>CM071800.1:27056369-28473149 GCA_036559045.1 Platycarya longipes | reverse complement strand
AAGCCCCCGGCAAGAAGAAGATATTGGATGGTCATTAGGTGCCTGTCCAAGAACTTTCTCTATTGCCATCTAACCACTTCTCTACGCCTCTGAGATCAAGTACTGGCTAAAATCGCTCAAACATGTGTGTTGTACGTAATAGGTTATATTTTGACAGTGCATGGTCTCAATGGTGTGATTGTTATGACTATAATTTTCAGTTGTGTGTTCTGTTGTGTGCTTGAAGTTAAGCTGTCACTACAACAAATTTTAGTTTTTATGAGAAAAAAATTGTTAGGGACGAAATTTATTTATTCCTTAAAAGTAGTTTTTGTGTTAGAAACATTTTAAAACTCGGTCCCAAAAAAACTGGATGTGTTGCAGAAATCCATTCAGACATGGAAACAAGAAAATTCGTCTGATACAAGACCTGAAATTCAAATACGTGGTCGAGTCGAAATAATGATTTGTAACCGAACGAATGAGTTTATTTGGAGGGATGGGAAAAGCGTGTGTCCCCCCCGGCAGGAGATAATTGTAAGTCCGTCCGGACCAAAAGTATACTGTGTCGGACGGAAAACAGGTTGAGCAATGGGGTTCATATTTTTGTTCATCACTATTTGCATTTGTTCCCCCGCCCCCTCCACTAGAAGTACGTCTATATTTTTTGTTTTGCTATTAATTTAATTTTTATCATTTTCAAAAAAAAAAGTGTTTATATTACATATTATTGATTTATGGAACATTTAAAAATATTTATAAATGGCACATATTAATTTTATGTAATTACTTTAAAAATATTATTTATTTTATTATCATCGGGCACAATAATGTAAAAGTGAGAATAAATAAAAAAGATAACATTGTTGATGAACACCAGAGAAATTAAAAGAAAATACTATATTACATCTCAAAAATATATATAATATTGTTCAATACAAGATCATCTATAAAATAAGAAATACTATATAAAAATACTTTTACTACTTCGATATTCAAATTTTATGTCCTGCACGGCATTAAATTTGATCCATGTCTCTACATCATCTATCCTCCTCATGATGCGGTCCTCAGCCTCTGCCTACCAAGCGGGTCGCCACTCTCTCCACCACGCACTCCACCATTGCCACCAACTACTCAGTGTAAATCCTGCAGGCCGGCTCTGAGCAAACTAGGTAGCAATACTGGTGGTAGCATCAGTCGACCTGGAATCCTTACATAAGGGTGCTCCTTGCTCTTGCTGATAGGACATCTTATTGAGAGCCCCCATCTGAAGTTCTCTTTTCTCACCAATCCATTTTGTAACTCTAGTTTGGAGTAGGAGGCCAGATATCAAACAGTTCAAATAGTAGACTGCCTCTACTCCCATATCGTGACTCTTGTCTGATGTGGTAAAAAAATATACAGCGCTAGATCAATCAGGTCCCCCTTGCTACCCACACCAAAAGTCGTGCCCGATCCATCCCGAAATCTGTTTTGTGCTTTTTCGGGTCCACATTGTACCCGACTATCAGATTCAGCAATCTGAAGAATGGAGTGCAGTCGATCTATTTGATAGCCTTCCCGCCATCATATGTAGGAGCCTCGGGATGTCGTAGTAGCTCACATACATGATTGTCTGTGAGACCATCATCAGGTAGGTACTCCTCATCGCTATCATCAGCGTCTAAGCCAGCAACCAACTCATCGGCAGTTCGTGTTGCGAAGGGCAATGAGGATCTACCCTCCGTGTTTGGCCTGGTAGATCTAGACGTTACTACTGTAGAGGGATGAGGATATGCGTCCATCACGCGCGGGATGTCTAAATACTCTGTAATTGTGACGCCCTCAATTTACGCTAAGGGTATTAACATAAATTGAGACGTCTGAGTAAGTAACGCTAGGCTACTTACTCCAAACGTATCAAACTTAAGATGCATACACCTATTCTTACTATCAAGTATAATGAGACTTATAGCGGAAAATGGTCTAAATAAATAAATAAAAATTATAAAATAAACTAGTGATCACATGGTAAAATATAACCATAATATTCACATTGTCTCATGTATAACATCAGATTGTACTACTATACATAACCTATTTCGTTTTGTCAGTCTTCTAATAATAATACATATTTATCCAACTATCACACTAGAACCACCTCGGTTCCTTCTTAACTTCTAGAAACTCTCTCCCATAACGAAACTTATCTAGATTAATACAAAAGTCTCGATGAAGAAATCAGAGGGCCATCAGGGTGCCTCTGAGCTTCTTGAAACATAGGGGCTTTTACCCTATCTGTCATATGATCCTGTACAATAATTAAATTTTTCAGAAAGACACAAACAAATAAAAGTGAGATTTCCTTAGAAATCTCAGTAAATACACTTATAACATAATAAGGTATGGATAAAGTACAACATAAAACACATGACAAGGTCATGATAAATGTAAAACATATGAATTAATTTATGTGTCTCATGCGTATAAGTGACAAGCAAATGATTGGTTGTTATTTCCTATGGACCCACTCTTATTATACTTAAGTTCTTATTACTTGTAATATATTTCGTAACATTGTGGATCATACGTATTTCATCACCTCGACGAGCGTTACGTATCGCCGTCTCAGCCGGGTTTTCTCAGCATGACGTGCCAGCTTAGCCATACATAAGCTCATCAATCTTTCGAGCATTACGTATCGTCGTCCCCGTCCTAAAGCCTCTTGTCAATCTTTCAGGCGTTATGTATCGCTGTTCCCGTCCTGACACGGAATTACTTATGATAGTGGGCGTTACGTATCGCCATCCCCGCTAGTCATGTTAGTCCTCCAGGCGTTACGTATCGCCGTCCCCGTCGTGACACAACACTTAACTTATCACTTTTCCCTAATGTTTTTCTTATCGTATTCTCTTAAAATACACGTCGTGACTTGTGACAATACAATTGTGACGAATTGTAATATACATGCAACCTTAGACTTGTGACATGCATGCTTTCTATTTTTGTAAAGCATATGACATAGAAAAGTACAACACAAAAGCTTACATGCACATACGTCACTTAAATGCGTAACGTCAAAGCTTAGCAAATCATACGTATGCAATTAAATAAATTATTAAATTTTATTAAATCAAGGGGCTGACCGAAATCTTATAGAAATTATCCTTAGTTATTATTCCGTTTATTATATTCAACTCAAGCCCACAAATTTGCATAATTCCCTAATTTAATTATTTTTAAGTGTTTCTTGAACTATCTTTTCTATATAAAATTTTATTATTATTATTTTATCTTTTTAAGATAATAATTATTAAAAATCCTCCTAATATATTATGTTTCCAAAAATTATCATATTTGTTAAAAATCTCATTCAAAACATTCACTAGAAGTTTTAGAAGTGAAGAAAATCTTCCTTTTTCAAGGGTTTCTTATTCTGTTCTGCCACTTATTCTCCACTTCTTCTTTCATAGAGTTCTTATCTCTTAAAACTTAAAACACAAATATTATAGATATCTGTCTTAGCTTTCCATATCCTTTTGAATCACTCAATCTTGACTTCCCATTAAAAAGTTATGACTGTATTACTATAAGAGGGTAAATCTGTTAACTCAACCTCCTTGAGGTCCGAAAGTTACTAAGATTGTTCTATCAATTTTTTCTAAATCATGACCTTATATTTTCACATATTCCTCTTATTATATGATCATAAAACATATTCATAAGTTACTAAAATTTTTCTTAGTATTTTTCCACAACAAAAATTACTTCATAAATCAAAAATATTTAAGCTACCACATACATGATGCATAGGTTTAAACAAGCATCAAATAGGCATCAAAATAAATCAAAAAATTAAGCCACTTGATTTTGCACCACACTTCTCTCCAAAACTCTCACTTAGCTTCTTTTTGATGTGTGTGTGTTGTGAGTGCAATTTTTTCTATTTTTCTTAGTTTTCTCTCAAGGAACTCGTGTGACTCTCTAAAATGAAGCAAGGGAAGCTTAAGGGTCTATTTATAGGAGGGAAAAAATTACTTGAGGGCTAGAGAAAGCAGGGGTGTCTCGACAACCCCTTTGGCTGAATGGGGTGACTTGTACCCCTAGACATTAGGCCTTATAACCACATCTAAATCTCATGATTTCCTAAAGTTTTCATCTTATGGCTAAGCTTTTTCCATACCTGAAATTATCTCAGATCAGTGGTTAAAAAAATTACAACACATAGATAAAATAAAATCAAACAAAATCTAACAAAATCTGGATATATCTTAGATGAAATCAGTCCAGCCACTTGGCCTTTGGCTGGCTCCCACGATTTCTACCTCTTTTTTTCACGTTTTGCCACATATTCCAGACCTCCTTGACACCCTTAGGACCTCTTGTAAGAATCTCCTTAAAACTTGGTTGACAATTGGTTAAGAATTTAGGGGATAGTTGGCTGGTTTGGTTGGTTCTCCCTCAATCAAATTTTGTTCCCACTTCTTCCATGATTATATAAAAAAATTTCTTCTAGAAACTCTTCCACCACCATATACAAACCTTTTCACAGATATTTAGAAGATAAAAATGTAGAGAAACAATCAAATTGAGGCTCCTAAAGTAGGTCGGTGGTTTGATTTATTTCCGGGCTTCAGTTTACGCTCAAATCTGATCGGTCCACTTCCAGCCCAGTTAACACATTTGAGTAAGCAAAAGTTTGAAATAAATTATAAAATGAGCCTAACGTACATTACCCAGCAAAGTGTCACGAATTTAGAATTTCTTCACACGTCCCGTGCGGCTTTAGGAGGTTTTGTCTTCACAAAACTCTTAAGTAAGCCTTCTAAGTGACTCAAGGCAAGAGAGAACAAATCCAGAGTGAGAAAATAGAGAAAAAAGCTCTAAAGAACTTGTTTGCTCTTATTGCTTGGTGTTTTACGCAAATGAGGACTCCCTTTATTTATAGGAATCTCTTAGTACAAAGAATGGTTGGGATTGTGACAAATGTCAACAATTTAAGGGTAAAGAACATTCTAGATTACTATTCTAGAATTATCTATGAGGTTCTATACAACTTTAGAGTACTCCATACAACTCTATGACATTCTACAAGATTCTAGAATAATCTACAAAGGACTAGGAGACTCTAGAGGGTTGTGGAATTCTCTAGAAAAATCTAGGTAGTGACAAAAGGCTGGAAACAAAAAAGCCAAAAAAAAAAAACAAATGATAAAAGATAAGATTGAGGATGGTATTTAATGATTACAATAAGCTGGCTAGGCATATATAGCCCACATACAAAACATGGCCGGTGAATGCATCTCATAAGTTTCTTATTCATTGTTAATCAATGGAATTCCACAGCCTATTTTTAAACTTAATTGAGAAGTAAGACAGGGCGATCTTCTATCATCCTATCTTTTTATAATTTGTTCAGAGGCACTAACTCAATTGCTAAACAAGGTTGTAGCTAACAAGCAGATTATTGGACTACTAGTAGTAAGAGGAAGAATGACCATCAATCATCTGCTTTATGTATGTGATTGTCTACTATTTTTCCAATCTTCTGAGCTGCAATGGAAGAAATTGATGGAACTAATTACTCAATTTGAAAGAGATTCAGGACAGAGAGTGAATAAAGAGAAGTCCTCACTATTTTTCTGCAAGAATACAGACAATTCAACAAAAGACGGGATTGTTAGAATGGCAGGGATCATAAGTACAAGCTCATAAGAAAAGTATTGGGTTGCCAGCATTGATGGATAGATCAAAAAACAAAGACCTCAAAGATATCCTTGACAAAGTAAGTGGCAAGATGGACAATTGGAAGCATAGATTCCTATCTCAAGCTGGAAGAGAAGTCTTACTAAAATCATTCATACAAGCAATCTCTACATATTCAATGGAAGTTTTCAAGCTTCCTAAATCGTTAGTGTCACAGCTAAATAGTATGATGAAAGGATACTAGTGGGGGCAAGTGAATCCAGAAAAAGGGCTGAACTGGATAAGCTAGAACCAAATGGGGAAATCAAAAGAATTGGGGTGGTTAGGATTTAGAGAGTTTGAGAATTTCAATTTGGCCTTGTTAGCTAAACAAGGTTAGAGAATACTCTTACATCTTAACTCCCTGTCATCCAGACTTCTGAAATGCAAATACTATCCTAAAACTAATTTTCTCAATGCAAAGTTAGGAAGTAATCCTTCATTTATTTGGATAAGTATACTTTCTGCTAGATAATTTTTTAAACAAGGCCTTCATTGGAGAATTGGTAATGGGAACTCAATGAGAATATGGGAAGATCCATGGCTGCCACAACCAATTTCTTACAAACCACAAAGTGGGAATAGTCTATTTGGAAAATATGCTAAAGTAGAGTAGATGTTTTTGCCAGGTAAAAAAGAAAGGGATCTTCCATTAATTCAAGCATTGTTCTGCAAGAATGAAACTATGTTGATCAAGCAACTACCTATTAGTCAAACCAATCAGCTAGATAAACTAATATGCAGATACACAAGCAATGGCTTGTTCACAGTGAAGTCAGCATATCATTTACAAGGGGAGTTGTAGGATAGGAAAATTGGGCAGAATTCAAATAGCATAAATCGAAAGGAACAATGGACCAAAATATGGAAGATAAACATACCTCCAACAACAAAAACTTTCCTATGGAGAGTCTGTAGAAATATTCTTCCAACAAAATCTTAAGAGGAACATCGTGAATGAATCAATTTGTCCAATGTGCTTGAAAGAACCGGAAACCATTGAGCATATACTGTGGGAATGCATTTCTTCTAATGATATCTTAAGTTAGTGCTCAAGGAAAATTTAGAGGAGTAAATCGATTTATAGAAATGCAAGGGATAAATTGAAATGCAAGGGAGTTAATAGAAGACTTGTTTGAAAAACTTGACAAGCAGGAATTGATTGAGATCTCTTCAACTCTCTGGAATCTTTGGTGGAGAAGAAATCAACTAGTTTTCAGAAATTTTCATAGAGCCTAAAGCAATAAAACTTAGAATTAGACAGATGCAAGTGGACCTATGTACAAAGGAATCAAATCACGAGCAACTTCCAACTGCAGAAAATAGAATAGCAACAACATGGACTTGTCCTCCTCAAGGTTTTTGTAAAATCAATTGGGATGTAGCAGTTAATAAATCTCATTGTAAAATAGGTATTGGAGTGGCTGTACATGATGAAGAAGGCAATTTTTTGGCTACCTTGAGGAAGAATCAAGACTCAACAACAGACCCTCTTCTTGCAGAGACAATAGCAGCATGTAAAACTGTGAAATTTGGTCTACAACTGGGTATGAGAAAAGCAATACTTGAAAGAGGATCGAGACTTAAAAACAGTGGTCGATGAGCTAAATTCCAACAAACAGAATGCAAATTACTTTGGAATGCTTATAACAAATACAAAGGCATCAATGGAAAACATGGAAGCGTGCATAGTCAGTCACATTAGTAGAGAAGGCAATTCAATTGCCCATGGATTAGCAAGAGAGGCTATATATCTAAATGATTACATTGTTGAATTGGAGGAAACTCCAGTGTCTGAACAGACCATGTAGTAACTCAGTTTCATCAATGAAGGATGACTTTCTCATAAAAATAAAAAGAACATGGGTGTATGCAAGAAAAACATTTACCTAGAGTTTGAATCCATCAACTCCATTTGGATACATAAATGGTTCCATCTTATTTCATTTCATTATTATAATTTTATCAATTTTTATGCAAAATATAATAAACAATTCAACTTTTTTAAATCACAAAATAATAATAATATTAAAAAATAATATTCTAACAATATTTTACTTCACTTCAACTTTCTTCTAAAACCATCTCATCTCACCTCACTATCCAAACGAAGTCTAATTCTTAATCGACACTATGCATTGCTAGTTTTCCGTACAACTCACGAACCTACCCTTTTTGCCTCTCGGAGGCCCTCACTATTCCACCTCCAGCTTCATCGCACCAGCAACTGCCACCATCCCATGTATTCTACCAGACACACACGACCACCGCAGGCCCACTGCCCTATAGGTTGCTGCAGCATTGCGAATCTTCTCTCACATTAGCTTTCTCTCTCTCTTATTCCCCCTAGATAAGATCACGTCTATATGGATGTAAAAAATTTACAAAAGTTATGTACCTATCTTGTTATGGCCCTTTGGGATTGGACAGACTCTGAAGCGTCAAATTATGCAACACAAGATTACTTGCCTCTGGTCAAGACAACTAAAAACATAAAGCATCTAGCAATATGCAATATTCGTAACGAATAATATTTTTCTTGAGCAATACTATGCACCAGATGAAATATATTCAAAAAACTTGGAACATATTACATAAACATTAAAGTGATAAACATTCTTGATTACAACATTAGTCCAAAAGGTCTGTAATCACAAAACTACGGGAGACAGAACTCCACATGTGCGTGCATAAATTGAAATATCTACTGGGCCAATCTATCGAGTAGCACATGCACTCGGTCAGGAACGCCATACTACTAGATGTAAATCCGATCATCCAAGCTATGAATTATGCATCGTGTCTGCGCTGCCTAGTCAACTATATCTAGTCAGTTAGTGTCTGTTATATCTCCTGGTCCTAACACATCATTTATCATTTTAGGAAAAATAGTAGTTGGAACTACTACGGTAAGATTTGAGTACAAATCTCAACAAGTTGACAAAAAGTTAACTAATAGCTTAAATATACGTGCATGATAATAAAAGCATGAAAGCAAGACATGATCATATCATAAATAAGCTTGACATCACTTGACATTTAATATTACATGTACTAACATGAATTGAACATGAAATAAAATAAACTAAAATTTCTATTGACATGACAAGAACTTGAGCATGATTGAACTTGAGCTAAATGTGAAATATCATGCGCTTGAATGTGAACTACATGAACTTGAAATCTTATTCATTGAATAACCATGATTAATAAAAGTGACTATGTGGGTGCTAAACGGTTCCACTTGAGCCATGTGTCCCTACTGATTACCAAATCACAACACATGTATCTGCACTAATTGTGAATGCTTCAACATACGTACCAGTTCATAAGTATCTATACCTGCTATGGAAAACATAATATACATATCCCTTGATAGGTAATCGCACCAGCATGAATTTTGTAATAACCAACTTAAAATTCAATAGTGGAATTTCAATAGGCTTTAGGAACTTCGTGAAGATCCCATAAGTTTTTACAAATTGACAAATTGCGTAGGTTTTAGTCTATCAATACAGTTAGTGTTATCACTCATTATGGTGCTAGAAGAGAGATTTTACTTATTTAAGATAGTCATAATTGTCAAAATGCAATATGATACGTGTCATTAGACTTAATTGATTATTTAGAATTTTATAACGCAATAATCTCATTTTCAATTTTCAAACAATACACTTGTTCGACTCGTTTTGGTTATTTTGAGGTAGTTCGGGGTTGAATTTCGATAAACGATTTGCACATTTAGTTTATTATGAATATTTAAAATCTGCAGTGCAAAATTTATTTTTCACTTTATCAGAGTGAATAGTAACTTCAATAGTAACACCTAATACAGTATTTTCAAAATAACAATCTGGGATGTCCAAGTTATGTTAAAGAAGCTTTATTTGAACACTTGGCAAGATCTTATTCACACTTAGTGAATAATATTGGACACTTAATATTGAGAAGAACCATAAGATGGTTTTTGAATGAATCAATGTGTGAGATCATGTCACTTAAGCAAAATCTTATTCCATCCAACCATCCAAATTGTGTCAAACCAAAGAGGTTATTCCCAAAATGTGTCAAACCCTAAATGGTTGGAATCCAATTGAAATTTCCAAAACTTGGTTGAAAATGAAACCCTAAATGATTTTTCCAAATCTTAAAGTTAGCCTCCAAATCTTATTGGATCTGATTTTTAGCATTGTATTTAATCAATTGATTAAGTCACTTTCACATGCTATTATTTATTCAAATCCATGTTATGACATATTTATCCAACCCTTTAAACTTATTAAATTTTATTAGACCAAGAAAAATTGGATTTGGGCTTGATTGCACATCAAGCCCTAACCAAACCCTTTTTAAACCCCAAAAGAAGCTCACTTGTTTAAAGCCCATGAATTTTGGCCATATTGGCAAAGCTTCTAGAGGAAGTTTTCATCCACCCATGGAAAATCAGCCTCTACCCTTAACAGTTCCAAATAGTCCCTTGATGTGAGGAAAGAATCCACCTCATCACACCCCTTATTAAAGGTGACATGTGACGACCCAGAATTTCTACTTCTTTTTATTTTTTTATTTATTTATTTTAAGAATAATTTTGGTATTTTATTTTAGTAAGGATTTGAGGTTTGGGCTTAGATTGAGCTTTGGGAGTATGGTTTAGGTAATTAGCCCAAAGTATAGTGGCAAGGCCTATAGGCCCACATGATTGATCTATAGTCAATTAAGCCCATATAAGGGGATACTTGTCACACTTAGAATAGCTCTAGTGAGTTTTCAAAGACTGGTAGGTATGTGGGAGAAAAGACTAGTGGGTAGAAGGTTGACTAGTGTGTTTCTTGAAAGAAAAAATGTTGGAACCAAGATGAGATTTTCTCATCATTGGAAGGCATGGTGGGCGTGAGAGACAAAGAGGAGTCTTCCAATTTAGTTTTCCTAGGAGTATGCCAAATCTAAATGATTGACACATGAGGGATTTGGTGGAAATGGAAGTGGGAACAAGGGAATTCCGGTGAATGCCTTAATCGAACTCCTTATTGTGTTTTCCCATGCATTGCTTCCAAATATAGATAAATGACAAGTGATAGATTTTGTAAAATGAGGTGACAATAAGGTGATGAGTGATTGGTCAAAGGAAAACATCATTAGAGAGAACAAATGGCTTGAGGAAGAGATAAAGGTTTGGGTGAGGGCATGGATGCGTGTAGCCAATCACCCCATTTTTGGTCTTCCAAAGTATTCTTAAATCTAGGTGATTGTAACAAGTGAGATTGTGTAAGAATGGATGAGACTTGTGTGTATAAGAGTGTGTGATTGAATGGTGATTGATGGAACAATTGAGAGGGAAAAAAACCCTTGGAAAAAGGGGATCGGGGTTTTGGATTGTGCAAGGCATGGCTTGGCCGACTATAGCTTTCCCCATCTCCCCAAGTTTGATTATAAAATTTTGGTGACTAGCTTATGAAGTGATTGGTGAATGTGTGAAATGTGATGTGAAAGAAGGAAAGGGATTTTCACCCATGGTATGCACCGGCCATAGAAGAAAATGGAAGAGAGAAGTCCAACCTAAGTACAAGCTAAACTAGGCATGATTGTACTCCAGTGATGGGGGTCAATCAAGGGGCTTTTTAACCCATCAAATATCAATCTTAAACTAGGGGAATGAGTATTGTTGCCCAGATGACTAACACAAGAGGGGAGCGAATTGGGTTATATTATAAAAATTAACACTTATTAATCAAATACACAATATAAAATATAAACAGAATATAAAGCAGTAAGAAATGTAAAGAGTAGGATAAGAGAAAGCAAACTCAGTATTTTTACGAGGTTCAGCCCCACTGCCTACGTCCTCGCCTCAAGCTACCCCTTAAGGATCCCGAATTCACTAGTCAATCTCCTTTAGGTGGAGATAGAAACCTATTACACTTTTGAGCAGCACCGCTCCAAAGAATCCGTATAGAACACCCTCTACACTTCCAATCACCTCACACTTGGTGATTTAACTATTCCCCATGTAGAACACCTTCTACACACACAAGGGTTATACGTACCCTCTTACAAATACAAAAGTTGATAGTGGGTAGACTATCAAAGTACACCCCTCAATGAGTGAGATAGAAAGAATACAGCTCAACCTATATCTCTCTAAAAAAGAACAAGAATTAAGGCTCAAAACTTTAAAAAAGAGAGAATAAGAGTTTTGAAAAAATGATGCAAAACTTAACAATAGATGTGTAAACTCTTGTTATGATTTTTGCAAAACTCAAGTGAGCTATTTATAGGCAAATGAGTTTTCAATTTCAAATTTGAAAAGATTCACATGTCAAATAAGAGCACTATTCACTTTCAAAAAATTCAAATAAAAACATTTCCTTTTTGCATTTGTCAAAGACAACTCCATTCATTTTTCAAAGAAATCAAATCTAATCTTTTACTTTTCATACACGACAAAATGAGCATGATTTATTTTTAAATCAAATCATCTTCTTTTTGCATATGTCAAAAAAACACACAACCACCGTTTAAGATTTTCAAACAAAATCATCTACCTTTTGTATTTGTCAAAAAAACACACAACCACCCTTTAAGATTCTCAAACAAAATCATCTACCTTTTGCATTTGTCAAAAAAACACACCACCTCCCTTCAAGACTTTCAAACAAAATATGCACATGTCAAATATGATAATCAATCATCTTATAAATTCAAGTTTTTATAAAAAAAAAATATAATTTTCGAAATTATTTTATTTGATGATGTTATGCACATGTGAAAAATATAATTTTCAAAACTAAGACATTTAAAAATGTCTTGCATATGTGAAAAAATTAATTTGATGTTTTATAAGGAAAAAAAGAGTAATTTCGAGCCTTAATCCAATTTCTAATTTTATCAAAAGATGTACAAAAATAATCTATGAGATTCATTTATAGACTTGATCTCTTTCTTGCTCATGCTTGATTTCTTGATGTGTTTAGCTCCCTTAATGCGTAGACAACTTGATCTTTGAGTTTTAAAAATTATTTGTTATCATCAAAATTTATACGTAGATGCGAGACTTGAAACCTTGGGTTCAACAATCTCTCCATTTTTTATGATGACAATTACTTAGTAGAAATCTGCGACCTACAGTAATACTTAAACTCCCCCTGAAAATATGCGTTAGTATTTCAAGAAAAATATAAACATGATTCTAGCATATATAACAGGGTAGTATAATACTAGTATAAGACTTATAAGACTTATCCCCCTTTTGGCATCATTAAAAAGGAACCGTAATTGGCTTCAGTAAAATTTTTTTCCGTAATAAACAATAACCAAATAAAACGGTGCGTTAGAGATTAGAAGTTGGAACCACGCGTGCCCGACAACACCTGCAAAGGTTGGAGCCGAACTTTATCATCTCGATGCGGAAGAAGATTTAAATCCGTTTGATGTTATTGACGAATTAGATGTTGCAGAGATTTGAAGTTGAATAAGTAAAGTCATCCATGTCCGACAAAGGCAGCAAAAGCTGCAGGCCTAGCTCTGGCAATTTGGTGCGGAGCCACGCGTGTCCGACAAAACCTACAAAGGTTGGAGGTCTAGCTCTGGCAATTCGGTGCAGAGATTTGAAATCCGTTTAATGTTGCTGACAAATGAGATATTATCAGGATTTGTAAGCTTGTCTTGTTCTTATTTCCGTTTCTATAAGAACAATCCTTAGCTTTATCTATTTCGCATCAAATCTTCTCATCTTTGCAATTTGCTTGCTTTCTCATTCTACAAATTTTCAATGGCTCATCGATTTCCCTTCAGTACTTCTCTTGATCAAGATTTGAGGTATTCTTCACCTCAGTCTCAATCTATTTCTGCATCTGTCGTGGGTGCCATGAAGCAACAAGAGACTGATTTAGCTAATAAATCAGATCATGACGCCATTTACGAGTTTATGGGTCTCGGAACTCGATACTCATCATCCATCGTCGCGTTTTCTGCTCGGTTGCAGTCCAAAACTCGCGAAATTGAGAAGCTTAGCGAGATTGTTTCTGTACTTCAACAACTTGTTTATGAGTCAAACAAAAAAATAGTAGAGTTAAAGCAATAGAATAAGGATTTGAAATTCTTGCTTGCCTCTTCATTTCGATTGCCTAATCCTTTAGACAAGGATGGCATGATGATTTATTAGGAGCAAATGCATTTGAATGATGAGGCTAAACGTCTCAAGTTTCTGTAGGTCATTTGAGATAATGAAATAAAAGTATCTAGCAGATATTCATGGCATGCATCATTCCTATTTCTCTTCTAATCATGCATAGTCTATCTTCTGGTAGGGGTTTTGTGAAAATGTCTGCCAATTGATCATGTGTACTAGTGAATTCTAATACAATATCGTCCTTCTGCACATGATCTCTAAGAAAATGATCTCTAAGAAAATGATATCTAATTTCAATATGTTTGGTCCGAGAATGTTGTATTGGATTCTTTGAAAGATTTATAGCACTTGTATTATCACATTTGATTGGAATGTGATTGTACATAAGTTTAAAATCTTCAAGTTGTTGCTTCATTGAAAGAATTAGAGCACAACAACTGCCTGCAACAACATATTCTGCCTCAGCAGCAGATAATGCAACAGAATTTTGTTTTTTACTAAACCATGAAACAAGTACATGACCTAAAAAATGACATGTTCCACTAGTACTTTTTCAATCAACTTTGCAACTAGCATAATCCGCATCTGAATAACTAATAAGATTGAACGAAGTATGCTTAGGATACCATAACCCTAGGTCAATGGTACCGGCAAGATATCTAAAAATACGCTTGACTACAATCAAATGAGATTGCTTTGGAGATGATTGAAAACGTGCACATAAACATACACCGAACATAATATCAGGTCTACTAGCTATCAAATATAATAAACTACCAATCATACCTCGATATATCTTTGAGTCAACTGGCTTACCTCTTTCATCTTTATCAAGTTTGGTGGTTGGACTCATTGGTGTTCCAATTACCTTCGCACCTTCCATCTCAAAATTTTTGAGTAACTCTTTCATATATTTTGACTGATTGATGAATGTTCCACTTTTTGCTTGCTTGATTTGCAATCCAAGAAAGAAATTAAGTTCTCTCATCATGCTCATTTCAAATTCTTCCTGCATACTCTTAGCAAAATCTTGGCACATATTTTTCATTAGTAGCACCAAATATTATATCATCAACATAAATTTGAACTAGAAGAATATCATCCTGTTCATATTTGATAAAAAGAGTTGTATCGATTTTTCCTCTTGAAAAACCTTTTTCAATCAAGAAACCACTCAACCTCTCATACCAAGCTCTAGGTGCTTGTTTGAGTCCATATAATACTTTTGCGAGCTTAAAAACATGATTAGGAGAAATATGATTTTCAAAACCTGAAGGTTGCTCAAAATATACCTCTTCATTTATAAAACCATTTAAGAAAGCACTTTTAACATCCATTTGAAAAAGTTTGAAATCTTTATAACATGCATATGCAAGTAACATTCGAATAGCTTCTAATCTTGCGACAGGTGCATATGTTTCTTCATAATCGATTCCTTCCTCTTGATTGAAACCTTGAGCTACAAGTCGAGCCTTATTTTTAGTGATGATTCCAGACTCATCTTTCTTACTTTTAAAAACCCATTTTGTTCCAATAACAGCATGATTTTTAGGTCTAGGAACAAGTGTCCATACATTATTTTTTTCAAATTGATTTATCTCTTCTTGCATAGCTAGAATCCACGATTCATCAATAAGTACTTCATCAATATTTTTGGGTTCAATTTGAGATAAAAAAACAGTGTGATTACAAATATTTCTAAGAGATGATCGAGTACTTACACCTCGTGAAGGTTCTCCTAGAATTTGTTCCACTGGATGATCTTTCACATGTTTCCACTGATTGGTTGCATCTTGTACTAAATCTTGATGATCTTTCCTGATGTCTCCATGTTGGACTTCTTCCATAGTATTCTCTTTGTCGAGATTGATACTATTTGTGTTATTTGTACCTTCTGATTCTTCATCAATAGATTTCTTGGAGAGTAGAGGGTTAGATTCATCAAATACTACATGCATAGATTATTGTACAGTCAAAGTCTTTTTATTGAATACTCTATAAGCTTTACTATTTGTTGAATACCCAAGAAAGATACCTTCATCAGATTTTGCATCAAACTTTCTTAAATTATCTCTGTCATTGAGTATAAAACATTTGCATCCAAATACATGAAAGTAACCAATGTTGGGCTTTTTCTCATTCCAAAGCTCATAAGGGATTTTATCTAATTTAGACCTTAACATAACTCTATTTATAACATAACATGTAGTAGTTACCGCTTCGGCCCAAAAATAACTAGATAAACTATTTTCATTAAGCATTGTTCGTGCCATTTCTTGAAGAGATCTATTCTTCCTCTCTACTACCCCATTTTGTTGAAGAGTTCGAGGAGCAGAGAAATTATACAGAAAACATTTTCATCACAAAAAGACTTAATATCTTTATTGACGAACTCTTTCCTCCTATCACTTCGGATGTTTGAAATAGTATAGCCATTTTCATTTTGAATTCTCTTACATAACTTGGTAAAGATATTATGTACCTCATCTTTATGAGCGAGAAAGATGACCCAAGTATATCTAGAGAAATCATCAACAATAACAAATACATAATATTTTTCTCCCAGACTCGCAACTCTGTTTGGTCCAAAAAGGTCCGTGTGTATTAGTTGCAAAGGTCTAGTAGTGGAAATATGTTTCTTGATTTTGAAAGAAGTTTTTGTTTGTTTACCAAACTGGCATGCATCATAGATTTTGTTTTTAAAAAAATTTGTTTTTGGCAAACCTCTTACAAGATCATTTTTTGAAAGTTTGGAAATAAGTTCCATGTTTGCATGACCTAACCTTCTATGCCATAACCAACTATTTTCATGTTAAGCTAATAAATAAATAGTATCTTGTGAGGCAATTTCTTCAAATTCAATTGTATAAACATTATTGTTTCTAAGAGCAATAAAATAAATATTGCAATTATGATTATTCAAAATAATGCATTTATCCTTTTTGAAGGTAATTGTAAATTCTTTATCACATAATTGACTTATACTTAAAAGATTATGTTTTAGACCTTCAACAAGTAGAACATCTTCAATTATGAGACAAAATTTATTACCAACTTTACCTATTCTCACGATCTTCCCTTTTGAATTGTCTCCAAATGTCACGTGTCCTTCTTCTTTAGGAGTGAGATCAATGAACTTAGTTTTATCTCCTGTCATGTGTCTTGAGCATCCGCTATCTAAAAACCATTTTGTTTTACTTACAAAAGACTTCATGCATACCTACAAAAATAATTAAAATAATTTTTCTTGATACCCATGTTCTTTGGGTCCTTTATTTATTAGTATTAGAAGAAATAAGATTCTTTGGTACCCATATGGCCCTAATAGTTATTGTATGTTTTCTTCTAATAGGACAAGCATAATAGTTATGATTATTTCTATTGCAAAAATTACAAATAACATGTAACATACTTGAAGAACTTGAGTGATTGTAATAATGTCTTTCTTTGATAAATCTATTTTTAGGAAAAGAATTTTGAAAGTTTGGTTTTGATTTAATGGGTTTACCAAAGAAATTTTTATAGGGCTTGAGTTTTTCTTTTGACATGTATCACAAGCCCACCTTATCAAAAACACATTTTTGATTACCAAGAAGTTTTTTGAAATTTCTTTTTCTATTTGTAAAATTTTCAACAATCTTTTCTAAATCAACTACTTTCTTTTTCAGTTCATCATTGTCATCTTTTGAAACTATATTTTCTTTTCTTAAAACATCAATTTCATTTATTAAAGAAGAATTTTTCTTTTTCAAAACGGTATATTTAATACCCAATTTTTCAAATTCCTCATATACTTCTTCCAAAGCATTTTGCAATTCTTCATAAGAGGGATTTTCAAGATTTGTTACCTCAAGATCATCTTTAGCCATAAGACAAAGATTTTCGAATTCTTCATTACTTGCGTCGCTGTCTAAGCTACTTGAATCATCATCCCATGTAGCTTTCATTGCTTTTTTGCCTTTGTATCAATCTTTCTTTAGCAGGGGACAATCTTACCTTGATATGTTCTGGCTTTTTACATTTATAACAAATTAATGAATCATTTTTACCTGTATCTTTGTTGGAAGATTTTTTGAAAGGTTTTCTTGGAGAAACTTTATTTTTCACGAATCTCATAAATCTTCTTGTGATCATTGCAATCTCTTCGTCATCGCTTTCTTCATCTTCATCGCTTTCACTTTTATGAGGAACGGCTTTGAGTGCCAAGCTCTTCTTTTGCTTTCCTTCTTCTTCTCCTCTTTTCAATGTATACTCATGGGTAATAAGTGACTCGATGAGTTCATTTACTTCGAGTTTTTTAAGATCCTTAGTTTCAAGAATCGCCGTTACTTTTGATTCCCAACGTTTTGACAAGGAGTTAAGAATTTTCCTTACTATTTCCAAGCTGGAATAAACTTTACCAAAAGATGTCAAACTATTTACAATATTAGTAAAACGAGTATACATAGAAGAGATAGATTCATCATCATTCATTTTGAACATTTCATATTCATGTATAAGAACATAAATTTTTTATTCTTTGACTTGCAAAGTTCCTTCATAAGTTACTTCCAAGTTATCCCAAATTTCCTTTACTATCCTGCAAGTCATTATTCTGTTAAATTCATTACCATTGAGAGCATTATATAGAAAATTCATAGCCATTACATTCACAGTATAAAGTCTATCGTCTTCACGATCAAATTCTTCCTCTTCCTTTTTGACCTTTACTTCATCAACAGTTTTTGTTGGAATATAAGGCCCATTTACAATACATTTCCATATTTCACGACCTTGAGACTGAAGGAATATTCTCATTTTAGTTTTCCAGAAAGTATAATTGTCTCCACAAAATAGTAGAGGTCGACTACTAGATTAACCTTCACCGAATATAGCTGCAATGTTAGCCATATAATCTTAACTCAATAGATAATTAATCTTATAATAGAGCTCTTGCTCTGATACCAATTGTTGCCCAGATGACTAACATAAGAGGGGGGGTGAATTGGGTTATATTATAAAAATTAACACTTATTAATCAAATACACAATATAAAATATAAACAGAATATAAAGTAGTAAGAAATGTAAAGAGTAGGGTAAGAGAAAGCAAACTCAGTATTTTTACGAGCTTCAGCCCCACTGCCTTCGTCCTCGCCTCAAACTACCCCTTGAGGATCCCGAATTCACTAGTCAATCTCCTTTAGGTGGAGATAGAAACATATTACACTTTTGAGCAGCACCGCTCCAAAGAATCAGTGTAGAACACCCTCTACACTTCCAATCACCTCACACTTGATGATTTAACTATTTTCCGTATAGAACACCTTCTACACACACAAGGGTTATACGCACCCTCTTACAAATACAAGAGTTGATAGTGAGTAGACTATCAAAGTACACCCCTCAATGAGTGAGATATAAACAATACAGCTCAACATATATCTCTCTCAAAAAGAATAAGAATTAAAGCTCAAAACTTTAGAAAAGAGAGAATAAGAGTTTTGAAAGAATGATGCAAAACTTAATAATAGATGTGTAAGCTCTTGTTATGATTTTTGCAAAACTCAAGTGATCTATTTATAGGCAAATGAGTTTTCAATTTCAAATTTGAAAAGATTCATATGTCAAATAAGAGCACTATTCACTTTTCAAAAAATTCAAATAAAAACATTTCCTTTTTGTATTTGTCAAAGACAACTCCATTCATTTTTCAAAGAAATCAAACCTAATCTTTTGCTTTTCATACATAACAAAATGAGCATGATTTATTTTTCAAATCAAATCATATTCTTTTTGCATATGTCAAAAAAACACACAACCAACCCTTTAAGATTTTCAAACAAAATCATCTACCTTTTGTATTTGTCAAAAAAACACACAACCACCCTTTAAGATTTTCAAACAAAATCATCTACCTTTTGTATTTGTCAAAAAAACACACAACCTCCCTTCAAGAATTTCAAACAAAATATGCACATGTCAAATATGATAATCAATCATCTTATAAATTCAAGTTTTTATAAAAAAAATATATAATTTTTGAAATTATTTTGTTTGATGATGTTATGCACATGTGAAAAACATAATTTTCAAAATTAAAACATTTAAAAATGTCTTGCATATGTGAAAAAAGTAATTTGATGTTTTATGAGAAAAAAAGAGTAATTTTGAGCCTTAATCCAATTTTAATTTTATCAAGAGATGTACAAAAATAATCTATGAGATTCATTTATAGACTTGATCTCTTTCTTGCTCATGCTTGATTTATTGATGTTTTTAGCTCCCTTCATGCGT
The DNA here is from genome assembly GCA_036559045.1 of Platycarya longipes. Taxonomy (NCBI): domain Eukaryota; kingdom Viridiplantae; phylum Streptophyta; class Magnoliopsida; order Fagales; family Juglandaceae; genus Platycarya; species Platycarya longipes. The sequence continues at coordinate 28,453,040 of CM071800.1, read as the reverse complement.
AGACAACTTGATCTTTGAGTTTTAAAAATTATTTGTTATCATCAAAATTTATACGTAGATGCGAGACTTGAAACCTTGGGTTCAACAAGTACATAGAATGCCTAGAAGTTCTCTTGGCCAAATGGCCTTGTGCCTCCCTTTCCATTTCTTTTAGTTTCACTTTCTCACATACGCACCCACACCATACCCCATGGCAACAACTCTCCCTTTCCACTCTCACTTTGCTTTGTGTTCTTTCATCTCCCAAGCACCAAAATATCCTAAGTCCAGTGAAGTTTGAGCGAAGAAATCTTGAATGGAAGCATACTTGAAGAGGTAAGCTAAACCCTAATCTATTCCTTGAATAGAAACTTAGGTTAGATCACATACACACACCAAGGTTTATATTCTGGAAATTTTCTCTTTAACTATATAATTGTAGTTTATTCTTAATGGATTATTTCATATATTTTTCAGATCTATTCTATTCTACTTGGAATATTGTAAGTGCATATTCATCTTGTTTTTAGCATTTCATGTATATATTTGAGTGAATGTGGTTATTGTTTGTTGAATGCTTGGTGATGCTAGGTTAGGTTTTCTTAAAGGAAATGCTTTGTTTATTTAGTTACAAATTCATGCTTAGTCAATGCTTAGTCAATGTGTTATTTAGGCTTGAAATTATATTATATGAGCGGATCTAGTTACTTGTTGCGAAGGAAAAATAAAGCATGATTGATATGATAAATGGTGACAAAAATGCATGCATGATTAAGATGAGGTTTGTTAAATGATTGGTGATGCTAGGTTAGATTGCTTGAAGAAATGCCCTGTATGTTTAGTTATAAATTCATGCTTAGCAAGTATATTATTCTAGGCTTGAGATTTATATCTTATTGGTGAATTTAGTCACTTTGTTATAAAGGAAAAAGAAAGCATGATTGATATGATAGATGGTGACAAAAGGCATGCATGATTAAGATAAATATTGGAGTTGAAAATGATTGGTTTGGTGCACATGGGGATTTCGGTTTCTAAGGTTTTAAGGTCGAGTTTTTCAATACTCAACTATTCTTTCATGTGATGATTATGTCTTGGATAATTAGAAAATTTATAAGCATGAAACTAGTAGGATTTAATAGCATGAAATTTTAGTTTTCCTATATAGGAGTAAGTATGCTATTTTGGTTGAGGGAAAAGTGATTAAAATATTAATCCTAAAGGCTATAGGGTTCAGTCAACCCCTCTTAGTGATGCTAAAACATTTAGTTAATTTTCTTAAGGCTTGATGAGTACATGGAGGAAAATAAAAGAAGAAAACCCTAGGAAGTTACTATGAAGGGTTTCAATCCAATCCTAGTGGTAAATGCCAAGTACCCTTCTTTGCCTATTAAGCCCATTTGTGTATTTTTATGAAAATTGTTGATGAGATCTTGAGATGGTTTGATTGTGAAAAATGCATAACAAAGTGTGTGCTTGAATTAGTCTCATGATTCGCATGATAAGTATTAAGGTTGTATGTCGCATGTATGAAGCATGAAAATCACGTTTTTAAGTCAAACATATTTTCAAAGAAAAAGAAAAGAATTAAACTTTTATAAGAACCCTTAAGACTGGAATGGGATAGTGTCCTAGTAGAACTCCCTGTTCACTCAAGAGTGTTTAAAGTCGAGTGGAAACCCCTGAGTCGACGAAGAACAGTCGACAAATCATGTATGGATTCAAAAGGTGTCTGGAGCGTGGTCGCGTCTAAAGCTAGTGGATGCCCAAAGACGGTGTTGGCTTTTGCCTTACCATTATAAGAATAAGGATGTAGTCACTCGGTTTGAGTAGTCACCGAGTGATGAAAAGCGGATAACGTAGTCGCCCCGACTTGTGTGGTTTGTGGGTGGTACAGTAACGCGTAACGTATTCACTTAGGCTTGAGTGGTCGCCGGGTGATGCGATAACTAGCGGGGGAACACACGTTGCATAGGGGAACTGTAAGGTATCCACAAAGAAGTCATGACAAAAATGGCTTTCAAGCCCCAAAAACGATATGAATATGTTAATGGCGCCTAAGATAAGAAATGATGAAAGAAACAAAAAGTTTTTACGAAAAAATGTTTTTAAAGCATGAGTCAAAAGAACTTCGTCATATGATAAACCATTTTCATGAAAAGCAAGTATACGACTTAAGATTGAAAGAAAGTCAAGTTTTACAAAGTTATCATGAGCATATGCATCAGTTAAGTCACTAGTCTCATAATGCACAACGTATGTTATGTTTTGTTATTCATTTAAATGTATGCTTGCAATACTTTCGTTGAGATAACTGTGTACTTACTGAGATTTCTTGAAATCTCATCTCGTTATATTTTCACTATCGTTTTTTGTTGGAGCGATAGAAGTGGTTGCAGATAAAGATAACCTCGATGATTTTGACGCTTGGAGAGACTCCCCATACCACTGAGGGTCTAGTGATCTCCCCGCCTTTTGATATGGTGACCTCTGCTTTGTATGACCAATTTATATCGGATATGCGATATAGTGTGCTCATTGAGACCGCTGGTCGCCGATGCATCGGGTGCTGCCTTACTCTAGGGACTGACGGGTCTCTGTTTATGGCTGCATTTACACCTCGAAGGTGAGGACGGGCCTCCTGCGTGGCAGTCGGATGGGCCTAGGACAATTCCTGTTTGGTCACAAGATTAAGGAGGTGAAGGAGGAACCCCCTTTTTAATGGATGGTCGTGAGGTCAATGCATGAACGTTGTCGCCTGTTAATATTTTAGTATATTTTGATGGTTCCCAATGTTTTGGGAAAGTAAATATTTTGTAAAAACTGATACTTTGGTGATATTTATTAATATGAAGTTATTTTGGGAGTTTAAAATTGTAATATCATGTGACATAAGGCAAATTTTAAGTACTTGCCTAATTTTAGATCGGCTTGACCTTTTCCACTACAAAATTTTTTTTTATACACTACTTTTAATTTAAAAGGCATACTCAAACTTAAGTTATGAACGAAGGGTGAACTTCCCTGTGTTGTTTATCCCCGACGTCTCAGTTTACTTCCGAGCCCAAACGTAAGTGAAGACGTCGACACAACGGCAGCAATCCACTCCACTATTATTCACCTTTTTGTGACCTAAGCACCATCCACCAATATGTCATTCAAGGTCATACTTCTCTTTCCAGAGGTTTTTTAGGTGTGCAGGTCACCACCCCCTTCACTTCTTCACTTTTTACCTCCATTCTTGGAGATAAATCCTTGGGAGCTCTCTCGGGTAGATTTCAGAGGAGTTTGTGTGTCATTTTTTAGGCCTTTGTAAGTATCATCTCACAATGCATCCTTCATAAACACTGTTATCCTTTGAGTCTACTTTACTTGGGTATATATTTTTTTTGGTTTCATGGTCATTTGATTGGTCAAAAGTTATTTTAATCATGGAAAGGTCAATTTGTGCAGTAATCTAGATAGTGTATTGTGTTTTTGAATTTTCTGACCAAACTAATAGATAGATGTTGGTCTGAACTTTTATGGAGTGTTGTTCATATGTTTATATGAATGTTTGTTGGAGATTAGTTGCATGATTAAGACTTTTGATGAAGTATTTTCTCAGATCTAGGAAATTAAAAACTGGAAAAGGAAAACGAGCTTTTGTGTTAAGAATGTGAGTCTTTTGTGGTTTAGTCTTACTCCAATGGCTTTTATATTTTTATTTGATGATCCTAAACCTTTGAAGCACCAATAGCATAATCCAATTTCTATCATGGTTGGAGCATATATAACAAAGTTTCTACATGTTAGGATATTATTTTAAAGATTTTTTATATTGGTTGGGAGAATATGAATTTTTATGCAAGAGATTATATGGTTGGGTAAAAAGTTTGATATTTTTAGCTAGATCCATGTTTTGAATTATTTTTAGTCATATGGTTTTAAGTTTAATACTTGGATCTGTTTTAGAACACATTATTAAGCCATATGATGTTTTGATTTAAAGATCTAACCATAGAATGCCTTGGATCAAGTGTTTAATCAAATCTAGTTAGGGAAAAAAATTCTATTTTTGACTAAGTATTGAAGCCAAGTGCGTCATGTGTGATTTTGTGATTTCTGACGACTTTTTTGTATTGATTCAAAGCATATTAGTTCTTACGAATTTGTTATGAACATGTTAGTAGGAAGTTTTGGATTTTTTAGAATTCTTGAAAATATTTTGAAATAGGTCAAAACCTTGAGATTTAAGATAGTGTTTTCGTTTAAAAAGTTTGGATATTTTTATTAAAAAGTTTTATGTATATGAGAAGTATATTTTTGTTGGATGTTTGAAGCATGTTTTTAAACTTAGGATATGGGATTTTTGTTTCAATATTTTAGTTTGATCATGAGTTTTGAAGTTGGAAAAATTTGCAATAAAAATAAGAGAAGTGGCACTTAGCAATTTCGGCCGTATGGTGTTTCTCATAGTTGCGTTTGGTTTTAAGTTGTTTCTAAATTGATATTCAAGTTTAGGATAAGATTTACATGAAAAATATAAATTTTGGTAATTTTTAGAGTTATGATGTGAAATCATTAAGTTTTGGATAAAATGATCATTTTCTCACATTTAGATAATAGAATGGTAATTTTACTCTTAAGTTTACTTTTCATGTTTCTTATTTTTAATGATACAATTTCTAACTTTTAAAATTCCTACTTATAGTTTCTCGTATTTCCTGCTTAAATCACCATAATGTGGTGATCATTGTAAATTAACTCTTAATTTACTATCAGATTACTGTGTATGTGTGATGGATAAGGAAACTACAATTATATATGTATGTTATCATATATACCTTGCCATGTCATGTCATTACATGTTATCTATTACACATTATATTTTGTTACAAAATACTTGCCTGTAATACAATTATTATGTCACATATTTCTATCTGCTAAAGTATGTCATATTAAATAATACTATATGTTATACATATGTCATGTCACTTAATATTTTTTTTGTACATGTTATGTCATATTACGAAATATTATCTATTACATATTATCATATTATGAAATATTATCTGCTACATATTATGTCATGTTATGAAGTGTTTTCTATCTCATAGTACGCTATATCTTTCGCCCTGTGTTCATGTAATATTACGTTTCGTAAAGGCTTCTATTAGTTTCATGTCACATTTCGTCTCAAGTACAATTTGCATATCTCATGAACAACCTTTCAAGTCAGTTCAAGTCTATTTATATCTATCACGACCCTAAGTGTTAGGAAAAGATAATATCTTAGTGGAATTTCTTTGTTCATGCTGGAATGTCTAAACTAGTATGAAATTTTCTGGATTGGCAAGGTAAATATCAACGAGCTGCGAATGAAGCTTAATTAACCAGTCACCGAAGCACAATGGGCATTAAGGCCAATGGTGCCACTTTTTACGTTCATGTTATACGTACTCATGTAGGTGCAAATACATGTCACAAAATATGTACAATACGTGTGTCCACAGTAAGTGTAGATACTTATGAACTGGTGTGTATGTCAACACACTCACAGGTGGTGCATGTACTTGTATTGTGATGCAATAATCAGTAAGGACACATGGCTTATGTAACGCCCCAAATTTTTTTTTTCTAAGAGTATGCACCTAAACTTATTAATTAAGTGCAATGCAAAACGCAACGGAAAGAGGTAAATCTTCCATATATGCGAAGAGATCTAACTCTTGCATAAATTGATCACATGGCATATTAAAACTATATTCTTCATAACTTTTCATTCATCAAAACATTATCGTATCCAGAACTTACATAACCTAGTTAGTTTTCTTCTAACAAATATCTCTTCCTGCCTTCTGATACTCTTACTATTCCACTTGATCCAATACGCAAGATCATTCTCTTATGAGAGGAGTATTCTGAAGGACCCTTGGGGCTCCTCAAAATCTCCTGCAATGTCTGAATTTCATCACAATTTATTTACTCTTACAACACCATCTATCATTCTAGAATGATAGCTAAAATATAAAAGAATGAGATTTTCATGAAATCTCAATAAGTACATAGTCAACGAAATATGGCATAGATGACATAAGAACTTATCATACATGTCAATGCTCAGAGACATATATCTTATAAAAATGCTTTTTGAGACTCATGCATGACTTAAACTTATGTTCTTCATGGACTCACTCTATCATACTTAAACTCTAATTTCTTTTCTTTCATAACATTGTGAGTCTTACTTGTTTCATATCATCGACAGGCGTCCCCATCGAATAGTTCTTATTTCGTATCATCGACAGGTTTAGGTTCCTGCCGGCTTTCATATCCTCGATAGGCTTAGGTCCCTACCGGTTTTCATATCCTCAACAAGCTTAGATCCCTATCGGTTGTCAAATACTTGACAAGTTTAGGTCCCTACCGATTTTCAAATACTCGACAGGTTTAGGTCCCTGCCGGTTTTCACATACTCGACAGGCTTAGGTCCCTGTCAGTTTTCACATATTCGACAGGTTTAGGTCCCTGTCGGTACATCAATCATACAGGCGTATCACTAGTTCCCGTCATGACGTGACTGACTTATTAATCTTTTCACTTGTTACGTTTTCTTAATGTATTTTCTTAAAACACACTTCATGAAACATATATGTGACGTAATGCAACATAAACATAAACTTAGACTTATGACATGCATATTTTCTATCCATATGAGCCTTATAACATGTGAGAACATTTCACAATAGCATACGTCACATGTACATACATTTACGTTACATTAATTCATAAAATCAATGCCTACTAAGACAAACTCGGTTTTATAACATGTATCATACCAATTATACCCCTAAATAACATATATAATTTTTCTTTATTAAAACATCAACCTTTATCCAAGTCAATGTCTTGAATTTAAGCAAACAGGGTATCTCACTCGAGCAAGATATCGAGCGAGAATCGAGCGAAGTCAATTATACCCTTTTTCTTTATTAAATAACATATATAATTTTTCTTTATTAAAACATCAACCTTTATCCAAGTCAATGTCTTGAATTTAAGCAAACAGGGTATCTCACTCGAGCGAGGTATCGAGCGAGAATCGAGCGAAGTCTCGGGTTGGAACTCGCTCAAGCAGAGTATCAAACGAACATCAAGCAAATTGGGTGTCTCGCTCGAGCAAAGTATCGAGTGAGATTCAGGCAAGTTCTTAGGTTAGAACTCGCTCGAGCAGGACATCAACCAAGTATTAAGCGAAGTCTCGGGTTACACTTCGCACGAGCGAAACATCTAGCAAGAGTCAAGCGAAGGTTTATATTTGTTCTTCACTCGATCTTTCAGTCGAGCGAGGGTCGAGCGAAGTCACAGTTCTTAGGGTTTTTTAACTTAAAACATGCAATTCTTTTACCTAAACCTTATTTTTTAACTTATTAAAACATAAATCTATGTTCTTATAATTATTAAGAGTTTAGAATATAAGAAGAACACCTTTTTGAAGTCCTCACATACTGTGTTCTGCCATTCAATCCCAATTTCGCCCTCTATAGAGTTCTTATCTTTTAAAGCTTAAAATACCAAAGTTGTAGAGCTCTGTCTTAGCTTTCCATAAACTCTTAAATAATTCAATTCTGACATTATACTAACATGTTATGACCAATTTACCATAAGATATTAAATCTGTCAACATAACCCCTCTTAAATCCGAAAGTTACTAGGGTTGATCTATCATTTTCTTCCAAATCAAAACATCATATTTTCACATAATCTTCTTCATATAATATCATAGAATATATTCCTAAGGTCTTATAATTTTTCTAGCATTTTATTATAGTAAAAACCACTCCAAAACTTAATAGGCTTCAACTTAACACATAAACTAAAATTAAGCTCAAATGAATATCAAACATGATCTAATCACCAAACCACTCATTTTATACCAAAATTAAGTTAATATATGTACTTACAAATTTCTCAAAAGCTTGTATTGATGATAGAACTAAGCTCTTGCAAGAATTCCTCAAGATCACACAATTAGCTCACTTAGGTGATATTTGGATGTTCAATGATTTAGAGAGGCTTCTTCTTTGGTTTTCTCTCCAAATGGGCGTGTGTTCTACCTTCCAAATAGGGTTATAAGACTTACCAATCCATATATATAGGAGGTTGGTCGACCCTTTAGAGGAAAAGGAAAAGAAAGGATGGCTATAGGCAACCGATTATGTCTTTGTTTGGGAGATGAGGTGTCATACCTCCTAAAATCAAATGATTACCTCTAATCCTCCAAGATCCTAAGCTTTGCAACAAATATCATCATACAATGGTTAACATTGAGATATTTTAGCAACCAAAATTGATCAATGATTGAGAAGTGAGCTAAGGAGATAAGGCATGAGGTGGCACTCACCTAACTATGCATGAACCAAGCCATTCCAGCTCTCATCTGGTATGCCACACCTCTCAGCCCCTCTCCTATCCAATTTTGTCACATGTTACACTTTCTAAGACACCACTTGACATGTTCTAGAAGACCATTTCGAGATTTGGTTGGGATAACTTTGGTTTGTAACTCACTTAGTTAGACTAGGACAGATTCAGGTAGATTTCTGTCTCTCACGTTTGCTTCATGTCTTTGGGCCGTCTAAAGCTTCTAGATCACTTCATATCCTCATGACACATACTCATACACATGTCAAGACCTTAGGAAAATTGATAGCCAATCACAATATTCTTCACATGGCCAAATATAGGACAATTCATCTAAGTCGGTTATCAATTGGACTCAACCCAGGGCCGTCCACTTCACACCAGATTTCATCCTTGATCCATTCTTTATCTTCGAAAACCCAAAACATAAAAGTTCTAAATATACTTTTTAAGGTTCTATAGGAACTAGAATCACTAATTCTGAACTCATATGATCAGGTTGTGATTTTTCCACTAAAAGTCGACAGATAAGCCCGAGAATACCAATCCGGGCTCACCAAGTGTTTGGTAGATATTCCTTCTTATTTCACACGAAATTTCCTAGATAAAATCTCCTCATTTTACACATATATACACACTTTTTCAGATCTTAGGCTAATTTATAAAATAATTCAAAGACTTAATCTTATCCAAAGTCCTTAGTCAACTTCAAAGTCAATGCCTATCTATCTCCAATCCAGATCTTCCACTTCAATCTCAATTTTGTATTTTCTTAAGTCCATATATCTTAAACCTCAAAACATAAAAGTTGTATATATTTGTCTTAGATTTCTATAGCCTTTTGAATCAAATGAGCAAGTTATGGCCATTTTATCAAAAGACGTCAAATCTTTCCCTGTATCTCGCTCGAGCCAGACATCAAGCGAGAGTCGAGCGAGATCTCGGGTTAGACACTTTTTCCACATAAAACAAGCCACCATTATATCCAATCCTACTCCTAACCTTCCAACATACATTTATAAGTCTTTTCTTTATTATACTTATTTATTATTTGATCAACCTTCAATAATCATGCCACATATAAAAATTCAATAGATATTTAAAAATCCAAATTATGACTGCTTAAGGGGACCCTCTAGCAGGTATATGATCACATCTATTTATCAAGTTTAATGAACAAGATTCAAAACTTATATATTTCAAGTTCATGTTCATGTTATGTTCAAGTTCATGTTCAATCATACTATATTCATACTATATTCAAGTTCATGTCAATCATGTTTCAAGTTTACATTGACATTCATCCTATGGTCAAGTTCACGTTCAATCATACTTCAAGTTCAAGTTATTCATATTAAGTTTGTATCATCTTAAGTTTTAAGTTCATGTTCACATCTTAGTTCATGTCATATCAGTTTATGCTAGAGGTGCTACCTACCTCCTACGGGGCGAAACCACCCCTTTCCCGCACCCTGCCCCTACATAAACGGGGTTGGGGAATTTTTTTTCACATTTTTCCCCCATCCATGCAGGGTATGGTGCCCCTATCTGCTGCACGGGGTGTTGGGGTAGACCTCCATTGGTCCGCCCTCGCACCCCCAATGCTTAGAACAGTTGTCATCAATTAGGATTGAAAGGCGACATCACAAGCATTCAAAAGGAGATGAAATCACTGGCGGTAGTCAGACAAAGTATAAAAGAAAAAAAAAAAGATGAAGTCACTAGTAGCGAGACTTACCTTCAGCCAGAGGCACAACGGCAACTGCGATGACAAAAGGCGACAAGACTCAAAAGTATCACGAAGGTAGAAATGGAGGACTAAGGAGGTTCAGAAGAGACAAAGGGATAGAAGAAGAATCTTGAAGGTAGAAAAGGAGGGCTGGGGAGATTCAGGAACTAGGGGAGAGGGGAGGGTTTAAAACACCCAGCATCAAACAATGTCGTTTTGTCATTGTGCAAAACAGTGTCGTTTAATGTTGGGTTGTTTTAAACAACTCCGATGCACAAAATGACAACATTTTGCACAATGACAAAATGATATCGTTTGATACATTGGATTTTTTTATATAACTTGTAATATGTATGAATTCATATATATTATTACATTGAGTAGAGCGAGGCGAGGGTCCACCCATCCCATCCTCGCCTTTGATGTGGGCTACCCATAAGCCCCACCCCCCGCATCTTATGGATGGGTGTCCACCCCGCCTATGCAGCGGCGAGGTAGACGAGGGCGGGGCAGTAGGGGCAAGACCCTGCTGCCCACTCCTAGTTTATGCCATGTTACATATTAATTTATTTTATCCTTACTTATGGCCTTTGATTATGTATTCATGCCTGTAACGTCATGCATGCATTATTAATCTATGTGAAGATTTTCTATTAACTTGCTAAAATTTGAATTCAAATCTCAATGCGGTAGTCCCCCCAAAATTGGTAGATCATGTGGTAGGATTAGGAAGCGCACTAAAGAATGATCTACTAGAGACAGTCGATTAGATGATGGCATGACATGGAGCTCATAACCTCTGTGCTTCGACTTATCATCAGTATTATGGCATCTTTGACTAACTTGGGCGAGCTACTCAATGGATTATCATAGTACTTGCTTTAGTTCCTACTTGCACTTAAAGAGTTCGATCTCTAGTGCTCTTATGATTACGAACATTTTGGACTCATGATATAATTAAAAAGGTATACCATTATAATGTTTATGAATTATGTTTAATATTTGAGATATCTTTAGTTTGATGCCTAGTATTACTTAAGAAAAAAAATTATTCACTATGAATATTGCATATTGCTAGACGTATGTTAAGAATATTACATTTTTATTTATTATGAATGGGGCAAGTAACCTTGTGTTGCATATCCCGACACTTCAAATATCTGTCTTATTTTAAGTGAAAATATGGGAGTGTTACAGAGTTGTATTAGAGCAAAACACCTCTAAATGATAAATTCATGTGTCCTTAGGAAATGCACCATGTATTAGTCTTGAAATTTTAGTCTTCATTAAGCTTTAATTTCTTAAAGTATAAGAGATAGTACGTGATTATGATGCGTGTACTCCTGTGTTTCAAGAAGTGACACATGACTCACATTAGAAAACTCTTACGCAGAATAATTCAAGGGGAAGTGAGCGAGAAGAGTATAGAACCCCTAGAAGTTTCAGATACCTCCAATGATCATATTCGACAGAGGGAGAAAGGTGAACCCAAGGAGGATACGGAGTTTGAAATTATGACTCGGACATAGATGCGGTATTTTACTACTCCCAGGACTCTGTGACAGTAGAGGGGGAAGATGTGATAGTCCGAATTTTCTTCCTAAAACATTTGTTCCTTTGGAGAAATATCTATATTTTTTATATATTACTTTATTCAAAAGATTGGGCATTTCTTGGAAGAGTAGCATAGGAGTTGGCCCAAGTAGGTGTGGCAAGGCCCAAATGCCCAAGATGGTTGGTGATGGTCGGCCATACTATAGGAGAAGTGCCTAGAATCTTGTGAGATTTAGTTGGACACTTAGCACTCTAAGAAGCTTTCTTTGATCTTTCAAGAATGGTAGGTTTGACTAGGCAAATCTCTTGGAAAATGTGACAGGTGACATGTTGAGATATGGTATCATTGGAAAGAAAAATTGTGGCTTGAGAGAAGAAGTTTTGGATGGGCAAAAGAGATGAGGTAGCCGACTTCCCACTTTGGGACTCCCAAGTGTTTCCCAAATCTAGATAAGTGACAAGCAAGATTTGTGTAAGAGTGAATGACAAGTGATTGGATTGGTAACTTGCAAGTGAGAAACAATCTTGGAAGAAGAGATGAAGTTTCGGATAAGAGGGAGCAAGGGGATGGCTGACTAGTACTTGTGATTATCCCAAGAAAATAGCTTCATATCTTAGTGAATGACAAGTAAGAGTGTGATTAACAAGTGTGAAGGTGACTTGAGAGATGGGTGAACTGATCTCCACCCTTGGATGAATTGGCCATGGCTAGATTTGGGAGACCAAATACAATCCTAGGATATGCTTTCTTAGACACCATCTTCATCTTGTCCCTAGTGATGGAGGTCCTTCAAGTGTCACTTAACTCTTCCTTGTGTCACTCAACAACTAAGGTATAAAGTACCCTAACCCTAGGAGAGATCCCTTGGCCGAATGGCCTTGTTCTCCTTTTTCTCCACCGTTTTTCCTCCCCACTCTCCCAACACTCTCGGCAACATCTCTCTCTACTCTCTCCATTTTTCCTTTGCATTTTTCCTACCATCCAAACAACTCTTTTCTAAGGCAAACTTGAACTTTCTTCAAGGCTTTCTTAGTGGAAGCATTCTCGTTGGAAGATTTTATATTTTTCTACACTTGAAAACTTTGTAAGTACATCTTTATCCTAATCCTAGCATTCCTTGTATATGTAAAGTGAATATATGTTGTTGTTGTTGGATGCTTTACATTTTTTAATTGGCTTGTTTATTTGAAGGGTTTCATCCCATATGTGTAGTCTATGCTATGTTAGGACAATATTGTAGGATTTTAATCTATAGAATAATTATGGTTTGTAGTAATCATTGTTGGAAAGAAATATAAGGAATATGCCTTAACCTTTGGATAGTGTCGGAAAAACCATGGATTGATAGATTGATGAATAAATAAAAAATTGGGACTAAAGCATTTTCAGCTATGAAAGTTTTGGAGGAAAAATCTTTAAGTATAACATTTTAATCAATGAAAGGACCATAACTTGGATATTTTAGAAGTTCAAAAGCTTGAAACTAAGAGAAATCTCTTGGCATATTTTTGGATCTATGCATGGGATAAAATGTGTGATTTATTTTAGGAAATGTTGATAAAGGAATATGCAAGTTAAGGATACTTAGGTTTTGGTCAAACCCTATTTGTGGTGAATGAATTATTTTTTTGTTTTCTAAAGGTATGCATGAACAAATAGAAGAAGAGAGAAGGAAAAACGAGGCTTTTAAACCTCTTGGGTGTCTCGACCTCACTCACTTTGGGTGAGGGTTGAATGGTTGTTTTCTTTTGATTTGATAAATATGCTTTTCTTGAGATAATGATATATGCATGAAGTAGCTTGACTAAGATGTGACATGGTGATGTATGTGTATATACATGTTTCATGAACTATATGCCTAGTATGGGAAGTCACATGTCACATGCTTAAACATCCAAGTCTAGTCATTTCATGTCTTTTGAGTCAATACATTTTTCAAGAGAAAATGGATTAAGAATTTTTAAAGAACCACAAAGGTTGTGACAGTGTATTAGTCTAGTGGAACTCCTTATTCACTCAGGAATGATTAAAGTTGAGTGAAAATCCCTGAGGACGAAGAACAGTCGGCGGGCCACGAAATGTTCCAAAAAGATCACAGAGCGTGGTCGCACCTAAAACTAATGGATGCCCAAAAACGGTATAGGCGATTCGCCCGTCATAAAAATAAAATTATGACGTAGTCACCTCGTGTGATATGGTAACTAGCGGGGAGCATAGAGAAATCGTGAGGTATCCAATGTGAAAAGTCATCACAAGAAAGGCTATAAACCCAAGAATGACATGAACATGAATAATGACGCCTAATGAAATAAATATGATGAAAAGATTTTGAATACGTGTCAAGAAGTTATAATATGAAAGCCTTTTTATGAAAAAAGCATGTGCATAAGTCGTAAGTTTCAAGGAAAGTCGATGTTACATGAAAGTCATTATGGGAAAGTGCATGTGCATAAGTCAAGTCATACGTCTCATGTTCATGACACATGCATTTGTTTTGGTGTTCACTTATATATGTCTGTAATGCTTTTATTGTGATAATTGTGTACTTACAGGGTATCAGAAGGTCAAAAAGGAACCCTTGTTCTAGGGAGAGTTCATGAGGCCAGTTCTTTCGATTGTTGTTTCAACTTATATTTTGGTAACTTTGGGGAAGTTGTGTAATCCCCTTGTTTCGAGAATTTGGTATTTTGTAGAACATGATACATTATTATGCTATGTATAAAGATTCGTATGGGGTATTATTTAGTTCTACCATGTGATACTTGGCAAGTTTTATTTTCTTATCTATTTTATTTCAGTTTGACCTTATTTTCCACTGCGATAATTATTGCATACTGCTAGTAAGTTTGGTGCATGCATTTACTTATGACATGAATGAGAGGTATGTAGCCTTGTGTTGCGTATCCCCAACACTTTAGTTTATGTTCAATCTCAAATGTAGGCTGGGGGCGTCAACAAGTATAGTTAATTTCTAGGTATGAAATGGCATCTGGACAAAGATTAAATAAAGGAAAATATTCAATATATTTCAGCAAAAATATAAGTGCCTCAACTAGATAAGGTATTTTTAGTACAGTAGGGATCATATCTACTGTTAACTATGAAAGTTATCTTAGTCTACTAGCTTCAATGTGAAGATCTAGAATAAAAGACTTCAACAGTATACTTGATCAGGTTAGAGGTAGAATTCAAAATTGGAAAATGAAGTTTTTGTTCAAGGCAGGGAAATAAATACTCTTAAAATTTGTTATTCAATCTATACCAACCTACTCTATGGGAGTTTTTAAACTCTCAAAAGGTTTGGTTAAAGAGCTGAATAAATCGATAAAGGGCTATTGGTGGGGGCAGATTCATCAAGAGAAAAATTGAGTTGGGTTAAATGGAGCCATTTTGGGAAATAAAAAAAGGGAATGAGGTTTAGGATTTTGAGAATTTTAACAAAGCTTTACTTGCAAAGCAATGATCGAATCTCATCCAAAACTCTAACCCCTTACCCCCAAAAGTTTTAAAGCATAAATATTTCTCTAAAATAAATTTCCTCAATGCAAGAATGGGTTCTAACCCTTTTTATATTTGCAGAAGTTTGTTACATGCTAAACCTTTGTTGAAAGAAGGGTTGATATGGAGTGTGGCTGATGAAAAATCAATTAATATTTGGACAGATAGATGACTGCCAATTGCTATGACTTTCACTTCTCAAACAGGCCAGAATCGATCCAACACTATTTCAAAAATGGAAGATTTGATTAACCAGGAAACAAAACAAGGGAAGACCAATGTGATTAATGATATTTTTTCACAAGAAGAGACGAGAAAAATTATTTAAATTCCTTTGAGTGCAACAACCAGGCAAGATAAGTTTATGTGGATAAGTTTATTCACAGTGAGCAATGCTTACTTCATTCAAGATGAAATTCAAGAAAGAAGAAGAGGTAATTGCTCTTATAAATCAAAAGGAAATGATGATTGGACCAGGATTTGCAAGCTTAATATTCCTCCAGCCACAAAAAATTTCATTTGGAAAGCATGTATTAATGTTTTGCCTACAAAAGACAACCTGTGCAAAAGAAAGGTAATTAATGACAACGACTATCCTATTTATTTAGTGGAGCCAGAAACCACTGAACACATACTTTGAAACCGTATTTCTACTTTAGACATTCTAGGTCAATGTTCAAGAAGGATTCAAAAAAGTAAAGTATCATGCTTCAGTTTTAAGGTTCTAATTTAGGATATGTTTAGCAAGCTAAGTACATAAGAAATGGAGGAACTCATGTTATTTTTTTGGAACTTGTGGAAGAGAATAAATGAGTTTTTCTTTAAAAACATCTTACTTGATCCTAAGGTAGTGGTTTCCAAAGTAAACCATATGAAACAAGAGTTGAACATGAAGAGTAGATCTAATGAAGTTTTGCTATACTTCAGCCTTACTGTAGCAGCTACAGTATTCTACTCCACACACCTGTCCATATGGCTTTTTTTTAAAACTTTGCTACAGTAAAAACTCATTTATCACCTAGACCCTCATTCCCCATCATTTTAGCCCCAATTTGAATATGCTCGATTTGTTATAGTAATCACGTTCGGCTCAGCCCTTTTTTCCCTCCATTTGTCGTCGATTTTCCTCCTCCTGTCGTTCGAACTAACACATACTTAAGCCCAAAAGGAATTCTGCCTTGGTTTTTTTTTTTTTTTTTCTTGAAACCCATTTTTCAAACATTAAAAAAAAACCAAAAGAATCACAAAATAAAGAAATCATTTCTAATATCACCGTAAACAAGCAAGTGTTTCATTTCAAAAGCTAAAAAAAATGTGTTTTATTTCAAAAGCACAAATCTTTTTCATTCGATCTAACAGAAGTACAAAATACAATCCCTTCCTTACTATTGTTGTTCCCGAACCTCGGTGGGGAAATCAAGATCTCTTAGAAAGGCCTTGAAAAGCTTACGCTTCAGCTCGAATTTTGCCGCCATCTAATGATGTTGGTGGTCATGGATGCTACAGTTCTCTTTCTGGATCTCCATTAACCTGGTTGAAGCGTCAACCACCACTCTAAGATCACCGTCCCGTGAAATGTTAAGGAAGAGAGAGTTTTTTGGTTATGGAGAGGAACAATCCGTGGTTGGTTTTGGAGAGGTGTGAAATTTTTGCTTTTTGAATTTTAAACTGAAAAGAAATATGGTTCTTGGATTTTAATCTCTGGCTCGAAGACGCAAAGGAGAAGAGGGGGGAGGGGGTTTTCTCTAGCTCAAAGATGCGAAGGAGAAGACATAAAGGAGAAGTCTCTAGCCTGTAGCAGCGAAGGAGAAGATGCGACAGTGTTTTCTAGCTCAAAAACGCGAAGGAGAAGAAGGGGAGAGGGTTTTCTCTAGCTCGAAGAAGATAAACTCGGGTGGGTGGATGCTCAATGAAACCGTGAGAGAACACTAGTTCAAAGAAGAACTCGGGTGGGTGAAAGCAATGTTCTAAACCCACTGCAGTAGCAAAAATCGTGACACGGCTTGGTTTGATGGGGACCTCGGTCAAGCATCCACCTACCCAGGGGCGGACCCACGCCTTGGGTTGGGGGGGCTACAGCCCCCCCAAAATTTTTCCAATTTTTATTTATAATAGAAATATATATATAATTATATATATAATTAAAATTCTCTCTTTGATTATAAAAATAAAAATAAAAATAAAAATTGACCCCCCCAAATTTTTTTTATAAAAATTATTCTTTTAAATTTCAATATACATTCATTTATATTTTAATTTTTAACTTTATGTAAACCCAAATTTTAACTTACATAATTTTACAATTACTATAATAGTCTAACTCTAGCAAAAAAATTAATTATAAATTTATATGATTGTAAAATTCATTAATCATACTCACTTATTTAGTTTCACTCTAACTTGTATGATTGTGAAATATAGTTTGTTAAAAATCTAATAGCGTTACATCATTACTTAATAGAAAGTTTTCAAATTTATTCTTAATTTATAAATTTTTCTTAAATCATAAAAAAAAATATGAGCAAATACTTAAGAACAATTAAATTTTTTTTTTAAAAAAAGAAAGAAATGGAGTACAATTTAAAAAATAATATACGTTTAAAGAGTTCGGTAACAACAGAATATGATATTTCTATTACTGATGATCATCCTTCTAAAATTTACAAATACCGTACATTTTATCGATCGCCCCCCCCAAACATAAAAATCTGGTTCCGCCCCTGCACCTACCCAAAGGGGTCCTCCTCACCTTGTTGCTCCATAGTGATCAAGTGGGCTCATTTACTTGGTGATGATCACTTGTGATACCAAGAATGGTGGTTTGGATGTAGTGAGACTAGCGTGTAGGGCGGTTTGGTGATGGTAGGTTTGGCAAGTTTGAGTTCCTTGCAGTGATGTTCGGCTATAGTGGGATGGGGGTGCTAGGCGACAATGGGTTGGCTAGGGATTGGTGTTGTCGAAATTGTGAGGGTTTAGGAGTGGAGTTTTCGGCCAAGGGTAGGATATGTAATTGTGGCTAGAGTTAGGTTGTAAGAGTATCTCCTTCATTGATTGGAAATCGAGAGGTTTGTGGGATGTGTTGGCCGAATATGGCCTAATGGATTGATGATTGGATATTTTGGGTTGGTGAGATATTTGTTTGGGATATGATAGAGGTTTGATTGAGGATGAGATTGGATGTGATTGAAGCAATCAAGGGTTGATTGATCAATCAAGCTATATTTATAGAAGGTTTGATGAGGTGTAAGATGGCAAGTAGGGTTCGGCCAAAGCAAATGGTGATGTGGCCGAGTGGTGTATTTTTGGTAAGTGGACAAGTGATGGATGACCAGCTATGGAAAGGTGGGGTGGGCGATTTTGGCAAGGTTAGTCGTGTATGGTGTTTGGCAAAGAAGAAACTTTGAGAATCTTCAAGAAAATCCCAAGAACATATAAGAAAATGCATGAACAAGTGATGAACCTTGAAGAACCCGAAAATGCACAAGTGCTTTACTTGTGTTTCGGCTTGCACACTTCAACAACCAATAAACAACTCTTCAAATGAACCAACGCAATAACTCACTCACACACAATTTGATAATGTCGAAATTCACAATTGGTGTGAATTTTGGCACTCATAAGAACACTCACACTCACTCTTTCACACTCCACAACTTCAAATGAAACTCAAAAAAATCACAAGAACACCAAAATGAAAAATACTTCAAACAACTTCATAAATAAAAGGATAAATGTAAATTACTCCTATTCAAGAATTGTAAGGAGTAATCCTCTTCAAGGAGATTCACAAATTGCACTCCAAGAAGCCAAAGTGCAAAGTACCAAAAATAATCCAAACCATACTAGTGGTCGGCCTAAACTCTCTCAAGGAGTCTCTCAAAAGTTCAAATGTCAAAAATATGAAAGTGAAACCTAAGAGTCCAATTTATAGAGTCTTAAAATTTGGAAACTCCCAAAAGGTCCCTAGCAAAATTAACTAATTAAAATAAATGAAAATAAATGAAATAACATAAGTAAGGATAGATGGTTGGTGCCCAAGTGGTGTGGTGGTTGTGGCATGCTAGGCCTATGGTAGGCTAAGGTGTGGCATAGTCCACAGTTGGGCTAGTCATGGTCTGGTCTAGTGGTGGGCACGACATAGCGGTATGCGTGGCCTGCTGATGGTGGTCATGGCATGATGCCATGCTGAGGCCTGATAGTGGGCACAAGGTGGTGCCGTGCTACTGTGGTGTGGCCCAGTCAAGTGGCTTGAGCGGTGGTCTTGCATGGCCCGGGTTAGTGGTCAGGACAATGGTGATGCATGGCCTGAACTGGTGGTCTGGGCGCTGCGTGCTGCAAGGCATGGGTTAAAGTTGCACTCTGGATGGCATGCATGGTGTGCATGCCACTAGCCTAACCTGATTGGCATGGGCTGAAGCCGTGAATTTGATGGCATGCTTTGTGGGCATGCCACTAGCCTTGCCCGCAAGGCGCAGGCTGATACTGCACACTGGATGGTATGCTTATGAGGGCATACCACCACCCTTGCTAAGGTCCACCTGCATGTCAAGGATTGGGCCAAGGCATGCAATTTAGCCCACTGGTGTAGTGTCAGGTGTGGTTAATAGGGCCATCCACCTAGGGGTTCTGACATTCCCCCTCCCTTCAAGCATATCCTTGCCCTCATGGATCAAGTGTGGATACATTGATTATATATCATCATAGTCCTCTCATGAAACCTCCTCTCTCAGCACTTCCTGCCACTGGATTAATCAATACTTGCCACACTTTCCTTCTCACTCTCCCTTGTGTGAATACTCGATACTCAAGCACTCCTCTAGGCTGCAAAAAACATCCTCCCCTCATCACCAAAGCTAGGGAGTTCCTCCATTATCAGGCTCGGGTCTCTAATCCTTTTCTATATAATTAACACATAGAAAACTGAATGCAATTTGGATGATGGAGGTAGCTCTAACTTGTAGGCTACATCCCCTATTTTCTACAATACTTTAAAGGAACCATAATATCTCTTGGAAAGCTTCAAGCTCAATTGTTTTCTCTTGGTCTTATATCCAGATGGTGGAAACTTTAGATATACATACTCACCAATGTCAAAAACAACTACCTGTTTCCCTTCATCATAATATCTCTTCATTCCCTTTTGAGCTTTCTTGAGCTCCTTTTGGACCTTCACTAAGATCTCATCTCTAGTCATCAATTCTTTCTCAACCTCACCATTTCTTGTCGTCCCTTTCTCATAATTCACTAACACGGGTGGTGGTCTCCCATACACTACTTCCAATGGACTTCTTTGTATTAATGCATTACTCAGCCCATGTGATGTACTCGCCCCATCTCTTTTGTTCTTCATGGCAATAATATCTCAAATATTGTTTTAGAGTTCTATTGACCACTTCGGTTTGTCCATCGGTTTAAGGATGGTAGGATGAGTTTGCATTCAACTTGCTTCCTTGTAACCCAAATAATTCCTTCCAAAATGTGCTCATGAACACCCTATCTCTATTTGACACAATACTCTTGGGAAAACCATCGAGCTTCACAACATTGTCAATAAAAACTTTGGCCACACTCCTAGCCGTGTATGGGTGCTTGAAGGGAATGAAGTGTGCATACTTGTTTAGCCAATTAACAATAACAAAAATTACCTCATAACCTCTACTAGTAGGCAATCTCTAAATAAAGTCCATGGACAAATCTTTCCAAATTTTGTTTAGAATTGCCAATGATTGCAACAACCTAAATGGTCGCCTTGTATCATACTTGGTTTTTTGGCATATGTCACACTCGGCTACCGTCTTCTTCACCTTATTTTTGAGTCATTCCTAATAGAAGAGTTCTTCAATCTAATGTAGGTCCTCAACTAACCTGATTGACCTCCCTTTTTGCTACTATGAAAGTGTTTAAGGATCTCTTTTTTCAAATTTAGCACATTCTGCACATACACATATTTCTTATAGTAGATTAAGTCATCTTTCACCTTGTAGCGTACTACTCCATTTCCTTAGGCTTCAAGCAACTCAATGATCTCCAATACTTTAGCATCAATTCGGATTGCCTCTCTAATTTTGTCCCATATCTCAAATTGGTGGTCAGGGCGATAGTCATGCCTAGCCCAAACTGGTGGTCTGGGTGTTATGTGCTGTAAGGCGCGGGTTAGAGTCGCGTGCTAGATGACATACATAGTATACATGCCACTAACCTAGTCTGCATGGCACTAGTTAGAGCCATGTGCTGGATGGTATGTCTTGTCGACATGCCACTAGTTTCGCTAGGGTTTACCTGCGTGTTAAGGCTTGGGCCAATGCCCAAGGCATGTAAGTTGGCACACTAGTACCGTGTCAGGTCTAGTAAATAGGGTCATCCGCGTAAGAGTTCTGACACGGTTTGTCATGTCACGATGTGTAGAGTGAGAATATAAACCGGTTGAAAGATAGCATTTTTTGTAAAATAATAGAAAATTCGCAATTGGGCATCTAATGTTAGAATGTAGCCGAGAATGAATGATCGTCCCAGACAAATGACAGTTACGGGATGGAGTAAACAGCTCAGCTAATCAGCAACTGATTAAAAATTAAAAAATGAAAAATAAAAGACGAAGCGAAGCGCGCCCACAAAATTTGTGCACCAAATTTTGAACCAACACCCGCGGGTGCTTTGCCCTAAAATTTCCAAAATTTGAGTTTCATTTTCCCCCAAATTTCCCAAATTCCCAAAGCGTCATAACCACTGATTCTTTCTTTCTCACACCCTCAAAACCCTAGGGTTTTAACTTTCTTTGTTCTTGTTGATTGATTCCTTCCCATGGCTTCCGAAACCCTAGAGGACAAGAAGCCCGAGGAGGAAACTCCCGCTCAGGAGGACAACGAGCAAGCTCCTGCGCTGGAAGACAACGAGCAAGCTCCTGTACAGGAAGACAGCGAGCAAGCTCCGGCGCAAGAAGTCAAGGAAGAGCTTAAGCCCGACGCACAACAAGGTAACGAAAACGATAAAGAAGAAGAATCGGGAGAAGCGAAGAAAGAGCAAGAGGATCAGGAACTTCCTGCGAAAGAGGCCAAAGATGAACAACCTGTGGAGAAAAATGTGGAAGCTGGAGGCGAAGAGAGTAAGGAGGTGGAGAAAGGTGAAGCCAGTAAGAAGGGAAAGAGAGGTGGTCGAAGAGGGAGCTCGAAGAAGGACCTGAGCGAGCCGAAGAAGAAGCCGAGCCAGGAGTCCGCTGACGAGGAGAACAAAGAGCCTGTTACCCCTGCGAGTGAGAGGCCGACCAGGGAGAGGAAAACGGTTGAGAGGTTCTCCGTCTCCTCGCCCAGTAGGTCTGCCAAGTCTTCTGCGGGCAAAGGTTTGTCAATTGAGAAGGTACGGATTATAAAGTTGCCATATTTATATTCCAATTCTTTGGGTTTGAGTAATTTGAGCTTCTGGGATTGCAGGGTCGCGGTACGCAGCTTAAAGATATTCCAAATGGTATGTTTCAGTTGATTATTGGCGTATTGAGCTTTTAGTTGTTAGTGGTTGATGTCCTGGCAAATTTTGTGTGCCAACCCCTAGGGGTCAGTCATGCAGACATATATAGGTAGCACTTGGGAAACTGGCATAACACATTTTCGGCACTACTAGAAGATACAGAATTTTTGATAAGCAGTTTTCATTCTCTATTTTTCTGTGTTGTTATTTACATGCTTTGTTTGATTTCATTGCCTATGATTCACGCCTGCTGCTCTCATAATTTTTTTTGGAACATGGGGCATAGTAGATAATAGGTAGTCCAAAATTGTAATCTTGTTAGTAATAGAATGGTTTGTTTTTGTTGGACTTCATTTGTTATGTGATAAAATTGAAAAATACACCATTGCATTGTGTAACTCCAAACAAACATGGAAGAATGGGGCAATCTTACACGTAGCTTAAGTTCATTATGCTAAGTGTGATTGAGTTGTAGGAAATATTTCTCCAACATCTAGTAGCACTTAACCTTAGTGTGTATCATTGGATGCAGATCTATTAGTTGATTCTTTGCATAGGCAAGAAATTGAGTATTGAAGTAAGCCCGAGTATTGGCACTAGGTGTCTGGAACAACGTCCCAACAAAAAATTATATAACTAAATATAGCACTTTTTGTAATTCTCTTGGGTTTTTAAAAAATTATACAACTGTGATATTTGGTAGTCATGACCAAATAAGACCAAAATAAGTCTAGAAGGCAATGACCTAGAAAGCACAAGAAATATGGATAGATTTCTATGCTAACATAAGCAATAGCTATAGTACAATATGATCCTAGTGTATATAATTATCCTCATTTCAAGCATAGGATAATCATCATTGTCATCATAACATTTCTAACCTTGTTCCTCTTCCTCATCTACTTCATTTAAATTAATGATTCACACAAATATCAAAGAACTATGAAAGAATATATTTTGTGCTTTAATCTCACTAGAAAAAACACCAAAAAGCACGTGTTTTTAAATGCGTCTTTTACCTTAAGGGAAGCGCTTTTTCCTTGATACTTTGCACTTGAGTGTGCTTTTACCAACACTGTGATATCATGCTTCTTTTTCCCTTTTATAATAAATGTATAGATTAGATTGTATCAGCAAGGGAAATTGAGTTGGTACTCTTACTTTAAATTGTTACAGTTGATAATGTAAGCACATCTTTATCTGTTTTCTATTTCTTCTTCCTCATCTGTTGCTCAACATTTTCTTTTTGTTCTCCTATTTTCCTTCCAATAACAATTAAAAAAAATTGTTTGTAATGATAATACGTTGTAATAGAAGAAATTTGTATCAATAAGATTGCACAACCAATTTTGCAGCCAGAAATATTTGATGCGCAAACACAGACTGACACGTTTAGCCTTGGTGTGTATATGGACTACAGCAAGCACTAGAAAGTGCTCGTCTAAGTGGCAATGTAAAAATAGATTAGTTTCATCAATTAGCTGAATGACACCTCTCATCTAGGTGTTTTGTCCTTTACAACACCAAGTACAATGTATCTTGTATTATTTACTTTTTATGTCATACTATGCTTAGTAACCAGTCAGTTTGAATTGGAGTCCTAATACTTAGTAAAAGAATGGGTCCTGTCATGGACTTTAAAAAAAAGTAAAAAGAGAATCCTTACCCTATGTTGTATTGAGGATGTATCTTTCAGTATGAGTGAAACTGCATATAGCTTAAGTGAAGTTCAAAAGAGATGTTCTTTTTGGGGTGTCCTCTTGAAAGAATTTATAATTGACAAATAAAGGGCATTTATTTGTCTATGTTGATAGTCTGATTGATTTTAGAATATTAGTCTTCCTAGAAAGACTAGAGAACGGTACGAATAGTTGTTTCATCAATGGAGAATTTATGGATGAAAATTCAGTAGATTTGAGGATGCTCAGTAAGCAAATTTGGAGAAGAATAAATTTGGAGGCAGGTGTTGGCCTTAATAGTGTTCACTTTTGCTTCTTATTTGAAACCTTTTGTAATTTCATAAAATTCCCCACATTCGTGAATGTTCATATTGAAGGGAGAATTTTTCAGCTCTAATTGTTTACATGCCACTATGTTTTGGGCATGTTATTTACTTCTATTCAACTTGATATGGCATCCTGCAATATTTATTGTCTGATGGAATAACCTGTTTCAGTGGCTTTCAAGTTGTCCAAGAGAAAAACTGATGATAACCTGCAAATGCTTCATACAATACTTTTTGGAAAGAAAGCTAAGGTGAGCCATGCATATGGTTTCTTGGTTTAGTTGTTTGTGTTTGAAATTCATTCGATGGTTATTACTGGATTTTGTTTTGAGATGTTTATTGTTGACATTCTTGCATAGGCACAAATTTTGAAGAGAAATATAGGCCAGTTTTCAGGCTATGTGTGGACTGAGAATGAGGTATTTCTGTTATATACGTACATCACTCATTTATCATTCTTGCTAATCTCTTATAATTATCTTCTTGCTTATTCCGCTATATAATCTTCTTGTATATTCATGCATGTAGTGTATTTATTTATGTATGTTGTATGAGAAGAAACTATGCTTCTTGTTTTTTAACTGCAGGAAAAGCAACGGGTAAAGGTAAAGGAGAAGCTTGACAAGTGTGTTAAGGAAAAGCTGATGGATTTCTGTGATGTGCTTAATATTCCAATAAATAAGTCCGGTGTGAAGAAGGTAGTGGTGATAGAATGGCACTTGTTATTATACCCATATTTTCTCTGTTAGTGTTCTTGTACCTAAATTTGTCAGTTTCCTACCAATTTATCAGCTTCTCTGTGATTCTAGGATGAACTATCTGTGAAGTTATTAGAGTTTTTGGAATCCCCACATGCAACAACTGACATTTTGCTTGCTGATAAGGAGCAGGTTTGTATTATATATTGCTTTTCATAGGTATTGAGCACTAGTGGATGTTAACCTTTTGGTGTAAGAGTTGATCAATCTTGCTTCTTACATTAACTTCAGAAAGGTCAAAAGCGTAGGAGAAAGGTAACACCAAGCAAAGTTGCAAGCCCTGGAGAAGCTGCAGAACCACAACCCAAGGTTTTCTCTCTAGAAACTTTTTAATTGTTTCATCTTGATGCATGGCCTTCTAGTGGAGTTTCTTGATGATTTGTTGCTTGCTTAACAATGTTTGCTTCTTTTTATTTATTTATATTATCTGCTTGCTGTAGACTGTATATATCTCATTTTGATAAAAGAATATTTAGATTAGGGATTGTAGGTCTACCATTGAGACTTTTATGTGGTGACATTGCTGAAACTTTTATAGTCATATTAAAGTTCAAAATTTCAAATCGTTTGTTGATGTGTGGACCTTTGGTCAAGTGAAGGAGAAAGAGGAATCCTTTACATATACTGTTTGCCAGGGGTTAATATTTTCTGAATCATGTATTCAGTTCATCCTTAAGTTTTAAAATATAAGATGTTTGTTTTGTTTATGTGCCCCGTGTTTCCTTCTGCTTTTAGTTTTTTGCTTTTACAAGTGGGAATTGCCAGGAGAAAGGCTGAGGAAATTGTGTCCGTGAAGAATATAAAGAAGAATTTAGAGCTATTCTGATTGCTTTAGAAGCGGGTCAACCAGCTTTGGCTAAAGCAGCAGCAAAAAAGGAAAGGGAATTAAAAAGGCTGGAGTGCTCTATTAACTACAAATCTAGGGATGGAAGTGATGTGAAAGATAAGGGTAAGGAGAGGGCTGTCAATGTTTTGTCATAAAGCCAAAAATCTTTTCATGGAATGTTCGGGGTTTGAATGATTATAGGAAGCGTCTCAGGGTGAAGAACTTGTTGCGTCTTTGGAATGCAGATGTAATCTGCTTTCAAATGACCAAATTGAAGTTTGTGACCCATCATTCAAAATTTGTGGCATTTTTGTAGTGTGGGTTGGGTAGAGTTGGTCTCTAATGGGGCTGCAAGAGGAATCTTAATCTTGTGGAATAGGTGGAAGGTGGAGTTGTTGGATCACTATGTGGGGGAATACTTGGTTGCTTGTCATTTTAAAAACCTTCTTGATGGTTATGAGTGGGCTTTTGCTGGAATTTATGTCCCTAATGTGGATAGTAGGTCTCTTTTATGGGATGAAATGTTAGGAGTTTACAATTGCTGGAATATATCTTGGTGTTTTGGAGGGGATTTTAACATTGTTCGGTTCCCTAGTGAGAGGATGGGGGCTTCCTATTTGTCAAGTGCTATGTCTTCATTTTCAGATTTGATTTTTTATTTAAATCTAATCAATTTACCTTTGGCGGGCAGTGATTATTCTTGGTTAAATGGTAGCTCTTCGTCAAGGTTGGATGGGTTTCTGGTTTTGCCTTCATGGGAGGCACATTTTTGCTTCAACCCCAAAGCTGCACTCCATCGATAACCAAGACCATAGGAAAGAAAGAGTTAGAAAGAAGAGAAATAAAAGGAAGATTAAAGATTAATCCCAACGAGAAGCGCCAGAATTATGAAAAGAAAACATAAGAGAGAGAGAGAGAAGTATAATGCTAGTCTTCCACTACTGTGCTCTCTAATGCTTCTTCACCTTAGGATTCATCATTCTGAGGATCATATGTAACAAAATATCTGGCCACTTTTTTTGGAGGAAATTTCTCCTGGCCTCCGAGGATTTTAGTCTTGCACTACTGTTTTAGAGTCTTGGGGGTTTGTTTCTTTTTGTTGTTTGGAGGAAGTAGGTATTTCCTTTTGTATACGTTCTGTGTACTAAGGTTTATGCCTATTTCTTTGGAATAAAATTTTTTATTACTTATAAAAAAAAAGTGGGAATTGCCAGCAAAATACATTATGTTGCTGTATGATAAATTTGATTGATCCCAACAGACTATGAATAGGATGTCCTTTGCTCTTGACAGGGTTAGCGTAAATCTATAAAACATGCTTACTCATGTGCCTATGTGCTGCATATCTGCCGTGATTTTGGTCCCTTGTCATTCATTTGCAGTTAAATGGGGACCAGATTTAAGTTTGATATTTTCTGATAAGATGTAATGAATAGAATTACCATAAAGATTTAATGACTCTGAATTTCCTTATTCTTATAAGATTAGTGTATTATAACGTTCTTGTAATTTACTGATATTTTTAGGTAAGTGATATGCTGTGTTCTGGGCCTTTGATTTAGTTTCCTCTCTCTTTCTCGTACTTATATGCACATTCTATTCGTCCTCTGCCTGATGCTCGATATATCTAATCTTCTTGACCTTAACAATTGGTAAGTATACTACTCCCACGAAGTGTGTCCTAATAAAGTGGGAAGAGAAGTAGTTTCTAATCCAGCTTGTTGCACTTTGCTTGATGATTAAGCTCAGGTTTAAACATTTTCTAGATTCACATGGATAAAGTGTTCATAAAGGAGAATATTCTGCTGAGATACCTAGCTTGATTGATGATTGATATAGTTTTCTCTCACTGTTAAGCTTTGTATTTTGATGGGGTATCTTATCTGTATGCATGTCTGTCCATCTCATTGCATGTGTTGTCATTTTTTTCTTCTTCCATTTTTACCCCTAGAAACGGAGAACATCTAAAGTTGCAAGAAAGCAAAAGCAGCCTTCTAAAGAGGAGGAAGACGATGAGGTTGATGAGAAAGTTGAATCTTCTGATGGAAACGAAGAATCTCATGATGATGATAACAATGATACAGAGGCAGATGATGGAAGTGACCATGAAGAAACAAAATCTGATGAAGATGAAGATAAAGAAAAGGAGATGTCTAAAAGTTCATCCAAAAAAGTTGGGAAGGATGGTTCAGTGAAAAAAGTGACACAAAAACCTATACCAGTAAGAAAGGCTACCCCTGCAAAAACGGCAAAATCTCCTGCAAAATCTCCAAAACTATCTACTTCAGCAGTCAAAAGAGGTGCTAATGATGCCGATGGATCACACTCAAAGTCAAAGTCAAAGTCATCGACATCTAAGAAACAAAAGGTCGAGAAGGTAACCATGAAGAACGTTAAAGAGAAAGATACTGGAAAGAAACAACCAACCAAGTCCCCGGCCAAGGTCTCCACTAAGGATCAAGGTGTGTTGCCTTCCGCCAACTTCAGTGTTCAGTTTGCCCAATTGTCTTATTTTTTTTTTCCTAGGAATTCTTTCTGTAAGTGGATATAGTTGTTTGTTGCATGTATTGCTATTTGCGATTGTATCTGTCTCATAGCTGTATTATTGCTATGTGGCTTATGAGAATTGGTTTAAAAAATTAGTTAGCTGTCATGCTTGTAGGCAAAATCAATGCTTGGTATCCTTTAAATAATTTCATTCCTTTTGCATTAAAAAGCTTATGTAATTGACAGAAAATATCGCCTTTCTTTTTCAAAATTTTCCGCTAACTAGGAAAAGGCAAAACTAGTAAGAAGGCAAAGGCAGAACCCAGTAGAGAGGAGATGCATGCTGTAGTTGTTGAAATTGTGAAGAAAGTGGACTTCAATACTGTAAGTAGAAGTTTTGTCTGGCATTACATGGATTGGTTTGTTGAAGTTGTCATGTCATTCTAAAATATGCTTATGCCTTGTGATGCAGGCAACTTTATCAGATATTCTCAGGCAACTTGGTATGCTAGCTTCCTTTTATTTTTTACCTAATTTTTTTCAGCTGAACTTGGGTGATGACTTTGTACATGTAATTTTTAGGGTCCCATTTTAGCGTTGATTTAATGCATAGAAAAGCAGAGGTTAAGGACATAATTACAGACGTGATAAACAACATGAGTGATGAGGAAGATGAAGAAGGGGAGGAGGAGGCTGAGGAGAATGCTGAGGAGGCTGGTGATGACACAGACAAAGATGATGATTGATGATGCTGATCGAGTGTTCATTGGAGTGGGCCTTTGCACAACTTTTGAGGCACGCAGTGCATATTCTTCGAAGTAGATTATGTTTCTAATGGGGTAATCCTTCAGTTTTTATAACTGACAAGCTACAGTGAAAATATGTCTAGTCTTGTGACGTTTTCCATCCAATTGGGGTTTGTTTGTACCATATGAATTAACCTCTTTTGTTGTACTGATGACCTGTCTCAACTTTATTAGCTAGTTTTATTTCTTTTTTCTTTTTTTTTTAGGGAGAATTAGAAATGTCTCTTTGCTAAAAAATTGTCTTTCGACCTTTTGCCTTTACTTTATATAATGGTTTTAGTGAATGGCTTTATCATAAAAACCAAACGGCATATGTTTTGTTTTATTTTCGATGTTTATGATTTCCAAAACTCGAAGTTCAGGTGGGGCTGGCTGTGCCTTAAAATTCAATGGCTACGTACAAATCGTTAATGGCTCACCTGTATGATTTAACTACATGGGGTTGGGCAATTATGCCTCCATGTTCTATTATGCTTTAAGAGTATTAACATTGATTTTATTAAAATAAATTATTAAAATTTAATAAGAAATATAAATTTGATAAGAAGTCAACACTAAAATAATTTTATATTAGATTTATAAAAAATATTGTTGTCATATTTGATAAAAAGTAAGGAAAAGAAAGTGGAAAGAATAAAATAAATGTATTTTTTATTTGACTTTTGAATAATAATTCTTTAAGATGAAAGTGGGATTATTTTGGTATTAACTTATCATCAAATTTATATTTTTCATCAAATTTAGATAATTTATTTTGATGAGATTAATACTGAAACTTTCTGCCTTTATTTAGTTGTAATTTCCTTTTCTTATTTTATTTAAGGGGCGCATGGGTTTTACGATGTGCCCCTAATGAAAGCATATGAAAACACATAAATCTATGGGTGCTTTTATAGAGATCAATAGGTCTACCAATAAAAATTATGATGTACATATTAGTGCATTTTTTTTTCTTTCTTAAACCTTAATCAATTTAATCATTTCTTAATATTTAAGCAAAAAATAAAAACACAGATGTATCAATGGTGCAAGAGCAATAATATGGAGTCATGCGGTTGTGGTTTCTTTGCGGCCTTATAAGCATAATTTATTTTATATCATTAATTTATTTTTTCAAAAATGATAAAACAGGGTATGCAAATAAGGTATATTTTGTTGTATAAAAATCTAAAAAGTGAGGGGCTCACTATGTCCCCCTCCTCTGCATTATTATGAATGATCATTGCCTATAAATACAAGCTTTTACTCGATCAGAAAAATACACAAGTACAAGTAAGAAAGGAGAGAAAGAAAGAAAGAAAGGAAAAGATAAAATTATGTTCTTGAGAAATAAAGAGTTATAAATATTTTATCTTGCAATAATAGTTTTTATTTTAGTTTTATAACACGTTATCAGTACGAAACTCTACCGATACTAAAGCTAGTGGTCATCTTCTTCAAGTAAGTTTTTCAACATATTATTTACAGTCTTTGATATGAATATAAAATATTTGATTGATGATTATTGTTTGATAAAATCTATGTAATTTTATAAATATATTTATGAGATACATATTTATTTCATTATTTATATGTGTAGAAAATGACAAATCTTACAAAATTAGAATTCGTTGCTCTTGACATTTTCGGGAAAAATTATTTATCATGAATTCTTGATACAAAGAACCTGGGAGAAATAATTAAAGAAGGAAATCAAGCGTCCCTGCAGGACCGCGCTAAAGTAATGATTTTTCTTCACCACCATCTTCACGAAAAATTAAAAACTGAATATCTTACAGTAAAAAATCCATTTATTTTATGGAATAATTTAAGGGAGAGATTTGAACATCAGAAAACTGTTATCCTCTCAAAAGCTCGTTATAAATAGTTGCACCTAAGGTTACAAGATTTTAAAAGTGTTAGTGAATATAATATCGCACTATTTAAAATTAGCTCAGTACTAAAATTATGCGGTGAGAAAATCACCGATGATGATATGTTAGAGAAGACTTATACTAATTTTCATGTCTCGAATGTGCTCCTGCAGTAGCAATATCAAGAGTGAAAGTTCAAAAAATATTATGAGCTTATATCATGTTTTCTAGTAGTTGAGCAAAATAATGAGCTTTTATTAAAAAATCACCAGTCATGCCCTACTGGTTCAACATATTCCCTGAAGTGAATGATACTAGATTTGCATCATTCCTAGAAGCGAATGGTGCATCCTTTCGAAGAAATCGGTGGCGTGGCATGGACGTGGTAGGAGAAACTATAGAAATATTAGTCCCAGAAGTGACAACATTAAAATGGATACTAATAATAATATACTGTATCGGCAGAAGCGGTACAATTCAGAAAGAGGTAAAAGCCTCCAAAATAATTCTTCAAAGAGAAATGAAGAGGTGTGCTATAGATGTGGAATGACTAGACAATAGTCACGTACTTGTCGTACGGTCAAGCACTTGGTAGATTTATATCAAGCATCTATAAAAGGAAAGAATAAAATGATTGAAACAAATTTAGTAGAACCATTAGATGATTCATTAAATGTAGATATCACTCATCTTGATGTTTCTGATTTCTTTAATGATCCTAATAGTAGAATTGATCACTTGATTTGAGATGGACGTGTTCCACCCAATTAATGAATGTTTTTAATTATTTGTAATGAAAATTTTGTATATTTTGTAGAATCATGGATCACATGGATGAATTTTTCATCTCTGAGTTGAATGATAAAGATGTATGTCTGGCTGACAGTGCTACAACTCACACAATTCTTAAAAATAAGAAATATTTTCAAAATCTAACACTAAGCAAATTCTATGTTCATACCATATCAGGTTCATCAAATCTAATTGAAAGCTCCAAAAGAGCTAATATTGTGTTGCCTAATAGCATCAAATTTTGTATTGATGATGTTTTATTTTCTTCACAATCTAGAAGAAAATTATTAAGTTTCAAAGATATACGTCGAAATGATTACCATATTGAAATGACCAATAAATGCAATAAAGAGTATCTTTTTATTACTACAATAGTATCGGGCCAGAAGCTCATATTAAAAAAATTGTCTGCTCTCTCTTCTGGATTGTATTATACAAAGATAAAAACAATTGAATCATATGTGGTAGTGCATTAGAAGTACATTGACCCCAAAATATTTATGACTTAGCATGATCACCTCGGACATCCGGGATCAATAATGATGAGACGAATTATTGATAATTTGCATGGACATCCTTTAAAGAACCAAAAGATTCTTTTATCCAATGAATATCCTGCTCTGTATGTTCCCAAGATAAGTTGATTATCAGACCATCTCCCTCCAAAGTCGTCGTTAAATCTCTATCCTTTTTATAAAAGATTCACGGAGATATATGTGGACCTATTCATCCATCAAGTGGACTATTTAAATATTGTATGGTTTTGATTGATACATCAAGTCGATAGTCACATGTCTGTCTACTTTCCACTAGAAATATTGCATTTGCTAGACTTCTTACTCAGATAATCATACTACGAGCACAATTTCTTGAGTATCTAATTAAAACCATTCGATTTAATAACGCAGGTGAATTTTCATCTCAGGCTTTTGATAACTATTGCATGTCAATAGGAATAGATGTTGAACATCTTGTTGTCCATACACACAATTAAAACAGTCTAGCTAAATCTTTGATCAAAAGATTTCAACTAATCGCTAGACTTTTACTTATGAAATCAAAATTACCTGTTTTTGCTTAGGGACATGCTATACTTCATGCAGCATCATTAATTCGTATTAGACTATCTGCATATCATAAATATTCTCCATTACAATTTGCATTTGGTCAACAACTAAATATTTCTCATCTTCATACTTTTGGATGTGCTATATATGTTCTAATTGTAGCTCAACAGCGTACAAAAATTGGCGCTTAACGTAGACTTGGGATATATGTTGGTTTTGATTTTCCATCTATTATTAGATATATTGAACTACTTACAAGAGATATGTTTAAAGCACCTTTTGATGATTGTCACTTTGACGAATCTACTTTCCCATTACTGGGTAACGAAAAAGCGGTGCCTGAAGCATAACAAGAAATTACTTGGGATAATAAAGTCCTGTCTCAATTTGATCCTCCTATAGATGAATGTAAACTAGAAGTTTAGAGGATTATTCATTTGTAAAATATTGCAAATCAATTATCGGATGTATTTATTGACACTAAAGGTATAGTAAAATCTTATATTCCTGTTGTTAATACTTCAACAAAGATTGATGTCCCTGAAGGACAAATTGTCAAAGCAATAATAGATGAGTTTAAGACACACCTGAAGCATGGAAGACCTATTGCTGCAAAAGACAAAATTCTTTGAAGAAAAAGAATACAAAATGAATTTAATATTCCTAAAGAACCCATTCCCACAATACAGGCTATAAGTATAGTTGATGCGTCTGAAGAGGACAAATCTTATATTTCAAAATCTTCTGAAAATGGACCTCCTGAAAAGGTGTTTCATGACATATTTTCCCCTAAAGAGGAACAAGTACCTGAAAATAATGAGATCTCAATACATTTCATGAATACTGAAAAAAATCTGAATAGAAATAAAACTGTTATTGACAACATATTTTCATATAAGATGGCCCTTGACATTACCAGAAGTAATGAACAAAGTGAGTCAAGAACCGTCGAAAAATGTCGACGTAGAAATGATTGTCCAAAATGAAAAGCAGGTATTGAAGCTGAATTAAAATCGCTAGAAAATCGAGAAGTATTTGGACCTATTGTCCAAACACCAAAGGGTGTAATACCTGTTGGATATAAATGAGTATTTGTACGAAAACATAATGAGAAAAATGAAATTATGCAGTACAAAGCACGACATGTCACACAAGATTTCCTGCAGAAACTCAGGATTGATTATGAAGAAACATATTCTCCTGTTATGGATGCAATCACATTTAGATTTTTGATTAGTTTGGTTGTTACAAAAGGATTAGAAATACGGTTAATGGATATGGTCACTGCATATTTATATAGATCCTTAGACCATGACATATATATGAAAATTCTTGAAGGATATAAAATACCTGAAGCATCTACAAGTACATCTAGAAATATGTACTCTATCAAATTTCAAAGATTTTAATATGGGTTAAAGCAATCTGGACGCATGTGATATAATCGTTTAAGCTAATATCTATTGAAAGAATGATTTGAGAATAATCATATATGCCCATATGTTTTTATTAAGAAATTAGAATCCAGAATTGCTATTGTTGCAGTTTATGTTGATGATTTAAATATTGTGGGAACTCTTGAAAAAATCTCAAGAACCACTACATATTTAAAGAATGAATTTGAAATGAAAGATCTTGACAAAACAAAACTTTGTCTCGGCCTGCAGCTCAAGCACTCGCCAAATAAAATTTTTATTCATCAGTCCATGTATACAGAGAAAGTTCTGAAGCACTTTTATATGGACAAAGCTCATCCCCTGAGTACTCCAATGATTGTTCGATCACTTGATGTGAAGAATGATCCATTTCGTCCTTGTGATGACGATGAAAAAATTATTGGTCCTGAAGTACCATATCTCAGTACAATTGGAGCTTTATGTATCTTGCAAATTGCACTCGGCCTGATATTACATTCTTAATTAATCTGCTTGCAATATATAGTTCTGCATAAACTCGAAGGCATTAGAATAATATTAAATTTGTCCTTCGTTACCTTCAAGGTACGGTTGATATGAGATTATTTTATCAACGTAGATCAAGTCTATAATTGATTGGTATGCAGATGCAGGTTATCTTTCAGATCCACACAGAAGTAGATCTCAAACTGGATATTTATTTACTTATGGAAATATTGTTATATCATGGAGATCTTTCAAGCAGACACTATCTGCCACATTTTCAAATCACTCATAGATCATTGCTATTCATAAAGCAAGTCGAGAGTGTATATGACTAAGATCAGTGATTCAACATATCCAAGAAAAATGTGATTTTCCAATGATCAATGATAGCCCAACAATTTTATATGAAGATAATATTGTTTGTATCACTCAAATCATATAAGGATATATCAAAAGTGACAAAACCAAACATATTTCACCTAAATTCTTTTATACTCAAGAATTTCAAGAAAAATATGAAATTGATGTCAAGCAGATACGATCAAGTGATAATCTGGCAGATTTATTCACAAAGGCATTACCAACTACGACATTCAAGAAGATTGTGCAGAATATTAGAATGCAAAAAATCAAAAATCTATCACCATACACTTTTCAGGGGGAGTAAATGTTCTCAAAACTTGTATTGATTGTACTATTTTTCCTTCGCTGAGGTTTTGTCCTACTATATTTTTCTTTGCAAGGTTTTAATGAGTCAATCTTAAAGCACTCGAAGGTACATAAGAATACTGTACTTTTTTCCCTTAACCATTGGTTTTTTCTCCCACTGGGTTTTTCCTTGGCAAAATTTTAACGAGACAAATTTTTTATGGATGATCATTCAAGGGAGAGTATTGTATAAAAGTCTAAAATTTTGGGGGCTCACTATGTCCCCCTCACCTTTAATAATTGTAAGGGGACGTGAGCCCCCTCCCCCTCCTCTGCACTATTATGAACAATCATTGCCTATAAATACAAGCTTTTGCTCGATCAGAAAAATATACAAGTACGAGTAAAAAAGAAAAGAAAGAGAAAGAAAGAAAGGAAACGAAAAAATTATGTTCTTGAGAAATAAAGAGTTCTAAATATTTTCTCTTGCGATAATAGTTTTTATTTTAATTTTATAATATATTTGATTTTATTTAATTTTATTTTTGGTAAAAATAAACCTGTGAGAGCACAAAGAGGCCTCAACTACGAGACTCCAAAGAATTAATTTTTTTTAGAGGAAGATTGGAGTATCTTTATTGAAATAGTAACGGATGATTACCAGGAGGAGAGATCTTCAATGTATATGCTTTCCTTAGAGAGTTTCAAAGCATCCTTAACTAAGTTGTGGGCCATGCAATTGCATATTCTAGGTACGTAATGAAAAGACCAGTTAAGCCTAGTAGAAACCAAGTTTTTACATCACGTAAGATTACTCCAGCTGAGTTCTAGATAACTTGATCCCCTTAGACTTCTTGTACTACTTGCTTGGCATTGCCTTCAAGCATCACTAGTGGAAGATTGAGTTGGCGGCTGAAGATGACGGCTTTGAGGGCTGCTATCGATTTTGCTAGGTGGGCATCTGGCAAACTCTCATATTGCGATTTCAAAGTTGCACAAATCCGTCCCTACCAGTTACGCATGACAACGCCTATTCCAATTCTACCAAGGGATTTGTCTATTGACGCGTCTCTATTGGCCTTGTAGGTGTGCAAAGGAGGCTTACACCAAGCAATTTGGGGCAGTTGCTGCATTGTAGGTTTGTGGCTGGTTCTTGTTTGCACCTTGTTGAAGTCTTCTATTTTTTGCATGGCTGTTGTGATCATGGCAGAAGGGGCTTTAAAATCTCCCTCAAAGATCCATTTGTTCCTGCAGTTCCATACCTTGTGTGCAACCGAGTCAAACTCTTGTTGTTGGCCTTGTTCTTGTAGGAGTAGGATTGAGCTGAGAAAGGATTGAAAGGAGAGACCCTCAGTGGACATTTTTTGGAAATCCTGGAGCACGAGCTCCACACATCCTACGATGAGTTGCACGACCAAAATGAGTGATGAACTATTTTCTAGAGCTGAGTCACAAATGGGGAACATTGGGGAGTCAATTATCTTCCTCTTAAAAAGGTTCTAGTCTGCGAGAAGAGACTCATGTGCTGCTCTCCATAGGAACATCTTGACTGCATTTGGTAGCCTAATTTTTCGTACTCCTTTCCAGAGGGATGACTTGAGTGGAGCTGTGGAACCTTGCCATGTATGCATACTTTCCATGTCGACAAAGAGTGCATACGCACTTTTGACTGTGAAAGTACCATCCTTAGAGCATCTCCATGTGAGTTTGTCTTGGGCATGAGTGGTGCTAATAGGTAGGCGACATATCAGCTCAGCTTCTTCTGGATTGAAGGTTGCATGGACTAGTGCTTTGTTCCATTGGTAGGTCTGGTGATCAATCAGGTTGCTTACCATGTTGCCACCCTCCAGGGGCCTTTTCACTGATTGAACTTTGAAGGATGAATGGGTAGGCAGCCAATGGTCTTGCCATATCCCTATTGACCTTCCATTGCCAACTTTCCACAAAAGGCCTTATGTTAAACCTTGCCTTGCCGCCAAGAAATTGCACCACAAGTAGGAGGGGTTACTACCTGTTTTGGCTTCCAAAAAGGAAGCATAGTGGTGGTACTTAGCCTTGAGGACACAGGTTGCTAGTGAGTGAGGGTATTGGGTTGGTCTCCACCCTCATTTAGCAAGGAGAGCCAAGTTGAAAAGCTCAAAATCACGGTAGCCCAACCCTCCTTCAGATTTAAGCATGTCAAGAACCTTCTAGGAAAGCCAATGGGTTTTGGTCTTCTCCCCTTTTACACCCCACCAAAAGTGGTGCATGAGTTTATTGATGGCCGTGAGGATTGCCTTGGGAAGCTTAAAAATGCTCATGCAATATGTGGGGATAGCAAGCACTACTGATTTCAGCAGGACTTCCTTGCCCACCCTAGACAAGAACTCGGTAGACCAGGTCTGAATTCTCCTTCGGATGCTGTCCAAAATTGGCTTGAAGGCTGAAACCTTTTGATTTCCAACATAGGATGGTAACCCCAAATATTTCTCGAAACCCTTTGCTTCTCTCATTCTAGAGGAGAAGTTGAGAATTCTGAGTTCAAGCGTTGGCCAGATGCTTACTCATATAAGTTGAGAATTCTAAACAACCTACAGCATTCTAAAACATTAGCTCTACAAAATAATAAGTTATCATCGGTGAAAGAGAGATTATTGATGAGCAGAGAACCTCTAGCAAATGAAAAACCTGAAAATAGGGGGCATATATCAGGTTTTTCATTTATGCAATCATGGCCTTGCTCATATCCAGTTTGAGGGCCATGTAGCTTTCCTTCTTCCCTCTCATGTGATGTTGCATTGAGTGCAAGGTCTCATAGGCAATTATGACATTGTCCGAGATAAATCTCCCTAGCACAAAGGCTCTTTGGGAGGGAGATATCAGCTCGGGTAGAATTAGGTTCAGCCTGTTGGCTATCACTTTGGATGCAATTTTATACATCACGTTGCACAAGGAGATGGGCCTGAACTCTATCACCAATAGGGGATTCTTCTATTTGGGGATTAAGGCTACAAGGGTATCATTAATATGATCAAAACCTACCCGAGATTCAAGGAAATCCCCGATTGCACTCTCCACTTCCCTACCAACAAGCTCCCAATTTTCTTGGAAGAAGATGACAGGATATCCATTAGGGCCCGGTGAGCTCACGGGTTCCATTTCAAAGACAACATCTTTGATCTAGTGGAATGGCTTCCTCAGTATGCAGTTCATCTCAAAAAACACCTTAGGTTCCATGTCTGTTAACGAGTCCTTGATTCCCTCTGACTGTGAGCTAGTGAATACTTTTTGCTAAAAATATTGGAAAAGGGGGTTGATCTCCTTCTCTTTTTGAGCTAGTAACCCCTCTTCATTAGAGACTCTCTTGATGGTGTTAGATTGTTAATGGCTTTCCTCTAAGAAGCACAATAGTGAAACAAACTTGAATTTCTGTCCAGTAAACTATTTATCAATCTAACATTTCTCTAAACGCTAATTCAAATGATAGAACATCGTGCATGCAACCATTACTTTTTTGAAGTGACATCTTTTTTAATATATATATATATATATATATATATATATATATATTATTTCTAGGGGCGCGTGGTTTTATTATGTGTGCCCCATGAAAATGAAAATTACATCAATACGCATAAATCTATTAACCTTTCAAGTCATTAAGCCGCATGCATCAGTGGTGCAAATTAAGGCATGCATAAGTGACAATTAATTATAAATTATGTTTGTGTTATGTCAAGTCATGAGTATTAAATTATATGAATCAAATGGAACATGATCCTTTGAATTAAATTGGTTAACACGATCCATATAAATAATGGATTAAACTATACGAGTCAAACGAAACACAAGACTTTTTAATTAAATGAGCCAGGTCTTTAAACTATAACACGACTCATATAAATAACTCGATATGACATTCTTGATTAACCCGTTTATTAATTGACTTTTATTGAATTAAGTTGGACATAGCCGATTTAACCAGCTTCAACTCATTTAACCGCTTTAATATAAATGAGTTGAGTTGACCTATATATTTATTTATTTTAATCCAATTAATATAATTTTGTATATAATACAAAGATAACTATATAAATCACTCACAATTATAATTGGATTCATGATAAAATATTTTGTTATCAATATTCAAACCATTAATATATAAGAAATATAATACTTTCATAAGATAAAAGCACATATTAACAAAAAAGAAGTTTACTACTTTGAAAAATGAAGTAGTTAAATTAATAGGGCTGTAATAGAGTCGAGTCAAGACAGTTTTTAGCTTGCTAAGCTCGGTTTAACTCAAAATACTCAAGCTCAAGCTTGAGAATTTTTTTATTCTTTGTTTGAGCTCGACTCGATATGCTGAGCTTTCAACTCGAGCTCGACTCGATAAGCTAAACTCTTAGCTTGAGCTTGAGTTCGAGCTTGTCCCACAAATGATCTCGAGCCGAACCGAGTTTTGCTCAAGCTCGAGCCCGAATTTTTTTTTGAAAAAGATTTAATAATTAATAAATTAGATTAAAAAAAAATTCTAATATGAAATTTGTACAACTAACAAATAGAACATCTATTGAATTATAAGATTTTACAAATTTATAGATAATTAATATCTAAGCTCGAGTTCGAGTTCAAATTTTTTTTATTTTTTGAATAAGATTTAATGATTAATAAATTTGATAAATGAAAAAAAACTAATATTAAATTTGTACAACTAACAAGTAGAACCTCTATTGAATTATAAGATTTGACAAATTTATAAATAATTAATATTTAATTAGTTGATATTTATCCATAATAATAATATATTATATGTAACACCCGACTCCAGTGACACATTTATTTTTAAAATGTTTTATTTAATTATTTATTTATTTAAGTAAAAACTCATTTTTGATATTCAAAGATTTATTTTAAAATTGATCACGAGTGTAAAATTGTTTTAGTAAATTTTTTCTTTTCTTATTTGATTTGATGATTATTAAAAATCTTTTTATGGGTCGAGAAATTCTTTTTATACAAATTGATTTATTATTATTATTATTATTATTATTATTATTATTATTATTATCTTCCTACACGAGGATCAAGCTTATCCTTTTATTTATTTTAATAATTTTGTTATCTATTTCAAATGGCTAGATTATGATTGTAAGGTCCTTTCTTTTATTAAAATTCTAAAATCCATATTTTTATGAATTTATTTATGCATATATATATTTAGATATATATATTGCAACTTGTATCTGTCCCTAAGGTTTAATTCCTATATATACATCTATATATATATATGTATGTTTTGCCCCACGCACGTTCCCATCCCCACGATTTTCATGGTAACTGTGCGCATAATAGATATATTTTCATAATTTCATTTTCTTCTTCTCTTCCTTTATTTTCTCTAGGATTTGCAGTTCCTATATATAGTTATAACTCCCACGCCTGGAAGTCTCTCCTCCATCTCTAGAGTTCTGTGTTTTGAATCGCCTATATAAACAGTTCACACACAGCCGGCTCCTGATGCAAACAAATTTTCTCATCAGACTTAGGGTTGCCGTGGACCCTTCTGTGTCGCCAAAATCCATGGCTCCACGCCCAGAAGCACCCAGCAATCGGCAACAACCTTTTGGTTGTTTCAT
The DNA here is from genome assembly GCA_036559045.1 of Platycarya longipes. NCBI lineage: Eukaryota > Viridiplantae > Streptophyta > Magnoliopsida > Fagales > Juglandaceae > Platycarya > Platycarya longipes. The sequence continues at coordinate 28,411,648 of CM071800.1, read as the reverse complement.
GTTTGCTGCCATGGACAACTCTCATACACCACGTTACAGTCAATCGGTACCACCACCTAACACCCATTCCTAGCCACCGTGAATCCACCATGGATAGCACCACTGTGAGCCTCGTGCTTTTCGGTTAAGACCCAAAGAAAACCACCCCTGTTTTACTTCACCAAAACAGAGCACCTAGGCCATGCATGTGCTGTCCCCACACGAGTGTCTCAAGCAATAGCCACTGTGTAAGTCCAGTGCTGCCGTGTACCCTCCATCCGGCAGTCTCTATCTCCGATGACTGTTACTTCAATCACTGGCTCGTTGACCCCATTGTGCCACGGTATTCATCCATCTAGTGTCGCTGACATATATAACATATGCCACCTCCCAGCACAGCGTGCTGCTTCTTCTCTTGGTGAGTATGAACACCCCTGCTGCATGGTTTGATCTGAAAGCTTCTTCCATTGTTCCTTTCATTTTCGTGTGTCACCTAGGACCCATGCACCGAATGTTCTATTTACTAAGAATATGTTGCCTTTTAAGTGGGTTTTATTTTAAGTCTGATTTATATTTTGTGAAGGTTTTATTTTAAATAAATAAAGATGTGAATTTCATACAATAAATATTTTTAAGGTATGAATTTTAGAGGTGCGTAGCAAGCACAAAATTTACTTTTTGAAACCTTTAACAGTGATTTTTGAGTCTTATTTTTGAGTTAGCAAAAGTTATAATTTTCCACTTTAAAAGATTTTAATATAAATAAGTTATTTATTTCTTTGCTTTTATTTATTGAATTTTGGACGTGTGTAGCTTTTATCTATTCTATATTTTATTTGAGAAAAAGTGTTTTCAATGAAAGTTGTGTTGATTTTTGCTTTTCTTCTTTTAATACCTTAGTCAGAAATTAAACGGATGTTGGAGATTTTGGAGATTGATGATATTTGTTAAGGATGGAGAATTTTAGGTTCGTGAGGAATTAACAATAGGTAATTTTAGCATATTAGGCTTAGATATTGAAGTATGTGTTCAATTGAAAATTGACAAAAGGTTCCGTGACTAATAGGTGACAAGTATCGTGGTTCGAAATTATTGAGGAAATTTTTGAAAAGCTAAGGAATCTAGGTAAGCGGGGTTCCTATACTTGATTTTACACCAACTCTGAGACCGATGTTGACTTTCTAAAAAACTTTACATGTTTTTGTTATAAATGAGAAATTGGGAAAAATAATCTCGGTCAATTATTTGCATTACTCACGAAATCTATGTGATAAAGAGAAAAATATTTTTTTCATGCATAGTGTAAACATGAGCAGTGTTGACATGTTTCTAAAATGCATAAAAGAGCGAGTATGAAAATTGATATTTTATTTATGTGATGTGAAATATTTTAGAATTGTTGTTGGTTATCTAAAAATGATATGAACAAGTTTGGTACATGATTTGATATAACATGACATGATATGATATGGATATGAAAATATTTGACATTCTTATCTGTTTGATTTGTTTTGGAAAATGGTTCTGATATGATAATACTGGTTCACGTGATATGGTTGATACCACCATAATATGATATGATAGAAATGCAACCACTTTGGAAACAAAGTGGTCCTATATATGTTTCTTTCCTGTGTACACACTCAGGACTCCAAGAACAAACGAATAAGGGAAAGTCTCACAATATGATACTGCCTGGTTTGGCCACCAGGGATAGCACAACCCTACCATGGGGGTTAAACATGGTACATGTTCTGATATGATGATAAGATGAGATTGTACAGTTACTTGTGCCAAAGCGTTTTTGATAATGAATAGAGTTTTTTTTCTTCTAAATGTAAAATGATTGAAAAGTCACTGTATTTTATTAATATATATTTTAAAAATCTGTATATGGAAATAAAAGGTTTCTAGTTCATACATATGGAGTTCTTTTGAAAATGCTCATGTTTGCACTCTTATATATATCCTCCGCTTACTGAGTTGTGGTTAAACTCATCCCTTATTTTTTAATATTTTTCAGATGAGTTTGGATATTTCAGCCAATGATTGGATTATGAAGCATTGGGTGAGATGACTCAAGAATGGTTGATTAAGTATAGAGAATTTATATGAACATTGATAAGGTTTAGTAAGAAAATATTATTGCATTCTGGTTACTTAGCATTTTTGGAATTAATGATATTAAGAAAGTGGGTTTTAAGACGAAGTTTTATATGATATTTGAAAATTTGGAGTCTATAATTATAGTGTTGAATGTGAGTATATGTGATAGGTAGTAACTCTCAGACCCCTTTGGGAACGGGGCATTACATTATATGCCTACATATATTATTAATACATACACATAATATGATAACAAATATCTATTTTATATATAGTTTACACATACTAATATACGAAACTATTAAATTTTATCAACTAAGTATTGTACAAATTATAAAATATGTTTATGAAGTGTATTCAATATATAGATATAACTAGGTCACATATTATATATTTAATTATAAAAATAGTATGATTATATTATTAGCTAATACATATATATATATATATATGTATATATACGTAGTTTTATGTATATATTTATCAATATGTGAATGAGTTTTAATTAAGTCGAGTTAACGAGTCGATTCGAGCATGAACGAACGGGCCTTTATAAGTCTTAGCTGAGTTAAGTCAAGTTTTGTCGAATATGTGTTATTTATTAATCGAGCGGGTATTTGCTTTTACAGATAAGCTTTTTTTCTCATGAGTTGAATTCGATTCGAGTTTAATCGGGTGAGTATCGAGTGGGCTATTGAACAGACTGATTCATTTACAGCCTTAGTCAAATACTAACATCAATGTTACATATTCTCAACAAATAAAAAAACATAAGATTAAACATTTATGAAATTTGAAAATATAGTTTATGTGTGTTATACGGGTTGCTTGGGGTTTCACGGATACCCATTTATTAACCATGTCTTATTAGATCAACTCATTTTGACCATGATCCATTTATATCAAACTTAAACCCTTTTATTTCATGTTATCTTCATGTCAGGTTTATGAATAGTGTCATATATTGTTGCCTCTTACCTAATTATACTAATTTAAATTCTTTGTCTGATCTCCTCACTAGCTTAATGAATTATTTAGATCAGATCTTGGGTGAGCAATTGATATTGTAGAATCTCACATGCATATAATATATATCTATGTGTGTATGGAAAATGCTAGTGGAGACCTTCAAAGTTATTGCTCAATTATTTTAATTTTGTAATTTTTAAACCTTTTTTGTTTTTTTCTAAGCAAGAAGATTATAGATATGTTTAACAGTTATATGATACAATAATCAACAGAGTGGGAGGTCCAACATTCATCCCAAATCAACAAATACAACATAAGATATAATAATAATAAATATGAGGCCAATGACTTGACCTTTACCCATTTCCCACAAATGGAAGTCGCTTGAAGCGATTTGATATAGTTGGATAAACGGGTTGTAATACTATGACTAAGACTCGCAGTGAAGTGAGTTGTGTTGCATTTCAATGGTCCATGGCAGTTTGGCTGCATGAGACCTCTACCTCTTCCTTACGTTTCTTGATTTTAGAAAGAGCAAAAATATAGAAGATAGCAAACATGAGATGCGTCGTGAATGCCAGCAATTGTGGAGACACATGAAGGCCACACACCACTCTAGGACAGCAGAAGATGGTTAGATCTAAAGGATTTGAAGTTGTTGGTCTCGAAAACGCAGCGCGTGGCGACAACAGGTACTCCCCAATGCGACAACGAGTGGATCTCACATAGGGGTTGAACTACATATGTGAAGCAACCGCTTTGTTCAACATTTTGATTCGGCTATTTGCAGGATTGAAAGTAGGGGAGTCTTGTGGTAGAGCACACGGCGATCGTGAGAGATTGAAAAGTAGTAGAATAGCGTTTCTTCTTGCTATGGATGGAGAACACTATAAAAATTGAAAAAAGAGGGTTGAAAAACATAATAAAACATTGGAGGCAGTGGACAAGAGGAGGGAGTGAGGAGCCAAAGCTCCAAACCTTAGAGAAGATGGGATATTTGATTTTTAGTAGAGAGAAAAATCGTTGAGAGAGAGAGAGAAATCGTCTATTTTAACTCAATGATTAAGAAAGAGACTATTAGTAAAATTGTGTATTTTTTTATATTTTCTCAATGATTAAGGATATAAAAAATTTGTTGAAAAAATGAAAGGAAAAAAAAGTTAAATAGGCTAGCGGGCCACCCATTGGTAACTATGTATGTTTTAGTTTTTACATAATGAGTAAGAATATTACAAAAAACTGAAAAGAAAAAAAAAAGATATCAATACGCCCAACGGTAAAAAAAAGATATCAATACGCCCAATGGTAACCGCTAGCGGCCCACTAGCACTATCCATATATACATATGGTGAGCCACACTAGAGCCTGTGGCACTGTCTTAAAGTGTCAAAATATGTAGTAAAACACGTTTGAGTCCGTGTTTCACCCAACATATAATGAACCATACTTGAGTCGTGGCACCATCTATGTGTCATAACATGTAGTAAAAAATACTTGAGTTCGTATTTCACTTAACATATGGTGAATCACGTTTAAGTTAGTGGCACCACATAATGTGTCATATTATAAAGTGAAACACACTTGAGTCCGTGTTATAACTTAAGTTATGGTAAACTATGCTCGAGTCCGTGTCACCGCTTATCATAACCTATAGTGAACATGCTTATGTCCATGTCTTCTTAAAATATCTTATCTTTCTTAATGCATAAGAAACTTATTGGATCTCATGGACTTCTTCTAGCATGGAATACCCTTGTACCTGGAATAGTATAACATTACATGGCAAAATATGATCAAAACATTTTATAACATTCCATGGCTTCATGATTTAAGTACTACATAATTTCTTGGTATACATTATCTAAATATTTTATGACATTACATGGCACACATGATTTAATTATTACGTGAACATTGCAGAGCATTTATATGATTTTAACAACATTTCATCCATAAAAAAACAATCCATATCGGCATAACATATTTCGGGTCACTTAAAAGCATATCATCCTGATTCATTGAGGTTTGTGAAAAGATGCCTAACCTTGAGTTGGCTCATAGCGTATATATAACATCACATTTTTAATGCATGTAATAGCCCTAAAAATCTTCATCTTAATTTAATTAGTTAATTAAAGGTTAATACACAAGATTAGTGGTAATTGGTGAAGGAACAAAATAGGCTTTGAAGAGATGGGCTTAGGAATGAGACTTTTGAGGAATGGATCAAGTAAATGGGCCAAGAGAGCAATGGTGAGTCCAAAAGCCCATAGAATGAGCCCATGGCCCATCAAGCCCATAGTAGAGACACTTGTCAATTGAAGAAAAATCCTAGAAAATTATCCAAATACTTGTAGGAAAATCCTAGTTGGTGGAGGTTGACTAGTAGTTGGATACATGCCATGTAGGATTGAGTGTAGGATCTAATGGAATGATTTTCCTACCATGGAATCTTGGAGGTACAAGACACCATCCCTTGACTTGCCAATTGAGATCATGGTGTGTAGGGAAGTGACAAATGGCATGAGGAGAAGCATGGATGAAAGGAACTAGGTGGTTTCGGTGGAAGGCAATCCGTGGGGTGCATTTGGAGAATCTCATGGGGTATGGCCACCAACAAGTGATAGGACAAAGGGGAAGAGTGTGTAAGTGAATAAAGTACATGTGTAAGAGAGTATGGTGATGTGAAGAGAGGTATGGTGTGAGTGTAGGTGATGGAAATGACAAAAACTAGGAAAGTGGGCAAAGTGGATTCGGTGGAGGCTTGGCTTGGCCGGATCATGCCTTGCTCAAATTCCAAAAAAGCATGGCTTTGAGATCACTTGGATGGACACATGAGAGGATAGGGGAATGATGATTGAGTGAAAAGCAAGAAAATGGATGCTAGAAGCACCAAGAAGTCGCCGGCCATAGGAAGGGAGAAGGAGAAAGGAAAATCCACCAAGGCATGGCCAAGATTTGATCTTGGAGTGGCCTAGAGTTGTCAATCACTCAATCTATCATTAGCCATACCTAAGTATGGTAAAAAGTGTACCAAAGACCCTAGGAAAGAGAGCTGGCCGTGTGACCCCTTATGCAATTCCCTTAAGCTCATTTCACTTGGACGCATGCAAACACTCCCATTTCCTCTCCACCTCTCGGCCAAACTCACTCAAGTCACTTCTACTTTTGCTTATTCTCCTTTCACCACATAATTTGAAGAACCCTATAGTAGTGAAGCCAAAAAGCAAGAGTGTGGAGGTGATCAATTCATTGGAGAAGGTTAGTGACTAAATTCATGCAAGCTTAGGAAGAACACACACACACATGTGACACTTTGTTTTGGTTAGAAGGAAATAGGGTTTCCTTTGAGTTTTATGTTCATGGCTAGCCTAATGAGAGATTTCATATGTGTATTTTCAGATTTTAAGCTAAGGTATAATAGGAGTGTGGTAAGTATACTTTCACCTTTTTCTTAACATTTCTTGTATATAGTGAGGTGATCATGCTTGTTGGATTAATGGTTGCCATTGCCATGTTTGGATTGAATTGATTTTACTTATTTGTGACATGAATATTTTTGTGTAAATCTATATGATGAAATAAGCTTAGAATGTGAGTAGAGATGATGGATCAAGTGTTAATTGCAAAAAGAAAGGAAAAGCATGATTATTTTATGAAATGATGAAATTGATGCATGAAGGATTTTAGTGTTAAATATTAAATTTGGTGTTGCTAAGGTAAAGTTTATTGGAGGAAACTAGTGATGAAATTGAATTGTTCAAGGAGCATATTGTTTTGAGAAAATGAAAATGGACATGGGAATAAATTATATGATCGATGTGAATGGAAATGGTATATACTTGCATATGGAAGAAGTGACCACTTGTGTATGATGTCTAGTAATGTTTAATTGGAATTTCATGATATTTAAGGTTGAGATTTGGAAGATCAAAATTATATTGCTTTGTGGTGAAATTGTCTAGTTAAGCTTATAGAAGAAACTATTAGAAAAGGAAGCTTGAATAGAATAATAGGAGGAGTTCCCTAAGTTAGAAAGGTGAATGGAGGAAATAGAAATAACTAAGTTTGGAAGTGAAAATGGTTACTTGGGGAAACACTAAGGTTTCGGTTACCCCTTGCTAAGGAGGGTACATAATTTAATTTGACACTTTGAAATTGATTGGAGGATAATTGGAATCAAATGATGAAGGAAAGCCCTAGGAACTCCCTAAGAAGATTCGGCCATGATGGGTTGGAGATGGGCCCAATACCCCACTTCAATCCTAGGCCCAATTTTGGGTATAGAACATGATGACTAAGTAGGAAAATTATGAAGTTATCCCAAAAGAGGGAGAAAAGAAAATGAAATGTGAATGCACTCGAGCTTGTCTCGGGTTTTGCATGAAATTAAGTGAGCATTGCATGTTCCATGCATAAATCATGAAAAGAAGGTTTTTAAAGTCAAGCATGTTTTTAAGAAAAAGAAAGGAAAAGAAAAGATTGAATTTTTGAAAGAAAAGAAAAGAAGTAAAGTTTTATAAGAACCCCAAAGGCTGGGACGGGGAAGTGCCCCAGTGGAACTCCCTGTCCACTCAGGAGTGTTTAAAGTCGAGTGGAAGCCCCTGGGTCGACGAAGAACAGTCGGCGGACCGTGTATGGCTCCAAAAGGTGTCCGGAGTGCGGTAGCACCTAACGCTGGTGGGTGCCAAGGACGGATATGGTGTAAGGACCTGCCGTTTTAAAGTTATAAGACGCATTCACATTAAGGTGATGCGGTAACCAGTAGGGAACACGCGGTGCTTAGGGGAGCCGTGTTGTGTCTCATGCATGTTAAGTGAAAAGTCATGACAAGAAGGGCTTTCGAGCCATAAGAAAGATCTGTTCAAAGATAAGTGGCGCCTAAGAAAGAATGAAAGATACGAAATGTTTTAAAGAAATGATTTGAAAAGTAATGATATGAAAAGAAGTTTGAAAGAAGAAATCTGTATGAAAGTTTTATGAAAAGAAGTCTGAAAGAAGCAAGTCTGTTTCAAAGTTTTCATGAGCATGTGCATGAGTCAGTCATTCATTGCATGTGCATTAGTTAAGAATGTTTTGTTCACTCATCTGTATATTTGAAATGTTCTGGTTTAAATGCTAGTGTACTTGTTGAGATTTCTCCCGAAATCTCACCCCCTTTTTATTATCTCTACTATCGCTCCCTTGGGAACGATAGAAGTTATTGCAGGACATGATGGATCCCCAGATTATGACTCTCGAGAAGATGGGTCGGACCCTCATGGGCCTGACTAAGGCTGAGACTACCGGGCCAGTGACCCTAGACCTGTTGGGTCAGTGGGCGGCAGAGTCGCTTCCTATGGCAACGTATTTTTTTGACGACCTACACCCTACGGGGTGCTGTTTGGCGCTAGGAGTTGACGGGCTCCTCCACATGGGACGCCTGTTTACGTCATCCTCTGGGATGATGTGTGACGTAGGCCCAGGACTGAGTCTGGACAGCCTTCGTTATGGCCCGGACATTAAGAAGATAAAAGAAGAACCCGCCTATTAGTATGGTTGGCGGAGGGAGGAGTGGATTGGCAGTACCTTTATTTTGTATTCACTGATGTATTTTGTGGAAAATCTTCCCGTTGTTTTGGGAAGTACTTTTGTATAAAACTGTTTACATTGGTGACCTTAATCTGATATATATATATGCATGTGATGTTTAATTTGGGTTTTATTTCGTTAACCATGTGATGTGCGACAAGCGTAACGTTTTGTCGTTTATTTATGGCTTGACCTTTTTCCGCTGCGATATATAAAAAAAATATATATATATCTGTGCATGACTTAAAATAAGGCTCTCTCACATATAAAGATGAGGGATGACTTCCTTGTGACGTTCGTCCCCGGCGTCGCAATTTGCATACGAACCCAAGCGCAAGCTGGGGCGCCGACAATGCATAATTAAAATAATTATAGTACACATATAAATGAGCATGCTACTTACCTCTTCTTGATTCGCACGTTGTAAGTGTTACCTATACTAGATACTAAACGTTACTAAGTTTCTAGAGAACGTGTTTTAGCATTCTAATTACTTGGCATGCTCATTTATATGTGTACTGTAATTATTTTACTAATATTTGGTTATACTAAGATTAATAGATAGGAATCTTATTTAAAGCTCTTAACATATTCCTTGATTTTGTATCTAAAATTAGTGATTTTATTAAAAAAGATCCAATTAAATAGACAATTGGAATATTAACTAAATAATAGGCTTAAAAGTATACTTTAAAATATACTTTAAATCCTTGAAATATTTTCTATAAGAATTGTGTCTATGGGCTCATATTTATTTTTTTAAAACTTTGGGTTAACTTAAATTTCAGCCTAGTCCCAATTAAAGAAAACGACCCACTTAAAAACACAACTAGCCCCATTTAAACATCAAACCCACATGAAATCAATCCACTTAGATTATTATAGTCTCTAAATTAATATAGAATCAAGCCAAACAAGTTCATTTAAAAACTAGGCCCAGTACTCTTAAACTTAAAGAAGTACTGGCCGAATGGGCTTAAGGGCAGAGGCCCACTCTAATAATCTAAAGAGATAGTATAATCTAGAGGCAAGGAATAGAGGCTTTGGACAAAAGGGTTAATGGAGGGGCTTTTTGGGAAAAGCTGAAACAAAACAAATAAAAGGGAGAAAAAATAGCTTATGAGGGCTTGTGCGATGGACTTACCTAGAGAGGAGTTTGAGTGCGACGGCAACTCTAGGTGGTTGAGAGTGACTGGCAGCACAGCTAGAGGCTCCTTTGGCATGGTGGTGCGACACAAGGGAGATAAGGTTTTAAGAGAGAAATGGATACCGAAAAAATAGAGGGAGAAGAGGATGGTGGATGGCAATGGCTTACTGGAATAGCATGGGTGGAGGGTTGTGCTTGGTTGGTAGGTTCCGTGGTTGCTGAGAGGTGGTCCGGCATTCCCTAAGGCGGTCATTGGTGGCTTACCATCGGCATGCTCTGTGGCTGCTTGGTTGAGGGAGGTAGGTGCAGAGGTTGCTACAATGGCTAATGTGTATAAAGTTTCTTGGGTTTTTTTTAAGGGTCTTATGGGTTTTATAGAGAAGGAGAAGGGAAGTAAAATGAGTCTTATGGAGATTTGCGAGAGTTTGAGGTTGACTATACTTTAGAAATTTATTCCTGCTAGAATACAAACACTGAGAGGATAATGATTTTGAAGTGCGAAAGAGTTCTAATTCAAAACAATTACCAATTTTAAACCAATAGATGACACTACTAAATAAAATAACTAAATTTTAATCCCACTTTTGGGCCCATATGTTACAACCAAGGAGTTTGATATTCTATTACTATGATGTAGAATTTGGTTTATGCCTTATTTGATGAACTCAAAACAAGTATGGTATGACTTAAAGTTACGAATATAGTTGGGATACTAGTTTATTATTCAAAATTTTATGAAATGACTTATTCCACTACGATTACTTTATATTGCTAAAATGTATGTTAAGTGCATTGCATGTTAACCACCATGTACAGGATATGTAACCAATGTTGCATCTTCTGACATTCTAAGTCACCGCTAAATTTCAAGTGGGCGTTGGGGGCATTATAGAATCATAGACTAGAAGGAACAAAAGCTATGGTCCAAAACTATACCATTGGTGAAGCTGTAGTGGGGAAGCCTGGAAACGCGGAGTTTACATAGGAAAGTAAGCGGGTGATGTGAGACTAGTTTCCTGAGAGTAGTTTTCCTATTTTATTTGCAATGCAACAACTTACCAGGAACGAACTAAGAAAGGGTAGTATGGTTAAATTGAAGGCAGGACTAAAAAATATAAGAAGCCTTTGAACTACCCTTTTCAGCCATAACATCTGGAATTCCAAAAGTGTTATCTTGGTGCAAGAAAGTAGGAATGCATGAACGGCAGAGATACCACTGGTAGTAATCTATCGTTTCATGGAAGGATAACTCGAAGCATAGAGGTTGGAGGAGGAATCCCAATGAATCGATGCGGCACACCGTTGCGATGAAGAGGATCATTAGAGGGCTAGGGCTTTGATCTTAGAGATAATGGGTTAGGCTAATGGAATCTTAAGGCAATGAGGAGAGAAGTGGATTATCCAGAAACATGATGGTCAAATGGAGAACAGTAGTGAAATCACACCAGTGTCTTACAACATTGAGTCTAGCAGAGAAGTTAGGACACGAGAGAGTAGCAGAGACGGTTGCAACCAAAGCAGCTAATGAAGGTCAATAGGTGGACTAGGTGGACTAAGGAAAGGTCCACCTACTGACCTTTCCTAAAATGACAAATTAATAGGGTGGGGGGCAGGGTTGAGACTTCCCCCGCATGGTGCGGGGCGGGGTGTAGGGAAAGGTCCACCCTACCCCGCACCATGCGGGTACCACCCCTAATTATATCGGGATAAAGAATGAAATTCTATTAGTAATGGTAAATTAATTACTCATTTGACAACCTTTTTCTAAAATGACAAAATCACTTTAGTCCAAGTATATCAACATAAATAATTTTATTTGAATGTTTTTATACCACATACTATTTGTGTGATATAATTTGATGTAAAATATAAACTTTAAAATTTAAATCTTACAAATCAAATTAAGGCTGAGCACCGACTTAGTCGTAATATTTTCCCCTAAATCCGACTCCAATTTCAACTCCGACTCTACTTGTCAAAACGGAGTTGGATTTGGGCTTTCAACTTTTGGTTTCTTTTCATATTTGGTCAATTTTAAAAAACATTTTTCTTGTGGACTTTCAATTTTCAATTTTTTTTAGAAATATTTTTTAAAATATTTGTGTGGTTTTGGCCTTCTATACAAATATCTAAATTATTTTTATAATAGATTTATACTATAGTGTCGTATTACATATTATCATATCATAGTATTACATATTATTTTTAGTGTTTAATTACACGTTAATATATTATACTAGTGTCTAACTTATTTATAACTTATTTCTACACTAGATTTATTTATTGTATTTTAGTAAATTAGTATTATGAATTAGTAACTTATTATCCTAGACTTATCAATTATTTAAATACTAGTGTCTAGTTTATTTCAATACTAGACTTATACTATAGTATCTAGTTACATGTTCTTAGACTAATTTCTAACTTATTTCTAACTGAATCATATACTAGACTTTCTAGTGTCTAATTACATGTTATCATAATTTAGTAAATGAGTATATGTTTATTAACTTGATATACTTATTTAAATACTAGTGTCTAATTTATTTATATTCTTGATTATGTACGCTAATAATACTATGATATTTATATGTACTAAACTATCATTAGTCTATTTATATTATAGTATATGAAGGAGAATTACCCCCTTATCGGCCTAAGAGACAAGGCCTAGTCTAAACAAAGGAGGAAGTTGAGGCTAGGAGGCCCAAATAGCATGGGTTGACTAGGGTAGAAAACTATCTTCAGTGCGGTTTTGGCCTAAAATTGAAACTGCAACACCTAAAATATGCATGTTTCTTGACTAAAACTTATCGACAGTGAGGAAGAGAACTGGCTGGAGTTCAATTGTTCGACACCAATTTGTTCTGCAATATGAGAATGGTTTTCCTATCACCATTTACAATCCATAAACCAAAAAGATTTCCAAACACAACCCCTGAAAAAAAAAAGTTGGAACCAAAAAGATTTCCTATCGCCATTTAAATGTCTTCTCATTTTGTTTTTTTAAAATATCATTATTATTATTAATTTATCTATTCTTTTATTTTTTTTCTTTGTTTTTGTTTCTCAACTTAAATTCGTATTTTGTTTTAACCTATATTCATTTTATAAATTTTCAATTCATTCATATATGTACACATATACATGTGATACACATTTACATATATATATATATATGTATTTATTCTATTAGTTGTTAGTTTATATATACATATAAATATTTATATACAATATATAATTAGTCCCAAAACAGTGCACTGGAATAAACTAGTACCGAAATATTTCGTTCCAATACTTAACTTGGGTGGTTGCTGCTAGGGTGTTTTGACTAAGGAGAAGGAAAAGTTTTGAAAAGGAAAATTTGAGATGACTTAGTTTAGGTATGTTTAAACCTAGCTCTAAATGGTGCCATTTTGCTTAACAACACTGTTTTATTTACTTTTTTTACAAATTTCATCCACAAAATGACGTCGTTTTGTGAACAGATATTTGGAATATATATATATATATATATATATATATATATATATATACAATTGGCCGATCCAGTGGTTTATTTCTAGTTCAAACTAGCGCCAAATTGGCATATGTCAGTTTTGATAGAATTGTGCTACCGATCAATCGGTTCCTTGTCGATTTAAGTCGATTTTGTGCTTCGACGGCCAGTCTGAGTCAGTACTGGCCATTTTTTGTATAGCCCTAGGGTTGAACCCTCAACCCGACTCAAAAGGAGCCGGCTCTCCAAGCAGTTGCAAAGGATGACACTATAAAGGATACTACATGGATCATCCTCCAAGCAACGCCAAGTACTCGAGTGTCCATCTAATTAGGTAAACAGGGATAAATGATAGCCTTTGATCCACTAACATGAAGACATCGACAAACGAACAAAGGAGTTAACGAAAGAATGCGGGCAAAGAAAAGACACTGTATTAATGAAAAAGGCAAGGGAACCATGCTGTAGTAATGGTGACATAGTCCAAATTACACCCCACATTAATATCGTTGTCGCAAAGGCCACTCCACATTAAAAGCTCTGACAAAGGAATAGTGCAAGAGGGTGAGGATCCCACATGGACAAGCATGTTATGTCCCCCTCTAGACTCCAAGTATAAATAACAGACTCTTAGGTACGAGAAAACTCTAGATACTTTAAATGCAAAGCTCTCATAATACAAACAATGAGATCTCGGCTCACAAGTACACGAAACACAATGTTAATAGTAGAAGTATATTATTTTATATTAATTAGCTCATACTAATATATTATTGAATTTTATATACGTTCTAGTTATATAACTATATGACCATACTAGTATATATTGTAAATAATTGATGAATACATATCTTTATAAGATGGGTACAATATCAGAGTTGGATTTGGGGTCAGATTCGGAGTCAACGTCGGAGTTGGAATTTGATTGGATCAGAGTCCGTCCATCCATACCTCTGACTGCAACTCCAACTGAAAAATTAAAAATAAGTAGGACTCTAACTCAGTTTTGTTAGAATCAGATTTTCAAATTTTTGTCAAGCCCTAAATTAAATCATGCAATGTTGACAGTGTGTGGTGTATAGATTTTCAAACACCACTATTCTATCAACGTTTAAATTAGAAGTCATTGACTAGCTCTAAAAATGTCATAAAAGTTACTCCCAAGTACCAAAGTTGTCAAATAGTATTAGAGAAGTCCCTAAGTTATTTTCTCAAAGAACAATTAGTTTAGAGTCCAAATTCATATGCTACCGAAAAGAAAAGAAGGTTGTATCCTAGGTTTTTTCACAATGGTATTCATAATGAAATTTGACTTTTGGATATTATTAAAAATGCCTTTGTTTCCTTTTACATGAGATGGTAAATGGACACTAAAGTATATGCAAGGGAACCGAGTGAAACAAGTTTTAATCACAAATAAGGGAAAGGAAAATATTTAGCTATCATTCAATAATTTTCGCACCTTGACACTACATCAATCACTTTCATACATTGAATGAATTCGTGAATGTGCATGGAATGTATTATGATTATTCTTACTTAAGAAGCTAAATCACAACCATCAACATCATCTAATCCAATGCTTCTAAGCAATACACAGAAAATCATGAAGTTTGCATTCTAAGAGGCATTTCATCAAATACCATGTGTGCAAATCAGAAACCCCCTATTTTCCATCCCATAGAGTCCCAAGCTACCCAAACTATTACACAAATTAGAATCAAGTAACCAAAATAAAAGCCACCGTAAACACTCCAAATGACCAATTTGCTAGAATAGAAAATCTTAAGGCCGAGCTATCAAATACACTAAAGTATAAAAGCAAACGAATACACTCCAAGTGTCCCAACGTAACATAAACAACTGAATGGAAGTCTAATGAAATAAAATCATGAATAAGAGCAACCGAATACAACTACTGAATATTTGTGAAATCACCACTTATTCTAAAAGTTTAACCTAATAGGAAGAGGTAGATTTTATTATATCTTAACACTTCCCCTCACTTGTGTCCCAGATTTCCCCTCAATTAATAGGCCCAACAAGTGAAATATTTAATTAAATGGGGTGTGTAGTGTAAAGTCAAGATTTGAACTCAAAACCTCTGCTCTGATACTATGTGAAATCACCACTTGTCCTAAAAGCTTAAGTTGATAGGAAGAAATAGATTTTATTATATCTTGACAATATTAAATTACTAAAATGAAAACCCAAATGCAAATTCAAATAGAGAAGAAGACGAATCCAACCCAAGGGTCTATGGAATCAAAGAAAAAATATGGAAACTGAAAATGATGAAAAACTAGGCTTGGGAGTCAGCTAAGCATAGTCTACAAACTCTTTAGCAAAAACCAGCTCTCCCTTTCCTTTCCTCCATTTTTTCTCCTCCTTGCCCCAATCTGAAGCTCTCTTTCTCTCTCTCTATCGTCGAATAGGTTTGCTGCTGCTTAACCGACTGAAGCATTTTTTTTCCCACCCTTTTGCTGCTAGCGGTTGCTGCTTGTCCAAAACAAGCAAACTAAGTACGTGTGTTCTGTAGTCTATATCTCTCCAACCGAAAGGTAAAGCCCTTCATGTTCCTTTTTTTCTATAGTTTTTCTGCTAGTTAAAAGAACCCTAAAATCAATAGACACCAAAAGAAAACTATTGCTGCTTTATTCTTCAAAATGTCAAAGCCAAAGACTACTACTACTACGTTTGGTGTGACATCAGGCTTTAGAATTCGCATGGCTTGAAGTTACTTCCAATATAATTAAATTGGAGTTGGGCCCATGGGCTAACAAAGCTTGGAAAGGGTCTCAAATGGGCTTGCTTCTCGTGACATTAAATTTAATGCAAGGACTTGCAAGGCTTGAATTTCGTGAGATTAAGTTTGCATTTGGATGTCAAATTGAGCTGAGTTGACTTGAATTTTTTTAAATAGTAGTGAGTTGAGATAATTGAGTGAGTTTTGTAGGATCCATTTATAAGAGTTTAAAATGTGTTTGTATGTTAAGATGAATTTAGGAATATTTATGTGAAGTTATAAGATTTGTAGAACCCACGCACTGTTCATTGCAACCATTGTCTCCCCACACGTGCATTAATGCAAGTGACAAAAAATTTAATGATTGTGCAGCCTGCAAGCTGCTAGGCATAGGGGAGAGAGAGAGAGAGACGTGTGGGGCCATGTGCCATTGATGCGTTCACATCTCTTTCACAATTCGACTATTAATGCGTTCCCACCTCTTAATGCACTCACACCTCTTGAGTTCACATTTGAACTCTGTTGAAGTGCATTAATGTTGGGCATTTGGATGCCAAACCCATTTTTAAATGAGAGGAACTAAGTTGGATTTGGCATCCAAATGGGGTCTAAATCTGGTGTAGGGACCCGCGTGACTTGGAGTGAGTTTTCGTGAAGTTTAAACATGGAGTTTGGGCCCATGGGCTGATTTTGGCTGCCAATTGGCTTTAGTCATGGCCTACTTGAACCTTTGATGCTCTTGAACTCCCACTTGACACCTGCATGTATGTGAACAATTACGTAGTAAATGAACCTTATCAACTGCACGTAATAAATTAGATATTAGTGATCATAAAACTAGGTTGTTATAAATTGAGTTAGAGTTGATTTTTTACGGCCCAATTCACTCAACTATTAGTAAGAAAAATATGATTAACTTGAATTAAAGTGCAAAATAATTATAATATTATGGCTCAATTAGTCTTCACTTACATTGTTGACGCCCCCAACCCACGCTTGGGATCGCAAGTGAATAGAAGCGTCGGGGACGAACAACACAAGGAAGTTCACCCCTCGTCGTAACATATATTTACGTTTTTTTTTTTGAAACGTCAAGTAAAGGTTATCGCAGCGGAATAAAAAGGCCAAGCCTTCTATAACATACATTACATGGTCAGACTACGGATCCCAAACATAATATTAAACGTAGCCAGGATTTAATAATTACATAACTTGTCCAAGAAACCAAAATAGTGCTTCCCACATGCGGGAAGACTTTACCAAAATCAATAATACAGGGCATCAAAATACAGTACGGGTCTTAACATTGCCCATATGTTCACCCGACGGGTTCCTTCTTCACTTTCTTAAGGTTCGGGCCCCAGCGAAGCCGATCCAAATCCTTGCTAGGCCCTACCTCACATATCGCCCTAGAAGACGTCCCAAAAATACGCCCCAAGTGAAGGGACTCGTCAACCCCTAGAACTAAACAACACCCCGAAGGGTATAGACCAACAGAAGTGTACACGGTCACCTTTAGTGACTCCACCTCCCACTGACTTGGGCAGTCAGGAGTCACCGGCCCCCTGAGGGCAGTCTCAATCGGGCCCTCGAGGGTCCGAGGCGTCATCACCGGGATCGTACCCATCTGATCCATCCTCACCTGCAAGTACTTCTATCGTTCCCAAGAGGGAAGGATAGTAGGGATATAAAGAGTGGGGTGAGTTTTCAGGAGAAATCTCAGCAAGTACATCTATACTTTAACAAAAGCATTTTAGGCATATAGTCAAGTGAATAACAAATAAAATTTCTTACATATACACTAACATGAGATTTATGCTTAGACTGATGCACATTGGTGACAAAAATTCATCTTTCTTTTCCTTTTCTCAATTTTCAAAACATACTTGTTCAAATCGCATAACAAAGCTTCTTTAATGCACATTCTTTCAAAAAAACACGTTGTTCAAAAACTTTTCGTCTTTTTCTTATCTTAGGCGCCACTTATCATATCATATCATATATGGCCCGAAAACCCCTTTCTTTTCGTCATGACTTCTTATTTTTGGACACCTCACGGTTCTCCTATGCACCGTGTGCTCCCCGCTAGTTACTGTCACACTCGGCGACCAAGTCGACCTAGGTGACTACGTTTCGCGCCCTTTCACGCTATTCATCACTCGGGGATTTCTGTCTGAGCAACTACAACCATATCAGATGGTGAGGCCTGAGCCAACACCGCTTATAGAGCACCCACTAGCATTAGGTGTGACCACGCTCTGGACACCTTTTGGAGCCATACATGGTCTGCCGACTGTTCTTCGTCGACCCAGGGATTTTCACTCAATTTAAGCACTCCTGAGTGAACAGAGAGTTCCACTGGGACACTTCCCCGTCCCAGCCTTTGGGGTTCTTCTAAAACTTTAATTTATTTCCTTCGAAAACATACTTTACTAAAAACATAGGTTTTCGTGCTTATGCATGGGACATGCAACTTTCGACTTTGTGAATGCAATAACTCGAGGCGAATCCGAGTACACACATTTGGTCATTTTTCCTTCGAAACCTTATTCTATAGACTCATACTTATGTGAAAACACCTAAACAAATGCATTAGGGGGAAGTGGGGTGCTCGGCATTCACCCCTAGGATTTGGGCCGAGACCCTACTTTGTCTCCCATTGATGTTTTCTTCTTCCTTTGATCTTCCTAACATCATCTAGCCTTAGTTCAAAATTTTAAAACAATTTCCTAGCCTTATAAGGGGTCAAACCCGAAACCTATATAGCCCTCAAGCTTGGTGTTTTCCTTTCTTAGCCTTTCACTAAGGTCCTACTTGAATACTCTAGGTGAAATCGAATCCATACATGTCATTCTCCCAATATACATACTTCTACTTCTCCAAAATATCCAAACGTGAATATCAAGTAAATAAGGAATTAAAACTTCAAGATTTTCTCCTTAAGAACTCCTCCAAAAACATAACTTCACAAGCATGCATTTTTATAATCATCAAGCAATAATAACATCAATATCTTCCAAGATCAATATGACTATTTTCCATCAATGCTTTATACATTTTTTATCCTAGCATGGCATTTCTATATGCACAATATTCACAATAAAAATCAAGATGCTTCTCCAAATATCATATATGCATATATCCATATTCACCAATACTCAACTAGCTTAACAACTTCATGCTTACATGCTTTTCCTCATCAAACCACTAAGATCATCAATCATTTTATAACTCTTTAACTCAAGAGATTATAGGTTCTACACATGGATCCTAATCATGATAACATTTCTACTCTCAAATTTTTATCATGGCATTTCTAAGCAAGTAACCAAACAATACAAGCATATTCAAACATATATATACATTCAAGCACATTCACTCCAAAATATACAAAAAATGCTAAAGGGGATATACTTACAAGTCTTCCTAGCTAGCTTATATAACTTCTGAAATAAAAGAAATGCTTAGTTAGATCATGCTAAAAGTTTATCATTTTCAAAAGAAAGGTTTCCTTTTTGAAAGGTATGAACATAAAGTTCTCCTTCATGCTTCTAGGTTTTATTTCAAAGTAACTAGGTTACTTACCTCTTCTAGTTTTATTCTTCTTCCACAAACACTATCTCCTTCTCCTTCTTAGCTTGGAGTGTTGAGATATCTAAGTGGTGAAAAGAAGTGAAACAAAGTGGAGAGAAATGGGGAGGGTGCCGTGAGGTGCAAAAATGAGAGATGTGTGTGTGTGTATCCGAAATGTGCAAGCCAAAAGGGTGAGGGAACTAGGCCATTTGGCCAAGGCATTTTGCTAGCTCCTAGGCCACTCATTCCCCTATGTTTGAGTGACTTGTGATGGGCTTGAAAGACCCTTGAGTGACTCCCATCACTTGATCACTTCAACCCTAATCTATCCTATCCTAGGTTTGGAGATTGTGCTCCTTCTTCCTCTTCTCATGGCCGGCCACTCCTTCTAGGGTTCCAACCCCTTTACATCACCTCACATCCTCTCTTGTCCCCCAACAATCCCCTCACATGTCATTCAAATGGATTTGGGAATCCATTTTTGGAAAAACACCCAAAGGGGTTTCGAATTCCCCATCCTTCATCTGAAACCTCTCTTCCTCTCACTCTCCTTCCTATTTTGTCACATGCTTCTTCTATCCACCAATCACCTCACATCTTACACAAGCTTGTCATGTCACTGTTACACAAATCCTCATCTAGATTTGGTGGCAAAAGCAAGTCAAACAAAGGGGGAGGGGATTCGGCTAAGGCATGTCCAAAACCCTCATCCCTTTCCTTCCACTTTTTGTTCCATCATCTCCCATCTCATATCACTTCCTCTTACACACCATGTCTCATCCAATCTTACACCAATCCTACACAATCTCTTCATGTCCTTTCCCCTAGATTTGGAAAAGTTTAGGTGGAAAAGCCCTAAAGCTATTCGGCCAAGCCTCTCCACCGAAACCCTCCTTCCTTTCTCATCTCCAAATCTTCTCAAGTCATTTTCACATCATTTTGCTAGATATGGTAGGATCCTATGTTGACCTATTTGGCAAAATCCTATACCTCACACCCTTATCTAGGTAGGAAAAGATGGAAGATTCCACTCATGTCTTTTCTTTTCTTCCTTCAACAAAACAACTAGTCAACTAGTTCACATACTAGCATTTTCTTCTCTCAACTACTAGTTTTGACTCAAATTACTAAACTCTTCCTAGCTTGACATGTGTCATCAAACTTGGGCTTGGGTTGACTAATGAGCTTCCTTTCATCTTCCTATGGGCTTGTCTCTCCCCCACTTAGGCCCAAAGCTCTTGCCATGGCCTTAAGGCCCTTAAACTCCCAAGTCCATCTCTTAAGGCACTAACCACCAATTTGCCTAAGTCACTAAGCTATATAAGTATATTTAAATAAAATACGATAATTTTGGGGTCGTCACATATATTACTAAGATAAATTATCATAATTCACATGCTAACATAAAACACCCATTCTTATTGCCTACTATGAATTTATTTATTTATTTATTTATTTGAAAAGAAAGCAAACTGCATTCATTAATAAATGAGTATTACAACTGGACTTGAAATATACATAACGAGCCAACTAAACGAAGATCTGTAGCTTTCTAGTATACTAAAAGTGACTGATCTTATCTAGCCCTAGGTTGTAAAAACCCCTCCAGACCACTATCTGGGTGACAGCCAAACTCTGTCCAAGTCAGAGTTAATCAATAAACCAAAAGCTCCCAGCCCATACTAAGATGACGCGGGAGGAAAACCCTTCGAACAAAAGTCCAAGGGAGGAACACTCTATGAATCAGAGGCCCTAGAGACAATATTTTTTGTTTTTATTAAAAAGAAAGTTACTAAACAGAAAGTACACAACAAATGGGAAAACTGAAATACAAATATCCGATTTTCAACCTTGGAAGAATTCAAACTAACACAGGATACAACAGAGGAGGGTGGCACGTGAGATGCACACGCCACATCTGGAAGGTGGTGGACGGTCAGGGTTGAAGCAGCCAGGGGTCTCAGTCCCAATGGCACTACGCGTGGCCACTAAAAAATACTGCCAGAGAAGTGCGTGGCAACATAGATCCCAGGTTTCAAAGCGCACGTGTAGATCACGCGCTACTCTAATCAGCGCAGGTCCGCCTCGGTTGAGAGATCTACGCACAGAGGAGCTAGCAGTGGGGCGCATGAGGTGCTTTGGACCCCGGGAAGTTTCGAACTCCTGAAAGCCGATTACCTCCATAACCTCCAAGCGTGTGCCTACAAAAAAATAATAGAAAAATCAGGGGGGAAGACGAAACAGAAGAGGAGAGAAGAGGGACAGGAGTAAACAGAAACACAATAAACGAAAAGCAAGAGAAGAAAAGAAAGAGGAGAAGAAGGTGAAATGAGAAAGGAAAAACAGAGAGAGGCTGAAAAGAGGGAAGAGAGAGGGGAGGGAGTTGGAGCTAGCGCTCACTCAACCCCCGCCCCCTCCCCTTTTCAGCGGCGCCATTAACCCAAGGAGCTAGGGAGCGTTTTGGGAGAGAGAGGCTCGCCCCGAATTGGAAGCTAATGGTCTAATACTATGAATTTATAATTTACAAGTTATAAAGACTAATGATTTATATATTGTACATAGTAATCTCATTAGTATACATAAATGATATACAAATATAACTTATGGACTAAATAAATACAATCTCCAATGTTAATGGAATTTCAGGAAAATAAAATAACATGTTATAAGAGAATGTCATACAATTATTTTTTAAAATAATTAGATATCAATGTTATAAACTTAAAAAGAAAAACAAAACATAAGAGATACAAATCTAGAATTTTGTAAGGGTTATGCACTCCCTAAAAAAAAGGTAGAAAAATAAAATCTGCAATCCACATCAACAAAAAAAAAAAAAAAAACTCTCTCTTAACGGATCGCAATTTTTTCAAAGGATCAACAAGTAATTTACTTAAAATACGTTTGGGTATTTTAGCTATGCCCAAGCCTGCTAATTAGCTAACATAGAGATACCTTCGTCTGTGGTCATATATTAGATATACCAAGCTATCACTTAATCCATGATATTACAACAAGAGATGAACAAAAATCTAGAGCTTTAATTGAAAATTATCTGGACTCATTCTTAGTAAGGAATCGCCAAAATATTTCATCCTTAATCCGTTCCAAAAAAGGATTAAGTGTATACCTAACTAATTAAGTGTTTAATTAAGCAAAATAAATTAATAATGTTAATAGCATGTGTATCATCAATAATTAAAAGTTGATGCCATTAACATTTTATATAATTTAAGCATAAATAATTCGATTAGAAGAAAATTACATGATTACTATAATTAGTTAAAAGAAAATCAAATAATTACTTGTTTTCAATTTATATAACTACTTTAAAATCTATAAAATATCATATTAAGAAATTATTTAAAAATTTATGTAGTAAATTCGATCGGTCTAGTCCAATTGTTTTTTTTTTTTGTTGGTCCGGACCGATATTAGAGCAAGATGATATTGTATACTCCTTTAATTTGATTTTTAAATTATCATCTTATGTTTTTGAAAAATAAAATGTCATTTACGTTGTTGAGTAATGTTAGCTACAAATTCTAAATAGGCAAATTCTGAATTGTTCTTTGTGAGAAAATAAATCCCACTAAATTTTTTGAGCGATTTCTTGTAATAGAATTTATTTATTTTTTTATAAATGTGCCTGATTTATTTATTTTATTTCGAACTCGTTTATATCATTACAAGTATAAATAAAATATCATGTTTTGTCAACTGCAATTAAAAACTAGAAAAGACCCTCTGCATGGCCTTATTTGGACTGCCCAAAACTAGAGTTTTAATGTGTACGATTCAAGGTAAGCAAGAAAACGAATGCGCGTTGCTAACGCGCATCGATTTTCGCATGTTGGCGATCGATCGTTGCTTGTTCCCTTGCTTGGTTTCGTGTAGTCCAGTAGGCCCTTCTTCCTGCTTTAGTCAATCAATGTAGAGGTACCTTTCTTCACTTAGTAGCACGACTCTTCCTATAGGGCTTAGGTTAGAGCTTCTTTAGCACATAGCCAGTTTGAAGCTCAAAGGATTGGGAATTTTCAAGCTATGGGTCTTCCAATCAATCAACCTATCCCCAGGCAGCTAGCCCTCACCAGGCTACTGGCATTGCTAAATGCTCTACCACGAAGCAAGCTGCCCCAATACGAAAGATGCGAAAGTGGCTAAAGAAGTCGGACGAATAAAGTAGTTGGGCAACTCACGAGGGTACATTATTAATATTCTGGGAATTGACAACATTGACAAAAAGAGGAAGGAGGTACCTGATTCGTCAGATCAATAATCGAGATGTCTAATTCCTTTTCTTCTGTCTCTTGACCAACCTGTAATAGATAGTCACCACGCCCTCAAATATTAGCAGTGGAGTCTTCACCAGCATTAAAGAGGAGGCCAACTTTGAGTGGTCCAAAACCTCATGGATAAGGGACTAGTGCCAGCCAGCCGAACCATCCCACTATTTGTCATTGATACATGGATGCTGAAGATGTCTTACCACCGAGCAAGCTCTAGCTTGAAAGCAGCAAGAAAACGAAAAGCTACATACTCTTTTGGATGGGCCTTTTGTCTTGTGTTGCTCGAGAATTTTTGAATCCCTTTGATCTTTATCCTAGTGGCACTCTCTTACTAACTATTTGTTTTGGTGCTTTAGCCAGCCTTACTCATCTATGAGATAGATGAAAGAGTGGGAAAATGCGGTGTCTTGACTTTTTCCTTGAAAGGCATCCTCTGTTGACGAATCAATTTGAAGCCTACGATTCTCAAATCTCTCATTTAGGCCCAGTGACACACTAACCACGCCCCTTACCCCTTTCTTTGTCTTTCATCCCCCCTGAACAGAATAAGTAAGGCCTCATTCTTTCTAATGAAAAAAAAAAGTAGGGGGCAAAGCGCCCTTTTGAAGTGGCGAGGGTTTTTGCTAAAGTCAGAAAGAAAGTACGTTAACGTTACGAAGTAAGGTCAATTGGTTAAGGAAAGCTCAGGTTATAAAATCGCTTACCCTCTGATTTCTCGTTCGGGCGATACAGCTACTATCTCCCGATTGCTAAGGGTTAAGGTTCGTTCTATTCGTTCAATGCCTTCTTTCGAGGGAGGTTATGGGCTTCCTTTTATATGCTCCTGTCTTGTCTAAGGGTTCCCTTTCTTTCTTTTGCTTCTTCTTTGATTGAAAGAAGGGCCACGTTCGAGGCACTGGCTTCCCACTCAAGTTTTATAACTTCTAAGTCCCACGCCCAATGTGGGAATTAATGAATAAGTAATTCTACCAATACCAGAGCTCCACTTGGATTATTGTAAAATGAAGTAGGCAGGCCATGTCGTAGAAGAGCTCCTCTCTTGCTTTCGATTTTGATGTCTAAGGAAAGGGGAGGGCTTCCTGGAAGTATTCATAGGCCTTTTGCTCTTCTAACGTAAGCTCCAAGGTTTTACACCAAGTCTTCACTGACATAATATGCATGCTTAAGTAGGGTCAGACAGAACCATTGTTGCCTGATGTGAGTTTGGTAGTGCGCACTAGGTCTTAAGGTCAAATCTTGTAATGAGTAGTGCGTAGGATTATTAGTGACTCATTGGCTCATGAAAGGAGGCTTGCAGTGCCGTCTAGGCCCCTCCTGTCTAGGGGTGAAAGTCGATTAGTTTGAACCGAAGAAACTGAGCAGACCGACTTGATGAGTGCGCGAAAGTGCACTCTAAATATCATAATATTTTATTAAATTGTAAAAAATGAAAGTAGAAATAATTGGATTTCATTTATTTTATTGAATTAGATTTCTATTTATATCGAGATGTTTTTAAGCATTATTGTATTTTTTATTTATATTTATATTATTTATTTATTTTATTTTATTTTATTTTATTTTATTTTATTTTTATTTATTTATTTATTTTTATTTCTTTCTGAATAATTAAAAAGGGAAAAAGCACACATATGTGTTCTATGCTCTCCATCAACAATTTAAATGCCAGCCACATTTAAACCTCAGCCGACATCAAGCCATCAATTGAAGGCATGGCACCTCATGCTTGGACTTCAACGATCTATGGAATTTAGCATGTCACTTGGGCTGGAGACTTCAATCACTCATGGACCCGCATGCGTTTCACTCCAAATCGAATACGGCACATGGCTTTACTTCACAATGGGGCACGTCACGTATATGACATATATATATATATATATGTTATAAAACTAAAGAAGAAACTACTATTGTAAGAAAAAAATATATAAGAAACTCTTTTGAAACTCTCTAAAACTTTATTCTCTTTCTATATTTTCTTATGAATTTCATAACAACTGAAACATATATTTATAGGCCTTGAAATTACTATGCAAGTTATTATGTAAGTCACTATGCAAGATTTAAAATAATAGTGGTGGGATCATTCACATAATTTTGGTGTTGGGATAGAAGGCGGCATCCGTCCCTCCAATCTCGTTCATTACACTCCCCCTTAAATGACCACCCATAAAGAATCTGCCTCGTTAAAACCTTACCAAGGAAAAATCCAGTGGGAAGAAAAACCAATGGCAAAGAAAAAAGAGTACAGTCTTCTTATGTATCCATAAGTGCTTTAAGATTGTCTCATTAAAACCTTGCAGAGGAAAACCCAGTGGGACAAAACCTCAGCAAAGGAAAAAGAGTACAATCAGCACAAGTCTTCATGACATTTACTCCCCCTGAAAAGTGCATGACGATAGATCTTTGAGTCTTCGCATTCCAATATTATGTACAATCTTCTTGAATGTCGCAGTTGGTAATGCCTTTGTGAATAAATCTGTCAGATTATCACTAGATTGTATCTGCTTGACATCAATTTCACATTTCTCTTAAAGTTCATGAGTATAAAAGAATTCAGGTGAAATATGTTTAGTTCTGTCACCTTTGATATATCCTCCTCTGATTTGAGTGATACAAGTAGTATTATTTTCATATAAAATTGTTGGGCTATTATTAATCATGGGGAGTCCACATTAATCCTAGATATGTTAAATTACTGATCTCAGCCAAATACACTCTCGACTTGCTTCATGAATAGAAATGATGTCTAAGTGATTTGAAGAAGTAGTAAATAGTGTCTGATTAACAAATCTCCATGATATGACAGTATCTCCATAAGTAAATAAATATCCAGTTTGAGATCTACCTCTGTGTGGGTCTGAAAGATAACATGCATCTGCATACCCAATTAATTGTGGACTTGATCCACGTTGATAAAATAATCTCATATCAACCGTACTATGAAGGTGACGAAAGACATGTTTAATGCCATTCCAATGCCTTCGAGTTGGTACAGAACTATATCTTACAAGCAAATTAACTGAAAATGTAATATATGGTCGAGTGCAATTTGCAAGATACATCAAAATTTTGATTGCATTGAGATATGGTACTTCAAGACCAAGAATTTCTTCATCGTCATCACAAGGATAGAATGGATCATTCTTCACATCAAGTGTTCGAACAATCATTGGAGTACTCAGAGGATGAGCGTTGTCCATATAAAAATACTTCAGGACTTTCTCTGTATACATGGACTGATGAATAAAAATTCCATTTGGCAAGTGCTCGAGCTGCAGGCCGAGACAAAGTTTTGTTTTGCCAAGATCTTTAATTTCAAATTCATTCTTTAAATATATAACGGTTTTTTAGATCTCTTCAGGAGTTCTCACAATATTTAAATCATCAACATAAACCGTAATAATGACAAATCCGAATTCTGATTTCTTAATAAAAACACATGTGTATATAGTATTATTCTTAAATATTTCTTTTAATAGATATTCGCTTAAGCGATTATACCACATGCGTCTATATTGCTTCAACCCATATAAAGATCTTTGAAGTTTAATAGAATACATACTTCTGGATATACTTGTAAATGCTTCAGGCATCTTATATCCTTCAGGGATTTTCATATATATGTCATGGTCTAAGGATCCATATAAATATGCAGTGACCACATCCATCAACTGCATCTCTAATCCTTTTGTAACGACCAGATTAATCAAAAATCTAAATGTGAATGCATCCATAATAGGAGAATATGTTTCTTCATAATCAATCACGAGTTTCTGCAAGACACCTTGTGCGACAAGCCATACTTTGTACCGCACAATATCATTTTTCTCATTATGTTTTCGTACAAATACACATTTATATGCAACAGGCATTACACCATTTGATGTTTGGACAACAGGTCTAAATACTTCTCACTTTGCTAGCGAACTTAATTCAGCTTCAATGGCTGCTTTCCATTTTGGCCAATCATTTCTACGTCGACATTCTTCGACGGTTCTTGGTTCACTTTCTTCATTACTTCTGCTAATGTCAAAGGTCATTTTATATAAAAATATGTTGTCGACAACAGTTTTATTTCTATCCAGAATTTCTCCAGTATTAATGAAATGTATTGAGATCTCATTATTTTCAGATACATGTTCCTCTTCAGGGGAAAATATTTCATGAAATACCTCTTCAGGAGGTTTCTTTCCAAGAGATTTATACTCTTCAGGAGTATCCTCTTCAGGAGGTTTTGGAATAGAGGATTTGATCTTTTCAGAAGCATCAAATATATTTATAACCTGTATTGTGGGTATGGGTTCTTCAGGAACACCATATTCATTTTGTATCCTTTTCCTTCTGAGAATTTTGTCTTTTTAACTAATGGGTCTTCCACGCTTCAGGCGTGTTTTAGATTCACTATTGTTATTTTGACAATTTATCTTTCAGGGACTTCAATCATTGCTGAAGCATTAACAGCAGGAATATATAATTTTACTACACCTTTAGTATCAGTAAATACATCCGGTAATTGATTTGCAACACTTTGCAAAAGAATAATCTTCTGAATTTCTAGTTTACAATCATTTGTAGGATGATCAAATTGAGACAAGATGTTATTATCCCAAGTAATTTCTTGTCGTACTTTAGGCATCGACTTTTGTTTACCCATTAATGGAAAAGTGGATTTGTCAAAGTGACAATCCTCAAAACGTGCTTTAAACATATCCCCTGTAAAGGATTGAATGTATCTAATAATAGATGAAGAATCAAAACCAACATATATCCCAAGTCTACGTTGAAGGCTCATTTTTGTATGTTGTGGAGGTGCAAATGGAACATATACAGCACATCCAAAAGTATGAAGATGAGAAATATTTGGTTGTTGACCAAATGCAAGCTGTAATGGAGAATATTTATGATATGCAGATGATCTAATGCGAATTAAAGATGCTGCATGAAGTATAGCATGTCCCCAAGCAGAAACAAGTAGTCTTGATTTCATAAATAAAGGTCTAGCGATTAGTTAAAGTCTTTTGATCAAAGATTCATCTAAACTATTTTGTGTGTGTGTATGGGCAACAGGATGTTCAACATCTATTCCTATTGACATGCAATAATCATCAAAAGTTTGAGATGAAAATTCTCCTGCATTATCCAATTGAATGGTCTTAATTGGATTTTCAGGAAATTGTGCTTGTAGTTTGATTATCAGAGCAAGAAGTTTAGCAAATGCAACATTTCTAGTGGGAAGCAAACAAACATGTGACCATTGACTAGATGCATCAATCAAAACCATAAAATATTTAAATGGTCCACTAGATGGATGAATAGACCCACATATATCTCCATGAATCCTTTGTAAAAAAGATGGAGATTCAACGATGACTTTTGAGAGAAATGGTCTGATAATCAACTTACCTTGAAAACATGCAAAGCACGGAGATTCATTGGGTAGAAATTTCTTTTGATTATTTAAAAGATGCTCACGCGAATTTTCAATAATTCGTCTCATCATGATAGATCCCGGATGTCCAAGACAATCATGCCAAGTCATAAATACTTTTGAGTCAGTACACTTCTGGTGCATTATCACATATGATTCAATTGTTCTCATTTTTGTATAATACAATCTAGAATATAGAACAGACAATTTTTCTAATACGAGCTTCTGACCCAATATTGTTTTAGTAATAAGAAGATATTCTTTACTGCCTTCATTGGTCGTTTCAATATGGTAATCATTACGACGTATATCTTTGAAACTCAATAAATTTCTTCTGGATTGTGAAGAAAATAAAATATCATCAATAAAAAATTTGGTGCCATTAGCCAACACAATATAAATTCTTCCGGAGCCTTCAATTAAATCTGATGAGCCTGATATGGAATGGACATAGGCTTTACTAGGTGTTAGATTTTGAAAATATTTCTTTTCTTTAAGAATTGTGTGAGTTGTAGCACTGTCAGTCAGACATACATCTTTATCATTCAACTTAGAGATAAAAAGCTCATCAAGTGATCCATGATTCTACAAAATATACAAAACTTGTATTATAAATAATAAAGAAAATTAATTGAGTGGAACACTTTCATCTCCAATTAGGTGATCAATTCTACCATCAAAATTTTCGAAGAACTCAGAAACATCAAGATGAGTGATATCTATATCTACTGAATCTAATGAATCATCTGATGGTTCTACAAAATTTGTTTCAATCTTTTTATTTTTTCCTTTTATTGATACTTGATATAAATCTACTAAGTGCCTGATCATACGATATGTACGTACCCAATATCCAGTCATACCACATCTGTGGCACACACCTTCACCTATTTTTGAAGAATTATTCTGTGAGTTTTTACCCATTTCTGAGTTGTACCACTTCTGGTGATACGGTATCTTATTATCCCTTTTAATGTTGTCACTTCTGGGACCAACATTTCTATAATTTCTCTTACCACGTCTACGCCACTGATTCCTTCAAAAGGACGCACCATTTACTTCTAAGAATTATATAAATCTAGTGTTATTCACTTCAGAGAATGATATTGAACCAGTAGGGTGTGACTGGTGGTTTTTCAATAAGAGCTCATTGTTATACTCAGCTACTAGAAGATATGATATAAGTTCAGAATATTTTATGAACTTTCTCTCTCGATACTGCTGCTGTAGGAGCACATTCGAGATATGAAATGTAGTATAAGTTTTCTCTAGTATATCATCATCGGTGATTTTCTTACCGCATAATTTTAGTACTGAGCTTATTTTAAAAAGTACGGAATTATTCTCACTAACACTTTCATAATCTTGCAACCACAAGTGCAACCATTCA
Organism: Platycarya longipes; assembly: GCA_036559045.1. Classification (NCBI taxonomy): domain Eukaryota; kingdom Viridiplantae; phylum Streptophyta; class Magnoliopsida; order Fagales; family Juglandaceae; genus Platycarya; species Platycarya longipes. The sequence goes on along the minus strand of CM071800.1, from coordinate 28,380,948 downwards.
AAACGAGCTCTTGGGAGAATGACAATTTTTTGACATTCATACATCTCCCTTAAATTATTCCACAAAATAGAGGGATTTTTTATTGTAAGATACTCAAATTTTAGTTCTTCATGAAAATGGTGACGAAGGAAAATTATTGATTTAGCACGGTCCTGCAGAGACGTTTGATTTCCTTTTTTAATTGTTTCACCCAAGTTCATCGCATCAAGATGAATTTCAGCATCAAGTATCCAGGATAAATAATTTTTCTTAGATATATCAAGAGTAACAAATTTCAATTTTGTAAGATTTGTCATTTTCTACACATATAAATAATGAAATAAATATGTGTATCTCAAAAAATATATTTATAAATTTACACAGATTTTAAATAATAATCATTAATAAAATATATCAAAAACTGCAAATATTATATTGAAAAACTTACAGAGGAATAAGACCACTAACTTCAGAATTGGTAGAACCGTCGTGCTGATAACGTATTATAAAACTAATGAAGAAACTCCTATTGTAAGAGAAAAATATATAAAAAAAACTCTTTTGAAACTTTCTGAAACTTTCTTCTCTGTTTATATTTTCTTATGAATTTCATAATAACTGAAACTCATATTTATAGGTTTTGAAATTACTGTGCAAGTTACCATCCAAGTTACTATGCAAGTCACTATACGAGAATTAAAATAATAGTTGTGGGGTCATTTACATAATTTTGGTGGTGGGACAGGGAGCGGCAGCTTTCTCTCCAATCTCGTTCATTACAATATATATGTTTTTCAACCAGCGCCGCATAGATATATATGGAGAGTACGTAGACGGACGAGGGGAGCATAACCAAATTCAATTTTCAATCGCCGGTTGCGTGGTCCTTTTTCTTTTGAGATTTAAGTTATCTATCATATTTATGGGTAATTAAATTTTCAAATAAGGTTCGGGGTGAACTTGCATACTAAATGATATTTTTAATTCATTTATTTTGTTTTTAATTTGTTAAAACTTTTTGTTTTATCATTCTCAATATATTGTTGATATTTTCTTTTCCAAATAATCTTAAAATTTATTCCGTTTATAGATTCAGTCATACTTTTTCTATTGAATGGATTAGTTCTTTGATTATGTTTGGATCCATTAATTATTAATATTGATTTAATTCTCTATTACAATATCGCTCCTTGAGTATATTATTGTCGTTTGGTTTTCTCAATGTGGATAATAATTTGTATAATTTAAAAGTAATGAATGATTTTTCAAAAGGTTACATTTGGTTTAATCTTGGTTTATAATTCTATATCTTCCGATTGAGAATTATGGAATTGAATTCTCAATTGAGTTATCAGTAAATTAAAAATAATTAAAATATCAGATATGTGCAAAGGATTCCCAACATTCTATTGTTCGTAAACTTTTATTACTTTTTCTATTAATCACTTTGTTTAATTTTAATTTTCATTTAAAATCAATTTTTATTCTTTTATTAATCATTTAATATTTTTTTAGTTTCTTAGTTCTTTCTACTATTTTTTTAATTTGTCTTTCTGTAGAATTGACGACCCGAGATGGAGACCGATCGATCTTGATCCAAGTTTTAAAGGATCAAAAAGTTTCAGTCTGACCCCGATCCAGGATTTTTTACCCTAGACTAGATCAGACTGAATGAATATATTATTTATATGATAATTATGTAATTTTCATTTAACTTATCATCATTAACAATATAAAATTTTAAATATGTTATTAACAAATTAATATTTTATCAATTAACTAATGTATAATATCAATTAACTAATTATTATTATATAAGTTAAAAATGTAATATTCATCTAATTTATTATTATTGATCATATAAAATATTTTTTTATTGAGTTAGTTACATAATCCATATTAATAATTCACTTAGTTTTAATTTAGTATTTTAAATAATTTTTTTATTAATTGATTTGAAAAAAGAAGAAAAAAATAATAATTGAGTTGGATTGAACGAAATGGTTAGCTACTGGTCTGAAAAAATGATGGATCAAAAAGTTCGGTTCATCCCTTCTAGGACCGAAACACACTGGAACAGAACGGATTTGGTATTACTATAATGACGATCTTATAGGAAGTCATCTCTAATTATCTCCTTTGACTCTCTTTTTTTTAGATAAAAAATAGTTTTGCTAAGTACAAGCGACATATAAATGGAGGATGTGGCAATGTCAACTTATGTAAGGAAAAAATAAAAAAGGCAAAAAGGAGACCGTGTACCATGTTTCTCCAGAAACTACTTTAAAATCATGTTTTTACAAAAAATAAGCTGCATCGGCGGAACTACATAATGGCAGAGGGCCATGGCCCCAAGTTTAAAAAGATAATATATATTAATTTTTTATTATTTAATAAAATGAAATTAATCTTATCTTGTATTGTCCCCATCTCTAAAAAATTATCTTGATCCCCTTCTATAAAATTATTTTTATCTTATGGTTTAATTTCTTATAAGTATAATTTTATAAAAATTTAATCCGATTTAAAAATAAAATAAATAAAATACATCTCACATAAAATAAAATAATTTAATGACATGATGACATGTTGAAAATTGTTAAAGCAAGACTTTGTAACAAAATTAAAGATGAGTTTGTAGCAAATAATTTAATTGCCTATACTGAAGAGAAATAATCAAGAATTTTGATTTAAATTCAATATTTGATGAAAGAAAGTAAATTATAATTTTAGACACTCGGTACTTCTTTTATTTGATATATTTGTATGCATGTCTTTATGTTATTTCAATGACATATTGTTATTGACATATCATGTATTTTTTTAATATATAGGTTATATTAAGCTATTTTTATTTTAGACTTTACTATTAGATTATTTTATATTGTAAAAAAAATTGTATAGAAATAAAAATATTTCCTTGGCCACTTATTAGCTAGTTTCTTGAAGAAGAAAAACATTGTTACAACAAGAAGAAAAATTGGCATTTTTACGAAAAGAATTTCTTTCCCAAGAAAACCAAAACCATTTCTTAGATCTCATATGGAAAAGAAGAAAAATGCTGGATTTCATGATTGATAGATTTCTCCTAAATCCATTTCCATTGTTGCTTGTTTTTGTTGATACTTGAGTAGTCTGTTGATTAATGTTGTCTAACTTTGAGAGCTCCCAAACCCAAAACTATGGTTGTTGTAGTAGATAGTGAGCTCTTATGATAGCATTCTCATCAGTTTTTTTTTTCTTGTCAATTTTGTTAAAAAGGGAGGCAAGTCTGAGGGAGGGAGCTGGTCTTTGAAGGGAACTTGGAGAAGGTAGGGAAGGAACAAGTGCTTCACAGGGAGGTGGAGGAGAGAACGATTCAGAAGAAGGAAGTAGAATGTGAAAGACAAGGGAGAGAGAATGGGAGCTATGTAGTTCTGCTGATGTAGCTTATGCTAAGGTTGGGAGCTATGTAGTTCTGCTGATGTAGTTCTGAGAATGGGAGAATGGGCACCGCTTGTGCTAAGGTGGCGCATGCCGCTTGTATCCATTATTTTTCAAGAAAAAAATGTCATTTAGGCTGTTTGACGTGTTATAATTAGATTAATAAGATAAAATTTAAAATTGTAAAAATATTATTTATACACTATTTATATATTTTTTGCATATATATTATATAAAAATATTCTTTTTATATTTCTTTTAATCTAATTATTCATATTTTTATTTATTTTTTATTTTTTTAATATTTCAATTGACATTGAGTTATTATCATATTATTAATTTTACAAAAGTCTGTGAAGCCGTCCTCAACGTTACTCTTAGTCTCGTTTGTATTTGAGAACAAAAAGAGTTTATTTTTACTCATCCCAAATTTATTATTATATTTTTTTATATTTTCATATAAAATATAAATTTTAATACATTTTTTTTTTTAATTTTAATATAATTTTTTCAATTTTTAAATTAATTTTTTTTAATTTTAAAATAATAATAATATTAAAAAATAAAATCAACTCAATTTATCTAGTCTTTGAATCTAAACAACACTTTAAACTTATACTCTTGCAATTCTATTTTCATCATCATGTTTCTTTATTAATTTTTTTTTTAATTTTTGAGCACTTCTTCATTAAATTTTTTCATTAAGGCCTTATTTATTTTTAAAAATTTCTCATCTCCAACTTATTTTTAAAAACAAACAAAATCTTAAATTGACATTTTTTCATTTCAACTTATTTCAACCTCATCTTCATTTAATTTAATCTCATCTTCAAAAACAAACAAAACCGGCAAGATAAACCGAAGACCACCGCGAGTCCTCTGAAATTCAATAAAAATATTTCAGAAGCCCCCGATCGCTCCCCAGCTGGTCCTCTACCTCCGCGTCGAATACCTGCATCTCCGTCCACCACCACCATTCGTTGGCGCCATCTCAGGTGGGTCTCATTCCTTCTCTCTCTCCTCCGCCTCTCTTCCCGACTATCTCTCTCCCCCACGAGTTTTGGGCAAAAATATTAATGTTTACTGTTACAGCTGCCTCCACCGTTGTCTGGACACCAGAGCCGCCGCACACAGCCGCCTGAGACGCCCCTCCCGTTCCTACAGGTAAACCCCACAACCGTTTCTATATATATATATATGTATCTCTCTCTCTCTCCCCCTCGTACTCTTGACGTACCCTAACACCTCTTGTGCAAAAATCCCTAGATTGATCCGCCCCACCCACCGACGACGCCTTCTACGGCCACTCGACCTGCGACACCGCAAGAAACACCGTGACGGAATATAGGTACTCTCGTATCTCTGTGATTGATATGTCCACAGCGGGGGCTGTTCTGATTGATTCCCGGATGCCCATTTTTTGTGCCCCTGAGATGGATTTTTCTCTTGTTTTGGTCAATCTCGGTTGTGATTCATTTTCCTGTGATGGCTGGTTGTACTCATTTATGCCCTTCAGTTGTGCTTGTTTGTGTGGATTTTCCCTTATTGGTGGCAGAACCTTCTTGGTTATTTCTTCCTTCTGCAACTGCATCCTTTAGTTCATTGTTTGTTAATGATAAACGTAAACATTTTAATCAATGTGAACAAAAATCTGTTCCATAGTCCATGCAAGACCCACATACGAACCAAGAATTAGCATCTAGTAACTGGGACAACTATTATATATAAATCTCACCTCGGATTAAAACTATATATAATCATGGGTATAGTTGTTTTTCAAACTGAATCTATGTTCTATCAGATTTCCTTTAAAGCCAGATGTTTCAGATTTGATAGAACGTTTGTGTGTTCAGTTGTGCAAATGCAGCCCTTCATAGGTCATTTGTCTTAGATGAATCTTGTTAATTGAATATCAAACTGGGGCTAATCTGTTTGTGACAATCAAATATGATCTAAACAAGCATGTTAGGCTCACAAGTCATAATGTTTCTGCTCCATACTTATACAAAGTTATTGCTATATACTTTTTAAATTTGAAGATATTCTATGTTAATATGCTTAATTATTTTTTAGTTGATAGATGATGAGTTATGTTTTATTTTATGAAGTATGAAATGCATATATGTATACATATATATATGTATATGAATACACGCGCACACATATGTAGTGATAATTCTGAAACTGAACCCTGGTGCTCATGGGTAACCAAATATTCCGCTCCATTGCAATGGCCACCAGAATGGAAATCAAAACTTTACATAGTACTAATTCATCATTTTGGTTTACATGCTAAAGAATGTTGAAATAATAAAGAAAATTTCTAATGGTCACTGTCTAGATGTTTATTTCAAGGAAATAAATAAATTACAAACTTGTATTGATTTTGAATTTTTTTCAGGTATTATATCGATTGCCTAAACAAGGTCCGACACAAAAATGCGGGGATATGATAGAGACGTAAGCAGACTTGGATTTTTTGTTTAATTCATTATTATGTTCGAACTCTTCTGCTGTGGAGAGATTTTCACCCTGGTATGATGCTGTAGGAATTCCATGGAGAACTTGAAGATTATGATGAGTATGAGGAGGAAGGGGAAGAGCTAGTGGAAGATCCTGGAGAAGGGGAGGAGGAGGGATATGAAGAAGAAGATCCGAAGCCTACCAAAGAGGAATTAGAGTACCTAGAGTTGAGGCAAAAATTGAAAGACCAAATTAGAAAGCAGATGAAAAAGGAGAACGGTTCGTCGAAAAATGGTTCTTCAAAAAACGGTTCAAATGAGATGAAGAAGAAACTTCCATATGATAAGTAAGTGATGTGCTTATTTCTCCTAACATGACATAGCATCATTTTCTACTAGTTTTAACATGGAATACCCTTTTGATGTTTCTTGGTTTTTTAAGTAAGTGATGTTGTGATACCCTATGTGATAAATGGGGGTAGGTGGTGTATGAGATCTCACATTGATTGGAATGAGGAGTTCTTGCTGTCTATAATGTTTCAATGTGGCTCCATATAATGGAGCATTACATATGTGCTTATTTCTACTAACATGACATAACATCATTTCTACTAGTTTAACATGAACTTTTCTCTTCTTCCTTATTTTTTTGGTTTTTTGGAGGCTTTTGTTGTTTCAGGATTTTCAATATTAACGAAGTACTTTCAAATAATATTGTGCCACATTGGGCCAAAGCTTTTGTAATGGAAGAAAATATTCAGAATTTGTTTTAGTTTTAGTTTTAGTTTTTTTTTTTTAGGTAATAAGAAATTTTATTCTATGTAAAGACGCATTGTTAAGTACACAAGAAGTATACAAGAACAAGTACCTAAATACAAGCTAAAAGAAAGCAAAGTTACAGCAAAGCAATACAATTAATTCCATCTCTTACAAGATTCTTAATCCAAAAACTTAAAAGTGTTAAAGAAAAAATCCCGTCATAGGCAAATCAATCAGCTGAAGCTTAAAAATGAGCTCTGAAAAATCTGACATAGCTTTAGAAATATACGAGACCCCTTCACAAGGAAAATGAGAAACATTGAAGTCCCCTCCAAAGCACCATGGAAGGTCCCATCAACTACAGATTCTAGCCATTTCCTCCACTGAAACTCTTGCTAGAATCAGAGTTTGGTCCGTAAAGTCCCCCAAAAGCCCAGTTGATGCCATCATCCACATTCTTGAAGTGGCAAGCCACCAAGAATTCACCCACATAATGAGTGACTACTTCCACGGCCCTCTTATTCCACATGACTAGAATTAGAAAACTAGGTGCACCGAATAATTGTATTTGACTTATCTGATCCAAAGTCGTCCTTACCATCCTCAGCATTAATTCCAATGATTACATCTTCAACAAGAACAATAGGAGACATCACAGCCGCCAAACCTGACCCTGAGTCAGGCAAAACTCGATTGCTGGAGGGATCGCAAGCTTCAATCACACCATTACCGGGCTTCTTGACCACCTAACCTCGATGGGTGGAGCTTCCATGCTCAGTCTACACCTTCTGTGAAGCTAGGAGCTGGGACGAGCCCTTGGGCTTATAGATATTCGATGTTGCATTCGCTGTAGCGAAGGGATTCTTTGCTTTTGCAATCGCTTGATGCTTAGGGGAGGACCTCGTCTCCGGAGATCCCCGGCAACATCGCACACTGGCGTTGACCCTTTCTGTGTCGGTCGCACAGTGCTAGGGTTTGAAATGGCCTGGGCTTGCATGAGATGAAGCTCGGTCCTCCTATTTGTTTATGCCAATCTTCCCTTCCAGATCTAAAAGGCTTCGAAGATGGGCCCTGCCCTAACCGAGCCCCTGCAAAGACCAAAGGCTTCGTGGGTGACTTAGAAATTGAAGAGGTTAGGCCCAAAATCAAGCCCAATCCATCATCCACCATCTTCATCATCAACTCCAACCTTTCCTTCCAACCAATGAGTTTGGCTATCAAATGCCAGAAAGACCCTTCGACTTCTCCAATTTTCTGCAATTTCTCGTAAGGCCAATCGACGCCATCTTCGTGTGAAGCAACACCATTGTTCCCGCCCTCGATCATTGCCCCGACAGGATGATCAAGAGAACTTGTACCATGGAAGGTGCTTGGAATAGAAGTGCCTTTGTCTTCAATGTTTTCTAGCAAAGCAGATAAGTAAGGAGCAGATTGAGAGGAGGGAGTTCATTTGGCATTAAACTTGTTGGTTGCACCTTTCTTACTAGAAGCAGAAACAGAGGGAGATGAACCAACACATTCCATAATATTCCTACTAAACCTTTCCCACCCACTTCCATTTCTCGCTTCCAGGATTACCATGGTTCTATTTCCCTTGCTAGAACCCATCTCCATCATTCTCACAAATCAAACTTGAGCTAGGAACAGTCTATTGCCGCCCTTTTTGACTGGTAAGGAACTCTATTACTTGAGGGCTGTAGAAAGCCTTTGACTACCTTAGCCAGCCATAACACAACTTCCTTGCTCACATAAAAAGCCTTCGTGAATTTATTGCCTTTCTCGACAATACAAAAAATGTTTCCTTCGATTCTTCTGAACATAAAAAACTTAGGCCTGATTTGTTTTCAGAGATGAGATGAGATAAAACTTAAAAAAAGAATAAAATATTGTTGTAATTTTTTTTTTTTTTAATATTAGTTTTGTTTTGGAAATTGAAAAAGTAATTTTGGAATTTGAAAAAGTGTAATAAAGAGTTTGAGAAGAGTGGAGTTTTTTATTTTGTCTCCCAAAGCAAACTAGACCTTAGCTTCTATTCACAAGCTATAATCCATTACTAATGACTTGCATCAAAGTTGCGTAGAAGGAGTAGAAAGAATAGATTAGATTAGAAAGAATAGATTAGATGAGAAAAGAAAGAAGAACAAGAAAGAAAATTAGTAGAAATTCCCAACAAGAAGCATCAGGAATGGAATGTGAAAAGTCAGAGAATCTGTTTTAGTTTTCTTTTTGTATTTGGAAAGTTGTAGGTATTTCCTTTGTATACATCATGTGTACTTGGGCTTATGCCTATTTATTTAGGAATAAAATATTTTATTACTTATATATAAAAAAAAATACTTTGCGACAATGACTTTGATCATGTGGATCTCTGCAGGGTATTTGCTTTTGTATTCATTATGGTATTCTTTACTCATGAACTATACACTTTGAATCTGTTTTCAAGCTCATCAGGCATTGTCATTTGAAAAACCATGAAATCAATCTTGTATTTTTTTAGGTGTAGTTGCCATGTGTTGATTGACTGCTTTTATGAATTTTAAATTAACTAGTGGCAAGATTCATCGAAAGTGACATTTACTTGCTCATCAAAAGCAATTAGGATAAAGAAATAAATATTTATTGTATTACTTGATTTAATTAAATATAAACTAGACTAAATTAGTTGACCTATTAATATTTTGACCCAAAGAAAAGAATGAGTAACATTTGCCATTTTTTCCAGATTCATTATACATGATTCACAGGTGAGTCTTACAGAGTGTTCTATATTGTCAAACCCAGACCAGAAATCTGGGTGATTTTTTTAATGGCAGGCCCATGGGCCTAACTAATTTTCTTCTTTTTTATTTGTTGTTTACATATGGGTGAATTATAATCGTTGATTGCATTCCAGATTTTGTTTTTGGTGGAAATTTGTCATTTAAGGTAAGTTTTCAACTTGACAAATTGCCTAACATGATCCCTTAGACAAATGAAAGCTTCCTTATCTGTAACAGCTGGCTTATTATGACTTATTAAAAAAACAGCTGGCTTATTATGTAAGAAATCCTAGAAATAAAACCACTAATTCTTGCAGCTGCCAACCCTTAGGACTGAATTAGGAAAGATTTATGATTTAGACTTGTGGAAACTGCATGCAAGTCACCTAGAATCAAGATTTGGGAAACTCACCATGAAGAGGCTACCGAGATCTTAGGATTCAATTATGAGGATCTTACCTCTATGCCAGATGAGATTGACCTGAATTTTCAAGCTGTCACCACAGCTGCCACTAAGCATATTAAGACCATTTAGGAAGTTCCTCCCACCAAAATTCCTGGATAATCTTCCTTGGACATGCTGAAAACAGCATATTTTCTCACAATCTATAGCTGCCGGCCCCCGGTCCCTCCAGCTTTGATTCGGTTTAAAATTTTCCAGATTTCCCTCATAACGTCAAGGCTGCCACTTGTGCCCAAGAAACCCTAGTATATTTCTAATAAATTCAAAATAAGGGTCTGCCATGATTATACCTGCAGCCCCTATGCTCATGTATCACCCTTAGGTCCAGAAACCCTAAAACCTTTTCTTCCCAAGTAATTAGGCGATTTCTTTTGTATACTTACTATGTGCCTGGGCAACACCTATTCTTATATTTTCATTAAAATTTTATTAAACCAATAAAAAAATATCTTTTCTACCCAAGTAAAACCCTAGCTACCACCCCGTTATACTAACCCTAGCAGCCTCTCAGGCCTATTAACCAACAAGGCCGGAATAGAGAAACCACATGGCCCTTACTCTTTCGCCCAGCAGCCAAGAAACACTCCCTGCACCTTTATTCTAAAAGTCAGCAAGGGAGAGACTACAGCCACTCTCCTCCATCATGTTGTCACTCTCTTCCCTGTCTACACAAGGATTCCTGTGGCAGCAACTACACCAGTCACTACCACCTTAGCTAAGATGCAGCCCCAAGCACCCTCTCTTCTTCCTCTTGAACATTGGCTTGATTCGCTAAAGCATAATATTTTAGGCTGCTCAAGGCTTGCACAAAATACAACAAAGTTTTATCAATTTTGCTGCTGTGACAGCAACTCCCAAGTGAGTTCTGTGAGGCTATTCACTCTATATGTGCTTTGAAGCATGTGCTGTCATTCAGTAGTTGCTGCCATCCTACAGCCCTCTTCCTTGAGTTCTCTCCTCCAAATCCACTAAAAGAAATCTCCTAAACTCACTTGTCGGAAAAAAAAAAAAGAAGGGAAATCTCCTAACCTCTGCTGCAATATTGTTGAGGATTTATCTTCAATACATAGAAACTTCAGTGTCAGAAATATCCCATATGTTATACTATGGCAGTTTGCTGGTACTCACATCTTACTATGGCAGTTTGAGGGAGGGTATGTACAGACAAGCTTGATCTAAATTAAGCTTGTAGGTATGTGGCAGTTCCCCGAACGCTCGCTTGGGATGGGGTTCTTAAGAAAGTGGAGAAAAGGCTGGCTGGATGGAAAAGGATATATCTATCAAAGGGAGGGCGGCTCACCTTGATCAAGAGTACCTTATCTAATCTTCCGACCTATTTTTTATCCCTATCCCTATTGCTTGCAGGCGTGGCGAATTGGATTGAGAAGCTATTTCGAGCATTTTTATGGGGGGTTTGGGGGAGAAAACAAAATTCCATCTTGTTAAGTAGATAGCGAGCATACAAGCAAATCCACTAAGATGTGGCAGTTTGCTAGTACTCACATAAAAACTAAAGTCCACGACTAGAAGTCCCAAGTAGATAGTGAATTGTCCGACGAACAACTACAAAATGGAGATGTCAGGGAGAGTCCATGAACTTGCTAACCATGTGGACATCATAGGAAATATCAGGGCGCATGATGGTGAGATAAATCAAGCTGCCAACCAATTTACGATATAAGGTAGGATCCGGAAGAACCCTTCGTCTTTCCTGTACTTAACACTCACCTCTAGATGAGTATCAACTGGAGTAGTATTTTCCAATCTTCCTAGCTGAATTAAGTCTTGAATATACTTGTGTTGATTGAGAAATAAACCATATGGCTGAGATTTAACTTCCAACCCAAGAAAGTAGGTAAGATCCCTAAGATCCTTCATGTGAAACACATTATGAAGATGTTGCTAAAGTTTTTGAATCAATGGTCCGTCTGAACCGGAAATGATAATATCATCTACATATACCAACAAAAATACCACACCAGCATTGCTCTTGTACAAAAATAAGGAAGTATCGTACTTTGCTCAAAAGAAAACCCTAGTAAAGTATTGCGAAATTTCTCAAACCAAGCTCTAGGAGCTTGCTTAAGATCATATAAAGATTTCTTCAATTTATAGACGGCCATAGGGGAGGAAATAGGCATACCAGATTGGAGTCTCATGTAGATATCTTCCTTTAAATCACCATGCAAGAAAGCATTTTTTATATCCATCTGACGTAATTGCCAAGATTTAGAAGCAGCAAGAGCGAGTAACGAGCATACAGTAGTTATCTTGGCAACTGGAGCAAAGGTCTCATCATAATTTATTCCATACTCTTGGTGATTCTCCAAAGCAACCAATTTATCTTTGTATCGTTTTAGTGAGCCATCAAAATGAAACTTGACGGAGTATACCAATTTACTACCAATTGGTTTGATCGAAGGAAGATATTGTACCACATCCCAAGTCTAATTATCCGCAAGTACATCAAGTTATGCTTGTATCGCTTGCTTCCAGCACTCATGTTCCATAGCTTGCTTGCAAGAAGAGGGAATGACAATGGAAGTGAGGGAAGAAAAACCATACTGATCTAGTGGGTGAGAGACACGGGTAGATTTCCTAGGAATAGGAACAGTAGGAGCTATGGTGGATGTCGAATTAGGTACCGGAGGAGGAGAATATTGAGAAGCCATAGAAAAGTCAGCCAAAGGAGTGTTATGACGTTGACTGTAGACAAAACTCGGTTTAAACCGAGCCAGTGGAGCAAAAGAGGTATTAGGATGTGGCATAGGTAAGGACTCGGGCTCATCATAAAGAATTGAAAACCTAGGTGGGATAGGATCGACATGAGAGAAAAAAATTGCTACTGCTCAAAAAACGAAACATTTTTGGAAATTCGAATTCTTCAAGCATTTGGATCGTAACAAAAAATCCTTTTTGAGTTGAATTATATCCAAGAAAGGCACACTTAGCAGATTGAGTGGTCAATTTATGTCTTCATTTATGTCTTCTATGTGGTGGAAGATGAACAAAATACATACAACCAAATATATGCAAATCAGAATAGTTAGGTGTCACACCAAATAGTTTGAAATAGGGAGAAACATTATGTAAAACTGGTGTGGGCCATCTATTAATTAAATGACAGCAATAGCTAATGCTTCACACCAAAAACGAGGTGGAACAGAGGAGTCAACAAGAAGAGCCCGAAACATATCAAGTAAATGCCAATTCTTGCACTCAGCTACCACATTTTGTTGTGGGATAGATGAGCAAAAATGTTGAGAAAGAATTCCTTTTTCTTGAAGAAAAGTCTGAAATTCATGCGATATATATTCACCCCCAAAATCAGATCGTAAGACCTTTATAAAGGTCTTGAAAATTGTGTCTGAATAAGTGCAAGAAAGGCCTTGAAAACAGAAAAGACCACCTTTAGTGCGAAGAAAATAGATCTAAGTGAATCTACTATAATTATCAATAAAAGTAACAAAATACTTGTGAGCATGTGATATAACAGGAGATATACTCCAAACATTGCTATGAATTATGTTAAACACTCGAGAGGCATGAGAACCATATTGTGGAAACGGTAATACTTTGCTTTTGGTAAGTTTGCAAGATGTACAATCAAAGGAACTCATGTCTATTGAATCTGAATTTTTATTATCAATTGCACCAGATTTAAATAAAGTTTGGAGTACGTTAGAATTGGGATGGCCTAAACAGAGATGCCAATCCTTAGTATTTATTTTGACAACATTACAAGAAATAAAAGGACTAGATTCAAGGAAAGCTAAAATAGGATTTAGTGGAAATAGCCGACCTTCCTTAAGACCCCTCTTGATTAGCCTCCCAGACGCTCGATCCTGCACAACACAACCAAAAGACGAAAAAGAGACATTGCAATTATTTTCAACAAATTGTCCAACAGAAAGTAAATTGGAGGAGTGGGTAGGATAAATCAAAACATATTGAATGATAAGAGGACACATCATCCACAGCAAAAATTGGTAGTAAACTACCATTTGCTGTGTGTATTTTGAGAGGACCATCATAAGATTGAAGATTATGTAACAACATAGAATTATTAGTCATATGATTTGAGGCACCAGAATCTAGTAGCCAAGAGTTAGGGGATGGTTTTGGTTTACCTGAGATGCCTAAAGCGGAAGAGGCAAAGATAATCATTTATTGTACCATATCAGGAGTAAGTGTAGTAGGACCATCAGCAGGGACTAAAGCATGAGTGGTGGCAGTAGGAGCTATAAAAGAGGATGCACTTGAGATTCCGAGGTGGAATAGGCACACTCTTGTTTTCGAGGAGGTCGGATGGGGCAATCCTTGATAATGTGACCAGATTTTTTGCAATAGTTACAAAATTTCTTTAGATAGTGGGTGGCAATGTGACCAAGGCTCTTGCAACCATAGCATTGTATATTGCTATAGTCCTAGCCCTTGGATTTTCCCTTTGCTATAAAGGCCACTTGAGCAAGAGGTGCAAGCTGCTGTTCCATTGTACTTCAAGTAAGTAATCTCTACTCTTCTTGAAGCAAATCGCCCAAACACTCATCAAGAGAAAGAACTAGATTCGATTCATCAACTGAAAATGAATAGATTCAAAATCTGGATGGAGCTCCAGAAGAAACTGAGCCCTCCTACTAGTTTCATGCACACTTTGCACATGAGGAAGACCATCGGCAAAAACAGAGGGATACACAATGTTAGTGCATTCAGCCCACATATTTGAAAATCCAGAATAGAATTCTTCCACTGATAAGTCGCCTTGAGAAAAATTAGCCATCTCAAATTCTAGTTGAAAACTTCGAGCAGAATTATTTTGAGCATAAATTCTCTTCAAATACTCCCACATAGCCTTGAAGCTTTTGTAGGGTCGTAGTTTAAGAATAATGTGAGGCTCCATAGAACTGAGAATCCAAGACATGATCTTCGCATCTCTATTTTCCCATGTAGACAATTCCTTTGCATTTTCAAGAGCTGGAATAGTGCCATCAACATGACCCGAGAGTTCTTTACCTTTGACAAGAAGTTGAAAGTGAAATGCCCAAGTAGAATAATTCTTTCCCATAAACTTGATACATACAGTAGTGGAATCCATAGCGAAGAGAGAGAATCTGAGACAAAATAAAAATGTATTGAAGGATTACTGTTCTGTACCGAGAGGCAAAAAAAAAAATCAGATTTAAATCCACCTGAACAGATCAGATTTAAATCCAAGAGCCCAAAAAAAACTCCCACTTCATCGCAAACAATAAGAAGGCCCTCACAGGTCAGATTTAAATCCAAGAGCCCAAAGAAAACTCCCACTTCACGGCAAACAATAACAAGGTCCACGAAAATTCGAAAGCAGAAGCAACCGAGACCCAACGTTGTCAAAATGCGAAAACAGAAGCAAGGAGCGGTAGCAACACAGCTACCAACCAAGAAGGTCCATGAAGAATCCGAGACCAAATGTTGCAGAACACGCCGAAACCACCAAGAGAGGGGAGAGAAGATGCTGATAGACTCAAGCACACCACATACGGCTTTGATCAACCAAGAAAAACCCAAGAAACTGCTCAGAGGTTGCCGAGAAGCCCAGTGGAACCTAACCCATGACAAAAAGCACCGAAAATTGTCACAGACGTGTGGCCTAAAGACATGAGACTGCCGAAATGCGGGAACCACCAAGAACAAGAGTGTATCAAGAAACCCAGTGAGCTGCGATGCCGAGAACAGTGAACTTTAGCCCAGAAAAGTTCTCTCTGATACCATGACAAATTTAGCCAAAGTGCCTCTTAGAGGTATATACTTCTCATTAAATAAAACAACACAATCGTTCTAGGTTTACAATTTGAATCTCAACAAACTTTTAACTTTATCTTATCTACATACTAACAAGCTTAATTTAAATACAAGAGAATATTAGAAACCATATCCTGTTAGGGAACTGCCACATCTTAGTAAAGAAAACCCTAGTTTCCTTTGATAGTCATGTGCTCATGATTGTTAATGCCTTCTACTGTAATGAATACAGTATTTGTTTGTATATACTTTAATGAAACATTGAAATGAAAATATCCTATCGTGGTTTGGCGAGTTTTGTTGCATATACATGAACAAATGATTTGACATCAACATGACATGGGCCCATTGACTTGGAGAATTTTGAAGAATTAGGACCATCAAACTTGACATTCATACTTGTGTGTGGGAGTGCATGACATGGGCCAATAAAATGATATGATTTGAATGTCTAATGTTTTATTCTGCTTATGTTTTCTTTAATATTCCATGTGGAGATAGCAATGAAGTTTTCAGTGATATGGATTCCTGACTATCTTATTTTGCTTATTTATGCAGTTACGGATCCTTCTTTGGCAATTCTCAACCAGTAATTGCCCAAAGAGTAATACAAGAAAGCAAGTCATTGTTAGAAACCAACCATTTGGCATCCAGACTTTCGAACTCCCTCCATGGCGTATGTAATTTAAACCTCAGATGTGGGATATAATATTGGAGTATCTGCAGCAAATCTGATCTCTGTCTCAAGCTGTCGTATTTAATATTGATAGAGGGTTTTGAATCACCACCACCTTTGGGGCATGCGTCCAAAGTGATTTTCTCAATGTATCTTTAGTCATTTATTTACAATAGTTTGAATAATTTGAAACTAAACTAGGAAGTTTGGTGCATTCAAGAGAATGAAATACTTTTACATAAAATAATTCTTGGTATAAGCTGATTCTGTGAGGTTAACTTGTATATGAGGTTCAGGGAAATTTCCCTTTTGAAAAGTTAGTTGTGTAACTTTCTATCTCAGAAATTTGAGACCCTTATTTGGATGTTTGTTTGTTGTATGCCACAAATAGTATCGAACTTTCTTTGCACTGTTATATGTGTTTGGAATGACTTTTGCCAATGACGTCTAGTATTTTGAAAGATGATTAGGAAAATTTTTCCACTTAGGATTGCCACAGGCATTGAACTACATTCCCATTACTTCTAGATTCACAATTTTTGGCGCTTTTAAATATTTAGTTTTGGATAGAAATGAAAGCATATAATTGGCATTATTTCCGTCTGGCTTTTATTATTTCTACCCTCTTTTATTGCCAATTTAATTTAGTTTTTTTATTTCCTTTTTCTATTAAATTATCTGCTCCTTTGGCCGTATAGTCCCTTTCCTCTGACAACAATTCGTATTTAATTTGCAGAAATAAATGGTTTTTGAATGTAATGACTTTCTGATGTTCTGCTCTGCCTTGTGAGAGAAACAATTTCTCTGTTTTCCTTTTCTAGAATTGATTGTTAATTTTATGATTCTGTATTCTAATATTCTTGAGTTGGCTTGCATCCTCCTGATGTGTGGGAAATATGTGCTGAATGCAAGTGGTCTTAACTCTTTGTTTTGCTGTTAACTTGCAGAACAAGAAGGACGCTTCAACGTCAAAAGGGCCAAAACTTGTATCTCGTCACCAGCTACCTAAAGTCAAAACTGAGGTGTGCATAGAGCAGTCTGTTGTGTTGGTCTTTGAACATTTACAAGTGTATGCGAGTCCTTTTCACCCATGCGATAAGATTTCTATTTATGCAGTTAAAGACTAGAGTCCAAAAACTCAAGGATACAAGAGATTATTCATTTCTTTTAACTGACGATGCTGAGCTTCCTGCTTCTTCTAAAGAACCTCCGCCTAGAAATGTCTCCTTTCCAAATCATGGTCATGGTGGTTATTGCTTCACTTACTCTTGTTCTATTGTGCTTATATCAAACTATTTCATTGAGAAAACTTATGTAGGGTTTTTCTGATATTGAAGAGGCACGAGCAGCTCATGTGCCAATGAAGAAGAGTAAAGAACCTTCAGGCAGCAGTGGCAGACATGAAGAAAGGAAAACTGTTTCTATGCATGGTCAGTTTTATTCTAAACCAGGGTCCAAGTTGACTTCTGCTAGTAAGACAGCAGATTCGCGAAAACAACTTGGTAGCAACTTTGGGAATGGGCCAGGCCGGCCTATGGGGCCAAAAGGTTTGCCTTTGAAGAACCCTGTGGCTACCACAGACAAGAAGGCTACCATGGAGAAGAAGGTTTCTGCACCAGCCACAAAAAACTCCTTACCTGGCGGGCAGAGGTCATCTTCACAAGTTCACTCATCTGCTCCAAAGCGGCCCCTAGAACAAAAAAGGGGACAACAAGAATCTAATAAATCTAAAACGTTGCAAAAACAGCCATTGACATCATCAAAACCAAAGGTTTGTGCCCACTCTTTGCACACTCACCCTTGTGCAACACCATGTTGCCCTTTCCCATTCTTTTTGTAAAATTTTACATGGCAGTAATTTGCAAAATTCACAATGTCTACTCCCTTACATGAAATGTCGACAGATAAACAAGCCACAAAAGCAAATGTCATCATATCAGACTTCCAGGGACCATCGGCCCTTGAAAAAGCCAAGGCCTGTGAGTCGGTATTCCGATGATGACGATGATGGTGTAAAAGCCATAAGTATGATCAGGCAAATGTTCAGGTATAGAGTTTTCTTTCACTATCTATTTAATACTGTCATTGGGCAGGATTTTGGAAGAAGTCTGTTTGATTTCAAAAATTCTGTCTATTACTTTCCTTTGATCTCCTACATTATTAGGGGTATAAGCAATCCAGTTCGGTCCGATTTTGGACAAAATTTAGAACTGAACCAGTATCATTAGTTTTGCATTTTTTAAAACTGATTACACACCAGTTATCCTCTAAAACCAGTAGGTATTGGATTTACCGATTTCGGTTTTATTTTTCAGTTTTAAATTAGTCTATATTAATCTATTAGACCATTAGTATATATATTAATATTAGTTATAGTGATTAGAATAATTATAAATATTTGTTATAGTAAATATAATTTTTTGTAATTATATTATTGATAGTGATAGTATTAGTTTATTAATACTTAGTATTAATATATCATTATTTTATATGATTATTTAGTATAGTAATTTATATTTAGTATATAACTATTAGTAATATAATATTAAGACTATTAGTATTAGGCCATAAAATGTTAATTTTAGTTCATTTTTATTATATTATATACTAATGTATAAAATATTATATATTTTTTCTTGATAACAAATATTATTTTATATTACATATATATATTTTTTTTGATAAGTAAAAGATAGTATTGAAAAGAATGGCCTCAAAGGCAGTCACAATTACATGCCCATGCCCTTTTAAGTATGGCCTTAGAAGCAAGGAAATCATTAAGGTCCATGCTATTGAAATATTTTATATTACATAATATTAAAAAAATTAATTTAAAATATATATTATATTGAACCGGTCCGGTCCAGTTCTAAAAAGTTTAGAATCGGAATTTGACCGGTTTTGACATTATGGAACCAGTACTGGATCAAAACTGGACCAATTACACCGATTTGGACCGGTCCGGTCCGGTTTTCCGGTTTTTTGATTTTTTTCTTCCATTTATACATTATGTGCTGAGGTTCTTTTGGAAAAAGACGTTATTTTGTTTAAGCGGTATTGATAGTTCAAGTGGCATTCTTTTTTTGTCTCTTGTCAGAGTTGTAAAACGTTAAACAGAACTGCCAATATATGTGTGGTAAAAAATGGGGCATTGATTATATTTTTTCGACGTTGGGGTAGACCTAAAGTCAACCTAGGCTGAACAGAATAGCCAATTGGGGCAGCTAGTTTAGTGCTGTTATGTTGAATTAAATAGAAAAAAATAAAAATTGAAGATAAATAGCTGCATGCCTGACATCTAACGAGGGAACTGGTGAAATCTTTATTAGGTACAATCCCAATAGATATGATGATGATGGTGATGATAGTGATATGGAGGCAAACTATGCGGATATAATGAGGGAGGAAAACAGAAGGTTTGTATCGTTTCACTTTTGCTTGATTAAGACACCGTTCAGATCTTTTCTCCTATTTGATGAAATCATGTTCACTTTTCATTCATCCCCTTCCTTTCTCTGAATTGGAAAAAAAAAAAAATCTATATTTTTCTGTTTCCCGAGCTATTTCTTTCGATTTCTTTTTTTAAATTTATTCCATTTTTTCTCTGTTACAGTGCACAAATTGCAAGGAAGGAGGATGAAGAGCAACTTAGATTGATAGAGGAGGAAGAAGAAAGAGAGCGGCTGGCACGGCTGAGAAAGTTAAAAAAGCGTAAGCTGGGCCAGGATTGACCAAAGGAACGTCTTTGAGGACATTTGTCTGCTTAATTAAGTTCCTATTCAATCTGTATCACCATTTTGTTATTATATGAACTCTTTTGGTTCTTATATATACATATATATTTAATCTTATGCCAAAGTTGCTTAATAATAGCTACCGATAAATTCTTCAATTGTAGGGTTTGGAGGCTGAAATGGGAAATGAAAGTGTGGCATTTTGGCTAGGTCTGTTCATCCGGGCCGGGTACAAACCGGCCCAGTTTTGAAATTTTATTTATTTTTCAATAATTTTGATTTTTTATTTAAAATATTCAAGAAAATTTTATCGAAATCCAGAATCTGGATAAACACTGGCAGCATCTTTTACTATATTCATCAAGACAAGGGTTATCTAATTAAATGATTGTTAATGTTTTAGTTACCATGGTATATGTACTTGATCTGAACACTTCCTCATGGTAGGATAGATTATTCGCAATTGATTTGATGGTCAAAGTCAAATTTCACTTGGTTTTTTACTTCGAGAGGGTCGAGGGAGAGTTTTGGCTCTCTCCTCATCCTCTTTTCTTATCTATTTACATTGTCAGTTTGAGTTTGAATTATTTTCAATTTGTAGTAATATGCATGTGTATGGGGGGTGTCTTGTGGGTTTGATCATCTGGGCTTAAGGACCTGAAGAGGTTTAATGTTTTATCATGTAGGAGAAAGGGTAGAAGAAAAAGTCAAGTCTGGTATGGTGCATTGTTAGATACAAAAGCTGTTAGAGCATTACTTGAACAAGAGTTCGGAGCTTTTGCATTTCATCCATTTTGACATGGTGCAAGTAGGCATTAGACCTCTCACTAGGAAAGATCTTAATAGATCTGTATTGGTTTGTGCATTAGATACTCGTCATCACAGTTTTAAGAATGCTCTTCTATGGGCCATACAAGCACCCTTGCATGATGGTCCGATTAACTTCAATATCTATCCCAACTTTACTTAATCCTCTTCCGACCCCCAATTAAACCGTTCATTAAGATTGAATATCAAAATCCATGGTTTCAACATGTTGGAAGGTTCCTTAGCGCCACTTCTAGAGAGGTATCCTACATCTGAACGGGTTACAATAATAAAAATGAACTTCCTCGTGGTATGAGGAATTATTCACAATTAATTTGATGGTTAGAAACAAATTGAAATATCTCAGTTATTTCTACTCTCCTTGTACCTTTATTTTTTATGTTTAAACATCACTCAGTTTTTCACTTGGAGAGGGTTGAGGGGGAGTTTTGACTTCCTTCTCATCCTCTTTCCTTAACTATTTACTTTGTCTGTTTTAGTTATTTTCAATTTGTTGTTACTCTTGTTGTTCCTTTTCCTCTAAGGCTGAAAAAGGCTCATCTCGAGATGCATGTGATGTGCAAGAAGACTCTTAAATCATCAAAAATGATGGGCACGCGCTTCATGTGCGCAATGCGTGGGACCCACCTGCCTCCCTTTGCCACAACCTAATCTACCATGTGCCAAACGAAAAAACTTAAAACCTCAAGATCTTCTACATTTAATTGTTGAGTCACCCTACTGCCATTTGGTCCTAAGAGCTAGTATAGATTTTGACATCTTGTGTGACGTCTCCAATGCCTAATTGGAATTTGATGAAGATTAAGGTGTCAAGACATGCAATACAATATTACTTGCCCATTTACATGATAGATAATAACGCAATACATTTAGCATACTTCTAGTAGTATGCAATAATCACAAAGGAATATAAGCGAATCGCCATATAAGACAAACAATTAATATCCCAACTTCATAAAACTTAGGCAAACATACCCTACTAGTTTAAAGTAGTAAGTTATAAATTCAAACAAAGTAAGGGAGTATCAACTTCTTATTGCAAATCATAACAAGTCTTAACCAAGAGCATACTTCACTAACATATTCTTTCATTATTGTGATGGGTTCTAAAACCATCCCTAGAAATATCTTTATGACTCCAATCTTCTATCAAGTTCGGGCTCATCCTCAATCAACTTTATTGAATTGGACTTCGTCGACACCATCGTACCTAGGGAGATCAGGTGAGAACATTGAAAGACCTTGGGGGTTGGAGCGGCTTGTCATAGTAAATGTTGGCAATGCTCTTCTAACAATACTGCTTTGGAGTATCTTAAGAATAAGCTTATAGAGACAAAATCATGGGCAGTGATTGTTTACATATGAGATATGTTGCACATATTCTAAATATTATTGTGAATGGCAGTTTGAAAGATGTGCATCATTTAGTTGCAAGGTTAGAATTGCAATGAGGTTTGTGAGATCATCATCGGCACTACTTGATATAGTCAAGGTTGTTGTAAGAGTAGCAGGTACTAAATACAAGGAGGGGTTGTGTATTAATGTTCCTACAAAATGGAACTCAATCTTCTTGATGTTGAGATGACCTAAGAGGTTAAAAATGCATTTAAATTATTGGGTAAGGAGGATTATACAATATCTCAACCATTTTAGTGATGGGGGATTGGGTAAGCTTAATGATGATCGGGTGGTTGTTGGGATTTTTGTAGGATTTTTAGGTTTTTCTGAGGTCTCAACCAACATTTCCGATTCTTTGTACATTACATCTAATGAGTTCTGTTAACAAGTATGTCAAGTGAAAAATTAACTATATCAAATGTGCGAGAGTGACCAGTTGTGAGAAATGACAATGAGCATGCGAGCTACATATGACTAGTATTGAGGGAATTTGAGTTTGTTAAATATATTTCGATATGTGGTTATTGTTCTTGACCCAATACAAAATTGATGGCATGGTGTATGGATTGACATTGGTAAGGACTAGGAAAACTCTTAAAAAATCGTCTGATGAGTTAGCAACACTCAGAGAAGGTAATATTTTAGCACCTACACCTACCACATCACCTCCTTCCAAAGTCAGGATGGGAAAAAGGCACTGGTTATAGAGTAGGGTGAGAGGTCGAGGAAGGATGTTGACTTTTATCATTTCAACACACAACCTGAGTTGGATAGATACTTGGCAATAGATATGCACCCATTTACATAGATGTTTGATATCTTTTCTTGGTGGAAGGTCAATGTCATCAAGCATCTTATCCTTGGAGACATAGCTTGCAGTATTTTGGCTATTCCTATTACTACTGGGAAGAGTCAAGCTATAGTACTAGGAAGCGCATATTATATCCATTCAAGAGTTTATTGTCTCATACCACTATGGATGCATTGATTTGCACTCAAAATTGAATTAAAGGAAAGCCAATTCATATTTCAAATGTGGTAGATTATCTGGAGACTAAAGAGGAGACGGGTGGTGATCAGCTTGCATTTGATAATCGATTTTACCTCTAATATTTTTATAATATTGCTTTTGCTTATAATATATTGTGTTATTAATTATATTCAAATTGAATTGTTGTACTGACAATTTTGACAAATGCCCCTATATCTATGTTGGCTGCAATATGACTTCGTGGTTCGATCCACTATTACCTTTGTGTAATGATTCTCTTATTTATTCGTAAATGTATATATTGTTTATTATTTGAAATTCTAAATGGTTTTTTGTGTTTTCTTTAAGCTTTTATAGTCTCATTATCAAATGTCCAATCCCAATGATCTTATCTTGATCTCAACAACGTTTGTAATTTTATTTTCACTTATTTATATAAAGTTTATATTTATGATCTTGTTCTTAATTTTTGTAGGTCAGTCTCACACCCCCATTTGCCCAAATTCACCCTAATATCAAATTTCCAATTATCTAATCTAAAATCCTTGGTGGTCTCACTTGGTTTGTACTTGTAGTTTAATATTTTTAACCCTTTTTTTACATATGTATATATTATATTGTTTGTAATTCTAGTTTATATTCCTATTAATTCTCAAGCTTTATAATCTCGGCTTCACTTGCCCACCACTCCAAAATTCCATTCTCATGACTCAAATTCATTTTTCTAGTCTACTAGACACAATTTGTGTAATATTATTCATTTCAATTATTTGATGGTTTGTAATATTTTTAGATTAATTTATATTATTGTAATAGCTTAGAATGCTTAGTTTTTTTTATGCTTTAAAAACCTTTATTTAATTTTATATTATATTTAAATTATAAAATATAATTTATATTTTTTTAGACTTTTTTTTTTTAATTTGGGCGCAAAATATTTAAAGTTCAAGATCATTTTTATGCCCAGAAACAAGTTCTAGGTCCATTTGAGCCAGATAAGGAGCGGACAGACCAGGATTCTAAATTTATCCGCTGTCACCTAGATGGAGACTTGCCCCTGGGATGCGGGAACCCCCCCCCCCCCCCCCCCCGCCCGGTGGGCGGCGACAAGGAGAGTGCTATAACACCAAAAAAAAAAAAATCGTCTACAAAGGTAACTCCCCCACTCCCAAGTTTTCTCTCCCCTTCTCCCCATTTTTATTTCCCTCTCTCGTAACTCCTCTTGTAACTATCTCTCCACACACCCCTCTCTCTCATTCACTCTTTTCTCCACCCATATTTCATAGAAACGTATTCTGTCGATGTCCCCACTTACGTTGGGATCGGACGTAAGCTGAGACATCGAAAATAAACAACACAGGAAAGTTCACCCTTCGTTCATATCTTAAGTTCAAGCATGCCTTTTTAAATTAAAAGTAGTAAATAAAAAGTTTCACAACGGAAAAAGTCAAACCGACCTAAAATTAGGCAAGTACTTAAAATTTGCCTCATATTACATGGTATAACAATCTTAAGCTCCCCAAATAACTTCTCATTAGTAAATATCACCAAATAGTATCGGTTTTCACAAAATATATACTTTCCCAAAGCATCGGGAACCATCAAAATATAATAAAAATATAAACAAGCGACATCGTCCATGCGTTGACCCCACGACCATCCGCTAAAACGGGGGTATATCCTTAACCTCCTTAACCCCGAGACCAAACAGAAATTGTCCCAGGCCCATCCAACCACCACACAGGAGGCCCGTCCCCATCTTTGAGGTGTAGACACGGTCCATAAACAGAGACTCGTCGGACCCCAGAGTAAGCCAGCACCCGATGCATTGGCGACCAGCAGCCTTATAGGGCACTCTTCATCGCATATCTGATATAAACTGGTCGTACAAAATAGGGGTCACCACATCAAAAGGTGGGAAGATCACCAGACCATCAGTGGTCTGGAGAGTCTCTCTGAGCGTCAAACACGTCGACGTCATCCTCACGTGCAATCACTTCTATCGCCCCAACAAGTAATGATTGTGAAAATATAAAGGGATGAGATTTCGAAAAATTTCAGTAAGTACACAACTATCTCAACGAAATCATTTTAAGCATACATATAAGCGAATAACAAATAGAACGTGTATCATGCATACGCGATTAATAACTTAGCAAATGCATATGCTTATGAAAACCTTCATAAAAACTTGACTTTCTTTCAATCTTGATAATTATACTTGCTTTTCATAAAAATAGTTCATCATATAACGGAATTCTTTTGACTCATGTTTTAGAAATCATTTTTCGTAAAAACTTTTCGTTTTGTTCATCATTTCTTATTTTAGGTGTCGTTTACATATTTATATCATTATTGGGGCTCGAAAGCCGTTCTTATTATGACTTTTTATTGGACACCTCACGATTTTCCTACGCATCTTGTGTTCCCCGCTAGTTACCGTATCATCCAACGACCACTCAAGCCTAAGTGACTATATGCTCTTCATTACCCAGTAACCACTCAAACCAAGCAACTACATCCTTGTTCTTATAACGGTAAAGCAAAAGCCAACACCATCCTTGGGCATCCACTAGCTTTAGGTGCGACCACGCTCCAGACACCTTTTGGAGCCATACATGGTCCGCCGATTGTTCTTCATCGACCCAGGAGTTTTCACTCGACTTTAAACACTCCTGAGTGAACAGAGAGTTTTACTGGGACACTACCCCGTCCCAGTCTTTGAGGTTCTTATAAAACTTCAATTCTTTTCTTTTTTTTGAAAAACATGTTTGACTCAAAAAAATAATTTTCATGCTTCATGCATGTAACATGCAACCCTTAGTACTTATCATGCGAATCATGAGACTAATTCAAGCACACACTTAGTTATACATTATTCAAAATCAAACCATCTCAAGATTTCATCAACAACTTCCATAACAACACACAAATGAGCTTAATAAGCCAAGATGAGTACTCAGCCTTCACCACTAGGGTTGGGCCGAGACCCTCCATGGTAACAACCTAGGATTTTCTTCTTCCACCTTCCCCCATGTACTCCAACAAGTCTTAATAAAATTAATTAAACATTTCTAGCATCACTAAGAGGGGTTGACCGAACCCTATAGACCTTAAGACTAACATTTTAATCATTTTTCTCTCAACTCAAAACAGCATACTTTCTCCTAGATAGGAAAGCTGAAATTTCATGCTATTAAATCTTCCTAGTTTCATCCCTCTAATTTTTTTTTTCAAATATTCAAGACATAATCATCACATGAAAGAATAGTTGAACATTGAAGAACTCAACCTTAAAACCTTAAACTTTGTTTTCCACTCCAAAATTTATCTTAATCACGCATGCCTTTTGTCACCATCTATCATATCAATCATGCTTTCTTTTTCTTTTATAACAGAGTAACTAAATAAACCAATAAAATGTAAATCTCAAGCCTAGAATAATATATTTGCTAAGCATGGATTTATAACTAGACATGCAAGGCATCACTTCAAGCAATCTAACCTAGTATCACTAATCATTCAACAAACTTCATCTTAATCATGCATGCATTTTTGTCACCATTTATCATATCCAACATGCTTCATTTTTCCTTTGCAACAAATAACTAGATCCACTCATATAATATAATTTCAAGCCTAAATAACATATTGACTAAGCATGGATTTGTAACTAAATAACCAAAACATTTCCTTTAAGAAAACCTAGCCTAGAATCATCAAGCATTTAACAAACAACAACCACATTCACTCAAATATATATATAAGAGATGTTAAAGTCAAGATAAAGGTGCACTTACAATACTCCAAATGTAGATAGAATAGCTCTGAAAAATATATAAAATAATCCATTAAAATAAACTACAAGCATATAGTTAAAGAGAAAATTTTAAGAGTATAAATCTTGGTGTATGTATATGATCTAACCTAAGTTTCTATACATAAAATAGGTTAGGGTTTAGCTTACATCTTCAAGTATGCTTCCATTCAAGAACACTTTGCTCAGACTCCACTAGACTTAAGATATTTTGTGTTTAGGAGATGAAAGAACACAAAGTAAACTGAGAGTAGAAATGGAGAGCTTGTTGTCGTGGGTGTGGTGTGGGAGTGTGTGGGAAAACGTGAAGCAAAACAAATGGAAGCACGAAGCATAAGGCCATTCGGCCAAGAGGACTTCTAGACCTTCTAGACACTCATTTTCCTAGTTAAGATTGACCTTTGATGGGTTGAAAGACCCCTTGAATTGACCCCCATCACTGGAGCACAATCATGCCTAGTTTAGGTTGTACTTAGATTGAAACCTCCTTCCATTTTCCTTCTATGGTCGGCACCTATCATGAGTAAAAACCATTTTTCTTCTTTCACATCACACCTCACACACTCACTAATCACTTCACAAGTCATTCACCAAGATTTTAGAATCAAATTTGGGAAAATGGGCATGCCATACTCGGCCAAGCCATTCCTTGCCCAATCTAAAACCCACCTCCCTTTTCCAAGGGTATCCTTCCCTCTCACGTGTTCCATCAATAAACAATCAATCACACACTCTTACACACACAAATCTCAACCACTGTTACACAATCCAATTTGTTAAAATCACCTAGATTTAGGAAAGACCTAGGAAGACGAAAATGGGGTGATCGGCTACACTCCCTCACCCGAAACCTCTTTGCCTTCCTTTGATCATTTCTTCTCTCTAATGATGATTCTCTTTTACTAAACACTCACCACCTCAAGGTCACTTCATCTTACAAGATTTATCAATTGTCATTTTGTCTAGATTTGGAAGCGATGCATGGGGAAACCCAATGAGGGATTCAGCTAAAGCATCCACCGAAATCCCTTTGTTCCTCACTTCCATTTCCATCAAATCCCTCATGTGTCAATCATCTATATTTGGTATGCTCCTAGAAAAACTAAATTGGAAGACTCATTCTTGCCTCCCACGTCCACCATACCATCCAATGATGAGAAAATCTCATCTTGGTTCCAACACTCTTCCTCCCAAAAAAGTCACTAGTCAACCCTCCATCTACTAGTCTTTTTTCTCACATACTTACTAGTCTTTGAAGACTCACTAAAGCTCTCCTAGGTGTGACATGTGTCCCTTATATGGGCTTGGTTGACTATGGATCTATCCCATGCCTTGCCACTCTACTTTGGGCCAAATACCTAAGTCATGCTCTCAAAGCTCAAATCTAAACCCAACTTCAAGTGCTCAAATAATTAAAATACCAATATTACCCCCATAATAAATAAATAAATTAAATAAATTAAAGTAGAAATTCTGAGTCGTCGCATATTCTCTCTCTCTCTCTCTCTCTCTCTCTCTCTCTCTCTCTCTCTCTCTCTCTCTCTCTCTCTCATTTTCTCTTCTCCAACCTCTAATCAAAATCTCTCAAACTGAAACCTGGTACTAAAACTCTCTCTCTCTCTCTCTCTAGGAGTTTGTTTGGAGTTGCATTTCAAAATTTAAAAAGTACTTTTAAATAAAAAATAGCATGTTTGGTAATTTTATCATAAGTGCTTTAGGTGGTTAGAAAAACTAAAAATAGTTTTTTCAAAAAGCACCAAATTAGAGCTTTTTGATAAAAGCTCTAATTTGGTGCTTTTTGAAAAAACTATTTTAAAAAGCGTTTTAAACATATAGATTTCAAACAGTAAATGACTTTTTAGTAGTAGAGCTTATTACATTAAATTTTAAGCTATAAGTCTTAAACTAAAAATAATATTTCTCATCACAATCTCAAACATACACTAGAAGTTGTTGTAATAGTTATATGGAGCAATGAGCATTATGCAAAGAAACCTATAATAGTAAAGGCTTGTCCAGAAATTTCAAGTAGTGAACTCTTGAATTCTTAATTATTGTAGATTACGTTAAAACATATATGGTTTGTAGGATTTCATAGTAATCAAGTTATGAAAATACTATTAAATTTAGAAGGGTTGTAATTTCTTTTTGAATTTCGATATAGACTTTGAGTGATTATTTTGTACGTCAAAAGTGTCCATTTTTGGTGAGCAAACGAGCTGGTTAGTAACTTCTTAATGGGTTATACGAAATCTAAAAACTCTTGTTAGTTTAAGATTGTGCATGTTAGATTCAAAATATCTATTTTGGTACATTTTGTTGTGTTGTTTTGGACATGCCTATGGGGAATTGTACAAATTTTGTGAATCGTACTTAGTTATATCTCAGATATCTCGATATCTATCTACCCATGACATTGATATCTCTGTGTGGTATCCATGATGTTTGTGTGGCATATTGATATCTGTGAGGTACAACTTCTCATAGAGTATTGGGCAGCGCTGCCTAAAATTAGATTTCTTTACAGTCCAAACAATTGAAAGATAGAAAGGCTGTTAGTTTAGAATAAATTTGATCAAAATATCCTTATTTACAAATAAAAAACTCTCAAAATTTGAAAAAAAAAATCATTTTTACCTATAAAACAGGACCGTTTCAATTAGGTTTATAATATTGTCTATAGATATGGATTAGAAGAAGAATTATTCTAAAGTATATGATATTTGTGTGGTATTTTCAATGTCCTTGTATCCCTATTCGTGATTTTTCCATTATCATGTGGTATGGGTAATATATTTTGGCTCACTTATATTTTTGTGGTTGATGAACGGATATAATAAAATTTTCATTTACCCAACCCCCCCATTGATTATGTTACTTGCTAAGCGCGTGGTGGCTCACTCCTATTTCATACTCTTTCAGAGAGAATCATCTACTCAGAGATTTGTGAATGTGGAGTTATCTAATGTTGGGCAAGAGGATTTGCTCTGTAAAGATTGATAGTCTAGATAGTTATGGACATTTTTAGCTTACCTAAATATTGTTATGTTAATTATTAACTTTGTACGTTGAATTTACGTCCGTATTTGGGTGTTAGTTACTCTGACAATTATTTGGGAAGGATCATAATTGGAGTATTTTATTATAGTTGGGTGTTGTTAAGAATGTTGCATTAAAATTGCCTTGAAAATTGTGAACAAGGGCTATGCCCATATTTTTGTTGGGATTCAACTCGTTATAAATTTGGGACGTTTACAATTTTGATATCAGAGCCAGGTTATGATTCTGTAGACAAATATGAGGGATTTTGATTAGTGTTGCAGCATAGGTTATAAAATTACAAATCCTAGTACACGATTTTGAAATATAAGGCTTCAATATTTAGTTATAAAAATGGCTTAAAGAAAAACTCTACCTTGTAATATTTTATAGAAGAAAGAAATGTTTTATATAATGTATTGAGAGGAATGGAGAATTATGAATGAAAACCTATGTATAATTTTACATGAAGAGTTTTTTTTCTTAGATAACCAGATTTCCATTCATAAAACACCAATACATCAGTTATTGTCAAACCACAATGCATTTTGGGCAAATAAGGGAATATGCTCCCACCAAACATTAATATCAACAATATTCCATACATTACGAGCTAACGAATGAGCAACACTATTTCCAACCTGACTCACATGTTGGACTTTAAATTCCTGGAAGCAGCTCAGCAGTCTTCACGTCTCATTGATAACATGGCCAACATTTGCTAGAGATTCATCTCCGGATTGCAATTTGGTAACAACATTCAAGCATTGTCATTTTTTATGAGTTAATACTTAATAGAGTGTTAGACTTGCTAATTTTTTTACGATGGACCCCACTCTTAGAGTACTTAAAAGTGTATATCCATTGTCATTTACAAATCACCATTAGCTATAATAACTAGGGCTGGGCAGCGGGTATCCGCACCCGCTGCCCCGCCCCCCACGGAGGGGCTGGGTTAATCCATCCGGTGGCAGGGGGTAGGATTCCCCCTGCCAGCTTTTTGGGTAGAAAGCAAGGGCGGGAGAGGTATAGGGTTGCCCCCGTCCCGCATTTACTCCGCCCTCGCCCTCGCATTTTAATATATATTAACTAAATAATATATATTATATTATATTATATATATATATATATAAATCATACGACTCAGAACGGCGTCATTTTTTCATTTGAGATTTTTTTTTAAAAAAATTAAGTTACTTACATAAAACAACGTTGTTTTATATGAACAAATTAAGTCAAATTAACCCCCCTGGGAATCGAACTCTCCAGACTCTCTCATTCTCTCGTCACTCTCATCTCTCTCTCTCTCTCTCTCTCTCTCTCTCTCTCTCTCTCTATCTCTAATATCGATGAACGCTAGCCCCCAAAATCGCATTGCCACCGCCTCTCATTGTTGTCGCAGCCGCAGGCCACCGTCGTCGAGACTTTATCATCGTCGCTGCCAAGAATCCTCTCTAATTTCATTTCACCTAATCTCCCATTTTTTTTGTTTTGATTGTTGAAAATATATGGAAATGGAGAATAGAAATGGCTAATGGAGGATGAGTTTACCGTTTGTGAACTGTGTGCAGTGGAGTTGATTATGCATGTGTATGAAGTTTGAACTGTGATGGATCATGGATTGTCTGGTTGTGTTGAATCTGTTGATTGTATTTACTATTTTCAATCAATTTTTTCCTGTGATTAAATTGGTCTATTGTTGAGTAGTTCTACATTCGGTTCCTAACATTCACATATGGGATACTAATGGAGATCACCTTACTGCTTAGTGTATTTTCGTATAGTTGTTTTCATTCATTTTTTAACACTTAAATATTTCTTTTTAAGTTACAATATGATTAAAAAATAATTACTTCATGATTAAGTAAAAAAATAAAAAATACTGTCACTAGCAAGATTTCCATCAAAATCCCTCATATATAAGAGTAGTATTTCTCTTAATTAATAATGTGTTGTTCTGCATTGATAATTTTTTTATACAATCTACATTGATATATATTATACCACATTTCCTACATAACTTAATGGCCTAAATAATACTAAGCAGTTGCTGTGTTGTTATATACTTGATCCTATGATTACCTTGTTTTGAATCTGTTTTAATTCATTCTAATTTTTATGGAGTCTTTCACACATTATTTTTGCATGCTAAAGTTATAATTAGTAATGATAATAGTATAGTATATATTATATAAATATTACTTGTATTTTTTATTATTTGTATAAATGTTATAAACTTGTAATCTTGTTAGTTGTTACCTTCATACCTTGTATGAACTACCTTTTTGACTTGTTATTGTGTTTGAGAGGACAAAAAGTGTTGACTTAAAGCTATGTTTGAAAGTTCAATGTTGAGATGTGTTGAAATTTGAATTGAGTTATAAATAATAATAATTTATGAGTAATTGAAATGAATTTAAGTTTTTTAAGTTAAGGTTAATTTAACTTTTTAAGTTAAAATGTATGAATTAGTAGGTTGAGAACTTGAGATAAGTTTCACTTTTTCCTTTTTTTTTTAATAAAAAAAAAAAAAAAATTTTTATTAAAAAAAAAAAGTGAGTCTCATCATCTCATGCTTATCTTGATTTTAAATTTTGTATGACCATTTGTTTGCATTTTGCAATAATTTTATATTTGTTATAAATGAAAAGTTCAGAGGATTCTAGTGCGAGCTTCCCGGAAGAGGTCTTAGGTACCTCCGGTCCTAACCCTAATCCTACCACTACCACTACCCCTAACCCTACTCTCACTCTGGTCGATAATCCTCCAGTCGAGACCCCTACCCCTACCACTACCACTTGCCCCTTTTCTAAGAAGTCTAGCAAGAAAGTTCTATCTATAATTTGGGCTCATGTCACTAAAATAGAGGGTCACCACCCGAATGACCCAAAAGCCAAGTGCAATTATTGTGACAAAATTTATGAGTGCCACTACAAGAGATATGACACTTCCCAAATAAAGTTGTACTTGGAGGAGTAATGCAAGAAATCCCCAATTTTGAAGTCTTTGGAAGAGAAGAGCCAATTTTAAACTTGAAATTGATTTTCAAAAAATGGGTGAGGGGAGTAGTAGTGCGTTGGCATTGAAGGGGTACACAAAATACGATTCTGACGAGGCTAGGACACACTTAGCTCGCATGGTTGTTATGGATGAGCTGCCTTTCCAAGTGGTAGATGGGAAAGGGTTCCAAGCCTATTCTAGGTACTTGGAATCAAGATTCAATATTCCTTCTCGCGACACTATGGCAAGAGATATTAGAAAATTTTACCGTTCATAAAAAGAGAAGTTGGGGGATTTATTGGCAGGGAAGAATGTTTGCCTCACCACTGATTGTTGGACTTCTTGTAATAATATTAATTTTATGTGTATGACTGTGCATTGAGTTGATGGAGGTTGGACATTGCATAAGAAAATCCTCAAATTTGATCAAATCACTGATCATAAAGGTGAAACGATAGGGAAGGTCTTAGAGGCTGTTGTAAAAGAGTGAGAGTTGATATGGGTTTACTTGCACGGTTGATAATGCCGGGGTTAATGATGTTGCAATGAGACATCTTACGACTCTCATGAATAATGCGAGTAGAACGATTTTGGGTGGGGATTATTTACATGTGCGATGTACAGCATATATTCTTAATTTGATTGGGGGTGATAGCTTGAGTAAGCTTGGTGACTCAATTGGTCGGGTTAGGACTGCAGTGAAATGGATCAGATCTTCTCCTGCTAGATTGGCTAGGTTCAAAGTTGCTGCAACTATTGTGGGCATAACATGTAAAAAAGACCTTTGCACTGATTTGTCTACAAGGTGGAACTCAACCTTTTTTATGTTGGAGGCGATCCATAAGTATAAGTTGGCATTTGATAAATTTGGTAATGAAGATATACAATATGTCAAGTATTTTGATGAATAACTGGGGCACCCTCAGTCTGATTATTGGAAGCTTGTATCCATTTTTGTAGAGTTTCTGAGAATTTTTTACGATGTTACCAAGGTTGTATCTCATTCTTTGTATCCAACAGCACATCAATTTTGTCAACAAAGTGCCAAGGTGAAAAAAGAGTTAAATGATATTGCAGTGGGTAGTAACACCACATTTTGGGAGATGTCTAGGACCATAATGGAGAAATTCGACAAGTATTGGGGGACAGAGTTGGATAAAGCCAATCTCTTGTTATATGTTGCATGTGTCTTTGACCCACAGTTTAAGGTGAAATGCATGGTATTTAGATTGACTGATGCCATTGGTAAGGATTGTGCGTCGGCTGTTACATCTCGGACTCAGGAAACACTTGTTAGATTATTTGACGAGTTCACTATCATGGGAGGTGGTAGTATTGCAGCACCTACAGCCACAGGTACCCCCCCAACCAAACCAGCTACAGATGTCGGGCGTGAGAAAAAAGGTAAAATGGAATGGGGTGACAAAATGGAGTCGACCCCCTTGGCCTTATGGGTTCCGCCACAAATGCTCAGTCAAGGTCGATAGATATTTGGCATTGGATCTTCATCCCTTTGTACGAGATTTTGATATACTCGCTTAATGGAAGATGAATGTCCTCAAATACTCCATACTTTCAAAAGTTGCCCGCAGTATCTTGGTCATCTCGATCAATACAGTAGCCCTAGAGTCGGCCTTCAGAACTAGAGGGCACGTATTGGGTCATTTCTGGAGCTCATTAGATCCTATCACCATTGAGTCTTTGATTTGCACACAGAATTGGACCATGGGTGTTGAAATTCATATTCCATAGTTTCTTGATTATAATCCAGTTGAGGCCAAGGACGAGACTACTAATCAGTCTGGATTTGGTAAATTATCTCTTGAAATCAATTTACATTATTTTGTATTTATTTAATTAAAATTAATTGTTGTTAATATTATATTTAATTATTGTAACTTATAGCGACCGCTACGCCAACACCTGGAACAATGTCAACAGCTACCTCATCTGCAGTATGACCTACGTCACCGACCAGTCCATCACCATGGTTTGCACTTTACACAATCTTTTAATTATTATTTGCAATTATAATTTTATAATATTTGTGATGTTAGCATCTAATTATTTTGTAATTTTTGTTTATAAGTTTTGACATTTTCTAGCTTTTATATTCTCATTTCTCATTGTGTATGACAATATCATTTTGTATGTCAATTGTCAAGCTCATCTTCCAACCTAATGAGTAATGACCCAATTTAATCTTGGTTAGTAACTTAGTATTTTTGATAAAAAAAAAAATTCATGTTTATAACCTATAGCTTTATATTTGTATTCTAATTATTTTTTTAATTTATTATTGCAGGTTAAGCTTAAAGTTTTATCATTTTCATTCTCACAATTACAACAATCAGTATTACCAAGGCCTACCAATCCCACGGTCCCCACCCAAGTTTGCATTACAACTCTTCAAAGTGACAAAGTCCAATCACCAATATCCAATGTTATGATTCTTATTTCTTATGATTTTGTAAATTATAAATTTGTAATGTTAATAGTTAATAGCACAATTTGTAATTTTTTAATTTGTAGGATTAATTTGTATTATGGTAAATTTGTAAATTGTAATAGCTTAATAACTAGTCTAGTAGTCTTTACTTTTAAGTTTTAAAATTTTGTTGTTTTAAATTTTTAGTGATTTTTTTAAATGACTTTAGACTTTAATAATGATTATTACTTAATAATTAATAGACTGATATTTTTTAATATGTAATTAAATTAGATTTAATGATTTTTTGGGCAAAAGATAGCCTAAAAATTTGATTCGAGTAAAAAATGACACAAAAGTATGAACTAGGCCAAGGCCCTATATGGGCGGGGGGCGAGGGGTAGGCAGATAGATCTCCACCCTCGCTACAGGACGGGGTACCCCGCCCCCGTGTAGGCAGGAGTGTGGTGCAAGATAAAGTATCACCCCCACACCTAGCCGAGGGTGGGGGGCAGAAGTAGGGAAATCCCACTCCTGGTAGGGCGAGAATCACCTCTAATAATAATCCTCTAACAAACTCTAATCACCACACTACCAACTACAACAATTTTTTACCTTCTCCCTCTTTTAAGAAGAGTCACACATGCCAACCTTACAAGCAATGTATATTTCACAAGGAATCCTTTTCCATTTCCTTTAGTCTCCTCTTTTGGGAGGCATGCCCAACATAAGCTCCAAACCAAATAGTATTGAACTGAACTCTCAATCAATTATTATAGTCCACCTATAACATGTTATCCAAACCATTCATTGGCCCCACTTACATTTCTTATATTATATTTATATTATCTTAGTTATTTACCACTTTGTGTTTTGGAATGATAGATAAGATAACCGTCGTCCTTTCGTCGGTTTGCATGAGTATAAAATATTTCGCCGAAAGCACC
This sequence comes from Platycarya longipes, assembly GCA_036559045.1. NCBI lineage: Eukaryota > Viridiplantae > Streptophyta > Magnoliopsida > Fagales > Juglandaceae > Platycarya > Platycarya longipes. The sequence continues at coordinate 28,344,464 of CM071800.1, read as the reverse complement.
ATCAAACTTTGGCAACATCTTAACCCTACAATTGAAGAATTTATCGGCACTATCATTAAGCAACTTTGGCATAAAATTAATTTTATGTATACATAAAAATACATATAAACAAAATGGTGATATAAAATGATATGAACTTAATTAAGCAGACAAATGTCCTAAAAAATATTCCTTTGGTCAATCATGGCCCAGCTTACGCTTTTTTAACTTTCTCAACCGTGCCAGCCGCTCTCTTTCTTCTTCTTCTTCTATCAATCTAAGTTGCTCTTCATCCTCCTTCCTTGCAATTAATGCACTGTAACAGAGAAAAAAGGGAATAAATTAAAAAAAGAAAAAAGAAAAAGAAAATAAATAGCTCGGAAAACAGAAAAATATAGATTTTTTTTTATCCAATCCAGAGAATGGAAGGGGAGATATGAAAAGTGAACATGATTTCATCAAATAGGAGAAAAGAGCTGAACAGTGTCTTAATCAAGCAAAAGTGAAACAATAGAAACCTTCTGTTCTCCTCCCTCATTATATCCGCAAAGTTTGCCTCCATATCACTATCATCACCATCATCCTCGTATCTGTGAGGATTGTACCTAATAAAGATTTCACCAGTCAGATGTCAGGTATGCATCTATTTGACTTCATTTTTTTCCTTACTTTCCCCCATTTAATTCAACAGAAATGCATTAAAGTAGCTGCCACAATTGGCTATTCTGTTTTAGCTTAGGTTGACTTTAGGTCTACCCCAATGTCCACAAATAACAATCAACGCCCCTTTTTTTTTCCGCATAAATTGGCAGTTCTGTTTAACATTTTACAACTCTGACAAGAGACAAAATGTATGCCACTTTCAATACAACAATTATACAAAACAATTGTCTTTTTCCATAAGAACCTCAGTATATAATGTAGGAGAGCAAAGAAAAAAAAAAAGGCAGAATTCCTGCTGCAGAATTTTTGAAATCAAACAGACTTCTTCCACATCCTGCCCAATGACAGAGAATATTAAATAGATAGTGAAAGAAAACTCTGTACCTGAACATTTGTCTGATCATACTAATGGCTTTTACACCATCATCATCATCATCAGAATACCGACTCACAGGCCTTGGCTTTTTCAAGGGTCGATGGTCTCTGGAAGTCTGATACGATGAAATTTGCTTTTGTGGCTTGTTTATCTGTCGACATTTCATGCAAGGGAGTAGACATTGTGAATCTTTGCAAATTACTGCCATGTAAAATTTCGCAAAAAACACTGAAAGGGCAACATGGTGTTGTACAAGTGTGCGTGTGCAAAGAGTGGGCACAAACCTTTAGTTTTGATGATGCCAATGGCTGTTTCGGCACCGTTTTAGATTTATCAGATTCTTGTTGTCCCTTGTTTTGTTCTAGGGGCCGCTTTGGAGCAGATGACTGCACTTGTGAAGATGATCTCTGCACGCCATGCAAGGATTTTTTTGCAGCTGGTGCATAAACTTTCTTCTCTATTGCAGCCCTTTTGTCCATGGTAGCGACAGGGTTCTTCAAAGGCAAGGCTTTTGGCCCCACAGGCCTGCCTGGCCCATTCCCAATGTTGCTACCGAGTTGTTTTCTAGAATCTGCTGTCTTACTAGCAGAAGTCAACTTGGACCCTGCTTTGGAATAGAACTGACCATTCATAGAAACAGTTTTCCTTTCTTCATGTCTGCCACTGCTGCCCAAAGGTTCTTTACTCTTCTTCATTGGCACATGAGCTGCTCGCGCCTCTTCAATATCAGAAAAACCCTTCATAAGTTCTCTCACTGAAATAGTTTGACATAAGTACAATAGAGCAAGAGGTAGTGAAACAGTAACACACCAGAACCATGATTTGGGAAGGAGACATTTCTAGGTGGAGGCTCTTTAGAAGCAGCAGGAAGCTCTGCATCGTCGGATAATAGGAATGAATAATCTCTTGTATCCTTTATTTTTTGGACTTTAGTTATTAACTGCATAAATAGACAACTTATTGCATGGGTGAAAACAACTCGCATACACTTGTTACTGTTCAAAGACCAACACAAAAACAGACTGCTCTATGCATACCTCCTTTTTTACTTTCAGTGGCTGGTCACGCGATCCAAGTTTTGGCACTTTACATATTGAAGTGTCCTTTTTGTGCTGCAAGGACGGGAAGGAAATTAAGATAAACACCACATGATATGAAGTTAACAACAATATACAAACTTCAGACTTCTTGCATTCAGCGCACACACATCTGGACCATGCAAGCCAAATTCTAGAATTTTTTTTTTTTTTTTAATAAGTGAACCAAATTCTAGAATATGAGAATACAGAATCATAAAATTAATAATTGTTTCAAGGAAAAAGAACACAGAAAAATTGTCTCTCGCCAGGCAAAGAAGAACATCTGAGAAGAATTACATTTGAAAACCATTTATTTCTGCAAACTAAGTACGAACTATTGTCAGAGGAAAAGAACTAAATGGCCAAAGGAGACAGTTTAATAGAAAAAGAAATGGAAATTAACTAAATTGACAATAAAAGGGTAGAAATAATAAGAACCAGAAAGAAGGCGTTTTTATCCAAAACCAAATATTTACAAGCACAAATTTGTGAATATGAAAGTAATGGGGACTATATTCAATGCATATTACAATCCTACAGTGGAAATTTTTTTTTCATAATCTTCCAAAATGCTAGATGTCATTGGCAAAAGTCATTTCAATCAAAGATAACAGTACAAAGAAAGTTTGATACCATTTCTGGCATAACCACCAAAAAACATCCCAAATAAAAGGGTCTCAAACTTCTGAGTTATGGCACTAAACAACTAACTACTCAAATGTCCAAAGGCAATTTCCCTGAAGCTCATCTATAAGTCAACCTCACAGAATCAGTTTATACCAAGAATTTTTTTTATTTTTTATATCAGTGTTTATACCAAGAATTATTTTGTGTAAAAGAATTTCATTCTCTTGAATGCACCAAACTTTCTACTAAATCAACACATTATTTAAAATATTGCAAATAAATGACTTAAGGTACACTGCATAATCACTTTGGACGCATGCCCAAATGTGGTACCATCAACGTTGATTCAAAACCCTCCATCAATATGCATAGACAGCTTGGGACATATCAGATTTGCTGCATACATTCCAATAACACACATCTGAGGTTTACAGCACATACTCCATGGAGGGCGTTCGAAAGTCTGGATGCCAAATGATCGGTTTCTAACAATGACTTGCTTTCTTGTATTACTCTTTGGGCAATTACTGGTTGAGAAGGACCAAAGAAGGATCCGAAACTGCATAAATAAGCAAAATTAGATATTACATGGAATATTATACAAAACTGTAAACATAATAAAACCTTAGACATTAAAAGCATATCATTTTATGGGCCCATGTCATGCTGACGTGAAGTCATTTAACCATGTTCACGCAACAAAGCTCACCAAACTACCATAGATAGTTGCATTTCAACATTCCATTTAAGGATATATACACAAATACTGAATCCATTACAGTAGAAGACGTTTGTTAAAACATGAGCATATGTAATTGCAATTTGAGAATCAAATAAGCAACTCACTCAAGCACCTATTAAATTACAAACATATTTCATGTCAATCCATACTTAAAACAACTTGCATGCTGTGAGTGGGTTGCAATGCATGCAAGTGTGTCGCTTAACTCGACACATATCGAAGGTGAAATTCATGATTTTACTAGCTGTATGGCATTGTGATGCTATCAGGCTCCTGACAGCATGTGTTGTGTGTAGCCTATGATGTCAAATTAGCATGTCTAGGAACCTGTTATGCATGCTTCTAAGCCCTTTTACAAGCAATACTAGGTATAAGTAGGGTTCTAGGTGCTGTCTAGGTTGCAGGCAGCAACCTTGATTCTTGGTCCTTCTAGAAGTTGGGTGGTTTCTCACATTTTACCAACCAAGGTTCAGTCGATACCGGGCCACCTCAGTTATACCGCTCGTTTTTCCCCATGCCACATGATTCACTTTTAAAAAAAAAATCTAAAACATGAAACTGAGCAGCAGCCATTTGAAACTCTAGATGACAGACTCCCCCTCATCCCTCATGCCTCCCTCCCGCCCTCACGTCCCCGAAACCCATTTCCGAAAATCAAAAGCAGGTCCCTCATCCATCCCCGAGAATGTCCCTGAGCATTTGAAACTGATCATATGATAAAGTGTGAAATAAATATCATGATTAATAAGATGGCCCTAGGGGTTGTCTTAAGCAGTAAAGTCCTTGGTCTAGGTAGTATGCTCCCTCCAAGGTCTAAAGTTCAAATCCTCTTGAGTGTAAACAATTTCTAAGGGCCATTAGACTGGAGGATTTTCTCAATGAATTACTAAAGGTACACTTGAGGGAAAATCATTGCTGATAGTAGTCTGTGCACCCCTGGGATTAGTAGGGATGGTATTCTCGGACACCCAATGCCAATTAAAAAAAAAGATGGCTATAGAAATACATGGTACCAAGAACCTAAATGTAGTCCACCACAGTATGTTATGATCAAATTAGTAGTTCTAGGGTTGGGAATTGTTGGACTTGAGATTCAGCCCCATGGATCAGCCCGTTTGTGGGTGAGGAAGAGCTAATGAGGCCCAATACCCACACGAGTTACAAGCCTGAAAGGTTGGGTCCGAGCCCTATACTACGTCAAACCCACCGAGATCAAGCCCTAGACTTGCAGAGGCCTCGCCGGAGCCACCGGTGATCGTGTCAAAGGAACTCCAGTGTGGTTAGAAAACGCTGGTGACGTCGGAGGTAGCACCAGAGTTTAGAAATTACAGAGATCTCACCGCGGCGTGTTCAGAATCTGCCAGAAATTGCCACAACTTCAGAAACGGCTAGAAATTGCTGTGTGGTTTCACCAGCGACTGCACAGATAATGCTAGAAAATGTTTGTGTGCAGGTTGAAGGTTCTAGGTCTCAGTGCTCTGGGTGTCCGATGGAAATACAGGGGAACCTCGAGGTCAGTGGAGAGGTAGTCAGGGGCGGAATCAGGATTTTGTATTTGGGAGAGCGATCGATAAAATGTGCTATATATAAATTTTAAAAGGACATAATAGAAATATCACATTTTTTCGTTGTCGAAATCTCTAAATGTATTACTCTTCGAATTATCTACGTCCTTTTAAAAAAAAATCAATTTTTTTACTTGCTCATATTATTTTTCGATTTAAAAAAAATTTAGATCAAGAATAAACATAAAAAAATTCTAATAACTACTAATATACCGATGTTAAATTTTTAACAAACTATATCTTATAATCATACAAGCAAGTTAGAGTGAAACTATATAAGTATAATTAATCAATTTTAACAATCATATAAATTTATAACCATATTTTTTTTAGAATTAGATTGTTAAAGTAATTATGAGACTGTGAATTGAAATTTGAATTTCAATAAAGTTAAAAGTTAGAATAAAATTAAAGTTAGAATAAAATTATATGTGTATTGATATTTAGGAGAATACTTTTTAATAAAAATTTGGGGGAATAATTTTTAATTTTTTTTATAATTTGAGAGATAATTTAATATTATATATACTTATATATTATATATGAATTTTTTGAAGAATTTTTTTTTTTGGGGGGGGGGGGGGGGGGGGGGGGTGCTACAGCCCCCCCAACCTCCCAAGTAGGTCTGCCCCTTGAGGTAGTGGATCCTAGAATTGGTTCCTCCAGCCCAGAGGTTAGTACTCAGATCGAGAATCAAGACCAATAGTTGGTCATATGTGATCCATAACAGTCCAGGGGAGGGGATCATTATGCACACTACCTCCCTGCCCCATCAGGGGGAGAAATTCCTTAGATTGGGTTTTCGATCAGGTGGAGGCTATGAAAAGTGTGATAGGAATCACTTTTGGAGGATATGAAGAGCAATTTAGTATTCTTATTGCTATGGAAAATGGGCGTTCGAAGTCATCCCCTAAGAAGGAAAGGGAATTAAAAAAGTTAACTTGTTCCATTAATTACGATGTGAAGGAAGTGAGTAGTGGTAGGGACACATCAAAAGGGAGGGGCTCCTTATTGTTTTCATGAAGCATAAGATCCTCTCTTAGCATGTGCGGGGGCTCGATGATCGCAATAAACGCCCTCTGTATCAAATCTTTATTGCGAATATGGAATGCTGATGTAGTATACTTGCAGGAAACAAAGCTTCGGGTCATTGATAGACGAATTGTCCAGAGTCTATGGGGGTGTTCATATATGAGATGGTCATACTGGGCATCCATGGGAGTCTCGGGTGGCGTGTTACTAATGTGGGATAAAAAAGTTGTGGAAGCAGTGGAAGAATTTATTGGTGAGTTCTCGGTAGCTTCCCTTTTTAAATTGCAGTGGGTGGGAGTGGACCTTCACAGGCATTTATGGGCCAAATGTAGACAAGGAAATGAGAGGGTTATGGGAAGAATTGGCGAGTATTTACTCCATTTGAAATGTGCCTTGGTGCATGGGTGGTGATTTCAATATCACTCGTTTTCCTAGCGAGCCATCTGGAAATTTTAGGATTTCTGTGGCTATGGAAGAATTTTCCGAGTTCATTTTTTATTTAGGCCTCATGGATTTTCTCCTAAATGGAGGAGAGTTCACCTGGTCGAATGGACGTGTTTGGTCGAAACTTGATAGATTCCTAGTGTCCCCAACATGGGAAGCACACTATCTTGAGCTATGCCAAAAGTAGTTAGCCCATGTCATCTCAGATCAATTTCATATATTGCTAGACTATGGAGGCATCCATAGGGGCCGACGTTACATAAAATTTGAGAACATGTGGCTCATAACTGACGGATTTGAGGAATTGGTACTTGCTTGGTGGGCATCGTATCAATTCAAGGGCACCCCTAGTTTCATTCTTGCAAGTAAGTTGGAGGCATTGAAGCAGAACCCAAAGAAGTGGAACTTAGAAATCTTTGGTCACATTGATAATCAGAAAGCAACTCTCTTAGAGGAATTGCAAGAGCTAGAGGAAAAGGTATTTTTGGACGACAGCTCAGAATGAGTGTTTGAGAGAAAAGGTACAGTTGTGGCTAACCTAGAAAGAATATTGTTGGCAAAGGAGATCTCCTAGTGTCATAAATCCAGGACCCTTTGGTTGAAAAAAGGGGACAAATGCACAAAATTCTTTCACAAAGTGGCTAATTCGCACAGACGAAACAATCCTATTGAGGTTCTTCGTTCTGATAATCAGGTTTTACTTCTCCATTGGACATTGAAGACCACATTGTGCATTATTATGAGGATCTTCTCTCAAAATCGGCTGGTTGGAGACCAAAACTTGATAATTTGCCGTTTGAAGTGATCGACTCGCAAAGTATGAGCTGGTTGAAGAGACCTTTTGAGGAAGAGGAGATTTTTAAGGTCATAACTATGGCTAAGGACAAAGTACTGAGCCCGGATGGCTTCACAATGGGTTTCTTTTAAACTTGTTGGGACATTGTGAAATGTGATGTTTTACAAGTTTTTAGGGAATTTCACTCTTTCCAAAAGTTTAAAAATTCCTTTACGTGACTTTTATTGCTTTCATCCCTAAGAAAATTGGAGTTTCGGCTATTGAGGAGTTTTGCCCTATAAGCTTGGTTAGTAGTGTGTACAAAATTATTACAAAGGTCCTTGCTAACCGCCTAAGCCCTATTCTTAAGCATATTATCTCCAAGTCTCAAAATGCCTTCATTCAGGGGAGACAAACCCTTGATTCGATTCTTATTGCAAATGAATGTTTGGATCATAAATTACGAGAGGGGAGTACAGGTATTCTTTGCAAACTTGATATAAAAAAGGCTTATAATCATGTGAATTGGGATTTCCCTTATACTTACTTGGCAGATGTAGATTTGGGGGTAGGTGGATCTCCTAGATACATCAGCGTATCTCTACTGTACAGTTTTCAATTCTCGTCAATGGCTCATCCGTTGGTTTTTTTTAGAGCTCCCAAGGCTTGCGGCAAGGAGATCCTATTTCTCCTCTCCTTTTTGTTATTGTTATGGAGGCACTCAATCAGATGGTAACGGCCACAGTGGGGGGTGGTTTCATATCTGACTTCCAGGTTGGAAATAGCAATAGTGGTCTGTTAACATCTCTCATCTATTATTTGCAGGTGATACACTACTCTTCTGTGATGCGGATGCTAATCAAATCGAAAATTTACGTGCACTATTACTTTGTTTTGAAGCAGTTATCAGGGCTGAAGGTGAACCTTGACAAGTCCAAGATAATGGCGGTGGGTGCAGTTCCACAGATTACCAGACTAGCAAATCTCATGGATTGAATGGTATCTTCTTTACCAACAAAGTATTTGGGTCTTCCATTGGCAGCAACTTTCAAGGCTAGATCCATTTGGGATAGAGTTATAGAGAATTTTGAAAGAAGACTAGCAAGGTGGAAACGAGTATACTTATTGAAAGGGGGTCGACTCATCCTTATTAAAAGCACCCTTACTAATCTCCCTATATAGTTTCTCTCTTGTTTCCTATGTCTGCAGGAGTGGTGACTAAATTTGAGAAACTTTTCAGAGCCCTTTTAGGGGGGGCATGGGAGGAGAAAAAGTTTCATCTGGTTAACTGGAAGACAGTATGTTCCCCAATAGCATATGGTGGCTTGGGGGTGTGTAACTTGAAAACTTATAACAGAACTTTATTGGGAAAATGGTTATGGAGATATCATCAGGAGGGGGGTCTTTGTGGAAGGAGATTATCGACTCTAGATATGGAGAGGCTTTTGTTGGGGGGGGGGGGGGGGATTGGTATTCTAACGAAGTCAGGGAGATATGGTGTGGGTTTATCGAAGTTTATTAGGAAGGACTAGCCAAGTTTTGAAAGTCACATTCGCTATGTGGCTAGAGAGGGCACCAAAATCAAATTTTGAAGAGACGTTTGGTGCGGTGAGGTTGCGTTGGGTAAAGCATTCCCAGCTTTATATCGCATTGCTGTTAATAGGGAGTCCTCAATTGCTGACATGTGGTCACTCTCTCATGGTTCTTATCAATGAAATATCTCATTTATTAAGAATTTTCATGATTGGGAATTATCTATTATTGCAGATTTTTTTAATTCACTACATCCTTTGAGGACTCATTTGGTACAGGCAGATAGATTGAAATGGAAGCTCAATAACCACAAGCAATATACAATTAAGGCCTACTACAAAATCTTTGAAACGCATGGACATGCTCATTTCCCCTAGAAAAATATTTGGAAATCTTGTGTGCCTTCTAAGGTTGCCTTCTTCGTACGGACCGTAGCCCTTGGGAAGATTCTGACTACGGATACTTTGAAAAAGGGGATGTGTAGTAATAGATTGGTGCTATATGTGCAAAAAACTTGGGAATATAAGGATCATCTCTTATTGTATTGTAAGGTTGCAAGGATGTTGTGGGACGAAGTTTTTCGTAGGGTTGCCATAGCTTGGGTTATGCCGGGGAGCGTGGTGGATTTGTTAGGTTGTTGGAGGAATATACAAGGTTGTTCGTAAGTGGCAGCAATGTGGACAATGGTGCTGTTATGCATAATGTGGTGTCTTTGGGCAGAAAGAAACGAATGATGCTTTGAAAACAAGAAGCGTACATTGGCGGGGCTACAGGATTTTTTCACGCATACTTTATTGTTGTGGTTTTCTACTATTGTATTAAATGGAAACAATGTCCATAACTTCTTGCCTTTAATTTTTCAGCTATTAGTTTGTACTTAAATGTTCTTTTGTATACTCTTTGTATACTTGGACTTTGCCTTTTTCACCCTCATTAATGAAATTTATCCCTTACTTACCAAAAAAAAAAAAGTTCCCCTTATGGCCACAAGATGTGGAACCGATCTTTGCATATGGGGTTAAGATGTATTGGCCCCTCAAAATAAGCTGAAACAAGATAATAATTCTAAGTCGTGCATGCCATAAGCATTAGTGTGAATAGTCAAGATTTTAACTCTCTCAAGCATTAAATATTTTATGAAAAACCTTATGTTTACCATGTTTACTTATGGTGGGTTTCTTATTGAGTATTTGAGTTGTTTTAGTTTTGTTTTATGATTTTAATGACCCAGGTGAGAAAGACAATGAGGTGAGCAAACGGACCAAGCATAGATGAAGTCGTCTAAAATATTGGTTCTAGGCATCTTAGTTTAATTTTACATTATGATAACAACTTTCTTAATTTAATTTGTTTGAAAACTTTGATCATGTTTATTCAACACATTGTTTGTTTAATAATTCTTTTTATGTGTTTTATTAATTGTACAATCTCTTGTGAATCATCCCAATTTTCTGGAAGAGAGGGTGCTCGTGGGACTGCAAATTACCTAGGGTGGCAGTGACCGGTTTGCCACAGGAATCCTTGCGTATACAGAGAAGAGAGTGGCAAAATATGGAGGAGAGGGGCTGTAGTTTCTTCTCTTGGTGACTTATGAGAATAAAGGTGCATGGGGTGCTTCTTGGCTGCTGGGTGATAAAGTAAGGGTCAAGTGGTTTCCCTATTGCTACCTTGTTGGTTAAAAGGCTTGAAATGCTGCTAGGGTTAGTATAAATGGATGAAAGCTAGGGTTTTGGATAGGTATTATAAAATATTATTGAAACATAATAATAGATGTTGCCCAAGTACACGGTAAGTATACCAAAGAAAGCACCTAATTTTTTTCATCAGCAAGCAGTTTTCCACAAGTGCATCTCAGATAATTCAAGGAAAAAATCCTCCAACCTGATAGCCCCTATAGATTGTTTACATCCAATGAGATTTGAACCTTAGGCCTAGAGAGAGCATATCCCCAAGCCCCCACCCCTAGGGGTTTAAAAGAAAACACCTAATTACTTGGGTACAAAAGAGATCTAGTGTTTCTAGACCCAAGGGTGATAAATGGAGGAAATCTGGATCTAATTACTTGGGCAGCCTTGATGTCATGAGGGAAATCTGGAAATTTCAATGGGAGTCAAGGCTGTAGGGGCTGGCAGTTATGGATTCAGAGAAGAATATGGGATTTTCAGCATGATTCAAGGAAGATTTTCCTTTAATATTGGTGGAAGGAACTTCCAAATACGGTCCCAATGAGTCGGCAGCCATTAATGGTCTAATATACTTGCTGTCCGCTGTTATGACAGCTTCAAAACTCAGGTCAACTCTAGTATAAAAGGAAGATCTTCCTAATTGAATCCAAATATATCAGAAGCCCCTTCATGGTGAGAGGTTTCTAATTATTACAGCTTGAATAGGTGATTTACATGTGATTTCCATAATTCTACATCATAACACTCTACTTATTCAGTCCCAATGTTCGTCGCTGAAGACTTGGACCTCTTCGGTTACACTATCTCATCTTGGTTTGTGAGTTTTATAGTTTTGGCTATCCAAATGCCAAAAAGTCATCTTGGTTTCATCTCTATTTCATCTATAAATTTTCAAACTCATCCCAACAATTTCTGACATTAACAGTGTTCAAAAAGTAAAAAGTACACATCTCATCTTATTAAAAAGTCAAGTGGGACCCACCTATTTATCAAATCCCAAAAACTCAAAACTATCTCATCTCATCTCACTATCCAAACATATATTATTTTACAAACTATCTCATATCATCTTATCTAAAAAAAACCACACTACTATTCAAAACATCTCATCTCATCTCATCTAAACTGCATAACCAAATAGAGCCTTAGTGGTTTCTGGGGGTTTTGACATAATATGACAGCTGTGACAGATTAGGAAGTTTCCAACCGTCTAGGGATCATGTTAGGCAAGGTTTCTCATTGAAAACTTATCTTAAATGACACAAACAAATCTGGAATCCAATCAACAATTATAACTCACCCATTACTTAAAAAAAACAATTAAAATTCACCCATATGAAAACAATAACAAAATAAGCAGAAAATTAATTATTCCCGTGGGCCTACAATTCAAAAAATCAAGATTTCTGAGCTGGGTGTGACCATGTAAAATACTCTGTATGCTTCACCCGAGAAGCATATATAGTCAATCTGATAAAAAGGGCAAAATCTGTTTTTTTTTTCTTAGTGTCAAATATTGAAAGCTTATAGGCCAACTAATTTAGACTAGTTTGTATTTAATTAAATCAAGTCATACATAAATGTTTGTTTCTTTATCCAAATTGCTATTGAGGAGCAACTAAATGTCACATTACAAGTTCAGGTGCCATCAATCTTGCCACCAGTTAATTTGGAATACATAAAAAGCAGCCAATCAACACACTCACAACTATACCTGAAAAACACAGATTGATTCCATGGTTTTTCAAATGACAATTCCTGATGAGCTTGAAAACAGCTTCAAAGTTTATTAGTTCATTGGTAAAGAATAAAGAATGTCAAAGCAAATGCTCTGCAAAGATCCACATGATCCATGCCAACTACCAAGAGGAATGAACAAAACAGGAGAAATACATCAAAGTCATTGTGATGATATTAATTTAAAGTACTAGGTTATTATTGAAAGTCCAAAACAAGAAGTGAAAATGCAAGCCCCCAAAAGCCAAGAAACATCAGAAAGAGGGGAAATTCCATGTTAAACTAGTAGAAAATGAAGTTATGGCATATAGGAGAAAATGGGGACATACTTATCATATGGAAGTTTCTTATTCTTCTTCTCATCTGAACGATTTACATTTATAGAAGTATCATTATCCTTTTTCATCTTCTTTCTGATTTGCTGTTTCAATCTTTGCCTCAACTCTAGATACTCTAATTCCTCCCTGGTAAGCTTTGGATCTTCCTCTTCATATTCCTCCTCCCCCTCTCCAGGATCTTCGTCTAGCTCTGACCCTTCCTCCTCATATTCATCATAATCTTCAACTTCTCCATGCAATTCCTATATCATCATAACCAGTGTGAAAATGTCACCACAACAGAGGAGTTCGAACATAGTAATGAATTGAACAGAAATCCAAGTCTGCTTACATCTCTATCATATCCCCGCATTTTTGTCAGACCTTGTTTAGACATTCAATATAATACCTGAAAAAGAAAGTAAAAAATCAACAAGTATTGAAATCAATACAAATTTGTTACTTATTTCTTTTCTGGAAATAAATATCTAGACAGTGACCATTAGCATTTTTCTTTAGTATTTAACATTATTTGGCATCTGAACTGAAATGATGAATTAGTACTGTGCAAGTTTCGATTTCCATTCTAGGGTCATTCCGGTTTCGGCAATAGAACAGAATATTTAGGTACCCATGGTTTAAGAGAAAGCACATGCCTCTCTTTGTTTTCCGTGGTCCAAATGAGTGACAAATAATAATCAGATATGTGCAACACAAACTGGCACCACCAATGTTTTATTTTATTTTATTTTATTTCTTACTTTTTTCTGTTTTTCACCAGTGGAAAAGGGTTCCAAGCAAGAGTGAACACCAAGTTTTAATCAGAGGTGAGATTTGTATATAATAATCTTCCTTGTTACTAGATGCTGTGTACTTCTTTGCTGCACAAGACGCATGCTCCAGGGTAATGAAGCTAGATACATTAGGAATTTAGGCATCAAGTGCTAAGACTTCTTAGAACAATATGAATAGTTTCAAAAATATCCTGGCTAAAATGACAGTGCATGGAATGATATCTGAAACCACACTACACTTCCTTTACTCACTATAAATAAGTTTTAAATTGTTTAATTTCAGTTCGACTTTCATTTCACTATAACACACCCGGAAAGAAATTGAAATGATACTTAATCTATATCTAAGTGAGTGAACTAAATTTTTTATTTTTTGATTGGCACTGGGTGTCCAAGAAAAGTGTCCTCACTTAAGTGAGTGAACTAAATTTTCATATCTAGAAACATGATATTTGAAGTCTTAAAAGATTAAAAAAAAGTACATAAATGCCAGAAACAGTTGAGTTCGTCAAAATTGATAGATAGCAAATTGCTTACCAGAGTTGGTTGAACTTTACTGAAACAGAGCCCATAGCATTATCAGCCCAAAGACCAGAGAAGTTAAGAAGGACATACTAACTCTTGGCTTTTGTGTGGGTCTTGCATGCACTATGGAGCAGATCTTTGTTTAAGTCAATCAAAATGTTTGCATTTATACACTAATCTAAAGGACGCATTTACAGAAGGAAGAAATTAACAAAAGGTTCTGCCACCAATACGAGAAAATACAAACATACGAACACAACTAAGGCACGCAAATGGGTAGAACCAGCCATCACAACCAATAATAATAAACAAGAGAAAAATAGTTCGGGGACACAAAAAAAGGCATCCGGGAATATCGGTGGGCATATCAACCACAGAGACATAGAGAGGCACGAGATTACCTGTATTCTGGCACGTGTTTCTTGCACCGTCACAGGTAGAGTGGCGGTGGAAGGCATCGCAGGTGGGTGGCACGGATCAATCTAGGGATTTTTTAACAAGTTGGGTTAGGGCACATCATGCATTCGAGGGAAAGAGGGGAATGGCTGTGGAAATTACCTGGAGTATGGAGACGCGGGAGGGGCGTCTCGGACGGCTGTAGCCTGTACGTAGCGGCGCTGGAGTCCAGACGACGGTGGAGGCAGCTGTAACAGTAAACATTTAGATTTTTCGCTCAAAACCAGGAGAGGAAGAGAGACAGAGACAGAGACAGAGTCGGGGCTAGAGGCCGACGAGAGAGGGCAGGAAGGAGACCTACCTGAGCTGACGCCGCGGAACAGTGCCGCTGGGCGGAGATGCGGGGAGACGACGCGGGGCAGAGAACGGGGTTTCAGAATTTTTTTTTTTTTTTTTTTTTTGTACTATATGGACGATCTCAATGATTTTCGACATTTAAAAGAAAAAAAGTGTTCCAGAAGTTTGAACGAGACACGTCAACTTCTTAAAAGCACTAGTATTTTGTTTGAACGAGATGACTGTTCTCGGCTTTTAGAATGTAAGAAAAAAGAAAGCGTGACACGTTAACTTCTTTTAAAAGTATTAGTATTAGTCTTATACAAAAAATTATTAAAATTTAATAAGAAGCCAATATTAAAGTCCAATTTAAATTAAAAAATAAGATCAATTAAGATAAATTTAATTTATTTTTTAATATTATTATTATTTTAAAATTTAAAGATTTTGAATTAAAATTTAAAAAATATGTATTAGAATTTTAAAAAAATTGTATTGAAATTTTGTTTTATATGAAAATTTAAAAAAATATAATGATGAGTTTGAGATGAATTAAAATGATCTCGTCTCGTCTACGAATTCAAACCGGGCTTAAATTTGAAAGATTACTATTCAAAAATCAAATCAAAAATATTTTTATATTATTATCCTTATTTTTTCTTCATTTTTGATCAAATATGACGAAAATATTTTTTATGAATCCAATATAAGATTATTTTAGTATTGGCTTCTCATTAAATTTGTACTTCTCATTAAATTTTAATAATATATTTTGATGAAACTAATATTAATGCTCTAAGAGCACACCAAATTGTTTTCTTTTATAATATCTTAAGTAATATTTGATAGAAAAATACTAAAGTCAGTCCCTAAAGTCATAGATAAAAGTTACACTTCAATAAATTTTTATATTTTTTATAATTATTTTTTTATTTAATGATTAAATAATGTGGTGATTTTTCTTTTTTTTTAAATAATATTAAAACTATTAAAAAAATATATGAAAAAAATCAAAACAAAAAAAGAAATTTAAGCCTAGGCAGAATCCTATTCGAAGTGGCTTTAGCGCCACTCTAGCCATGTATGAATAAAGGTGGTATATTTATTTATTTTTAAAAACCTAGTATTAAAAATTTAATATAGATGTCATATTTTGTTATTTTTTTATAAAAAAAATACGTGACACTTACCCATTTAATAATTATGAATATCATTTACCAATCCTTTATTTAAAATATAATTGTATGAAAAATTATTAAAAAAATATTACATATATATCTCTATTAGTTTCCTTTATTATGGACATTGTGTCTGAGTAAGGTTTAGATTAATTTTAGGGTTGCACAACATTTTTATATAGGGGCGTAAAATCTTGTTCGATCTGGTTCTAGATATATTCTAAAAATGAGCCGGTATACATCAGTTTTAAAATTTGAAAAATCGATACAATATCATTTATATCTCTAAGTAGATACTTCCGATTTTATCAGATTTTCCTTTTTTTGATATACAAAATATAAGATTTTACTAACTCGATTTTCAGAAAATCTCAAATTAAACCGTTTGTATTTACTTCAATAAAAGAAACGTGAACGTCTTTGACAGAAGAACATTTTTTGTCTTGGTCTCAATTCAATAATAAACAAGCCCAAACTAATTGAACATTCGTGCCATAAATTCTTTGAATGAATTTGTCATTCCCATATTATCGACACTGTGTCTGAGCAAGGTTTAGACTAATTTTTGGGTTGCATAACACTTCAACATAGGAGTGTAATCAATCTTGTTCGTTTTGGACTTTCTTTTTGAAAGTGAACCGATATACATCAGTTTTGAGATTTTGAAAAAAAGATACAACAACATTTACACCCTTGAATTGATATTTTTGATTTTATTAAAGTTTTCTTTTTTCTATTGTGATTATGTTTCTTTAAGATTATTTTAGGGAACTCTTAAAATTTTGATATATGTATATAGTTTTAATGAGCATTTTAGTAGTATTGGAGAAAAATTATTGGAGACACTAAAAAGGATAAGAAGATATAGTTTTTGAATATTTAAGGTAATATTATATAGAAATTGAATGAAATTTATAAAGGAAATCAAGTGGTATGAGTAATAAATATACCCTATGATATTTTCGAATTAGGCTAATGTAGACAGATTCAACGTCCTTTAGTAATATGGATATAAATTACTCATTTTATATCGGATTGAGATGATTCAAGATATTTGAAAAATTAAGAGGAATATCTACAATTCTTATATTTTTAGTTTTAATAGATATAGATTTAATCAAATAAGAAATTGAGATTGAGGTGACAGATCTGAATGGGATATATAGGCATTGACTTGAAATTGACTAGTGACTTTGATTAAGATTAAACTTTTGATATATTTTCTCAATTATCCTAAGATCTTGAAAAGTGTGTAGAAATATTTCAAAAGAAAATTTTATTTAGTAAGTTTCATGTGAAACAAGAGGGGTCATTTATCAAACACTTGGTATGTCCGGATTAGTACTCTCGGGCTTATCTGTCGCTTTCAGTAGAAAAATCATAACTTGATCATATGAAATCCAAATAAAATGATTCTAGTTCCTATAGAATCTTAAGAAGTATATATAGAACTTTTATATTTTGGATTTTTAAATATAAGTAATGGATCAAAGACAAAATCTAGTATAAAGTGGATGGATGGGAATAGGAGTCAACTGATAACCGACTTAGATGAGTTATCTTATATTTGGCCATATGACGAAAATTGTGATTAGCTACCAAACTTTCTGAGGTCTTGACATGTTTGAGAATATGTGGAAAGTTGATAAGAATTTATCTAGAAGTCTTGGTGGGTAAGAAAACAAATGGAGAACTCGGATCGAGTGTTCTCGGGTAGTTTTGATGTATTTTGGTGAATTAAAAATATCTCTCTCATCTGATCTCTAAATAAGGTGATTCAAAATCCTATGGATCACTAAGAGAATGATATAAAACTTTCATGTTTTTAGTTTTTGGATGATCGAAGTAGATCAATGGGTTATTTAGGCTAGAAGTGGACTGACGTGAATTGAGCGTAAACTGAAGCCCGAAAATGAATTACACCACCGACCTACTTTAGAAACTCAAATTTGATTGGTTCTCTACATGTATATCTTTTAGACATGTGTAAGAAGGTTTGTGTTTTGTGGTAGAAGAGTTTCTAGAAGGAAAATTTGTCTATAACCATGGGAGAAGTAGAAACAAATTTGATTGGTTTAAAACTAACTAAATCAGCTAAGTTACCCTTCTATTCTTAACCAATAGCCAACCAAGCCTTAAAAGAATTCTTCCAAGATGTCCCAATGGTGCCAATGAGAGTTAGAATATGTGGCAAGAGGAGAGAAATTGATCTAGAAGCCGTGGGGTGCAAGGGAAGGCCAAATGGCCGGTTGGATCTCATCTTAGATATTCGAGGCTTTTTGTTTAATTTTTATATCCATGTGTTGTAATTTTTTTAAACCATTAATCAAAATTATTTTAGAGAATGATTAAGCTCAGACATGGTATGAAAATCTCAGAAAATCATTAGAGGTTATGGGTGATTATAAGGCATTGCATCTAGGAGGGACACCTCACCCATTCAGCTAAGGATATTGTCGAGATACCCCCTCTCTTTCTCAAGTCTCTAGCACTTTCTTACCCTATAAATAGACACAAAAGCTTCTCTTGTTTCTTTTAGAGAGGTCATACAGTTTCCTTGAGAGAAAACTAAGAAAATTACAAAAAATTTCACTCGCAACACACATACATTAAAAGGAAGCTAAGTGGGAGCTTTAGAGAAAAGGGTGGTGCGAGATCAATTCTAGACAATTAATTTAACTTTGAAAAAATTTTAAGTGTACTACTTAATATAATCTTGGTGTAATATAAGTGGCTTGATTTATAGATTTAATTTTATACTTCTTTGATGCTTGTTTGAGCTTATGTATTGCTTATGTAGAAGATTGAAAGCTATTGACTTATGGAGTGGTTTTTATTACGGAAAAATGTTAAGAAAAAGTTTAGAATCTTAAGAATATATTTTATGATTATATATTAAAAGTATTATGTGAAAATATGAGGTCTTGATTAAAAAAAATGAAAGATCAACCCTAGTAACTTTTAGATTCAAAATGGGTAATGCTGATAGATTTAACAATTTATGGTAAATTGGTCATAACGTTTTAGTGTGATATTGAAATTGAATGATTCAAAATGCTATGGAAATTTAAGACAAAGATATACAACTTTTGTGTTTTAAGTTTTGAGAGATAAAAACTCTATAAAAAGCAAAATTGGATTTGAAGTAGCAAAATAAATTAGGTATGGACTTCAAAAAGGGGTGTATTTCTTATATTCTAAACTTTTAGTGAATTATTTGAATGAGATTTTTTTAACAAGTATGGTAATATTAGAGTTTTCAATTTACTTGGAAGATTTTTGAGAATTATTATGCTAAAAATAATAATAATAATAAAATAATAAAATTATATATATAAGAGAAATATTCAAAAAAACTTATAAGTATAGTTAGGGTGTGTGACTATGTAAATCTTGGTTTAAGTTAAATAAGTAAATAATTAAGAATGAAATTGCATACGTATTATTCATTAAGTTTTGACGTTATGAATTTATGTGACGTATGTGCATGTATATGTGAGGTATGTTCTTGTAACGTATTTTACATGTTATATGAACTATGAAGACATAAAACATGCATGTTATAAGTCTAAGTTTATGCGTATGTTGTATTTCGTCACATTAAGAAGATTTTACAAGTGGAAAGATTAATAAGTCAGTCACGTCATGACGAGGACGGCGATATCTAATGCCCGGACGACTGACATGACTAGCAGGGACGATGATACGTAATGCCCGCTATGTTAAGTATTTTTCGTGTCATGACGGGAATAATGATACGTAATGCCCAGAAGACTGACACGAGACTCGTCAAGACAGGGACGACAATACGTAACGCTCAAATGACTGATGAGTTATATGTATGAAAACCTTATGGGGATGGCGATATGTAATGCTCATCGAAAATAATAAATAAGACCAACCCGATGGGGACGGCGATGCGTAACGCCTGTCGAAGGTAAGAAATAAGTAAGACCCACAATATAAGAAAGTAAATAAAAGTTTTAAGTATAAGATGGTGGATCCATGTAAGAGTATAAGTTTGTATGGAAATTTCGGTCATCTATATACATGAGTCTCATGAGACAATCATGAATCATGTGAAGTAATTCATTAAAATATATGCTATGATATGTTATTGATATGCTCGGATCATGCCTTTGTTAAGTTATTTATGTATTTATTGAGATTTCTTAGAAATCTTACTCTTTTAAATTTTATCTATCATTCCTTATAGAATGATAGATGTTATTGTAGGATTAGATAAATTGTCATGAGATTCAGACAATACAGGAGATTTTGAGGTACCTGAGGATCCTACAGAATACTGCTCTTTGAATAGAATGAAATTCCATCTATGTGATCAAGTAGAATAGTAAGACTACTGGACGACAGTGAGATATGTTATTTGCTTTAAACAAACTAATTGGATTATGTAAGTTTTGGATACAATCTATTTTTGTAAATATGAAGTTATGAAAGTTATAGTTTTACTATGCCATGTGATTTATTTATATAAGAGTTAGATCTCTTTGCATATAATGGAAATTTACCTCTTTCCGCTGTGTTTCGTATTGCATTTAATTAGTAAACTTAGATGCAGATATGCTACTCCTTACGTTTATGTAGGATAAGTAGCATTGTGTTACTTGTCCAGACGCTTCAATTTACGTTTTAATTGAAGTGAAAAAATCAGGGCATTACTATTATTGTAAAATTATATTTTATTTTATAACGTTGAGTCTTGCACTATGGGTATGAATTAAAATGTTTTGTAACAAATGAGATCAGACCTATTTTCTAAAACTGTTTTCGAAAAAGAAAAGCCACTAAATTTTTAGACAATGTCTACTTGTTTGGATGTTAATTGAGGCTTGTATCTTATGAAAGCCAGTTGTTAATCGGTTTATCATCTTTTGCCCATATGCTAGTATGTTATATTAATAAATAAAAAAATCTGCAAGCCTGCCCAGCCTACACGATTGGCAAATAACAAAAAAAAAAAACAATGAGCACTTAATTAAATACATGCAAGAAAAGTATTTTCTTCATAAATAATTTTTGACCTCATAGTTTTAGCAACTGAAAAATTGCTGCCCCTCATTGTCCTTAGTATGCACGGTTCATCGGCATACTTTAATACTATAGTAACATATTGGGTATTTATTGCAAAAATTGTTTGCTAAGCGGGATAGATTGGTAGTGCTACTACTTGACTCAGGCAATGGGTAGTATTTTCTTTTGTGTTACTTTAAGTTTGTAGACAAACATAAATATATAACATATAAAATAATATCCAATACTCTAAAATATGTGTAATAACTAGGGCTCATAAATGTTATTTTCACAAGACAATATGTGTAAGACAAGAGGCATGCACGAACAACTGCAAAACTGGGAATCCTAGTTGGTGGCCTTCTAGGGTTCACAGATTACCTCGCCATATCAATGGTGTCCCCTGCCTAAAAACTATGAATTCACCCCACTCATCACAATCTTACATTAGATATCCATTACAAAACAATCCTAACAGCAAGTACATAACCAATAAGAACTAATCACACTCATCACATTTCTAACTAACAATCACAAAATACATGCAATGGCGGTAATGCAATGCGGGCCCTTTGGCCCACGCTATGTTCATGCTAAACAAATGGAATCACACTATAGAATACAATGCAATATGTCCCTTGACAATGCCTAAACATTGTTCAATTTAAAGTAAAACAAGAGATTTTTCTCTACTTAATTAATATGGCAACAAGTATGTATAAAAAACTTAATAATATGGAGCACTTGTAATTAACATCAATATCACATAGACATCACAAGTAAATATCACAGAGGCATAACAAATAAGGATCTAGATGTAACATAAAAAATGACATCACAGAAACATGTGAAATGGCATCACAGAGACATGTGAAATGGCATCACAATGGCATCACAAATGCATAAAGATATGGGCTTCATAGAGGCATCACAATAGTTTAGTACTTAGCAAGATCTCATTATTTAAATATCACAGCAAAATAACACAAAAATCACATTAAAATAAACAATGAGCAACTTGGGTATGGCATCACAAATGGCATTACAGAGGTTAATAAACGCTGAACAACACGGGCATCACAGGGGTTAATAGCAACATGAGCATCACAAGGAGCCCAATGCAGATGCACAAAATCAAAATTTCTGAAACCCTAGTATTTAGGTTCAAAATCATAGTCAGACCCAAATAGAATAGATCATTAGCAATATAGGTAAAGAACAAATGAGTAAGAATACTAGTGAATGGGGGGAGGTGAGAACCCCAAATCGCATAGAGAGAGAGAGAGAGAGAGAGAGAGGAAACATGAGCCTAAGGGTGTGCGTAGATCTTACTAGAGACGATAAATCGCAAGGTTCATCACAGGGTTGAAAAGGGGGTTAGTGCTATTATAGTGCGCCCTAAAGGATCCTCTAAAATGGGGATTCAGATGTGGGGATGTCTTGGGCCAAAATCCCAAAACATCCCCTATATTAGTTATGTTTTGTGAACATGTGATGGACTTTGAGAGTCCTTTTATGGATGTATGTTTGAAGACAATGTCTGTGATGTCTCCTAATTTACGTTTGGGATTTAACGTAAATTGAAGCGTCGGGACATATAACACTAGACTACATACCCTTTATTCATGTCAGAAATAATGTGCATGCACCTAACTTACTAATAGTATGAAATATATATTGCAGCGGAATAAGGTTAATTCTAAATAGTCGATAAAGAAATCTAAATCTTTGCGAGTATCATCTGGTAATCTATGTTAAACCCATAAAGTTATAAACATAAAACATAATGTATCGGATTCTTAATAGTACACATCATTGTTCTATAATCCAAAAGAACAAATATACAATTACCATTTTTCACCTTCAGGGGTTCCTCAAAATTTCTCGAGTAGTCTGGATCTTGTATTTAGTCATTTATTCATGCACTAACGTCTATCATTCTGTAAAAAATGATAGGTAAAATTAAAAAAGTGAGATTTTTAGGAAATTTCAGTAAGTTCACAGATAACGTAATAAAAGCATTATTAGCATATACAAATAACGATATAAATACATGTATCATGATCATGAGACTTATGACATAACTTATGCATGACTTATGCACCGTACTTAAATCTTTTAGCCAATGTTTTCATATTTTCATAAAAAGAATTTTATTGACACAGGTGCAGAACTTTTCGTGACGTTGTTATGTCTTTTTTTTGCAATTCTTATTATGTTTGTTATGATAGCAGATCAAATCACCTTCACTATCATTCTTTTTCTCAATGACAGATCGAATCGCCTTCACCATTGATTTTTTTGGTCGTGTCAGTCATAAGGCAAATCGAATCGCCTTCATCGTCATGACACGACTTTTCATCATTTGACGATAGATCGAAATGTCTTCACCGTTAGCTTTCTTGGTTACATTAGTCATACAGTAGATCGAATCGTCTTCACCGTTATGACGTAACTTTTCATTTTTTGATAGTAGATCGAATCGCTTTCACTGTCGGCATGTCAGTCATCCGGCAGATCGAATCGTATTCACCATTGTAACATGACTTTTCATTTTTCTTAATCTCGTTCTTATTTTCTTTGAAAACAATGATAATTCAAATCATGAGACTAGTGTAATGAATGATCATGCATGTAAACTTGGATTTTATGATGTATGGTATATAATTCATGGGACATATAAATCATGTTTTTCCAATTCATGACTTTTGAATACTATACCATGCAAGCATAACACTTTTTAAATAAGTCATACATAATTTAACAAAAAGAGTCCCAAAATATATCAACCATAACTTTAAAGGGTGAAAGTTGAAACCCATAGTAGGGTTAAACCCAAATTCTCTTTTCTTTTCCTTTGATCACCTTGTTCTTTTCTCTGTATAATCCATAACTCAATAACCAGGCTAAATTAATCCACTAGCCGGAACACTCATGTAACTCATGGGGTTCTTTTCTTTAGTCACTTTTCATCATATAATTTTTCCACCCATCATATATATATATATATATATATATATATATATTCAACTAATCCACAAAAATCAAAATTAAGGAAGTCACTCAAAATTTAGGTATAATCATATACCTTTGAGTTAAAAGCATCAAATTCTTTCAAAGAAAACATCATGATCGAAACCTAAGAACCTCTAAAATAATATTTTATCTTCTAAACACCACATACCATGATCTAATTCCTTTAGCCAAAATTTCACTAACTATATTCCTTGAATTCTTTCTTCAAATCTTCACTATACTCTTCTAAATATTTCTTAGACCAAATCTTAAGGTATCATCTTAACAAAACATAGGTTGAACTATTCATCAAGCATATCATACATTCAAATAAAATATCCAACAACAAGTTAGCTTAACATATACCAGAAAATACTAAAATTAAGTTAAAAGTGTACTTACTAATTTGCCCAAAGATCTAGCAAAGGAAACCTTTAAAAATGAAGATTTCCACTGAAGTCTTGAAGAGAACCCACACAAGTATGTAAGGGAAATATTTGGAAGGTGAAGAAAATGGAAAGAAGTGAAGGAAGTGGTCTTGGCCGAAACTTAAAGAAAAGAGTAGAGAAAGAGTGAGATGCTTCTTGAACGAAAATGCTTGGAAGAAGAAAAGTAAAAAGGATGAGGAAAAGATATCCAAACCGTCCATGTGTCCTCCTAGGATTTAAGATACTCATTTCTACTTTAGGCTTACTTGGCATAAGATAAGAACACCTCCTTATCATTTCTAGTAATGTGCTATAGAGAAAAAGACAAAGAAAATTTCGGTTTCTCCCCCCTCCCTTCACATCTCTATCTCATCCGATTCTTTCTAAGAAAAGGTTCCACAATCTTGCTTGCATTTTTCTCCCACTTGTTACTTGTCCCTCTTTTCTTAAAAGATAAAATCTTGTATAGAAAAAGATAAAAGTTAGACATAAATCCCATCCATAGCTTACAAAAGGAGAACATCCAAGTTTGCATACATACACTTGTCATTTGTTCATTATTCCTTAAGAAAAGTGATCTTAGTATAGATAAACTAAAAAGGTAGGCATAAGTTGGTTCTTCCCCACTTCTTAGCAAATTCGAAATTCACAAGAAGAAAATCCCCTGACTTGCTTGCATTATCTTTTGCTACTTATTCAAACATTTTCAAAGGATAAGATCTTGGCATGGAAGAAGACAAAAAGTGAGGCAATAGTCTAATTCTATATCATACACCTATCACCAAAGAAAGTCTCAAGTTTACTTACAAATCTCTTCCTTATTTGTCATGTGTCTATTATCTCAAAGTGAGATCTTAGTATGGAGAAAAAGACAAAATTAGGTATCATTCAAATCCTTGTCCAACCTTGAAATACTATTCATATAAAAACAAATATGCAAATTCAGCTACTCCTCTTTCAAATTCATCTTATTCAAAATTTATATAGGAAAATTCTTATCTTGTTTTCATCTTTCTCCTCCCGATTGCCACTTGTCCCATCATGCTAAGAAGATGAGATCTTGTATAAAAAAAAAATCAAAGTTAGGCATATGTCATTGTCTTCCCCATCTATTCTCCAAACCGTAGCTAACCTTCAAGGAACAATTCTTCTTGCAAATTTTCATGCAAATATCGCTTAATTTCACTTTCTAAGCAATTGGCTCTTTTGAAAATCTAAAAGACATATATCCTTGTCATGACAAAATCCAAATAGGCGTCTCTTCAATTATCCTATAGCTTCACTTTGGCCTCATCTTCCAATTTGGATCCAATTGACATTTACCTTAGACAAGTAAAGGGCCTATAGAAAAAATATAATTGATATATCTTTAAACACTTCTAAAGATTGTCTAAATAAAAAGGCATTTATTTTCAGTATGAAGAAAATCCAATAAGGGAAAAAAATTCGAGTTGTCACATATATATATATATATATATATATATATTACACAAGAAAAACTCCGAAATAAGTAGTAAATATATATTTTCAAAAAGTTCTAAAGAATTACTAAAATAGTTCTAAAAAAACACATAACCATTTTAAGCATAAAAAGAAAGTTCAAAAGGAAAATTTTCAGGTTATGACATCCTCCACCCTTAAAATAAATTTAATTCTTGAAATTTGTGAGGTTAAATACCAGTGTCAAGCAAAATACAAGATACAACCCAGAACATGCTTAGGGAAAGCATATAACCATCAACGCCCAAACGAATTTGGGTACTGCTCTTTCAAGTCTACTCCTGTAGGTGGTTCTATTATACTCACATTAATCTCCCCCAGGGGCACATCACATCTAGAACTCCTAGGGTGGTCATGTAATTCAAAATCTCCACTTCTCCAAAATCTTAATACATCACCTAGTAAATTCTTATAATTATTAACTTCCCACAATAAACTGTACTAACCTCAATCGACTCCTATGCTTTATCTTTCAATTGCTCATTGTATTCTACCTTTGGTAATCTAAAAGCCACTTCTCAAGTTGATCATAAATAAAATTAGTACAACCAAATAATTAATCTCCCACTAAAATTTCAAGTCACCACTAATTCCTCAAAATGGATAAAAATTTGAGCCTCTAACCATTACAATTATCACACTTACACTGTGTATTCTTATAATTCATCACATGCAGAAAATTAAAATTAACACATACAAAAGCACTTCTTTCCAACCATTACAATTATCACACTTACACTTTCAAGTCCATACACTTACAACTATTATGCCTTCTTAGTCAAAACTAATATTTCTCCAACATACAATTGATCCATTTCTACCATTTTCATCATCTGGACTTATACCCTTAAAATCAACAAGAATCATCTCCTAAATCCGCACCATCTACTATCCTTAAATTTGATATAAACCAATCTGAAGGCTAACCACTATAATCTAGAACTAATACCAATTATTTCTCCGAATCCAATCTAAATCTTCAATTCTTTGAGAAATACACGAACTAAATACCTTTAATCTCCCAAAGAAATATTCTCCTTGAAAATTCCTATATTAATCATTCGACTCTACTCAACCCCATTTTAATGGTTACAAACAAATCAATCTCTAGAATAAATCAAGCTAACACACCAAGTTTGTGGCACTAAAACTCAAATCTTATTACAAATCAGGTCTTCAAATATGCAATTCTAAAACCTTAATTTATATAAGAATTAAATTCTAAAATCTGTAAGATCGATAAACTTATATCCAATAACAAAACAATCGACTCCCGAAGCTTTCAAAATCTAAAACATTAAATGATAATAAATCATTTCTTAAAGTGTACAAAACCTTAAATCTTTGATCAAATCCTCATAAATCTATCCTTGAAGTGCATTGAACTTACAACCTTTTACTCTATGTACTATTTCATAAATTCCATGGAACCTAAGACCTCCATTATCCTGCTTCCCAAAAAGGATCACCCAGACCATGACGTTCCCTTCAAGTTTGGTATTATAAAAGCAACCCAAGTTAATAAAAATCAAGTCTACCACACTAAACATTTATTCCTAAAAATGACATTCTCGGTTGTAACATCCTCTTGCCATAGCTTAATCTTTAACCCACTATAAACCAACTTCTCTGTGAAGCAAAAGCCCTGTGAACTAAACCTTCTGCACCTCTGTACAACTCCTAATCTTAAAAATATGTTCCAGATCCACCATCCACTTATCGGTTTTCAAAGCTTCTTTCAATTAAATGTAAATAACGATAGATTTAAAAATCTTCCGAAAGGACAACCGGGTGTTTCAACTCTAGCTTCCTCGGAACTATGACCTTGACTTTACTCTATCTGATTCCTTACAATCTCCAACATCTGGCAAATAGTTTTCGCTATTACTTGTCTTTTTTTTCCCGAGGACGGTTCTCTATGATCCGCTCTTTGTGTTTAGGAGGAATGGTGCCATGATGGCCCCTTGCCATCTTATCCTCTTGAGACGTACCAAAATCCGACATAGATTATTCCTACCTTAACAACTTCAAATTCTAAAATCCAAGATGTCCACAATTTTGATTCCACGTGAAAATCATCTTAACCCCATCGTTCTCAAGATTTAAGCCTATCCTAATACCATGTGATTTTTTTCGTAGAACATTCGTGAGTTTAACTAGAGTAGTAATGTTCTGATACCATCTGTGATATCCCCCAATTTACGTTTGGGATTTAACGTAAACTGGAGCGTCGGGACATGTAACGCTAGGCTACATACCCCTCGTTTATGTCGAAAAATAATATGCATGCACCTAATTTACTAGCAGTATGAAATGTATATTGCCACGAAATAAGGACAATTCTAAGTAGTTAGTAAAAAAATCTACATCTTTGTGAGTATCACATGGTAATCGATATTAAACTCACAAATTTATAAACATAAAACATAATGTACTGGATTCTTAATAGTACACATCATTGTTCTATAATCCAAAAAAACAAATATACAATCACCCATTTTTCACCTTCAAGGGTTCCTCAAAATTTCTCAAATAGTCTGGATCATGTATTGAGTCATTTAATCCTGCACTAACGTCTATCATTCTGTAAGGAAATGATAGGTAAAATTAAAAGAGTAAGATTTTCAGAAAATCTTAATAAGTATACAAATAACGTAATTATTAACATATACAGATAACGATATCAATACATGTATCATGATCATGAAACTTATGACACGACTTATGCGTGACTTATGTACCGTGCTTGCACCTTTTAGCCAATATTTTCATATTTTCATATAAAGAATTTCGTTGACACAGGTGTAGAACTTTTAATGACTTTGTCATGTATTTTTCTTGTAATTCTTATTATTCTTATTGTGACAACAGATCGAATCACCTTCACTATTATTCTTATTCCCAACAGCAGATCGAATCACATTTACCATTGTTTTCTTGGTCATGTCAGTCATATGGCAAATCGAATCGCTTTTACCTTCATAACACGACTTTTCATCATTTGACGGCAAATCGAAACACCTTCACCATCAATTTTTTTAGCATGACGGGAGATCGAAACGTCTTTACCGTCAGCTTTCTTGGTCACGTCAATCATTCAACAGATCGAATCGCCTTCACCGTCATGACAGAAGTTTTCATTTTTTGGCGGCAGATCAATCTATTTCACCATCGGCATGTTAGCCATCCAGTAGATCGAATCGCATTCACCGTTGTGACATGACTTTTCATTTTTCTTATTCTTTTCTTATTCTTGTTCTTTTTTTTTTTTCGAAAACCATGATAACTCAAATCATGAAACTTGTGTCATGAATGGTCATGCATGCAAACTTGAACTTTATGATGCATCGTATATAGTTCATGGGACATATAAATCATGCTTTTCCAACTTATGACTTTTACATATTATATCATGCAAAAATAATCATTTTTAAATAAGTCATACATAATTCAACAAAAAGAGTTCCAAAACAAATCAACCCTAACTTTAAAAGGTTAAAGTCGAAACCCATAGTAGGATTAAACCCAAATTCCCTTTTCTTTTCCTTTGATCACCTTGTTCTTTTCTCAGTATAATCTGTAACTCAATAACCAAGCTAAATTGATCAACTAGCCGGAGCACTCATGTAACTCATGGGGTTATTTTCTTTAGTCACTTTTTATCATAAAATTTTTCCACCCATCGAATATATATATCTTCAACTAATCCATAAGGAAAAATCATAATTAAGGAAGTCACTCAAAATTTAGGTATAATTATATCATTACCTTTGAGTTAAAAGCATCAAATTTCTCCAAAGAAAATATCATGACCGAAACTTACGAACCTCCAAAATAATATTTTATCTTCTAAACACCACATACCATGATCTAATTCCTTAAGCCAAAATTTTACTAACTATATTCTTGAATTCTTTCCTCAAATCTTCACTATACTCTTCCAAATATTTTTTAGACCAAATCTTAAGGTATCATCTTAACAAAACATAGGTTGAACTATTCATCAAGCATATCATACATTCAAATAAAATATCCAAAAACAAGCTAGCTTTACATAGACAAAAAAAATGCTAAAATTAAGTTAAGAGTGTACTTACTAATTTACCAAGAGATCTAGCAAAGGAAACATTTAAAAAAGAAGATTTCCACTAAAGCCTTGAAGAGAACCCACACAAGTGTGCAAGGGGAATGTTTGTAAGGTGAAGAAAATGGAAAGAAGTGGAGGGAGTGGTCTTGGCCAAAACTTAAAGAAAAGAGTAGAGAAAGAGTGAGATGTTTCTGAAACGAAAATGCTAGGAAGAAGAAAAATAAAAAGGATAAGGAAAAGATATCCAAATCGTCCATGTGTCCTCTTAGCATTTAGGATACTCATTTCTACTTTAGGCTTAGTTGGCATAACATAAGAACACATCCTTATCATTTCTAGTAGTGTGATATAGAGAAAAAGATAAAGAAAATTTCGATTTCTTCCCCCTCCCTTCATGTGACATTCCCAATTTATGTCTGGGATTTAACGTAAACTGAAAAATCAGAATAAGTACTACAAGACTACCTACCCTTTATACATATAATCAATAACATGCATGCACCTAAATTTACTAGCAAAATACAATAACAAGCGCAACAGAATATGATTAAACTCTGAAGTATGCAAAGGAAAACTAATTTTGCATAGTGATCACATGGTAAACCTTAAACATACCCATAAATTAATATTTACAATAACAGAAAGTATCAAGTCATACATAAACTAGATATCCTGAAATACATATATTTAAATCTTCTTTCCTCCAACATGTGGTCAAAAACTGAAGATGCATAGCTATCAAAATGCGGTTCATCAAGAGGAGAGTATTCGGTGAATCCTTCAGGGTCACCAGAATCTCTCGATGAGTCTGGTCTCATGATTTGTCATATCTACTTGCAACAAGGTCTATCGTTCCGAAAGGAACGATAGATAAAATCAAATAATGAAATTTCAAGAAATCTCAGTAAGTGCATTATTAACCTAATTGAAATTAAAATAGTAAATACATATAACATTTAAATGCACATAATATGATCATGAGACTTACTGTTCATGACTTATACACAACTTATATATAACTTATAAACTACTTAGGCACCTCTTTAAAAAACCTACATTTTTCCAGAATAGGACTTAGTTCCTATTCATATAGATCTTAGCATTAACCTCGACAGTAGATTGCATCACCTTCACCATCAAGTTTCTTAAATTCACGACGGCAAATCGAATCGCTTTCACCATCATATTTCTTAGCATGACGGCAAATCGAATCGCATTCACCGTCGTGTTGAAACTTATCATATTATAGCGCAGTTACGTTTCGCCTTCACCACCAGTCATATTAGTAGTACGGCAGTTATGTATCGCATTCACCGTTATGACACTATTTCTTATCGTTTGACAGTAGTTACACATCGTCTTCACCGTCGATACGTAAGTCATGAAGGAGTTACGTATCGTCTTCCTTATTATGATGTGACTTTATAAATTTTCTATTCTTAGTTATTCCTTTCTTATTCTTATAAGAACTTTATTAATCTTATTTTTTGAAAACTCCGTACGACATACCAACATGTCTCAATCATATAGGTTGTGCATATAATAGCTTATAAACATCTCATCTTAATCACTTGAATCATGTACATATTTTTCTAAAAGAAACATTTATCCTTAACCCAAAATAGTATAGGGTCGAATATCACCTTACATACTCATTTCAATTTCTTATCTACATTTTCTTAAAATCAACTTATTTTCTCCTTAACAATTCATGAAAATTTCATACATAGGCTAAACAAGCCATAGCCGAGCCACACAGTTTTCTCTTAACTTATCTTTCTTCAATTCTTTCTTATTAAATTAAAGCGTAGGAGTTTCAAGAAATTAAACAACCTTTACCTCAACATATATATAAGGCCGAATACTTTTATATAACGCACACCAATTTCCCTTCAATTCCTTAAAATCCTATTAATTTATTATTATTATACCTTGAAAATTAGAGCAAAGGAAAAATAGCCCTAACCGAAACTCAATAACCAACCATTTAAGCTTTAACTTCATATCTTATTCAAATCAATCTTTTTGGGTTCCTCCCAAGATTTGCTAGCTAAAACCTTCTAGATGAATTCTTCCCTTCTTGCCACACATCCATATACACATGTCATGGTATCAAGATATTTATGAAAATATATCAAATTTTTATCCTATGCCTAAGTCAGTGCTAGAGCTCAAGTCAGTTTCACTTGAATCCTTTTATACCCATCCGTTTCACACCCGATTAAATCTTTGATCTAGCCAGTATCTCTAAACACTCAAAACATGAAAGTTCTAGATATTTCTCTTGGTGTTCTACAGAATTTTGAATCACCTTATTTGAAAATTAGATAAGAAAGTTATGCCTAATTTACTAAAACACGATGAAACTATCCAAGAGTAGTCAATCCAAGCACACCATGTGTTCAACTCTTCTAACTCCAATTTCTCTAAAGTGCCTCATTGAACTTCTAAAAATCATATCTTCCTAAGTCTGACCTAAATTTCTCTAAACTTTCATGTTTTGAGTATCTCTAAACACTCAAAACATGAAAGTTCTAGATATTTCTCTTGGTGTTCTATAGAATTTTGAATCACCTTATTTGAAAATCAGATAAGAAAGTTATGCCTAATTTACTAAAACACGATGAAACTATCCAAGAGTAGTCAATCCAAGCACACCATGTGTTCAACTCTTCTAACTCCAATTTCTCTAAAGTGCCTCATTGAACTTCTAAAAATCATATCTTCCTAAGTCTGACCTAAAATTCTCTAGTTGATACTTTACTCAAATTCTCAAAAATTTGATCAAGCTTAACTAAAGATTTCCTCCAAGTATTGCAATATTTTCCTATAGTGTGACTTATTTCACTAGACTAGCCTCTCAATAGGCTAGATATTCATTCAATGAATCAATTTATTTCATTCTACATCAAATACATAAATAGTTGCTAAAATCATGTTAAAGATACACTTACCAATTTCCTCCAAAATCTCAAACTTAAGAAAAGATCT
Organism: Platycarya longipes; assembly: GCA_036559045.1. Taxonomy (NCBI): domain Eukaryota; kingdom Viridiplantae; phylum Streptophyta; class Magnoliopsida; order Fagales; family Juglandaceae; genus Platycarya; species Platycarya longipes. The sequence goes on along the minus strand of CM071800.1, from coordinate 28,311,626 downwards.
TGCTTTTGCTGAAAAGATCTTGCTTTTGCCTTAAAGCTACTTGATTTTCACTTAAAGACCTTGAAATTAGGTTGTTATACTAAGTGAGGTATGAGAGTGTAAAGAGAGTTTTTTCCTTTTGATATGGCCGTGTATTTTGGAGTAGGAGAAGGGAGGGAAACTCTAATACCTTGGTCGACCATCCCTTATATATTGGAATAGAAAAATCCCTAGAAAGTCATATGGATCCATTGTCATGTGCCACTTATGCACTCTTGATTTTAGGCCATCATTTCCCTTGCTAATAGACTTGGTTGTCAAGCAAGTGTCAAGAGTTGTTTTATGCTTATAAAGCCACTTGTCCCCACACTTAGCAAAATCTCAATAGGATAAAGCACAAGGTCGGTTACCAATGTCTAATGCGATTTCTAGATAGATCTATTTCAAATGTGCCCATTTCACACCCGATTTCGTCTTTGATCCAATTGATATTTGGTGTCGTTGCTGGGGATTAATTTTTTGTTATTGATATTAATACTAGTTAAATTTTTACTACTTTGGATTTTGTTTTATATTTTTAAAAAGAATTAGGTGCATCCGAGTTTGTTTTATTTCTTTTCAGTAATTAGAAGTGTATGCCTCGATCTAAACAATTAGAACATACACTCTTTGACCCCGAGATTGAAAAAACCTTACGTTAGATTAAGAAAAAAAAAAAAAAAAGTGGCCAACACATCTATATCTAATATGGCTGATAAAGAGCATAAGGCATTAAGAGATTATGCTATGCCTTCGATCAATGAGGCTACATCGAGTATAAGGAGGCCAGTCATACAAGCCAATAATTTTGAGATCAAGCTATCCATTATTCAAATGATACAGTAGACTGTCCAATTCAGAGGGCTGTCACAAGAGAATCCTAATGTCCATATTATAAATTTCCTAAAAATTTGTGATACTTTTAAATATAACAAAGTGATAGATGATGCGATTCGAATAGGTTTTCTCCCTTCTCACTTAGGGATAAAGCAAAAGCTTAGTTGAATTCTTTGTCACCTAGCATCATTACTACATGGGAGGAGTTGGCACAAAAATTTCTAAAAAAATATTTTCCTCCTGCAAAGGCAGCAAAGTTGAGGAATGACATTACCACATTCATCCAATTTGAGAGTGAATCGTTATATGAAGCATAGGGGAGGTACAAAAATTTGTTGCGAATGTGTCCTCATCATGACCTTCCAACATGGCTTCAAGTACAAATATTCTACAATGGTCTGGGAGCTACAGATAGGTTTATGGTTGATGTAGCAGCTGGTGGAGTTTTAATGAGTAAAACTCAAGAAATAGCTTATGAACTTCTAGAAGAGTTGGCATCTAACAATTATCAATGGCCTACGGATAGAGCATTGTCAAGAAAGACAACTAGAGTTTTAGAACTTCATTATGTTACCACATTGGCAATACAAATGGCAATTTTATCGCAACAACTAAGTAAGATGAACGTTAATATTATTCAAACTAATGTTATTTGTGATCATTGTGCAGAAAATCATTCAAATGTAGATTTCCAAGTGGGGAATCCTTTTGCTCAAGTTATGGACAAGCAAATTATGTGTCAAATTTTCAACGTCAAAATAATTCATATTCGAACACATACAATCCTGGATAGAGAAATCACCCCAACTTTTTATTGAGCAATAATCAAGAGCCGGCTAGACCACTTCAACAACCTCCACAGCAAGAGAAGAAGCTGGCACTTGAGGACATGTTCATGCAATACATGTAGAAGATCGATATAGCAATCCAAAACAACACGGCTTCAATCCGCAATCTTGAGGTGCAGATCGGTCAGCTCTCAAACATGCTTACAGATAAGGGTGTAACTGGTCCGTTTCGGTTTTGAACAAAATTTAGAACCGAATCGGTACTACCGATTTTATATTTTTTAAAATCGATTACACACTGGTTACCTCCGAAAATCGCTAGTACCGGTTTTACCAATTTCAGTCTGATTTTTCAATTTTAAATTAATATATTTTAGTCTATTGAACTATTAGTATTAGTTATAGTGATTCGAATAATTATATATTAGTATTTCTTATAGTAAGTTCAATTTTTTATAATTATATCATTGATAGAATAGTATTAGTATATTAATACTAATAATATTATTATTACTTCTTATAAAAAAAATTATTAGTATTACTATACAGACTTAAATTATATTACTAATAGTAATATAGTATTGGACTATTAGTATTAGACCATAAAATATAAAATATAACTAATATGCATTATATACTAATGTATAAAATATTATATATAATATAAAAAATATTATTTTATATTACATATAATATGAAAATGTTTGATATAAAATATGTATTATATTAAACCGGTCTGGTTTGGTCCAGTCTGGTTCTAAAAAATTTAGAACCAAAACCGAACTGGTATCCACCAATTTTGACATATAGGAACCGATTCCGGCAGTTTGGACCGGTCCGGACTGGTTTTCTGGTTTTTTCTTACACTCTTACTTACGAGGATCGCAGGAACTTTGTCGAGCAATACTGTTACCAATCTGAAAGAACATGTCAAGGCAATATCAGTGAGAAGTGAGTAGACATATGAGGAGCCTAAAGTAGAAAATGAAGCTGTGGATAATGAAGAGTCCAAAATGAAGAAAACCGAGTCAGAGATGAAAGAAGTGGAGTAAGCTAAGAAGACTAAGGAGAATCAAAGAGCTTCAATATCGAAAAAATCTAGGAAAGTTACTTTTGAAACTTATTCTCCTTCAATTTATGATCCACCAATTCATTTTCCGCAAATATTAAAAAAAAAAAAGATAGATGATCAGTTCTCTAAATTTTTTAGCATATTTAAGCAATTGCATATTAATATTCCTTTTATTGAAACTTTAAACCAAATGCCTAATTATGTTAAATTTTTTTAAAGATATTATATCAAAGAAGCAGAAGTTGGAGGAGCATGAGACGGTAATGCTGACAGAGGAGAGTATTGCAATTTTACAAAAAATTGCCGCCTAAGTTGAAAGATCCAGGGAGTTTCATTATCCCGTGCACTATAGGAAAATCTTATTTTGATAGAGCCTTGTGTGATTTAGCTGCAAGTGTTAATCTAATGCCACTCTCTGTTTTCAGGAACTTGGGTCTTAGAGAAGTAAAGCCGACCGCCATCTTTTTACAACTGGCAGACAGATCTATTAAATACCTGAGAGGAGTCATTGAGGACGTATTGGTGAAAGTTGACAAGTTCATCTTCCCGGCTGACTTCGTTGTGGTTGATATGGATGAAGATAAGGATATCCCTTTAATACTGGGTCGACATTTTCTTGCGGCGGGGAGAACCTAATTTGATGTTTAGCAAGGAAAACTCGTTATGGGGGCTAGTAGGAAGCATGTCACTTTTAATGTATTTAATCCTATAGAGGTCCCTTTTGAGGTACATTCTTGTTTTCATAAGTGATCGAGACGTGGACAATGAGACTTATGGATAGAAATTTCCAAAGCTACCACCTGAGGAAGTGAAAGAGCTAAGTTCACCTCGGTCTACATCTCCAAGTAATGAACCACCCAAACTTGAGCTTGATCCGCTTCCATCAAATTTAAGATACGCTCACTTAGGCCAAGACTCTACTCTTTCGATTATTACTAAAAATTCTTTGAGTGATGTAGAGGAAGAGAAGTTGCCAAGAGTTTTGCAATAACACATGAGGATGTTGAAGTTAGATTTACAATCGACTGGATAGAAGAAAATATTACAACTCAACGAGATGGATGAGTTTTACAATGATGCTTAAGAGAATGCTTGGATTTACAAACATAAAACTAAAAGATGGCATGATAAGCATATTTTGAGAGGACAATTCGAAATCAGGCATAAAGTTTTATTATTTAGCTCAGAAAAAGTGTTCCATCAATCTCATCAATGATAAATGATGAGATGATAACATCTAGCTACAGATGTTAAATAAAGCGCTTTTGGGAGGCAACCCAAATTCTTATATTTCTGTTTATGTTTTTATTTTTATTTTTTATCTTATTGTTTTTCTTTCATTTTGTAGGAATAAAGAGACTGAATAAATCTTCAATGGATACACGGCTGCACCTCAAGGAAAAGTATTCAATTAAAAATCAGGGGAGCATATCTTATTATTTCTCATTCTTTTATTTAGTTTTTCTTCATTTTTTCCATTGAGAACAATGTAAAATTTAAGTTTGGGAGAAGGGAATTTATTTTATTTATTCAAAAAAAATTCTTTTTCATTGTGTTTTGTAAAAAAAAAAAATGCCTATAATAAGAATATGGTTGAAATTCTTTATAATTTTTAGAAATCATTATCATTGCTTAAGTCCAGTTATTACTTCTTTACTTGATCTTGTTGAATTTGATATGATCATTAATCATTGTGCATATTTAAAAAAATTTATGTGAATTTTGTAAATTTAGACGGCCTCTACTTACTCTAGAACTTGTTGGATTACTCTCAAGGTGAAGTCTTATACAGAATATTACTTGGAAAATGATATAGGCATTCTTTGAATCGATGGAGCCTTTCAAGCCTACCTCTTTATTATCTTTATCTTTGGTCACCCATTTGATTTTTTCCTAAACAGGGTTGAAGAAAAGAGAGTGATATACAAGTGAAACAAAATGTACAAAGTTCCATTTACTCCCATGTTTTAAGTTGTTTAGTAACTAGGATTATTCATTACCAATGTTTACTCTTACGTCAAACTATAACTTGAAATATGAGTATGCAAAATCACTTTAAGTTTCTAACTTGTTGAGTAACTAGGTGCATCCATCACAAATATCTGCATTTACATCAAAAGACGAGTAACACCTTAGATTTCAAAAAAAAAACAAAAACACTTCAAGTTTGTGACTTGTTGAGTAACTAGGTGCATTCATTACAAATATTTGCATTTACGTCAAAAGATAAGTGACAACTTGGAACAAGAAGAAAAATTTGGAACTTTGAAAAAAAAAATAATGAAGAGAAGTAATTTAAGATATTCAAAGGACTGAAAAGAATGTATGTTTAGAAGTGAGAGTGTCCTATTTGTTTAGATCCTATATTTTCTTTGTAGCCATCACTATAGCCATACATCACAATTCTAAAAAAAAATTATTGATTCTGGATAATATGTTGTTCTACATTAATAGAGAGTGATATGAAAAGTAAGCATATGGAGTTTGTAGAGATCCATTTTTATTTACTTGTTTACATAAAATCGGATAACTAATGATCAAGTGAGAATAATATGTATGCATAAATGTGGAAAGAGATAATGCAATGGAGTTGAGTTTTGAATTAATTTTTGGACTTGATTAATTTGGAATGATTCTTTTAAACTATAAGCTTTATGTAATTTTTGAGGCAAAAAATTTTTTTAATTATTTTTTTTTTCTCTTTGCTTGAGGACTAGCAAAGCTTAAGTTTTGGGGAAATTTGATAAGTGTAATTTTTACATAAATTTTATTACTCTTTTATTTATTAAAATTGTTAATTTTTTTATTTTTTATTTTTATTTTATTTATTTATTTATGTTGAAAGAAATGTGAAGGATTTTTAACATTTTGAGCCCCACTAGCACTTTCACTTGGGCCGCACTGGGATAACAATTTTATAATGTCGAAAACGTCAATTTATTTTGCATTCAAAATGGATCTTCAGCACCCGCACTTCAACGCATGGGACCCAAACCTCATTTAAATCTTTGGATTTCTACTTTTGAAAACAGCACATATGTATTTGGGCCCCAACACGCAACCTGGGCTTCAATTCCTTCACATTTCAAGCCGCGTGGGAATAAATCTAGCAAGTATTCAATACACCTCAAGCACCTGGGCTCAACACAATTAAGGGGATTTGGAGATGGAATAAATTAAGATAAATTTAATTTATTTTTTAATATTATTATTATTTTAAAATTTAAAAAATGTGTATTAAAATTTGAAAAATATGTATAAAAATAATTATAAAAATATAATAATAAAATAAAAATGAATTGAGATAAATTAAGATAGATTTTGAATATAAACATACTATAAACAGGCTAATCATATGGGATTCGAGTTTTGTACGGCAATTCACTTTAGGGGACAATTCCATTCGGCTTTAATTTCATTCAAACGCATTTGACTTGGACTTAAAAACGAAAGGACACGCACGTCAATTTGAGATAGGATACGGCACACGCACACACACATACATATACATATATATATATATATATATATATATCTTTCTATATATAAAGAGCCTATTTAACAGAAATTCTTGGTTTAACAGTTTCCGTTTTGTTCAAATCTATATTTATAACGGACGTTGGTTTGTATTGATAGCCATGCTTTACAAAAACAAAATATCAATAATCGTGCAAGAAGAATTATGACAAAGTTACTGTCCGTCCGTCCGTATTCCTCTGCATCTTCGTCTGTAATCCAAAGCTAAGTTCGTTAGCTTAAGTCCGTCACTAATAAGTGCTTAGATTTTCTCGTATAGCTGTAAGTCGGCTTTTCACTTTCTCTTCTTTTCTCTTTTAATCTTTTAACTTTCTCTTTCATGTCCGTCAATTCACGCAAACACAACACTACAATGACTCACATTAGTCGCGGGTTTTAAAGTCTACGTTTTGTTTCGAAAGCTGAAGCGGTGGAAACTTTAAAGTCTTAGACGTTTTGTTTCGAAAGCTGAAGCGGTGAAAATCGAAACAATGGCAATTAAATTTCTACGAAATGGTGTAATATCAGAAAACCTCCGAAAAACAAAGCAACTCCAACTACTAAAAACACATAACGCACCATCTCCAAAATAAACCCACTTCTATTAAACAAAAAAAAAAAACCCACAAACCAACAGGTACAATCGATCGGGATTGAAAAGGTGGGAGTTGCATTGTGAATATCGTCTTCTTTCTCGGTTCAATATATATATATTGTAATGTTACTTGAATATATTCTAAATATTAATCTTCCTGTTTTTTTTTTTTAATTCTAATCTCCTTGCTTTTAGTCGAAGGAGTTGCTCTGTTTTAATATACCAAAAACAGAGCGACTCCAACAAATAGAAACACGTTATTATTTAGCCAAATACTTAAATATTGTTATTTAGCCATTCATATCGAAACCAGGATAAAAGAGCCATAAGCCCATTCAACTCTTCCCCTCAGGATGAGTATCAATTTGAGATGTATGCATTACATCAGTCCATGATGAGCAATTCATCAAACATGCATATGCAGTTTATGGAACCACTTTCACACAAAGAGCAGCAATGGAACGATAAGTATTCCAACAGTCATGAAACAAGGAGAACAAATTCAACCAGATTGTAGTGATCAGTCTAACGATGAGGTGTTGCAAAGTATAAGCGAAGGACTGGAAATAGGCCTCAGTCTGATGACGAGGTGATGCGGTTTATATCATAATCTCTTGGTTCACATGTATTTTTGTGATTTCTTACGCTTTAAGTTTTAGATTCATTATAATTTCAATTGTAGATTGAAACAATGAAATATTTATGTCAAATTAAACTCTTTTATATCGTATTTTCCATTTTATATATTTTATATGCATCCTCGAGGATCAAGATGAAAAATGTGATTCTCTTTTTTGTTTTCTCTTTGACTATTTCTTTCCCATTTATTTTCATTTTCATGTCAGTATTCATTTCCTTTTAGAAGTGATTTAGAACTGGATAAAACCCCAAAAAGTGTGTTCATTGCTTCACATGTGGGAATTTCAGATATCGAGCATTTGATGAATGTGAGGGAATTGAAGAAGCTTGGAATCAGGTTAAGGTGGTAGATCTATTGCGAAACTCTGAAGAGTTGGAGCGTCTATATTTAGAAATTCATTTACTCAAGACTTTGAAGCATAAGAACATAATTAAGTTTTCTAATTCGTGGGTCGATGCTAAAAATGAGAGTATTAATTTCAATTGAGGTGTTCTCCTGTATATGAAGGTTTAGCAATCACTAGGTATACTTGGAAGATATATGTGAGTCATGATGAGTGGAAATCTATTTTAAGTAGTGTTTCTATTTACGTTACTAATAGATCAATGGAACTTACATGGTTTGATTGCTATGACAAGCTAAATCTAAGTATGATATTGCATGAGAGTAGCAGGTTGCAATATCTCAAGTGTTATAGGTAGTTGATTTAGATTCATGGTACTTCAAAAACTTATCAGTATTAAAAAATATTTGTTAAAATTTGCTTTTTGTTTCTATGCATTAAATTATACATTAGTTTTTTTTTGTTATAAAAAAATTTTATTATTTTTTCTATTTGTACACATTACTAATTTGCATAAAATTGTTTCAACTAACTAGGCTAACGTGCTTTGCACGTTGCTTATTCCCTAGTATATATATATATATATATATACCTAAGAGAAATTAGAGCACCGGGGGACGAGATCAGACTTGGGAAGAGCATAAAATAGATTAGAAAGTCAAGGCATTGGGCGTTGGAGATTTTTTTCGAATTTTTCTGAAGAAAAGAATTTGAAGGATATAGGTGAAAATTGCATATTTTATCAATTAATTCTAATAAAAAATATGAGTTTTATTTTTATTTTTTTAATTTTATTATAAATTAAATTTTATTTTATAAAAAGTGGATATAGTCTAACATTAAACATATAATTTATATTCTGAGTTATTTTATTTTTGATATTTTAATGATTGAGTATTTAATTCTCATCCTTAATTTTTATAATTTTTTATGAATTATTGTTTGATCAATTGAATTACAATGAGACCGAGAGGTGATTTGTAATTTTAATTTTAGAATTAAGCACCATTAGTTAAGTGAAAGTAGAGATACTTTATTGTGATTAGTGTGATTTTTTAAAAAATTCAAAGTGCGTAATGAGTCTCCAATTAATTAAATTCGCATAGAAATATAAAATTGTTAGTTGGAGATATTTTTAATATTATTCGAGAGAAGATATTGAATAGTTAATGAATTTTTAATTATCAATCTGGAATTATTGAAATTTAATAATTAGGAATAATAAATTGTGTGGCATTTACTAGATGAAATCAATGCTCTAGAAACATTCTTATTATATTTTTACAGTTAGATTTTAAGTTTAGTTACTTTTTATTCGTAGATTCATTTTTATTAAATAGTTTAATTTAATTTAGATAGTAGAAACGTTCCATTTATTTTTTGATTTTTCAAATAGTAATTAATTTAGTGAATTTTGGTATTCAGTAACATAATTAAACCCTATGGGTTCGACATCTGTTTCCTATAAAAAAAACTTTACTACTTGTTATGATTCTGTGCGCTTGTAGATTATTTTAAGTGAACAATATCTCTTAAAACTATAAACATAAAAGTTGTAGATATTTGTCTTAGGGTTCTATAACATCTTGAATCATCTCATTCGGTATTCAAATGAGAGAGTTATGTTCGAAATATCAAAAGACGACAAAACTGCCTAGAATCTGTCTATTCCAATTTCATCATATGGAATATTTTTTCCTTATACCACCTGCCTTCTTCTTACTCGAATTTTCTATATAATATTTTCTTAAATTCACAAAGGTCATATCCTACTATCATACCAAGTGTCTCATTTTTGGTTTGAAATGAACCAAATTTCTTTTCTGAATTTACCATAATCAATTTCACCAAAAAGACTTCCAAATGATTTTTCCTTTCTCCATTCATCCAATTATCAATTATCATCTATAAGTTTTTGTTCCTACGAACCTTTCTAGATAAAAATCATAATCTTCCTAAGTTCCCAATCGTAGTTCTTATGTTGACATGTCACTAATGTTATTTTCCTATAATCGAATCTCTCTAAAGAATTTTATGGTTTATATTTCTTTTTTCCCATACTAAAAAAAAATCCAAATATGCATAAAAATATATTTCCAATAAATTTTAACCACAAGCTAAATAAAAATTTTCAAGCAAACATAGCTATTTTGATATAGAAAAAATCAGGTCGTCACACTTCACATCTCTATCTCATCCGATTTCTTCTAAGAAAAGGTTTCACAATCTTGCTTGCCATTTTCTCCCACTTGTCATTTGTCCCTCTTTTCTTAAAAGATAAAATCTTGTATAAAAAAATATAAAAGTTAAGCATGAATCCCATCTATAGCTTACAAAGAGAGAAGATCCAAATTTGCTTACATACACTTGTCATTTGTTCCTTATTCCTTAAAAAAAGTGATCTTAATATAAATAAACTAAAATGTAGGCATAAGTTTGTGAGATCCCAGATTTACGTGTATTTTTACACGTTATTTTATGCTCGGTGTTAATTATTTTAATTTATTTAAATAATATTATTAGTCATATTTTATTTGTTTGAGATATTTACTTGAGCTATTAATTAGTTAATATCGAGTTACGTTGTTTTTCTTATTTATTTTAATGAGTTAATTATTTTAATGAGTGGAATTAAATTCCTCTATTTTATTATGTGATATTATTTTATCTGCTTTCGTTATATTAATTATTGTTTTATAATTAATATTGTGTTTGGGTTTAATTTATTTATATTGTTGGGGTTTTAAATATTTTATTTTATTGATATTAGATTGTAATATTTTGACTGGCTTTTATTTAATTTATTGTGTTTTTTTTCAGTTGGATTCCTTTTTTTTCTCTTTTTTTTCTTTTCCTTTTCTTTTCTTTTTCTTCTTTTTCTTCCTTTTCTTTCCTTTTCTTCTTTCCTTCCCAGACCCCCCAGCCCGCGTCGACCCTGCCTCCCTCTCCCCTTCGCCCGTTCCTTCTCCTCAGCCCCAGGACCGCCGCCGGCCACCCACCGGCGACACCGCCCACACCACCAGCCTCCCCTCACGCCGGCGAGCTCAACGGCACCGGTGGTGTCCCCTCCGGCCACCCCACCGCCCCTCCACGGCCACAAACCCGAAATACCCATTTTTGCTTCCCTTGCATTTTCCGGCCACCGCCGGCCACCCCTTGGCCTCCGACCACCACCACTAGACTCCCCAACCTCCGGCGAGCATAACCCACCGTCCAAAGCCACCCATCGCCGCCGGTTAGCCCCTCCACCCGAAATGGGCCTTAAACGGGTCGTTCTTCGCCGCGCCGCCGTCCGGCCACCGTAGGTCTCACCTCCGCCACCATTCGACTCCCCTCACCTAGCCGGTCAACCCCCTAGCTTAGTTTCCCCAACCGCGGCCTCACCTTCCCGGTACGACCCCAAACCCGAAAATGGGTTTTCACCCCTTTTGGCCCCGATCCGCCACCTTCCGGTGGTTGTGCCGCCACACCACCACCTCCATGAGATTCCCCACCCTTCAATGAGTACCTCCCTAAATTTTGGTGTCAAGCCGAGTGTTCTAGCCTAACGTACATGCGACCGCTACAAACGCTGCAGACTGGCGTTGTTCAAGAAAATACGTTTTTACCGCTGTAAGTACTTTCCAAACAAGCTTTAAGATTTAAATATATTTTTGGCATCAACAGTTGTTGTATTTGATTATTGCTGATATGTGATGGTTGATGTTGGTATTTGTTGGTTGATTGGATTATTTAATTGTTGGCTATTTGGTGCATAGTTGTCTGCATTGTGTACTTACGCGCATGCTCATGAAAATATTTGGAAAGTGGATTTTGGAATGATTTTGGATATTCATGTGTTGGAGATGGAAAATGGGATTTAAATTGTGTTTAGCAGATTTTAATGGTTTTGGACTGAGTCATAACGGGGACGGCGATACGTAACGCCCGTTGTGATCAGCGTGTGAGTGTGTGGATGACGTAATGGGGACGGCGATACGTAACGCCCATTATGGTCATCGGGTGTGCATTTCATATCGGGGACGGCGATACGTAACGCCCGGTATGAAATGAGTGTGTGTGGATCGTAATGGGGACGGCGATACGTAACGCCCATTATGATTTTGGGTGTGTGTGTAAATCATATCGGGGACGGCGATACGTAACGCCCGGTATGATCGGTTTTGAGGATATTATTTTATGGAAAATGATGGGTGATTTTATTGTGGATTAAATTGGGATTTTGACGATTGTGGTTATTTCATCGACTTTGAGGAAGATGATTTTGAGCCTCATGCATATGGTAATTGTTCTTGGTTGTTGTTGTGGCATTAATGTATTTCTGTCTTTTGGTTTGGTTGGTTTGTACTTACCTGCGATGCCATCTTGGCGTCGTAGTTTTGTTTGGATGCAGACTTTGGAGAGGCCGAGCCTGAGGAGACGGCTCCGCTATTGAGGTGATATTATTAATTGATATCTCGGGAAATTTATTTTCCCCTTTTTATAATTATGTATTTGTTTAATTTGTATTTTTGGATGACTGTATTAAATCTCCTGTTGGAGAGTTTTTATTAATTTGGTTTGTAAAATATTTCTAAAAATTCTGGTACTTAGATATTAATTTATTTTCCGCTGCGACCTTTTATTTATGTATGTCACGTGTGCACACACGTTTGACACGTGTTGTTGGGATGTGTGACCCGTGTTGTCATCATCCCGACGTCTCGATTCCCGTATTATTTTAAGGGGAATTTGGGGGCGTCACAGGTGGTATCAGAGCAGTTCGGCTCTGGGTAAATCCGCAAGTTACCTAGGGACAGTACCAGAAAAGTTTGTGGTTTTTAAAAATTTATTTGTTTGATGATTGGGTTATTTTATTTTATTATTTTATTATTTTATTTGTTGTCTTAGTCTTTCGACTAATTTATATGATAACATTATCGGTTTTTATTTTGTTGTGTTGTGCTTTTTATTTTAATGTTTATATTGTTTATTTATTTTCATAATTAAATCAATTCTGATTGATTGGTTTGTTGGCTTTGTTTTGTTTTATTTTAACTTTTGTTAAATATTGTACATGTGTAGTAATTCCGATTTTAGTTAGTTGATTTTATTTGGTTAGGTTGTCGAGTATTTATTTAATTATTTATTTATTTTATATATATATGCCTTTGTTTTTGTTTAAATTAGAATTTGGATATTTCGGATTAAATTATTATTTCAAATCAATCCATTTATTGAATATGATATTTTAAACAGTTGTGTTATATAATTCCTTATTTTAAAGTTTATTTATTTTGTTATGGGTTATTTTATTGTCTTAAGCTTTTATTCAATTATCATCAGGATTTGATTTTAATTTCAGTTCAGAGGCTTCCTACAAGATAGTTTTGGATTTGGTTTATTATTTGTTTATTTAATTATGGCTCTTGTATTTTAAGTATTTCTGAACGTTTGAAAGTTATTTAGACAAAGATTTAACAGAATCACTGCCTTGTTTCTTTTTAAGTTTATGCTTTGAGTTAAATTTAAATTGCTTATCTTTTCACATTTCTGTTGTTTTATATTAGGGACATGCTTTGAAGTAGTTTTAAAATTTATTATCTTTCCACATTTTCGTATGTTTTATTTTAAAAGTTTATCTATTTACTTTAACGAGTGGATTTGTCTTGGTGACTTGTTTGTATTTAGTTATTAATTAATTTATCGATTTAATTATTTTATTGTGGTTCGCTTCTTTTAGCAGATTTTAAATTTTAGATATTTCTATAATAATCTTTTTAAGAGTTGAGTTTTGTAGAGAATTTTAAAATTTTATTTGTGATTTTGTTTGTTGTTCTTATTTTAATTTATCCTCCTTCCTTTATTTAATAAAAGTTTTTGGTGAATTTGTGTTTATTAAAGGAGGTGGACTTGTTTTCTTGAATGAGTGGTTTTTACTTAATTGTTTATTAAATCTTTTCCCCCTTCTGTGTTTTTATATAATAATTATGTGAATTACTTGAATTTTGTTTAGTATTTGGGTATTCTATTATTTGTAATTGCGAGATGGATTGGTTTGATAGTTTGTTGGTATTTATGCAATTGCATTTCATTATCGATATTGTATATGCTATTTTTGTGTATTTAATTACCTGGGTCTCACAGAGTGTTTGAGTGTTTAAGTTCTAATTTTATTTCTGGGAGATTATTGGAATTGTATTTAGATAGACTCTTCATGTGAGTATAAAATTCTTAGCCATTGGTATAGTGTTATAGAAATAGTTTTTAGTAATGCTTATGATGGTGGGCGATCAATTATTTTCTTGGTGAAATTTTGATGTTATTTGTGGATAATTAGAGATTAATGTATAATAAATGTGCATGTAAATTTTGGAGAGTATTTGTTTTTGGCTAGTGTGTAACTTGGGAAAAATTTAGTTATTAAGTGATAGGGTTGAGTTGATGCGATAGAAATAAATTTAAGAGATAAATTTTAGGCTTTTGGGCGAATTGTTAGGAGTGGATAATTTAAAAATAATATTTCGGAGGATTTAATGGTTAGTAGCATTTGTCGAGGTATCTTAAGAATTTAGTTTGGGTTGAGGTCATATAAGAATTAAAATATTTCAAGTTATTCCATGTCATAGGTAATGAAGGTTCAATTGAGAGAATACGGATTTAAATAATTAATCTATGATGAGAGTGAGGGGTTATAATGATGGACAAGTATATTAGCGGTTTGGGAGTTATAAAATTTTTTAGGCTTTAATATTGGGTGGCATAACTTGAATTGTGAGATGACAAAGCATTAGGATTTGTAAATGTGGCAAATGATTTCTTGTAATAGGTGTTGAGCCAAATTTTATTCAATGGTGTTAATTTATGATGACTTAAATTTTTATGAATTTAGCGAGTTATCAAAGTGCGCGCGGAAGCGTGATGAATTGCAATATAGTTGGAGGTTCAATTTTTGTGTAAATTTTGAGGAATTAGTGGTGATTTGAAATTTGGGATGATGCTTGTAAGTGAGAATTTATCTTTTAATGGGGTAAATTATGGTTATTGACGATTAAGTTAGGAAGATAAACTTGGGAGTTATTTTAGGGTAACACAAATTGTTGTAAGGAGTTAGTGAATATTAAATTTTTGGGAGATTGTACTGAGGTTTTTGTGCATGTGGGGTTCAGATTGATTGGCTACCTCAGGAGTTTTAGAGATGAAATATTATTTGGAGACTATACGTTTATGATGGAATAAAATCCATTTGTGTTCGAGAAAAATAGATGATTATGCTAATGCTTGGAGTGAGTGTTGAGCTGTGTAGTAGGTGAGTTATTGGAGTTTTATTAGCTGCAGCCGAGCGAATTTCGGGGACGAAATTCTTTTTAAGGGGGGGAGGATGTGAGATCCCAGATTTACGTGTATTTTTACACGTTATTTTATGCTCGGTGTTAATTATTTTAATTTATTTAAATAATATTATTAGTCATATTTTATTTGTTTGATATATTTACTTGAGCTATTAATTAGTTAATATCGAGTTACGTTGTTTTTCTTATTTATTTTAATGAGTTAATTATTTTAATGAGTGGAATTAAATTCCTCTATTTTATTATGTGATATTATTTTATCTGCTTTCGTTATATTAATTATTGTTTTATAATTAATATTGTGTTTGGGTTTAATTTATTTATATTGTTGGGGTTTTAAATATTTTATTTTATTGATATTAGATTGTAGTATTTTGACTGGCTTTTATTTAATTTATTGTGTTTTTTTTTCAGTTGGTTTCCTTTTTTTCTCTTTTTTCTTTTCCTTTTCTTTTCTTTTTCTTCTTTTTCTTCCTTTTCTTTCCTTTTCTTCTTTCCTTCCCAGACCCCCCAGCCCGCGTCGACCCTGCCTCCCTCTCCCCTTCGCCCGTTCCTTCTCCTCAGCCCCAGGACCGCCGCCGGCCACCCACCGGCGACACCGCCCACACCACCAGCCTCCCCTCACGCCGGCGAGCTCAACGGCACCGGTGGTGTCCCCTCCGGCCACCCCACCGCCCCTCCACGGCCACAAACCCGAAATACCCATTTTTGCTTCCCTTGCATTTTCCGGCCACCGCCGGCCACCCCTTGGCCTCCGACCACCACCACTAGACTCCCCAACCTCCGGCGAGCATAACCCACCGTCCAAAGCCACCCATCGCCGCCGGTTAGCCCCTCCACCCGAAATGGGCCTTAAACGGGTCGTTCTTCGCCGCGCCGCCGTCCGGCCACCGTAGGTCTCACCTCCGCCACCATTCGACTCCCCTCACCTAGCCGGTCAACCCCCTAGCTTAGTTTCCCCAACCGCGGCCTCACCTTCCCGGTACGACCCCAAACCCGAAAATGGGTTTTCACCCCTTTTGGCCCCGATCCGCCACCTTCCGGTGGTTGTGCCGCCACACCACCACCTCCATGAGATTCCCCACCCTTCAATGAGTACCTCCCTAAATTTTGGTGTCAAGCCGAGTGTTCTAGCCTAACGTACATGCGACCGCTACAAACGCTGCAGACTGGCGTTGTTCAAGAAAATACGTTTTTACCGCTGTAAGTACTTTCCAAACAAGCTTTAAGATTTAAATATATTTTTGGCATCAACAGTTGTTGTATTTGATTATTGCTGATATGTGATGGTTGATGTTGGTATTTGTTGGTTGATTGGATTATTTAATTGTTGGCTATTTGGTGCATAGTTGTCTGCATTGTGTACTTACGCGCATGCTCATGAAAATATTTGGAAAGTGGATTTTGGAATGATTTTGGATATTCATGTGTTGGAGATGGAAAATGGGATTTAAATTGTGTTTAGCAGATTTTAATGGTTTTGGACTGAGTCATAACGGGGACGGCGATACGTAACGCCCGTTGTGATCAGCGTGTGAGTGTGTGGATGACGTAATGGGGACGGCGATACGTAACGCCCATTATGGTCATCGGGTGTGCATTTCATATCGGGGACGGCGATACGTAACGCCCGGTATGAAATGAGTGTGTGTGGATCGTAATGGGGACGGCGATACGTAACGCCCATTATGATTTTTGGGTGTGTGTGTAAATCATATCGGGGACGGCGATACGTAACGCCCGGTATGATCGGTTTTGAGGATATTATTTTATGGAAAATGATGGGTGATTTTATTGTGGATTAAATTGGGATTTTGACGATTGTGGTTATTTCATCGACTTTGAGGAAGATGATTTTGAGCCTCATGCATATGGTAATTGTTCTTGGTTGTTGTTGTGGCATTAATGTATTTCTGTCTTTTGGTTTGGTTGGTTTGTACTTACCTGCGATGCCATCTTGGCGTCGTAGTTTTGTTTGGATGCAGACTTTGGAGAGGCCGAGCCTGAGGAGACGGCTCCGCTATTGAGGTGATATTATTAATTGATATCTCGGGAAATTTATTTTCCCCTTTTTATAATTATGTATTTGTTTAATTTGTATTTTTGGATGACTGTATTAAATCTCCTGTTGGAGAGTTTTTATTAATTTGGTTTGTAAAATATTTCTAAAAATTCTGGTACTTAGATATTAATTTATTTTCCGCTGCGACCTTTTATTTATGTATGTCACGTGTGCACACACGTTTGACACGTGTTGTTGGGATGTGTGACCCGTGTTGTCGGGATGTGTGACCCGTGTTGTCATCATCCCGACGCCTCGATTCCCATGTTATTTTAAGGAGAATTTGGGGGCGTCACAGGTTAGTTCTTTCCCACTTCTTAGCAATTCCAAAATTTATAAGAAGAAAATCTCATAACTTGCTTGCATCATCTTTTATCACTTGTTCAAACATTTTCAAATGATAAGATCTTGGTATGGAAGAAGATAAAAATTTAGGCAATAGTCTAATCCTATCTCATATACCTATCGCTAAAGAAAGTCTCAAGTTTAGTTACAAGTCTCTTCCTTATTTGCCATGTGTACATTATCTCAAAATGAGATCTTTGTATGGAGAAAAAGACAAGGTTAGATATCATTCAAATCCTTGTCCAACTTTGAAATACTATTCATATAAAAGCAAATATGCAAATTCGGCTACTCCTCTTCCATATTTATCTTGTTCAAAGTTTACATAGGAAAATTCTTATATTGTTTTCATCTTTCTCCCCCCAATTTCCACTTGTCTTATCAAGCTTAGAAGACAAGATCTTGTATAAAAAGAAAATAAAGTTAGGCATATGTCATTGTCTTCCCCATCTATTCTCTAAACCGTAGCTCACCTTCAAGGAACAATTTTTCTTTCAAATTTTCATGCAAATTTCACTTAATTTTACTTTCTAAGTAATAGGCTCTTTTGAAAATCTAAAAGACATATATCTTTGTCATGCCAAAATTTCAATAGACATCTCTTCAATTTTCCTATAGCTGCACTTTGGCCTCATCTTTCAATTTGGATCTAATTGACATTTATTTTATACAAGTAAAGAGCCTATAGGAAAAATATAATGGATATATCTTTAAACACTTCCAAAGATTGTCTAAACAAAAAGATATTTATTTCCAATATAAAGAAAATCTAATAAGGGAAAAAAATTCGGGTTGTCACACACACACACACATATATATTACACAAGAAAAATCCCAAAATAAATAGTAAATATATATTTTCAAAAAGTTCTAAAGAATTACTAAAATAATTATAAAAAAACATAACCATTTCAAACATTAAAAAAAAAAATCAAAAGGAAAAATTTCGAATTATCACATCTATCACAATGGCGGAGCCATGAATTTATTTTAGGGGGGTCAAGAAAACTAACACAAAATATATAAAATATTTTTTATTTTATTTGTATATATATTTTTTTATGCGATATAGAACAATCTGATATTAAAATCTATAATAAAAATAAAAAACGTTTAATGTAACTTATATATTAAAAATATATATAATATGTCAAGAACAAGTCATCATAAAAAAAATCATAAAAATATGATAGAAATCATCTAACTTCTTTTTTATTTTTATTTTTATTTATAATAAAAACATGAAATTATATTATTATATCATTTTATTTTATATGAGATATATTTTATTTTTAAATTAGATTAAATTTTATAGAAGAGGGTTTAGATAAAATTAAAAAAAGGAAGTCAATATAAGATAAAATTAATATCATCTTACTAAATTATAAAAACAACTAATCTATATATATACATATATATATATATATATATATATATATATTTTTAAAAGGAATGAGCCAGGGTGTAGGAGTGCTATGCTCCCGTTGTCCCAACGTGATTCTGTCACTAATGTAACAGGTATTCCATTCCTTTAAATTAAGAATTTAGAGGACTCAAATTTTTACGCTTATGCTTATTGCATACGTCCAAAAAAAATAATAATAATAAGAAGTTGCGGTTCTACCATTCTGAAGATGGGGGTTGTTACATGTCTAGGTGTAAGGTCATTATTCTGCTTATATAGAATTCATACGTGTTGAAATTTCATTAAATGATGTAAAAGTCCCTTATTCACTCCTATTTGTACAGGAAATAAAGAAAAAAAAATTAGTTACTAGACATAACTAACGAGTATAGTTTTAAATCAATTAGACTTGGTTTAAATATGTCTGAAATTGATTAAAATCAATTTGAATTAATCAATTAAATTAAAAAGTTTCATTAAAATAAATTTAATTTTAAATTGATTCAATGAATCAATCGAAAATCCAACTGTCTTTTTCTATCTACATTGATGCACTTATATATTTATAGTTGTCAAGAGTAAATGTTCAATACTATGCGCATTCCATATTTATCCCTTTCGTTCACTCTCAAGCGTGGTTTGGTTATAAAGATAAATGAAACTCATTACATCCCTTATTATATAATTATTATAATTTTTTTTTAAAATTTATATAAAGTAATAAATTATTCAATTTTTTTAATTTAATAAAAATCAAAAAACTATTTGTATACGATTTGTATACCTTTTACATACACGTATACAAATATTATTTTTACGCATTATTTAATTTAACTATTCGTATTTTTTTTTTCTCTCTTATTATGTTTTTATCTTTTTTTGATATATTTTTTTAATATTTTGGCTAACGTAGCATTTGTACCACGTCAACGATTCCACAAAAGTCACACAAAACCATGTGTGACGCCTCTAATTTACGTTCATAATTCAACGTAAATTGAAGTATTAGGGTAAGTAACGCCAGGTTACTCATCCCCGTATTTATCGAAATTTAATGTAAATCGCAACAGAAAAGTTTTGAATAAAAATTTTCTAATAATCACATGGTAAAATAAAACCACAATATCCACATCATCCATTCTTATAATAACATTGTATTCTTACATGCATAACCCAGTTAGTTTTGTCTGTCATATATAAAACTTATTCTTAAAATTTAGACTAACTTCATGACCATCCAGTCTCCTATGAGTTTTCTTAAATCATCAGGCCTTCTCTTTTCTCAGTCATCAATCCTGCCACATAATTTTATTTTTCCAAAAATAGAAATATGCAAGAGTGAGATTTTTTTGGAAATCTCAGTAAGTACACATGTAACTTAATAAAAGCATAGATATCGTGAAATAATCACATACAAGATAGACAGTCAGAGTATGCATTTATGGCATGCTTCATGTGACTCATGCATAACTTAGTCTTATGTTTTTCATGAACCTACTCTATTATACGTAAACTTTTATTTCTTTTCTTCCATAACATTGTGAGTCTTACTTGTTTTGTATCATCGACAGATTTAGGTCTTTATTGGATCTTACTTATTTCGTATCATCGACAAGTTTAGGTTCCTACCAGCACGTTAGTCATACAGACGTATCGCTGGTCCCTGTCATGACGTGACTAACTTATTAATCTTTTCACTTGTAAAGTTTTTTTAACGTATTTTTTTAAAACAGACTTCATGACTTATGACGACACATATATGTGACGTAATGCAATATACGCATAAACTTAGACTTATAATATGCATATTTTATGTCCATATGAACCTTATAACATATGAGAACATTTCACAATAGCATACATCACATGCATATACATTTACGTCACATTAATTCATAAAGTCAATACCTACTATGATAAACTCAGTTCTAATTTAAATTCTAATTTCATCCTTGATTAAGTCCTTATCTCTTAAAGTTAAAGCATAAAAATTGTAAATATTTCTCTTAGATTTTCATAGCCTCTTGAATCAGTTAAATCTAATATCAAATAAACAAGTTATGTCCGATTCACCAAAAAGTGTCAAATTTGCCAATAATAATTCTATTAAGGCCGAAATTTACTAGAGTTGTTTCTTCATTATTTTCCAAAGCAAAACCTCATGTTTTCACATAATTCTCTTCATATAATATCATAGGATATATTTCTAAAGTCTCATAATTTTTCTATCATTTTTTCATAGCAAAAATTACTCCAAAATTCAATATGTTTCAATTTAATACATAAATAAAGAATAAACTAAAATAAATACCAAACATAATCCAATCATCAAACCATTTATTCTATACCAAGATTAAGTTAATATATGCATTTACAAATTCATCCTAAGCTTGATGGAGTGTTTGGAGTAGGTTTTGTGAAAATCTCCTTCAAAACTCTCAACCACTCTCTTTTGAATTTAAGGTGAAACAAGTATGGTTTGAATGAGGTTTTTCTTACTTCTTTCCCTTAATTTGTCGTGTATGTCCACTAAAAAGACCTTGAATTACTTCTTACACTTATATATATATATATATATATATATGTTGAATCCAAGATTTCAAGTTTCGTATCTATGTGTAGATTTTGATGATAACAAATATATTCAAGTCTCAAACTCAACTTATCTACTCAATAGAGCGAAGCGCACATCAAGTATTAAAGAACAAGTCTACAAATGAAGCTCATAGATTATTTTTGTACATCTCTTGATAAAATTCGAAATTGGATTAAGGTTCAAAAATTAATCTTTTCTCATAAAGCATTAAATTGCATTTTTTTATATACATGACATAAGTATGATATATGCATGACATCAAAAATACTTTAATTTGGAAAATTATATTTTACATGTGCATGATATATGCAATGATCTCATTAAAAACTTTATTTTCAAAAATTATATTTTACATGTGCATGACATATGCAATGACTTCATTCAAAAATTTGAATTTTGAAAATTGAATGACATATGCAATGACTTTATCAAATTTTGAATTTTGAATTTGAAAGATGATTGAGTGAGACTCATTTGCCTATAAATAGCTCACTTGTATTTTGCAAAAACAACAACAACAAGAGCTTACACATCTATTGCTAAGTTTTGCATCATTCTTCAAAACTCTCATTCTCTCTTTTCTAAAGTTTTGAGCCTTAATTCTTGTTCTTTTTTAGAGATATATAGGTTGCGCTGTATTATTTCTATCTCACTCATTGAGAGTGTATTTTGATAGTCTATCCACTATCAACTCTTGTATTTGTAAGAGGGTGCGTATAACCCTTGTGTGTGTAGAATGTGTTATACACAGGGAATAGTTAAATCACCAAGTGTGAGGTGATTGGAAGTGTAGAGGGTGTTCTACACGGATTTTTTGAAGTGGTGCTGCTCAAAGGTGTAATAGGTTTCTATCTCCACCAAAAAGAGATTGAATAGTAGATTTGGGATCCTCAAGGGGTAGCTTGAGGCGATGACGTAGGCAGTGGGGCTGAACCACATAAAAATACTGAGTTTGCTTCTTCTTACCCTACTCTTTACATTTCTTGCTGCTTTATATTCTGTTTATATTTTATATTATGTATTTGATTTATAAGTGTTAATTTTTATAATATAACCCAATTCACCCCCCTCTTGTGTGAGTCATCTGGACAACAATTAGTATCAGAGTAAGGACTCTATTATAAGATTAACTATCTATTGAGTTAAGATCATATGGCTAACATTGCAGCTACTTTCGCTGAAGGTTAATCTAGTAGTCAACCTCCGTTATTTTGTGAAAATAATTATACTTTCTAGAAAACTAAAATGAGAATATTTCTTTAATCTCAAGATCGAGAAATCTGGAAATGTATTGTAAATGGGTCTTATATTCCAACGAAAATTGTTGATAGAGTAAAGGTCAAAAAGGAAGAGGAAGAGTTTGATCGCGAAGACGATAAATTTTATACTGTGAATGTAATGGCTATGAATTTTTTATATAATGCTCTCAATGGTAATGAATTTAACAGAATAATGACTTGCAGGACAGCAAAGGAAATTTGGGACAACTTGGAAGTAACCTATGAAGGAACTTCACAAGTCAAAGAATCAAAAATTTATGTTCTTACGCATGAATATGAATTGTTTAAAATGAATGATGATGAATCTATCTCTTCTATGTATACTTGTTTTACTAATATTATCAATAGTTTGACATCTCTTGGTAAAGTTTATTCCAGCTTAGAGATAGTAAGGAAAATTCTCAACTCCTTGCCAAAACGTTGGGAATCAAAAGTAACGGCAATTCTTGAAATTAGAGATCTTAAAAAATTCGAAGTAAATGAACTCATTGAATCACTTATTACACATGAGTACATGTTGAAAAGAGGAGAAAAAGAAGGAAAGTAAAAGAAAAACTTGGCACTTAAAACCGTTCCTCATGAAAGTGAAAGCAATGAAGATGAAGAAAGCGATGACGAAGAGATTGCAATGATCATAAGAAGATTTAAGAGATTCTTGAAAAATAAAGCTCCTCCAAAAAAACCTTTCAAAAAATCTTTCAACAAAGATACAGGTAAAAATGATTCATTAATTTGTTATAAATGTAAAAAGTCATGACATATCAAGGTAGATTGTCTCATGCTAAAGAAATATTGATACAAAGGCAAGAAAGCAATGAAAACTACATGGGATGATGATTCAAGTAGCTCAGACAGCGACGCAAGTAATAAAGAATCTGCTTGTCTTATGGCTAAATATGATTTTGAGGTAACAAATCTTGAAAATCCCTCTTATGAAGAATTGTAAAATGTTTTGGAAGAGGTATATGAAGAATTTGAAAAATTTGGTATTAAGAATACCGTTTTGAAAAAGAAAAATTCTTCTTTAATAAAAAAATTGATATTTTAAGAAAAGAAAATATAGTTTCAAAAAATGAAAATGATGAACTGAAAAAGAAAGTAGCTGATTTAGAAAAGATTGTTGAAAATTTCACAAATGGAAAAAGAAATTTCGAAAAACTTCTTGGTAATCAAAGATGTGTTTTTGATAAGGTAAGCTTGGGATACATGTCAAAAGAAAAACTCAAACCCTATAAATTTTTTTTTGATAAACCCTTTAAATCAAAATCAGATTTTCAAAATTCTTTTCTTAAAAATAGATTTGTCAAAGAAAGACATTATTACAATCACTCAAATTATTCAAGTATGTTACATGTTATTTGTAATTTTTACAATAGAAATGGTCATAACTATCATACTTGTCCTATTAGAAGAAAACATACAATTACTATTAGGGCCATATGGGTACCAAAAAATCTTATTTATTCTAATACTAATAAATAAATGATCCAAAGAACATGAGTACTAAGAAAAATTATTTTAATTGTTTTTGTAGGTATGCATGAAGTCTTCCGTAAGTAAAACAATATGGTTTTTAGATAGCGGATACTCAAGACACATGACAGGAGATAAAACTAAGTTCATCGATCTCACTCCTAAAGAAAAAGGACACGTAACATTTGGAGACAATTCAAAAAGGAAGATCGTGGGAATAGATAAAATTTGTAATAAGTCTTCTCTCATAATTGAAGATGTTCTACTTGTTGAAGGTCTAAAACATAATCTTTTAAGTATAAGTCAATTATGTGATAAAGGATTTATAGTTACCTTCAAAAAGGATAAGTGCATTATTTTGAATAATCATGATTGCAATATTTGTTTTATTACTTTTAGAAACAATAATGTTTATACAATTGAATTTAAAGAAATTGTCTCACAAGATACTATTTGTTTATCAACTCAACATAAAAATAGTTGGTTATGGCATAAAAGGTTAGGTCATGTAAACATGGAACTTATTTTCAAACTTTTAAAAAATGATCTTGTAAGAGGTTTGCCAAAAGCAAACTTTTTTAAAGACAAAGTCTGTGATGCATGCCAATTTGGTAAACAAACAAAAACTTTTTTCAAATTCAAGAAACATATTTTCACTACTTGACATTTGCAACTAATACACATGGACCTTTTTGGACTAAATAGAGTTGCGAGTCTGGGAGGAAAATATTATGCATTTGTTATTGTTGATGATTTCTCTAGATATACTTGGGTCATCTTTCTTGCTCATAAAAATGAGGTACATAATGCCTTTACCAAGCTATGCAAGAGAATTCAAAATGAAAAGAGCTATACTATTTCAAATATCCGAAATGATAAGGGGAAAGAGTTTGTCAATACAGATATTGAGTCTTTTTGTGATGAAAATAGTTTTCTGCATAATTTATCTGCTTCTCGAACTCCTCAACAAAATGGGATAATAGAGAGGAAGAATAGATCTCTTCAAAAAATGACAAAAACAATGCTTAATGAAAATAGTTTACTTAGTTATTTTTGGGCCGAAGCGGTAAGTACTGCATGTTATGTTATAAATATAGTTATGTTAAGGTCTAAATTAGATAAAAACCCCTTATGAGTTTTGGAATGAGAAAAAGTCCAACATTGGTTACTTTCATGTATTTGGATGCAAATGTTTTATACTCAATGACAGAGATAATTTAGGAGAGTTTGATGCAAAATCTGATGAAGTTATCTTTCTTGGATATTCAACAAATAGTAAAACTTATAGAGTATTCAATAAAAAGACTTTGACTGTACAAGAATTTATACATGTAGTATTTGATAAATCTAACCCTCTACTCTCCAAGAAATCTATTGATAAAGAATCAGAAGGTACAAATAACATAAATAGTCTCAATCTCGACAAAGAGAATACAATAGAAGAAGTCCAACATGGAGACATCAGGAAAGATCATCAAGATTTAGTACAAGATGCAACCAAATAGTGGAAACATGTGAAAGAATATCCAGTGGAACAAATTCTAGGAGAACCTTCACGATATGTAAGTACTCGATCATCTTTTAGAAATATTTATAATCACACTATTTTTTTTATCTCAAATTGAATGCAAAAATATTGATGAAGTACTTATTGATGAATCATGGATTCTAACTATTCAAGAAGAGATAAATCAATTTGAAAGAAATAATGTATGGACACTTGTTTCTAGATCCAAAAATCATACTGTTATTAGAACAAAATGGTTTTTAGAAATAAGAAAGATGAGTCTGAAATCATCACTAGAAACAAGGCTCGACTTATAGCCCAATGTTTCAATCAAGAGGAAGGAATTGATTATGATGAAACGTATGCACCTATCGCAAGATTAGAAACTATTCGAATGTTATTTGCATATGCATATTATAAAAATTTCAAACTTTTTTAAATGGATGTTAAAAGTGCTTTCTTAAATGGTTTTATAAATGAAGAGGTATATGTTAAGCAACCTCCAGGTTTTGAAAATCATATTTTTCCTAATCATGGTTTTAAGCTCGCAAAAGTATTATATGGACTCAAATAAGCTCCTGGAGCTTGATATGAGAGGTTTAGTGGTTTCTTGATTGAAAAAGGTTTTTTAAGAGGAAAGATCGATACAACTCTTTTTATCAAATATAAACAGGATGAAATTCTTCTAGTTCAAATTTATGTTGATGGTATAAAATTTGGTGCTACTAATGAAAATATGTGCCAAGATTTTGCTAAAAGCATGTAGGAAGAATTTGAAATGAGCATGATGGGAGAACTTAATTTCTTTCTTGGATTACAAATCAAGCAAGCAAAAAGTAGAACATTCATTAATCAGTCAAAATATATCAAAGAGTTATTCAAAAAGTTTGAGATGCAAGGTGCGAAGGTAATTGGAACACCAATGAGTCCAACCACCAAATTTGATAAAGATGAAAGCGGTAAGCCAGTTGATTCAAAGGTATATCGAGGTATGATTGGTAGTTTGTTATATTTGACAGCTAGTAGACCTGATATTATGTTCAGTGTATGTTTATGTACATGTTTTCAATCATCTCCAAAGTAATCTCATTTGATTGCAGTCAAGCGTATTTTTAGATATCTTGCTCGTACCATTGACCTAGGGTTATGGTATCCTAAGCACACTTCTTTTGATCTTATTAGTTATTCAGATGCGAATTATGCTGGTTGCAAAGTTGATCGAAAAAGTAGTAGTGGAACATGTCATTTTTTAGGTCATGCACTTGTTTCATGGTTTAGTAAAAAATAAAATTCTGTTGCATTATCTACTGTTGAGGCAGGTAGTTGTTGTGCTCAAATTCTTTATATAAAGTAACAACTTGAGAATTTTAAACTTATGTACAATCACATTCCAATCAAATGTAATAATACAAGTGCTATAAATCTTTCAAAGAATCCAATACAACAT
Source organism: Platycarya longipes (assembly GCA_036559045.1). Classification (NCBI taxonomy): domain Eukaryota; kingdom Viridiplantae; phylum Streptophyta; class Magnoliopsida; order Fagales; family Juglandaceae; genus Platycarya; species Platycarya longipes. The sequence goes on along the minus strand of CM071800.1, from coordinate 28,284,371 downwards.
TTTAGGACCAAACATATTGAAATTAGATATAATTTTCTTAGAGATCATGTACAGAAAGGTGATATTGTACTAGAATTCACAAGCACACACGATCAGTTGGCAGAAATTTTCACAAAATCCCTACCAGAAGATAGATTATGCATGATTAAAAGAGAAATAGGAATGATGCATGTCATGAATATCTGCTAGATATTTTTATTCCATTATCTCAAATGACCTACAGAAATTTGAGACGTTTAGTCTCATAATTCAAATACATTTGCTCCTCATAGATCATCATGCCATCCTTATCTAAAGGATTAGGCAATCAAAATGAAGAAGCAAGCAAGGATTTTAAATCCTTATTCTGTTGCTTTAAGTCTATTATTTTTCTGTTAGACTCTTGAATAAGTCGTTGAAGAACATCGATCTTCTCATTAAGCTTCTTTATCTCGCGGGTTTTGGACTGTAACTGAGCGGAAAAAGCGACAATGGACGATGAGTATCGAGTTTCGAGATTCACAAGCTCGTAAATGGCATCATGATCTGATTTATTAGCCAAATCAGTGTTTTGTTGCTTCATGAAGCCTACAACAGATGCAGAAATACTTTGAGGTGAAGAATACCTCATATCTTGATCACAAGAAGCACCAAAGAAAATTGATGATCCATTGAAATTTTGTAGAGTGAGTAGGGGTGTAAATGGTCCGGTCCGGTCCGGGAAATTTGTGGACCGATTTCATTCGGTCCAAGAATTCTCTCACCCTGGACCGGACCGAACAGGAGTTCGGTCCATACCGGTCCGGTCCAATTCGGTCCAGGGGCGGTCCGGTCCGGTCCAGGGGTGTCCCATATGATTTAATGGGCTAAATTTAATATAAAATTCTACAATGACCAAATATTTTTTTGGTCCAAATTTAACTACTATAAATTATAATATGTTAATATTATAAAAGTATATATTATATATTAATATGTTAGTATATATTATATATTAAGTATGTTAGTAAATTATAACTAATAGTCTAATAGTCTAATAACACTTTCACATTAGTACATGTTAATAAACAATAACTAATAAGTAATAACACTATTACAATTTACATTAGTATATTATATATTTATATGTTAGTAAATAGTGATAAATTAGTAATAATATATTAAATAATAATAATACACTTATTATTTATATGTTAATATATAAGAGTATATATTATATATTAATATATTAGTTAATATTAAATATTAAGTATGTTAGTAAACTATAACTAATAATCTAATAGTCTAATAATACTATTACATTAGTATATGTTAATAAACTATAACTAATAAGTAATAATACTATTATAATTTATATTAGTAATTATATATTTATAGGTTAGTAAATAGTGATAAATTAGTAATAATATATTAAATAATAATAATACACTTATTATTTATATGTTAATATTATAAGAGTATATATTATATATTAATATATATTAATATTAATATTAAAATTTATATATTATTATTTATATATACATATATTTAAAATTTAAAATTTAAAAAAAAAAATTCTAGGGGTTCGGTCCGGTCCGGTCCGGTCCAGGGAGATGAACTCCTTGGACCGGGACCGGACCGGAATTTTCCGGTCCATATATTTTTTGGACCGGACCGGACCGGACTCCAACCGGTCCGGTCCGGTCCCGGTCCGGGACAACCGGTCCAGTCCGGTCCGCCGGTCCGGTTCGGTCTTTTTACAGCCCTAAGAGTGAGAATGAAGATAAACTACAGAGATTATAAGAAGATTTGATGCGAATTAGATAAATCTAAGGATTGTTTTTATAAAGATGGAAATAAGTACAAAACAAACTGTCATCTCTTCAAATCTTACTTAGTCAAGCTTACAAGATATGCCGGATGCATATTGTCAAAAGTTACCGAACTAAGCCAGCGAGATTTATTGCAGATTGTCTCTATTTCTCTCATGAAAATGCTGCCATTATCTGCTGATGTTAACTCTGTGCTTGAACACTCACTCGTTCCGATTCCTCTATTCGAAGTTTCAGAATACGAGTTAATTCTGTGAATTTTTTGCTTTAATATCTTATTCTTTCTACCTTTATTTGCAAAATTTTGATGTAGAACAGATATTTGATTGTTAAGTCGATCAACCTCATTTACCCTCGCTAGTAATTTTCGAGACATGGTCTTAACAGAGGCAGCATATTGAGCACTGAGAGTTCTTGATTCTGTAACAATCTCAGAATCAGTCTTATCAAAAAAATGCATCTCTGCTTCTATCATGGTATTGACAACGTCAGGAGACAAAATAACTGGTTGGGACGGTTGTTGATTCAAATCTGGAAGATTAGTGGAAAAAATTTTCTCAGCCATTCTATCGTTTTGAATAAACAGAAACTAGATCAATGAGTGGGGTGAAATTTTATTTGAGTATCCGACGGGTGAAAATGGTCTTTTAAACAGCAACTTTCAAATCTCGATAATATTTTATTTGTCAACAACATCACGTGGATTTGAATTTGCTTCTGTACTGAATTACCAGAGCTAGACTTCTAATCTTTGTAGGTTTTGTCGGGCACGCATGGCTCCGCACCGAATTGTTAGAGCTAGACCTTCAATCTTTGCAGGTTTTTCGGACATGCATGGCTTCGCACCGAATTCTCTACAGTCTCTACTAACGCAACGTTTTATTTGTCTTTTGGTTATTATAGGAAAATGTCTTATTGAGCTAATTATAATTCCTTTTTAATGATGCCAAAAGGGGGAGAAGTTTTAGACGTAAATATTTAGATTTTTAACTCTGTTATATATGCTGGAATTATGTTTATTTATTACTTGAAAAACTAACGCATATTTTCAGGGGGAGCTTAAGTATTACTACGAGTCTCAAAATTCCACTAAGTATTTGTCATCATAAAAAATGAGGAGATTGTTGAATCCAAGGTTTCAAGTTTCGTATCTATGTGTAAATTTTGATGATAACAAATATATTCAACTCTCAAGCTCAAATTATCTACGCAATGGAGCGAAACGCACATCAAGTATAAAAAAACAAGTCTACAAATGAAGCTCATAGATTATTTTTGTACATCTCTTGATAAAATTCGAAATTTGATTAAGGCTCAAAAATTAATCTTTTCTCATAAAGCATTAAATTATATTTTTATATATATATGACATTAGCATGATATATGCATGACATCAAAAATGTTTTAATATGGAAAATTATATTTTACATGTGCATGACATATGCAATGATCTCATTAAAAGCTTTATTTTTAAAAATTATATTTTACATGTACATGACATATGCAATGACTTCATTCAAAAATTTGAATTTTGAAAATTGAATGACATATGTAATGACTTCATCAAAATTTGAATTTTGAATTTGAAAGATGATTGAGTGGGACTCATTTGCCTATAAATAGCTCACTTGTGTTTTGTAAAAACAACAACAACAAGAGCTTACACATCTATTGCTAAGTTTTGCATCATTCTTTCAAAGCTCTCATTCTCTCTTTTCTAAAATTTTGAGTCTTAATTCTTATTCTTTTTTAGAGAGATATAGGTTGCGCTGTATTGTTTCCATCTCACTCATTGAGGAGTGTATTTTGATAGTCTACCTACTATTAACTCTTGTATTTGTAAGAGGGTGCGTATAACCCTTGTGTGTGTAGAAGGTGTTTTACATGGGGAATAATTAAATCACCAAGTGTGAGCTGATTGGAAGTGTAGAGGGTGTTCTACACGGATTTTTTGGAGCGGTGCTGCTCAAAGGTATAAAAGGTATCTATCTCCACCTAAAGGAGATTGTATAGTGAATTTGGGATAGTTTAAGGCGAGGAAGTAGGCAGTGGGGCTGAACCTCGTAAAAATACTGAGTTTGCTTCTTCTTACCATACTCTTTACATTTCTTACTGCTTTATATTCTGTTTATATTTTATGTTGTGTATTTGATTTATAAGTGTTAATTTTTATAATATAACCCAATTCACCCCCCTCTTGTGTTAGTCATCTGGGCAACAATATATATATATATATATATATATATAATGAGTGGCATATGCATGAGTTAGACGAAGCACTCAGATGCTTATCTTCATCTAATAGGTAAGCTGCTTTCCCCCTCCCTTTAGGCATCATCATCCCCCTAATCTTAGGCTTTATTGTTCCTATCTCCATCCAAGGGTCATTTTTTATCCACTTGCAACCTTATCTTAATCAAGGGCTCAAATGATTCTAGCACATGGCGGTAGAAACAAAATATCATGATGGTATCTTCTAATGGAGTGCTTCCGGCCACTTCCATCCCAAATAAGTCCTAGATAAAATTCAATTATTCAAAAAATCAAAACATGAAAATTTTATATCATCCTATTAATCTTCTATAAGATTTTGAATCACCTTATTCTGAGATCAAATGAGAAAAATATGATTAATTCACTAAAACACGTCAAAACCACCCGAGAATACCCAATCCGAGTTCACCATTTGTTTCCTTTTGTTTTCTTGCCAACCAAGGATTTTAGATGAGTTCTCTCCTTTTACCACATACCCCTTACACCTGTTAATATGTCAAAAAGAATAAAAACCCATCAGAATTTTTGTCACATGGCCAAGATAAATGCACTTTGCTTAAATCGGTTATCAGTTGACTATTATTCCTATCTGTCCACTTCACACCTGATTTAGTTCTTGATCCGGTCCTTATATTCAGAAACGTAAAGTATGAAAATTCTATATCTCCCTATTAAGATTTTATAAGAATTAGAATCACTTCATTATAAACTCATATGAAAAAGTTATGATTATTATACTGAAAGTCGACAGATTAGCTCGAGAATGCCAATCTGGGCATACCAAGTGTTTGATAGATATTCTTTCTTGTTTCATACAAAATTTCCTAAATAAAATCTCCTCATTTGCCATATATCTACACACTTATCAAGATCTTAGGATAATTTAGAAAATAATCCAAAGACTTAATCTTATTCAAAGTCCTTAGTCAACTTTAAAGTCAATGCCTATATATCCAAATTCGATTTTGCTACTTCAATCTGAATTTCGTATTTGATTGAGTACACATTTTCAAAAATTTCAAACATAAAAATTATATAAATATATCTTAGAGTTATATGGAAATTAGAATCACCTTATTTAGAGATCAGACGAAAGAGTTATGACTAATTTATCGAAAGATGTTGAAATTGCTCGGAACAGATCAATCCGATTTCACCATGTGTTTCCACTTGATTTCTCCTTCAATTCCCTATTTCAAATTTTTACTCTTGACTTTTCAAAGGCTATATCACCTGAATTGTTCTTTTTATTAAGCTATATATAAAAATAGAGTAAGATAAAATAATAACAATAACACCATAAAGGAATTTCTATAGTTTTTGTTCCCCTTTCCAATACTAAAGAAATCCAAATATGTGTAACAATTATATTTCTAATTGAATTAAAAGAAGCAAGATAAAAAGGTTTTCACAATAAATATAATCTTTCTATTATAAAATTAATAAAAGGAATCAGGTTGTCACACGATGTATCCTTAGCATTGCTCATTCAAATAATATTTCATTTATCTTTCAAACTTTTATATGTTCGTATCTTAAGTAGGGTTGTATAGGAATCAAGAAAATCGACTAACACTAACTCCGATCAGTTGCCGGAGCACAGAATCGATAGAAAACGAAAAAGAGCCAATTGACTAGCGACAGGAATTAATGAAAAGTGATGCCGACCGACTCATCAGTTTGAACCAGGAAAAAATTGTTGAATTGGCCGACCGTTTATATATAATATATATTTAAAATATCTATACTTGACATGTTCTGTTTCACTCATTTTCTATTTTACTTAAAAGAGTTAAATAATGTCATTTTGGGCACGAATTTTATAAAAGAAAGAATAATGAAACGGTGCTTGCCGTTTCGAGCTAGGGTTAAAACACCCTTGAGGCTCCTTCCTTTTTAAAATTTCTCATTCTCTCATTCTCACTTCTCACTTCATAGAACAAGCCAGTCGTAGCCACTCTAGGTCCTCAGCCTCTTCATCGTCCTCTAACCTCTTGCAATTCGATGCTCTTTTAGGTTTATCTCTCTCTCAAATCTCTTATATATGTAATGGCTCTTTTTGTTGAGTATTATATTGAGAAATGAATTTATTAAATGAATGAGTAGTTAGTGATTGTTTGTGATTTTTTTTTAATGGGAATCAAGAAGAGAGACCGATGGAGCACCGATAAATTGACGATAATCAGCCAAAATTATACTAGCTGATTTTATGTATGGTTTGTTTATTGAGATGACACCAAAACTCTAAAATACATCTCAAATTTATCATTACATTTTTTTAAATTCTTATACAAAATATAATAAAATAATTAATATTTTCAAATTTCAAAACACATTTTTCAAATCCTAAAACAAAATTAATATTAAAAAAAATATATAATAATATATTATTTTTATTTTTATTTTATCTCATCTCATTTTTAAAAACAAATCAGACCTTACTCTATCGATTGGTATCGGACCGTATTTTTCTCATAAAACAATATCGGTTTAATTTCGAATATGAACCAAAACCAAAACCAAAATTGGGGAGTTCGGTTTTCACCCCATTATTATAATCTTAACTAACTAAACGATCCCTTAAAAATTATATATAAACTCTGAGATATATATATTTTTTGTTATAAAATTAATATAAAACTACTATTGTAAGAGAATATTTTGAACTCTTTATTTCTCAAAAACTGAATTTTTTCTCTTCCTTTATTTTTTTATTTATTTCTCTCATTTTTCTTTCTTTTCTTTTCTTCTTACTTGTACAAAATTGTTGCCCATATGACTAGCACAAGAGGGATGGTGAATTGAGTTATATTAAAATATTGATACTTATAAACTAAATATACAATATAAAATATAAACAGAATATGAAGCAGCAGGAAGTATAAAGAGTAAGGGTAAGAAGAGCACTCAGTATTTTAACGAGGTTCAGCCCTACTGTCTACGTCCTCGCCTCAATCTACCTCTTGAGGATCTCAAATTCATTATTCAATCTCCTTCAGGTGGAGATAGAAATCTATTACACCTTTGAGCAACACTTCTACAAAGAATTCGTGTAAAACACCCTCTACACTTGCAATCACCTCACACTTGGTGATTCAACTATTCCCTATGTAGAACACCTTCTACACACATAAGAGTTATATGCACCCTCTTACAAATACAAAAGCTGATAGTGGGTAGATTATCAAAGTAAACTCTTCAATGAGTGAAATAAGAACAATACAACAAAACATATATCTCTCTCAAAATGAATAAGGATTAAAGTATAAAACTTAAAAAAGAAAGAATGAGGGCTTTGAGAAAATGATGCAAAACTTAGCAATTGATGTCTAAGTTCTTGTTGTAATTTTACAAAATCGAAATGAGCTATTTATAGACAAATGAGTCTTCATATTCAAATTTGAAAAGACTCACATGTCAAATAAGAACACTATTCACTTTTCAAAAAATTCAAATAAAAATATCTCATTTTTATATTTGTCAAAGACAACTCCATTTATTTTTTCAAAGAAATCAAATTTAATCTCTTACTTTTCATACATGACAAAATGAGTATGGTTTATTTTTCAAACTAAATCATCTTCTTTTTGTATATGTCAAAAAAATACACAACCACCTTTCAAGATTTTCAAACAAATCATCTATCTTTTGTATTTGTTAAAAAAATACACAATCACCCTTCAAGATTTTCAAACAACACATGCACATGTTAAAAATGACAATCAATAATCTTACAAATTCAAATCTTTATGCATATGTGGAAAAATAATAATAATTTTTGAAATTAAATATTTTAATAAAGTTATGCAAATGTAAAAAATGCAATTTCAAATTTTAAGAAATGTACAAAATTACTCTATGAGTTTCATTTGTAAACTTGTTCTTCTTTTTACTCATACTTAATTTCTTGATATGCTTAGCTCTCTTCATGCGTAGACAGCTTGATCTTGAGTCTTGAATTTATTTGTTATCATCAAAATCTATACGTAGATACGAGACTTGAAACCTTGGGTTCTACAAAAACTAATCGAAAACGTTCGTATTTATAAGTATAAATTACTGTACAAGTTACTGTGCAAATTGAGAAAAAAATGCAGATGTGGGGGATGAAGCACATGGGCTTTGGGAGGGGGTCATTCATTGCCCCTCTCCATGCATTAGTACAACATTCCCTTTTAAATGACCACCCATAAAAAATCTACCTTGTTAAAACATTGCCAAGAAAAAATCCAGTGGGAAGAAAAATCAATGGCGAAGAAAAAATAGTACGGTTATCTTATGTACCTTCAAGTGTTTTAAGATTGCCTCATTAAAACCTTGTAGAGGAAAATCCAGTGGGCAAAACTTCAGCGAAGAAAAAAGAATACAATCAACACAAGTCTTCAAGACATTTACTCCCTCTGAAAAGTACATGACGATAGATCTTTGAGTTTTCGCATTCCAATATTTTGTACAATTTTTTTGAATGTCGCATTTGGTAATACTTTTGTAAATAAATCTGCCAGATTATCACTTGATCGTATCTGCTTGGCATCAATTTCACATTTCTCTTAAAATTTGTGAGTATAAAAGAATTTAGGTAAAATATGTTTGGTCTTATCACCTTTGATATATCCTTCTTTGATTTGAGTGAAAAAAACAGTATTATTTTCATATAAAATTGTTGGGCTATTATTGATCATTAGAATACCACACTTTTCTTAAATATGTTAAATTACTGATCTTGGCCAAATACACTCTCGACTTGTTTCATGAATAATAATGATCTCTGAGTAATTTGAAAATGTGGCAGATAGTGTTTGTTTGATAGATCTCCATGATATGGCAATATCTTTAGAAGTAAATAAATATCCAATTTGAGATCTACTTTTGTGTAGATCTGAAAGATACCCTGCATCTGCATACTCAATCAATTGTGGACTTAATCCATATGGATAAAATAATCTCATATCAACCATACCATGAAGGTAACGAAAGACATATTTAATATCATTTTAATGCCTTCAAATTGGTGCAGAACTATATCTTGCAAGCAGATTAACTGAGAATGTAATATTAGGTCGAGTGCAATCTGTAAAATATATCAAAACTTCAATTGCACTTAAATATGGTACTTCAGAACCAATAATTTCTTCATCGTCTTCACAAGGATGGAATGGATCATTCTTTACATCAAATGATCGAACAACCATTGGAGTACTCAGTGAATGAGTTTTGTCCATATAAAAGTGTTTCATGACTTTCTCTATATACATGGACTGATGAATAAAAATTCTATTTGACAAGTGCTCAAGCTGCAGGCCGAGACAAAGTTTTATTTTGTCAAGATCTTTCATTTCAAATTCACTCTTTAAATATGTAGCAGTTCTTGAGATCTCTTAATGAGTTTTCACAATATTTAATATATCAACATAAATTACAATAATGATAAATCTGGATTCTGATTTCTTAATAAAAACTCATGGACATATAAGATTGTTCTCAAATCTTTCTTTCAATAGATATTCGCTTAGACGATTATACCATATACGTCCAGATTGTTTTAACCCATATAAAGATTTTTGAAATTTGATTGAGTACATACTTTTAAATGTACTTGTAGATACTTCAGGTATTTTATATCCTTCAAGAATTTTCATATATATGTCATGGTCTAAGGATCCATATAAATATGCAGTGACTACATCCATCAACTGCATCTCTAATCCTTTTGTAACAAATAAACTAATAAAAAATCTGAATGTGATTGTATCCATAACGGGAAAATATGTTTCTTCATAATCAATTCAGGGTTTCTGTAGAAAATCTTGTGCGACAAGTCGTGCTTTGTACCGCATAATTTCATTTTTCTTATTACGTTTTCATACAAATACCCACTTATATCTAACAGGCATTATACCCTTTGGTGTTTGGATAACAGGTCCAAATACTTCTCGTTTTGCTAGCACGTTTAATTTAGCTTTAATAGCTACTTTCCATTTTGGCCAATCATTTCTACGTCGATATTCTTCGACGATTCTTGGTTCACTTTTCTCATTACTTCTGGTAACGTCAATGGCCATCTTATATGAAAATATATTGTCGACAACAGTTTTATTTCTATCTAGATTTCTCCAGTATTTATAAAATGTATTGAGAACTCATTATTTTCAGGTATTTGTTCCTCTTCAAGGGAAAACATTTTATAAAATACCTCTTCAGGAGGTCCATTTTTAGGAGATTTTGGGATAGAATATTTGACATCTTCAGGAACATCAACTTTATTTGTAACCTGTATTGTGAGTATGGATTTTTCAGGAATACTAACTTCATTTTGTATCTTTTTCTTTCAGAAAATTTTATCTTTTGTATCAATAGGTCTTCCACGCTTTAGGTGTGCCTTAGACTCAAAACGTGTTTTAAACATATCTCCTATAATGGGCTCAAGGTATCTAATAATAGATGGAGAATCAAAACTAACATATATTCCAAATCTACGTTGATGGCTCATTTTTGTATACTGTGGAGGTGCAATTGGAACATATACAGCACATCCAAAATTACGAAGATGAGAAATATTTGATTGTTAACTAAATGCAAACTGTAATGGATAATATTTATGATATGCAGATGGTCTAATTCGAATAATTGATGCTGCATGAAGTATGACATGTCCCCAAGTAGAAACAAGTAATTTTAATTTCATAAGTAAAGGTCTAGTAATTAGCTGAACTTTTTCGATTAAAAATTCAGTTAAACCGTTTTGAGTGTGTGTATGGACAATAGGATATTCAACATCTATTCCTATTGACATGCAATAATTATCAAAAACTTGAGATGAAAATTCGTCTGCGTTATCCAATCGAATGGTTCTAATTGGATACTTAGGAAATTGTACTCGTAGTTTGATTATCTGAGTAAGAAGTCTAGCAAATGCAACATTTATAGTAGAAAACAGACAAGCATGTGACCATCGACTTGATGCATCAATCAAAATCATAGATTATTTAAATGGTCCACTTGATAGATGAATATACCCACATATATCTCCATGAATCTTTTGTAAAAAAGATGAAGATTCAACAACGACTTTTGAGGAGGATTGTCTTATAATCAACTTACCTTGAAAACATGCAGAGCATGAATATTCATTGTGTAAAAAATCTTTTAATTTTTTAAGAGATGCCTATGTGAATTATCAATAATTCGTCTCATCATTATTGATTCCAGATGTTCAAGGCGATCATGCCAAATTATAAATACTTTAGGGTCAATGCACTTCTGGTACACTACCATATATGATTCAATTGTTTTCATTTTTGTATAATACAATCCAGAAGAGAGAGCAGACAATTTTTCTATTATGAGCTTTTAGCCCGATATTATTTTAGTAGTGAGAAGATGCTCTTTACTGCCTTCATTGATCACTCAATAAATTTTTCTAGATTGTGAAGAAAATAGAATATTATCAATCCAAAATTTGGTGCCATTAGGCAATACAATATAAGCTCTTCCAGAACCCTCAATTAGATTTGATGAACCTAATATAGTATGGACATAAGTTTTACTTAGCGTTAGATTTTGAAAATATTTTTTATATTTTATAATTGTGTGAGTTGTAACACTGTTAGTCAGACATATATCTTTATCATCAAACTCAGAGATAAAAAGTTCATCTATGTGATATATGATTCTACAAAATATACAAAATTTTCATTACAAAGAAAATACATTAATTGGGTGGAACACTTCCATCTCCAATTAAGTGTTCAATTCTACCATCAGAATTATTAAAAAAATCAGAAACATCAAGATGAATGATATATACATTTAATAAATCATCTGATAGTTCTACTAAATTTGTTTCATTCATTTTATTCTTTCCTTTTATAGATACTTAATATAAATCTGTCAAGTGCCTGGCCGTACGACAGGTACGTGACCAGTGTTCAGTCATTCAACATCTATAGCACATTTTTTCACTTCTCTTTGAAGAATTATTTTAGGGACTTTTACTCCTTTCTGAATTGTACCGCTTCTGATAATACGGTATATTATTTTTAGTATTCATTTTAATGTTATTACTTTTGGGACTGATATTTCTATAGTTTCTCCTACCTTGTCCACGTCATCGATTTTTTTGAAAGGATGCACCATGTACTTTTGGGAATGATGCATCTAGTATCATTCACTTCAGGGAATGATGTTGAACCAGTAGGGCGTGTTTAATGGTTTTTTAATAAAAGCTCATTGTTCTTCTCAGTTATTAGAAGACAGAAAATAAGTTCAGAATATTTCTTGAATTTTCGCTCTCGATACTACTGCTGCAGGAGCACATTCGAGGCATGAAAAATAGTATAAGTCTTCTCTAACATATCATCATCGGTGATTTTCTCACCGCATAATTTAAGTACTGAGCTAATTTTAAAAAGTTCGGAATTATACTCACTAACACTTTTAAAATTTTGCAATTTCAGGTGCAACAATTCATAACTAGCTTTTGAGAGGATAACAGTCTTCTGGTATTCAAATCTCTCCCTTAAATTATTTCATAAAATAAAAAAATCTTTTACTGTAAGATACTCAGTTTTTAATTTTTCGTGAAAATTGTGGCGAAAGAAATCTTTATTTTAGCACGGTCCTACAAGGACACTTGATTTCTTTCTTTAATTATTTCTCCCAAATTCATAGCATCCAGATGGATTTCAGTATTAAATATTTAGGATAAATAATTTTTTCCAAATATGTCAAGAGCAACTAATTCTAATTTGGTAAAATTTGTCATTTTCTACACATATAAATAGTGAAATAAATGTGCATTTCAGAAATATATTTATATAGTCACATAGATTTTAAATAATAATCAGTAATAAAATATTTCATATTCATATCAAAGACAACAAATAATATATTGAAAAACTTATTTGAGGAATAAGACCATTAGTTTCAAAATTGATAGAACCGTCGTATTGATAACGTGTTATAAAATTAATATAAAATTATTATTGTAAGGGAAAATATTTAGAATTTTTTATTTTTTAAGAATTGAATTTTTTTTTCTCTCATATTTCTTTTTTTTCTTTTTTTTTTTAAATTTTTTAAATTTTTTTCTTTTTATTTATATAAAATTGATAAAAAATATTCATATTTATAAATATAAATTATTGTATAAATTATTATACAAATTAAAAGAAAAAAATACAAATATGAAGAATATTCTTGAGAAGAAGGTAATTCTTTAGTCCCAACTTGCATTATTATCACATTTTTAACGTTTTCTTTTTGAGGTCTCGTTTGTATTTGAAAATGAGTTCAACTCATCTCAATTATCTTCATTTCATCATTATATTTTTATAAGTTTTTATATAAAATACAAATTTTTATACATATTTTTTAAATCTCAACATATATTTTTTAAAATTTTAACATATTTTTTTTAAATTTTAAAATAATAATAATATTAAAAAATAAATTAAACTCATCTCAATTTATTATATTTTCAAATTCAAGCGAGGCCTAAATCTTAAGGCCCCTCGGTTTACGAGTTGCTGAGCCTGCTCTGTTTAGCTGTCTCTGTCACACGCTGTTTTTGGTTTCCTCGAAAAGGCTATGGAGGCTAGTGTAAAGAGGGAGTTACCGGAGACTTCCAGTGCAAGAAACGGCCCCCAGCGGAGCGGACAGGTCCCGGTCATCGAACTCAGTGGCGGAGACTCCGACTCCGATTCAGATTCAGACGCCGTTCCGAGGAAGAAAGTTAAGGTTACGGAGAAGACGACGAAGAAGATGGAACTAGATGGATGGGGGTTAGTTGTGCAGCCCGGGTATCTCCGAGTGCTTCCTCCGTCGGAAGCGGCCTCGGCGCTTGCGAGTCCGATATTGGACGTATGTTCTGGAGTGCTCGCTGCGAGTGGGCAGAGCTCATGCAAGCAGTTCTGGAAAGCTGGAGACTATGAGGGCGCTCCGTCTAGTGACTGGGGTTCGTCCACGGGTAATCTCTCCCTCTCTCTGCTCATAGTAACATTCTTTCTGTTTACGGAGTTTCCTTTTTGGTTGCAGAGAATGTTAATGCTTTTGGTAATTCTTTGAAATGTCTGCTGTCGTTGTTATGTTGTAAGGAAGTAGGCTTCATTTGGTAATTCTTCTTGGTTTGGGAGGCCGCATTGATTTCTTTTTAAGATTGACAAGCGGGAAAGCGCAATCGGAAAATTATCTGGATTTACCAAGTGCTTCCGTCATGCCACTGGCTTTTCTTTTCTTGTCGGAATTCCATCTTGCTTTTGCCTTCTGCGTTCTGCTTACCCCAATTGGAATAAATTGCTAACCCGCTTTATTTTAGTTTAATTCGATTTAATTTAAAACATTTGGGACTTAAAAAATGTTAATAACATTTTTAAAGAATCAGGTATCTCAAGTTTTTTTTGACTTTAATATGGGAATTAAAACATTTGGGACTTAAAAGATGTTATAACATTTTTAAAGAATCAGGTATCTAAAGTTATTTGGACTTTAATATGGGAAGCTTGTGAATAAAATGATGACAATAAAGCGAAATAAACATGAGAAGAACTATAAGAAAGCAATTAAACCATCACAAAATACAAGATTTACGTGGTTCAACAATTTGTCTATGTCTACAGAGCTGCAGAGGATTTTTATTACTTGAAGAATCACACAATACACTTTGAGGCACTCTCACATGTGTTTTGTACGGCTGCAAGGCCTTTTACAACTTGTATTTATAGTGACATGGTGGAATCCCTAATTTCAAGTATCCTGCGACATTCATTTGAGCGGGATGTTGAGCGAGTGTTGAGCGACGTTTCTATCCTACCTTTGCTCGAGCTGTGTGTCGAGCAAAACTTTCTGTTTGGGTTGCGCTTGAGTGGTATGTCGAGCGTACGTCGAGTGAAGTTGCTGTCTGGACTTCGCTCAAGCCATCTGTTGAGCGGCTCTCGAGCAGACTTGATCCAGGCTCCACAAACCCAACAATTCTCCCACTTGAGACTGGCTCAACCAATACATCACCATCTGCCTCCACCTCTGCAACTCATAGCCCCTGTCGTCAAACCAGAAGACCAACTGAAGTTACGCACAACTTCAGTTTCTCAAGTGTAACACCCTTAGTCAGCAGGATTCTTGCTTCCACAAATCTTCTTAAGTATCAACTGTCCATTGTCAAGTAGAGATCGAATGAAATGATACCTGATCTGAATGTGTTTTGTATTGTAATGAAATGCCGGATTCTTGAGAATGAATATGACACTTTGACTATCGTTGTAGAGAGTACCATTTTGTTTCTTTTTACCTAGTTCTTCCAAGAAATTCTATAGCCAATAATCTCCTTTGAAGCTTCTGACACTGCAACATACTCAGCTTCTAGTTGTAGATAATGATACTATCTTTTGCAAGTTGGCGCTCCAAGACACGATAGTACCACCTAGAGTGTAAACGAAGCCAGTGGTGCTCTTTCTACTATCGGTGTCTCCGGCCAATTCAGCATCAACAAAACTCTGTAACTCCAAACTTTCTCCGGTGAAACACAAACATGCTTCTAAGGAGCCTTTCAGGTGCCTTAAAATCCATTTCACAACCTTTCGATATTGTCTTCTTGGGTTGCTCATGTATCTACTCATAACTCTCACTGCATGGGCAATATCCGGTCTTGTACAAACTATAGCATACTTTTGAGAACCAATAGCTGAGGCGTACGGAACCTTACCCATGTGGTTGTGTTCCTCCTCTGTATTGGGTGACTCATCTCTACAGAGTCTGAAGTGACTTTCCAACGGTGTGCCAACTGGTTTGGCTTGGTACCTTTTTCACGTACTCAGCCTATGAGAGTCTCTTGACTCTCTCTAATGATTCTCATGCCAAGGATTTGTTTGGCAGCTCCCAAATCCTTAATTGCAAACTGTCTTGGCAACTGTTTTTTTAGACTAGTCTCTTAAGTGCTGGACCCTGCAATGAGTATATCATCTACATATAACAACAGAATGATATAGGAGTTGTCCAAATGCTTGACATAGCTGCAGTGATCTTCTTGACATCTGATGTACCCTAAACTGCATATGAAGCTGTCAAATTTCTTGTATCACTATCTAGGAGCTTGTTTCAGACCATACAGGCTTTTCGTTAGTTTGTAAACTAAACTCTCTTTGCCTTGCACTATGACTAGTACATGTAGATGTTTTCTTCTAGATCCCCATGAAGAAAAGTTATTTTCACATCTAACTATTCAAGATGCAAGTCTTCAATAGCAACCATTGCTAGCACTAACCTGAGAGTTGTGATCTTCACTACAGGAGAGAAGATCTCGGGGTAGTCAGTGCCATTCTTCTGCTGCAAGCCTTTTACCACAAGCCTTGCCTTATACCACATGTGGGTGATGGGAAAATGTTTTCTAGGAATGTATTTGGATGACAAATAATGATATGGAAAGTTGGAGAATTGATGTGTTTGGTGGGTGAGAAAGTGTGAGAAATAAATGAACAAGCAAGGAAATTTGTAACAAGGATGAATAATTGACACACAATAGAATTGAATGAACAACTACTCATAAATGATAGATAAATGAACCACGTCTATTCACGAATTGTAAGGTGATGATCTTCTTCAAGAGATTTACGAATTGCACTCTCAAAACCTAAGTGCAAAGGCACTACAAATATCTTTATTTTTTTAGCTTTAGGTTTGTTTCTGTCTCAACTAAGACCTTCCACTTTTTGAATACATCAAACATGTTAGATTTAAATTTCAAAAAATAGACCCATTCATTTCTGCTGCGGTCGTCAATGAACGTGATGTAGTATCGGGAACCTCCAAGAGATGCCACTGGAGAGGGTCCCCCTGCATGTATGTGTAGAAAATCTAGCTTTCCTGATTTCATAGCTTTGCCACTCTTCAAGAAACTGACATTTTTCTGCTTCCCAAGTATACGTCTCTCACACAATGCCACAACTATGCGGTGCTCTCTACAGAGATGGTAGCAATAGTATCACTAGAGCCATTTGTCATGTACAGAGTACCAGTCTTCTTACCTCAAGCTAGCACTAGTGCTCATTTAGTAACTTTCCAGATGCTATTTGAGAACACTACTGAGTGGCCACAATCGTCGAGGTGTCTACAAAATTAGATTCTTCTTCAATTCGAAAATGTGTCTGACCTTCTGCAAGGTCCACATGTTCCTATTAGAAAATGTAATGTTAACATCTCCAATTCCCACCATGTTTAGTACCTGTCCGTCAGCCAAGAACATTTTCCCGAAATCATCAGCAACATAGTTCCGCATGATCTCTCGATGAAAAGAGGTGTGAAAAGATACCCTTGAATCCAGTATCTAATCATCAACCGAACTGTGAATTGCAAGTAGTAACGTGTCTTGTACTTCTTCAGTCACTGTGTTCGCGCTGTCACCATTGTTTTCTTCGAATTTTTGCAGTTTCTCTTTATGTGGCTAGTTTTACCACAGTTCCAGCAAGTCTCCTGCTGTCCAGGGCTTGACTTGCTCTTGCCCCTATTATTTAATTTTGATCTACTTTTGTTTGAGTTCCTTACCTCCCATGGGAATCAACATTCAAAGATGAACTTAGTCCTGAGGTCTCGCTAGAATCTCTCCTACCTCTTTAGCCAAAATTAAATCACATGTATCATCATATTTTAATTTCATTTTACCATCATAATTACTAACAACCATTCTCATGGCTTGCCAACTGTTTGACAGTGATGCCAACAATATTAGAGTCCGAATCTCATCATCAAATTCAATTTCAACAGACGATAATTGATTAGTGATGGTATTGAACTCATTTAAGTGTTGGGCAACAAACATACTTTTTCATGAAATGCACATTGTTATTAG
Organism: Platycarya longipes; assembly: GCA_036559045.1. Classification (NCBI taxonomy): domain Eukaryota; kingdom Viridiplantae; phylum Streptophyta; class Magnoliopsida; order Fagales; family Juglandaceae; genus Platycarya; species Platycarya longipes. The sequence goes on along the minus strand of CM071800.1, from coordinate 28,266,467 downwards.
TAGACGGTTTTTCATACATATGTGACAAAGCCGTCATAAGAACTACAGTAGTCTTCTCTTTGATAATGTTGTGTGCAAATGATCTTGAAAGGGTCAACCGAATAATCGTCAGGGCTTGTTGATCTAATAGGTTCCAACTAGCATCTTGTATGCTGCCCGGTTTCTTTCCCAATAGTGGAAGATGGAGTTTCTTCCTATAGAGGTAGTTCTTTACCTGCATCCTCTAGTATCCATAATCTGAGCCATCGAACTTTTTAATCCCAAATACCTTCACTTCTTTTCCAGCCATTGTTTTATTTCCAGCTCTAGACCTTGGCTCTTGATACCAATTGTTGTGAATTAAAACGATGACAATAAAAATGAAATAAACACGAGAAGAATAATAAGAAATCAATTAAACAATCACAAGATACAAGATTTACGTAGTTCAACAATTTGCTTATGTTCACAGAGCTGCAGATGATTTTTATTATTTGAAGAATCACACAATACACTTTGAGACTCTCTCACATGTGTTTCGTATGGCCACAAGGTCTTTTACAACTAGTATTTATAGTGACATGGTAGAACTAATTCCAAGTATCCTGCCACATTCAATCGAGCGGAGTGTCGAGCGACCTTTTTGTCCTGCCTTCGCTCGAGCTGTGCATCGAGTGTATGCCAAGCGAAGTTGCTGTCTAGATTTTGCTCGAGCCATCTATCGAGTGGCTCTCGAGCAGACTTGATTCAGGCTCCGCAAGGCCAACAAAGCTAATTGGTGTTGTGGTTGAGGCTTGAAGAGATAATGGAGCAATGAATGATTTTATTTGTGAAAATAATAGATATAGCCCATTTATACAGGATGCATACAAGTGAGGCACCTAAGAATGGTTGACAACTGATTCAAGAAAATCATGGACACTTAGTCCATTATATGCTTTGTATATGCTTCAACAACCTAACTTCATGTGATTCTCACACTTCCACAAACCCTCTATTTCTTGTTGGTTTCGCCACAACCATTTCCTCAATAGGGTTTGGTTGAAAACAAGCAAGTTGCAAGCTCTCTACCCTTTCCCTGAGATTGGAGTACATATCTTTGTTAATTCACTAAGTGAAACTTGAACTCATTATCCTTCTCTGCCCATAATAAATCGCATTGTCATTTCCACCTTAGTGGGGATTGGAAATATAAGGACAAGAAATATGTTGGTAAGTTGAATAGAGTGCTTTTGATCAAGGTGGCCTACCACTTTGGAAAAGTACATCTTCTTCAAACTAACCAATTTGTACTTTATATGTTCGATTACACTATCCCAACTAGCATTGTCTTAAACCTCTAGGGCTATTTTGGTGTAGCATTCATCAATGTGCCATCCAAGAACACTGTTTCTCCTCTAACCCAGATCTCACAGGTAATTTGCAATTTGCATGCAATCATCGGCCTTCTCTTTACCTAACTTGTATGGTATCTTTGGTTCTCTTGACTTCTTTCTCCTTATCCGAGCATTCATTAGCTGTAAGCACCAAGTTGAGTGTCTACCTCTTTTTTTTTTTCTTCTATTGGCACTGGGTGTTCGGAAATGGCATCTTGTCTAATCTCGGGGTTGCACAAGCCTCGGCAAAGAGTTTCTTGCAAGTGCACCTTAGGCAATTCAAGGTGAAAATCTCCTAGTTCGATGGTCTCTAGAGATTATTTGCACATAAGAGGATTTGGACCTTAGACTTGGGGAGAGCATACCCCCAAGCCTAAGCCTTTTATTACTCGAGCCAACCACTTGAGTGTTTATTTTTAGGAATGTATTTTTTTCTCTTGCATATGATGTTATCCATTACCACGGCAAACTATTCACCAAGACTTTGGATAGAATTTTATATGCCCCATTTACATGACTAATAAGATGATAACTTCTTACCTTCACTATGCCAAGTATTTTAGGAATGAGTGCTATAAAGCTTGCATTGAGGCTTTTACATCTTCAGTTTGATTTAAGCTCTTGAAAACTCTTATAATAGCATCTTTAAAAATGTTCCAACAGGTTTGAAAGAAAGCCACGGTATCCCTTAAGGGTTAACTGAAGTGGTAAAGATCTTGGTCTTGGTGGTATGCTTCCTCCAAGGGTCAAGGTTTGAATCCCACTGGATGCAAACAATCTGTAGGAGCTATCGAACTAGTAGATTTTTCTCTTAAATTACCGAAGGTGCACTTGTGGGATACTCTTTGTCAAGGGTTTGTGCACCCTTGAGATTAGTCGGGACACTGTTCCCAGAAACTCAGTGCCAATAAAAAAGAAAGCCATGCTAAAACTATTGGGCAGTTCTATTCTTTCATGCTTATGAAAGAAAATTTCAATGTTACTTAAAAAAAAAAAAAGAAATTCAATGTTTCATGCTAGAAAGTAACATATAATGAAACCATGAAAGGAAAGGGTGGGGAAGGGGAGAGCATTAGTTGTGTTAAAAAAATCGTGCTAGGTTATCACATTCTTCTAGTAAGCTTGTGATGGGGAATTTAAGGAGGTATATGGCGTTCTTAAAGATTGGAAAGTACATATATTTTCTGGCAGTGGATGACAAAATGCCGAGTTTCTAGTTAGAACTAATTATTGGTTAGCATTTAGTGCTTTTGTTTTTGTTTTATATTTTTGGGCCTTGGTTATGGATGTTGAGGCTACTCTTGAGCCAACCCCTTGCTCCATCCTGTGACGTCTCCAACTTACGTTTGTAAATCTTACGTAAATTGAAGAGTAAGGACATATAACACTAGGTTACATATCCTTTGTATTTACCAAAAATAGCATGCATGCACTTGACTTACTACTCATGTGCAATGATTAATGCAGCGGGATAAAGTTAATTCTCAAAGTATGCAAAGGAATCTAACTTTGCACAGTGATCACATGGCAAAACATAATCGTAAACTCATATATTAATATTTACAATACATAAAAGTACCAAATTGATATAGAAATAAGTCCTCCAAAATACATACATCATTCATTATATCACTACGCCTCTTTACCAAAAAGACTCCTTAACTTCTTGATATTCGTTTCCATAATGGAATATGTTCATACTGATTACAAAATCTTGTTGGAGATATTGTTTAAATGGTGTCACATAGACACCATTTAGAGATAGAGAGCCATTAGGACTCAAGGATAGGCAACATCCAATACAAAGCTACTTTTCGGAGTCTCCAACATACCATCATATATATAAGAGGCGTAGTCGTAAAAAAGAAAGTATTCAGTGGGCCCCTCTGGGCTCGCCTGAATCTTTCAGTAGGTTTGGGTCTCCCTCTCGGTCATATTTTCCTGCAATAAAATCTATCATTCCGAAATGAATGATAGATAAAATTCAAAAAATGATATTTCGAAAATCTTAGGAAGTGCACAAATAGCATAACCAAAAACAACTATATATACAAATAACATGTAATTGCCCATAATAAGATCAAAAAGCTCATAAATAATAACTTATGCATGACTTATATATGACTTGTGCATGACTTACGCATAACTTATACATGATTTGTGCACTTTTTTATAAAACATGCATTCTTCCAGAAAAAAGACTTAATTGACACAGGTGCACAATCTTTTGTTACGTGACGTATCTTTTTCGTGAAAATCTTAATTTTCATATTTTCATTCTTGTTCATAGAATTTTTAGCCTTATCCTTGACGACAGATCGAATCGCCTTCATCGTTGGGTTTCTTAGCATGACGGTAGATCGAATCGCCTTCACCGTCAGTTTCCATATTCACGTCAGTCATCTGGCAGACCGAATCGCGTTCACCGTTATGACGTGATTTTTTTTATCATGACGGTAGATCGAATCGTCTTCACCACCAAGTCATGTTAGTCATACGGCAGATTGAATCGCCCTTACCGTTATGACACGTTTTTCATTTTACGATGACAGATCGAATTGCCTTCACCGTCGGCACGTCAGTCACCTGGCAGATCGAATCGCCTTTACTGTCATGGCGTGACTTTTTATAATCTTATTTTTTTCTTATTCTTTCCTTGTTTTTGTAAAATTTCGTGATTTTGTTTCTTGGAAAAATGATATGACCCAAAATATGAAATTTTGTGATGTAATTAGATATGCATGTACCACTAGATTTCTTTATGCATGCCACATGTTTCATGGGTCGCATAACATGTTAAAAGAATGCATTTACATCTCACATATCATTCTTGCATCAAAATTCTTTTTCACTTAAAACATAGGAAATTTCATTCAAAAACAAATTAAAATAATTTCACCTTAATTCAAAAGTATAGCGCAGAACCCTAAGGTAAGATTAACTCAAAATTTTCTTCTCATTTTCCTTAAAATCAACTTACTCTCCACTTGAAATAACTTGAAAACTCCATTAATAGATCAAACCAGCCCATAGCCGAAACCCTCTCTTGTTTGTTATACAAATTTTTCTTCAACTAATCTTTCATCAAATAACTATTTCACCACTAATATGTCTTCCTCTATTCTCCATGAAATTTAATAATATCATTTTCCTCAAATCACTCAAGAATTTAAAATAATTTACCATACAAATCACTTATAAAATTTAAAATTCAAAACATTTCTAGGTATTCTACTAAGGCCAAACCCTTGCAAGTCTCAAAACTCAACTTCTTTTGTTTACCAAACCTCACATTCTCTAAACTTTCATCCATGGTTCTCTAAAATAAATCCTTGCTCTACAAAAGATTTCCTCCATATATTTCGTTATTTTTTCATAGAATGACTTATCACAATCATATGTGGAATTAATCATTCAATAAGCATGATATTCACTCAAAGAGAGCTACTAGTAACATGTTACCTATATATACAAATAAATGCTAAAATTAGGTTAGATGTGCACTTACAATTCCTCCAAGATATATTACTTGTAAAAGAGCTTTGCCTTGAAAATCCCTTTGAAACCACACTTAAAAGCCTTGAAGATGGATTGATAAGGTAAGTGAGTGTATGAGAGGGTGGAGAGGGTTTTGTTCTTGTCTTTGCCATGAGCTTGAAATGGAAAAAGGGAGGAGACTTTCTAATAGCTTGGTCGACCACCTTATATAGAGAGAAGTAGAAAAGTTTTTAGAACACCTACACAAGTCCTCATTGCTGTGAGCCACTTGTCCCCCCATAGGTTTAGGATGATCATTTCACCTTATTTTGGATTTGGTTGACAAGTAAAGAATCAAGAGCTCATCTTGTGACACCTAATAGAAAATGCCAAAAACTAGATATGCATGTTATCACCCATTGAGCAACAAATCTTAGGGTAAGACAAAAATAGTATTCGACAACCCCTTTGTTCTATGAAGTCAATCGGAAAATCATATTAGATTTAAGCCTCTAAAGTTCCATGTGTTCATACACATGTCAAGCTAATAGCTGTGTTAGAAAGATATCACAAGTGTGCAAAATACAAAGTCGGTTTCAAGGGGTCAAAGTCGGTGCAGCCTATGCCTAAGTCGGTTACCATTGTTTCTTCCCCCTTCATTCTCATTGGTCACTTGTAACTATGTGACAAAATGCTCTTTTCTACTCTTTTCTAGCTAGTTTATCTCAAGCCATGTGTCTTCCTTTACTTTGAACCAATTGGAAATCCATTTGGAAACACCATAGCCGAAATTCAACCAAGGGATATCTCTAATGTTATGGTTCTTCTCTTCATCCAATCATCACTTGCCACCAATAAATTTTTTTGTCTTCCAAGTAAGGAGAAAAACAATGGATAAGGCTCTTGGCTCCCAAATCCAATCCGTGGCCTTCCTAGTTGGAGAACAACTACCCTTTTGTCTAACTCCAATCCCTAAACACTTTCCTAGTTTGGTGCCATGTGTCACCATTCATTTTCAAATACTTAGGTATTAGAATTTCTAATACATATCTCTCATGGCCGAATTTCTCAAAAGAATTCCTTTGTTTGTATTCTCATCTATTCCCTAAAAATAAAATAAAATCTTACCTATTTTGGTAGACTTAAAGTGTCACTAGCAACATATATTTCCAAAAAGTTCCAATAAAATGTCAAGAATAATTCTAAGATAAAATTTAACTACCCCAAATAAGACAATCAAATGGAGAAAATATCGGGTCATCACACATCCCCTGCCACTGTCACCCAAAAAGGAAAAAAAACAAAGGAAAAACAAAGAGTTTATCTTATTGAAACATTTGATTTTGAGCTCATTTATTCTGTCTGCTCAACAATATGTACCCTGAATGAATTTCTGCCAAATCCTGAGATTATTAATTTATCTGTCATACTTGGAAATGCAAAATCCCTATCTAATGTTTCTGTTGAAATCTTCAGTCGGCATGGATCATGTCAGGGTTCATCCTAAATTTCTACATTCTAATGCGACAAGTCATAAGTGGGCTCTTGGAGGTAAAGTTGTTCAAACTGTTTTTCAGATACAGTTGTGCTTCTTTCTTTTTATTTATTGGTTTTTTTGTTTATTAATTGATACATACGATTGTGTTTCTTCACAACAATGCATGGTAGTACGAGTCTTTTTCTTTGGTTCACACGGAGTTTCTAGTTCGCTAAGTTGCTTATTGAATTCCTGTCTGCAGCTTTTGCAGAGCTTCTGGACAATTCAATGGATGAGGTCTCTTGCATGTAATAATATGATTCTAAATTATACAACACCTACATGCATTCCTTGCTTCTCCTAACTTCTTCATTTTGATGTCAGGTCTGCAATGGTGCTACATCAGTTAATGTAGATATGCTTGTAAATAAGAAAGATGGGAGCAGGATGTTGTTGATTGAAGGTATTTTGTTTTCATCTCAAGCGTGATCTTTTGCTGTTGGATTTAGGTCTCTCTCTCTCTCTCTCTCTCTCTCTCTCCCCCCCCCCTCCTCTAAAAAAAAATGTTGTATGAGGAGATCTGCCCTTTGTTTTGCGATAACACGATAATTATGTCCAGAATCTCAATCTATTAAACTGTGTTGCAGATAATGGTGGTGGGATGGATCCAGATAAAATGCGACAATGCATGTCATTGGGGTATTCTGCCAAAGGCCAAGTAGCAAATTCTATTGGACAATGTAAACCTCTGGTTCTAGAAGTACACACAAATATTGATTTTGGTTGCATATTTCTCCTTTGAAGAAGGATAGCTTTATGTTTGTTTTCTCAGATGGAAATGGTTTCAAGACGAGTACCATGAGGCTTGGGGCAGATGTAATTGTCTTCTCACGCTGTTGTGGGAAAGATGGAAAAAGGTGCCCTCTTTATTTTACTTTCTTGTTACCTTTCCAAGTATGGATGTAAATGGACTTATAAAAAAAATGTATGGATGTAAATGTTAGGTTTATTTAGCTTGTTTAGAAAGCAAATACAACATACTTTGTCTATGGATTTTTGGGGAGTGGAAAGTTGATGACATTGAGTTTTCCTTTGCTATTTTATCCTCTTTTTCTTGTGCATCATTTACATGGTATTCTATATTTTTACATGTGCTGCACTTGTTTTCCTTATACTCACACAAACACGTGTACACACAAGTAACCATTTAGTTTTCTTGGTGTTGCTTCTAGGCCTACGCAGAGCATTGGGTTACTGTCTTATACTTTCTTGAGGAGCACCAGGGAGGAAGATATTGTAGTTCCCTTGGTAACTGTCTTTATTTTCTTTCTATTATTTTATGGACTTTGCATATGTCAATTGTCGTGTAGCTGCAGTTGACATTATATCAACACGGACCTACTTAAAAAAAATTATACCAACATGGAACTATAGGTGAATTGATATGGCTTTATAATGGGATTTTTACAAACACCATGTACTCAAGGAATATGTCACTGGTCAGCGTAGGAACTATGTGACACTGATAATCATTGTTCTTTAAACGTGTATATATATCTATATATACATACATACATACATCGTGCATATGGTTTTTATTACCATTACTTATTTGCACTTCTGATCAAATTGTTTTGTGGATGGAATATGAAGCTTGACTATGCAAGAGGGGGGGGACAAGACTGGAACAAAATTATTCGGTCTTCTCCTTGTGATTGGAGTACAAATGTGGAAACAATAGTTCAATGGTCCCCATTTTCCAGTGAAACAGATCTTCTGCGTCAGGTGACCCTCATTCTTCTTGTGTAGGAATGAAAGGCTTGGCATTATATCCATTATTCTGCTGTGTTTTCCCCCTACATGTTACATCAGTATTTTCTTGGTGAATATGAAATATCTCCTTAGTCAGCAGCAAGAGAATTCAATGTGGTGTTTTGAAGCCTTAAAAGTGTAAACAGTCGAGATCTACATTGAAGTGGCCATTGACAGCTTTATTCTAAGGTTCCTATTTTGAAAAATAGGATTTGTTGTGCCAAAGTTTTGAAGTCTCTATGACTAAGGCAAAGCATATGTCACAACTAAATCCTCAACCACTAGTTGGGACATGACACACGCCTTTTAATTTTGTTTAGCCCAAAGCTTGCAGATTGACCTTTTCTGTGGGCACATAATCTAGTTGGGGAATTTCTTGCTGGAGAGAAATCATATGCGAGTTGTGGCTAGGTTATATATTTCAAATTTTCTTGTATCTCACAGTAATTTTCCAGTTTTCTTTCACCCAAGTTATCATGGCATAGGCCATCAACTGCAGTCTTTTGGCTATATTGTGATAACACTGTTGATTTGAGTTCAGTTGATGCAGACTAAAAGTTTCCATTTTATCTTATCTGCTTTCTCAAATTTCTTTTATGTTTTTTTTTTGTAATCTACTTATCAAAGAAAAATTCTTTATGGGAACTTAAGTTATAAATTATCACTGCCATTAACTGTATTTTTTTTATTAGTTTAACCTGATGAGAGATTGTGGTACACGGATAATTATCTACAATCTTTGGGAGGATGACCAAGGACTGTTGGAACTTGATTTTGATGCTGATCCTGGTGTACGTGCTTGATGTCATGCATCTATTTGTAAAGATTTTTTCTTTCTTTCTTATGATGTTATTTGGGCAGGATTTTCTTTCTAAGATTCTTAACTTTTTGTGGTGTATCAATTATTTGCAGGACATTCAAATCAGAGGCGTCAACCGAGATGAGAAAAAGATAAAAATGGCAGAACAGTATCCCAACTCTAGGCATTTTCTCACGTATCAACATTCATTAAGAGTAATGCTAGACTTTTAATGATATAATTGCTTTAGGTTTTATCTTATTTTTATGTCTTTTTTGCCTTGATGAAGATCTCACAAGAACTATTCACTGTGGTTTCATTATTCTAAAATTGTAGTTGTAAGCCTTCAGGTCTACTGTAACATATCCCTACAAAATTTTTCACATGGAAAATTTTTCACATGCAATGCTAGAATAAGGGAAGTGGTGTTTAAAGAGGTTGAAAAATTGACAGGGAAAGGTGAAAAGTATGGATAACTCTAATCTTCCGTGAGGTTGTCGGATAAAGTTTAGTGCATTATTACAGATAAGTTGTACTGACAAAGTTTCTAACTAAAGGTTCAACTTTTGTGTATTAAATAAGTGTGTGAGAAAATATGAAAGAAAATATGACAATGGGACATGTGAGAAAGGATTTTAACAAGATATCATGGCTTGCTTGAAGACCCAGAATGTCATTAATTTTTTTTTAATAAGTCAGAATGTCTTTAATTCTCTCATGCTCTCGTTATTTCTTCCTTTCAGTTCTCTGTTTAACTATATTACTCAAATTTAATTTTCCAGAGTTATGCTTCAATACTCTATCTAAGGATTCCTCCAGGCTTTCGAATTATTCTTCGTGGGAAAGATGTGGAGCACCACAATATTGTAAATGACATGATGCTGTCTCAGGAGGTTACGTACCGGCCAAATCCTGGTGCTGATGTGGGCTCAAAGAAATTGAATGTAACACTCAAAAAATGGTTTCTTTTATTATATATTCTTGTCTGCTGCAGTATATGTAATCTGATGCTATGTGATTATTGTCATCAGATGATTGCTGTCGTAACCATTGGATTCGTCAAGGATGCAAAACATCATATTGATGTTCAAGGATTCAATGTTTATCACAAAAATCGGCTTATCAAGGTATGATTTTTGTTTACAATTTTAATTTTGCAATCCTTTTATTGTCGTATTGAATTTTTCTCTGGCTCTACCCACGCCCAGGCCCAGGCCCAGGCCCAGGCCCACACCCCCGCCCCCGCCCCCGCCCCCGCGCCCGCGCCCGCACCCCCGCCCGCGCCCACGCCCACGCCCCCACGCCCACGCCCACCCCGTCTTGTCAACTCAACTTTAGAATGCTCATACTCATGCATCAAGCAAAATGATCTTGCTTGGAAAGAGAAGATCAAAGATGAGAGAATATGTAAAAAATTGGGTAGATATGAAGGATTTTTTTTTTTTTTAAGTAATTGAAGAATTATTTAGAAAATGCAAAAAGTTATAGCTAGTACAGTGGAAATATACAAGATGAATGCCTAACTAGAAATAAAAAGAGATGAGAAAATCATAAAACTTACCCCCTTTTTTTGACAAGTAATTTTATTAGAAATGAATGTATAGGCGAAGCCCTTGTACACAAGAAGCATACAAAAGAGAACACGTAAATACAGATACAAAAAGCAACAACAGAAAATCATGAGTGAAAGATCTGTTAATCACTAAGGCAGAAAACGAAAGCAATAAAGAGTGCACAAAAAAGTTCTGGAGTTGTTCCACAGCAATAAAGGCAGCACCCAAGCCAAGCCAATTCTACAAAAGATTCCGTCCCATAAAGCCCTTGCCACCTCGCAATGCAAAAGTAAATGATTCATGACTTCTCAATACTTACACATGAAACACCAATCCATACCTATAATACCACCTCACAATGCAAAAGTAATGATCCACGGTATCCCATGCTTCTTACATGTGAAAGATGAATCCATAATTATAATACAACACTTTAAACTTCATCAATTCCCAATCCTGATCAGCTCAATATATATTATCCTTTTTTTCTGTCTTTCTATGTTCTGAAAGTTGCTATTTCTTAGATGAGTCTGTTTGACACGTGCTCTGCTTTCGAATTCCTTCTGAAATAAGTGCTTGTTGTTTGTCAGCCATTCTGGAAGCTTTGGAATACTCCAGGAAGTCAGGGTCGTGGAGTAATAGGTATCAGCTTTGTGTTGAAGTTTTTGTATTTACTTGAGCTCACTTTGGATAAACTTCATTTCTGCTTGCAGGTGTATTGGAAGCTGATTTCGTTGAACCGGCTCATGATAAGCAGGGATTTGAGCGTACTACGGTCCTCGCAAGACTCGAGGCACGATTGATACAAGTGCAAAAGAATTACTGGTTTGTAATATTGCCTCTTGAAATTTTACTGGGAAAGCTGATTTACTATAGTTGTGACTAATGGCTATTCTGTTCTATTTAGGTTGTTTAACTGTCACAGAATTGGTTATCAACCACCTCGTGTTAATAAACTTGGAGATGAAGCTGCAAAGGGAGGTATTATGAGAATTTTCATTCTATTGGTCTTCTTTATTATTGATTTATGCACCAAACAAGCTTCTTGCTTCAGTTCTTATCTCACTGTGAAATAATTATCTTAAGACAACCTTATAATCTGTTTTGCAAATATGTCTGGTTTTGTAGAAACTTCACATCCAAAAAAGTTTAGCAAGACGCCACATTCAGTATCAGAGAAGAACTCTTCAAAGCTAAATCAGAAGCATGGAGTAAAAGACTTGGAAAGATTTCAGGGATACGGAAATGGACATTGGTCAGATAGAGATAGGAATAGAACAAAGACCTATACAAAGTCTGGAAAAAAGCGGATTTCTTCTGAGCCTTCATTCGCATCTTCTGCAGAAGATCTGAGTGATGAGGACTTGCATATACTACCTGAGAAACAAGCAAATGGCAGTGGCCATAAGACATTCAATGCCATGAGATCTTTTAGCAAAGATGGTTTGTGTACGACTAGGTCATCTTCATGCATGAAGCATACTGAGTCACAGCATGATTCTGCATCAGGTGGAAGAAAATCTTCTCCCTCTACACAATCTCCCTTAAAGGTGATTTTCTGCCCCTCTCGTTGTTTTTGTTTTGAGTTGGTTAAAGAAATTTCAATTATGCTTGAACAAATGGCAATTTGTTGAATCTCTGGAGCTCTCTCTAAGGCAGAAGATATCTATTTTTGCCTTTGCCAGATCCCTTCTGTTATGATCACTTTTTGTTAAGATTTATTTTAAGCCAGAGCAGAATCATGAAGTGATCTTCAACACACTGAAGCTTTGTGGCATATGGATACCATCTTAATATAAGTGGTGGGACATGGTTTCTACTTTATAGCATTATAGCTTTGGGTTTTGAGTAATAATTGGTCATCTCTATATAGGTTAGTTAATATACCAAATTTCTGCAAGTGTTAACCCCTCGGGGTTGGCTCAAGCTAAGAGCTTTGATCTTGGTGGTATGCTTCCTCCAGGTCTAAAATTTGAACCTTTGGGTGCAAACAATTTCTGTGGGGAGGCCTAGAAGATGATAAAAATTTCCACTTAATCAAAAGTGGGAGAAAATCTGCACCCCTCTACCATATGGTGGGTTGGGGATTAGAAAGTTGAGAATCTTCAATTCTGCTCTGTTAGGGAACTATGGCTGTACCATCAGGAAGGGGACGCTCTTTGGAGAAATGTCATTGAAGCAAAATATGGGAGCATTTGGGGAGGATGATGCTCTCATGAAGAAAAAGGAGCATACCGGGTTGGAGTTTGGAAATGTATCAGGAACAGATGGGCAGATTTCTCCAACAATTTCAGAATTGAAGTGGGAAGGGGAACACGAACCAGATTCTGATCTGACATATAGTGTGGTGATATAACCTTGAAGAAAGCTTTCCCTTCACACTATAGGATTGTGTTGGACAAGGATGCTTCAGTGGCTGATAACATGGTCACTTCTGCCGGTTCCTTTCAATGATTGGTGAGATTTACTTGAGCTGTCCAGGATTGGGAGGTGGGAGACATTTGAGAACTTTACTGGGCACTATTCGTGCTGAATCAAAAAGCTGAAGGGGAGGACAGGCTGCATTGGAAGCACACCAGGAACAATAAATTCTTGGTCAGATCCTTCTATAATGTTCTGTCGCCACATTCCTCTATTGACTTCCCTTGGAGAAGTATTTGGAAGGTCATGCTTTACTTTAGGTTGCTTTTTTCAGCTGGCTGGCCTTACATGGGAAAATATTGACTATTGATAAGATAAGAAAGCGAGGATTCCTAATAATGGACTGGTGCTTTATGTGTAAAAGCAATGGAGAAACAGTGGATCATTTTCTTTTACACTGTAAAGTGGTCAAGGCTTTATGGGACGATATCTTCTCTATGCTTGGCATTGCTTGGGTCTTGCCTAGGAAGGTGGCTGATTTATTGTTATGCTGGAGAGGAATTCAGGGTAATCGTCAAATAGCAGCTGTTAGGAAGATGGTGCCTCCATGTTTAATGTGGTGTACTTGGAAAAAATGGAATGGACGCTGTTTTGACAATGGTGACCGGTTGATGGAAGGGCTTAGGGACTTTTTCTACCATAACATACTCTAGGCTTCAGCCATTGTTTTGACTGGGACTATAGCCTTAATGATGTTGTACACAGGCAATGCCTTTTCATGCATATCAATAATAATTATCTTTTACCTATCAAAAATAAAAAATAAAAAATAAAAATCACAGCACTTAGCTTGTAATTAGGTTCATCTCTTATATACTTTCGGTGTACTTGGGTTATGCCTAATATGTGATTAATAAGATTTCTTACTTTTGAAAAAAAATACAATTTCTAGGGGTAATCAGAGTGGGAGAATTTCTCTTCAAGTTATCTTGAGGTGCACTTGCAGCAAACTCATTACGAAAGGGCCTGGGTACCCTTGTGGTTAGGACTTCTTTTCCAGACATGAAAATGCAGTTAACTTGGGCATTGCCTAGTTCCATTCTATTCAAGAAAGATTACTACTAATCAAAAAAATATATAAAATGCAGTTAATCTTGCTCTGGAAAAAGCTATGAATGTCCATCTTGTTTTAGATAAGCCAAATGAACAGAATCTCTGCATCTTTAATGTTCAGCATTGCTCCTATAGTTTTTGCAGCGGCATAATAGTTGATCAACTTCTCAGCATTATGAATTGCTATTAGTATTCGGCGTTGATGCTCACATGATCCTAAGCTTTGCCAGTATTGCATTACTAATGGATTTGTTGAACTGGCAGGGAGGGGATGTTAATAGTGGCGCACCTTCACTTTCATGCACTCTAGAGCTGTTGAAAGTGGAGAATCATGAGTTGAGGAAAAGGTGCCCGTTCTGTCTCTCTAAAACGGTATATATTTACTACTCTATCTGTGGCATTCTTGCAAATTATATTTATTAGTTTCCCCCTTTTTCCCCTTGCGGTGTAGATTAGAGAAAAAGGAGGGAGGGGTTTATGGTGGATTGCTAAGTGATTTGCAGCATGAAAGAGACAAGTGTAAATCTCTTGAAACTCAGGTGCGCACATTTACCTGCCTCTCTGGTTCCTATGCTGGATGGTGGAAAACTGACTTTTTTAAAGTGATGATGATTCTGTTTTGTTCAGTTACTCATTAACATATTTTCTTGTACACTTTTGTTTAATTAGGATCGGTGCTTTATAACTGCCTGTTGTTAAATGAATGGAAGATAGAACTAGAAGTGAGATTCTAAATAGCGTGAAATAATTGTGGAAGGTTATGTGAGATGTATAGATTCTGTACCCAACAGTAGTTAATTGCTCAAAGCTGTTATTTAATAATCGGTTATCTTATTACTTCTAATTTACATAACTCCATGCTCTTTGATTAGGTCCAAACTTTGCGTGAAAAGATCGAGGAATTGAACAAGGAACAAGATAGTTTCATCGACATATTTGCAGAGGAGAGGGATCGAAGAGAGAACGAGGAGAGAAGTCTGAAAAATAAGCTACAGGTTCAATACTCTCACCACCCTTCTTCTATCCTCATTTTCTTTCTTGTATGCCGGTACTTCTGAGTGTCTGAGACTCCCTTACCCCCCCTATAGGATGCAAATCATACTATCCAAGAATTGCGAGAGAGGATAAGGCAGCTCGAAAAAAATGTCGCCTTCTAACAGCAAAATAGAATGTTGAGAACCCAAAGCTACACCACCTCTTTGCTTTCACCCCAAGGTTGTTTGACTGTATAGAGCGTGATCAGCAGGCCCAGTGTTTTATGATGACTTGGCTAATCAGAGTTTTTGTAGATATCGGGTTGTTCTTTCGTAAATGTGGCCGATGCTGGCCGTTGCTGCTAGTGTAGAAAGGAAATGGAAACAGAGACATGAGATATGTAGAGACTGCAGGCACCAATCATGGTGTCAAATTTTGAGTTATGAAGGTATAAAATGTGCATGTATTTCATGAAGTCTTTCATCACTCCAACATAATTCATTGCCTGCATAATTTTCAAAGCATTTCTTTGATTTCTATTAATTCACATCACCATTCCTCGAATTAGTTTTATCATTTGGTATTGTCTTAAAAGCATTATTTTATTCAATTGCGAACATTTAATTACTTCGAGCTTTTATTGACAAAAGATCTTCGGTTTTCTATTGTTTTCAATTTTAAAACTATTAATCTCTTGCTTTCTCGAGGGTTGAGCACAAATATGGAAATTCAAATTCGAGTCTGGCTCCGCTCTAATTCCAACAAAATGGACCGAAGTCGGATTTCTTTTTTAGTTTTCCAAGTTAGAGTCGTAGGTGTTGCTGAACTGACTTCGATCCGATCCAACTCTTACTTTATGCTTTGACTCTGACTTTATGCTTTGAATAATAAGTTAATAGAACATACTAATTTAATAGAGTATGAAAACATGTAATTAGACACTATTATAAGTTTTGTATATAAATAAATTAGTTTAGAAATATATATGAAGTCTAGTATAATAAGTTAATAACACATAATACCAATTTATTAAAATATAACATGTAAAGGCACTTGAATAAGTCGTGTAAAAATAAATTATAAATAAGGTAGACACTAGTATAATATAATAAAATGTAATCCTGTAATATAATAACATGTAATTAGACTCTAAAAATAATATGTAATATTATAGTATGATAACATGTAATTGGATACTATAGTATTAGTCTAGTATAAAAACAAATTAGATATTATTATAGAAGTAAATTAGTAGTTAATAGATGTTACAAAATAAATAATAGTAAATCATTTAGTTTTAATTTTTTTTTTTTTAGATCGATCAAGAGAAATCGATCGATCATGCAAGCTAGAAATTCGATTGGCCTTCCAGAGAGCTGCCATTAGAGGACTTACACCCACAACACCAGCAAAGCTGTACGACATACGATCAGAAGTTCGGTTGATAGTGCTCCAGGTCCTTATGGCATTCTGGGTTCTTTTTTTCAGTTCCCACCTCCTTGTGTATTGCGTGTTTGCTCCAATCCGGTCAACGAAGTCAATTGCCTTTCCTGCCGCCGAAGGAACCTATGCCTTTGTTGCTGGTGGCAACGGCTATGCTATGGGTATAGACCCGAAAGACTCTCGCTTTGGACCACTTCTCCCACTAGACGGGACATCCTTGAAGCCAAAAAGGCTTCGAAAACACTTTTGAGATTGAAATCTCAGTTTAGGAAGGTACCTTAGCCTTCAGGATGCTTGCTGAGGTAGGTCAATGCAACCGTCAAAGAGTATGGTGATCTTAGTAGAGCCGAAGAGAGCTTCTTCAAGCAAAAGTCACGGGTGCAATGGCTAAACTTGGGAGACTATAACACTAAATTCTTCTTTAGGGTTATGAAGAATGAACAAAGCAAAAATAAGATCATGTCAGTGTGCAAGAAAGATGGGACAAGAGTAGAGAATCCTATCGGGAAAAAATAGTGGACTCCTGGGTTTGGCATTGCTAAATCTCCGAGAAATCATTTTTTTCTCGTCCACTCAGGGGGTGCGGGCACACCTGTACAGATTACAGGTGACGGTTACAAGAATGACGGGGAAGTGAACAGTAAATCATTTAGTTTTAATTTTTTTTTTACTTGAAAGCATATAAAAAAATCTTTTTTAAATGAACTAAATATGAAAAAAAAAACCCAAAGTTGAAAGCCTAAGTTCAACTCCACTCCGATAAGTTGGAGTCAAAATCAGATCAAAACCTATACAAGCCGAAGTTAAAGTTGGATTTAAGGCTTTGTTTTTAGTTTTTAGAGATGAGATGAGATGTGATAAAAGTTAAAAAAAAATTATTATAATTTTTTTTAATAATAGTTTCGTTTTAGAATTTGAAAAAATTGAATTATTTATTTTATTTTTTATAAGGATTTAAAAAAATATAATGATAAATTTGAGATGAGATAAGATGTGATAGTTTGAAAAAACAAACATGGGCCTAAGAGAATCTAACTCAAACTAAGTCAATACGCATTCTTAACTTTCTCCTCTAATGTCATCTCATCTTAGTCCACGCCTTAACTCTTCATTTACATTTAGGTTTCCATTTATCATCACCGATATAATTTGTTGAAGTATTTTCTTTGCTCTGACATAGCAAGCTAAACAATTTTCTTATTTAGTTTTAATATTATTATAAGTTTATTGGTTCCTTATTTTTATACTTCATATAATTCATATGTAACAAAGTACCGTCTTTGAAAGCTAACGCTAATCTTAGAAAATATATCATTTAAAAAACTTATTCTTGATGAAGCACTAGCTTTCTTCTAATCTCGACTTCAATATTTCTTGAAAAAGTTACAAATTAAAACAAAAATAAGTTGTATATTAAAAAAATAAAAACCGTAGATTTTCAGTCTAGAAAGACTAATTAATAAATTTGTATCAAGTATTGGCAATGAGAAATGAGGGGGAGCACGCACACTCAGCGCATCTCCCTCACATGAACAGTACCTGACACTGTTCATGTCCGGGATACGCTGAGTGCTGCGTATCCCCCAACATTATTCATTGGCAATATATGAAATCAATTCAAGCAAAGGACTTGACAACACATGGTGGCTTGTTTTATATTGGCCTGTTCTATGTGGCTGTAATAGAGGCCGGTCGTTGTGGTTGCTCTCTAATTACTAATTTGTGGTTGGCGACAACGTGCTGCAAATGTAGTTTGCATGGAGGTTTCCTATGACTGTGGCCAACCATGGTTGAGATGTCAATGCATTTTTTTGGCATGTTGGGAGTCCTAGAATACGATTGATGACCCACGATAATGGCTTTGTGTGATAATACGGTGATCGGACGCTCCTCTATGAGATAAGTAATAAATAAAATATATAAAAAAAACATAAATAAAGAGAAGAGTAATGTTACTTATCATCTTAATTTTTATAATCTTCTCATTATTTTATGATATGATATTAAATGAATAGATATTATTCATTATATTTTACTTATAAATTAATAAATAATTTATTTATTATAGGAAGATCACGAAAAAAAAGATGATGAATAATTTTTTTCTTTGTTAAAAGAAGATGACAAATAAATTTGTTGTAAAGAGAAAGACTTAGATATTTGAATTGTTATAAAAGCCTATATCCATTTATGACCTCACATGTAACATGACCAATCCTCTGGGCATGACCCATTGTTCCAGGGATTCTTTCGGCTCTATTTTGTGGACTATTAAGGGTCCGTTTGGGCTAATAAGGGTTGGACTATTTAATGGGTATAGCCAAGTTCTAGGACATCTCTACAATTTTGTAGGCCGTGTAGGATAATGTAGTCCTCACGGGCTGGGTTTGGATCTGAAGTTATCCACTTTGTCTAATAAATACTTTTAAAATAATTTTTGACCTATTATGCATTAAATTTTTGCCCACTTACTCTATAATTATTAAATGGGTTTAACATAATTATTGAGTCTGGTAAAATTCCATACTCCTCCATAATAAATTTTGGGTGGTCATCAATTCAAAATTATCTGATAAACTTAATTAAGCAAAAAAGTTAATAGGATGTTTGGTTGAGTTTTAGTAAATGAGAGAAGAAAAATAAAATATAATTATTATGAATATAATTTTTTTAATATAATTTTTATTTGAAGTTTGAAAAGGCTGTAATAGTTTTGTGTTTATTTTTTTCTCTTTTATATATCACTTAGTCCCCTTCTTAGATTACTAGCTTCCAACACTCCATAATTCACATTTTTATCACTTAATCCCCTTCTTAGATTACTTGCTTCCAACACTTCATAATTCACATTTTTATATATCCGTTTCAACCTAAATTCCTTTTTTTATCCCCAAATTAGCATGTTGATTTTCACCTGCATGCATGATTAACCTTAATACATACATTGTGACTTTAAATTTTTCATTCCATTCTTCACCTAGGAGGCTAGTATTGATCGAAATCTTAATTTTTCTATTAATGCCTAAAAAATTGCACAAGAGGCTAGAAGGGGAGAAATAGCCATTCCAACCCGCTATGACTTGGAGCCCCCGACAATGATCCAGTGTATCTGTACAGTGTTGATTCATACATCCATAGAGAGGAAAATAAATACAGGAAAAAGAAAGAAATTGAGACACACAGATTTATGTAATTTCCATAATATATATGTCCACAGGTGTTTGAGGATAGAAAATCCACTATAACATGAGTAATTTTCTATTTCTCATAATCTCTCATTTCTCACTATAATGTAAGTTAAAGATCCTTTTATTGGAGAAGATGTTTTCGCTAGAACTCCCTTCACCAGGTTGAAGAAGCTACAGAAGTAGAAGTCACTTTTCTTGTCTTATCTGATCCTTTCTTATCCTTGACTTTATGAGTGGTGAGTGATGATAGCTTTATTCCATCCCTATTGGCGTGTTTGAGCACCTCTCCTTTCTCCACTTTTTCTTTTACCTTTCCGTAGCCACCTCCAGACACCTTATTTTCCCTTGTCTCTTTTTCCACTCTCCTTCTTTATCTTCTAGTGATGGCCCTTTGGTGGGCTGGGCTTGGTCTATCTAGGCCAAGATATTTTATCCTCTACAATTGCCTGTGATTCTTAATGTTGGTTTATTTTAAAAGAAGGTTTTGAGAACTTTTAAGATAAATACACGACAGAGGTGGCATGCAATAATTTGTAACACAATAAGTTTTGGAAGCGGGTCCTCAATTCTCCATTATGCTTGTGTTATGCGGTAAAGAACTTCGAGGGCGAAATTACGGGAGAGGCGCGCTCGACCATGCAAGATGCGAGCACAAAGTGCAAAGATGATGGGAGATGTCCTCGACCACGCAAGATGCGAACCCAGAGCTTAGATGTGGCGGGATATGGATTGGACCACACAAGATACAAGCACAGAGCTTAGATGTGGTGGGAGATATCCTTAATCATGCAAAATGCAAGTGTGAAGCTCGGATGTTTGTGGTCGAGGAGTTGCTCAGGTCGAGCGGTGCACAGGTTGTGCATTTGCCCTGGTTGAGCACTTAGGCCTAGCAAGTAATCAGCTTGCTTGTAGCTTGGCGAGCGGTTGCCCACTTGCCTTTGCACGTAGTTGAGGAGTATAAGGCCAGGAGGTAAATGTGTTGTGGAGCACCCCGCTGGTGACATAAGATGCCAACCAACCAGGCGGAGGTAGTTGAGTGGTCAACCCTTGGAGTGGCCATTGCTGGATGACCGAGTACTGGCTAGGGGCCACCTTAGGGGCTGAAGAAGGTACTGGCGGGGACATGGAGCTCCTTGTAGTGCAGTTAGCTTTCCATGCACTACATGCATGGAGAATGGGTGTTGTTAGTTGGTTGGGGTGATCGAGAACCATCCTTGAGCCACCATAAGTTTCAGGTGGTCAAGTAGTGACCGCTAGCACGGGCACAAAACTTATGGTAGTACCATGAGTTTGAGTGCACATTTTGTGCACTGCGTGGCCAACGACCGCTGTCAGTTAGTCAGGGTAGTCGAGAACCACCCTGGAGCCATCAGAATTTATCAGCAATCAAGTACTAATCGTTGATGGGGACACGGAGCTCAATGCAATGCCGTGAGCTTGTCGTGCTTTGCGTGCGTGGCCAATAGCCACTGCCAGTTGACTGGGGTGGTCTGGAACCACGCTGAGGGGGCAAACATCAGCAATGAGCACTTGGTAGCTCGTTGGCAGCCCAATTGTGCCTTGGCTGGGCTAGGCTTTGTGGTTTTTACCAAGTTCAAGGTTGCGCATATGGTTCTCCCAATGAAGCTAGCTTCATCGGGGGGTGTTTGCTCTAGAACAGAAGCTGCTGATTGGTCAAGTAATTCTCGTCAATGGGTTCAACAAGTGCACGGTTGGCTACCCTTAGCCTCTTTGGTGCACTCGATTGTGCATTTGTTAGGTGCACTCTCACTGTGCATGCTATGCACAATTGATATGTGCATGGACAGTAGGCACTATGCACTTAAGAAATTAGGCATTGTGCATGTACCTGGGCATTGTACGTAGAACATAGTGTCAAGGAATTAGGCACTTGCATGTGCTTGCCCATGTGCAGCATTGTGTATAATTGTATGTGTGCTTGCCATCCGTGCAAGTACTGAGCATTAAGTGTATGGACTATGGACTTTGTGTGGCATTGTGCATTTAAATGCACAATATTTGGCCGCAAGTGCATGTGCTATGTGCATGTGCCCGTGCGTGAACTACACCCCATGGGTCAAGAAGATGAGGGGCCCGATCACTTGAATTGTGGGTGCCATGTGTATTTACTGAAGTGAATAGTACTATCAACTACATAGATGAGGAAGATTACTCACCTAATTATTGTGACGGCGTCGTTAACAAAATAAGAGCAGGAAAGTTTGGAGTATTTATATGGCGAAAGCTTCATTTGCTTATTTGGAGATTATTTATTAGTATGCCAAAAAATTATCTTTCTCCCCCTCCAGTGTAGAAAGTAAATCAGATCCTACAAATAGTGTTAATTATGGATGCCTAAAAAATTACACAATAGGTTGGGAGGGGAGAAAGAGTTATTATCGACTCATTATGATGATTCAAACCTCAATTGGTATAGTCTGGAGCCCACAGTAATGGATTGATGTGGCCACACGGTGTTGATGCATACACTTATGGTGGTGAATGAAAATATATGCATACACTTTCTTATCAAACCATGTTCACCCCAACGTGCCAGTGATTAGAAGATGATAACGAGTTTTCTAGCGTTTAGAAGATGCTAGCGTTATGTTTGCTTTTGACGCTGTTGTTGGCCTAGCACTATTGCATTTGACGTTAAATACACGTTTGGTGGAAAAAATATTGGTTGGTGGAGCAGATTTTTTTCTTTTGTCTTCGTATAATGTTGGTTATTTTTTGTATAGGTTTTATTGTTTGACTCACTGTTTATTTTATTGATATTTGTTGTATTGGTTTGACGCATGGGATGAATTTTTTGATTATATGTAATTCCCTGTATCGATGATTTCTTCAAAGGTTTTCCTTCACCATAAGTGAGAGTTCTTTAATAAATTTTTGGAGGAGTCATTTTTAGACATGTGGTCATAATTCTTTGTCAAAACAAAAATGCCTATATCCACAGACTTTTGGGGAGGAAAAATTCACTACAATATGAATAATTCATAATATCTTATAGTCTCTTATTTCTCACTGTATAATGAAATTTGTGGATCTATTTTCAAGAGAAGATGTTCTCGTTGGTGCTCCTTTCAGCAAGTTAAAGAAGTTGCAAAAGAAGATTTTCCTTTTCTTGTATAATGTGATCTCCTCTTATCCTTAACTTTGGGAGTGGTGAGTGGTGATAGCTTTACCGATCCCCCTTGGCTTGTCTGTCTACCACCTCGCCTTTCTCTACTTCTACTTTTACCTTTATGTACCTTTTAACACCTGATTTTCCTTGTCCCTTATTTGTCTTCAATTTCTCTCTCATCTGTTTTCTACTGATAGGGCCTTTTGATGGGCTGACCTAGTGTATTTGTAAGATATTTTATCCCTTTCATTTCCTACGCCTTAATTATAAATAATATTCATTCGGCCTTATTCATATTTCACAGTCTTTATATTTTGTTTTAGCCCATTTAAGTTCTTTACTTGTACATGCATTTGGCCTCAAGTCTAAGAGATATTTGGAAAAGAAAATTTCTCATCTTATCTAATATGATATCTCATCTCATTTCTTTATTAAGTAACATTAAACACAAATACTTTTAAAATAATCACTATAATCTTTCAAAAAAATCATTATAAGTTTTCCAAACTTTCAAGTTTAAAAAAAAAGTTTGATTTGGATAGTGAAAGTGTTTCATCTCATCTTCTTATTACAACTTCTTCAAAATTTCGCACAATATAATAAACGATTCAACTTTTTTAATTTCTAAAATAATAATAATATTAAAAAATAATAACAATATTTTATTCAACTTTTATGATCTCAACTTATCTCATTTCAATTTACTATCCAAACTCTACCTAAACTTTTTCAAATCTCTAAACAAAAATAATATTAAAAAATCAAATAATATTAAAAAACAATGTTATAAGAATATTTTAATTTTATAATATTTTAATTTAATTTTTATCTCTCATTTCTCAGAATTTAATAAATACTTAACTCAAATTATCTCTTATTATTATTCACTGACTATCTTATTACTATTTACAAAATTCTTATGTCATATACCAAAACCTACATGCATCAAATTTATCTTAATTCAAAACCTACATGCATCAATTTTATCTTAATTCTATGCCTCTAATCATTCAATGATCAATTACACATGCATGCATGGCTACTGTGTTGACATGCAACCCTCAATGTTCATATGTTTTTAGTTTTTAGTTTAAAGAATATTTTTTACAAAAATTCAGAAATTCATTTTTAGACATAATTTAAAGGTGAGACCAACATTTACACATTAACAATCCTATAAAACTTTTTGTTTCTTCACTATTAACAACAAAAACTTCCCAATTTTTCCCTATTTAGGCAGACACTGATGGACTTTCCAACTATATAATATGGAGCAGCTAGTCATATTTCCTTTGATTTTTTAATTAGTTTTGAGCTAAAGAGTTCTGTCTCCACATTTTGGTATGATTTTTATTTCGAGTTTTTTTTTTATTTTTTTTTATTCAACCTCAAAAGAAAAACCACATGATTTAAATACTACAATATATATTAGGCTTATTTTTTACAATAAGATTGGTTTTGAGAATCTTTATAATTTTGTATTCCACCACACAAAGCAAATAAATTATCATTGCAACTAAGTGAAAAATGCAGTCAACCCACTATTTGCTCGGATTTGACCATTTTTTTTTTCAATTTTCCTTCTATTTTTTTAATTACTTTTCAATCTATTCATTTTTGTAATTTATGTCTATTGATAAAAAAAAAATTAAAATGAAAAAAATAATATGTTGTGAAAAATGACGTATCTCAACTTTTAAAATAAAGAGAAATCCTACCATCCGGTCCGACTAGATTTCTTCACATAACAGCTTGCCAATCATTTCTCGCCACATAAGCTTTTCACCATACTAATTGTCAACCAACGTTACATGTGATGAGAACCTATTCATTTCTCCCCTTCTCATCCGCAAAGTCCTCCCCCTTTCTCTTCCAGCAGCTCATAGTTCTGTCGATGTAGCACCCCTCTCCCCTCTCCTTCGCAGCATCTTGCAAAGCCCCCCTCCCCTCCCCTATCCTCCCCCTTACGAAACAGGACCTTGCAATCCCTTTAGACTTGTGATATGGAATAGCTTGCCATCTGCGCAGTCCCTTCAAAAATGCAACACCGTTGAAGTACCCTTAACCTTTAAAATTGTCCGGTATGTACTCTAACTTGCTAGAGCTTCACCATCTTCATGCACTGGAGGCAAATAAAAAAGTAACCTCCAGTTGCTCTATCCCTATTTGGAAAAATGAGTCGCAACTCCATAGTTGGATTTTGCATTGAGAATAAAGATCCAAACAGGCCCCAGTGAAACCTGTGAATTATTATGCTCTAATTACAGATGAATAGAGCATGAACCAACTTCCAAAAAAGCTAGTTGAACCTTTACCTTGTAACTTTAAAAATGTTTGCCAATTAAAGCCCGCTTCTAATATAAACAATTTCCCTAATTTGATCATACTACAAACACTTCCATCATTTCTCATTCACATCCAACACCTCATTTTGCTATACCAGAGCCACAAATGGATTTCTTTTGGTCAAAGAGAAAAAAATACCTAAGGGCAATTAGGAGCATTGGAGTCAGTGATGAGGGGCTTTAAAGGGAGGCTCGAGTGCTTGATGAAATGGGGTTGGTTGACGACGGACTGGGATTGTGGTAGAATAGGTCGGTGGAGAAAAGCCTGAGTGTGACGGAATGAGGGGCTTTGAAGGGAGGCACAAGTGCTTGAGAAATTATTTGCTAAAATTAGCTCCAGTGCTCTAAATGAGGGCTTCGTTGGACAATAGTTATCTGGTGATTCAATGTGGCCAAACCTAAAGTAATTTTACTGTAAGAGCTGACGTGGCTACTCGTAATTGGAGGATTTTTTTAAAGTTTATAATTCCAACCAAACTATAGCGTCTCCCTTTGGAAAAAAGGAAAATTCTAGTTCCCCCAGAATTGTATCCCGAAAGTCGTCTACCGAATGATGTGGCAGTTCCTGTTTATTAAAAAATGCAGCCCCTCCAAAAGTGAAAATTGTTTCCCTCTATTTCCTTCCTCCCTCCTTCCCTCACATCCTCTCCCTCTCCCCCTCCCTCATCCAGGGTCTAGAGTTAAGCCAAACCCCTCCATCGTTCTCTGTTCGGAACCAGCCTCCCTCCATTTCGCACGGTAACAGCCCTAGCCTCCATCGTCCTCCGTTTGACGCCTTCTTGAAGGTTATATTTTTGTTGCTCAAAATTTCATCCATTTTTACTAATTATTTGCTCCATTTAATTCGTCCCAACACCCTTGAATATAGTCCCCTTTTTGGGCGAGATCCATGTGAAAGAAGCAAACTCTTTTTCATTTGCTCATTTCTTTTCCTTTCCTAGCCATTTTAATTAAAACTGCTAAGTGATGGCTGACTGTAATTTTGGGTTGCACCTTTTTATTAGATCATGCCTAGAGATTTTCTGTAAAGTATTATACTTCTCGAATTTTAGTGTTTATCCCTTTGTTGTAGATTCAATGTTTGAAAATAATAATCATATTATCAATATAAATAATAGCACAAGATTCAAACCCCTTATTGGAGATGTTCAAGTTAGTTGCATGTTGTAATTCTGCTTGTAAAAGTTGAAATGTACTCTCGTTCTCATTGTTATCTCCCTCACCATTCTCTCCTTACAAAATTTTATTTTTCTTGTTATTAATATCCAGTGTATCTTTATGTCAACAGAAAGCTCATGGTTTTGAAATTTGACCATCACAGTTGAGAAAAGAAGGCCTAAAGGGATGGTGAAAATTATCTTGCACTAACAGGACCTTTGCCCGACTTGGCTTCGTGTTCTGTTATGGTCTTGGGTCCTCTGAGTCACATTGTAAATCAATGGAAGCCTTGTTACTTTCTTCTTAAAACCTGCTTTTGACTATTATAAAGCCTTGTTATTGAGAAGAAGAACATTGGTAGCAATTAGGTTTGGTGTAAATCTTTTGGTTCAATTTTTTTTTTGGTATTTCTAATACCAAAACAAGCTCAAATGCAAGTGTACATGGAAGTTATGATTACTTTTGGCTCTTTAATTTGACATGGAATGAACCCATTTGTACATTAAGTTTTGGCAAAGCGTCATTTCTAATCACTAAAACATGAAATAAGGACTTAAAGAGTCTTCATAAAAAAACTTGCAACAGTAATATTCACACGGCCACAAGAAAAAATTGTAGCAGTTGCTTGATCATGATCCATGCCCCCCTTGCGAAAAAACTGCTATTGCTTCTCAAAAGAATTTAAAAGTCTACTGTATGTACATGACTGGAAAGCAAGAATCCAAAGTTAAATTGCAGGAGAAATGTGTGATAACCCAGATTCTTGAGTATTTTTTTAATGTTTATATTTGGCATGATTATATTTCTTTAAGTTATTTTAGGGAACTTCTAGAATTTTGGATATATGTATATAGTTTTTATGAGCCTTTTATCGATATTAAATGAAATTTTCAAAGGAAGTCAAGTGGAATGAGTAACGAATATACCCTATGGTATTTTCAGATTAAGCAAATTTAGAGAGTTTCAACATCTTTTAGTAATATGGACATAACTTATTTATTTTATGTCAAATTGAGATGATTCACAATGATTTGAAAAGCTAAGAGGAATATCTACAATTTTTATATTTTGAGTTTAAAGAGATATGAACTTAATCAAATTCGAAATTGAGATTGAAGTGGCAGATCTGAATTGAATATATAGGCATTGACTTGGAGTTTATTAGTGACTTTGATTAAGATTAAGCCTTTGATATATTTTCTCAATTATCCTAAGATCTTGACAAGTATGTAGAAATATATATTAAATGAGAAGATTTTATTTAGTAAGTATCGTGTGACACAAGAGGGATACTTTATTAAATATTTGGTGTGCCCGAATTGGTACTCTGTCGACTTTCAGTAGAAAAATCATAACTTGATCATATGAGTTTCGAATGAAGTGATTAAAGTTCATATATAACCTTAAGACGGAGATCTAGAACTTTTATGTTTTGGGTTTTAGAAGATAAGGAATGGATCAAGGATGAAATCTGGTGTGAAGTGGACGGACAGGATTAAGAGTCGACTGGTAACCGACTTAGATGAGTTATCTTATGTTTGGCCACGTGACGAAAATTTTGATTGGCTACCAAACTTTCTGAGGTCTTGACATGTGTGAAAACTTGTGTCAAGTTGATAAGGATTCATCTAGAAGTTTTAGTGGGTAAGAAAACAAAGGAAAACTCGGATTAGGTGTTTAAGGGTGGTTTTGACCTGTTTTAGTTAATTAATCATATTTCTCTAATATGACCTTGTAATTAGGTGATTCAAAATCTTATGGATCAATAAGATGATGATATAAAACTCTCATGTTTTGAGATTTTGGCGAATCAAAGTGGATCAATGGGTTATTTGGGCTGGAAGCGAGCTTATCTAATTTAAGTGTAAACTGAAGCCCGAAAATGAATCACACCACCGACTTACTTTAGAAGCTCGAATTTGATTGGTTATCTACATTTATATATTCTAGATATGTATAAAAATGTTTTTACTTGGTGGTGGAAGAATTTATAGAAGGAAAATTTGTCTATAACCATGGGAGAAGTAGGAACAAATCTAATTGATGTAAAACCATCCAAATCAACCAAGTTACCCCTCCATTCTTAACCAATAGCCAACCAAGCTTTAAGGAGATTCTTCCAAAATATTCTAAGGATGTCTAAGAGGACTGGGACATGTGGCAAAAGATGAAGAAATTGTCTAGAAACCGTGGGGTGCAAGGGAGAGACCAAGTGGCCAGTTTGATCTTATCTTAGATATGTTCAAATTTTGTTTTATTCTTTTTTACCTATGTGTTGTACATATTGAACCATTGATCTATATTATTTTAGAGGAGGATTAAGCTCAGCCATTGGATGAAAATTTCAGAAAATCATTAGAGGTTTAGGGGTGATCATGAGGCCATGCACCTAGGGGGGACAACTCACCTCATTCGGCTAAGGCATTGCTGAAATGCCCTCCCCTCTTCTCAAGCCTCCAACGCCTCCTCATCCCTATAAATAGGTACAAAATATTCTCCTCACTTCCTTTTAGAGAGATCATTCGGTCACCTTGAGAAAAAGCCAAGAAAAATACTCAAAATTTCACTCACAATACCTAAACCTCAAAAAAGTAGTATAAGTGAGAGTATATGAGGAAAAGTGGTGCAAAATCAACTCAAAACATCCAATCTAGTTTTGAAAATTTTTTTAATTACACTATTTAACATAATCTTAGTGTAGTATAAGTGGCTTGATTTATAGATTTAGTTTGATGCTTGTTTAAGCTTATGTATTGTTTATGTAGTAGCTTGAAAGCTCTTGACTGGTGGAGTGGTTTTTGTTATGGAAAAATGCTAAAAAAAATTTTAGAACCTTAAGAATATATTTTATGATTATATATTAAAAGTATTATGTGAAAATATGAGATCTTGATTTAGAAAAAAAAATGAAAGATCAACCCTAATAACTTTCGGATTCAAAATGGGTAATGTTGATATATTTAACATCATATGGTAAATTGGTCATAAAGTTTTAGTGTGACATCGGAATTGAATAATAAAAAGCTAAGACAGATATATATACTTTTATGTTTTAAATTTTAAGATATAAGAACTCTATAAAAGGCGTAATTGGGTTTAAGTGGCAGAACAGAGTAAGTATGGACTTTAAATAGTATATTTATTTTATTCTAAACTTTTAATGAATTATTTGAATGATTGTTTTTAACAAGTATGGTAAGCTTAAAAATTTCAGATTAGTTGGAAGATTTTTGAGAATTATTATGCTAATAAAAATAATAATAATGAAATAATAAAATTATATATAAGAGAAATATTCAAGTAAACTTATAAATATGTTTAAGCTGTGTAATTATGTAAATTTTGATTTAAGTTAAATAAATTAAATAAATAAATAAGATTTACTCCCCTAAAGCCTTAGTTTAATAATATTATAATATGTTATTTAATTGCCTATGTATCTTTCATTAAGTTTTGACGTTATGAATTTATGTGATGTATATTCTTGTGACATGTTTTTATATGTTATATGAATTATGAAGTCATGAAATATGCATGTCGTAAGTCTACGTTTATGCGTATGTTGCATTTCATCACATGTATATGTCGTCATAAGTCATGACATCTGTTATAAGAAAATACGTTAAAAAAATTTTACAAGTGAAAAAAATAATAAGTTAGTCGCGTCATGACGGGGATGGTGATATATAATGCCCGTATGACTAAAGTGCCGACGGGAACGACGATACGTAATGCCAGTCGAGGATAAGTAAGAGTTATGTCATGACGGGAATGACAATACATAACGCACGGACGACTGACATGACTAGCAGAGACGGCGATATGTAACGCCTGCTATGTTAAATATTTTTCGTGTCACGACGGGAACGGCGATACTTAACGCCCGAAAGAGTGACACAAGACTCGTCAATATGGGGACGTCAACATGAAACGCCCGGACGATTGACGAATTATATGTATGGAAACTCGATAGAGACGGCGATACATAACGTCTATCGAGGATAAGAAATAAATAAGACCTAATAGGGACGACGATGCGTAACACCTATCGAGAGTAAGAAATAAGTAAAACTCACAATATAAGAAAGTAAATAAAAGTTTTAAGTATAACATGGTGGGTCCATGTAAGAGTATAAGTTTGTATGGAAATTGTGGTCATCCATATACATGAGTCTCATGAGGCATTCATGAATCATGTGAAGTAATTCATTATGATATATGCTATACTATGTTATTGATATTCTCGGATGATGCCTTTGTTAAGTTATTTGTGTACTTATTGAGATTTCTTGAACATCTCTCTTTTAAATTTTATCTATCATTCCTTATGTTGTTGCAGGATTAGATAAATTGTAATGAGACTCGGACAGTACAAGAGATTCTGAGGTATCCTGAAGGTCCTACAGAATTCTCTTCTATGAATGGAATGATATTTCATGTACGTGATCAAGTAGAATAGTAAGACTACCGGACAACGGTGGGATATGTTATTTGTTTTAAGAAAACTAACTGGGTTATATAAGATTTGGATACAATCTGTTTTTGTAAATATGAAGTTATGAATGTTATAGTTTTATTATGCCATGTGATCTATTTATGCAAGAGTTAGATCTCTTTGCATATATTGGAGATTTACCTCTTTCTGCTGTATTTCGTATTGCATTTAATTAGTAAGCTTAGATGAAGACATGCTACTCCTTAAGTTTATGTAGGATAAGTAGCCTTGTGTTACTTGTCCGAATGTTTCGATTTACGTTTTAATTGAGGTAAAAAAAATCGTGGCGTTACAAAATGCTTTGACAATTAGACCTAGAAAACATTATAAAAAAATGAGGTCAAACTTGATCGATAAAGCATTGAAATACCCAACGTCATGAATTTACAGTAGCAATATGTTTACAGAGACAAAATTATATACATTAAAAATAGCATCTCTACCAAAAATGTTATCTCCCACAAATGATACTTCATAGAAAAAATCATCTCCACCAATTATACTTCATCCATAACTAGCCATCTCCACAATAATACTCCACCAAAAAATAGTCATGTCCACCAAAATTTAATCACCTCCACCAACGCTGTATCAATTACAAATAATGCCTCAAGGATGATTTGAGAGATGCATTCCTCCCCTTTGCACCTAAATGAACAAAAAGTCACTATTATCGTCTTAAAAAGAAGCATATTGTTGCCCATAACAAGTAGAAACTACTATGAGTGGCATAAAAAATTATTTAAGAATGTTGCCTAGATGACTAATACAAGAGGCGGAGTGAATTTGGTTATATTAAAAAATTAATACTTATAAACAAATATACAATATAAAATATAAATAGAATATGAAGCAGTAAGAAATATAAAAAGTAAGGGTAAGAAGAAGCAAACTCAGTATTTTAATGAGGTTCAGCCCCACTACCTACGTCCTCGCCTCAAGCTATCCATTGAGGATCCCAAATTCACTATTCAATCTCCTTTAGGTGGAGATAGAAACCTATTACACATTTGAGCAACACCGCTACAAAGAATCCATGTAGAACACCTTCTACACTTGCAATCACCTCACACTTGGTAATTCAACTATTCCCTATATAGAACATCTTCTACACACACAAGAGTTATACGCACCTTCTTACAAATACAAGAGCTGATAGTGGGTAGATTATCAGAGTACATTTCTCAATGAGTGAAATAAGAATAATACAACACAATCTATATCTCTCTCAAAATGAATAAGGATTAAGGCACAAAACTTAGAGAAGAGAGAATGAAGGCTTTGAGAAAATGATGCAAAACTTAGAAATTGATCTGTAAGTTCTTGTTGTGATTTTTACAAAACTCAAGTAAGTTATTTATAGGCAAATGAGTTTTCATATTTAAATTTGAAAATGTTCACATGTCAAATAAGAGCACTATTCACTTTTCAAAAGATTCAAATAAAAACATCTCATTTTTATATTTGTCAAAGACAACTCTATTCATTTTTCAAATAAATCATACCTAATCTTTTACTTTTCATACATGACAAAATGAGCATGATTTATTTTTCAAACCAAATCATTTTCTTTTTACATATGTCAAAAAATACACAACCACCTTTCAAGATTTTCAAATAAATCATCTATCTTTTACATTTGTAAAAAAAATACACAACCACTCTTCAAGATTTTCAAATAAAATCATCTATCTTTTGTATTTGTCAAAAAAACACACAACCACCCTTCAAGATTTTCAAACAACACATGCACATGTTAAAGATGACAATCAATTATCTTACAAATTCAAATCTTTATGCATATGTGGAATAATAATAATAATTTTTGAAATTAAATATTTTAATAAAGTTATGCAAATGTAAAAAATGTAATTTGATGCTTTATGAGAAAATATTAATTTTGAACTTTAATCTAATTTTAAATTTTAAAAAATGTACAAAATTACTCTATGAGCTTCATTTGTAGACTTGTTTTTCTTTTTGCTCATACTTGATTTCTTGATGTGCTTAGCTCTCTTCATGCGTAGACAACTTGAGCTTGAGTCTTGAATTCATTTGTTATCATCAAAATCTATACATAGATACGAAACTTGAAACCTTGGGTTCTACAATCTCTCCATTTTTGATGATGACAAATATTTAGTAGAAATCTGCGATCTGCAGTTAATATTTAAGCTCTCCCCGAAAATATGCGTTAGTTTTTTAAATAAAATATATAACAGGGTAGTATAATACTAGTATAAGACTTCTCCCCCTTTTGGCATCATTAAAAAGGAACCTCAATTGGTTTCAGTAAAATTTATTCATTCGTTCGTGTTCGATAAAAGCTGTAAAGGCTGAGACTTAACTTCATCGTCTCGGTGCAGAGATCTGCTTGATGTTGTTGAAAAATAAAATATTATCGAGATTTGATACGAAAGGAGATTTCTTTCCGTGTCCGTGTCCATGTCTGATAAAACCTGCAAAGTCTGGAGGCTTAGCTCTGGCAATTTGGTGCGGAAGGAGATTTTGTAGAGAGTTGAAAAATTAGAGTCACCCGTGTCCGACAAAACCTGTAAAGGCTGGAGGCCTAGTTCTAGCAATTCGGTGCGGAAGGAGATTCAAATCCGCTTGACGTTATTGACAAGCAAGATATTGCAGAGATTTGAAATTGTGATAATTTGTCTTGTTCTTATTCCCGTTTCTATAAGAGCAATCCTTAATTTTATCTATTTCACATCAAATCTTTCTCATCTTTGCAATTCGTCTACATTTTCATTCTACAATTTTGTAATGGCTCGTCAATTTCCCTTTAATACTTCTCGTGATTAATCTATTTCTGCTTCTATCGTAGGTGCCATGAAGCAACAAGAGACTGATTTAACTAATAAATCATATCATGATGCCATTTACGAGTTTGTGGGTCTCGGGACTCGATACTCATCATCCATTGTTGCTTTTTCTGCTCGGTTGCAGTCCAAAACTCGTGAAATTGAGAAGTTTAGCGAGACTGTCTTTGTACTTCAATGACTTGTTTATAAATCAAACAAAAAAATAGTAGAGTTAAAGCAATAGAATAAGGATTTAAAATCCTTACTTGCCTCTTCATTTCGACTGCCTAATCCTTTAGATGAGAATAACATGTCAATTTATAAAGAGCAAATGCAGTTGAAAGATGAGGCTAGAAGTCTCAAGTTTTTGTAAGTCATTTGAGATAATGGAATAAAAATGTTTAACCGATATTCATGACATGCATCATTCCTATTTTTTTTTTAATTATTCATAATCTATCTTCTGGTAGAAGTTTTGTGAAAATGTCTGCCAATTGATCATATGTGCTTGTGAATTCTAGTACAATATCACATTTCTGTACATGATCTCTAAGAAAATAATATCTAATTTCAATATGCTTAGTCTTAGAATGTCGTATTGGGTTCTTTGAAAGATTTATAGCACTTGTATTATCACATTTGATTGGAATGTGATTATACATAAATTTAAAATCCTCAAACCGTTGTTTCATATAAAGAACTTTAGCACAACAACTACTTGTAACAACATACTCTGCCTCAGCAGTAGATAATGCAATAGAATTTTGTTTTTTATTAAACCATGAAATGAGTGCATGACCTAAAAAATGACATATTCCACTAGTACTTTTTCGATCAACTTTGCTACCAGCATAATCTGCATCTGAATAACTAATAAAATCGAAAGAAGTGTGCTTAGGATACCATAATCTGAGGTCAATGGTACCGGCAAGATATCTAAAAATCCGCTTAACTACAATCAAATGAGATTGTTTTGAAACGTGTATATAAACATACATTGAACATAAAATCAGGTCTACTAGCTGTCAAATATAATAATCTATCAATCATACCTCGATATATCTTTGAGTCAACTGATTTACCGTTTTTATCTTTATCAAGTTTAGTGGTTAGACTCATTAGTGTCCTAATTACCTCGCACATTCCATCTCAAACTTTTTGAGTAACTCTTTGATATATTTAAACTGATTAATAAATGTTCCACTTTTTGCTTGCTTAATTTGCAATTCGAGAAAGAAATTAAGTTCTCTCATCATGCTCATTTCAAATTCTTCCTGCATACTTTTAGCAAAATCTTGGCACATATTTTCATTAGTAGCACAAAATATTATATCATTCACATAAATTTAAACTAGAAGAATATCATCCTGTTCATATTTGATGAAAATAGTTGTATCGATCTTTCCTCTTGAAAAATATTTTTCAATCAAGAAACCACTAAGCCTCTCATACCAAGCTCTAGGAGTTTATTTGAGTCCATATAATGCTTTTGCGAGCTTAAAAACATGATTAGGAGAAATATGATTTTCAAAACCTGGAAGTTGCTCAACATATACCTCTTCATTTATAAAACCATTTAAGAAAGCACTTTTAACATCCATTTGAAAAAGTTTGAAATTTTTATAACATGCATATGCAAGTAACATTCAAATAGCTTCTAATCTTGCGACAGGTGCATATATTTCATCATAATCGATTCCTTCCTCTTGATTGAAACCTTGGACTACAAGTCAAGTCTTGTTTCTAGTGATGATTCCAGACTCATCTTTTTTATTTCTAAAAACCCATTTTGTTCCAATAACAACATGATTTTTGGGTCTAGGAACAAGTGTCCATACATTATTTCTTTCAAATTGATTTAGCTCTTATTGCATAGCTAGAATTCATGATTCATCAATAAGTGTTTCATCAATATTTTTGGGTTCAATTTGTGATAGAAAAGCAGTGTGATTACAAATATTTCTAAGAGATGATCAAGTACTTACACCTCGTGAAGGTTCTCCTAGAATTTGTTATATTGGATGATCTTTCACATGTTTCCACTATTTGGTTGCATATTGTACTAAATCTTGATGATCTTTCCTGATGTCTTTATGTTGGACTTCTTCTATTGTATTCTCTTTGTCAAGATTGAGACTATTTGTATTATTTATACCTTCTGATTCTTCATCAATAGATTTCTTGAAGAGTAGAGGGTTAGATTCATCAAATACTACATGCATAGATTCATGTACAGTCAAAGTCTTTTTATTGAATACTCTATAAGCTTTACTATTTGTTGAATACCCAAGAAATATACCTTTATCAGATTTTGTATCAAACTTTTCTAAACTATCTCTGTTATTGAGTATAAAACATTTGCATCCAAATACATGAAAGTAATCAATGTTAGATTTTTTCTCATTCCAAAGCTCATAAGGGATTTTATCTAATTTAGACTTTAACATAACTCTATTTATAACATAACATGCAGTATTTATCGCTTCGGCCAAAAAATAACTAGGTAAACTATTTTCATTAAGTATTGTTCTTGCCATTTCTTTAAAAAATCTATTCGTCCTCTCTATTACCCCATTTTGTTGAGGAGTTCGAGGCGTAGAGAAATTATGCAGAAACCATTTTCATCACAAAAAGACTCAATATCTTTATTAACAAACTCTTTTCCCCTGTCATTTCGGATGTTTGAAATAGTATAGCTATTTTCATTTTGAATTCTCTTGCATAACTTGGTAAAGACATTATGTATCTCATCTTTATGAGCGAGAAAGATGACCCAAGTATATCTAGAGAAACCATCAATAATAACAAATGCATAATATTTTCCTCCCAGACTCGCAACTCTATTTGGTCCAAAAAGGTCTATGTTGTATTAGTTGTAAAAGTTTAGTAGTGAAAATATGTTTCTTGATTTTGAAAGAAGATTTTGTTTGTTTACCAAATTGGCATGCATCACAGATTTTGTCTTTAAAAAAATTCTCTTTTGGCAAACCTTATAGCATTTTTTGAAATTTTGGAAATAAGTTCCATGCTTGCATAACCTAACCTTATATGCCATAACCAACTATTTTCATGTTGAGTTGATAAACAAATAGCATCTTGTAAAGCAATTTCTTTAAATTCGATTGTATATACATTATTATTTCTAAGAGTAATAAAACAAACATTCTAATCATGATTATTCAAAATAATGCACTTATCCTTTTTGAAAGTAACTGTAAATCCTTTATCACATAATTGACTTATTCTCAAAAGATTATGTTTTAGACTATCAACAAGTAGAATATCTTCAATTATGAGAGAAAATTTCTTACCAACTTTACATATTCCCATGATATTCTATTTTGAATTATCTCCAAATGTCACGTGTCCTTCTTCTTTAGAAGTGAGGTCAATGAATTTAGTTTTATCTCCTGTCATGTGTTTTAAGCATCTACTGTCTAAAAACCATTTACTTTTACCTATGGAGGACTTCATGCATACCTATAAAAGCAATTAAAATAATTTTTCTTGGTACCCAAGTTTTTTGGGTCCTTTATTTATTAGTATTAAAAGAAACAAGATTATTTGGTACCTATATGGCCTTAATAATCATTGTATGTCTTCTTCTAATATGACAAAAATGATAATTATGATTGTTTCTATTACAAAAATTACAAATAACATGTGACATATTTGAAAATCTTGAGTGATAATATTTTTCTTTAAAAAAGTTATTTTTATGAAAAGAATTTTGTAAATCTGATTTTGATTTAGTCGATTTATCAAAGAAATTTTTTTAGGATTTGAATTTTTCTTTTGGCATGTATCCCAAACCTACCTTATCAAAAACACATTTTTGATTTCCAAGAAGTTTTTCAAAATTTCTTTTTCCATTTGTAAAGTTTTCAATAATATTTTCTAAATCAGTCATTTTTTTTTTCAACTCATCATTTTCATCTTTTAAAACTATGTTTTCTTTTATTAAAACATCAATTTCATTTGTTAAAGAAGAATCTTTCTTTTTCAAAGCGGTATACTTAATACCTAATTTTTTAAATTCTTCATATACCTCTTCCAAAATATTTTGCAATTCTTCATAAGAAGGATTTTCAATATTTTCGAAATTTATTATCTCAAGATCATTTTTAGCCATAAGACAAAGATTTACAGATTCTTCATTACTTGTGTCGCTGTCTGAGTTATTTGTATCATCATCCCATATCACTTTCATTACTTTCTTGCCTTTGTATCGATCTTTCTTTAGCATGAGATAATCTGCTTTAATATGTTCTGACTTTTTGCATTTATAACAAGTTAATGAGTCATTTTTACCTGTATCTTTGTTAGAAAACTTTTTGAAAGATTTCCTTGGAGGAGCATTATTTTTCTTTAAGAATCTCTGAAATTTTCTTGTGATCATTGCAATTTCTTCATCTTTGTTATCGCTTTTCTCGTCTTTATCGCTTTCACTTTCATTAGAACAGTTTTGAGTGCCAAGCTCTTCTTTTGCTGTCCTTCTTCTTCTCCTCTTTTCAATGTGTACTCATGAGTAATAAGTAACCCAATGAGTTCATTTACTTCGAGTTTTTTGAGGTCTTTAGCTTCAAGAATCGCCGTCACTTTTGATTCCCAACGTTTTGGAAGAGAGTTGTCAAGCTATTTATAATGTTAGTAAGAGCTGTCAAGCTAGAATAAACTTTTCTAAGAGCTATCAAGCTATTTATAATGTTAGTAAAACGAGTATACATAGAAGAAATAGATTCATCATCAATCATTTTAAACATTTCATATTTATGCGTAAGAATATAAACTTTTGATTCTTTGACTTGCGAAGTTCCTTCATAAGTTACTTCCAAGTTATCCCAGATTTCTTTTACTGTCCTCCAAGTCATTATTCTGTTAAATTCATTGCCATTGAGAATATTATACAGAAGATTCATAGCCATTACATTCACTGTACAAAGTCTATCATCTTCACGATCAAACTCTTCTTCTTCCTTGTTGACCTTTACTCCATCAACAATTTTTATTGGAATATAAGGCCCATTTACAATACATTTCCAGATTTCTCGACCTTGAGACTGAAGAAATATTCTCATTTTAGCTTTTCAGAAAGTATAATTGTCTCCACAAAATAGTGGAAGTTGACTACTGGATTGACCTTCAGCGAATGTAGCTGCAATGTTAGCCATATGATCTTAACTCAACAGATAATAAACCTTATAATTAAGCCCTCGCTCTAATACCAATTGTTGCCCAGATAACTAATACAAGAGGGGGGGTGAATTGGGTTATATCAAAAAATTAATACTTATAAACCAAATATACAATATAAAATATAAACAGAATATGAAGTAGCAAGAAATATAAAGAGTAAGGGTAAGAAGAAGCAAACTCAGTATTTTAACGAGGTTCAGCCTCACTGCTTACGTCCTCGCCTCAAGCTACCCCTTGAGGATCCCAAATTCACTATTCAATCTCCTTCAGGTACAGATAGAAACCTGTTATATTTTTGAACAACACCGCTACAA
This sequence comes from Platycarya longipes, assembly GCA_036559045.1. Lineage (NCBI taxonomy): Eukaryota > Viridiplantae > Streptophyta > Magnoliopsida > Fagales > Juglandaceae > Platycarya > Platycarya longipes. The sequence continues at coordinate 28,227,466 of CM071800.1, read as the reverse complement.
AGAATCCGTGTGGAACACCTTCTACACTTGCAATCACCTCACACTTGGTGATTCAACTATTCCCTGTGTAGAACACCTTTTACACACACAAGGGTTATATGCACCTTCTTAAAAATACAAGAGCTGATAGTAGGTAGATTATCAGAGTACACTTCTCAATAGGTGAAATAAGAACAATACAGCACAATCTATATCTCTCTCAAAATGAATAAAAATTAAGGCACAAAATTTAGAGAAGAGAGAATGAGGACTTCCAGAAAATGATGTAAAACTTAGCAATTGATGTGTAAATTCTTGTTGTAATTTTTGCAAAACTCAAGTGAGCTATTTATAGGCAAATGAGACTTCATATTTAAATTTGAAAAGGTTCATATGTTAAATAAGAGCATTATTTACTTTTCAAAATATTCAAATAAAAACATCTCATTTTTATATTTGTCAAAGATAACTCCATTCATTTTTCAAAAAAATCAAATCAAATCTTTTACTTTTCATATATAACAAAATGAACATGATTTATTTTTCAAACCAAATCATCTTCCTTTTGCATATGTCAAAAAATACAAAACCACCTTTCAATATTTTCAAACAAATCATCTATTTTTTGTATTTGTCAAAAAAACACGTAACCACCCTTCAAGATTTTCAAACAAAATCATCTATTTTTTGTATTTATCAAAAAAACACACAACTACCTTTGGAGATTTTCAAACAACACATGCACATGTTAAAGATGACAATCAATCATCTTACAAATTCAAATCTTTATTCATATGTGGAAAAATAATAATAATTTTTGAAATTAAATATTTTAATAAAGTTATGCAAATGTAAAAAATGCAATTTGATGCTTTATGAGAAAATATTAATTTTGAGTCTTAATCCAATTTCAAATTTTAAGAAATGTACAAAATTACTCTATGAACTTCATTTATAGACTTGTTTTTCTTTTTGCTCATGCTTGATTTCTTAATGTGCTTAACTCTCTTCATGCGTAGACAACTTGAGCTTGAGTTTTGAATTTATTTGTTATCATCAAAATCTATACATAGATACGAGACTTGAAACCTTGAGTTCTATAAAGAAGATGCAACCTACCTCATCACCCTCATTTTCTGCATGTTTCATGTCAGAATCCATTGCAAGTCCAACTTTTAAATTATTTAAGAAGATGCAACCAGATTAAAAAAGAAATTTTGGGTTTGATAGTGCAACTCTGGGGTTTTTGTAATGTTTTATTAATGTCAACAATACAACTCATTAGGTTTAGAATGTAAAATAAAAATCATAAGGCTTGGAACAATAAAACTAGTAGTATATTATGAGCAAAACTAGAACCAAATTATTAATAAAGACTCAAGGGAATCTCATAAGGTTTAGAAGGTCAACAGTAAAATTGAAACCAAATTAATATATCTGAGAGTAGTCAATATATAATGTACAATCATGCAAAAATAAAGAAGTTGATAGTTGTCCTAAAAGGAACAAACAACCCAAATTAGTAGTAGATTTCATGGACTCGATACCCACTCTTTCAATGACTACAAAATAGTTACAGATTCCATATACGTAAAAAGTGAGACACAAAAAGAGGAAAAAGAACGAGCAAAAATATTGTAAGGGTCTCGTAGATGAACAGGTTAAATTCAAAAATAAATGGATGTTGTAATGAAGAGAAATGCAACAAATTAATAAAAAAGAAAATCGATAATGCATGAGTCATGCATAGACTCTTCGAGGGGTCTCTTCCTCTAAAATAGGGTTCTTACAAAATGATTTCAGATTTTAGATACTCACTACTATCCCCTTCCTTCTTCTTATATTAGAACAATGCCTACAATATTCAAACTAAGGTCATGGGCCATTTCTTACAACTCACTATCACCAGTTGTAGATAGCTTCACTTGATTTACATAAGGAACAAGAACAATAAACTTGTTCCCAATCCTGATGGATGCTTGCAACCTTGGGAGTCATCATCCTCACAAGTAGAGTAAGTCATTCCATCCTGTGATTTCTTCCAACAACCTCCATTATTAATTTCACAATGAAAAGATCCTGAACCTTCATAGAATGGGCAAACATAAATACATATGATGGAGCTGGAATAGCATATTTAAGGAAAGATAGTTGACCCTTAGCATTCTTCCAACAGACCCACAAATGGCATGGAGAGGGAACCCATCACCCATGAATGTCATGTTACAAATAGTGTCTGTCTCAACAACATCAGTGGTAGCAGCAACATTTAAATTAAGAGGAGACAAGTACTGGTCACTAGCTTTAAGTCATGCCCTCAGTTTCTTAAAAACTTAAGCCTCAATTGCAAGTAAGCACACTTGGTTAACAATGTCCCATAGAGAAGCTACATTTAACGCCATTTCTTTGTCCTTTTAGGAATTTCTCAAGTTGTTGCAATTTCACCTCATAAGTCAAGTCTTCCAAAGCTTGCGTGTCACCCTTAATCACTTTACAGATAAGAATCTCCATAAGTTTCCACACATTGACATAATTTCCAAGCTGTCATTCTCGTAGGATATCAGAAGCAACCTTAACTTTTAAATTAGACCAATGCAATGATAAGGCAACTGCTGTATCTACTTCTAGATAAATAAAGTCACATTTATAGCATATGCACATATATAAGAATGTGACTCCATATGAGAAGTAGGAACGATTTCCTTAGATCTGACAGAGTATTGCCTCTGATTTACAGGTGTTTTCTTCTTGCTCATGAAATGAACCCGAACTGAAATTCTTTGTAAATTTACCAAAACTACAGTTAGTTTGATGAAATTGTTGAAGTAGTAAAATATATCCTTGACAATTAAATTTTTCACGAAATGGCTTTCCTCTATCAAAAGGTGAAAAAACCTCTTTAGTTGGCAACACATAAAACAGTTGGATGGTAGATTTTGTATACCCATGAGCCATTTTCTCAAACACAATGCTACACCCACTTCGAATTTTGAACAAGTAGGAGCGAGAATGACCTTAAAGGTCTCCCTTCCTCTATCAAAGGGCTCAAACACACCCCTAAACGATACTTCCTCAAACAACTGGGAGGCAGAGGTCTTAAATAGACCCAAATTCTTCTCAAAACCCATAAGAGTTCCAATAAATCCAGAGTTAACAAAATTATTTCCAACCTTGTGACAATGATCTCCACAAAAATTCTTAAACAACTCAAGATTTCTCCACCCACTTCGATTTTTTGAACAAATAGAAGCAAGAAATACATCAAACAGTTGGGGTGCGTTATCTAGCCCTTCATCCAATTGGTCATCAATTCTTGAAAAAGGCTCTTGCCCCTCAACAATCAACAACCAAACACTAGTACAACCTTCACCAAATTGTGTGGAAATGAGAGGGGCAAGAGTTTGCATACGTTGGATGGATTGCCATGGTAGGTGCCAAACCATACATGGCTCCTTGTAGTACGAGAGCACACCTTTGTTGAACACGATACTGTCATTGAAGTAGCCAAACTCTTTTGAATTGCTGGATTCGACGATGGAATCTTCGATAGCCTGGTTCACTATAGCTGAAATCTCAATAGAATAGGTCAATGACAGTCGAGTCGCAGAATAAGATTTGCAGGAAGGAGGAAGCAACTATTGTTTCCTAAGTCGTTCTTGTGGCGATTCAGAGGAGAGGATTCGGGTTTGGTTTCGGGATAGGATTAGGGTTTGGTTTTGGGATAGGGTGTTTGGGTTTTCTTCGTGGGGAATAACTTCGTCTTCCATTGTTGTCTCTTCTACGTCATTCTCCTCTCCCTTCTCTAAGATCTCAATGTCACGATTTGGGGTGTATTTGAGAACTACAATTTTTTTTGCATTCTCATTACACGAATGAATAGGGGATTTTGCATTTTCTTTCTCATCTGTGCTCTGAGATCTCCTTAAGAACTCCTGATTTGGTTGTAGGTTCGTGATGCATTTTCTTTCAATTCTTTTGGAAAAACTCGTTGATTTGTGTTACAGTAATTTTTCGATCATCACATTCCGATTTGGAATGTTGTGTTACAGTAATTGACTCGTTTCATGAGAGTCAAGCCTTCACTGTAATTGTTGTTCAGGAAGTGCATCGTCCTCCATGATCGTCCGGCTCTGGATACTACTTGTAAGGATCCCGTAGATGAACACGTTAAATGCTAAAATAAATGGATGTTATAATGAAGAGAATACAACAAATTAATAAAGAAGAAAATCGATAATGCGTGAGTCATATAGAGACTCTTCAGGAGCTCATCCTCCAAAATAGGATTTTTACAAAATGATTCTAGATTCTAAATACCCACTATTATCCCTTTCATTCTTCTTTACTAGAACAATGCCTACAATATTCAAACTAAGGCCCTGGGCTATTTCTTACTCTCTAGACTAGCCCATGGGCCACTTAACAACAACTAAAAACTTAATAAAATAAGAGATAATTAAGTTGGAAGCCCAATAAATCTGGCTCAACTTAGTGAGATTTATAACAAATATCCCCTATCTAAAATAATGAAAAAATAAAATATCTCATCTACCATTTCAAGGGACTCACAAGATTGGATGATGATGTAGTTCTTGGGGTGTCAATCCATTTATGATTTGAGGGAGGGAGAGGGTGGAGACTCGAGTCATGGATGGGAGGAAGGTTGGAAAAAACCGATTTTTTTTCACTTTTAATTTCAACTCCTCTTGAATTTAGATTTTAAATTTGCCACGTCATTTGAAATATGGGATTCCAATAATTTTTTTGGCGGAAAGTCAATTAAAGTACATCAATGCCACGTAATAATTCTATTTCGTTGGTTCTTACATGATTTGAGAACACTCTCATTGGATTGACTAAAAATCATTTTTTAAAAAATACACTTTTATATAAATACTAAAAAATAAGTATCATATTTGATCAAATATAATAATGAAGTGTGTGAGAAAAAGTTTAAAAAATATTTTTTTGTAAATAATAAACTAAAATAATTATCAAAAAGTTAAAATAATTGTCAAATTTAAAAGTATATTTTAAAAAAAATAATTTTTAACCAATCCCACAAGAGTGCTGTGAGAACTGAAAAAATATAAAATGCAAGACCGCAATCATAACACAACGTGAAACTAATCCATCATTCCCCATTTTTTGAAAGTAATAATAATAATAATAATAATAGAACACGTGCATACACTGTTTTTCTAATGTTAATCAAGCAAACTGTTATTATTTATATATTTACTTAATTCCGCACGAATATAGACACGTTCACTAGTATTGTTATTAGATTATCTAAAATTAAATGACAGTTTTAGTTGATATAGGAGGAATTTAATTTTTGGCTATTATATTTATATAAGTTTTTACATTAAATTAACTATTCTTTTAATTATATAACAATAAATAATATAATAATATTTGATTTTGACTATTAAAATCAAATCTCCTTATTGAATTATTTATTTATTCATTATGTAATTAATAATTAAAATAATCTTTAATTTTTTGTAATTATTAATTTAATTAATTTTATCATTTTATCATTCTACTTATTATATGTTAATTAATAATTATATTTTAATTAAATTATGGATTAAAAAATTAATTACTAATTATATCTTATTTAAATTAAATTACTAATTAATAATTTAAAAAATCTACTTAATAAAAAAAATTTGCATGAATTTAAAAAAAATTAATAAAATAGACATTTGCATGAATAAAAGAGAGAAGAAATTAATAAAATAGACATTTAACCAATGTAAATTAATTGCCAAAGATGAAAGAAATTTTGATAATATGTAATTAAAGTCCAAAGTTTTTGGACTTTAACTAATCCAATATTACCTATTTTAAAATTTATTGGCTAAAAGAGAGAATTTTTTTTAACTTTAATCAATCCAATAAAAATGCTCTCCAGCAATACACTTACCAATTTCCATACCCCAAACCAAAGCTAAAAGGTGGGCCTATACTCGTGCGTATATAATAGTACAAATACACATAGTAATATTAAATGGAGTTAGGCTATAGTACAATTTAATGCTAAAGAGAGAGAGAAACTTATAATTATTATGTCATACATATTATCTAAAAATTTAGTCACATAATCATAAATATTATGTAACTTATTTTATATATGATTCTCATTATTCATTATCTTCATACACCACATATTATATATTTTATTTATTTTAATTTGTTAATCTTATTTTTTTGAACTAATTAAAATTTAAATTTTTTTTTAGTCATCATCCATAGACATATACTTAGTAAAGAAAAAATAAAAAAAAAAATTATATGTAATATTTGACGTGAGAATGATAAATTTAATTTTTGTTTGTATATTGATACTGTTAATTAACCATGATGTAAATCCCAGAAAAAGAAAAAGAGAACTGTGATGTAAATCGAGTGACGTAGAATGTACTGCTGTTTTGTCGTTTCGGGCTTGGACAAACCGCTTATGCCATTTCTGCATGCACTCACGAGTCACGACTACTGCTGCACCAACGTCGCACTCTCTTTCTGCGCATTCTCTACGGGGTAGTGATTTCCTTATAATTTAATTATTACTTATTTATTATTTTAAGTATATTTATTATTTTATTATTATTTTTAAGTTTTTTTTTTTATCATTTTTAATCATTAAGAAAAAAATTAAAAAATATATAATTTTATTAATAATTACTTTTTTAATCATTAAATAAAAAAAATTTAAAAATAAATAAAATTATAAATAAATAATAAAGATATCATTTTCCTTCTCCAGGACCCTGCTCTTCCCACCCCTCCTAAAATTCCGCTGCTAACTTTTTCTATTATGACACCCCACACATTTATATAATATATTTTATAATTAATGTTAAATAAAGAATAATTTTATAAAATATTTTATATACACAATACTTTATAAATACTCTTTATTTAATATTTTATTGTAAAATATATTATATAATTATATTGTATATATATTATTTTTACTTTTTTAATTTTTCTAATGTTTCTTCATTTTCCTGAAAAATTCCCGTTCCTTCTCTCTACTTTGCAAGTCTACTTGACCATAATTTCAGAGTTAATTTTTTTTTTTAATCTTTTCAGATTTTTTAATAAATAAATATGCTTAATTTTAAGCAAAAATTCTAAGATTCTTTCCAAACTTAGCATTCCATAATTCTTGCCATTACCTCCATAATTTTCGTAATTAGATACTAGTCTCTTGATTCTTGTAATTTGCTTATTTATTTGATTCTTTCAATACTCACCAAGCCATCAATGGCTATATATGTAAAGGTTTCTCAATGTACAAAGTAGGTTGAGTGAAATAAAATTCTATAGATTGCTCAATTTGACATGGACCGCAGGGTATCAACCTAACTCGATCCCTAACCCTCAGCCACAATGGTGTCTTCTACCCCTCCCACCACTCAAATTTCAAGCTCATACCTCCTTTACCCATCCAATTCTCCTTTACGTTACACGGAATGTGAGAAAAATGAACATATATGAAATCATTGTTGGAAAATCATTAGGTACCAAATTGTTTGAGACGCACGAAATTAGCCTTCCCGACTCTCTTCTCGGCAAATCGCCGTTTGGGCCACCGGCAGTCGCACTCCAAACTTCCTCTTCCTTGACCGTGTCGCTGATACCTGGACTGACGCTGGACCTCTACCAGAAGCTCCTTAACTTGCTCAACCCGAATCCCTCTGCAAACTTCATTGGTAACACTCTCATTGCCTCTAATTCCTTTAATAACCACCTTGGTTGGGTTGTGGACAATGGCGCCAGTGACTACATGTGCCACGACCACAGCCTCTTCTCTGATTTATCCCCTACCCCCTCTGACATCTCGGTGAAATTACCCATTGTCCAGACCCTTCGCTTAGAAGGGATCAACACTTGCCCCTTATCCCTAACTCTCACGCTTTATAATGTCTATTTTGTTCCTCTATTTGCCTTTAATTTACTTTCTGTCCCTCCATTCACAACTAATATCTCTTGTATTGTTTATTTTTCCTCTACTAGTTGTTCTTTTCAAGACCCATTCTTGACGAGGCTGGTTGGAGTAGGTGAATTTTGCAATGGACTTTATGTGTACTGACCAAGTTCCATCACTGCTCTTTCCGTTCAAACCGCTTCTAATAAAATTTTTTGCACTAAAGCTTAGGTCACCCCTCTAGTTTCATTACCTAATCTCTTCAATAAGTCTTGTACTATTTCTGATTGTGATTTTTGTGCTCGTTCTAAGCATACTAGACTATCTTTTCCTTCTCATGCTAATAAAAATTTTGTTGCTTTCAATCGTATATTTTGTGATATTTCGGATAGATATCATACTTCATTTATATGTGGTGCTCATTATTTTTTTTATTATTGTCGATAATTTTTCGCGCACTACTTGAGTTTATTTAATGCATCATAGATCTGAAGCCTATGCCCATCTCATACATTTTTTAATCTTGTTTAAAATCAGTTTAACACCACGATTAAAATCATTTGAACTGATAATGGGCAAGAATTTTTTTCCCACAAATTTCAAAATTATCCCCATGATCACGTCACTATTCATGAACGTACATGTGTTGAAACTCCACAACAAAATGATGTTTCGGAACGTAAACATATGCACATCTTTAATGTTGCTCGTAGTCTTCGTTTTTAGGCTCACATACCTTTAAATTTTGAGGTAAATGTGTCCTAACTGCTGCATATCTTATCAATCATACACCCAGTCAGATTCTCCAAAATAAATCTCCTTTTGAACTTCTTTTTACAAAACACCAAGTTACAATCATCTTTGTGTGTTTGGTTGTGTTTGCTATACTTAAACTCTCTCCGCTTCTCGTGATAAATCTACCCCCCGTGCATCTAAATGTGTTTTTCTTAGATTTTCGAGCAGTCATAAAGCCTACAAAGTATACTACCTCGACACTCATACCATTTCCTATTCTCACGATGTCACATTTCATGAACAACACTTTTCTTTCCAAAATATTGCTCCATCTCCAATTCCCAACCCTCCTATTATACCTCTTCCTATGCCCAAACAAATATCTTCACTATCTCCTTAGTCTCCACCACGTCCACCACCCCCCTCTTCTCCTCATATTCCTGATCCTTCACAACTCTACACTTCTCTCGCTCTCGTTGCACCACCACTCATCCCGCTTATCTTCAAGTCTATGTGTGCCTGACCTTACACACGGAGCCCACGTCATCTTCATTCGCTGCACAAACTTCAGGTACTGCTCATCCTTTATTTTCTTTTCTCTCTTATTCTCATTTCTCATCTTCACATATTACCTTCTTAAATACTCTCACTATTTCTGTTGACCTATCTTGTTACTCTACTACTCTTCGCCATCCACATTGGTGTGAAGCCATGTCGGCTGAGATTCGTGCTCTTGAAGACAACTCAACTTAGACACTTGAGTCATTACCTCTTGATAAAAAGTCTATTGGTTGCAAATAGGTCTTTAAAACTAAACTCAAAGCAGATGGCTCTATTGAGAGGTACAAAACTCGACTAGTCGCCAAACTCAAATAAGGATGCCTTTGCACATGTTGCTAAAATGACTACCGTTTGATGTTTGTTGGCCGTTGCAGCTACCAAACAATGGATCACTCATCAATTGGATGTTCACAATGCCTTCTTACACGTTAATCTTGATGAAGAATTACACATGACACCACCTCCCGAATATTGTCCTAAGGGGGATACTTTCGTCTGCCACCTCCACAAATCCCTCTATGGCCTCAAACAAGCCTTCTACAACTATTTTTTTAAACTAATAACTATGTTTTATGATGCAAGTTTTAATCAATTTCAAGCAGATTATTCTTTATTCACCTTGGCCACTCCTACCAGCATTACTATTGTTATTGTTTATGTTGATTACATCCTCATCGCTGGTAATAACTCCTCTCAGATTGACCTCTGCAAGGGTGTCCTCTCCACTCACTTTAAGATCAAAGATCTCGAACCTCTCAAATATTTACTTGGTCTCAAAGTTGCCCGCTCACCCATATACATCTTCTCGAATCAGATAAAATATGCTCTTGACATCCTTTCTGACAGTGGCCAACTTGGCGCCCGGATCGCTTCTTTTTCCACAGAATAGAATTTGAAGCTCATCAATCATGATGGCACCCTCTTATTCGATCCCTTTGTCTATCGGCGGCTCGTTGGACGCCTCATCTACCTCACTATTACACATCCTGATATTGTCTTTGCGGTCAACATCTTCAGCCAATTCATGTATGCTCCTTGTGTTCACCACATGATGGCAGCCACACGTGTTCTTTGTTACATCAAAGGCACTCAAGGACAAGGGATCTTCTTTTCATCCTTTAGCAACACTTAGGTCACTGCCTATACGGACTCTGACTGGGCAAGTTGCCCCACTACTCGCTATTCCACCACCGGTTACTTCATCCAGCTTGGCTCTAGTCCTATCTCTTGGCGTACAAAGAAACAAAAAATTGTGGCACGCTCCTCTACTGAAGCTGAATACAGCGCCATGGCTGTCACTACTTGTAAACTTACCTAGCTGAAGTAACTTCTTACTAATCTTGGCATTCCACATCCTGCACCCTTCACATTACACTATGACAATCAGTTTGCTCTCTACTTCACCCATAATATTGTGTTTTATGAGCAAACTAAGCACATCGAAATTGACTGTCACATCATACGGGATAAACTCTGCTCCGGGCTTCTTACCACCGTTCACACTCCCTCCCACATCCAAATTGCCGATATTTTTACCAAAGTTTTAGTATAGGAACTCTTCTATCATTTTTCATGCAAGTTGGATATTACAGACCTCCATACATCAACTTGAAGGAAAGTATTGACAGATTATTTCCAAACTTAGCATTCCATGATTTTTGCCATTACCTCCATAATTTTTGTAATTAGATACTAGTCCTTTGATTCTTGTAATTAGTTTATTTTTTTGATCCTTTCTATATGCACCAAGTTCTCGATGGCTATAGATGTAAAGGTTTCTCAATGTACAAAGTAGGTTAAGTAAAATTAAATTCTATAGATTGCTCAATTTGACAATAATAAAAGTACTGGCATTGGTTTAGCCATCCCAATCTTCAAAATTCGAAAAATATACAACTTTTCATATTTTAGCTAATCATTTAAAGCATGAAATCTACATTGGATTAGCTATCTCATTCTCTATAATAATAAAATATTATTATTTTTTATTATTTATTTTTTTATTATTATTTTATGTAAATACTAAGAGATTAAAATGCCGTATAGCATAATTTCAGACTTGTAGCATAAAACTATAATTTTAGACTTGTATTCATTAATATCTCTTAAGTATTTACAACTTAAATCTGCATTGTATTTACAATAGCATGTATTCATTAAAAAGTCGTGTAGCATAAATTACATGGCCATAGCAACCAAAAAAGCTAAAATAAATTGAGCAGGAAAATAAATTAGAACATGTCCATAGCACTTGCATTGAGCAGCACTTGGCCTTCCAAAACATGTCCATCGCAACTAGGAAAACAGATTACAACAGCTAAAATGCAAAGACTACAACAATTAAAATGATGGACAGTTGACATACATTCACCCTTAAAAACAAGATAAGAAACCTAGTACATATATATACGCATACACAGCACATAAACCACACTTGGCCTTCCAAAATATGTCCATAGTTCCAAAGCAATTTCAAAATAACGAAAGCCCACAAAAACTGTGTAGTCAATAGTTGCTCGACAACCACATGTGGTTGTCCAGCTACTAATTCTATAACAAAACTTTTTAATTGCAATGTTAATTGAATAAGAACCAACCCCAAAACATGTCCATAGCAATAAAAGGCTAGATATCTTCAAAAGATTGAGATGGAAATTGATAATAAGATGAAGAGTTAGATGAAAATCGCTTGCTTGGCTCCTCAAAAATCTCTTTTTTCAGATTCAAGAAATATTGATACTCCATTCTACTCATGCTAGAAAAATCTACAGCTCATGATCAGACATGCAACAAGTCATGATTAAATCATTCTTCAATCAGATTAGTGGAGAAAACAACTAAACTGAAAGAACTAACAACAATTTTAGAGAAAATTAAAGAAGATGATAGACAAAACAGGCATATGATCAACTATTAATGCAACCCGTATATAATTTTTGGGTAGTCAATTATATGAATCTTTCTCGATCGAGCATTATAATTAACGCTGTGTATATAGCTTGTGTTTATCAATATATACTGAACCATCCCATTCGATCAATAAGTGATTTTAGACAATACTTATACAACTCGTATCTAGTATCTAAACAAATCTTCATCATATGCAACACAAGCATACATACACACTCACATAAAACATGTTCTGAAAACCCCCAAAAAATAGAGAAATATTTTTTGTATGTTATTGCTCAGAGAAAACAGAGAGGTCGAGGTTGGGCCATGGCTGTTTGTATGTTATTGCTTAGAAACCATCAATAAAAACCCCAAAAACAGAGAAATATTTTTGATCTTGTAAACCCACAAATCAAAACCCAACTTAAAATGCATCCTATGCCAACTTGGTTATCGAAAACCTTAAAAAAAAACCCAACTTCCAAAGGCTAAAATCATTCCAACTATAGTGGAGAAAATGACAAAACAAAGGTGTTTACTTGGAGAGGAAAATCCCTTTTTGGAGTGGGAAATCTGGAGGAGAAATGTCGGTGTTAGAAGTGGAGAATCTGGAGAACACCCAGAGAGAGGAAGATGGAACACTCACCGGCGACAAAGAGGAGCTGATGATGAAGTGTTGCTGCCAACGGGGATGACCTAACAACGGTAAGAACTGGAAATGGAAAGGATGCTCTATCGAGGGAGAGAAGGTTGGAGGTCGCGGGAAGGCTGTATTGCTGAAGCCACGAGAAGGAAAATAATAAATTAAAGGGATGAAAGGCTACAATAACTTTTATTATATGAAGAGTGAAATGAACTTACGGTAGATAATGTTGGAAATCTGGACCACCTAAATTCCCCCACAAAGATTCACTTTTGACAGAATATCAAGAAAAAATTGAGAAATAAACACAACACAATAATTTACGTGGAAAACTCTAAAACAGGAGAAAAATCACCATACCCAAAGAAGAAAATACACTATGTGAAAAATTGTTACAATCACACAACTTTTCTCCTCACCTCAACGACACCCACAAAAATTTCTCCCACTAGTAAAATTCTAACTTTCACCTCTCTTCTTTTTACATACAAAAAGGACAACAGAGGAATTTTATTAAAGTCAAAAGTTACTAGATAACACTACAACAAAATGGGCTTTTTGCCGCGACTACTTTTGCCGCAATAAGCATTAAAACTTGCCGTAAACAATTAATACTGACAAAATTTCATGGCCACACGTTTGCGGATAATAAAATCCCAATTAAAGTCTAATTCGGCAAAAGTTTCCATTTGTCACAATAGTTCTACTTATTGCGGCAACTCCAACGGTAGCTAATAATAAAATAATTTGTCAAAACAACCTTTACCAAGTCATTCAGTATCGCATGAGAAAGTAAATTGCTGCACTGATATTATGCCACAAAATCTTTTTTTTATCAAGAAATTTTGCCAATAATTCTTTTTTACTATAAATAGTAATCGTTGTAATATGTTATATTCCCACAAAAACACATTGTCAAAAAAAGAGTTTAACACAGAAATACTTTTATTGACAAGCTGCTACTGCTACTAAAAACATTTGTGACAAGAATTCTAGTCAATAATGCTATTTCTCTACAAATAGTTTCACCAAAAATAATCTATTCTGGTAAAAAAAAGAATTTGCGGCCACAAAATGTCGCCGCAAATAGAAAAAATTCGAAAAAAAAAATTATAGACTACAGATCGAATTGATGAACTAAAATTAAGTCTAACAATAGAAAAAGAATGGCATGTAATAAGCCTAAAGGCATAAATATGAAAGCAATGTTCTAAATTTAGTAAAATATCATCTAACAATCTTAATGACAAATTAAAATGAAAATTTACCATCAGATCAGTAAACCATCTCTGCACATGAACAAATTAAATTAAACAAAGCCATCATTTCAATTACTTGTTATTGATACATGAATCCCTATAAGTGAGTCTGTCCTATTGACCTTTTGCTTCATGTAGCTAATGGAAAAAAATTGATTCACAAAGTGGATCTCAAACTGAACAGATTTAGCCTTATTCATGACATAGGGGTCACCCAGAGGTGAGAAAGTACTGATCTAATCACTTCTTTTTAGCTAAAACATATTGCCAAATAACTGCATTGGTATCTTAAAATCTCAATTGAAAAAAAAAAAAGATAAATAAACTAAGCTTGCCTACAAGGAAAAAAAGATCCAAATTATTGGAACAAATATCAACATTGATTTCATAGTACCTTTAATTGAAAATGCCTTTTTGACAAAGAGCAACAAATTACATGAATTCTACCAACAAAAAAGATCCTTCTCAAATAAAATTAAGAAGAAAAATATCCAAGTAAATTTTTTTTATATCTTCTTGGTAATTATATTATAAAGATGCTTTTTAAGGAGATGCCCATAAACTAGAAAAATGAACCAAAAAAAGCAGTAAGAATGGTGCATTCAATACATGGAATTTGAAAGAATTGCAATAACCAGTCATCTTTATCATCAAATAGAATGAGCTTACCTACCATGAATCGTAGGCAGCACTTAACAAAATATTGGGGTCTAGATTTACTACCATGTATTGGGGAAAGAAACACTACATTATAGTTCAAAATTAGTCTTAAAATTGAAGACAAGATGGTGAAGTGAAAAATTGATACCATAATAGCTGCACTTACAAACTCCGCTCTAAGTTTTGAACTGCATGAAGAAAGCAAATTCTTGGATGAGCCCTACACTAAAACTACAAAGGTATTAAATTAAAAACTGAAACTCATATGTTGATTTTTGGATCTGTTGCAAGCTTGATAAAATGGAGCTCTCATTTGCATGAACAAAAGAGAGTGATTAGCAAGCAACCAAAAAAAGAAACAATGAGTAAACTACCTATTCGTAGCAGCATAGATGGCAGAAGCCATAAAATCATGAAAACAATGGTTAATCATCAGAGAGAGAGAAAGACAGAGAGAGAGAGAGAGAGAGACCTTTTATACATGTGTTGCAGCCACTTTACTAAAGAATGATTCAATGTATTATGCTCCAAAAACATCCTTCCTGTTGCACAATATTTTGATGTCAAATTACATATGTGTATACCTTAAACCAACTCTCATGCCCAAATATGAGGTCAAGATAGAAGGGAGCATATATGAGTTTATGTGTTGATAAAAGTAAATAGCATCCGACAGGCATTTAACTTTCGCACCTACAGATAGGAGAGCTTTGAAGCTATCACAATGCAAAATAGAAGTCAATCCACCAACTGAACAACTAGAGAGAATAACTGTGGTATCAAAGTCTTAACCAATTATAGGAATGAGGACTTTAGAGTTTAGAGAAGGGTTAAATCTAGAAAAGATCATAGTGCCATACATTTTGGCACTTCTCATTCCTTTTGAAAAATAGCCATCTAATTCAGCTAAGTGGGAATTGCACTATGACTTATAAAAAACAAATGAGTGCTGAGACTGATATGTGCATCATGCTTGTGGCTTCCTTCTAACTTCAGAGGAACAATGAATACAGAACCTAAAAACAAAATTCTATCACTGGCTTTCAGTAAGCATTCAATGCTATTATATATCTAGTGACATGAGTCCTACCCCAGCAGTGAGATTTATTAGTTTGAACTTTCAACAATAAGGAAAATCTATAAAACATAGATGCAACCAAAAATAAAACATCACTTATTTTTACTAGCTACTAAAAGTTGTTAAGTGCACAACCCCTCCAGACTTAGTAATAGTTGATAATCAGTATATAAAGAAGAGGAATAAAGTAAACAAAGAGTATCTGTAAATGATTGGAATGAATTATTTTATCAACCTTCTTCTACACATCCCTCCATGAATTAGTGGGTGAAACTTACCAAGAAAAAACAGTGAAAATCACTAGTGCTGTGGAGGTAGAGTTAGAAGATGGAGTACTACTTCTTTTGCAATAGGTACACCTAGTTGAAACATTTATAATTATGTTGGCTATTATAAGAGTCAGCACTACAGTTGGTAACAACTTTAATACTTGTCAATCTAATCAAATAAAACATAAGTAAATATGATGTTTTATTCCACAGTAAACAAACAGTGAGAAGAATGTATGACGTAATTCATATAAGCTTAAACAGGCCCTAGTTGACTCAAAGTGAACTAAATCAAGTGAATTTACATTAGGAATAAAAGTGGATTCGCTTACCTCAATCTGTGAAATCACGAACATCCCAATATAATCAAGAAAAAGAAAAAATTGTTAGAGCATATTAATAGGAATAGGACCTATACCAAGAGGTAGAATAAATTATTTATACTAATACTCTACATGAAAACAACAGAGAACAAGATTTTAAGATCACAGTTTTTAATAATCTGGACACATTACAAATAATGGCTCCAGGACTTTGAGCCCAAAGAAAATCAGATGGCCTAATAAATTTGTGCGTAAAAAAATGAACTTTAAACCTAAATTTCCTCGAAAGTGTTATCCTAGATGAACTTTGAATTCAAACCTTTTAAGTAGGAAAAATAGGACCTGTAATCCAGTTATTTTAAGTTATAGTGATTTTAAGACCCTAGATTTTCATTTTGTCATCATGATTCCAATTATAGCCTATTTATAATCCTTCCATTTTGTCCTTGCTAGGCAAAATGGGCCGTGGGGTAGACCGTAGAGGGAAGGAAATCCCTTCCCTTCCCAAGTAGGGGATTCCCCCCTCCCACCCCGATGTCCCACCCCATTGGGTGGAGCAATGGCATACCCTTATATTTTTTTCTAATAATTAATTTTACAATTTTCATTTTGCATCTTTGGGATTTTTTTTCTTGGTCATTTGGCAGTGTGTGATTGGTTTAATGAGTAAAATTTGACGTATGGCAGACCTTCTATTAAAACCTAGACCTTGAATTGTCAAGTCCTAATTTGGCAAATGGTGAAAACTCATGGGAGTTTTGGTCAATTCCCTTTGTAAGTTTAGTCAATAAAAGTGATTACAGTTGAATGAGCATGCCACATTTTTTATTTGAAGCCAAAAATGCACTGCTGCATTACTTACATCTTAAGAAATGCTAGTTAATTCGAATCTACTGAGTTCTTGAGCTGCATTCTAGATAATATGTAGCACCAATCTGTTTAAAGAGTTACACACGCTAATTATATGATGAAAATCATTATCATGAATGGAACCCATATGCAGCAAGGTTTAATAGAAATCTTATTAATATACAAAATGAACCCATATAGAAGTATTCATACTAAATTATATCTACAAGAAAAAAAATATTTAAGTAAACTTGTCCATAGCGTGTCATACATATATAAAATATATAACATGTAATGTAAGTTGACTCAATTGTTGTCAAGTTGTATACTCTGCAAGTTTGTGGTATGTATGTGCCATGTTACAACTTACAAGAGGAAAATAATAGACCAAAACAGAAAGGAATATTATTTATGAATGCATGAAACGATTCTGAATGCGACTTCACCCATACAGCCGCTGGAACGGAGTTGAGATCCTTGTGATTACCAACTCTAACACAAACATAATTGTGTGTAGGCTACCAAAGAGATAAACATAATATGTGTATAATCTAAAGATAAACATAAACCCCTGTTACCAAAAAGCTAAATATTATTGTATCCAAAAACTTAAAATTAGCACAGGAGAAAGCTAAATATTCATGCAATGTTTCATTACCTCTAACCACCCAAAGGTTGTATGATTGAAACTAATATTTATGCAAGTGACCAAGCAACACTGATTCAATCATTCAAACTTGAAGCACAGGTCCATTGATGGCAACTTGTACAAATACTTATCATTTAATTTCACACCGGAAAGAAAGATAATTGGAAAATCAATGTGCATCTTAGTTTTACCATACAGAAACTCTGAATAAACAACTCACATTTTATTAAAACGAATAAACATAGAAAAACACATCAAAGAAGAATGATATATCACAGAAAAAATGCAAACTTCACATTTGAACGAGAGAAGGTGATAGCAATTACCAAATCATTATAGCAGAAGGGATAGCAAATTGAAAGAACGGAATTCCTTTCAGCAATTAGTCCCTCTAAAATTACAGAGAATGGTGGTTTCCTTTTAGAAAACTTTAATTCTTTAACACTGAAACCCTAAAAACCCAAAATTCTCAAATCCCCACATCATCATCCTTTCCCGCAAATCCTCAGTACCCAAACCATCAACTTAGGTCATAATCATGAGAATCACAAATCCTTGCAACTTTGAAATCCTAATCCTCTGTTTTCATTCACGAAATACAAACTAAAAAGGACAAAAATTAGAGAGAGAAACGAACAGAGAGAGGAAAAGAAAGACGAACAGAGAGAGGGAAAGACTGTTAAGACCTCAAATTTCCGAAGGATAATGGCATACACACAGAGGTTAAATGCACAAATAACTTTCACTTCCATCTCAGTTCGTGTGTTCTTCAAAGTGAGCGTCTAGGGTTCCTAACAAAGGGAAAGCGTATGAAGAGAGAGAAAGAGAGAGATACTCCCTTGCTAGAAGAGGCGCAACGGCGTGGGAAAAGGTGGCAACACGGCTGCAGCATGGCGTTAGCGAGAGAGAGAGAGCGCTCAGGCGAGAGAGAGAGAGAGAGCGCTCAGGCGAGAGAGAGAGAGCGCGCAGGCGAGAGAGGGCGAAATTAGGGGCTTTTAATTTTCGAGGGAGATGAGCATCTCGGGTTAGGGGGGGATAGTTTTAAAAGACTGGCGGCATTTTATTATCGCCGCAAGTTACTATTTTCGGCATTATTTTCTTCTGAAGAAAAAATTATGGCCACAAAATTTTTTTTTATTGTTGTAGTGAGTAATTGTGGCAAGACAAAAACGTGACATTTGATTATTTTTTGATCAAAAATAACTTTTATCTACACTTTTATTTGTGGCAATAAATTTTTGTAGATAAAAATAAGTATTATTGACACAAATTTATCTTATTATCTACAACATAAATATGGTAAATAAAAGTGATATATTGTGGCAAGTTTTTTATGGCAGCAAAAAAGTTGGTGGCCAAAAGCTAAATATGTTGTAGTGTAAGTTTCTGACTGGTGTAATTAAACCAAGGAGGCTAAGCCCCTTAAATAGGCCTATGGCCTTACTCCACTCCCACTTCCTTTCCATGTAGGACTATGGGGCAAAACCCAACAATCTCCACCTTACGACTTTGACTGGTCCTACAGCCACGCTCCACTGCAATGAAAATTCATAGCTTTCGCTATCATGCTCCACCATAAAAGCATACTCACTCAGAATAAACCAATTCTAAACATTTCACTTCGGCTCATGTTGAAAATAATAACATTGCTGAAAAATTATGGTGCAACTTCCACGTTTGGTTTTTCTAGAAGTTCATCAGCCATTGACATGAATTTCCACCACATACAACACACCACATACCACACATCCTGCATCAACGCCAAACCAATGCCCGTGTGTAAACTTGTGGAACATCTAACATTAACACATCCTCTATCATGACAACTTTGGGATTAGCGGCATGCCATGAGAATGTACATGTCTCTTTTTTCATAGAGAGAGACACAACGTTAGCTTCATACCAGTATCTTTATTTACTGACTTGGAGCCACTTGCTGAACTTGCTCCAACGCTTGTTGACAACTTTTCTTGACGTGCCCAGGTTGTCCACAGCTCCAGCAAATTGCTAATTTCATGGGTTGGTCTACGCCTTATGTAATCCTACTGAAATCAAAATATCTCTCACTTACATTTGCCACAAGTAAAAATTGATTCTCCCATAAAATTTCTCTATCTCCATTCTTGACATTGTCTCGATGAATTTTATCGTAGAAATGAATAGTACCCATTACGTAAGTTCCCAGGAAAAACTGATCTTTTCTAGACAGAATTTCAAGGTTCTCAGGAAAGATTGGAGGGTTACAACGGACACACTTAAAATTTTCAATCTCCTAGACAGAACCTCTTTAGACTGTACATATCCATATTACCACACCAAAACTCCACCCTTTCAAAAGAATCTAGTAGCTCTAATACCACTTGTTGGAAATCTGGACGACCTAAATTCTCCCACCAGGATCTACTTTTGACAGAATACCAAGAAAAAATAGAGAAATAAATACAATATAAGAATTTACGTGGAAAACTCCAAAACAGGAGAAAAACCACCAAATCCAGAGAAGAAAATACACTATGTGAAAAATTGTTATAATTACACAATTTTTCTCTTCACCCTAATGACACATACAAAAAAATTTTCCACTAGTAAAACTCTAATTTTCAAATTTTCTTTTTACATACAAAAAGGAAAACAGAGGAATTTTCTTAAAGTCAAAAATTACTATATAAGTTTATAATTGGTGTAATTAAATCAAGGAGGCTAAGCCCCATTAAATAGGCTTATGACCTTGCTCCACTCCCACTTTTTCTCCATATAGGATTAAGGAGCAAAACCCAACAAATAAAAATTTGGATGAAAAGTTAATAGCGAATCCAATATATGGGCATTTTAGCAAATATTCTCTAAATTTTAAAGAGCATGGACATTTGACTAAACCAATACCAGTATTTTAATGGATTGCATTATTTTTTTAAAATATAAAATAATTATTTAAATCAATCACAATATTAAAATACATAAAAATAAAAGGACTTAGAAAAACTCAATTTTAAGTAGGTTGGTTAGGATTCGAAATTGTCGTACGAGATGTTGGGCTATCAACTGTAGAGTGAGTCTATCCAGTCTCTCGTTAGTCATTGGCAGCATGCTAGCCCCGTGATTGTTATACTCCACCTCCAATCCCGACCCTTTTTTTTCCCCCTTCCCAAATATCGGCGGTTTCCCTCCTTTCCTTTTGTTTTTTAATTTCTTTTTGGTACTTTAGGTTTCCGGTACTATATATCTCCTCCGCCGACCTCTTTCATTTTTGTTTGTTTGTTCGTTCGTGTTTCCGACAGAGTCTTCCATATTCCTTTCTTCGTTTTCCCAAGGATGAGATCTCCTTCCTTCTCCTCGTCGTTCTCGAAACTCCAAATCCTCACTGTTGTGGCTTTAGCAGCGGCGCTCATGTTCTTCTTCCATGTCGTCGTATTAATCTCGCCTCTGCTTCTCTCAGGTGCTCCGGTCTCTTAATTCATTCATATACATGACTAATATATTCATCGAATACTCTGTCCAGTTTTTTGTTTATCTGCGTTTTTGCTCGATCTATTATTGCATGGCCTTTTTTCTCTGTCTCTCTGATTTCCGCAATACGAGGAACTTTGTTCTTTATTTTTGTTTGTTGTCTGCTAGCTTTTTATCAAACGAAAAAGCAACGAACAATTTGATTAAAGTTGTGTGTGTATATATAAATATAAATATATATATATATATATATATATTAAAGAATTAATTGTTAATGCAGGTGTGAGGAGGAGCTCCTTGTTCCTCTTCAACAATGAAAACTCGACGACGCTCACTGCACTGCATCGCAAGCTTCTTCTTCTTCATGATGGTGAGAGACATACGTACGCCGTTGTTCATCTTCTTCATGATTTTCTTATTATATTCTGTTGCTTTATATTCTTTTAAGTGTTGACGAGAAACACAGCTAGAGAGAGGGAGAAAAAAAAAAGACAGCTAGGAATTTGGTCGTCCCTCCGCTATGTTAACAATGCGTACGTACGGCTGGCAAAGATGTCAGAGGTGCACGCCTGTGTTTTGATTAGCGTTAATGCATGCTAGATTGATTCCTAATATGCACCCACCTTTCACCTCTGGCTATGTTAATGCTATTCCAAATAAAATATCAGACATGTTTCGACGAAGGAGATTTCCTCTCCTTTGACGCGATCCGAAATATTACTTGACGTTTTTACCCCTTCAATCCTGTCCTTTATTACTTAAGCATAGGCACGCTCTTCTTTCAAATTACCTAGCCTCCTCTCAACTAGCTGTCAATTTTTGTGGCTTGTGACTCAGTGGCTTCTCTTTTAAAGCTCCTGCTTAAATTTTCAATTATAAATAAATAAAGAGTTAAAAACGGGACAAGATGATTCGTACCCTACTCCCCGGCCTACTGGACTTTTGGCGACGTTCATTTAATTTTCATGCTATAATTCCTGTGAATCACCTCCAAAAAAGTGTATTTTGTCTGTGGACGATCATATACATATCCTATTGGTCGGGTTGTTGGGTGTTCACGTTCTTAATGTTTTTGCCTTAATTTTATATTTTATTTAGGTGCAGGTACGTGCACTCACGTGTCTTAATATTAAGAATCTTTTTACGGTACGGATATAGCAACAATTAAATATATTTTTAATAACCATCGATTACTTTTTAATGAAGATTTAAAAGTTTTGAAGTCTTTATTTAAGAAAATTCAAAGATTTAAAAAAAAAATAGAAATACTTTAATTACAAAATAATTATATAAAAATAATTTCCTAAATTATTCTATTTTAATTTAATAATTTATCAGATTATAAAATTATAAAAATATAAATT
Source organism: Platycarya longipes (assembly GCA_036559045.1). NCBI lineage: Eukaryota > Viridiplantae > Streptophyta > Magnoliopsida > Fagales > Juglandaceae > Platycarya > Platycarya longipes. Next base: position 28,204,819 of record CM071800.1, on the reverse strand, counting down.
TGACTATTAATATAGATTATATCAATTTATAATTTTTTTTTTTTTGTGTAATATTAATCATTTTGTAGAGATAACACTTTTAAAAAAAGAACTTTTATTTATGAAAGGAGAAATGATTGGCAATACGATTATTCTCCTAACTTTTGCAGCAGCAGCAGGAAGAGGACAGGTGGAACCGAAGCGGATGTGGGGGGAAAGGTGCAGCAAGGAGGACATAGAAGTGAACCAAGGCCCCACAGCCCCACTGCCAAGTGGCATTCCCACCTACACCGTAGAGATAATGAATGTCTGTTTCACAGGCTGCGACATTTCGGGCATTCATTTGAGCTGTGGATGGTTCAGCTCTGCCCACCTCATCAACCCTAACATCTTCAAGAGGCTTGCCTACGACGATTGCCTTGTCAATGACGGTAACCCCTTGCTCTATGGCTCCGTCCTCTCTTTCCAATATGCCAATACCTTCCCCTATCCACTTTCCGTCTCCACGGTTGTCTGCAATTAACTCACGTACAATAATAAATATAGTTTTTGATTTTTTTTTTTCCTTTTGATCTCTCTTAAACTCAATACATATATAATAGCCGTTGATGATACTGATCATCATGAATACATGACTCGGATATATACCCAGTTTTGCTAGCTTCTGTGGTTTTGGTTGGGTTGGTTTGAGCAAACTTGTAAAGGAAATTAGTGCCCTGTCTTTTGGATATGGGTTGGTTTGATAATGACTCGTGATATTTTGGTGTTGTGGATACTTAATCGTCTGTATATGATCAGGGGTGATATTAATACCATATTTTAGTTACATATAATATGGACATTAGATGCGAGTAAATTTGATCTTCTCTGGCCTAGTTTTGTTTAATTCGTACCATGTTTTTCTTAATTCGTTGTTCTTTCGTTTCGTAGCATGTAAATAAACGAATGAAAATTCTAAAATATTGCACCAATGGTCCAATATCCATCATCCTCGGTCAGTACCATAAATATTAAATATTCTTCCGACATTAATAATATTGCTACTATCAGTCAATCTGAGATTCTGAATGCTTACCGTTAAGATTACTCTTTTGGCGTCACTACAAAAAAAATTAACTTTTTATAACATTAAATTTTGTTGCAAAACGTAAAAAAGAATACTGTAAAAAAATATTTATAACAAAAAAAATCATTCTGATTACAATTAAAATGTCACAGATATTTATTTTTCTTGTAATACGTATCACTGTTATGGAGTAGTTTATTTTTATTTAAAAAAAAAAAAAACCAGCTATAACGGAAACTTAAGATTTCAATCATCATATTTTAGTTTTGAAACATCTTTCATTTTTAATATATATTTTTTTATTAGTGGTAACCTTCAAAGAACGAATATATAGCTGCATGCACAAGTCAATATTCAAATGTAAAAACTGAACTAACTTTTTTTTTTTTTTAACCGAAGAGTTAAAAGTCACATGTTTACGACTAACTCCATCCCAAATTGATTAGAAATACTCGCTTAAGAAGGAAGAAAATCATAATAACAAACCAATTACTACATGGGATTTATAAATAAACCAAAATAAAATCTCCCAAGCCACCGAACCAAATAAAAGAGAAACCTGTACATTTTCTTCAAAAAGTAAACCAATCATGGTCAATTCTAACAAGCCCATTGCAGAACAAAGCAATTATTTACTTCTCAAATATGTGATTCCTATTTTATCTAATCCTATTATTTTACTTCGAGCCCAAGAATTTGCTATTTTATTTCATTCTTCTCAAACACTTTATACTATTATTTTATTATTATTTTTTACTTATTTTTATTATTATTTAGTATTTTTTTTTATTATTATTTAATATTTTATTATTACTTTTTATCTATTTTTTATTACTATTCATAAACATTTTCAAATATTCTTAACACCCAAACGTACATTAAGAAAAATCTCATCCATCCAACAACTCTTTGAGCTGATCTCAGAAGTCCTACGAATACCATACTGTACAATTATTTGTCGAGACCCAATGCACCACAATACCGCCGAATCACACTCGATTTCTATGTTAGAAAATTCCATCTGCATACACAACCTTATTCCTTCAATCAGTATTCTTAGTTCGGCTTCATTGTTTGAATACATTCCAAAAAACTGAACTACCTTTTAAGATGCATCATCCCAATGAAAAGATAATATATTTTTTTCCTAATTGGCAGGCGCATCTATTTATACATATCCCCATTTTTAAGCCCCCTCGTGGCCCCAAAATAAAGTAATGAATTGAGGATAGAATTTGTCGCAGTACAAATATTGTCACGAAATGTGACTAGGACGTTGGTAGTCCTTATAAGAGGGTTTTTTTTTTTTTTTTTTTAATTTTAAGAAATCAAGATCATACTTTATTGCTCAAGCAAATTGTTTACAAAGAGTCACTTAGAACAACCTCCTTTACACAATCAGGAATATTAAACTCTAGATCATAATATCTTCTACATGACAATTAAGGGCATCCTTGGCTAGCTAGCAAATGAGCAGCCATGTAAACATCCCTCTCGGTGTTGAATACTCCAATGGGTAAAGGAGTTCATAATAGCTTTAGCATTTTACAAGACCACCTTGGCTGATACAGTCCTTATCTGATTTCTGCATATTGAGAACCACTTGCATCGAGTCCTTTCAAGCACTAAAGTCAGTAAAACCTGCTTCCTTGCAGAATAGAATGACCACCATCATAGCATAAGCCTCGACAGTAAAAGGCATAATTCTGAGCAATCTTTTGACAGTTACAGACCCTAGAAACATGCCATCACAGTCTCTGATTATAGCTTCAATACCCATAACTCCCAATGAGACGTTTAAGACTGCATCCCTGTTGAGTTTATATTTTGGCAGTTACTCCATTTCCGAACAATGTCAGCGCTAATTGCAACGGGAGCAGCTTCCTAATGCTTAGCACGTTTAAAGAGCCTTAAATCCTCATTAGCTTTATGGATAATAGAATTAGGGTGCCTGAAGTACTCCTTACCATGCACAAATTCATTTTCTTCTAGTCCATAGGAGCCTTGCAATCAACCCTGCCACTTCCAGTTTAGCTTTTGGTTATCTTACAGTCATCTGCTCCCAATTTAAACAGATCACACTGCACAAGCATCTTCTGAATTTTAATTCTAGCTTGGCCCCATACATCTTGACCGGTAGTGACAAGACGTGACCTGACTATTCCACTTCAAGATGACAGATTGGGCAAAGACTATCATCTCTCAATTTCCACTTCTGCAGATTGCAAAAAGTGGGGTAGAGCTTCATTGTAGGCTCTTCAAAGAAACATTCCAACTGCATTGGGCACTTGAAACTTCCACAAGAATTTCCAGGTAGCACATTGTGCATGGTCCTTAGAAGTCTCCCCCTTCTTGGCTCGAAATAACCTCTCTTATAAATGGTAAGCATTTTTCATTGAGAACAAACCATTGCTAGTGCCGCCCCAAGTTAATCTGTCTTCTCTATTTTCCTAATTGATAGGAATAGATTTGATTAGATCCACCTCTTGTTGAGAAAACAGGCTATTGAGCAAAGCCTAGCATAGGGTCAATTAAATATGCAACCCATTCCACTGCATTAGTTCCATTATTTCTGCTTTCAGGAGCCAGTAAGAATGGTCTAGGTAACCAACTATTGTCCCATATTTTAACTAAACCCATTATCAATCCTTCACAGTAGACCCTCTTTAAACAATTTTAAACCTACCAACATACTTCTCCAAGTCAGAGAAAGTCTACACCCCAGTTTAGCATCCACAAGATTCACTAAGGGGAAATACTTACGTTTTAGCATTATAGCAAGAAGGGCATTTGGATTAGTGAGAATATTCCACCCTTGCTTAGCCAGGAGAGCAATGTTATAACTCCTAAAATTTCGAAATCACGATCCACCTTGATCTTTACCTTTGCTTAGGTTACTCCACTTAATCCATTGAATCTTAGAGTAATCATCATTGAAGCCCCACCAAAATTTCTTCAATCATTGATCCAGTCTTTATGTTATGGATTGAGGGAGTAAAAAGATATCTATTGTATAAGTAGTCTTCCAATTTTCTTTATTTAAGCCCATACCCAATCAAAAAGAGAGTGAAATATTGCAGTTTTTGTTGTACCAATCATGTCAGGAAGAGCCAAATATCTCTCAAAAGAACTTGTGAACTTCACCCCAACAATCCTCAAGAGTGTTATCTGATTTTCTTGTGGAATATTCTTGCTGAAAGAAATAGATAACTTCTCCTTATTTAGCATCTTACCAGAAGCACATTCATAGATATCTCCATTAGTCTACTCCATTCAAGTGAGTTTGATTTGCAGAAGATCATGCTATCACCAGCAAAAAAAAAAGGCTGATTCTTTGGGGGCCTTTACCAATAGGGACACTTGAGATACGTCCATTAGTTTCAGCCTTCTTCAACATACAAGACAAAGTCTCTGCACATAGGATAAAAAAGTAAGGGGATAATGAATCTCCTTGCCCTAGTCTCCTAGAATGTTTGAAGGAGGATTGAGGCTCACCATTAAGCAGTCTAGAGTAAGAAACTGAGGAGATGCAATTCAGTATGAGAGAAATCCAATTTTGATCAAAACCTAGCCTACACATCACAGAAGCAAGGAACCTCCACTCCACACAATCATAAGCGTTGCTCATATCTAGCTTTAGGGCTATGAAACCTTACTTGTCTTGCATTCTAGTTGAGATGGAGTAGAGTTTCATAAGCGACAAATGTTATCAGCAATGACTTTACCTGGCACAAAATCATTTTGATTAAAGAAATAATATTAGGTAAAACAAGCTTTAACTTGTTAGAGACCACTTTAGCAACAATCTTGTAAATTATATTATATAAGCTAATAGGTCTAAAATAAATAACTCTTGTAGGTTCTTTGACATTTCAAATGAAAGTACTGAAAGTTTTATTAACTCTCTCTAATGATCCACCACAGTTTAGTACGTTAGGTGCAAACTTACACACTTCCTTGCTAAGCTCATTCCAATGAGACTGGTAAAACATTGCTAGGAAACCATCAGGGCCTAGAAGCCCATTCCTTTCATCTGGAACACAACAACTTTCACTTCTTCTAAGAATTTTTGCAACAATAGCTCATTCATCCCAAGGTTAATTTAGAAGGCACATCTTCAGGGCATGCTTCAGTATCAAATGGGTTAGCAGAGGTAAAAAAATTTAGAGAAAAAGTTTGTAAAAGTTTCACCAAAATGTTGTATTTCAGTAACCAATTTGTTGCTATGATCTAGCACTTGAGATATTTTATAAATCTTCTTCTATGAGTAGCATGCAAATGATAAAACTTTGTGTCCCTATTCCCATTTTGTAGCCAGTCATGTTTGACCCTTTATTTTCATCTAATATCATCCTTAGCTAGATATTGTTCAACTTCTTTTTAAAGCTGTAAAATTGCATCTACTTGGTCCCCATTTGCTAATCCTTGCAATTCCCCCTACCTCTTCATCTTGTTTTTTTATAAACGCCATTGAAGCCTTTTTATTGTTAATCACATTTCATTTATTAAGAGCAAGACTACAATTTAGTAACCTCCTACTCATGACAGAAGCCTCATCTTCCTCTACAACCATTTTACCCCAAGCCTCCTTAATAATACTAGAGTAACCTTCTTTCATATTCCAAGCAGCTTCAAACCTGAATAAATGAGCATTACAGTGGCTTGGTCTTCTATTACTATCCACATGGATGAGGACTGGAGAGTGGTCAGATTTCATAGTAGGCAACACTTGACAGCTAGACTCATTAAAGTATTGTAGCCAATTAAAATTAGCCATGACTCTGTCAAGCTTCTCTTTAGTAAAATCCCCACCACTTCTATTATTGGCTCAAGTTAACTTAGGATCTCTAGTCACAATGGAACCAAAGAACACCTCATAATAACATTTTTAAAACCCTTCATCTGCCTGTAATGCCTAAGACCACCACTTACTTTTTCACTCTGATAAGTAATCTCATTAAAATCTCCACAACATAACCAAGTCAATGGGGGTATAGGTTTAAGAGACTCTAAGAGCTCCCAACTCATACCTCTTTTAGCAGTCTCAAGGTGGTCATAGAAGCCAGGAAAACACCATGAGGGAGAGTTTGGACAAATAGAAACATAAACTTATATGCCACATCGATTCGTTAATAATAGAAACATCAACCTTGCTATTTCACATCAATGTTAAGCCTCCAATACAACCTCTACTTTCCACAGCCAAGCAATAATCAAATTTTAACAATTTACTAATCTCTTCACTTCTGTTTATTGAACATTTTGTTTCCATGAGAAACACCATGTTGGGGCACTTGTCCTTGATCAAAATACTAAGAATTCGAAATATTTGAGGGCTTTTAAGCTCTTGAGAATTCCAGTTTATTAACTTCATGACTGCTGGTAGGGCTGGTGATTAGCCTCTGCCATTTCCATTTGAACACTAGTCTCATTTATCACCTCCTTTTTGCTTATTTTATTGAGCCTATTGTTATTGTGCATCAAAGCCTCTTGTGGAACGCTTGAAAGATCGAAAGAAAAAGTCATTTTTTGACCTGCTTTCCTAGGGGACCTACCAACTTATTGAGCAGGTTGTTGAGTCTAGCCCTTCTCCATTTAGAGCTTGGCATTAATCAACTCATCTATATTGACCAATTTATTGAATTCCTGAGACTTGTCCCATAGCTTTCTAGTCTTTCAAGAAGAGCCATCTAAGCTGAAGACATCTCCATGTCAGAATCCCAGTCACCATCATGATTGTACATCTTCTTAGTTTCATAGCATGCTTTTTTGTAAAGGTCAGTACTGTCTTTTCCAACTACAATAGAATCTAGAATCTAGATCCCATGGGATCCCGAAAATTTGCTCCTCATTATCTTGTTGCAACATCTGACCTAAGGGAGAAGTTGCCAAATTAGGAATTTGACCCGAGATTACCTCAATTTGCTGAGGTTGGAAAGTTGTCATTTGTTTGTCAACATTAAACTGGAAATCTCCTTCTACAGACTTTCCTTTTGGGTTGCTCAAAGAATTTCCAAACTGGTCCTTTGAGGCTTCCACGTCATCATTTTTTTCTTGCACCACTCATAATTGATCATGATCTTCCCCTTTATCCATGTGCCCGGTTTGCCTTTTCTTGCTTTTAATTTGAGGCAGTGATGAATAAGGGTGTAAATGGTCCGGTCCGATTCAGTTCAGGAAAAATGTGGACTGATTCTATTCGGTCAAAAAATTTTCTCACCCTGGACCGGACTGGACCGGACCGAACTCCTATTCGGTTCATATTGGTCCGGTCCAATTCGGTCCAAAAGCGGTTCGGTCCGGTCCAAGAGTACCCCATATGATTTAATGGGTTAAATTTGATCCAAAATACTACAATAATTAAATATACTTTTTTGGCCAAAGTTTATAAATTATTAAATATATACTAGTACTACTTTCATAAAAAAATAATCATTTTTTCCAATTGTTAATTTCTAATCTTATCAAAATATTAAACAAAATATATAGTTATAACTTATAGTCTTTAGACTTAATACTTATACTATAAGTTATAACTAATATTGTATATTATATATAGCTCATAGGTTGATTAGTTAATTTAATTCTCATAAGTCATATAAATTATTTAATGATATTAATGATCATTAATTATACTTCATATATAGTTAAAAACAACATTAATAATTAATATTTATAATTGCTACATGTAATCATAAGAAGAGTAAATTTTAATTAGTTAATAGTAATTTAGTGATACATCATAGATTGGTTAACTATAACTAATAACACTATTATATAATTTACATTAGTATATTATAAATTTATATGTTAGTGAATAGTGTAAATTAGAAATAATATATTAAATAATAATAATACACTTATTAATTATAAGTTATTACTAATACTCTATTTAGATATACTATAATTTATACTTTTATACTATAGCTATTATACATTATAATATGTTAATATTATAAGAGTATAGATTACATTAATATGTTATACTACCACTCTTAATCTATATTAATATTAATATTATAATTCATATACTATTACTTATATATATATACATATATATATAAATAGGTGTGCATTCGGTCCGGTCCGGTCCAGGAGCAGAAATGTTCTCCCCCTGAACCAGACCGGAAATATTCGGTCCATAAAAAAATTGAACCGGACCGGACCATATTTCATCCGGTCCACTAGTCTGGTTAGATTTTCTTACACCCCTAGTGATAAACACAACCATGCACCGTATAAAGTATCTTTATAACCATGCAAAGAATTTGAAGAGGACTTCTCAGGACAACCACCAAGACCATGTTTAATACCGACACATTTAAAACAAAAATTTGGAAACCTTTCATAAACAAATGCTAGTCTAACTTTTGTTCCATTCAACAACACTATAATACCGCTCATTAGAGGTATGGTGATACTTATAGTCACCTTTACACAATGTAAGGTCCTTTTCTCACACTTTCTGCATCCACATCAATGTCCTCGACATTATCAACTAAGCCACCAACCTTTTCACCAACAGACTTTGTCATCCCACCAAATGGAAGCCCATGCATTTGGATCCACAACAGTTCAATGAGAAAAGAGAATGTAGAAGGGGCTGTTAAACCATTCAAACTATCCAGACAAATAAGGTATCTTTTGAGCATCAACAGTCAGCCAACATTCACCCTCTCCAAATCCTACTTACAATAAAATTCCATTAAGAATAGATTATTACCAACAACCTTGATTTGCAAACTTTTCCTTGACTTCCATATTTTTAGCATCATTGATTTGAAAGCATCTCTATTGATTTGTTTATCATTAGCCACCAGACTAATGAGATATCGCCTCCTCCTCTTAATCACAACCTCTTCTTCTAGACCATCAAGTTGAATTTCCTATTTTTCAGCCTCAATGAGACTAAACCTGTCCCACTATTTAATGATATCTTTAGCCATGCAGAAACACTATGAGCATCAAAATGAACCTATATATTATCATCACTTTTCTCAATCCAAATACTAGGAGACAAAACTGTCTATTGCAGGGATCACTCTCTCCACAACGAAAGCTAGTAGACCTCCGTAGTCCTTATAAGAGTTCATCTATTATCTAGTGTGTTATTGCACCTGAGAGTGACAACTAATGAAAAGTATGATATTTGTCAAATTACATGTGTACCAAAATCAATAAGCTAAAGAATTTTAACTTTACATAAATTTATGAAAAAAAATAGAAATTATAAAGAAGAGAATGTTTTCATATTTAAAAATGAATATAATAAAATCTAACCATCTTTTCCAGTCCCACAAAACAAAGTAATTTGAGTGTAGATAAAATATTAAGAAGTAATGCTGGATTCAATCATGATCAATTGTGTAAGCATTGCGCATTCTTTTTTGAAAAGAGTAGGATCTATTATTAAAAAATAAATTTTCTGTTAAAATTTCATATGTACTCCTTTTTTTCTTAAAAAGAAAATATTATCTTACGACTACATATATCATTTCTATGATCCAAATATAAATTGGCCTCATCACTTACCCATCACTTTTTGAGGGTTTTGGATTGTCAGGGAGCCCCAACCAAAATAAAGTGGGCTTTCCCAAGATTCCCATCATAAGTTCTTTTGATATATGGGAAAAACTGAAAACCAGATACCTTCAAAGTGATAGCCCACGAGTCTTTACTCCTAAGAAATCTATTAGTTCCATGTCTTAAAGATCGGAATCTGTTACATAATATTTTAGTAATTTCAAGACTCTTTGAGATGAGTACATCAGTTATTGACCCATTCCAATTGTCGATGTGGAAATCTTGATAGATGTTCATGTGACATCTTAAAAAACCTAAAAGAAAGGCAACTGTATGATTATGTGTTGAGATTTATGGTTGGTTTGCATGATTCTTATTTAGTCATGCAAAGTCAATTGCTCCTTCAATCTCCACTGTCTTCATTGAGTAAGGTTTTTTCTTTGTTGCTCCAAGAAGAAAGCCAAAGGTTTTTGACAAATGCAGTTGGAGTTCCCTCTGATTCACATGAGATGATTGTTGCACAATCACAAAGACAAACACCCACAAGTGGTGTTTGATTTGTAAAACCTAGAGAAAAAGCTGACGTAATTTTTTCCCACGTGGCTACTTTGGTTATCTTATAGGTAAATGCTTCCCACTTATTGGTTATCCACATGGATGGAAGGGTCCACGAGACAAAAGATCTGTGAGATCCTAGATTTACGTGTATTTTTATATATTATTTTATTCTTGTTGTTAATCATTTTAATTTATTTTAATAATATTATCGGTTGTGTTTTATTTGTTTAAAATAATTGTTTGAGTTATTAATTAGTTAATATTAGTCTTACGTTTTTTTTATGTTGAAATATTGAGTTACGTTATTTTCCATATTAATTTAAATGTGAGATAATTATTTTATTGATTGGAATTAAATTCATTTATTTTATTATGTGATTTTGTTTGTTGTGCTTTTTCTAATTGGACTTCTTTTTCTTTTTTCGCTCTCTTTTTTTTTCTTTCATTTTTTTTTCTTTTATTTTTCCCTTCATTTTCGGTCGAAACCCCGAGCGACCCCCTCCCCCTCTCTTCTCTGTTGTTCTCCTTCCCTCCACCCAGCGTCGCCGCGCGCCATCGGTCAGCGACATCGCCCCTCCACCTGAAACCCCCACCCTCCGGCAACCTCCCCTGCACCGGTGGTGCACCTCATAGTGACCTCTAGCCGATGCGTGAGACTTAAACCTGAAATGAGTTATTTTGGTTTCTCTTGCATTTTCAGGCCACACGCCGGCGACCTACCAGCAACCTCCCTTCACTCCGGCAAACATAACCCACCACCTAAAACCACCTAGTTCCGCCGTTTACTCCTCCACCTGAAATGGGTCTTCAAATGACTTGTTCTCCGCCGCGTCGCCGTCCGGCCGCCGTGCATCTCACCTCTGCCACCAAACTACTCCCTTACTCCAGCCGGTCATCCCCCTAACTCAGTTTCTCCATACATAGCCCCACCTTCCCTGTACAATCCTAAATTCGAAAATGGATTTCCACCCAAGCCCGATTTGCCACCTTCCGGTGGTTGTGCCGCCACACCACCACCTCCATGAGATTCTCCACATTCCAATGAGTATCTCCCTAAATTTTGGTGTCAAACCGAGCATTCTAGCCTAACATACAAAGTGACTCGCTGTGAACACTGTGGACTGGCGTTTACTCAATGATCCGATTTTTAACCACTGTAAGTACTTTCCAAACGAACTTTTAAGATTTAAATATATTTTTGCATTAACATCTATGTGTTGGTTGATGTTGGTATTTGTTGGTTGATTGAGTTTATTGAATATTGGATATTTTGTACATGGTGATATGCGTTGTGAAATTGCACGGTCGTTCATGTGTATATATGATATTTGAGGTTTTTACGTGAAACTTGAGTTATGATATATTAAAATGATTTGTTTGAAGGGTTTTATAAGTGAGAAACAGTATTATTGGGTTTATGAATTTTAATGATTTTTGACTGAGTCATAACGGGGACGACGATACATAACACTCGTTATGATCAGTGGGTGTGAATAATATAGCGGGAAGGACGATACGTAACGCCCGGTATGAAATGAGTATGTATGAATCATATTGGGGACAGCGAAACGTAACGCCCATTATGATTAGTGGTGTGTATATGACATAATGGGGACGGCGATACGTAACGCCCGTTATAGTCATTGGGTGTGTATTTCATATCAGAGACGGTGATACGTAACGCCCGGTATGAAATGAGTGTAAGAATTATAATGGGGACGACGATACGTAACGCCCATTATGATTGGTGATGTGTGTATGTCATATCGGGGATGGCGATACGTAACGCCCTGTATGATTGGATTTACGGATATTATTTTCTAGAAAATGATGGATAGTTTTTATTGAAGTTTTATTGTAATTAAAATGAGATTTTAGCATGTGTGGTTATTTTATTTATTTTGAAGAAGATGATTTTAAGTTTCATGCTTATGGTATCATGTTCATGAGTGATGTTATTTGTTGTTGCATGAGTATATTTTATATTTTGTGATTTGGTTGGGTTGTACTTACCTGCGATACCATCTTGGCGTCGTAATTTTTGGATGCAGAGTTTTGTGGAGGCTGAGCCTGAGGAGACGACTCCGCTGTTGAAGTATTCTTATTATAAATTGTTATCTTGAGAAATTATTTTCCCCTTTTTATAAATATGTATTTGTATAATTTGTATTTCGGATGACTGTATTAAATTTCTTGTTGGAGAATGTGTGTTAAATTAGTTTGTAAAATATTTCTAAAAAAATTCTAGTACTTAGATATAGATTTCAATTGTCCGTTGCTTTTATTTATACTTGTCACGTGTTTACACACTTAGTACTTGACGTTGGGGGTGTGTGACCCGTGTTTTCAGCATCCCGATGCCTCGATTCTCGTGTTATTTTAAGAAAAATTTGGGGGCGTCGCAAGATCTATCTCTAAACAATGTAGAAATGCAATTACAAAATTACATTGCAAACGATGGTTTTTCTTTAGAGTCAAAGTCAAGTGTTCCATGCTTGTCATTCTCTCAAGAGTAATTTCAAAATCTGTTAACACTTGCCATTAGTCTCAAAGGTTCTTCACTCTCAACTTGCATTATCGTACACAAATAGCAAGCCTGCGGAAATATTGCATATAATCCTATCCATCATGAAGGGATCAATCACATTCAACTAGATTGCCATCTTGTTCAAGAGAAGCTACAAGAAGGACTTATCAAAATAATTTATATTCCTTCCAAGAACCAACTAGCTGATATATTAACCAGACCTCTCAGTTTCCTTAATTTTCATTATCTTATTTGCAAGATGGGAATGATTAACATTCATTCCCCTCTTGAGGGGATGAAAGGTGTTGGAATATAAAAAACCATATACAAGCATTAGAATTGGCATCCCGAGAAGCCAAACAAAAGTCTTATTCATTTGCAGCTAGTGGATAGTTAACTTAGCTGGAAATGAAGATTGCAGTTAAGTTAGTTGGCTAGATGGTAGTAATTGTAAAGTCACATTTGTGTATAAATACTGTGAGAGTATTTTCATTTAGATAATGATTTTAATAATAATAGAAATTCTCAAACTTTTTGTCCTTCTTCCAAACTCTTTTTTTCTCTGTTTACAATTTATAGTTCACAATTCTTTCAACAATTTTACACTACAAGTAGTTGATTGGGTGTATTGTAGCTTGTAAGGGCTAGATGGGTGAATTTTTTTAGTGTCTTTGTTATTTTTAAAGGGGATTTTGTTGCTTATTATAACTCCTCTGTGGCTGCAATATAGAGAGAAAAGGGAGGGATCCATCGAAAGAGAAAAGGGAGGGATCCATCGAAAGAGAAAAAGGTTAAAGGAGTCTAAAAGGGACACAAGTCTGTCAAAAGGGAAAGGAAAGAAGAGAAAAATGATTCTTGAACATTGCACCTATTGATTTTTATGTAAATAACCTATGTGTTGGCTTATAATTAGAGGGTGTGAAACATGAATAAAAACATCGTCTTGTTTGAAAGATCAACTCATCACAATATTCCAATTTTGCATTTATAACTGACTTAATTATACCAAATTTGCAACAATAGAAACAAGCACAATGATAGGCTTACTATCTCCTACCACTCATTTACAACTCGTTTTATTTATTTATTATTATTATTATTACTTAATGGTTAAGGAAGTGATTATTTGTAAATTATATATATTTTTAACATTTTAATGATTAAGGATGTTAGAAAAAACTTCAAAGAAAATAATAAAAAAATGAAAGTTTCAAATGCACTATGGAATAGTATATGAGTAGTAGGAGTTAATAAGTCTATCATTGAAGCACTGGTATTGAAATAGTCAAGTGCCATTAAAATCCAAAATATAACAAAATTTTATATAAATAACTTGCAATATTGGACTAACTAAAAACCTTTAACTTAGACTTTGAGTTATAGTAACTCTAAAAGAATTTTCAAGTTGGACTCACTATTTTCCTATCAAATCCATCTTTTATTCATAAATAATCAACATGGCTGTATTAAATTCGTTTTAAAACTTTCATTAGTAAACAAGGCAATATTATGTTCAAATTTTGTAGCAAATATTTTTTGTAAACAAGACAATATTACATTGGACAATTAAGTTGATATAAAAAATTATTAGGGGGCCTCTTAAAAAGTCTCTGTCTTTCTCAGTAGGGGAAGAGTGGCGAAAAAGTGCTAGTCAAAGGCGATAAATAATTTTTCCTAGTTTCTCAGTTTACACAATTCATTTTAGAGCATTCCTAGTGTGGGTTTTCGTCGTTTACACCTTCATGAGTCATCTGAGGCTGAATCTCTCCGAAGAGGAAGGTATTGATATTGCATTGGAGGAAGAGGCTACCGAGTTGTTGAAATAGAAAGGTGAATTTTGTCTCATTGGAAAAGTTTGGAATGATCGTACCATTACAAAATATGTTCTGGAGAGCACCATGTCAAAAATCTAGAGTTTGAATAAGCATGCGCAATTCAAGGAAATGGGTGACAATATATTCGTGATCTCTTTTGAAAAGCATGCTGACAAAAATAGGATTGAAGTGGCCATCCTTGGTTCTTTGACACTTCATTATTTGTTATTAATCATTTTGATGGTCTTACTTCACTCAACAACTTGAAATTTGATAAATCTCTTACGTGGATTCAATTGTCTAATCTGCCTCTGGCAGGTATGTCAAAGGATATTGGCATGAAAATTGGAAACTCTTTGGGCCAAGTGGTGGATGTTAATGTTGATGATGATGAAGTTGGCTGGGTCCCTATTTACAACTAAAGATCTCACTGGACTTAACTAACCCTCTTGTGAAAGGGCGCTTTGTGAAGATCTTGAAGAAAAAAAATTGGATCCCAATTAAATACGAACGCCTTCCGAAGTTATTCTTTCAATGTGGACATATCTTACATAGGAAGAATAGATGTCCAGTTCCTGCTACTAAGACTTCTAAGGGAGATAAGTTTGGTTCATAAATGCACACTCCATTTTCTAACAAGCGTCGATGGGAGAATTCCTCTGGTTTTCAATTCCCTGATCAGTCCAAGAATGTGCATGGTCATCCTCTTCAGCCAGCCGAAGTTAATAGTGGTTTTCTGGCAAAACGATTTTTTCTAGGTAGTTCAGGCAAGGTAACTGCTAGTAACTATCATCTTGTAATATCGGAGAGAGACCAGATGGCTGCTGACTGTACCAATCGAGCAATTAATACCGTTAAGAACCACATGCATTATACGACCTCTGAGGACGCTTTGGGCCGACATTTCATTGGGCTAAAGCATACTGGTGTCTTGGCCCAATTATCTAATTCCTGTGTCCCAAATGAAAACATCCATGTTAATGCAGTTCAGGATTCAAACAACAATTCTGATAACAGAGTTACAATCAGCACTAAATGAGGAAATGTATGTACCCAAATATCTCCATCTGTAAAATGGAAAGATTGAAATTTGGTTTAAACTATGCTAATTGTTTGACAGTCAATAATGAAGGCAGGGGGGTGGTTTGGCTCTTTTGTGGAAATCTCATGTGGATCTCATAGTTTTGCATTATTCAAAGTCACATGTGCATGTTGAAATCAAGACCCCGGACTCTAATAATGGTAGTCTCTCCTATTTTTTTATTGGAATTTATGGGCAGCCTATACCTTCCAAACGACTTGAGACCATTCGAGTTGATATTGACCACCCTTGGTTATTAGCAAGGGATTTTAACGAAATTCTCCATGATAGAGAGAAAAATGGTGGCAAGATAAAAGACATCAAGCTAACGGAGGATTTCAAAATGGCTCTCCAAGATTGTTCCTTTACTAATTTGGGTTTTAGAGGCCCCTTGTTTACATGGTGGAATGGTAGGAATCATCCATATAGTATCTCACAAAGGCTGGACATATTTTCATCTAATTTATCATGGAGGGAAGCTTTCCCTTTGTGGGGAGTGAACCATGTTCCAACAGCCTATTCAGATCCTTTAGCCATCTCTATGAAGCAACACATTGATGGGGTTGATCAATATGCGAAGCCTCAATTTTGATTTGAAGCTATGTGGTGCAACTCAGCAAGAAATGAAATAAATATGTGGCTTGACAGGGATGAAATAATGTGGAGGCAAAGATCGAAAGCATTATGGCTTAAAGAAGGAGACAAACATACATCTTTCTTTCATCATAAAGCTTCCCAAAGAAAGAAAATAAATTTAATTCCAGAGATTAAGAATGATCAGGAAGTCTGGCTAACAGGCAATTCTTGTGATGTTGAGATTGTTAATTATTTTCAGTTGTTATTTTTTGCCACTCAACAGCAAGGCAACATGGACTTTCTTGAGGTATTGCAAGGCAAGGATATTGAAGAAAAAAATGATGAAATGTTGAGTCTTTTCTAAATCAGAAGTTAAGAAAGCATTATTTCAAATGGATCCCTCAACAGCCTTGGTTCTGATGGAATGCCCCCTATTTTCTCTCAAAAGTACTAGGATGTTGTTGGTGGAGAAGTCACAAAAGCAGTACTTCTGGTGTTGAATCGAGGTGAGATGTTAAGTGACTTGAATCATACTTACCTCTCTTTAGTTCCCAAGAAATCTAAACCTAAAAGGGTGGTTGACTATCGACCTATAGCCTTTTGTAATGTTGTTTATAAACTGATCTCCAAAGTCTTGGCTAATCAGTTTAAAACAGTTTTACCAAGATTAATTTTCTTGACACAATCAACTTTTGTTCCAAAGAGATTGATTACAGATAACATCTTGATTGCACTTGAGGTTATACACTTTTTAAAGCATAAGAGGCAAGGAAAAAAGGGCTACGTGTTATTAAAATTTAATATGAGCAAAGCTAATGATCGAGTTGAGTGGAAATTCATGGATTGCATTATGTTTAAGATGGGTTTTCCAACCAAATGGTGGAAGCTAATAATGATGTGTGTTGAATCAGTTTCTTTCTCAGTTCTAGTTAATAGTGAGCCTAAAGGTCCAATTATTCCAAAAAGGGGTTTCAGGCAAGGGGATTCTCTTTTCCCTTACATTTTCCTCATTTGTACTGAGAGTCTAATTTCTTTATTGAAGAAGGCTGAAGTTGAAAAAGTTCTTGAGGGCATTCAAATCTGTCAAGGTTTTCCAAGGCTTAACCATGTTCTATTTGCAAATGATAGTTTACTGTTTTGCAGGGCTTTTATGCAAGCTAATCTCCACATTCAACATCTTGAAGTTTATGAGAAAGCATCTGAACAGTAAGTAAACAAGTCCTAAACTGCCATGGTATTTAGCAAAAATGTGAGTCATGCTAACCAAGCTGAAATCTTATCTTTTTTTAGGGTCCAACAGGTTCAACAGTATGAAGAATACCTTGATTTGCCTCCTATGATTGGAAGAAATAAGAAACAAGCCTTTGCTGAAATAAAATCTAAAGTTTGGAAGAAACTAAATGGTTGGAAAGAGAAATTATTATCCTAAGGGGGCAAATAAATTCTTATTAAAGCAGTTGCACTCTCTATTCCCACATTTTCAATGAGTTGCTTTAAGCTTCCTACTAGTTTGTGTGTGGAATTGGAAAACATGCTAGCCAAATTCTGGTGGGAGCAACAAGAGGAGGAAACTAAAATAAGGTGGGTGAGTTGGAAGAGAATATGTGAGCGACTAACAGAGGACTTGGTTTCAAAGATCTTCAGACTTTTAATAGCACTCTTCTTGCTAAACAATGCTGGAGAAATATGACTGATTCAACCTCTTTGCATGGAAAGGAATTTGGGTTGCAAAGGCTCTCTTATTGAAGGGTTGTAAGTGGCGTGTGGGGGATGGTAAATCCCATGGTTCCTAACCAAGACACAATTCAGAAACCTGATGTCCTCCCTAATTATTTGGCTACTGAAACTGTAGACCAATTGATTGATCTTGTTAGTCATTGTTGGAAATATGATATTGTCTATAATATCTTGCCTCCTAGAGAAGCTTCTAAGGTTATTCATATGAACCTGGTTTCCTCTCCAAGAGAAGACAAGCTCATCTGGAATTGTGATAGGAGTGGGATCTATATTGTCAAGTCAGGTTACAAGTTCTTCTACTCTCTCAAGTTCAGTAACTTTGTAGGAGAATCTTCCAATGCTAATTGCCAGATTTCTTTGTGGAAGAAATTATGGAAACTATAAATACCATCAAGAATTAAAGTTTTCTCTAGGAGGGCTCTAAAAAATGGCCTGCCAACTTTGTCAAACTTACATCGAAGAAAGGAACTTTCAAATCAGTCTTGTATTTACTGCAAGAACAGGTTTGAAGATGTGAGCCATGCCCTTGTATTCTGTAACCAATTGAGATCACACTGGCATAAATATTTTCCTTTCTTGAAGTTAGATGGCGATCATGAATATTTCTTTTTGCTAGCTCAAAAGGTCTTGCAGCCCAATGTAGCAGAGGGCCTAGAATCTTTTTTCCTTATAGCATGGACATTCTGGCATAGGCATAATCAGTTCTTATTTTAAGGGGTCTTTTCAACCTCCTTCTCAGTCAATAGAACATGCTCTAACTCTGTACAAGGATCAGTCAGATTCTAGAAGGAATTTAGTGCAAAGTTTAACTCAGTCCTATAAGTGGCAACCTCCCCCTCCCAACGTATTGAAACTCAACACTAATGGTGCTACATTCTCTGATATTGGCTTCTCAGGATTTAAAGTCATATTGAGGGATTCAAAAGGCCTTATTTTACCATCTGCTAGTGGCAGGGAATCAAATGTCCAAGATCCCATTGGAATTGAATTACTTGCCATTCTCAGAGGCCTCCAGTTGTGCATCCCTCTCGATATTTTTGAACTTATAGTGGAATCTGATTCTCTTTTAAGTGTGATGGCCATTAACAGCTTGGAGGAACCAATGTCTATGCAGGGGAATTTGATCTATGCCATCAAGGATCTGTACAGGCAGCTTCTCAAAGTTTCCTTGGAGCATATTGGTCGACTGCCTAATAAAGTTGCAAATAGTCTTGCTAAGCAAGCACGGTTTCTAAGTACTCTTAACAGTTTGGGAGGATCTTCCTAGTCCTATATCTCAAATTGTAGAGTCAGAAATGGTGTAATTGGTTTGGTCTGTTATATAGTTTTGTCTCACTGACTATGTAACTGACTCCCAATATTGCTATGAATGAAGTTATGCTTCTAATAAAAAATAATAATAATTAGAAAACAATAATTTTAAGTAAAAATTAAATTACTAATTAATATATGAAGTGCATTTGCAAGATATAAAAATACTTATTTTTATAAAAATTATATTATATTATTTTTTTAACTTTAAAATAAATAGTCCAATTTGAATTAATATCTTCAACGGATTTGACTTTAACTAAAACCACAACTTTTAGCCAAATTTTAAACTTGCCCTTGTTCCTATTGTTGCAAAAGTCCCGTAAGGGGAAATAAATAAAGATACTTTTAAGTTTTAACTTCCCATTCTTAAATTAGTAACCAATAATCGGGTCAAACCCGGCCATAAAAGAATCCAGAATAAACAGACCGCGCGCATTGTCAATTCTCATTGAAATTTCGTTGCAGATTTCATCTTTACATAGACAGATGTATAAACCTTTGCTGTAGAAATGACGGAAGAAAAAAAAAAAAAAACCAAAAAGAAAAAAAGTGCTTAATTCATATAGTTGTAGAAATCAGAGGCCACTGGATGCTGTCGACCCTTTGATAGAAAAAGAACTTTAAGGTCATCAACAACAGATTGTTTTATAATCACATATCATCGAGAATATGAAGTTGTACTGATGAGCGGTGCAACAGACACATTATGCTTCTGCAGCAAAAGCTAACCAGGGTAAACTCTTCAACTATATCACGGTTGCTTTCACAAGATGGAGCACGAGCAGACAATTTTCTTAGATGACTCATCAATCTTCTTTTCTGTCCACACAATAGCATTATGCAATGTCAAACTAAGCATCTTCCACCAATACAATCAATCATGCATGCCATAAAATTGACTCAGTCAATGTCCCCATAATAGTTCCGGTTCAATGCCATTTTAATCTGACAAACTTCAAATTTTGAGGTTTTTACTTCTTTTATTTGCTTATAAGGAAAGAAGGTTTATGAGCCATCATATTGACATTAACTATAAAAATCTAATAAATGGTATATAGCACATATAGAACTAGACATAGCACATGGTGTAATGAAAAAGAATCATCCAGCCTTGCTTGACCATGTTCACATTTGTACTTGTCAATCCTAAGAAAAATCAACATGGGATACTGACAACTGTCAATCTTCATGGCTGACCAAGATGTGGACAATCATCAAGCTGAGGAATAGGTGACACATCCAATGAGAGTAAATTGGCATATGTAGCAAGAAATGGGGTGGGAGAGGGAGTTGTTTTTTTTGTTTTTTTTTTTGGGTGTTTTGGGGGGGGTGGGGTTGGGGGTTTATAATAACATATACTAAACCCTAGACAATCATCAAGCTGAGGAATAGGTGACCTATCCAATAAGAGTAAATTGGCATATGTAGCAAGAAATGGGGTGGGAGAGGGAGTTTTTTTTTTTTTTTTGGGTTGGGGGGGGGGGGGGGGTGGTTTATAATAAGATATGCTCCCCGATCTCATGTCGTGTTTGAAATGACACTTGGTGCGGTGATACAGCTGTTAAGAATACTTTCCCTAGCCTATATGATTGTGAGCAGACTGGAGGCATCCGTGGCCAAGTTATTGGCAATTTTGGGTGTTTCTATTCAGTGGAATGTCGATTCCTTAGAGTGGCACATTATTGGGAAGTTGGGGTTCTTAAGTTATCGTACTCTACCGAAACAAGGATTCAAGAAGCAGATACGATGTCATGGAGTCCCTCTAAAAGAGGGATACTCTCTCCATTCTATTGGGTCATCACTAATTAGGAGAGTAATCATTTCCCTTTAAGGAACATTGGGAAGAGTAAGGCGCCTTTAAAGATAGCTTTCTTTGTATGGACAGCAGTATTAGGTAAGATTCCTGACCATGGACAACCAATGGAAATATGAAATCATAGTGATCAACTGGTGTTGTATGAGTAGGAAAATTGGTGAAACGGTAGACCAGTTGCTGCATCATTGTGAGGTTTCCAGGGCCCTATGGGATGACATTTTTGGCAGGGTTGGATTGGTATGGGATATGCTTAGGAGGGTGACAAATCTTCTTGCCAGCTGGAGAAGTCGTCATGGTATCCTGCAGATTGCAGCAATATGGATGGTCTCAATATGCCTTTTTTTTGTGGTGCATTTGGAAATTCAATTATAAGGAATGCTCAATAGAGCAACTCAGAAGATACTTTTTCAACACACTCTTTTTCTGGGAAATAGCTGTAGGTTTCAATGGGCTTAATGTTCATGATTTCCTTGTATCTACTTCTTGTTACTAGCTAGATGTTTTCTCTTGTGTACATCCAGTGTACTCAGCTATGCGTGCTGACTCAATAAAGTTTTACTTATAAAAACAAACAAAAAAAAAATCTTCATTAGGATAATAAAAAGCATAACCAGATAGAAAGCATGTGGGTTCATACAGGTCATTTGCAAGTAACCAACCAGAGAATAGGGCAACAATGTGTAAAAGCAAATCGAGTACTGAAGTTGCATTTAATGGAGTTCAAGTACGAACTGAAAACATTATCCACTACCAGAACCAAGTTCATAGACCGATTTCAAGGTAAATGTCAAAGCCATGGTATGAAGGAGGAAAAAGGTTTTTGTAAGGGACTGAAACATTCATAACTTAAATAAAATATGCAAATCACCTGTTTTAGTCTTTGCTAGAGATGGCTGTACGACAACATGCATTATTACAACACCTCCGGCACTGTCACCAAAAGGCATTCTACACTGACCAACGGTCTTGCTGTTTTCCAAGATTTTACCAGAACTGATTAGTTTCACTTCATTCGCTGCCTTTGGTACGATTGTCTTACCTAAGGTTCGGAAAAGCATTTAAGAAAAATCAAAACACAAACCCGGATGAAAGATATTCCCCATTATCACCTGATTAAATCTAGCTATCTATGATCAGTGTATTTAGACAAAAATCAAAGAATTTACTGACGGAACATTGGTCGAAAAAGACTCATACAAAATTTCAAATTCCTTAGAAATTTCAAAAGAAATGTAAACGTCTTAGTTATTTAAACCTTATAAATCTCCCATAGATTGCTTCCGGGTTCGATTCCACGAAAAAGCATAATCAAATTGAAACGCGGCCAAATGCCTACAAAATAACCAAAAATCCGCTACCCAACACGCAGCCTTTAATTCCGGTTATAATTCTTCGCGTTTTAATGTCTACAAAATGATCATCCATAGAAAAAATGGAAAAGTTGATACGAAGAAATTCAAAAAAAAAAAAAAAAAATTAACAAGTAAATAAATATGTGAATTTTATATATTACTAATCAATCGAGAGAGAGAGAGAGAGCGAAATACTATAAAAGATTATTAAGAGAAACCGAATAGGGAATCATAAAATAATAAGCGGGGGTTAATAGGTGAGCAGAGGACCAACCTTTGGGCCAATCGGAGACGACCCTCTGCTTAAGCATATCGACGGTGGAGGCCGAGGCGTATCGAAAAGGGCCCAAATCGGAGCCATCGAAGAGCCTGAACTTGACGTCGAGCAGGTCCTCTACCGGCATCTGTAGTTTGAATTTCTCTGACGCTCCTTCGACCGATCGATTCGAAGGTATCCCACGCCCACCCCCGCTACCGAAAACGTGCTTGAGCAAATCACACCTTCCAAATTCGTAGACTATAAATCCAATCAAACTTCAATATAGCGAAAACGAAAATGAAAAATTAAAGTAAAAAGAAAAAAAAAAAGGAAATATAAAGATCAAATGAACCTTCCGCAGCCGGAGTTGAAGATCAGAAAAGGCTCTACTCAAAATAAAAAAATCTCGTTTTATTTTGGTTTTATTTATTTATTTATTTGATTTGGTTTATCCGATTTGGTGGTGCGTGGGTTTTGAAAGGAAGGAAGAAAGAAAAGAAAAAGAAATTGTATTGGTATTTTGGTTTGGTTGGGGCTGACAAAGATATCCGAGTCAAAACGTGTTTCACAAATTTCATTCCCAACCGAACCTGACGAGTAATTCCATTCTAATAGCTAAACTCAAATCTAAATTCTAGCTAATATCACATCAATTTATCTTTATTTATTACATTCATTTCTAATTTTCACGTTACATTTTATTTTCATATTTTTTATGTAATAATAAATACTATTAATATATTTAAAAAATAAAAAAATTTTAATTTTATTATATTTTATTATTCTACCGGTTATATGTTAATTAGTAATAATATAATAGCCTTAAAAAATTGTTGCAATCAGATTATGGTAGGAACTAAGGAAAAAATATCTTTTTTTTATTCATTTTGGCCATGCTACAGTGACAATCAAATTTGACCTACAATATTAATTTATTATAGCAAAAAATCATCCCCTTTTACATTTGTATAATCCAATGCAACACATTTTAAAACTCTATTAACCAAACATTCAATTGGTTTACCTTTGCATAATTTAATAAGAGTACTCTCAAAAAGAGTTTGTCTACATAAAGCCCCTCATTTGGGAATTGCCTACGCATGCTTGAAAATTTTTTGTCCCTAAAATGTGAATTTTTTTCTTTGAAATCGATTGAGAAAAACCATCTCTTTCGTCTCTTCAATCCTTGTTTGATGGAGTACAACTGGTTGGTCCTCCACCACCATCGGCCTCTTTCACCATCGATGGCTTCCCTGTGGGCTTCTTCCCTGTCCAATGGAAAATAGTTTTTTTTTTTTTTTTCATTTTTGGGCTACAACATTTGAATGATAACAGTTTGATTTTTTTTTTTCCTTCATTTTTAGCATACTTACATGTTTTTAGTTTCTTTTCTCCACACAATATTATAAATTGATAGCATAGTCATAAGCCTAACGAATGCAAAGAAATCGATTATAAATGAAAAAGAAACAACAATTAAACCTAATAGTAGCATAAACAAGTACAAAATAATGAAGAGTCTTTGTAATCTCCTCTTTAGGTTTCTTTCTAGGTTTTTGCCTTGCGAGAGTTAGAGGCGGTGTTTGAGTCCCTGTAGTTTCTCCTATAGGGATTTTTGAATTTCCGTGTTTGTTCATCTGTTCATTTGCGATGGATAGTCTACAACAAATGTGGATTAATTTTTGGTTAAGTGAAGAAGATGATGTTGCTAGTGTGATGGAAGATGTGGATGATTATGTGGTGAAAAGTAAAGGTGATTTGAGTTTGATAGGTAAATTTTGGTGTGAAAGATAGTTGGGAAAGTAGATGGTGGAATCGACTATGGCAAAAATTTGGCGACTTAGTAAGCCAATCATATTGAAGAAAGTTGGGAGGAATATTTTCGTCTTGACTTTTGCAACTCATGTAGACAAGGACATGATTGAAGATGGAAGGCCATGGTTTTTTTATGGTCAGCTATATATTATTATCCCTTTTGATGGCATTACACCTGCTCATGTATTGAAGTTTGATGTTGCTTCGTTCTGGGTAAATTCCATAACCTTCCATTGTTTGGAATGAATAAAGATTATGGAGAGATATTTGGTGGTTCTATAGGGGAGGTTTTGGAGGTGGATATTGATAAGGATGATGTTGGTTAGGGTAGTTGCTTAAGAGTTAAAATTATGGTTGATTTGAAGAAACCTCTTGCTCGAGGAAGGATGTGCACAGTGAAAGGTGTCAGGGTCTAGTGTCCAGTGCAATATGAGAAAATTCCTTGTTTTTGTTTTACTTGTGGCAAAATTGTTCATGAGAAGGCTAATCGTCAATTGAGTCCAAATTCCCCTCCTCAATTTAGTGCCTGGCTGCATGCTGATTCTAACTTCAAGAAGAGGTGGGAATCGTCTTAGGAGCAGAGTCCTACTATTTCTAAGAACACAGAAGTGATGAAGGAGCAATCTACATGGCAATTGGTGGTGCCAACCTTGCTGAGAAGAGGAAGTATAAATCCAGTCCAACATTAATTCCCACTAATAAGGATAGCTTATGTTTAGGCACAATTTCAGCTACAATGCAATGCAAAATAATTTCAATGCCATATCCGTTATAGACTGAGCAAGGTGTTAATCTTGTAACGGCTATTAAAAAGAAAGATGTTTCTAAAGGAAAGTTAACAGAGCATGTCATGAAAAGTGATTTCAATGGCCCTGCTACTTCAATTCAATTTGGGGCTATTTTTGAGCTATCCACAACTAAAAGGGATGTAGCCTAGAAAGCTGAAAGTGAGAAGGTTAAAGTCCAAAATGCTAAAGTTTAGAGATGATAGGAGTACTTAGAAGAAAAGAGCTCGAGGGTTTTCTGGTGGAGGTATGCGAATTGATAAAGAGTTCAGGAAGAAGAAAATTGTGGAGGAGATTTATAATTAAATTGAACATGTTGTTGGTAACAAAAAAGGTAAATTTATGAATTTCGGTAATGTTGAAGTTGTTTCTGTTGTGGAGGATCATCAAAAAGGGAGTGAAAATGACAATTTGGGGTAGTGGCTGTGCAACAGCTCTACTGAGATCAATGAGTTGTATAAATTGAGATTCATTTGGGCTTAGGAACCCATTGGGAATTCAAACCCTTTCTGATTTGATCAGAATTGAAGATCTCAAATTTTTATTTTTACAAGAAGCAAGGTTACAGGCTCGTGTTATGGAAAGATTGAAATTTAAGTTGGGATTTTATGGTTATTTAGCAGTTAGTTGTGAAGGGAGAAGTGGTGGTATTGCTTTGTATTAGAAGTAATAGTTTAAGGTAAAAGTTCAAAGTTATTCAAAGTCTCATATACCTGTCAAAGTTACTGAGGAAGAGGAAAATGTTGAATCATGGTGGTTAACTGGATTCTATGGCTAGTTAGAGGTGAGTAGGAAAGGTGAATCGGTCTCAGTTGAGGTCTCTTAAAGTACCTTTGGATAAGGGATGATTACTCTTCGGAGATTTCCATAAGATTATAGGTAATGATGCGAAGAGAGGTGGAAAAGTTAGACCTGAGAGTTAGCTGATGGCTTTTAGAGATGTTATTGAAGACTGTCAAATTCATGATTTGGGCTTTAGGGAAAATCCTTTTACTTGGTGCAATGGTAAGGAGAGGGGTTGATGATGAAGATTCAACATTGCAGTGATAATCTTTCTGTGTGGAATAAATCCTGCTTTAGTCATGTGCAGTGAAATTTATCAAAGGCAAAAGAGAAGCTTCAAGTAGCACATCAGGAGGATTCAGTCTGTCTTAATAGACAAACTTAAAGAGGCACATTTGGACATTCAAGAGTGGGCTGCAAAGATGTGAGATTATTGATGAAGTAACGCTCTAAGGCACAATGGTTGATTGCGGGAGATAAGAGTACAAGTTTTTTCTATCATAAAGTAACTCAGGGGAAGTAGAAGAATTGGATAAAAGGGGTGTAGGATTCAGCTGGAAGGTGGCAAATAGATTAGGCAAGAGATGGGATTATTACTAATGATTCTTAGTCTCTTTTCACTGTTGCTGAAGAGTTAAGCAATATGGATTTCTTGCATGACTTAAGAAGAATTATAGCATCTATGGTGGCATAACTTGATGTTGATTTTACTGCTGCAGTGGTGGAAAAAGCTTTAGATGAAATGCATCCAATAAAGGCACCTAGACCAAATGGTATGTCTCCTATTTTTTATCAAAAATTCTGGTCAGTTGTTGGTTATGATGCAATTGATGTTGTGTTGAATGCTCTTAATAGTGGTTCTTTTACAATTGAGATAAATCATATTTTTGTTACATTGATTTCTAAAAAGAAAAAGTCTGAGCTAGTTTCTAATTACAATCCTATTAGCTTATGTAATGTTATTTATAAGTTAATTTTCAAGATTTTAACTAATAGGCTAAAGTTGATTTTGCCTACTATTATCTCACCATCACAAACAACTCTTATTCTTGGAAGATTAATTACTGATATGTGTTGGTGGCTTATGAGTTTATGCATTTTTTGAGAAGAAAAAGAAGTGAAAATGATGGTTTTATGTCCTTGAAGTCGGACATGAGTAAGCTTTCAATCAAATAGAGTGAAGGTTTCTTGAGAAAGTGATGTTGCATATGGGATTCAGTTCTAAATGGATTCATTTGGTTATGTTCTATGTCACAACTGTTACTTTCTTAATTCTTGTGAATGGTGAGCCTAAGGGGCTAGTTATTCCAACACGTGGATTAAGACAAAGAGATCCTATTTCTCCTTATTTTTTTCTGCTTTGTACTGGAAGTCTCATTTCATTGTTGGATGAGGTAAATGATCATCAACAAATTGAAGGGATTATGGTATGTAGAGGGGCACCTAAGTTGAACCATATTTTATTTGTCGATGATGGTATCATCTTTTGTAGAGTTTCTTTGCAAACTTGTTTAACTTTGCAAAATAAGCTTAACATCTATGAGGAGGCTTCAGGACATAAGATAAATCGATAAAAGATTTTTTATGGTGTTCAACCATAATGTTCAAGTAACTCAAAAGATGGAGATTATGCAACTTTGAGGGGGTTACATATTATCAACACTATGATAAGTATCTTGATTTGCTACCTATGGTTGGAAGAGATAAGTATCAATCTTTCTCAGCCTTGAAGCATAGAGTGTGGGCTAAATTACAAGGGTGGAAAAAGAAGCTTTTAGCTTAAGGAGGGAAAGAATTTTATTGAAAGCTGTGGCCCTTTCAATTCCTACTTATACTATGAGTTGTTTCAAATTGCCAAAAACTTTGTGCTCAGATATGGAAGGATTGATGACCAACTTTTTGAGGGGACAAAGAATATAAGAGAGAAAGCTAAAGTGGGTGAGCTAGAGAAAGCTGTGTAATTCAAAGCAAGAGGGTGAAATGGATTTAAATGTTTACAAATGTTCAATAAACCTCTCTTAGCAAAGAAGAGATGGAGGATTATGAATAATGATTCCATTCTTCTTCATAAAATTTTTAAAACTAGATATTTTGGTACTTCTAGCTTTGAAAATTCTTGAGCCAATTGAGAATTTTTAAAGCTAGACATTTTCTTACTTCTCACTGATTTGACTCTTTAGCTAATTGGAATTTTTTTTTTCTTATTTTTTCTTATTACAATATTTGTGATATACATCTTTGAGTAAGGTATCCCCTCTTCAAATTTTAATGATTAACAATACATGTCATCTGTGATATCGTACTAAAACTTTGGAAATCTTTATAATGTTTGGAGAGAAATTTAGGAAATAATACATAGTTTATTGCATGGTTGAAGATGGCGACTTGGTAATGGTTTGTCTATTAATATATGGTCTGATTATTGGCTCTCAAACTATAAATTATTGTCTGATCTGGTTGTTGTACCTGTTGCTACACAATCTGAGGTTGTGGCCTCACTTATGAAGGAGGATCAAAGAAGTTGGGATGTTGAGAAAGTAATAAGTATGCTGCCATTAAGAGAGACGAATGAGGTTCAAATGGATTTTGCACTGAGGAAGGGGGAAGTGGATGGACGTCTGCCAAATGATGCATTTCTTTGTTTAACAAAGCACATTGTTTCATTGCATGAGGCGTGCACGTGTAGTCTCGGATGGGGACTGTAAGTCTGTAAACAAAGTTTCTCCATCAGAAACGACATTGTTTTTTCTTTGCTTTCTTCTTTCGTATTAAAAACTTCGTCTTTATAACAATGAGCCTAGACAATTATTTATGCTAGATAATTTTATAGATCAATATTTTGGCATAGTACATAATATATAATCATTATAATAACTATTCAAAATTAAGAACTAATGATAATTTATCAAAATATAAATACATTAAAAATGAATAAAAAATATATATCTATATAAAATGAAACTTATAAATTAAAAAAAAAACTATATTAGTAATAAAATATTTCATCGTCAATTTATAATTAAAAAATATATTATACATATAATTTTTCAATTTTACATGATTCCTCATCATTAATATTTTAGAAAGACGTGTCTCTAAATTTTTCAATTTAAAGTTTAAATTTTTTTAATACATAACTAATAATAGTATTATTTATACAAAAATTATTGGCTCAGCTCCTGTATACTGCAGCCCATGCAGTACATAAGGGTTGCAATTCCTATTTTTAAAAAATAAAAATAAAATAAAAAATAAAAAATATTATTATAAGTGTGTTGTTGGACTGAAACATCCAGGAAGTGCAACCCAATATTTAGGGGTGTCAAAACGTGTCAACGGGTCATGTTCATATCGTGTCAAGACATATACATTATGTCTAAAGGGTCAACACGAACACGACCCGTTAAGGATTTCGTGTCAAAAATCTCAACCCTAACACGACCCTATAAAATATCGTGTCAACACGACACAACCGGTTAAGACCCATTAAGCATATACACGAAAATGACACGACCCGACACGACACGTTTCAACCCGCAAATCCGACACGACACGTTAAGACCCGTTAAGCCATTAGTCACCCGACACGTTTCATCCTATTAACTACCAGCAAATACAATACAGAAACTTCTCTTTGCTTGAAATTAAATAGCCCGCTTCCCTGCTTTTACATAAATTTCTATTACAAATTATATTTCTAACTGAAAAATATAAATAACTATTTACAAATTACAATATTAAAATCACAACTTCACAATCTAACAAGTAATACAGTACAATTTATGATAATACACCATAACACCACCATAATGCAAACTCATGACTGCATTGTAAAATATTAAAATTACACCTCAAATATAATAAATAATACACTGTAAACATGTTAATGTTACAATAATAAAATCACACATCTAAACAAACTTAGAACTTGCAGAAATAGGTATAACGTCGTTACTGCCTTTGTTGATGCTCATCTCGATCACATCTTCCGTTAACTCTTCGAAGTCAAGATCTTCTTTTATTTCTATTAAAAAAAATCAATATTTAGTAGACAATCAATAAAAACAACTATATATAAAAAAAAACCAATAACTATATAATTTCAAAATTTTACCTTCCTCGTCGCCATATAACCAATCTCTTGTGCAGACCAATGCTTCAACAACATCTGGTTTTAGTGCACTCCTAAACTGATCAATGATACGCCCACCAACACTAAAAGTAGATTCAGATGCGACAGTAGAGATTGGAGCACTCAAAATATCACGAGCCATTTTGACAAGATCGGGATAATGAAATTCATTTCTTTTTCAAAAGGAAAGAATGTCGATCTTTGCATTTCTATCTGCCTTAGGTTCATCCAAGTAAAGATCCAATTGACTTTTTTGCAAATGGAGACTATGATCATCATGTTCAAATGTATCAAATTCCTAAAAAAAATAAAAAAACAAAACTATTTCTTAATGATATGCGATATGAAATAACAATATAATTTAAATCATCAAATAAAAATATTATTTGATATTACCTGAAATACTTCTTTATTTTCGGTTAACTCACTTGTTGCTCCATTAACAGTGTTATCAGAACTCATGGTAGAAAAAGTGTGAGCATTAGAAGAACTATATTCCATGAAAAGAGATGCCAATTTGGTCTGAACATTCATATACTCTAAGGAACAATTCCCGTAAAGCTTCTTATAAGAGAAATTAACAAAAACCAACTTGTATCGGGGATCCAATATAACTGCTATAGCCAACAACACATTGAACTCAGACCAATATTTCTCAAACTTAGTAAGCATTTTCTTAAACATATTCTTCATGTAGTCGTCATCACCCATAGAATGCTGCTTTAATTTAAAATAAATCGAAAACACTGTCGGAAAGTAGAGATTGGCTGTAGGGTATTTGGTCCCAGAAAAGTCACAAGTGGCTACATAAAAAACACTCAATAAACTTTTAATCTTCACCACTTCTTCCCACTAAGACTCAGATAGACAATGCTTAAAATTAGAATCAGTCAATGCCAAATGTCCAAAGGCACGACGATAGAAAATAGCACTCTTCAACATAAGATAAGTAGAATTTCATCTAGTGGGGACATCTTGTCTCAACCCTTTCTTGCTATCCAAAGACATTTGATTTGATGAATCTAAAAATTTTAGTTTTCTTGATTGTGATCCTTTGACATACTTGACACTTTCACAAACTTTATAGATAGCATCCTCAATCTCTTTTAACCCATCTTGTACTACTAAATTCAGAATGTGAGCACAACAACGAAGATGAAAGAACTCACCATCACAAACAAGAGCTTTCTTAATGTTCAATTGAGTTTTTAACAACTCAACCAAAACATCATTAGAGGAAGCATTGTCTAAAGTAAATAAGAAAATCTTGTGTTCAATTCCCCACTCACATAACAAATTATAAATTTTTTCAGACAAAGATATGCCATTATGTGGTGGTGGCATATAAGAAAAGTTCAGAACCCTTTTCTGTAAAGTCCATCTCTTATTCAAAAAATGTGCTGTAATACACATATAACCATCAGTGGTTATAGAAGTCCACAAGTCAGATGTCAAACTAATTCTACCAGGAATTTCATTTAACATGCATTTAATCCTATTTTTTTCTCTCTGATGCATCTTAACCAAATCTGCCTTAGCAGTATTCCTAGAAATAATTGGAATGTCTGGATGCAAATATTGTAATAAAGATCTCACCCCCGAATATTCAATAAACCGAAAAGGCAGGTCATGCTTAACAATAGCAGTTACCAATATTTGCCTATATTCTTCAGGGTTAAATTTAGAGTTGCTTACCGAAATAGATCCACTATTTTGTCCCAAAATCAACTGACCAATATCTCGTGAACTTCTCCTAGGGCACACCTCAATGTGACGCCTCAAATTTCCGGTTCCATTTTTGCTTGATGCAAGGTAAGTAGCTCCACACAGCTTGCACCTGGCTCGTGGCTTCTTATCACCTTGTTTCTCAGAATCAGGAACAATTTCAAAAACATTCCACACATATGACCGCTTCCTTCGTTTTGATTTAGCCTCTTCAGTTTGAAAACTTTCTTCTTCATTTTCAAACTGGTCCAAATCAATAAACTCATTATTTTCACCTTCTGCCTCAGTCATCTGACAACAAATAAGAACAAAGGGTCATAGAATTATTCTTTATCGGCCAGCTAGCATCAATTCTAGAAAATCAATTAATAGTATAAGTAAATTATACTACTCAGACACTACTTTTTTTTTTTTAAAAGAAAACATGAACTTATTTTTCAAAATATTTTAAATTATTCAGAAAAAAATTAAGAACAATATGAACTTTTTGTTCATATATAATATTGTCCACAAGTAATATGAACAATTTACGTGATGGAGCTACCTTATTCAAGATGGACCTATACGCATTTTTGTTTAATATACGAGAAAGACATTAAAATACTCACCAATCACGGTAGACTCCAATAAGGCCTCTATCATAAATTACCGCCAAAGTTGAAGGCTTGCGAGCAGGAAACACTGAGAGACAAGTATTTCCCTCTTGTCTCCATAAAGTATTGATATAAATTCCTAATTATTTGTCAAATATTCTCCTAAAATTTTCAGAATTTATAGAACCACTTCAGACACGGATTCCACCATTCCAACAATATTAATGAGAAAAACCATTTCAGTGCTCTGTATTTCAGCTTTCCCTTTTATTCTTACAAGCAATTAGTAGCACCCAAAGAACAGAGGCCAACCAAAATTTGCTATGCACAAGCCATCCAATGTTTATAACATTAGACATTTTACATTATTAAAGAGTCTAACAAAAGGAAACAACTTGGACCATAGGAAATGACGGTAATAAGGGCATTCTCTTACCATCACTGAGATCTTGACCTACAGGCTACACATATCTGTTGATTAGTTCTCATCAACAAAGACAAAGCAATACAGCAGAGCCGCATCTTCATTTCCTACTAGGATTGCAATTCAGTTTCTTAAATCAACTTAACCCATCTCCAAAAGTTATAAAATAGAAGTTTAACATCAAGGAAAACAAGTAGCTGTTGGCATCTTATTTCCATGTGAAATGACTGGTTTCAACACATTGGACAAGGCATCCACTCACAAGCGACATTCAACTCGGAAATGATGGAACATTCTTGAAATATATTGAAAGACAAGAGAACTTATAATTTGAGCGTGACCAGGCTAACTTCAAACTTTCCCGATCAAATACTATCCGGATCAATATTTGCCCTAAATGGAAACCCACCTAGATCAACCAAACCCTAACTCCAAGTTTCTAACAGAGTCTATTTTCAGATCAATATTTGTGTGTTTTGGAATCAGTCATAACAGAAGCTACCTTGAAGATGGGGCGGCGTGAGAACTGGGACTGGTCACTGGGCGATGCCGTGAAGATGAGCTTCAGCTGCGCCGCGATGCCGTGAAGGAGGAAAGCCGTGATGCCGAAGGTTGAAGGTGAGTGAGACGAGACGGAGACGGGAAGGAGATGGGAGGGCGATCTCGAGGGAAGGTGAAGAAAGCCGATGCCGATGCTGATGCCGATGCCAAAGGTTGAAGGTTGAAGATGGGTGAGACGGGAGGGAGACGGGCGACTGAGAGTGTTGGGACTTGAGAGGCCCTGCCTCTAAGCGAGAATGTGAGAAGTAACGAAACCGAAAAGAAAAATGAGCAAGGAAATTTTCAAAAGGGGCGGCGGACTGTAAGACCTAAGTTAGTTATTTAGGGTTTTTTGTGTTGGGAGGGTAAAATAATAATTTTATTTTTTTAACGGGTCATAACATGTTATAACGGGTCATAACGGGTTTGGCCAACCCGTTATGACCCGTTAAAAATTCGTGTCTTAACGGGTTGACCCGTTTTGACCCGAAACCCATTAAGCCTCAACCATAACCCGTTTTTATCGTGTCGTGTTCATTTCGGATTAACGAGTCGTGTCATATATTCACACCTCTACCAATATTCCCCTTATTTATATATTCTTATTGTATCTTTAAAGCATTTACTTTGTGTCATGATTTAGAAGTTAGAGAGCATTTAACTTTCCAAACTCGTACTTGAAGTACACGTGCTCCTGAAAAGCTAGCTAGTAGAGACAAAGATTCCTACGTAGCAAGTAAATGGGTATAGCTTACCGAAGAAGACTTCGGTACTGAAAAAAAAGTAAATAGGACGCTGCTAATATGCCGACGGGAGCTTATCATTTTGTGACCGTTAGGGAAAATTTATATTTATATTTTTTTGTTATTTTTAAATATTTTTAAAAAATATAAAAATATATTAATATATTAGTAATTATATTTTTAATTATTAAGTAAAAAAAATTAAAATAATAACATAAAATATATGAGATATCAAATTAAAGTATCGAAATCAATGGATAAAGTATCATTTTCCAAATAAATATAAACTGCTGCTTTACAGGGGTAGATTTGATACAAAATGATAATTCAAGTTGCAGTCTCACTTTCGAAATGAAAAAGTCTGCAACTTCAGTGCAGAAAGGGAAAAGAAGATATTCACTCGAGGGGAAAGCTATGCGACAGAATCACTGAGAGGACGGAGAGATTCAGAAATGGTGGCTGGACTGAGGCAATGTTGGGCCAACGACAAAAGCTTCTTTGCAGAAAATAATTTAACCTTCGTTAGACGGAAGAACAATGGAGAAAAGAGAGGAAACGACATGGTCTTACCGAGAAAAGATCATACAACGATGGTGGTGACTGGGTCGAAACTTTGGATTGCTTAAATGGTTTTCTGGGAGGTGATACGACGGCTATGTTTGCAGCAACCAAATATCTAAGTATTTTGTTTGAGTTTCAGTTTCCAGCGCTTTAGGTTTTTTTTTTTTTTTGTAAGCACCGCTTCAGCTTTTGTTTCTTTTTTAGATCAGCTTTTGTTTCTAAATATATGAGTTTCTAAACGTGTGAAACTTTAAAACCCAAGACTAATGCCGAATGAACGACATGTCAGCAACCAAAGTTTGGCTTTTATGTAAGTAAAAATATGACTCGTCCATCACACTAAGGCAGAAAACATAAAAGAGAACTAGGAAAAATATAGAAGTAATTTTAGATATAGTTGTAAGATGTATAAGTCTCGTTTACTCTTATTTTAATGATGCTGAGTTGCTAGATAGCACGTTGATGATGTTGAGATACGTTGAGAGGGCAGATCAGCATAAGGACTGTGGCGCCCACGACTCCCCTCGAGATTTACAGGGACTCACAACATCCGAATGATCGTTACACTTGTCAATCATCCATCACATAGTACTAAAAAATGTGTGTAAAGCATGCAATAAGTGTACAATTAAATATTCGCAGTGAAAAAATATAAAAATGGTCATTCATTCTAGTACCAAAAAATTTAAATACATACAGACCAATATGAAATATAATTCTTCGGGTGGATATTATACAGTCATCCCAAAAGAAAATCAAATAAATAATTCAACAACATCCGAAATTAAAATCTTTCTTTGTCATCACATAGAACTACTCATCCGGCGGAACCTGCCCCTCGAACTCATCCTCATCCTCTGTATCAAAACCTACAATTCCATAAAACGAAATCGTAGGTGGACCAGATACACCATGTGATATACGAATCTCAGTAAGCAGCAGCTAGTCATACAACCAATTATTCGCAATCAAATAAATAAGACTATACACTAACTTCCTTTCCCAGAAAGGAAGTCTACAAGTAACCAACCACCCTTTCTTAGAAAGGGGCACATACAATATGCTACGTCCTTTTTCAGAAAGGAACACAACACTCCAAACCGTCCTATTTTAGAAAGGACCTCATCATCAAACCACATTTCCCAGAAAGGAATTTCATCACCAAACCGTTCTTTTCCAAAAAGGACCACAACACATTAACCCGCCAAAAATCCAGTTTTTGGCTCACTACACATTTTCATTTTATTAATATATGTATACCATGGTCTCCCCTCGAAACCATCTATACACTCTGGTTCTCTTCGTTACACCATGGATAACGACAGTGCGTATGACTTTGAAACAGGCGCTATCTAGCTAATCGCGTCCATCATGTATCATGACCAGGTATCCTTTAGCTCCCACCAGCAGATGAGCTACGAAGTCGGCACGAGAGCGTTACCATCTCGTTTGATCTCGTTGTCGTCCAGCGACAATCCAGGAGACGTCACATCAGTATATTCTGCTCCCAAATGACCAGAAGAACTCCAACGAGATAATACCTCATTTCGACTTGAGGTCGTGATACACACGCACCCACCAACAACAATATACTAGACCAAAATTACCTGGCAACACCACCTTAGAACACCTCACCAACCACCCAAAATTATACAATCCAAGCAATCATGAATTAATTTATATGCGTGATAAACAAATATTGTATGGCATGGCAAAATAAAACAGGTAAAATAATCCAATCCAAAAACAATACATTCAACCATACATTCAACCAAACAATCTCCATAAATATCCAGACTCAAACATTTTCCAGTTATGGGGTAATCTCATCTTCCATATAATGGTATCAGGCCTAACTAACCTACTTCCAAGTTTAATAATATTATTAACAATTAATTAACACTTCAAGCTGCCAAAAAGGGTTAGTACATAAATAATTAAATAAATAATTGAAACAAACATCAATCACACACGATTGCTACTTATAGTGCAAGTAAGCAGTTCAAAGAATCAAGTGCATCGGTCCATGATTCATAACGGGTAAACTCGTAGGTTATTTGTCTCCTGACACGGCTAGTGGCGGTTTGGGTTAGGGTACTCGGTTTAACACGGAAAGTTAGACAAATACTCATTAGAGGAAGGGAAATCTCATGGCGGCGGTGATGGTGAGGCGGTGCAACCACCAAAAGGTGGTGGATCTAGCTCAAAAGATGTGGAAACTCAGTTTCGAGTTTGGGCTTGTACACAGGAGGTGGAGCCATGGTTTGAGGAGCGGAACTAGGAGGAACGTTGCCTGAGGTGGGGGAGCACTTTAATAGTGGTGGTGATGCCGGACGGTGGTGATGACAGATGGTGGCGGACGACAGCGACAAGGGGCTAAGCCCATGGGTTACATACCTATTTCGAGTGGAAGAGGAATGCCAGAACTGGATGGCTACCAGAGGTGGGTTTTGCTCTCTAGAGTAAAAGGAGGTTGCTGGTAGGTCGCCGATGGGTAGTAGCGGCGTGGCTTGGAAGGGTAAGAAACTCATTTCAGGTGTGTTGTCGTGTAAGGAAGGTGGGGCTGTCGTGGGTAACACCGCTGGCATGGTTGTGCTTGCTGGCAGCTGGTGGTCCAAGGGTGATCGGCAGTAAGCCTGGTTGGGCTGTGGTCACCGGGGGTGAGGGCTGAAACCAAAAATGCTAAAAGGGGGTGCGCGGGAGAGAAAAGAGAGAGAGGAGAGAGAAAGAGAAAAATGAAAAGGAAGAAAGTGAGGTGTTTGGGCTTCTTCAGGCTATTTATAGGCCCGACACTTCAGAGTCTTCAAACAGATAGACGATGCGTTTAAAATACTGATATGAAAATACGTAAAACCAATTTAACTTAAGACACTCGAATGAATTAAATAGAATATTAATTTAACTTTAATTAATAAACTAATATTCCTCAACATTAATTAAAATGATGAAACTTTACTAATTATTTTAAAAGAATAAAGTCATATATTTAAATAAGAGATTTAAAGCATAATTAAAATCTCACTATATTTAAAATAACTAAAATCGGGCTTATAAAAATGATTTTGTACAATTATAATACTTTGGGGCTTTTTAAATTGCCACCAAATAAAATAAAATAAAATAATAAGACCAAATAATTTAATACGTTAAAATCAATGAACCAATCCGAAAAGGTCCAATAAAATAAAATAAAATGCTCGTTGAAATAAAACAAAACACAACAAATTAAACTATAATAAAACTAAAACCATTAAATTAAAATAATAATGGTAACTATTTAACTGAAAGAACCAATAATAATAATTAAAGAAAATAACTAGAAAGACTAAAATTAAAGATCTCACAAACCACTAAACCGGAAATAATAATACAATCCAAAATAAAAGAATCAATAATAATACATAAATAAAAAAATATAATCCAAAATAAAAATAAATAAGATAAACCACTAATAAAATTATTAAAATAAATTAAAACAGGCAACGTTAAAAATAAAAGCAATACGTAAAGGTATACAAAACCTATGATCTCACATCCTCTCTCCCTTCAAAGAAATTTCGTCCTCAAAATTTGCTCGACTACAAATGATAGGAACTACACAATATTTTCACCACACTCCTCATCACTTGCTGGATACAAAAATTTACACGATCACTCCTTATCCCAAAGATCTACAGATATATATCTTTCACATTTACTCTACTAGGTGCTTCTATTATAATTGTATAAGTATCCAAATGGCATATCATGCTTAGAACTCCTAGAGCAGTCATGAAATCCAAAATCTCTATATCCACAAGGTCCTTAATACAATCTTCTAAAAATCATAGCGCTCATTAATTCTATACAACACATCGCCACATCATCAAATGACTCCAAAGTTTAACTTTCAATTTACATCTTACTCTATACTTCAATGACCCATCAACCACCTTTCGTGTCAACCCTTGATAAACATGATTTGCATAATAAGGATCAACTCCAAAGGAAAAAAAAAAAAAAAAGTCTCGATTCTCAAGTCACTCCACACATTTCTTAAAATCAGCCTAAGGTTTGAATCCCCTACTACTAAACTTCTTCCAAAATTATCATTACTGAGTCTTTCAATAATACATCATGTTTAAAGCCTCAAGGCAAATCTTGCAATTCGATTATCAAATCCACTAGACATTAAAGCACTACACTCCTGAATCCTAAGGCTTTACCACCTCATAAATCTAGTTATGACACCCATTATTAAACCTCTAATGCACGTTCCTCATCATGATGACTCATCACTCCCTTCATAGATTAATTAATAAAATCCACATTCTCGCAACTGTACATTTAATCTCCCAAGAAAAGAATTGACTCATGTTTATGTTTCTATGCGTCCTCAAATCCCAACTAATTCCTATAAATAACCACAATAATCTTGTCAACTAACAAATTTGCCAAGTATCAATGTTTAGATTGCACACTCCAATCAACCCATAAAATAGCCTAAGTCTAAGATCTCTTGAATTACTACCATCGCATCAATTCCACTACCGCACTTACCCAAGCAACTCCTCCAAGCAAAATTAATACAAGAACATGCACTCTCCAAAATTTATACACGCTCACAACTAGTATACGCCAAACTTCAAGTATCCACAAACACAACCAAAACTCTACCACACAAGTGATCAATTACAACCAATCGACCCAAACACTCCAAGCGACACCTCAACAATAATACATCAAAGGGTACGTATTCGAACGGATTGGCCACATTTCGTCCCTAAAAATATTTTTTAGATGAAAAACAAAATTCACCTCCAAATACTTTTTCAGACGGGTCTTTTGAGACAAATTTGAGTGTAATTTTTTCGTCTCTAATTCTATTTTAGGACAAAGTTTTGGTTTTCTAATATGAGGTTTTTCATTCTAAAAAAACCGATTATTTTTGGTTAAATTCTACGTAAGTGAGGATTCTAGGGCGCTTTGTACTCGTTGTCCATTACTACTAATGTAGAAGCATGTTATCATCATGTACATGAACTCCATTACAGCTTAGAATTATGTTACAGTATATAGTTATATTAAGGCCCAAAAAAAAGAAGAAGAAGAAGCAAAATAAATGTTAATTTAGGGCTTCTGCTCAGGCATACCATTTACCCAATAATAACACATGAATTAATATTTAAGACGATGTATTCTTTTTCTATTGGCTGAAACATGAACATATAAGTTTCAATTTTATGGTTAAATTACACGTATTTAGTTGAGTACTGTTATGCACATTTCCATTAATATATATTGTGCATTTTCTTCCTAATGGTACGTGGAAGAATCAAATCTCAAATAGAATTACTATGACGAGAGAAGAAAATGTAGAACAGAAGTCATGTTTACAAATTACCAGTTTTCGTTTTTTTTTTTTTTTTTGAACTCTTGATCTTTTTTATTTCCTCACTGTGCCTATACCATGGGGCTCCCACTAAGCGCCATTGATAGGCAAGGGTGGGGGCCATTCAGGCTGATTGAGACCAACTTTTAAGTCACTTGCGACAGTGAAGACAGAATCTGAAATTCTCCAATAATTCTCCACTATTTAGTCTGATGGGAGCCTTTTTTTTGTTTTTTTCTCCACCCATGAAGAAGGACACTAGGCAGAATATTCTCAGTAACTACATACCATCTTGATACTTTGGCAGTCTTACGGAATTTTTCTTGACCTATCTGATATATATGAGTACTTCATGTTCTGGGTGAAAGAAAAAACTATATATATATATATATAGTAATTAGTGCTGACAATGGTATATATAAGATCAGGCCACATTAATTAATTATTCAACTAATCGATCCTGTGAATGATAACGTCCAGCTTGGACATGCTGTACCTATGTCAAGTAGTAGTACTAGTATCATGTAGTAATCAGAGAGAGAGAGAGAGAGTGAAGAGTACTGGATTACGTTAGAATAGGTACTTCTTGAGAGGGACAATATGGGAGAGACGATCTACACCCGGCCTTGACATGATCATGACTGGACACATGCAAACCAAACTACACATACATAAATTAGGATGCTAACTAACTTCGTACGATCCGATTACAAACTTACCCAGGCAATTAGTAAAACTAAATTAATACAAGCAAATTAAAAACCATATATGCACCATGCATGCATGCATTTTCATGAATATTAATTCTCAAGCTTTAATCGTTTCATTCATGCCTTCCTTGGTTTCTTGGGCCTTTCCATCTTTTTCAGCGGAATTTCCAATTGCTTCATTATCGCTGGCCTTTGAAAGCTGAACAACGGTATTCATTTCAGGACACACAATTGTGCTAAGCTTAACCAAATCAACTATGTGTTCGGGTACATGCATCTTCGGCTCCTCCAAAACCTTCTTCGCGTCCTTGTAAATTAGATAGGCCGCCATCTGAGCAATGCCGAAGATAAAGCCCACTGTATTTGGAAGCTGCACTCAATGCACAAAAAGATTAGCAATAAGATCATTAAAAAAGAACATACAAGTACGGCCGGACGTATTAATTAATGCACTTACAGCAATGTAGTAGTCCTTAAGAAAAAGGCCATAAAAAAACCACGCCACAGCACCTAAGGTTAGAAAGAAGGATAAAGGGAATGGCATATGCTCGACGCTCTTGGTTCTCATAACTTGTCTCTGTATAAGTTCATATATATGATTAATATATATTAATCAGTGATGTGGAACTAAGGTACGTATGTAGAATCGAAAAGTTTCTGAAAATTACTTGGGATACAAATTACTTGTTAATTAACTGATCCTCACCATGATACAGAGAGGTGCAGCAAATACACCAAGGTTGAATACCAGACAAATCCATCCAAGAACCAAGATTCGTTTTGCACCCTTTGCTAGGAAGTGAGTGAGTAGAGCCATCAGGCCGAACCCAAAAAAGTTTAGAAGGAGAAGAAGCTTCACAGTTTGTATCTGCAAGTGTTTAGATGATTAGCAAGATATATAGTATATATGCTTTTGCGAATTAAATAAGGAGTCTAAGAACGGAGAATAAAGTTTACCCTAGTCTTTTTGGTTGCATAAAATATGAAGAGCATGATGTAGATGGATTCAATTAGGCAGCCAACCGAATTTATGGTAATCAGGAGATTTGCATCCTTCTTAACCATCGCATAGTATATCCACAGCATTGAACTGAAGAGTGCAACCACATAAGGAACTGCTTGGAAACCTTCACTTGATTTCTTCTTGTATATCTGATAGAATGTTGGCCTGGAACAAACCCAAAAAGAAACAAAGAGTCAATATTGATTAGTTATCGTAAGTTGGAAAAATAAAGCAATAAAAAACAACAGAAAGAGCACTACTTACAGTGGAGCAAGGTAAACCATGAATGAAATGATGTTGCCTACAAAATTAAATAAAAAAGATCATGAATAACTAAAATAATTAATTCCTTGAATAATTATACAACCAATTCAACCATTGTTGTGAGAAGACTGCTAGTTAATATTTATATATATTATATATCTGCATGTGCATTAATTTGCATTAGGCTATATCAAATCATTACATATATATATATATATATATATCCTGAAACACGGTTCAATTCAAGAGGCCTTGGAAGAAGAACGGATGAAAGAAAAATATATCAATTTGAGTAAGTAGTGCTAATTAGTAATAAAACTTTTGATTATCTACCTAGAAGGCCGAAGGCAAAAGCCCATGACTGGTGAATGGCCATTTTTGCAAACACAACGAAACCTATAGTCTTGATCGCTCTCCCTGTTTCTCCCTCTCTCTCTAGATAGCTAATTAGTGAAGTGTTTGCAAGCTGTGAGCTATCACCTACCGCTAAAAGGCACAAGGATACAAGCAAAGGGCGTGAGCGTTTTATAGAGGGACAATACTCGAATGGACGCATCCAAGTTGCATGCATGTGTGAAACATCAAAGTAACTTTCGGCTGATCTATGTCCAGTTGTTTAGTATGAATACTGCTGGTATAATCTGAAATACTGCCGGTTTAACCTTACTTAGCTTGTGTTTGTCGTAAAAACAACCTTGTGATGACCAAGTAAGCCCTACTTTCTACCATTCTAGTACTCGCACAATACATGGGGTCCCACCGAGGAGGCACTTTTGGTTCCTAGGTGTTACCCACTGAATGGTTTTAAGGTTTCCAACTCATGATAGTTCAGTTCTAGGTTAAAGTGATTCCTAGGTAAGTCTTTAATTCCCACGGTGTGGCTACTCTTCCTTAATGAGCAATATTCGAAAGGCTTAAAGCTATTATCACGTATATCATGATTCCACTTTTTACCACATTACTACTACGTGCGGGTAGACTTTTAAATTTTATTTTATTTTCTCCAAACTAGCTAGAACTAAATATTCGAGGATTATGGACAATATCATGATTAGGGATACGAGAGTATAAAGATGAGAGTGTATAACATTATATATAAATATTTAACATCCGTTCCCTCAAACAGTACACTACCAAACAAACACGCTTTGTCATAATTAACTTAACCCATACAGAAATGGGGAAACCATTTGTACAAGTTGCCCACATATTCTGGTTGGATGAGCTTTTGCCCATTAACTTCATCTTTTACAGTCAGAATATTCTCGTATTTTATAGTTCTAAATTAGAAAATGACTGGAAGATTTATTATTTTTGACTTATTTCCCGACAAAAGGCTAGTGATCATACATTACAAAATCTGGAAAACACCCGCATGCATAGCTCCAGACGAAGCTAGGAAAAAAAGCAAAAGGCCAGCAGTAGAAGGCACTGGATATATATATATATATAGGGAGTATAGTACTATTAGAGAAGAGCTAATAGTAAAATTATTTATTTATGATTAATTAATTTTAATAAAATAATTATTTATATTTAAAATGAGTCACAAATAATTTTTTATCATAAATAATTGATAATTTTTTTTTTTTTGTAATATGTATTTATAGTGGCCGACTTGCATTTCACTACAAGA
Source organism: Platycarya longipes (assembly GCA_036559045.1). Lineage (NCBI taxonomy): Eukaryota > Viridiplantae > Streptophyta > Magnoliopsida > Fagales > Juglandaceae > Platycarya > Platycarya longipes. The sequence goes on along the minus strand of CM071800.1, from coordinate 28,161,132 downwards.
AAAATGAGTAATAGTGATCCAACATTAGCGGTGAAAAGAATTATTAGCGATAGAAAGAACTATATATTAATGACTAATAAAAATATAATAAATAAATAATTTTTTTATAATGTGTAGCTAAGGAAATAGACGGGTTGAGAGTTGCTGATACCTAGGGCTTGAGAAATGAGAAACCCACTTCTAAATTAGCAGCAACAGCTTTTTGATGTGTAATCGCACTGTGTGGGCTGAGCGGGCGAGATCTTCCAAGTATTGGTACTGCACATTTGGCATAAAAAAGTAATCATAAAGAAGTAATCAAACAGTACTGATACATTAGGAGGGATGAATGATATCTATAATTGCCGGCTTGCCATAATCATAAAACAACTTAATTTCGTTAATTGTTGCCCTATTATTGGTATTGCTTAGACAAAATACTAGTTACTCAAACACCAAACACACTATAAAAAGAAACAAGTATTATGACGGATTATTTATAATTATAATGACTATTTACGATTAAAATAGACTTATTTTAATAGGAAATAATTATTATAACAGGAAATAACTAACTAGAAATAAGTAATTTTTTTATAATGACATTATAATATATATATATATAATGGTATATATATAATATTCACAAATATCGTTGCAAAAGTTCTGAATTCCTTAATTCCATAATCGACAAGTTATTTGTGACGACAAAAAGTTACCGTAAAAAACCTAATTTGTGATTATTTTGTGTGTCGTGGGAAAGAAATAAAGTTGGTATGGTAAAGAAAAGAGTTTTTGTGACTAAATCTTAATCCCGGAATAAATTTGGCCACAAACAATCACTATATGTTGTAGTGTACCTAGCTGTACGAAGAAATTAGCTAAAACTTAAGGGAATACTTGATAAAGCCTAATAGTATTCGGGCATATGAAAACTGTTGCAAGTTTTATTTATAAGAAGTATATGTGGAGATTGGGGCGGCAAATGAATAGAACTACTCGTGAATAGCTCAAATTCGGTACATATATAATCAATTTGCACTCAGTTTATATAATAAATAAAATGTTCATAAACATGATCAATATTGGTTCGGATGTTAAACAAATAAAACTTGCATAAACTACATTTGATTCGATTTAAGCTCGTGAATAAAGCACACTTAAGTTGTTTGAGCTCATTAGAAGCTTGTAATATGTGTTAATGTTAAATATGTGTGTTATATTTATTATATATTAGCTATATTTTTTATACTTATATATTATTAATTTATTCATAATTTACCCACTCTAAGAAAATTATTTATTTGTAGCTAGTTATTTTTTACAAAAATAATTATTTCCTATTAAAATGTATTTGTTTTAGTTGCAAATAATCATTCTCGTCACAAATAATTTGTTATAAATACTCATTTTTTTGTAGTAAACTTATTTAATATATTTATTATGTCCTCAAAGTGTGTAAAGGATAATTTGTATAATAGAGTTTTATTTTATATAATTAGTTATGACTATATTTATCTGTCTATTTTATTGCTAGTTATATGATATATCATATATCAAACAATTTTAGTTTGTAATACTATATACCACTTATTTTATAAATTTAGTTAATTATGTATTTTGTAATATAATATGTATATAAAGTTAATGTTATATATTAATTTTCTCATTAATGTTACATAGATTATAGCCGATTGATGATAATAAATGATACGAGTGAATACACATGATTTACTTGAAACATTTACCAAATTAATTTGATTGATTAACTTTAATTCGTATGTATAACGCACATCATAATATACGTTGATGATATTTGCTTTTAATTAAGGAATAATGTCATTAACCTATTACATGATACGGTTTTCTTTATACTAGATAAATGATAGCATACATCGACCTAAATTCAAGTTGAATTCGAATGGGTAAACATGCTAATCGGAGTGCCCTTAATTATTCGAATTCAGCTCAATTTGCAGCTTCATTAACAAAGAGATCATTTAGTGTGAATTGAATTTTATGAATACTTTTAGAGTTTTCTGAATAAAAATCCTTTAAGATCATATGATTTGTACGTATAATTAGGGTAGGTGAAAACTGAAAAGTAGATAAATACATTAAAAATTTTCTCAAAAATATAACATGTTTCTATTTTTTTTATTTTTTAGCCAAAATCTAAGCAAATTATTATATGAGAAGTTGTTGGCACAATAAAAAAAAAAAATAAGTATTGGTGATAAATTATTTATTGTGAAAATGATTATTTGCAAAAATAGATTATTTTGATAAAAAATAATTATTTTGACAAGGAATAATTGATCATGAATAATCAATTTTCTTGTAGTATGGATTTATAGAGTTTTTTATTTTTAATTTAAGAATATTTAGGTTCAGAATAAAAGATTTCATGAACAATATTAAAACTAATTTTATCTCTAATCTTCTGGGTTGACTCTATTGACGGAAGTTTAAAGTCCCGTTTGGATTCAGAGATGAGATGAGTTGAGATAAGTTGAGATGAGTTTAGTTTATTTTTTAATATTATTATTATTTTAGGATTTAAAAAAGGTATATTGAAAATTGAAAAAGGTGTATTGGGAATTGAAAAAAGTATATTAGGAATTGAAAAATGTGTATAGGAATTTGTGTTTTATATAAAAAATTATAAAAATATAATAATAAAATAAAGATGAATTGAGATGAGCTGAGCTCACCTCCGAATACACCTAGCTTGGATTCAGAGATGAGATGAGTTGAGATGAGTTTAGATGAGTTTAGTTTATTTTTTAATATTATTATTATTTTGGGATTTGAAAAAGGTATATTGGGAATTGAAAAAGGTGTATTGGGAATTGAAAAATGTGTATAGGAATTTGTGTTTTATATAAAAAATTATAAAAATATAATAATAAAATGAAAATGAGTTGAGATGAGTTGAGGTGAGCTGAGCTCACCTCTGAATCCAAGCGGGGCCTAAATCTTATGTTTAAAAAATGAGAAAATCTTCTAACCGAATCAATCCATTCTTCTTAAAATATCGGAGACCAATAACATGGAGCCACGTCGACACCACAAATGAAAGAAACTGCGTTGCGACTTAGAGAATCAGTCCATACCTTTGCCCTTCTAGGTACTCCTCTCCCTCCTGATCTGTCTCTCTTCTCTTGCGATTCTATGAAGCCCCACGAAACCCTAGCTATCCAAAGCCATTATCGGGGCATCCTCTCTCTCGAGAGAGAGCGGACCATTATCATAGATTTCGCTTTTGAGCATGGACGAAACCCTAACGCTCGAAGCCAATTTCCCCGATATCTCGCCAGAACTCTGATCCAAAAGCTTTCGGTTCTGCCACCGAAACACCCCTAAACCACTGCAATCGACGAAGGGATTGAACCGAAGTGGGAATCACACTACCTACCGGCAACATCTAGGGTAATTTCTTTCATTCCTCTAAGTTATGCAAAACCCAAATAATCAACCATTTCCATCCCTCTTTAAATCACTACTTTTGTTATGAAGCTGAATGTTGTTCACTGGTTGTATTGAGGAAGCACATGCGCATAGCTTAGTTAAACCATTCGGTCGTTCACTAGTTGCCTATAAGGTGTTTGACAAAAGATTTAAGATAAATATAGAATTAGTAGACTGCTTTGGGTAGATGTTTTGGTTGATTGACACGCATGTACAGAATGATTTCAGTTCTCAAAACCTTGATCCTCCTCAAATTAATGTCTCTCTTTCATTTGGGTTTGCTTTCTTTTGGAAAATCCTAGAAGAAAATGCAGATCCACCTTGACACTGAAAAAAAAAAGGACTGACGACCTGTTGATCTAATGCATTCGTTGGCAATATAATAATAGCTTGCTTATGCTCCAACCTGCATAAGCCAGCTATTATTATCACTATTTATGCATTTTGGATAAGATTTCTCAGATACTTTATTTGATAATTTTCCAATAGAATTGTGAGAATCTCCACCAAACAGGAGACAAGTATGTCACAGTACAATTTGAATTGATTTTCATATGGTCATAACCCTAAGCTGAAAAGCCTCGAGCCCTGTCCAAATTTTTTTTCTCTGAACAATGTTATGTTCCCTAATGATTGGGTAGAAAAATATTACTTCAATGGGTCCTGCATGATTGCTTTTTGATGGAGAAATCAAAGGAGCTATAATTATAGAGGCCTTTTTAATTATGTTTGTTTGAGTTGATATAATTAGAGGTGATTCTTGTGCATAAAAACTGCTGCACATTTGTTTGGACAAGCAGTCGATAACTTAAACCTAGAACAAAAAAATTGGCTTAATTTTTGCTTTCGTAGGCTTAATTTTGATTTCGTAGGAATAATTTTGATTTCATAGGCTTAATTTTTTGGCAGGATTTCTTGTGTGTGCTTAATTTTAGAGAATTTGTAGGCTTAATTTTTTGTGTGTGCTAATTTCCCGAAATTCTGTTGAAGAGCTAACACATGCTACTGGGTGGAATTTGTCAAATTAGGTGTTTCCTCTGTATTTCCTGCATACTTGGCCAAAATCTGGGAGTACATATATTAAATTTGTTAACTATGTAATTGAAAGATTCTCATAAATGCTTTTTCTAGTCAGTGCAGGAATTTATATTGTCATGCAAATCTCTACACGAGTTAAGAAGTCAGAAATATCTTGCTGGAACTCTGAAGATTGCTGGTCAAGTTGGGGTTGCAATTGGAGTTCTTCGTGTTGCAGTGATCAACGTCCAAAAGAAGATTCCAGGTGAAGAGTCATGGAAATCAGTGTTCAGAAAGGAAATTGATGATGCTTCTGAAATGCTCAGAAAATTCGAGCATGAGAATGAATTTGTCTGCCATGAGAAGATTGCTTCTGGTGATGAGTTGCCATTACCCCAAAGTAACAAAATTGTGAGTTTCATACCTTACAATTCCCAAAAGATGGGAGAGTGAACTTGCGTTCAAGATATAAATGTTCATTGAAGTGTTTGTACTAAGTGCTTGTCTTTGTTCCTTGGTGAAGGTTATCAAGCTTCTAGCTTTGAATTTGCCAATTGATGGATGGATCAATTTTTTTTTTTTTTTTTTAATTTTAAAAATTATACCGAACACTCTTTTGTCAACATTTTCTTTTCAGATCTGTTCTTTAAGATAGTGGCTGAGGGCCCAAGCGTTTGCTTGGCAATGGAGTTGTATGGACTGAAATTGTAATGTATATATGAGAATATTTTGATTCATTCACGTCTGTGACTTGTATATATTAGATCGAGAATACAAGTTGTAATTGAACACAACTGATTCAATTAGAAAATCAGTTTGAGAATATTTTGGAACCTGACGAGGCCACTTGCATTCAAAATCAGGTTGTTAGCCAGAAAACATGGTTCAACTTCATTGTTGATCATGAAAAGCAAAATTGTCATTCTCCCAAGCAGATTCCAAATGTTTTTCATGCATGACCCTAACGGCAGCCAACGAATGACTCCAAATTACAATGACTCCAAATACATGGGTCCAAATAAGATTTCATTTAAGTTCAAGCATAAAAATTAATTTACGATGACTCCAAATATATGGGTCCAAATCTATTAAATTCCACTACAATACTATTCCTTATATCCTTAAATCAACTAAACAATGGCAGACAACAATAATTTGAATTCCAAACGTGCCTTCGATTTCCCAATTGGACAAGCCTTAGTGTCCACTCTCATTAACTGTAGCAAAATAAACCATATTAAATTAGATGTGTCTACATTATCCAAAATTGAGAAAAACAAATAAGAAGAAAGAAAAATAAATAATAAAGGTAAAAGCAAGTTCACATTGCTCATCCACAAGTTCATCAATTATACTTTCATTTCCAACTTGTGTATTATTTCTACTCATTATTAGTATCTCAACTTTATCATTGTCCGAACTGCACATAATATCCTTCATCCAAGCGTAAAACAGTTCAGTCAATTATAAAACCAAAATAGCTATAGACATTCAATAGTCATGTCACTTTCTTGTTCAAAATTAAAGGCTATTCAAACAGCTTGAATTGAAGGATCTCACTTCATTATATATTTAATTTCTGGTTCAAAAAGGTTTTCCAAACTTGAAACATTGGAATGGGACTCATAATTTCAACTATATATGCCCTAATTTTGAGGCTAGAAAGAGATTAATATTGTTTTTCATGTTCTTATATATGGACAAGCTAAAGGTGTGTGTCACCCTTATTAACTTGATAAATTCAATATATAACATTCAATATATAGACACATTAGATCAGCAGGCCATAGATGGAGGTCAACCTCTAATTCAAATGATATCACTCTTCATTGTATACAGACATTCAATACTCTAGTATGATAACATTCGATAGTCTGGTATAATCTGAGTGATACAGTGATACATGCTTGATCACTAATGAAAACCTTAAATCTCTAAATCTCTAACCTTGAGAAGAAACCTAGTAATCTCAGAACCCTAGAAAATAAATAACTAATACATTATATATTTAACCATTAGTTGGAAGATTATCAATAATTTACTTTCACTTAGCCAAAAAAAAACAAATTAGAAACCACACAAATTTATGAAGAAAAGAAAGAGGGAAACTTATAGGAAGTAGCTGTCTATCGGAGGGAGAAGTAGAGGTCTTCAGAACGTTGGAGGGAGGGGAGGTCACCGGGGAGGTTGTGAGGGTGGGGAGGCCGACGGAATCACAGGAGGCAAGTCGACGGAATCGCGGGGAGATGTCGCGAGGTCGGGGGGAGACGTGGACGTCGTCGAGACGTCAGCGGGAGAGAGGGGACGTCGTCGGGAGGTTGCGAGGATGGGAATGCCGACGGAATCGCAGGGGCTGGGGGGAAGGGTGAGGTCGCAGGAAAAATGAGGGGGAGAAGCCACACTCAGTGCACTCCCCCTCACATGAGCAGTGTCATGAACAGTACATGACACTGTTCATATGAGGGGGAGTGCCCTGAATGTGGTTACTCCCCAGAATTACTCAGGTCGCAGGGACTAGGGGGAGTCTAGGTCGATTTTTGGCTTGCGCTCATGTGTGTGCAGGTGTAGATCAAATTCTTGTGAATGACTGACGTGCCACATGTTAATTGGTGTCCATTTTTTATGGAAGAACAGATTAGACCGGTCCAAAGAGGGACTGTTAAAAAATTCATACGGCTCGTTACCCAAAAAAAAGCACCCAAAACATAAGGAGGGTGCAGGGAGAATCCCTTGAATCACTAATGCGCAATACGAATGCCTGTGGACACTGGACAGTAGTGGATGTATATAATTATTTACGGCATGCAAGAAATGATCATCAGGTGCGTACGTGCGTACGTAATTAGTTATACAGAATATTTCCTAAATTAAGTTTTCTTAGTGCGATTAAAAAGTGTTTGTCAATAGATCTGGTCGGAATAATTAAAAGATAAGAATTAGATCAAAGGAAGCTCCAATATTCTCTTGTAAAGAAAGCTGAACTTTTACTATATTACTTTTAAGATCATGCCATAGTCGGTACTGAGATAAAGGGCTGGTTTAAGAAATGAGATGAAATGTGAGTTTTTTGAATAGTAATAAGATAATTTATTAATAATAGTGAAATCAATTGAGTTGAGTATTTTTTGAGTTTTGAAAAAAAATAGAGAGAAAAAGTTGGATAAAAAATATTATAAAATTAAAATATTATTACAATATAGTTTTATAATATTATAATATCATCTCGTGAGTTTGGTTCCGAGCATGCACACACTCATAAATAATCTATGTTCAAAAAGAATCACACGCACACACATGTTTTGGATTTGGATATATGAAGGATGGTACAAACTCACAGTACACTAGATTGGTTCCCAGCGTGCACACATTCGTGTATAATCTATGCACACAGTAGTACTCATGTATAATCTACGATTTCCGCCCCGTTATGAAGAGACCAGACTTGTTGAAACAAAAACAAACAAAAAAAAATAACTCACATGATTTGTTGCAATTTTCCACCTGCCAAAAAAGATATGGTAGCAAAAGGCTGGTTTTGTTGTTGTCGATTGTCAATATATCCCACCATGAGATCACAATATTTCGCATTACAAGCACATAGACAAGAAAGTAGAACATCAGCAACACGAATAACAACATGCATGCCACGATTTGTAAAGTTAAGTAAGGAATTTTATTGAGTTAGTGAGAGGCTCGATAGATTTTTGGCAAATTCTTCCTAATGAACTTATTTTCCAAATGCTCGGGTAACCCATGGCGTAGCTGCCTATTCCGATCATTGCCTATTTGGGATACATTGGAAGGAGTAGGGGAAGCTTGAAGGTATAGGAAGCCATTTCGTTTTGAAGCCATGTGGGAAGGAGATCCAAATTGTGAGGAGATTATTAAAGGGATAAGGTGATCTAGGGCGTCGAGACAGTCAACAATGTGGGATGTGTCTGAAATGGTTAAAGAAAGTGGCCGCCAATTGGAAGCTTGGAATAAGCATTCATTTGGAAATGTTCAAACCCAATTAAAAAAAAAACACAAAAAAATTGCAAGAGGTGTATGCAAGGGACTAGATGGGACCTGAAGCAAAAAAAGTTAATGATGCAAGATATGCTATTCAATTATGGCTTGAGAGAAATGAAGTAATGTGGCGGCAACGACGTTCGAAAGCCCTTTTGGCTTAAGAAGGAGATTCTAATACACGGTATTTTCATATGAAAGCTTCCTAGAGGCGTAAGAAAAATAATATTTTGAAACTCCAAGATGAGTGAGTGCAGTGGCAAAAGGGATTGAATTGTGACAGAGTGATCATTGATTATTTTACGACACTGTTCACAAGTTCAACTCAGGCTACTTCTTCGGGTTCTCTAGATTTTTTAGCACCACTTGCTAGGAAGATTACATTCGAGATGGACTTGGACTTTACACGACCGTTTCAAGCAGAGGAAGTAAAGGAAGCTCTTTTTCAATGGATTCCACAAAAGCACTAGGACCTGATGGAATGGCCCATATTTTAATTAGAAATATTGGCATGCGGTAGGAGAATCAATTACTACTACTGTGTTGGAGGCTTTAAATTTAGGTTTTTTTCCTTCCTCATTAAATCTCACTCATATTACTCTTATTTCAAAAAAAAGTCTCCTATTCGTATGAGTGATTATAGGCTCATTAGTCTATATAATGCAGCTTATAAACTTATTGCTAAAGTTATTTCTAATCAATTGAAACAAGTGTTGTCCTATGTTATTAGTGATAGTCAAAGCACATTTGTTTCGGATTGTTTAATCTCTGATAATGTTTTAATCGACAAAAAAGAAATGGACAAAAAGGCTTTATGTTGCTGAAATTAGACATGGGTAAGGCTTATGACCGTATGGAGTGGGGTTTTTTGGAGTTAATCATGGGGATTATGGGATTTCATCCAAGATTTGTGGTTTTGATTATGTGCTGTGTAAAAACTGTTTCCTTCTCTGTGTTAGTGAATGGGGAACCCAATAGGCATATTGTTCCTACTAGAGGATTGAGACAAGGGGATCCACTATCCCCTTATTTATTTTTATTGAGTACTAAAGGTTTAATTTTTTTACTCCATGTGGCTAGTCTGAAAAAAGAAGTTTCGGAAATAAAGTTTTGCCAAGGTGCTCCCATAATAAATCACTTTGTTTGCCAACGACAGTGTCATATTTTGTAAAGTTGATGTGAATGAAAATAAGAGAATACAGATTTTATTAGCACAATATGAGATGGTTTTCGGGGTCAAAAGATCAATAAAGAGAAGACTGCAGTAATGTTTAGTAGGAATGTTAGTGCTGCCACTAGATCTGAAATAAGCCAGTTATGGTCGAATTGCAAAATCCAATAATATGAGAAGCACTTAGGCTTACCTCTTATAATTAGAATATCAAAGACCCGAGCATTTGAATCCATAAAGCATAGAATATGGTAGAAGTTGCAATTTTGGAAGGAAAAGTTGTTATCTCAAATGGGCAAGAAAGTTCTTACAAAAGCAGTAGCACTTTCTATTCCGACATATTCGATTAGTTGCTTCATGTTCCCATCTTCATTATGTCAAGAAATGGAAAGCATGATATCAAGATTCTGGTGGGGTCAAAAGGGGCAGGAGAGAAAAAGTCATTGGTTAAGTTGGGAGAAATTGTGTCAACCAAAAGCGAAGGGAGGAATGAGTTTTAAAGATTTAAGAAGCTTTAACATGGCCTTACTTGCTAAGCAATGTTAGCACTTGATAGAAAATGAAACATCTTTGATATACAAGTTACTTAAGGCCAAATATTTTCCAAATGATACTTTTATGCATGCTGGATTAGGGAGATGTCCCTCTTATACATGGAGGGGAATTTGGGAGGCAAGAAAGTGGTTAGAGGCTGGCTGCAAGTGGCGAATAGGCAATGGACAGATGGTAATTGTGTGGAATGATCAATAGATTCCAGGCCATAATTCTCTTACTGCAGAAGGAGTGACTGTTCGAGAGGAGATGAAACTGTTATCAGTGGAATTTTTAATTGTGCCTCATCAGAGAACTTGGGATGTAAATAAGCTTAGAACTCTCTTCAATCCAAATGTAGTGGGCGATATTTTAAATATTCATCTAAGTTCTATTGATGTAGCAGATAAGAGAGTATGGGCAACTAAAAGAAATGGATATTTTAGTGTGAAGAGTTGTTAGAGATTGATTTACTCTCAAGCTGGAGCTCAACAGCTGGAATCTTCTAATATGCAACACCAAAGAACTGTTTGGAAACATTTGTGGAAGATGAAAATGCCCAATAAGATTAAAGTTTTTGCGTGGCGAGCTTGCAAAAATGAGTTGCCAACAATGGATAATTTAATGCAAAAGCATGTTGCGGTTGAAGCTACTTGTAAATTGTGTTTAGTTGGACCAGAAAATATTGTCCATGCTTTGGCTCTCTGTCCTACTTTGCAGGAATTGATTTTCTTTTATGTTCCTGGTTTAAAAGCAGCACATTATTGTTCTATTTTTTATATGGCCTTGGAGTTGTGTAATTGTAATAAGCATGAGCAGCTTGATGCCTTATTTAGCCAGGCTTGAAGTTTCTTTCATAGGAATAAATTTGTGAATGACCAAGTGATGCCTATGCCTAAACAGGTTGCAGACAGTGCTTTTGTATTACTCAGAAGTGTTGAGCAAACCAGAGTGCAGACAAGAGTTCAGTTGAGACAACACTTTAAATGGAAGAATCCTCTTGCAAGTTGGTTGAAATTAAATGTAAATAGAGCGATTTTTTCTAAATTAGGCAGAACTGGAGTAGGGGGTGTTTTAAAGGACCATGCCAGACAGGTTCTTATGGCTGCTAGTCAACCTCAATTAGACATGGATGGATCCAAAATGGTGGACTTAATGGCTATATTTTGTGGAATGCAATTATGTGCTACTATGGGAATTTCAAGGCTTTTGGTGGAGAGTGATAGCATAATTTGATTGGAAGCCTTACAGAATGATAGTATGCATAATTCTTTGTTTGGTGGCCTTATTTTGAGATTAAGCAGTTATCCTCTTATTTTGATTGTTGTCAATCTTCTCATGTTTATAGAGAGGGTAATTTAGTTGCTCATAAATTGGCTAGATATGCCTCAAATGTTAGTAGTGTTGCTTTATGGTGGAAATGTATTCCAGATTGTATCTCTCAAGCACTTTGGCTTGATAAGTGTTTGTAATCATTTTCCCATTCATGAATGAAATTGTGATTTCTATCTGAAAAAAAAAACCCAAAAAATAAGAAGCAATACTGCTGTAAAAAAATAAAAATAAAAAAGCTTCGATTTTGTTTATATTCATAAGTACCTACCTGAAAAAATCTGATGAAGAGTTAAAATTTTTGGACAAATTTCTGAACATATTTCCAGAAGAGTTAAAAATGTGAGGAAGTGCTTTGATTTTGATATTTTTTGACTTTTGATTTGGGTCCCAGACAAATTTTTGCTTTTTGTTTTGCCTTTTTGTTTTTTTTTTAAGACCTTAAGTGCATACGCCAGCATTGCTTGCACAATAATTATGCAGTTTGCTTGTAGGGGTGGGCAAAAATTTCAACTTTCGATTTTCGACCAACTTTCGCTCCGATTCAAACTCCGATCAAAGTCGGAATTTGGAAGTCGAAGTCAAAGTCAGTACAGTTCCGACTCTGAAGTCGGAGTTCTGATTTTCGACTCCGAAGTCGAAGTCAGAGTCGAAACGACGACATTTTGGATGTGCTTTGATTCCGATTCCGAACTCCGACTTCGGAGTCGGAACTGTACCGACTTTGACTCCAACTTCCGATTTCCAACTCCGAACTCGGACTTTTAAAAAATAAAAATGAAACATCGTTATTCCAATCAATTAGAAACAATGCCGTTTAGTTATTACTCGACGTCCCTACACTCAATTCCTTTCTTTCTCCCGTCTTCGAACAACCAGCTCCCCACTTCTCCAACCGCGAGCTCTCACTCTACCGTCTTCAAGTCACGCCATCAACACTTATCCCCACCAACTAGGGTTGTGCTCCGCCAGTGCCGAGGAGAAATCCCCCTTTTTAGTTGGTAATGGTTATAAATTTTAGGGTTTCAAAATAGGAATTTTATTTTTAATTTTAATATGTGAAATTGAGGTTGTATTGTGTTAATTGTTCTCTGTTGGGTTAATTTTGTATCAAGGAAATAGGCTATTATTTTTTGGATTAGATTTCATGTTGTATTTAAATGTGTGCAAGGTGTTTGTGGAAATGTCTTAATGAAATAGAATTTTATTAATATTGTATTTAAGTAGATCTCTACCCTTATTTGGTTTGGTATAAGCTAATAGGTTTGAATCCAAGAGGTTAATAAGTAAATTGAAACCAGAAAAGTATCAGAGTTCATATAATTTTTTAATTTTTTTAATTTTAATTTTATAATTTCATAAATATATTTAACTTATACTGTCTATGATTTCACAGATCTAGTTATCAACCATAACATAGTTGTTGATGACTGTTGAAGCATCAATCAATTGACGATTACGTATATTTTTTTTCTAATTTATGATTACTTGTTTGGTTCATTTTTATTTTTATTGATAATAATATATTTTAATTTTATCTTAATTTCATGTATGAGTTCGTATGACCAATGAAAAAGTTACAAACTTACAACACACAAAGTAGAAACTACTTTTCTGCAATGAATTTTTTATTTTAGTAACCTCAGATCCTAGCGATAGTGAATGGTTTAATTTGTATTTTATACTATTTTTTGTATTATTCAATCTGGAGTCTAGACTATTTTTTATATTAAGCTATTAGACATTTAGTCTTAGCAATTACTAATTAGCATTATAATTTGTATTATTTGTTTATTTTGTATTTAGTTTAACTATTTAAAACTAATTAGCAGTGAAATTTAATAGATAAATAGTTGTGAGAACTTACATCCGAAAATGGACTCAATTGGACCAATTTAGAATCAGAATGACCCAATTGAGCCCATTTGGTTTTGAAATTGGCCTAATTTGGCCCATTCCGATTCGGAGTAATAGAGTTGGAGTCGGAACATAGCCATATTTGCTTGTACGCAGAACTAGCTGTAAAAATAAATCAAAAATTGAAAAACTGAACCAATTGTTTTGGTCCAGTTTTCAACCGATTCAATCCAGAATTGGTACCTCAATTTTGAAACCGGGCAAATCTGATCTAGAATCAATTTTATGTTTTCCACGCCGGACTGGACCAGACCGGTTCAGATATTATATATATATATATATATATATATTATTGATTTTAAATATTATATATAATATATTTTATATTATACATAATTTTTTATATCATATATATAATTATGTATGAAATAATATATTATAATTTATAATATTTTAGATATGAAATATATATTAAATACATTTATTAGCTAATAAATTTTTAACATATTTCTTTTGATAAAGACATTAGTAATACTAATATACTTAATATTTAAAATTAAGAAATTAAACCGAACCCAATTGAAATAGATAAGATTGAAAATATCAATTTAGGAGATATCGTTTTAAAAAAAATAACACTGATATTATTAATTCGATCTAAATTTTTATCTAAACTCAGATCAAATCAAACCGATTACACTTCTATCAATAATATTGCGTTGAAGGGATGAGTGATGTGAGCAGAGCTACCGTAATCTAATGTGGTGGGGTCTTCGATCCTTGAATAAAATATAGCTGCTAATGTGGCGCGTGTTTATTGGAGGGAGGGTGTCAGCAATGCAGGTTTAGTACTAGCTCCTAATTTAAAGTTTTCTTAAATGCTATAAGAAAAAATTAAACATTTATAATTAATTATTTGTGAAAAAAAACTAGACTAATTATTTCAGTTAAAAATAATTATTTCATTAAAAACAATTAATCATAAATAAGCCATTTTTTTATATTAAAAAATTATTTTTATTAATAGGATTTTTTTTTTTTTACAAATGGTTTAGGCGTTACTGTATGTTTATAGCTCAATTAAGCAATATTATCACCTAACGACTACATAGTTAGCTCCAATTTTCTGAAAAGACAAAAAAAAAAAAACTATGTTTGACCATTGGGGGCTGAGTATTTGTTTTTAGCGTTACTGCAGGATTTTTTTTTTTTTTTTTAATCTTTTGCTTTTTAAACCTGGACTTAAAATTTCAGAATATGATCTTCTTGCTTATTAATCTAGTAGAAAATATATTTAATCAACCAACATATATTTATGTAATTTAATTAAAAATAAACTTAATGATATAAAAAAAATGACTCAAAGAAGAAATTAAAAGAAGGTCAAATTTTATTAAATTAAATTTATTTTTAATTAAGTTATTTTCTTTTTTATTATACAAAAAAGTCATGTTATAAGATTTTTAATCCAGATTCAAATAGCAAAATGAACAAACAAACTGAGTAATTAATATTAAACCAGTAGTAAATAATTAAGGAGGCCAGGTGTAAAGGTATTAATATTATCGTTGTTTTGATCATTAGTTTTTTATTAAACTGGCCTGGTCCAACTATATATATATATATTGCTCATTATCATCTCTTTAATTCTGTCACTTAATTTTTAATTACCCGCGGCTCATGTGTTAATGCGCTCCTGCATGTATGGAAGCCCCTTTTTTATATTAAATTTGGGTGTCTTTATTCGCTTTATTGTCCAGTTTCCGAATATCTTGCATAACGTCTAGTTTTCATTTGATTTTTTTTTTTTTATGCTCTTTCATTTCGGTATGAAAGGCATAAAAAAGGAAAGGCAAAATGTGTAAATTAATCATACATTCTAAAAATTTTTAGATAAAAACTCACTACAAGAAAAAGTGCATAAATTAATCATGTGTTAAATACTGTTTTTGTCATTTCTACGTCTTTTAGATGTAACAAATTAATTATTTTTGTCACTTTTTCTTGTAGTGATTAAAGAGGTGTTTTTATTAGTGGAACTATGGGGTCAACCACTTATGCAGTATTGGTTTGAATTATACGATGTTCTGACGTTGGGCTGTTCTATCTTGAAGGCAAAACGAAATCAATACAAGTTCTGTTGCGTGATTTATTTGAGAATTTTGTATACCAGATAGGCTTTTAATTAAAGAAAGCGAAGTTTTCATGACTCATCTCAAATTCATGATTTCATTTAAATGTTATTTTCATTATAATTTTTATTATAGTACTATCGTGCATTTCAACAACACAATAAACAATATATACCACGCGGTTCAACTTCGGACAAAATATTCAATTTATGGTTGATCGCTTTCCACTATATTTCTCTATAATTACCTCCGTTAAGACCATTTATATATGCAAATGAACAAATAATAAAGATATTGACCATGACATTATTAAAACATGTGTTAATTATAACTAGGTTCATTATGATTTGGCTTCCTTGAAATCGGCCAGCTGGAACGGCCATTATAACCAAAGTAGCCATATTAATTGTGGTTAATTTCAGTAGTAGGTACGTACTAGTTGACAGCATATTGGTCCAATTTCTTTCATTGTGAACTTCTACCTACTTGAATTTTGAAAAATGAGAAAGTTTGATCTCTTTCCATCTATATCCAATTAATCAGCTTACGGCCTTATATGTAGTACTGTAATTAATAGCCGCGTGGCATGCATAATTAAATCAGAATTCGAGGAAGAAGCTGCTAGATCTCTACCCAATTATATTATATTAATGAGAGGCCGATGGAATTACTTATATATCATGCATGACGAGTCCACGTGGTTTTGCTCGCGAAAGGATTGGTCGTTGTGTTTTGAATTCAAAATTAATTAATTTTAACAAAATACATGATTAACTCTGAAAATTAGTAATTAAATATTAATCGATGCACTGCGGATGATTAATTAATTAGTACGTCTATATTATATATATATATATATATTATTGTAAACATAAATTTCACTCTTTACACTACTTAAATATATAATTTTATGTTTATTTTATATTTAAAAAAATTTTATTGTGTCGGATATAAATTAGCTTCTATATAGCATATATATAACTATATATATGTGTATGCAGTATGTATGTACACATATGTATGTATGTACATATATATATATATATAGATATTTAGATAGAGAAATTTTATGTGCAGTTATATTTGTGCACTCTTTTGTGCACATTATTAATATAATTGGTTGTGTTAATTTTTTTAAATATATATATACGTTATTAGTTTGCAAACATTACGTTGGAAAATTAGTGTACATCGATCCTGAATTAACGACCCATTACTACTGAAACTTAAACGTAAGATCAGCATACATGCCTGCACGTACAGTACTTTCCTCTCTCGTACAGCGTGGTGTGTGGAGAGAGAGACAGAGACAGAGACAGAGTACAACGAAATAATAGTACGTACAGATAGAGAGGATCAGTTTGCATGGTTACAACGTTGATGAAACTTCATACAATATCAGCAGAGAAGGGGTCAGGGTTGGAGTCTTCCATGCGGTCTATTGCATTGCTTTTTGTTTGCTCATTCGTATTTTGATTGTCATACGTCCCGTTTCCATCAGAGATGGGCAGCTGGGAGCATATGGCAATGGCATGTACCTCGGAGCTCCATTTTACAGTAGTGTCAGCTTCCTTTTCTGCAGGTAGCTTTTGTCCTTCTTCACTTCCCTTGTAATTCTTGAAGATTACATAAAGTGCCATCTGAAGAACCCCCAAGATGAAACCCAGAATGTTCGGAAGCTGTTTAAGAACGTGAAAAAATAAAAATAAAAACAAACATCAATACTATATATAATACTACTGATCATGTTAATTTAATTTGGTTGAGTACTGGACATTCTGAAGCAATAAGAAATTACTATTTTGTAAGTATTCGATCGTGTATATAATATATAAATATAGTTATATTATGTTTTATAAATTATAATAATTGAAACACCATAAATATATCTGTGCAACCGACAGCTCTAATATCTAACATATTGATTCGCTTTAATAGTGGCAAATTAAATTTATATACATATATATATATATATATACTAGATAAAAATAACGTGCAAAACATGTTTATCTAGTTTAATTTCTAACAAAAATTAGAAGATTATTCGTAATTAAATGGATGATAAATAATTACACGTTTTCATATATTATAAAAAAAATATTAATAAAAACAATAAGATAGTCTCATAAATAAACATAACCTATAGTTTTATCAAATTTGTTTGAGATAATTTTGATTGAAATTTTAATAAAAGATTCGTTCAAAATATTATATTTTGATAATTCTAAGACGATGATCTAATATTTACGTCATTTTGCACAGCTTCAAAAGAGAGGACATTAAAATACCTATGTTTTTAGTGTTTGAGTTTTTCTAGATCTACATAAACTTAAATCATCTACAATTTTTTTAGTTATATGATTATTTTTAAGAAATAATATAATTTTTTTAAAAAAATAAATTATATAGTTTATAATTTATAGAAAAGAATGTTATATTATAATTTATAACATGAAATTTTAATCTTAAATATGTAAATTTATTAGATCATATATATTTCAATTAAATATCAAACATATATAATATATTAATTATATTTATTGTCTATTATTATCAATTTAATATAATTATAGTTAATTGTTTATACCGTATATTTATAATCTCAAAAAATAAATAAATAATACATTCATTTTAAAATTATAAAATAATTTTTAAAGAATGAAATTATTAATCATATAATAGGAATAAATTTTCATGAATAAAATTAAACTCTCTAATATATAAATTAACATCTCTAAGTGAGGATTGCATTGTTATATTGTTATGAATGGTTTATTTATATATATTATTATATATTTTATACTATTATTATGTCATTCTATACTGTTATTATTATTCTATATTTATTTTACATAAAAAAGTTTTAAATGAAAAATTTATCGTTATAGAAAATTGAAGTGGTGTAATTAAATTTAATATCAAGAATATTATTTCGGTGATTAATGGAATTAATAAATTGTATTTAAAATACTATTTCTCATTAAATGCAGTATTTATTTTAACAAAAATGGATGAAAAATATTAACTTTAATAAAAAATAAAATTTTTCGTTAAAATGAATTTTTTTGTTAAATAACTATTATATATATATAAATATGTAAATGCAAGCTAAAGAATTTATATATATATAAAAAGGATAATTCTTTTTGCAGTCCATATTTGATAGACTGTATTGCAGTCCACATAGAAACGCTCAATTTTTATAACTAAATGAAATGAATTTTTCAAATTCTTAAAGTTTATTATTTGTAAATAAGGATGTTTTAATCAATTTTATTTTAAAAAATAGGTTTTTGTATTTGTTTATTGCTTGGACTGTAAAGGAATCCAACTTTTTAGATTGTATGTAACATTGTCCATATAAAAATATTTATTGTCTCGAATATCGAAATTATTTTTCAGATGCATGCTGATGATGAGATCGATCAGGAGGTGGATCAGAACTTACCGCAACATACAGATCCCTCAACAGTATGCCATATAAGAGCCACATAATAGCACTGAGTGTGAGGAAAAGTGACAAAGCAAAGGGCATGTACTGCACGCTCTTCGTGCGTATCACCACTCTCTACAGCGAATAATTCAGTAAAATCAATCGTGATATATATTTTATATATATATATAAATGCATGCATGGGAATGACATTATATTAAAGCAAGCTGCTAGTACGTGATGGTCAAAAGGGAAAATAATAAAAAAGAAAACCAACAACTAATTAAAACTAAATTAGTAAATTAAAGAATATACCATAATGCTTAAAGGTGCTGCGAAGACACTGGTAGAAAAAGCTACACAAACCCACCCAAGGACTCGGACACGGTCTGGTCCTTTAGCTAAGAACTGGGAGAAAAGCAGTATCACGCAAAACCCCCCGAAAACCAACAGAACAACCAGCATCAACGTCAACATCTGTAGATCAACGTACATGAACAGTATAATTAATATGGTTAGAGAGAGAGAGAGTCGAACAGGGTATAATGAAGTAATTTATATATAGTACGTACCCTAGCTTGTTTTGGTGCATATATAATATATAATGCAACGTAAATTGTCTCCACAACACAGCCGACTGAGTTTATTGTAATGAGAAGGATTTCATCCGACTTGAGTGATGCGTAGTATATCCAAAGCATCGAACTGAATAGTGCAACTACATATGGAAGTGATTGAAACCCGTCTGTCGTTTTCTTCTTGCAAACCCTTAAAAATGTTGGCCTGCATTCATTATATCATGAATTAGTTCTAATTAATTGTATATATGTCCTCCGTCCAAGAACTTTGCTAGCTGGCTAGCTAGATTATATATATATATATATAGGCTACTTTGGAAATGGGATTAAAAAAAAAAAAGAGAGAGAGAATAAGAAAGGAAAAGAAACCTCGAACAAGAAAGTACTTACACTGGTGCTAGAAAAACCACGAAGGAGACAATGTTACCTATTATATATAATCGAAAAAAAAAAAAAGAGAGACGAAATCAGGTAGAGCATGAAGAGTTATTGCTTTCATGTATGTAAAAAAAATTGTAAACGTAAAAAAATAAAACATATATATATATATTGGTGTAAGATTGACGATTTTAGAAGTTAGCTAGGTAGCCGCAAGACATGCATATGTTTACTTAAAATGGTGTTTATAAACTACTGCATGCCTAGTTGTAAATTTAAAATGAAGCCAAGAAAAAAATATTGTATATAATATCTCTACCTAGAATTCCAAGTGCAAACACCCATGGATTGTCAGTTGAGAAAATGGCCATTTTCTTTGGTTTCTGATCTCACTATATATGTATTTCTCTGACCCCCAGTTCCTGCTACGAACTTGTACGGTGGGGGTACATATATATAGAGGTGGTGCATGCTTCATGCATGTTCTAATTTGCTTCATGAAGAGTGAATCATAAGTACAATCAGTACTCAGCTTTGACCGTAGTACCAGAAGCCATGCACCCAACATGCCAACTCAACATAATCTACTGGATACTCTCTATTTCTATATAAATAATGATAGGGTTATGTTTTATTTACTACTACTTTATTACTTTTTTTAAAATTTTAGTTTTTTTTTAATTTTTATTTTACTTAATGATCAATGAAATAATTATTAGTAAAATAATATATTTTTTACTTTTTTTAATGATTAGAAATGTTTAAAAAAAATATTTAAAAGAATATTAGAAAAAAAACAAATACACTAGAATAGTAAACTAATAGTAAATAAGATGTCACTATTCATTTTTATATAGATATATTGCACCAGACTTACGTACCGCACCAAAATGGCTTTCCTGGCCTAACTCTCCCTTACTAGTTTCTTGACCATATCTCCTGGTTTTATTATTTTTTTATATAACTTTCTTCTACTTTCCATCCGTTTATTCTGACCATGATCGCACCCTATTTGGCCGTACTTCCTTGGTGTTCCACTGCTGAATTGCAGCCCTAACCTGCACTATTAGATGCATGACCAGTTGGTGCACAAATATTTCTTACTTTGGCATCAACATATGACATGTGTACGTAAGATGAAGTCGACAATTTGCACTACTACTGCAAAGAAAACTTTATGCTTTTTTTCTTGGCACGTTTAGGTGATTGTCCGGGAGGAATGCTATTGCGCTCTATCTCAAACCTTTGGACTGTCACGCGTAAACAGGGGATTCGAAGTCCAGTTCTGTTGTTTTAAGTGGGCATCCATTCAATGACAACGCTATGTATCTACCTGGTTCATAAGAATTAATATTGGCCAAATTTGATCTCTCTCTCTCTCTCTCTCTCTCTCTCTCTCTCTCTCTCCCACGATTTTGCTTTCCAATTTGTGCATGTCATTCTAAGCAGCTTCGATTGCTTGAGTAGACATATGTTAAAGAGTTCGGGAATGCTTTTGGTCATTAGAATAAAGAAAATATGGGCTTCAAGTGGTAGGTAGAGAGTTAAAAATTAAATGGGTTACCTTATACGATAAGATTCGGAATAATTAAGAATTTTAGCAAAGCTGAACCCCCTATCATTAGCATAACTCTATAATTGTTAATTGATGCGTCACTATAGATATATATGTACTTAAAAATTAATAATTCAAGATATTTTAACGACAAACTAGGTCGGGATCAGATTGACAACGATCGAATTGTACACCTTTATATATATATATATATATATATATATATATATATATTTATATATAATGACAAATATTTCGATGTTTTATTTTCCTACTAGCTTTCTTGATCTCGATCAAAGGCAGATGATTGGAATTGCATCATGTTGGTTCTCAACTAACTATTTGTAGGCTACTAATTATATATACATATATTTATATATAGATCGATGGTCATGATTTTGATCACAAACCTAGCTATTATGTGGGAGAATTCCAAAAGTCACTACAACAATATTAGCTTTTTGCCGCAACAACTTTTGCCACAATAAGCCTAAAAAATTGTAGGCAAATATTTTTGGCCGCACGATAAAAAAAAAAAAGTCTATTTTGCCACAAATGTCTACTTATTATTGCAACATTAATCGTCACTAATGAGAAAAAACTTTGTTTAAAATACATCCATCAAGTCATTCTAAATAGCACAATAAACTCAATTCTTGCGCTGACATGTTGCCACAAAATACTTGTGGTGGCAAGAATTTTTCTCACTATTTCCTTTATACTATAAGTGCTATTTGCCACAATAGCTGAAAATACTTTTATTGACAAGTTGACATTGTTACAAAAAGTCAATTACTACAAAGAGACATAATAAAAAATATTTGTGACAAGAATTTTGGTAGATAATTCCTTTCCTCTACAAATACTTTTGCCACAATAGACTATATTGATAGAAAAAAATATACATGCGGCTAGAACATGTTGCCGCAAATAAAATCAAAAAATTCAAAATATATATTTATATATATATATATATATATACAAATGCACACATACCCAACAAATACTAATTGCAACAAATAAAGCTTTGTGTGCGTGATCATTAATAGAGAATTGGCTATAACCAAGAAATCACGTCCTTCCTCGACACAAACCATGACCATATACAAAGACCAAACATCTGCATGCATGAAAAACCTAGATCTAGTAACTTAAACTCAAAGTGAAAAAAATAAAAGATTTACAATAATTCATTGCAGTGGAAAAAACTAGAGGAAGCTAACATTTTGTAGGGGGGACTAGAGGAAGCTAACCAGGAAAAAAATCAAAAATCTGCTCATGAAATACATATATCTTGAGGTGAGTTCCAATAATTCAATAGAATCTACCGACTACATCAACTTTTTAATGCTTTCCTATGAGTAGCTATATATACAAGTACCTATATGGTTATAAGCATTTAATCATTATTTTCAAAATGGGTAAACCATAAATGTCAACTCAAAATTTACCACATAGCAAATAATCCCAACACCAATACCAAGTAATAGTCTTCTGAGATCCAAACACTAAGCATTCTATAAAAAGAGATCTAATCACATTCATCTTTGAATTAAATTTGCATTCTATAAAAAGAGACATAATCACATTCATCTTTTAACTAATTCAATTCACAACTAAATTTGGATGTATATATGAGAGAGAGAGAGAGAGAGAGAAAAAAAAACATTTAATTCCAATCATTGACTATTAAGTACTCACCAACAGCCTCCGATCTTGGCATCCATATCATTAATTTCCTTTTCAAGGTTTTGGAGCACGGCGTCAACTTGAAGTATTCAAACAATAGACACTAGTTTCTATCATCTTGCACCTACCAATAATTCTCATACTAGGTACAGACAAACTTGACAAAAAATAAAACTCAGGATTGAGAATTCTTTAACATTGTCTATGAGTGCTGATGAAACCTCATTACCTTCAGTCACTTCAGCAATATTTTCGCTTTCCTCTCGGGCAGCTCTATATGGCTTCAAAGCACCAATGCCCTCTTTTTCTACAATGCTATTATAAAGTTCTATATGGAAGCATCAAAGCAATCACAGTAAGCAAAAACATAAATAACTATTCTCTCGTGCATGATCATCAGCAAACACTAATATAAAGTCTAATATACATAATAGGATTGCCTAATTAGGAACACCGGCTGATGAATCGTTCTAGTAGTTAATAGAACAAATCAAATAATCTTATTTATAACAACTTCTTATGCATCCTTGGAACAAATCAAACAAGAACATAATATTACTTAGAAGCACGTATAAACTAGCTCTTCTTTATGAGCATATAAATCAATTACAAAGATAAGTTACATATCTTAAAAGAAAACATAGTATACAGAAAATGAAAAGATTGAACAACATTAAACCAAAGACCAAAATCAAGAGATGATTTTATGGGTGATTCCTATGGATGAAATAATAATTCAGCATACTGGTTTATGGAATCTGTGCAAATTCATACAATAGCATAAGCAAGTCAATTCCATAAAAATCATTAACTTTCTGAACTTTTTAAAATTGAAAGAGTTGATAACTTAAAATCCCTAGCACAAGCTATAAACACAATTTTTTCAAACTAACCAACAAATTGATTCCAGACAATTATATTATAAAAAAAATATAATATTCTGGACCATTTTCACCAATGACCAAAAACTCTTGGAGCATTCAACTAAGACACCTAGTTGCTACATTCACATCTAGTCTTTATAATATACCATAGATCTAGAAGCGAGGAAATTAAATTAAAATCATTTGCATGTTAAGTCATAAAATGCATATTATTTGAAATAAAAAAACAATAAAATGAAGAAGTGGAGGGAAAAAAAAAAGGTAACTGCAAGCATCTGACTTCTTTCTATCATAACTCAGTTTGCCTCTTTATAGTGGATTCAATTCCATGTTAAATAAGGAAGTGAAACCTACATATTATTCTTTCTCTTTTTTTTTGGTACTAGGAAAACACCCAATTTTATTTAGCCCGAAATTCCAGAACAAAACAATATCAAAATGAAACCCTAAGCCTGAGTTCTATAACTCAATAACATGAGAATAAAAAATCATTGTTCTTTTATCACCTAGGGCTAGAAAGAAACAACACTATAAAATAAAGTCAATTGCATACCCACACCATTATAAATCCTATAGTATTTCCAAAACAAAATCTCAAAGAATATATATAAAAAAAAAAGAGGAAAAAATTATCAATAGCTAGACACAAGAAGCCCAATAATAGCTCTACAAAATTTGTGAAAGAAACTAGATTTATAGTATAGAATAACCAAAAATTATTGGATGAATATAAACGATGGTTTACAAATTAGGACATTAGTGCCAAGCATGCTGACTTTGGCCCTCTAATGCTGTATTGCCTTTGTTCAAAACTATTATGTATTTATGTTGCTCTCAGCAGTAGGCACAATGTCTTTAAGAGAGTACATAGCTTGCTTTCCAACTACAAAAATCTAAACAAAATCAAATTATTTCTTGTCCAACACCTTTTCTTGACAAGAAGTGATAAATTAATGTTCATCATGCAGATGAGTGATCAAAGCCTATATCCTGGATGTTCTAAACAAAACATAATTGGTTTGTAAACTGACTTTGAGTGAAGCAAATATTTTAATCATTCTATAGCATATAGGTAGTGACAAACTAGGCTAGTATTTTAAAGGGACTTTAAATTGATGTCACGATATAATTAGGATAAAACACAAATACCAAATATATATCCATTAAATGTATAGATGTGGCACCTCCAAATCCTGAATTAGAATAAAAAAGGACATTATCAATTCCACAATCACCAATAAAAATCTATCTTATAACTGATTTTATGAGAACTTGATAGAATAAATGACAGAATTGAACCATTGGTTTGTTAAGGCTTGTCAGATTCACAGAAAATTCTATGCCTATATGATGACAAACATTTGTCTAGTAGCAACCAATTAAAAATCTGGAAATAAAAAAAAGTTACATTTGATAAAATATTCAACAATTGTTTAGACACTGGATAACCATTTTAAACTTGTAACCATATAAAGCAAGTCTCTATGCCATTGTCTTCATGAATTGCAATAAGCAAATCATTATGCATCTAGCAGCATAAAATGATCATTGCTAAAAATCTAGAGGCTAATACTCTTAATAAGCTACCTAGTTTTAAAATGTGCTTAAATCTCCAAGTAATTATCCCAATTCAAATAGATTGGTTAATTCATAATTACCTAGCTACATGTATTGGCCCCATTTAACACCCAGCATAAGCATCTTGGAAGTACCTTGTCCTGCATCTCAAAGTTTGGAAATTCATTCACATATTTGCCTTAAGTCAAAAAAATAAAGTCATCTACCATCACTTACACAAACAACAGCAAAAAGAGATGTAATTAATTACAAAACAAAGTCCACAAGAAAGTGACACTAATTTTTTAGGGGGGAAAAAACAACGTCAACCACTTTTTATTTTTTTCTCAAGAATTGACCACCACAACCACCACAAACAACAATAACTAAAACCGATGCAAATGCACAAATCTAGCTAAACCTCAAATTTGTGACATGAACAACTCAGTTATTTGATTTGGCATTTAACCATTTTATTTATATTAAAGAACACAATAGTAATTTTGGTAAAAATGGAATATATTTACGGAGAAATCATGCAGCAACAATTCCAGTTGTCAGATATAGTGTTTTTATACATATCTGAAATAGTACCAGTCATATAAGCAAAGTAATTATGATCTCACAAAATGGGACAGAAGAGTTGAAACTCATCCTTAAAACCATATTAATTCAAACAGAAGCTAGCATATATAATAACTGATCCCTTATTTGAAGCTCCTTAGCAAGAAGAGCAAAGTACAAGATTTTCAAAAACCAATCAACAAATGGAACATATAACAATCAAGATTATAGGAATCCTTAATCCATGCAACATAATAAACCTCTTGAGAGAATCATCTCGTAAAAGCACAAATAAGGAGGGTAGTTTGCCATTAAAAATCAAAAATAAATTATCACCCGATGATTAGTAATCGCAAGAGTAAAACTTACATAAGGCTGATACCATTATCTGCCATCATTCCCCCGTAATATGGATCTTGATATGGATTTGATGCACATGCCTGCAAAGCTTGAAGCCACGCCTTCCAACCAAGTCCATGGGGCATTGCCTGCAAAGCTTGTAAAAATGGAAGTAGCATTAAGATTTTAATAATTAAATAAAATCAAAGAAATGAAACCCAAAAACCCTAAAATGGCATTGACTCTCGTGGGAAGAATCTCTACCAAAAATTGACTAAAAGCCTAGGTTGTGACCGAGATCAGAGAAACAGAGGGAAAAAGGGAGAAAGGGGCATTACAGCCGGTCTCACGGCTTGGAGGCGACGCACGACATGGCTAGCGACGAAAAGAAGAGAAATCGAGAAGGCTAGGGGATGAGGGAGGTTGCATCTGGTGGCTGGAGGCAACGCACGGTGTCTCTAAGGGCTGCCGTGGTTCGTGGCTGCTAAATGCGACAATGGCCAGGAGGAGGAGGAGGAGGAGGAGAGAGAGAGAGAGAGAGAGAGAGAGAGAGAGAGAGAGAAATCGGAAATGAGAGAGAACGCGAGCTAGGGATTTGGATGGAGGGACAAAAATAAACTCAGAGAGGAAATAATGAGAATCGAAAGTGAGAGAGAGTGCGAGCTAGTGATTTTGGATAGAGGAACAAAA
Organism: Platycarya longipes; assembly: GCA_036559045.1. Lineage (NCBI taxonomy): Eukaryota > Viridiplantae > Streptophyta > Magnoliopsida > Fagales > Juglandaceae > Platycarya > Platycarya longipes. The sequence goes on along the minus strand of CM071800.1, from coordinate 28,133,967 downwards.
ATGAACTCAAAGAGGGAAGAGGGGGAATCTAAAATTTACCATTTATCAATTATAGCCATTTTAAAGATACTACGAACAACAATTCATAAGAATAACTCAAAGTGGCTGCCAAAAATGCTACATATATGTTAAGATTATTTGCAACGGTAGAATGTTGTAGAAAATGGAGACATATTTTGACAATTTTCTACTCTATTTTTGGAAACTTTAATATTGTAGAAAAAAAAAACCAATTATTATGGCCATATTTTTTCTGCCAGAAAAAAACTGGTAGTAAATGCCACATTTTGTTGTAGTGAGTACTATAAATTGATTCAAGATTAGATCTCAACTTTCATCATGATATATCATGATCTATATATATAGAATTTTGAGTTATATAACATTATAAATTGTTTAATATCGTGATGAAAGTTGTTTAATATATTTCAAACACAATTAACTGCATGCCTTCCTAGCTTTGAAACTAATTACTAATTTTGCTTTCACATTTTGTCCTATTAATTAATTAATTAATTTTTGCAGCCTAACGTCTTGTCGATACTAGTACTGTTTTATGAGTCTCTGATTAGGATAGATATTCGAGTCTACTATAGGTCCCATCGGGTTTAAACTTTTACACCTAATTATATTATATACATCTCAGATTACTTTGTGCCAATTGAAACTCGAAAGCGTTATAACTTATACCAACAATAAAAGATTTACCATTAACAATAATATCAATCTACTACTGCATCATGCACCAAATTATGAACGTACGTGGCCTAGTTAAGTACTAATTATATGAAAAATAATAATAATATAACAGATAACAGTACCGTACCACTATCTCACTTTTATTTTATTATATAAGATGTTATATATTTATTATAATTTGATAATAAAAAATCATTTAATAAATGACCATCTAATAATGATAAATACAATATATCTTATATATATACATGAATAGAATGAATGTGAGATGATAATATGGTGTATAAAATTTTATATATATAAATATTCTATTATAATAAGTGATTATGAAATAAATGAACCGTAAATTTTATTGTTTTCCGTCAATTCATTTGTATTGTTTATGAACAGTAAACGGAATGTTATGCACGTCTGTCCATATTGATTACTGTGAAAAACAAATTAGGAAAAAATAAACATTTATTGAGAATTATGAAAGGTCAAGAAGACATGCAGGCATCATCACATTTATTGGGAAAGGAAATGTTAGTCACAACCGACCACTGTATAACTTGCGAAACCGAGTCTTACGTGACAAATTCAAAACGGCGACATTTTCATTTTAATTGAAATTTCGATTTTAGCCCCTTTGAACACAGGTTCGATCCCATGGCTTCGAGCTTGACCTGGTTCCCTTCCTCTCACAGTTCCAGTCTTGCAAAAATAATTCAAACGAGAATCGAAATTTTTAATACAAAAGTGTTGCTACTATTATCAGGAAAATGCATCTTTAATCTGAGAATTTTCGGATTTTATCTCAAAAATAGAGTTTTTGTTTCATCCTCATCACTTCATTCAGGCTACTTAATCTATTGTAAACAAACACCGACCTCACAAAAACGCATGGACGGAGAAATGAACGACGAACAGAGAAAGGAGAACGACGAACGAAATCGCCGTCACCCACAAAATCCAACTCAGTCGTCAAACTTCTGGCATCATTTCCCACAATTTTTGGCGCTAATAACAAAGGCAATCACGATTTTCAGCCCACGAAGCAGTTTGGTTTTTCTTTCCAGTGCCAATTTGTGATTGCCTAGGGTTTTTGTGATTTCTGTGGTGATTGTCGTAGGGAATGTGCATCCATTTTGACGACGACGGTTGATTTGTGCATCCTGGTAGCGCATGCTGGTAGCTTGAGTTTGATTTCTCTTTGGGTATCTTAAGTTTGATTTCAAAAAAGTTCAGTTTAATTGAGTTTGATGGGAAGGCGGTTTCGTCGTCAACCATGTGGATGGAGGTTCGATGAAGAAGAAAAAGTGCAGTAAAGGTCTTCAACCTTCTGATTCAGAATTTCTATTCATGTAATATTATTTGAGAATTTTAAAGGTAAAAAAGCTAGAAAATGTAAAGGGAACAATAGATTTAGAAGAGGAAGGAGAAGACGAATCGAATGGAGAAGACGAAGTGCAGTAAAGGTCTTCAACCTTCTAATTCAGGATTTCTGTTCATGTAATATTATTTAAGAATTTTAAAGAAAAAAAAAACCAGAAAATATAAGAGAACAATAAATTTAGAAGATGAAGGAGAAGAGGAATCGAATAGAGAAGACGAAGTGCAGTATAGGCCTTCAACCTTCTGATTCAAGATTTCTGTTCATGTAATATTATTTAAGAATTTTGAAGGGAAAAAAGCTAGAAAATGTAAAGGAAACAATAGATTTAGGAGAGGAAGGAGAAGAGAAATCGAAAGGCGAAGTCGATCTAGAAAGTATATGGTGAATAGCGGTAAAGCATTGAGGACGTCAGCCGATTTCGCAAGTTATGCAAGAGATGGTTTCCTATAGCACTACTCTATTGGGAATGATAGTAGGCCATCTTATTCCAGCACAAAGACAAGAAGATTGAGGGTAAGAGAAAGAAGCGCAGGGAGGAATGGCCACAGAGAGAAAAAGTATGTACAATTTATACAGACTATATAAAGTAAAAATCAAGAACTGCATCAATGCAAACTCATAAACGAGAAAAAAAAAAAAGCAACACAAAAAAATCACCGAATAACCCAAAGCATTGGAGGAAAAAGAAGTGGGAAGAGACAGAGAACAATAGATAGAAAAAAAAAAAAAAAGAGAAATAATTTGGGTTTTTTGGGTTTTTTGGGAGAGAGATGGAAAGAGTTTTGTGAGATATTTATGGTGTCAGCACTAGAGGAAGAAGAATGAGAAAGAGTGAATAAAAATAGATTTGGAATCCTAAGAGCACTTACATCCGGTCTCTTATAATAGGATTTAGCCTATTATTTGAAGACCAACTTATTTTGGCCCCTACATCCTCTCTTCCAAATTGGGGGAGGTTTTAATCTTTGCAATAATGGTCTCTCATATATGAAAAATTATTGTTCCTCCATATCCTCTCGATCTCGTTGGTCTCCTACGCCATCTCTCTATCTAGAGCCCTCTTCAGCATTGTAGCCCTGCACAATTTGCTTCCATCCTTAAGCTCTATCATCAGTCATTTCTTGATCTCTTCCGCATGCTCATCTCCGGTAAGATCAAATCCTAATCTAGGATTTTGGGTAATTTTTTGTGTCTCTCTCTCTAGGGTTGTGCTGATTATAATTTCATGATTCTCTTGTTCATTTTTAAACTTGTTGGTGCTCGAACGGGTTTGATTGTGCCATTGAAAACTGTGGGTCATTGTTGGTGTTGTTTGGCTATGATTTATGCTCAATTTTTTGCCTACCTGTTTGGCTATGTTTGTAGGTCATTATTTATTTTCTACTCGATTTGTTGGTGTTGTTTGGCTAGGCATTTTTTTGAGATGCCAATCAATAATCCTACATTCTCCATTGTTGCCTCTCTCTCTAGGATTAGCATCGATACCAATTTACCATTAAAACTTGTATGACTTCCAGACTTCTTGATGCTCGAATGGATTTGATTTGTGTCATTGATGTTTGCGGGTCATTATTAGTGCTATTTGACTATCTTCTTGCTCATTTTGTGTCACCTGAGCCCTTGGATTGTTCAAAATTTCTTTCTTGTGCAATCTTTTTGGCTATGTTCTCTATTCTTGCCATTGACATTTGGGTAGAATTTGGCTATGTTTGGCTATGGTCTCTATTGTTGTCTTAGAGTTTTTGGTATTTGTTTAACACTTTGACTTGCCTAATTTGGCTTTTTTGGTGCTTATATAACCCATTCTTTGCTGCCTTAGAGTTTTGGGTATTTGTTTAAAATTTTTGACTTGCCTGTGTTCGATTTTTCGATGCTTATATAAATCATCCATTGTTGCCTTGGAGTTTTGGGTATTTGTTTAATATTTTGGCTTGCCTATTGTATTTTTTTTTTTGTACTTATTAAACCCATGCATTGCTGCCTTGGAGTTTTGAGTATTAAATTAACACTTTGAGATGCTATTGTCATTTGTTGGTGCTTATTGATCTGTAACATTGCTACCTTCGATTTTTGGGTCTCAACTTGACACATTTTCATGCCCCATGTCGTTTGTTAGTGCTTATTGACCCTTGCCTTGCAGCTTTTGAATTTTGGGCACTCATTTCACATAGTTTCATGTCTATTTCCATAATATTTGGTGCTAATTGGGTTTGAGGTTGTTGCATTGAGTGTTTAGGAGCTTATTTGATTGTTGGTAATGTACTTCCTATTAAGACGGTTCTTAGGATGGATGTCTAGTTGTTAGGTTGTGATGAGTGGACTCAATTAATATGGTGGGGTAATCCGTGAATCTTGAATGGCCAGAAATTGGCAATCCATTTTCATGATTTTGCAGCTATTCATATATGCCTCGTGTCGAGCAACTGATATTATGTTAACATATTACCACTTTGAGCCCCAAAAATATAATCTACATACTTTAACGTGTCTACATAGATTTTGTCTATGTTTTATTTATGTTTGTCTACAAATTTGAAACAAATACGACCTCAATGCCTAGGTTAAGTAGTAGCACGACCAGTATATCATACTCATGAAACAATCGTCGCAATGAATACCTAATATCTTTCTGTGGTATTAAAACTTGTCGTCGAACAACTCACACTGAAGATAATGAGGGTTGCCGATTTTTCAGTTGCCAAAATTATGAGATTAGTTTTCGCAACCTTATTGTTCTTGGCAAATTTTGTTAGTTTAGCATCTATGATTAATTGTAAGTTTTGTAGGTTGGCCAAGCTTGTGCATTTTTTTACTGATATGATCCAAAAATACCATCATATGGATAAAAAATAATTAACCGATTAAAGAATGAAATTTATAAGATACAAATCTCGTTGGACATTCAAAGTAATTTTAAAAATCGACATGGAGAAACGTAAACGAACGGTGGAGAAGACAGATTTTTAGTTTGTATTTTAATATCATGGTTACTTGTAATAATTTTGTATTTTAAAATTTTTTGAATCTACCCACTTATTATTTGTAATTAAACAATACATTGGATTAGTTGTAATATATTTAATTGTATATAATATTTTTTTGGTACTTATATTTATTTAATTGTAGAAGACTATTTATTATAATTATTTTTTTAATTAATAGGTATAATCGTATTAAATTTATGTACTCATGTACTTTGAGAAAAATTATTATATCATATTTTTTGGTAGCGAATTGAAATTAGAAATAATTAAATTAAGAAAAAGATGAAAGGGTAAATAGTTAAAAATAGAAATGAAAGTAAGAGAAAAAATTAATAAAAAAAGAATAAAAAAAATTATTTTAATATAATAGAAAAAAGTACATAGAATAAGAAGTAAAGGATTTTTGAAAAGTAGTTAAAATTTAGAAAAAAAAATGAGGAAGTGGTAACTTTAGTTAAATTTTAAGATTTGCTATAGAGGTTGGAATTTGAGTGCTCTAAACCGTTGATTTGAATATACTTTCATCCTTAAAGATTAAGGGGGACACATGTAAGGTTAGGATCAATCCATTCATTTCTTGTTTGCTTTTTCTTTATGATTTAATTCATCATCGTATTTCTATTTTGAAAAATGTTATTTCCCCCGAAAATTTATCTCGAATTTCATCCACCGAATAATGTGGCAGATTACATTTACGAAAAACCTCATCCCTTCCAAAAGTGAAAATTCGATTCCCTTACCCGGTTTGTTTTACAAACTGGGTTTTACTATTCACAACTCATTTTGTACTTTCAGCTCATCTCAACCACTCATTTCAAATTTCAATTCATCTTAACTATTCATTTTATTATTTTTCATAACTCATTTCTAAATCCAAACGGGCCTAATTTTCTTCTTCGCTCCCGCTCCCTCTTTAAACTCCATCTAACCCTCCTTCCCATCATCTTCCTCTTCCTCACTCAAGGCCTGGAGTTGAGCCAAGCCCCTCCATCGTTCTCCATTCGGCACGCAGCAGCAGCCCTTCAACATTCGTTCGACGCCCTCTTGGCTCTTGAAGGTTAAAATTCTCCTTTGCTAATATTTACATCCCTTGCTTTTCTAAAAGCATTGGATTGATACTATTCTAAAAACATTCAGCGAGATCCATTTGAAACTGAAAGGAACAACTAGGGGTGAACTTCCGACCCGATCCAAACCGCTAGGTGAGCTTCCGACCCAACCCGACTGTAACAGGTTCCGATAAGCCGTTTGACCATTTGGCCGAATAGCCGACCCCAATACCCTTATCGGTAATCGGTATTCCGAAGCTTTGAACCCAATGAGATATTTTAATCGAAGAGTTATAGCAGTGGGAGATCGACTTACAGTAGATTAATCAAAGATAAAAACAAGACTCGTTGTGAAAAATTTATGTCGTTCTTGAATCAAATTGAAGTCTTGCCCAATGCTTTGCTTTGTACCTGATTGTGTTGTTGGTCCGCATACAAATCCAGTGGGGAATGGGTCGGTTCTGCCTCATCTTCTTGGCCAACTTCTTCTTGATCATGAAGGTCTTGTGTGATGGCATTTTCGCTACAGGAGGTCGGGGCCGATACGAACAAGCTGCAGACGGAAACCCTAGTGGGACTGGAGAGCCATGGCTCTCTTGTTTTTCCACTTATTTAGTGGATTTTCACTATTTAAAAAAGAAATCGCCATGGTTGACTCAAATCCAAGCTGATCATGATATATATTATTTACAAATCAGCTTGTATAGAAAAATAATAATAAAATGAAAAGTAAATATATATACCTTGCCGAAAATGTTCTTGCCACTGCCCGTGTAGATTTCGTCCACCTCAAAGATGGTAGCGTGTAACGTCCCATGTAGCAGAAGAGATCACGAGAGAAGGAGAGAGAGGTTAGAAGAAATCTTTTGTCCAGCGGCTCCAGCTTGTGGCCTGAGGTTGAAGTAGAGAGAGAGGATCAATCGTCCAACCATTCGGGGCATAGAAATAGAGAGGTCTGTTTGACCTAATGAAATCAGCATATCGGGTATTACCCGATTCGAAAACGGTGGAGCGGTAACGGTATCGGAATGGGTCAATTCCGTTTAAAGCTTATCGGGTCAGGTATTTCGGGTAGGTAGCGAGTCGATATATCGGACGGGTCGGATTAGCGGGTTTTTTGTTCACCCCTAGGAGCAACTACTTTATTGTTTTTCCTTTCCTTTTCGTATCTCATTTCTTTTTATTTTCATTTCTCTTTTTATTTTTTCTCTTTTTCATTTCTCATTTCTCATTTCTCATTTCTCATTTCTTTACGTTACCTCTTTCAGTTTTTGCTTTCAATCATTCCTGAAATTTTTCTTTCCAGCGTTTTAATCAAAATTGCTAATTGATGGCCGATTGTAATTTTTTCTTGCACCTAATTTTCTGTAAAGCAATGTGTTTCAGCTGCCGTTGGATAGTTTTTGATTTGGGAGATGGAGTGGGTGGAAGGAGTGAGAGAGAAACTGAGTTTTTTTTTTCTTTTAATTGCAATTGCTATTGCTTTTAATTTCAGCTGCTTTTAAAGTTGCCACGTCATTCGGGATGTGAGATTCGGGTATTTTTTCGGGGGTTTAGCATTACTCTTCTGTTTTTCTTTCATGAGGTGTACGAATAGAGCGTAGAAAATTAGATATTTTTTTGAGTAATCAAATCGTTATCAGCGACTCAACTTTTGTCTGATTGATTTTTTATTTTTTATGTTTTTGAACTATTGGTTTAGAGTTTTGTCTGAAGTGATGTAACTGTTAGCCTTTTAAGTTTTCTTGTTTAAATGATTGTTACTTTATCATTATAATATTAACTAATAACAATCTGGACCGAATCATTCATTAGACAGGTTAGTCGATTACGTAAAGTTTCGCAATAAAAAAAAACTTAAGAATATGAAAAAATAATTATGAAAAAAATCTATAAAAAACAATTATCTAAAACTAAAAAGATTAATCTTAAAAATAAAAAAAAAATAATTATATATTCTGTAAAAAAAAAAATAAGGTTAACAATCACAACCAATAGATTTTAAATAAACTCTAATATCGCTTATATCTTGATCTATTTAATATGTATTTGCCTTGGAAGCCTCTCCCATTGTTGCATCGCAGCACATGAGGTGTCGAATTTTAAAAAAGGCAGTGAGCAGTTGGCAAAGAAAGAAGGTAAAATTTGAATTTTGAAACTTTTATATTATTTTATTTTTCAATTTTAGTTTTATATCTTACTTGTGGTAAAGAAATAGCCACACCAGTGATGCATTGTTACTGTACTATACTGAGATTGAGGCCCTATTTGTATTTGAAGGTGAGTTCAACTCATTTCAACTCATCTTCATTTCATCATTATATTTTTATAATTTTTTATATAAAACACAAATTCCTACACACCTTTTTCAATTCTCAATACATTTTTTTCAAATTCCAATACACCTTTTTCAAATTTTAAAATAATAATAATATTAAAAAATAAACTAAACTCATCTCAACTCATCTCATCTCCGAATTCAAGCGGTGCCTGAGTGATGAGTGTAAAGTTCTAAAGCTTTTTTTTTTTTTTTTTTATTATTGTTGTGAAAAGTTTTGAAGTGTCTTGAGTCAAGCGCACTACATACGCATCATAATTTATAGATTTATATATGTTCTTGTGATATACAATGCTTTCACATGATTCAAGAACGACAGGTTGCAAATTATAATTGAATCGCAAATTACATGGACCATGGGTCATATATTTCTTAAATTTATTTTTTCAAAGTCTATATTTTTTTAGTTTCTCTAGTGCTAATTTATTTTTTTGATTTTGCCTATTAATATTAATATATTTTATTTTATTATGCAGATTAATAATTTTATATAAAAGTGAAATCTATTTGCTAAATCAAGTTCAATTATTTTATGTTAATATTTGTTAAATTATATAAAAAGATTTTATTCTTTTCTAAATGTATGTATTGTTTATAGAATTTTATTAATAATATTTATTATTATTGTTTTTGCAAAAATAAGTTTTTCAAAATTGAAATTAATAAAATCTTGAATATAAAAATTTAATTAGTTATTTTGCATCTCAAAAGGTCAAAAAAAAATATTTTTTAAATAAATATAATTAAATATAAATATAATTTATTATCATATAACACAAAATATTTTGAGCCGGCCCTTACAACAATCAATGGCACGATTATAGAGAAATGTCATCGAAAGACTTGAATAACAGCTGCCTATTACGTCAAGAGCTGTGTTTGGGCAGCCCAACAACCCGACAGTTCCCTCACAATTTTCGTATGTATGTACTGTAACTACAGTACACATGCATTGTAGCTCCCTATATTTTCACTTACGGGCCTACGGCAAAGAGTGATGCTTCGGTCCGGATTAGTGCGGCAGTGCCCAAGGGAGTTTTACACCAAAGCAATAAAAAATAGCCACGTAAACATTCTGAAACTGGATGAAATAGACCCGCATCCACAGAATACTCCATCTCCTTCTTTCACTCCCTCTCCGAGTCTCCCCCATCTGCGTTTCTCTTCAACAGACCCTCACCTTTCTCTCCCTCTCGAGCTCCCATCTACACTCCTCCATGTCGCCGACGGAAGCCCTAAAAAAAATCTTAGCCCTCTCCTTCTTTCCCTCTCCCTCCCCCAAAACTTCGTCTTCAAAGTTTGAAAGGTGAAAGGATTTCTGTTTGGTCTATACTTTTGTGATGGGCTTCATTGGTTTTCTGTTGGTCTGTTGTTTCGGATGGGTAGGTAAAAAAATTACTGTTTGGTCTATACTTTGTGCGATTTCCTCCATTGTTCTTATGTTTGGCCTCTTTTTTGGTCTGTAGATTAGTCTGTTGTTTCGGCTGGGTGACTCTGTTTTTTTTTTTTTTTTTTTTTTTTTTTTGATGGTCGGATGGGTGACTCTTTATCCAAGCTGCAGGGCCTCATAAATAACTATACACAAAATGTATATCAATTTTCATCATGCAAATTAAACAAATCGTTGCTTATAGTTGATGATTTTGTTGATCGAATTCATGATATTGCATTGTTGTATATATTGTTCATGACCACTTTAAACAACCATACACGCACACACTAGGAAGGGCACAACGTGTCCAGTTGAGAAAAATAATAATAATAGTAAATGATAAATGAGAAAGTAAAAAATCAAATAAAAAATCAAATAGATTTCAAACAGATTTAAGGAGGCCATAAATTTACAAAAATTATACCAAATACAATAAAAAGTGAGAAAAAACACATCTAGTTTATATATAAGTCAGTGTTTTGTTCAAACGTATAATTACAACATTGAAACTTTGAGAACAAGAGTTTTGCCTTTGGAATGTTTATGTTGTTGCTTTAGTTATAGGACTAATGGAGTTCAGGATGTTGAGCTTGTTCAGATGAAAGCAAATTAAAAATATTAATGCTGAAACTCTTTTAATAATATTGTAATTAAACATGTGCCTTTGGAATACACATGCTGAAACTCTTTTAATGCTCTGTTTCTTTAACATTCCTTTGAAAGCAAATTAAGAACATTAATGCTGATGAAACTAGCATGCTGAAGATCATAAAACATATTCTACGAAAAAACTTTTGGCAAGCCCACAATTGGACTGATTGTTATAGATTTTGATGTGGTAGGTGCAATGTGGATTGGGTCGTACTGGTTATCTATCGGCACATGAGGCGTATGGCCAGATATTATGACAATTGCAAAGCCTATTGCTCATACATTTTTTAATGCACATCAAAAAATATTGGGAGGATGGTGATCCAAATGAGAATAAATAATTTTTTCCATCCAAGATACAGGTATCTCTAGTTTATCAAATTGATCATGTATATCTCGTAGTACTCCATTATGAGATCAAGTTGTTGAGTGGTGATGAGATTCTTCATAATTAAAGTAAAGAAAAGAAAAGAAGAGGGGAGAAAGAAAAGATGAGATTGTACATGAAATTCTCTTTGCTAACCAATATGAAAAATCTAATGGAAAATTTTTCTTATGCCACAAGAATCTTTTTTTTTTTTTTTATTTGCAGCACAATTTGGAAAGTAGCGGAGGCGACACCATATTTAGCTTACGGTCTATTAGTGCAAGAGATGATGTGACATCGGTACAAAGATTAATATGTTATTGTGGCATTCCCACCAAAATGCGGACGTCGGACACCTCAAAAAGTTTTGGGTGGCGATTTTTCAATTGTCCACAGTATAGGGATAAAAAACAATGTCGATTTTTCGAATGGGTTGATCGTGAAATAGAATAACTGGATTGTTGTGAGTGAATCTTGGAGTTAGCACATCGAAGAAATGAAAGAATAACAACTGAACGTGTAAGAATTGAAGACGTAAAATTTCAATCGATGAAGAAGTACAAATGTATCTTAGTTGAATCCTGGATTCTACTTATTGCGTTATTTCTTAGAATGAAATTTTATGAGCCTTCATACCTTGTAAATCATTTAATGCTACATTGAGACGTAATTGGCTTATGGGACAAGTTCTATTTTATGTTTTGAGCTGGTTGTTGTAAAAGATCATATTTACTATGTAATTGGCTTATGGGATAAGTTGTATTTATGTTTTGGATCAGTTGTTGTAAAAAACTATTTGCAATGTAGTTTGCCTTATGGGGACGCTTTGTAGGTTCATATATAGTTTTCTTGGAATTGGTATTACTTTGGGTGCAATAGCTTGTCTATGCCATATTTATTGTCCTTAGTGCAAATGGTTGTTGCCTTTCTTTAAGTGAATATTAATGGGTCTTATTTCTTGAAAAACATCATAGACATATGTTTACACTTTCTAAACTTTTTTTTTTATTTGATTTGCAGCTTCATGAAAAAGATATGACAAAATGAGACTGAATATTTAGGTCTATTTCTAATTTTTTTATTTTTATTTTTTACAAATTTATAATTATTTGAACATTTTTTTGCCTCTTGTGGCATTTGTTAATGATTTCTTCATAATCAATTATAAAGATGGGTAGTTTAGAAAAGATTTTTTTTTTGTTTTGCATCATTTAACAATTTTTTATAAAATTATTATTACTTTAAAGCTTTTTAAAGTCTAGAAGTCTGTTATAAATATATAACATATATCATAATATTATAGTGTTACTACTACAATTATATAGTGATATTAAAATTATATATCGACTATATAATATAGTTGCACGTTAAAGAATATGATAAATTTAATAAATTGATACTAAATATATATAATTATAGTGATTTAGTTATAATTATTAATTTTTTAGTATAAACTATATGATAGAAATGGTATTAGACTATTAGTAAATTAGTATAGCTATATATTAGCAGTAGACTATTAGTTAATAGTGATTTAGTATAACCATATTAGTAAAAGTATAATTTTAGTATTAAACTATTAGTTATAGTGATTTATGTAATTATATTATATAAGTATGACTATGGTCTATATTAGATTATTAGTATTAGTATATATATTAGTATTAATATTAGTTATAGTGATTGGAATAACTTTCTATTAGTATTGTTATAGTTAGTTTAATTATTATAATTACATTATTGATGGACTATAGTGATAGTATTAGTATACTTATACTAAATTTAGATAAAGTGTTACTATATTACTAATGTATTAGTATTAGTATTACTATATTAGTAATACTATATTAAATAATAATGTATAGTAGTATTACTATTTTTTGAAACTTTACAATTTCAATTTATTTTTAAAATTAATTTATTATTTAGTATACTAATACTAAATTAAATTTGGATTTAGTATTACTATATTACTAAAGTATTAGTATTAGTATATTACTATATTAAAGACTAGAGTATTAATATTAGTATAAATGTTAGTATTAGTATAGCTTACATAGTCAATATTAGACTATATAAGAGTAATAGTATTAGACTATTAGTAATTTAGTATAGCTAATATTAGCATTAGACTATTAGTTAATAGTGATTTAGTATAGGCTTGTTTATTTGGGTTCCAGATCCGAAAATCTGAGTTTCAGATCTGAAATTTTCTTAAATCTTTTAAATAAAAATGTCAAAATTATTAAAAAAAAAATTAGAACCAGGCTGGAAAAAATCATCCCGGATGAACAGGCCTAGTTTAGTATGACTATATTAGTACAAGTATAACTTTAATATTAAAGTATTTCATGTAAAAATTCATACACATGTCAAGCTAATAGGTCGGTTGAAAAGATTTTTAAAAAATGGATAAGACAAAGTTGATTATCCATGCATTGTCTAAATCAGTGCTCACCCTTCCTCCTCCAATTTTCGGTGTTTCATGTGACTAAATGTCAAAACTTCTTTTCCTCCTACTTGCTTAGTTCTAGGTTAGTTCACCATGTGCCAAGTGTCTCCCTTTGACTTTGGATAAATTGGAAACTCGGCTAAATTTTTACCATAGCCCAAACATGCCAAAGAAGGATCCAATTAGTGAATCACTCATTTCATCCAATCCTTACTTGCCTTACATGGATTCTTGTCCTTCAAGCCAAGTAAAAATAGTCTAGATGAAAGTCTTTCCAAGTCCAAACCATGGCCTTCCCTTGGCTAAAAACAACTACCTTTGCTTCACTTCCAAATTTCTAAACAATAACTTGATTCATATCATGTATCTCCATCTATCAACATAAATATTTCTAATATATTTTTCTCATAATCGAAACTCTTAAAGAGAATTCTATTATTGATGCTTTCATCTCTTCCTCCAATGCCAAAGAAAATCCAAAGATACATGGAAAATATATTTTCGAAAGTTCCAAAAATATATCAAGAATAATTCTAAGATAGAATTTAACTATCCCAAATACGACAAATCAAATGGAGAAAATATCGGGTCGTCACAATGACCGTGTACAATTAACTAACTTACAGCCAACTTACAACCAATCAGATTCATCATTACAACCCTGTCTTAATTGAATGGCTACAAAATAATTAATCTATCCAAGTATCATGCCTAAATATCATTACAGACTTAGGAAACAACATATGTAACAAAAGTCCGCTCCGTCAGCTACTCAATAACTAATTATCTTTTGAGTAGTCAAATTTCATGATTCTTCATACGTAAAATCATCTTGCGATATTATAGGAAATTGCATAATCCTACATATAAAAAAAATGTCAGTGAAGAAAGCAAACACTTAAATATAACAGATGAGTAAGATAAGATTAGTATTTATACAAATCAAATGGTGTTAACATAGTGGTCAAGTTTGGAGGTGTCGGGTATTGCATATTCCTACTTATAAAAAAAAATTAAGTGACGCAATCAGACGAAATCAAGCATTTAAATATAACTATAATTTGTAAAATAAGATTAGCACGCATACATATCAAATGGTGTTGACATAGTAGCTGTGTATGTAGGTGTCGATGTTGCATATTCCTATAAATCAAGAAAATTTCAAGTGACGTAATCAAACAAATTAGTTTAATTGTCACAAATTAGTTTTTTCAACTTCACAATTTAGTTTTTCTCTTTTTTTTAAAAAAAAATTTTTAAGTTCCTCAAAGTCTAGAAGCTATGTCCCATACTAAAGCACAAGTAAAATTATGGGACATGGCTTTGGTCTTTCCTTCTTATTATTATTTCAAACCAATCTTCTGCAATCCTTATATTGGTGGCCCTGCAATCTTCATATCACGTTTTTTTTTCATTTGTCCAATAATCCATAATCTTGTATTTCGAGTGAGTCAATATTCTGTTTCTTTTTTGTATTGCAGGTGAAGAAGCCCAGAAGCTAGATAGCTTTGCTAAAGCATGTGGAGGTGAAGATGCAGAGGTAGATTATTTGCTTATTTAAAAACCATGGTGTTATTATTATTTCTTCTTGTGCTTATTGATCTTTTTCCTTGTATTAATTAATTATTTGGCAATGAAGTGAAGTAGTCCATTACTTGGAGTTAAAAATTGATCTGATGTGGGCGAGTTCATAGAGATTTCATCCAGAAAGCTGACGTGGCACTGTCTAATTGGTTGAGAGTTTTACACCCACCTGGACTATATGTTTTCTCATATTACTATTGTTGATGCATATATGTTTTATTTTGAAATGTATAGTTGAGATATATAGTTATCTTATTTTATTTTGATATGTAATAACTATAAGAGTCCTTCTATCCACACGCCAAAATGGTACCGACACCACACACCTGCCATGTGGAATTTATTTTTATTTTTTATTTTTAATGTATAGTAAAACACGTATTGATTCATTTCTTTTCTTTATTTTGAATCTTTGATTGGTTAAATAGTAGCCATCCCCAAATCACTTTCCCAGTTCCCCTCCCCCCCATTTTGATTTCATCTAGTAGTCCCCCCTCCCCCCATTTTGATTTCGTCTAGTAGTCCCCACTGTCTCCGTCCCGTCAGCTGCCATCTGTAAGCTGCTGTCTGCCATTGATTTCATTCTTTTTTTTTTTTTTGCTTTATTTTCCTGGTTTATTTCAAGGCGAACAAGATTTAGAACATGTAGTTATTTTCCTGGTTTTCAATTTTGTTCTTGATGTTCCTGGTTTATTTTCCTGATTTTTCATTACGTATTTATTTTCGTAATTTATTTTTGCTTGCTGCTTTATTTTTGCCTGAAATTTCTGAGGTTCTTGACGTTCCTAGTTGATTTATTTTGGATTCTTAAAATAGATTTATTTTCATTATATATCTTTGAATAGATCTATTTTTCTAAACTAATTTTCATTTTTTATTTATCTTCGTTAGTTTCCTACTTTATTTTTTACGGAGAAGGAAGAAAGGAAGATAATGAAGAAGAAGAAGTATTCGAAAGAGAAGGAAGAACGGAATAACAAAGGAGAAGGAAGAACGGAAGAAATGAGTGTTTAAGGCCAGCTCACTACGCAAACCGTGACATGGCGGCCAAACCCGATTTTCCATGTCACGGTGTGTTGTGTGATAGGGGTGAACCGGTGTGTGGATAGAATTTCTCTTACTATAATGGATGTGTACATTCTTTTATTTTGAGATGTATACTTGACATATATGATTACTTTATTTTATTTGCCATTTATATTACTTTATTCTGATATGGATAGTTGATATGCTATGATTGATATGCTATAATTTTATTTTCTCATGCATATATTTGATATATATTATTAGGTTATTTTCTCTCAACTAGGCAAACGTCCCTTGGACATTGCTCCACCACTGATGTGTGTGTGTATATATATATATATATATATATATATATTAAACATTACTTGTTTTTTCTTTGTAATTTTGAACTTGAAACGCAATTCTCATGTCTTGGCATTCCCATAATAAAGGTTCAGAATAGGTTAATATATTGCATGCTAGCTCCACCAAATCTTATATTAATCTTATGAAATATAAGATTGATATATGGCTCCAGCAAGCAGATCATCAGACTGACTCAATCAAGTAGGAAGGCCACCATGCATGGCTAGCCCCGCCTCCTTATAAAGGAATGTTTTATTTGCAAATCAGTGTGAAAAAAATATAAGATTCAAAAACTGAATTGGCCAGTTAGTTTCAACCAAGACTAAGTCCAAACCTTAGAGAGAGAGAGACAACTTGTTGGTTCGAACTTTTGGTGGATTATGAAGAAATTTGGTTCAACCCAAAACTTTCCACTAATACTAATCAAATGGACCGATTACACCCGAGGTTCTTGTTCTGGTTATGGGTCAATTGAACGTGTTACAATTTGAATCACTGAAAATTACATCAGCATAATGTATCGACGTCTTTATGGGCTGTTGATCGAGATATCAACATGTATCCTTGCAACCACGATGTCTAAAAGAAATAAATTAGTAATCATGTTATATATCTTAATCTTGAATTTATCTTTCTAGCAAATGATAATCATTTAAATATAAAACTTCTTAAATGTAAAATAAAACAAGAATTATGGTAGAATAGGTTTCAATACCTTACTCATTGAAAATGTTTGCATATTTATAGATCTCTATCAAGCTATAGTTATAAATGAATTCAAATTTATAAGGATATGTAACACACTATCTTAACAAAATAATTCAAAAAATTCAAGCTTCAACTGTTTACTACTTTGTTTTCATAATGCTGCAGTGTAACATTCTGACCCTAAATTTGTGATTTATTTTATTTATTTATTTGATTATTCCTAAATTTGTGATTTATTTATTTGATTATTTTATGTATTATTTTTGCAATTCCCTTATATAGCATTTTTTTTATCGGATTATATGGGTTATTATGTTGTTTATATTTTAAATGCGAATGTTTATTATAGATATTATTTTGACTATAATTATTAAATTTTTTTTATATAGATGAAGGAGGATTATACTATTATTATGATATTATTATTTTGAAATATGTTTTAAGATATAGTTTGTTTTTAATTAGATTTCTTCTCTTCACTATCGGATTACGTTCTATAGTTTAAACCTCGCGCATGTCTTCCTTGCAATTCACCGCACGCACGCCTCATTTCACTTCTCACCATGCACGCTTCTACTCACATGGCAACAACTTAATCTAGAGGGTATATCCTTATCGTTACATAGTTAGTCTTATTAGGATTTTCTTCACGTATTTATATACCTGCTTTTGTTCCTTTGAGGAAAGAAAACTCCAAGCAGCCTTCACCTAGCCTTCTGCCTATCACCTCCACGATGCTGTCGAGAAGCGCTGCAAGTAGTGCTCTATTTCAGCCAACTGAAAATAGAGCCTCCTCCTTCCAAACTACAAGCCTTTCGTTTGCACCAGTAGGACACTCCACTGCCATCAGCCTCAAATGGTGCCAACCAACTACCACGTATCACCTCAAGCATCTACGTTGAGCCCTCCAACAGAATCTCCTTCCTTTTCTTAATTTCCGACTGCCAGCTTTAGTCCCTCTAACTCCCTTCCTCCTTTCTGTCTCACCACCTCTCCGAGGATTCCATCAGTGTCGCTGACCACTCCCAGCCAACCCAGCACCGCCGTGAACCTTAGTCGTAGTGGGTCTCCATTCCTCGCTCAGTATGTTCTACCGCAGTCCACTTTGCACTCCCATCTGTGTTATGCTTTAGAGTGAAGAAAAAAAAAGTTATATTTTCAACTACAATTTTACTTCAATGAATCTTAGCAATAAATAGAGTGTAATTTATTTTTATATGTTAAGTATATTTTATAAGTTTCTAGTGTTCTTAATAGATTTAAATTGGATATAATTTCCTACTAAATTATAGTATATTACTAGTGTTAAATTATTGATAATTTATAATATTAGTTCATAAAATTTTTAACGTTTATTACTAATTAAGGTATTTTATGAACTAAATATCTCAACTATTATTTTATAGGTTTAGATAAAAATATATCATTTATTAGATTATATTGAAAGGCTATGTATAATATTATTGTTTCAATAATTATATAATATTAGTATTTATTAGATTTCTTGCAAGATTTAAATAATTATGTTAAGTATACAAATGTAAACCTATTTTAAGAAATTAGGTTTTCACGACTCATTTTAGTATAATTAAATATAGACCAAGTATTTTATACTAAGTTATATTTTAAAAGTGCAACATGTTATGCTATTAAAATTTATTTATTTTCCTATTAAACAAAATATTTATTTGATTAAGTCTACAATATGAATTTAATCGAGTGGATTTATATTATGAGACGTTCTCAAGATAAATTAGTAACTGTTTAATATTTCATATAGGTGATGAATTACGAAGTGAGATTCAGGAAGCAATGTAGTGATGTAAGTGAATTTGATTACAAAAATTAGGATCCTCACATTAGCTTATATTACTAGTAAAACCAGTTATTTGATAGCTCTTTTCATATACCTCTCATGTCATATAAGCATGTCATTCAGCATAGTACAACACACGATCATGTCATTCAGCATCATGCTTAGATTCAGCGAGTTATTGTTATTTATATCAGTATGTATTATGCATCTCATATTGCATAAGTCACATAAGTTGAGTTAAGTTCAAGTATAAGATTAAGTCAGATCATAAGTCAATTAATCAGTTATTCAGTTAATCAGCTTAGTAAATCAGTTAATTTAAATGGTCATTCAGATGCATGGTACCAATGCATATAAGATCAAGGTGGATGTGCAAGTCACGGACCTAAGCATGGTCCACCATAGTACGCTAGAGTACTATCAGCGGCTCCCTTTGCTGCAGTGGGACGCGAGGCCGGTGCACAACATTGCACACAGAGTTAAGTGTGTTGGCTAATCAGTTCAGTTAGATCGGTTAATAAGTTTAGTCAGAACAGTCTGTTATTTCAGATCAGTTTGTTTAAGTCAGTTAGTCAGTTAAATCAGATAGTTCAATCATGCATAACATGAGCCTTAGCATATACAATCATGTTTTCAGACTTCAGCATAAATTTTATAAAAATTTCTATAAAATTATCTTATGCTGTGGTGGATTCCTTACTGAGCCATCAACTCATTTTAGTTTATTTCCTGTTTTTAAAACCACTTACGTGAGAAAGTTGACCAGTGCAAGCAGACAGGCCAGGAGTCGATTGAGCAGGTATTTGAATTTTCAATTTTTCTAGAAATAAGCGACTTATGAAACAAGTTTAATTTCAGTAAAAAAAATTTAGTTTTCTAAAAAATAAGTGTCTTTACGACACAAGCTACTTTCAGTTAATGTTTGTGAAAGACATTTTTATAAAGAACTTTATTTCTATGAACTAATGTTATGTTTTTATTAAATCAAGAATCTTGTGCAGGACTTAAGTTTTTAAGAAAATTACGTGACATCGCTTAGCATATGGGAATGGGGTGTTACATGCAGACTCAGGATCTCTTCTGATTTCTCTGCATACATGGTCAAGCTAACACCCCCTGCAAACTGATGGACAGTAAGCAAATCATCAGTTTTGATCTCATGAATTTAAATCTTGAGTTGTATGTCCCTTATTAAATATGTCTGCAATTTAATTTTTTGTTGAAATATGACAGACTTGAACACCTGAATTTACCACATTTTCTCTCACAAAGTGGTAATCAACTTCAATATGTTTCATTCTTGCATGGAAGACTAGATTAGAAGCTAATGCAATTGCTCTTATATTTCCACACCGAATTATTTGACATTAAGAACGATATTTAATTCTCTAAATAACATTCTCATATAATAGAGTTTAGTAGAGTATAGTGACCTATATTCCACTTTTGTACTTGAATGAGAGATCATGTTTTGCCTTTAAGCACACCAATAAATCAAGTTATTGCCCAAAAAAATGTCATATCCATTATTGCTACGTCTGTCATCCGGATTGTTTGCCCAATCGAAATCACAATATGCATTTAACTCTATGGCTAATCGTGTGTAATAAAGACCATAATCAACTATCCCGTTGAGATATCTTAGAACACGTTTGAGAGCTGTCTAGTGTCCTTTTCGTGGGCAATGCATAAATTGGCATAAATGGTTAACAATATAGGAAATATCAGGTTTTGAAATGGTGCACTAATGAAGTGCTCCAACAACCATTTAGTATTTACTTGGATCTTTAAGTAGTGATTCATCTTGAGTTGCTATCTATTATTTCCAGATTCTGTTGGAGATGACAATAGTTTTGCTCCAGCCATGTCTATTTTATTTAAGAGACTAGTGATGTATTTGCTTTGTCATAAGCTAAGGCCATTTGAATCACAACATGCTTAAACACTTGAGAAGTAACTCAAATTTGCAAGGTCTTTAAGTTGAAATTGTGTGCCAAGTTGAGCAATAAAGTGATTTAGAGCCTGATATTTGATCTTGTCATGATAATATCGTCTAAGTAGACAAGAACAAATATTTGTACGCCATTATTGCCATAAATAAATAGAGATGTATCAACTGATGACTCAAGAAATCCATATTCAATCAGTTGTTGAGAGAGTCTTTGAAACCAAGCTCTCAAAACTTATTTTAGACTATATAGAGATTTATGTAGTCTGCAAACAAAATGAAGTTAAGATTTATGAATAAATCCCTTTGATTGCTCCATGAATACTTCCTTATCTAACATGTCAAGCAAAAATGTATTAGAGACATCTAGCTGATGAATAAGCCAATGTAAATTAATAGTTACTACCAAAATTAAATGAATAGTAGAGGGTTTAGTTACTGGTGAAAACGTCTCATGATAATCTACTACATTATGTTGATCAAGTCCTTTGACAACCAATCGTACCTTGCACCTCTCTATGTTTCCATCTTGCTTCCTTTTAATTTTGTATACTCATTTATCACATGTTTATGAAATGGTTATGGACATAGTGATCATGTATCATTGGTCATTAATGCCTTAAACTCATGCCCCACAACGTCCCCCCATTCAGTGACAGTCACAACTTGCGTATAGCAACTTAGTTCATTTTTATGACAAATAGTGGATAACACGCAAAGTAGATGGTTAGTGGCGTAAAAAGAATTGAAACCTAGAAAATGTTTGGGATTAAGTAATCCAGTTTTTGAACATGTGACAATCTACTGAACTGGTTGTTGTGAAAGCAAGTTGATAGGCTTGTTTTGTGGAAACTGAGGATATAAGTGATGGGTTGGAATCTGTAGCAAGAATTTGTGTGGGAGTAGGATTTGGAGATGATGAAGTAGGATTGTTATTGATATTACTGGTAGGCTCTAGATTTGAAGAATGTAAGGGGTCATCATGACGTTAAGGTGAAGGTAATGGTTCCAAATACATAGCAATGTCAGTCAAGTCCAAACCTTACTAGAATTGTTAAATTCACTTTCGATTGAGGAGTCTGACACCATATTAGCTGTTGGAAAAAAGCTCACGTCAAAGATAACATTGCGAGAAATGTAAACTCTACCATTAGTTAAATCTAAACATCTATATCCGTTTTGTTGTCTCGAATATCCTAGGAAAACACATCTTTTACTTTTAAAACGAAGCTTATGTTTTTCATATGGTATAAGCAATGGATAACAACTACATTAAAAAATACGCAGATCATTATATCTAGGAATAGATTTATGGAGTATATAGAAAGGAGATAGGTTGTTTAGAACCTTTGTTGGTAGTTTGTTAATTAAATAAACTTATCTTAGGAAAGAGACTGGCCAATATGTTTTTGGTAAATGTGATTGTGCAAGAACAGTTAATCCTGTTTCTCTGATGTGTTGATATTTTCTTTTGGCAATACCATTTTGAGAAGAAAAATATGGAAAAGTTAGGCGATGATAAATACCATTTGTACTTAAGAATTAATAAACTCATTTGAGAGATATTCACCACCATTATTTGTTTGGAATTTCTTAATCTTGTAAGAAAAGTATTTTTTAACAGGAGTTTTATATTTCTTGAAAACATTAATTATATCAGATTTATTAGCCATGGGATATAACCATGTCAAGAAACAACCAATGAGAATAACATAAAAAAGACATCCACATACTGAAACTAAAGGAGACACTCAAACTTTAGAATGTATAAGATTTAATAACCCTGTGTCTGACGTGTGGACCTATCATATGGAATCTGTTTTGCTTTTCCTAGAGGATAAGATTAACAAAATGTAGACTTTCCAAAGGATTCAGTACTAGGTAGATGTCCAGATTGAAATAAATTATTCAAAACAAGCTCGAGGGGTGGCCTAGTCTTTGATCTCGCTAGAGGATATAGTCCATTCTTAGTTCGACCTTGGAATAAGATTTTGTTGGTTTGGTTCTGCCTGATAAAGAAATTACAAACCATTCTTTGATACATTGCAGTGGTGCAGATAGAGGCATAACCAAGATTTTGTGTTTTTTGGGAGGGGGGATCAACAAAGTGTGTGTTACGTGTAAGTTTTGGAAGGATGTTCATCAGTGATAGAAATATCATGTTCTGTTGTTATCAAGCTCTCTGAACGTATATTACTTTCTAAATTGTCCACGTCTTTATTTTGATTTTGATTTTGATTTTTTTAAAAAGAATCAAATATTCTTGACATGCTCATATTTTTTTATGATTTAAAAAAAACTATAGATCAAGAATAAGTCTAATAAATTTTTAATAAGTACTGATATAACACTGTAGATTTTTAACAAACTATATATATATATATCATAATCATTCAAGTTAGAGTGAGAATATAGAAGTGAGTATAATCAATCAATTTTGATAATCATATAAATTTATAATCAATTATTTGGTTAGAGTTAGACTGTTAGAATAACTGTGAACTAGGTGAATTGAAATTTGAGTTTCAGTGAAGTTAAAAGTTAGAATAGAACTAAATGTATATTGAGATTTGAGAGAATAATTTTAGTAAAAAAATTTGGGGGGGGGGGGGCATTTTATTATTTATTTTTATAATCTAAGGGGTATTTTTAATTATATATAAAAAATTATAAAGATCTATATACTAAATAAATCTTATGAAAAACTTTAGGGTGGTAGTAGTTGCCCCACCCTCCAAAATGGTTTTGCCCCTGGCTGTAGCCCTCCGACATTCTCAGCTTGATGGGTGGTGGGCAGCAATAGCGAGCAATTGTCAAGATTTATGTCCTTCAGAGTCTAAATACACTGCAGTGGTGCAGCCCAGGCCACACAAAAGGGTCAAAACATAGTATGTGATCCCAAAACGCCACACGCCCACACTAAATGTAAAATGACACTATTTTCAGATGTTAAAACATGCGTTATTTTATGTGGTCCAGCCTGTAGTTGACATTGCCTCTCTCTGATCTCTTCACTCGTCACGTCTCTCTCTCTTTTCTGAGACCAAGTATGAATGTCTCTCTTCTCCTTCTCTGGTCGCCCCTCATCTCTCTCTATGTCTCTCTCTCTTTTGTTTTTATTTTTTATTTTTTATTTTCGCTAAAAAATTTATGGGATTTTTGTAAAAGATCATGTGATTTTAGCCAAAATCATTGTTAAAGATCAGGAGGAGCAATCTTGATAGTACTAGAAATAATGCAGTCGAAGGAATGCTGAAATCATTACTGAAGTTTAGGGATGGGGAAATATGATCTTGAGGAATTTTGAATTATATAGCTATAGGAGTTTGAATTAGAATGTTTTCAAATGTTATTTAAAATTAGGAAATCAGTTGTAATCATGTATATATATATATATATATATCTATATAATGCATGTGTGTTACAAGCAAGGCATTGAGCAATATAGGATTCTTTCAAACACTCCTTCTATCTATTTCTTTACATGGTATCAAATCAGCCAGATTAAAAGACCAATGTCTACATATGTCTTCCTCAACTCCATCATCCTCTACTAGCACCGATAACCAACACTCAAACTTTCCCTTTATTATCTCTATGTCTTACTTTCTTTGGAAAGCACAAATGGTGCCTTACTTCCTTGGTTAGGACCTCTTCGAGTATATTGATGGTACCATGCTCAAGCCCCCCTAAAACCATCTCTATGTCCAACCTTGATAGTGGTGTTATTTTTGAAATACCAAATCCTACCTACTCGCATTGTGTGCGCTAGGATAATCTCATTCTCAGCACACTAATGTCTTCCCTCATTGAAGGGGTACTTGCTCACGTGGTCAATTACATCACCTCCTATTCTATTTGGCATGCACTAGATGAGAATTTCTCCTAAAGATCTCGTGCAAGGATTGTGCAAATTCTCACACAATCAGCAACTGCAACAAAAGGCAACAAATCTACCATTAAATACTTTCTTTTCATCAAGAAACTCATTAATGAGTTAGCCATTACAGGACAACCTATAACTTGTGAAGATGTTATCACTTACGTGCTAGTAGGATTAGGTCACTAGAATGACAACTTTATGGCCTCAATCTCTTATTGCACTAACAGGGTTACACTAGAAGAAATTTATTCTCTCTTGGTAACAATAAAAGCTCGTGTTTCTTGTTATTAGCTTGCATCTCCATTCCATCAAACATTTGTCAATGTTGCTCAATGTCAATATCAGCCTTTTACAAATTGAGGACAAGGTGGTCCTCGAGGAAGTGGGCATGGAAATCGTAGTGGCTTCAATAATGCTTCCCTCAATAATGATAGTCCTCATTGATATGTCAGGTTTGCAGTAAATTGGGCCATTTTGCTCGCAAATGTTATCATCATTTTGATCTTTCTTATCAAGATTCAACAAAACCAGAAAATAAGCAAGTGATGGTTGTTACCACTTCTGTTAATTAAGAGATTGAGTGGCATGCTGCTATAGGTGCAACTCACCATGTCACCAACAATCTCACCAATCTAAACCTCAGAAATGATGACTACAATGGTATAGATTATGTTCAAGTAAGAAATGGTCAAGGTCTGTAAATATCTAAAATTGGCTCCACTCAACTTTCTACTGCTACTTCTACCTTTGTACTTAATTAAGTTCTTATTGTTCTAGAAATTCAAAAGATTGTACTATCAATGTAACAATTTTGTGTTGTCAATCATGTTTATTTCAAATTTCATGATAAATTTTTTCTTGTGAAGAATTACCCAAGGAAGGTCCATCCATCATCGAGGACATCTCAGTGATGGTCACCAACAATTCACATTCAAATCATGCTGTCCACATGCTTTTTCAACTATACATGTCTTTCTTCGTGAGTGGCATCGTCGACTTGGACATGCATTTGCACCCATTGTCAACAAAGTTCTTTCAAGCATTAATCTTCTAGTAGAAATAAATAAAAAAACACTTCATGTGCCCAAAATTTCATATGGCCAAAAACCATTATATGCCTTATAAAAATTCTACATATGTTTCTTCACATTCATTATACTTAATTTTTAGTGATGTATAAGAACCAACATCCATGGTTTCTACCACTGGTGCCAATTATTATGTTAGTTTCTTAATGATTATTCCACATTTGTTTGGTTGTTTTTAATGAAACTCAAATAAGATGTTGAATCAATCTTTCTTCAATTTCAAGGCTATGTTGAAAAGCATTTTAAAAGAAAAATAAAAGACATTCAAACTGACTGGGTTGGTGAATTTCGATGCCTAAACACTTCTTTTAAACATCACTTAGCATGCCCGTGTACTCATCAACAAAATGGATCAATTGAGCGTAAACATCAACATATTATCGAAGTTGGACTAAGCATGTTGACACACTCAAATTCACCAATGCCTTACTGAGAGGATGCATTTCAAATAGCGGCAAATGTTATTAATCGACTTCCTACACTTGTTTTAAAGCCAAAGTATCCTCATGTGTAATTGTGGATTGGGGCTCAATGAACATAGTCGTGGTTGTGATTGGTTGTGCGAGACACTAGGAGATTCATGAGCATTGCACACATAGCATGTGATGGGTGGTAGGAAGCAGCGGTTAACAATTGTCTAGATTTAGGTTGGAGTCCAAATATACCGCATTGGTGCATAGGCTTGTGCATGGTGGGCTTGAACCAAACCTGCCCAATCTGACCAACTTGTCAAAAACGAGTTCAGTGGGTCAAAAAGTAGATGTTGGCTTAAGCCTTGTCAAACCCGATGAATCATTCTTAATTAGTTGAAACCGATACTTCGAAGCGTCTCTATCTCTCTCCCACTGTGAAATCCTAGATGTTGTCCGTAGTCGTTGTTCGTCTCCATTGTCCATCGCATTCTCCGTCAGTTTGTTACACTGGAGTGGAAAGGGAAGTCTTAGGTTCGAATCGATGCCAAGAAGCCTTGTACGCTCGATATTCTTTGGGAGCCGTATGATCTTTACATAGCAAACATTCTGAACTTCAGACATCGGGGTCTTCATCTCCAACATCGTCTTCAACCTTGGTTGAGACTTCAGGTTATTCCTAATGACTATTCTTTAATAAATTGTTCAATTTAGTTCTTGGGTAGCTGTATACACTTTACATATTGATGGGTTTTGTTCGGAGGGTTTTCTTGTTTTCTTTGATTTATTTTTGGATTTCCAATTTTTAGATTTCAAATTCTTTAGATAGTGTTTGTAATTTGATTTCTTTGTATGTAGAATGAGATGGGGAATTTTAAGAAAAGAAAAGAACAACTCTGTTTTTGTTTTTAGAATAAACAAATTGTTCTTTTCTCTTTCATTCAGTCAAAGGTTCCAAAATTTTCTAGGCTTCATAATTTATGATTTTGTGTTATTTTATGATTTCGGCCAACGAGAATACTAACAAACATTGTGATGTGTTTCGGTTGTTTATCCAAACATTAAATGTTGGGTCAATTTAGATGTCAGGTTGGACCTGACTCTACATAGTGCGGGTTGAGTCGGGTTGACTTCGTGCCAAACCAGCGACAAATCAGAGTGGGGTGGGCTTAAACCCGCCTTTGAATGATTAGGTTGCAGCCCTAGTGGTGTTGCCCATGCAAAAGGGCCAAAACAGAGTAAGAGCCTGTTTGAGATTGTGTTTTGAGACTTAAAAAATATTTTTAAGTAGTTAAAAGTACTTTTAAAGAAAAATGACGTATTTGGTAATTTTATAAAAAGTGTTTGAGGCAGTTAAAAAAGTTAAAAATCAGCTTATTCAAAAAGCATCAAATTGAAATTTTTATCAAAAAACTCCCGCAGATAACTATATATTTTAAAAAACTACCATAATTAATTTTAAAAAACGTTTTAGATATATGTATCCCAAATAATAAATAATTTTTTAATAGTAGAACTTATTATATTAAATTTTAAATTATAAGTTTTAAACTAAAAGTAGTATTTCTTACTGTAATTTCAAATCTGTATTAAATAGCGCTAGTTTGACATTGTTTTAGTCACAAAATCAATATTTTTGGTACTGTACCGTACTGACCGGTACGGCCGGTACATGTCGTACTGGTCACTTGGGTGGTACAGGATCACTGCCTGTACTGTACCGGTCCAAATATCGATTGTACTGGCCTGTACTGGATTTTATTTTATTTTATTTATTTATTTATTTCTTTTCATTTTTTGTTTTTTTTGTCTCAATTTAGACTAGATTATTTATATATATGTATTTATATATATAATCTATTCATATATCGACTATTTTTTTGAAATATAATTTATATATGTATTTATATATATAATTTTTTTATAAATAAATTATTTTAAAATAATACACAAAATAATATTAAAATCAAAATATTTCATTTAAGTGCCTCTTAACCAATACCGATACTGATATGATATCAAAACTTTGTACAAAACGCAATATGGCCACACTAAAAGTAAAACGACAGTGTCTTCAGATGTTAAAGTAGGCGCCATTTTATTTTGGCCATATTGCGTACCTTCCGACATTCGGATTTCGGACTTTACTTCATCACTAGTAATCTTCGTTTTCCCTCTCTAAGTTCTAACCCTAGTCAGTAGCTGCACGATCTCAGATTCTCAGCCTCACCCTCATTGCCGCGGCCCGTGGTCGGAGTTCACCCAGACTGTGGTCGGCGTCGCCTCTCTGATCTCTTGTCCCGTCGGGTCTCTCTCTCTCTTCTGGAGACCAAGTATGGACATCTCTCTTCTCCCGTCGCCTCTCATCTCTTTTTGTGTCCTTCTCTCTTTTGCTTTGATGTTTTATTTTCTCTAAAAAATTTTACAGGGTTTCGAAGCTGCAAGGGTCTCTTGGAATCTTGGATTTTGTCCCCGTCGCCTCTCTCTGTCCATCTCTCAATATCACGAAAGAGTGAGTTATTTATTTATTTTATACTGATCTATTGGTTTTGATTTTGTGAAACATATATTGTTTGTGATTCTGTGAAAGTGATCTATTGGTTGTGATTCCAGTGAAACTGATCTATTTTTTCGACTATGTTGGGCTGTGTTTATGTGTCCAGCTCCTAGGTTTCTGCCCCACATAGCGTCTGAGACAGCCCTCCAACATTATGTCACTTTACAACTGATAAAATTGTGGAAAATCAAACTGATCTGGAAAATCAATGTATTATCAGTGGGCACCCATTGCTGTTTTTGTATGATTCCAATGAAAATGTGGGACTGTTTTAGACTTTTAGTGATTTATAACTATAATCATGCATGAGTCTAAATATGACAAATATATATATATATATATATATATATATATATATATATATATATAGTGATGTGTGCCAATATTGCTCGAGTTGAAGAGTAATTAGTATTGGTACCAAATGTTTCCCCATTTTTACTGATTTTTAGTCACTAACTGGTGATGAGCCTGCCATCTAGAAAACTTTCCAATGATTCATTTATGTGGGGGAGTTCAATGGTATTCTTAGCACAGGCTAGTTTCTGTACTCATGGTTTACCAATTGCTAGTAAAAAGTAATTTTTGTTTGGTTTTTTGTTCATATTCAACGTGGATAGCTTCTATATTTTTTCATCATGGTCCATTTTAATTTCCCCATTCAACAACTGCAGCATCATATAACATTAATTACTATGGAAAGTGGAACAAACTAATGTACATGCTTGTTGATGGCAAACATGATGTTGTGCCCATAATAGCGACCATAATAGCTAGGCTTTGATTTTGTGGCTTTGCTTATGCTTAATTCTTTGGAGTACTGCACACACACACACACACATATATATATATATATAGGAAATATGGAGAGGTTTGAAACTGTGGTGAAGGGTAATATTTAAGCATGGAATCTTATAACAAATTTTATGGTATATGCACATTTCATTTAAATGATCTTTCCCTTTTCTCTTGAAGTTGGTTTTAGCTCATATTTCTATCATTTTTAGTTGGTAATCTTGTTATATTTTCTTCCTTTCTTGTCAGAGTGAGAATTTAGAAAATGTTTATTCTAGTAGTTTGAAGGAAATATATTATGATCGATGATGGGTGTTGATGATTTTGGGCGTTAATGTCTTGTAGTAGTATGGATGATTTGGATGTAGATAATTTTGGGTGTGGGTGATGGATATTATTTATTTTTAGATTGTAATTTTTTTACAGCTAGCGTGCATGCACTATATATTATGAATTACTAATTACTGAATTAATTATTTTCAGATCGTAGTTTTTGGAAAAATTGAAAATTGAAAGCCCACAAAAAAATTAGTTTTTAAAAAGTGGGCCAAATATGAATTTATAAAAAGTTAAAAAAGCCCTAAATTTGATTCCGCTCCGACTTGGTGCTTAGCCTATAGCGACCTAGGTTCGACTCTCGGTAGGACCTTCTTTTGGTATTTTTTATGTTTTTATTTCAACCATTTTTTATACATCTTTAAATGTTTTTATAAAATAAAAAAGTATTAATTTATTAATAATTGCTTCTTTAATCATTAAATTAAAAAATTAAAAAAAAAACATTCGATCCATTTTGTCGGTAGGAGTCCTCTGATCAACTAGCATTTTTCTTAGAACTAGCTATATTCCTGTATATTGTTTGATGAACAAGACTGACTTTGTCGTACTCTTTGCACATTGTAAGAAAAGCAGATTCGAAATATGTTTCATCATCATATGTGATTGGAAATTACAAGATTTAAAAGAAAAAGTAGTATTGCTATACTTACTCTCATTTAATAAAAACCCATAAAAATATGGAAAATATAACAAAATAATCTCAACCTTGGTAGACGTGAAGTACAAAATTATGGCCTTTCAAAATAATGGTTATTTAATTGCATTACAGAGGATTAAGGTGGAAATGTTCTTTATTTTGAGTTCAGAAGACTTTCTTTTTTACTTATTTTTTTAAGGATTACTGCCTCATAAAATATATAGTATGAGTAATGCTACTATGGCTTCTAATTTATACCACTCACTTTATCTTCTTGATGTGGAACTACATTATTGTGCCAAGTGGCTTATTAGAAAAATTAAAAATACAAAAATAAAATGGTAGAGGAAATTGAGGGTTTTGGTCTTTGTTTTTTATGTTTTTGGGTGCCATTTTATTTTAAATATATATGTTTTAAATTTTTTCAAGGGACAAAGTGAGTGATATAGTTTAGGAGTCACTTAAATTAGACAGCAAACCAGAGATGCCACAAAAGGATAATGATGGGTCTTGACATTAATATCAATATGGATAAAACCAAAAGATAAAAAAGAGATAATTCTCCACATGGAGTGTGAAGAACCATAGTACAAACATTTTTACAAATAATATTCCAACTTTACTGACTGTTAAACAAAACCTTCCTAAATAACATTTTTGGTGACTGTTTCGTGGCCGTCACAGATTCTAAACTGACAAAATTTCAAATTTTTTGTAGTGCGTATAAGTAATTGAGGTGTTTAGAAAGCTGCTAATCGTGTTGTTTTAGGTTTGATATGTTTGAACACGTGTCATTAAACATGCGAATGTAGAGCATACTTTAGAATGCATATTTATACATATGAATAGTGTTGGAGTTTGTAAAAACATTAATGGATTTGTGTGTGAACGTAATGTTTTAAAATTATATTTATATTGTTTGGCTAAATTACATTTGGATGTAATGAGCATGTAATGAGCGAATGCAAACGTATTTGATCTATTGTGTACACATAATTATTCTAGTGCAAACCATATGCACTACTGTGCAAATGTGTGTGTTTAATGTTCGAATATATGATCGTGGTTTGAAATCTACAAATTTAAATATCCAGCTATGTTGTAAGACTAAAAGAAGAGACATACTATTGGAAGGAAATTAAAATAAAAAAAAATCTATAGATGAACAAAATACATAAACACAATATATTCATTGATACTGTTAGGCTGGATCTCCACCCTTTGAAATCCATTCCGTGCCACTCTTGCTCAACCTCGTCCTCCTTCGCCGATCTCTCAAATCTCTCAATCTTGGTGTTGCTTCTTTTCATCTAAGTTTCCACCGTGCTTTGCTGCCATCAGGAGCTCTCTAGGGGGCCATCAGACCACCCTCACTTTTCCCCCTTCACTCAGTCTCTTCCTGCCCCCTTCTCAGATTCACCCAAAACCCGTGCCTAGAGCGCTCTCTCTCTCTCTGTCTCTCTCTCTGTGTCTCTCTCTCCTTGGGTTGCGTTGCTGCCAACCATAAGATATTCCCCCTTCGCCACCCTCTGGTTTCTTAAGGACTTCCACCCACTACTTTCCCTACCTACGTTCTCATGTTATGCTTAGATTGGCCATTGTTCACTGTACTTCGTCACCCACAGCCACCCTCTGCCGCATGAGAAGTTCCCCCAGCATTGGGTCCCCACTAATCTACCCAGATTTGCATCCGTCATCATGCACTGCTGCTGCTGCTGCTGTGCCGCCGCACAATGTGCACGAACACTTGTTTGACCCCTTAGACGACGCACTCGATCATCCAGATAATTGCCTTTCGCAATGTAAATAAAATCCTAGACAACCCTTGGAATACAAACACTGGAAACTATGTTTTATTATAGTCTAGTTGCGTGTAGTTAAGTGGCCAAGGGCTTTTGTAGTGTTCGGATAATGACTATAGTTGGAGATGAATTGTTGGTAGAGGGCTAGGTGAGGCGTTGGGAATCGCATGTAGTTGTGAAAATGTGAATTTTTTTGTTATTATATTTTGTTTGTTGTCGTACTTTGCTATGCTATGTCATCCAATAACCGCTTGTTACATTATTACATTTTATATATTGCATGTCAATAAATTGTGTGAATTATGCTTTGTTTTGTGTGTGTTTATCACGATCCTAAGCCAATATGAGGTATTATTTCGGTAGAGCTCTCCTGGTCATTCGAGAGGAGCTGAGTGACATCCCCTAAGTAGTCGTTGAGTGACAATGGGCTCAGATGAGATGATGATGCTTTCGTGTTGATTTCGTGGCCTCTCTGCTGGCGGAGGTTAGAGGATACTTGGTCACTTACGTGTCGGGTGCGGAGTTGGGTATTACTCCTTACGAAATCACATGTATGGTCACTATTTGTGGAGTGCTGAAAGGAGCCAAGGTGCGCACATGGTCCATAGGGGAGACCATGGTGCATGCTTAATTAAATGGATGCTTTAAAAATGGAAATGTGGATTTTTGGTGTGCGCGGCATTTTTTGTAAATTGTTGAGAAGGATATTGGTTTTGTGCACTGTTTGAAAGCTCTAATTTTTCAACTACTGTGATATGTCCACTTTTTCTGTATTTGTATTTTTGGGTGTCATTCTATTGACTTGCTAGGATTGCAAAATCTCACTGTGTTGTCCCCACCTGTTGTTCTGCACTGCAAAGCCGTAGGCTTTTCTGCAGAGGATGGTTATGAGCTCGGAGGGCCAGCCCCACCCTAGGGGTGAAGACTTGGGGATTTCTCCCTTGTGTTGTTGTTGTGGTGTAGCTTTTACTTTAATCTCAGTCGGATGACTCTGATATATAATGGAATTACGTTGCTGGGGATCTAATTTGAATTTCTAGTACTAGTGTTCAGACTACCCTTATTTTTCATTTTTCTGCTGCGTTTATAAACTGTACTTTTGTATTGCATGCTTGCACACACTTGCTTTCATGTTATGCGAGGGGTTTTTGACCTGAGCGGCCAACATCCCGTTGTTGCGACTCCTGCCAGAGTCCTGTGGAGGTCAAGGGCGCCTTGTCTTTTGTTTTATTAAATGGTTAG
Organism: Platycarya longipes; assembly: GCA_036559045.1. Lineage (NCBI taxonomy): Eukaryota > Viridiplantae > Streptophyta > Magnoliopsida > Fagales > Juglandaceae > Platycarya > Platycarya longipes. The sequence continues at coordinate 28,100,443 of CM071800.1, read as the reverse complement.
AGATCTAAAAGATGGTGATTGATATCAGTTAACATGCTGGGGAGCTGGTCAAATAAGGCATGAGTTCCACAACTATTTGCAGAAGTTTCTCTTTACTATTGTTTTTTTCTTTATAATTTTGTTGTGTTTAGTATATTTGGCTGTGTTATTTGGCCAGAATTTGGATTATGATTATTTATTTCAGCTGATGTTTCATCCTCTCAACTATTAGTTTCATACAAATGACGGATATCTCAGAAGACGAGAGAAGCCTTCATGAAATTTTGAAAAATGCAGCTAGAATTATCAAGATTTATATCTTATTCTTTTGGTTTATGGTAGGTGGAGGAAAAACAAAATGTTTCTCAAAGTACAGTTGCCTTGGAATGTCATAATCCCTGCCGAAAACTTGGATGCGAAAGGATTGCTGCTCCAACGGTCAATTATCATCCGCCTGTTGGAGGACTTTGCTGCTAGAAAGGCCACTAAGGATCTTGGATATTATCTTGCAGTTACAACTCTGGATACCATAGGAGAGGGGAGAGTTAGACAGCAAACCGGAGATGTAATGTTTCCAGTTGTTTTTAGTGGAATCACCTTCAAGCTTTACAGAGGAGAGATTTTAGAAGGGGTTGTACACAAGGTGCTGAAGCATGGGGTCTTCTTGAGGTGTGGACCGGTGGAAAACATATATCTCTCACATCTGAAAATGCCAGGTTACAGCTATATGCCTGGGGAGAATCCAGTGTTCAATGACAAGGTTTCAAGGATTGAAAAAGACGTCACAGTTCGTTTCATTGTTATTGGGACAAAATGGCTGGAGGCAGAAAGGGAATTTCAAGCATTGGTCAGTTTAGAGGGACATTATCTGGGACCAGTTTCGTAGTGTCGATGATACTGCCTTTGCATCTGGGACCAACAATGTTTATAAGCCTTGTTGATACTCATGCTGCTTGGATCTACTTCAATTAACTTCTTTTGAGTTCTTGTAAAGTAATTCGCATTTTGACATATTTGTGGTAGTAAGTTGCAATTTCCGTTAGCAGGTGTCCACTTGTGCAAATTAATCAAGGGTGTATCCTCTGTGCAAATTTGCTGGAATAGTACTTCAGTTTCCAGAACACCTCTGTTCAGGATTTTAGATTATGTCTCGCTGGTAAACTTTGGAATTGCAACATCTCGTGGAACCACAGCAAGAATGTTACCGACAGCTTGCATTCAGTTTTGGGGGACTCTCTTGATTCATGTCGTTGTAGGCTTAAGCAGTATAGTCCCACATTTTTGACCCTTCATGTTTGATTTAAGTAGTCGACCTTTTTCCATTCAGCTTTGTGGCGATTAGTTCCCTAAGTGTCTCGAAATGATCGTCTTTTTCGTCAACTATTTTAGAAAGATTTCTTCTACTTTTTCTTTCAAATTCGTATGTGATTTCTCCCTTTTTATTTCATATCTGTGCAATGACTCTTCTCCACTGAGCTTTGTATGCCTAATGGATTCTAATTCCTCATTGTTGGGAAAGGATGTTACAGACTTGCCTTGGGCTAAAATTTGTGATATTGCTCTTGGAGTAGGGAACTTTTATTTTTTTTGGATGAAGAGGAAAAATTGCATTTCATTTATTAATAATAAACATTACAAATAAATTTAAAATATATATTACAAATTAATTAATCGACGATATGAAGCTTCTCAGTATATTAGTATAACATGATTTAACATTTTTTAGTTTTAGCTGTAAAACTCTCTAGAATATCGTCTTAGAGATAACTCAATTTTATTATTTTATTTAAAGCAGAGCGATAACCAACCAACAAACAAATCCCGCGCTCTTGGAGTTGGGACTAAACATAACATACAGCTCACTGATGGATATTCATTCCTTGATGCTAATTAACAAGCGTCCCGTAAACATCATAAAGAGTTGAAATGGGTTTGCATACACTGAAACCTCTCCCTCTCCGTCTTCGTCTCCCTCCCCCTTCCCATCTCCATCCCCATCCCCAAACAAACATGACAGAAACTAAAGAAAAAACATAGAAATGACAATCACGACGAAAATTAAAAAGCAAAACAATGAATTTAATCCAAATTAGACTCTTTCTTCCCCCTCGATTCCATCAATTTCCAAAAAATATGAATATGATAGGGGAAGGCGTTACTCTTCATACGAAAGCAAGACGACTTTTTTCCACTCTTCATATGTAATTTTCTACGAGGGAAGAAAACCAAGTCCCGATCGAAAAGATCTAAACATATTTCCCAAATCGGGTCAACTTTACTGGCTCCAAGAGAGACCCTTAAGAAAGAAGTGGACATAATTTCAAATTGATCTTTGTTTTTCTCAGCAACCAAACTCAAAGAATAGAAAAAGAACAATAAGCTAAAATTTCACTATATCGGTAGTGATGTTGAAGAGGCTAGTTCTACGACGGCGACGGTTGATGTTACTGTGGGCCTATGGCAAAGAAAGTATTTTTGAGCATGGCTCGCAACCTGCATCGACGAGTGTATCTTCACAAGATTTGGAGCTTTTTTTGGGGGCTTTCGTCGGCATCTGAATGCAGATGGGAGAGGGGGAGGGAGAGGGAGAGAAAGAAGGAGAGAGAGAGATTTTTCGTGCAGTTCCTTCGGCGTAGTGCAAATGGAGGGAGAGAAAGGAGAGGGAGACGCTTCAAGTATATGCCGATTCATTTCAATTCTTTATAAAAATGCCTACGTGGCACTCCATGATTGGTCGGTGTGGAATTAATTTTCACACCCATCTGGCCTAAAGTGCCACTCAAAGGCTGAAGTTGTCGAAAACTAAGCAATGTAAGCCAGTTGTGATTTTTATGCGTCTATCTAGAGATTGAGATTCTGCTTTATGAGTCGAGCGCCTTTACAAAATGCTTTTTATGGCAACATTTTGTCGTGGTGAGACATTTACCTCCTCAATATTACACATACTCAGGTCAGTTTTACTGAGGAGTATGTGTAGAAATTGATTCAACACCAACAAGCCTCATTCTTCTTCGTGGGCCTGTCTTACACACAATTTTAGCAATCCTTTCCCCTTTCCCCTTTCCCCTTTCTCCTCCAGTCCTCCTTCCCCTTTGTTATGAGTTTGTGGGAGAACACGTGTAACAGTCAAGGGTCAAGGAAGAAACCGACCAAAATAAGTACGACGTCGTAAGGAATTAAAAGGAAACACAACGTTTAGAGGAATGAAACGTAGAGTCTAAGACTTCGTTTATTTCTACAAAACTTCTCACCTTATTTCTATCATTTGATTTTTTTTTAAAATTTTTACATAAAATAATATTAAAAAATATTTTAATAATATTTTATTTAATTTTTAATTCAATTTATCTCATATAAAAAAACAAACTAGACTTAACTGTCTAGAACTTGAGCCTTTATTACTTTTGTTTGGATTAATTGTATTTTCTTTCTTAACTTTCATTGGACCACGTGGAGACTAGTTTGTTATAACATAAGAAGTGGCTCTATAGCAACGCATGGGGATCTCTATAGGATCCCGCTAATGCAATTTTTATCTCTTTTTTTTTATTATTTATTTTTATTTATTTTTAACACTTAAAAAAATAATCACAAATACCATTAAAAAAATATATTCTTAATAACTATGTTGAGGACGTGTCTCGCCGACCTCTTGCTCCCATTACCTGCAAGAAGAATTAAGGGAAGATGGTGGCTTTCCACCCGGGAAAGCTCCGACGCTCAAGTTAGTATTCACGTATTTACGGGAATAATTCTTCATGTTCATAGTTGAGGTTTACCTGGTCTATTTATAGGCCTCTGGGGCGGTACATGTCTCTTGTAATGCCTTACATAATTATCGTGATTGCGTATCTGCATGATATATCTTTCCGAGTTTGTTGATATTCCGTATCTGCTTGAAATCGGTTAGATATATATTTTGGATTCTACAGAATTGAGCCTTTAGTATGATTTTCCTTCCTGGTCGTGGGCTCCCATCGCTGTTGGGCCTTTTCCTTCCTGGTGGGCTCCTTTGACTGTTGGGCCTTTGGGTCAAATCTGATCCTACAAACTAAGTAAAAAATAAAAACCCATTCTTGGATCCCGGATTTGGGATTCCCATGTGTGGGCTTGGCATTCCTCAAGAGAGAATTGGATTTAACCAGGTATATAATATCCCATATACTCCATCGGAGTGCTCTCTCTAATCGCTATTCACTATTATTCTTTGCAAATTGAGTTCTCTCTATTCCATATATTAACTTCAGCATCATCAAGGTACTACGACTCCCTCGAACTCTCCTCTCATTCTTAGTTGACGCAGATTGTAGACAAAATTCTTGCAACGTGGAGTTGTTGAGATCCGTGAAACACGACAACAATACGTAGGTATCATTTTTTCTTTGGAAAGGATGAGATTCCTAATTAGGAAAGGGTCCTTCGGTTTCCAGGATGTACATTATATATCATGTCATTACTCATGAATACTCACTACTCTCGCCTTGTTTGTTAGTTTTTTGATCGAATGACGTGAAAAATGAACTCTGTTATATGTTGGAAATCTTGACTCAAATCAGTATCTTTATATATACAATTTTCATTTTTTATAGTTATTTCTTATAATTTAAAATTAACTATTTATTTAAATTTTTTTACATTAACTTTTTTTAATCTGGGATGTTTATAATGATTTTTTATTAATCGAGTTTGGGAGATGAGTGTAAATTAATTGAGTAGTGGTAGTTTGATCAGGGGGCTTTGTCTAATTAATGTTTATCCCTCTGTATGCTTGATTTAAGTTTTTAATCATCACTTTGGGTATAACTTGTAGTTGTTAATGTAGCCTTCGATGTGCATTAATGGCTAGCTGCTCCTCATTAATTTGTTAATTCACTCTCAATGCATCAAATCAATATGTGGTTCAATATGGTCTTTCATTACTTAAAAAGCAAGGTCTTCTCACACCCTTTGCCTGCCTCAATCATTCCTGATCAGATCAAAGTCTGGGGTTACCATCCTTGAGATTTGCCTGCAGGTAATTCTTCATAAACCCAACTGCGCATCACGACCATAGCTGATTGTTCTAGCAGCGAAAGCATCACGACCGTAGCTGATCATTTTCTTCATTGACCTGGCCATCTTAGTCGTAGCAGCTAGCAGTGCAGCTCCATTACCCCTTTCTTCCTTCTTTTTCATAAATTTTAATTTAATTGTGGCGCCCTCAACTTCTACGTGTGATTCGATGAAAGTTGTGGTACCGAAACAATCACCACATGATGGATTACACACCCTATTACCAAGTTCTAGTGTATGCAAACATGTAATATATGTGCAACATAAATAGCGTAGCAGAACAATAAAAGGATAGTCAAGCTAAGTAACAGAAAAATTAAAACAGTATAACCCAAAAAGTAATAATCTTCCAAGAGGTTATACATCATCCGACTAAAAATATAAACAAAGCGGTAATAAATCCCACAACAAATATAAGAAAAATACAAAGCTCCATGGTCATTACTCCTTTGGCGGAGTGAGTCTCTCCAGTCCATACTCTCCCTTTGCATAAAGGTTTACTTTTCTATGGAACGGATCAATCGTAGATAAGAATATCACAATGAGATTTTATAATCTCAGTAAGTAAATCAATATGCAACAACCAAGTGTTTGAAACAAACATTTATACAACCAACAAAATAAGATAGCCAGACATTCAAAATATCGCAATATCTATTTTTCCACCTTTTTTTGTTCCTCCAAAAAGAACACAAATAACTAGAACTACATCAGCCAAAAATCCCTTCAGCTCAAACACAACCACTTATTACCATGTATATCATGATCTTCCTTTGGGACCATCGGTACATAATGAATCAAAAATAAAGAATAGCATGATCATTTTCTTGATGAAAAGTCACATTTAGAGCATTCGTGCCACGATTGTAAAACATTTTCCCAGAACAAGTACACATACTATCACACAATTAACATGCTTTCAATGCTATTTAAATAGTTTCCATTTGTATGTTTCAAGTAACTTGCACCGTAAGCATCTCAAACACCACAATTATTTGTTTTGGTTGTATCTATGTGGTGTGCATATGTTGCTTCCCCTCCTTATAAGAGGAAAAAAAATATTTCCTGGGTGAAAATTATGCAAATCATCAGCGGGTACAGCTAAAACAAAGCTACACAAGTCGCAGTAATCATCTATAATATTACAATTAAAGCGTTATGGACTACGTAGGCATAATAATTGCACACATTATATATGTGTCACTACAACAATTGTTAGTTTTTGCTGCTTTTTTTTTCCCCAATGGACATTTGCCGCAAACTCTCAATGGCCTAGCATCAACTCATCCTCTCACGTCGGCTAAGATAATCGCATTCAATTGGGACCCTTTTGCGGTGACACTTGGGCGTAAGAATAGAAATTGTCGAAAATTGCTCGGTTAGCTCCTATATAGACCACGATTGGTTCATTCTCCGCTAATAAATATATTTGCTATGATGTGATCTCGCGGCAATAGGTTTTGGCCATTTTTAAACCAAAATTTACGCTTTTGGGGCTTTAGAAACTTTTATCTCTCTAAATTATAGAAAATGTTGAAGAGTGTCCCACTCATTAAAACATCAAACTAGTTATAGAACTCCTTGGAAGTTTAGAAGATCTTCTAAACTTAATTTAATCCGAGTCTTTATGTCTACTGAAAATCAATGCATATGCACAACAAGAAAACTCTATTCTCATGTCTTTAAAGAGCTTTTTTCTAGTTTCTAGAATCTATTCAAGATTAGTACTAAAAAACTAAATAATTTGGAAGCTGAATATCATATAAAAAAAGCATTAAAGATTCAACTACAATATTACAAGTGTTGGATGCATATATATTACAAGTGCATATATATCTTAGAAGTTAGAACAAATAAAAATGGTGGGTCCTCGATCGTGCCAAGATTGGGTATACGTGTGTATTCCCCACAAATTATTCTTCAGTTTCATTTATATAGGGAGCATGCAATACTATTAAATCATAGGCCGAATGGTTGGACACCAAATTTCACGCCTCAAAATTATTCAGCAAGTTATTGATGGCCAGAAGTATGGCCAACTTTAGCACTCATGACATGGGCTAAGTAGCTAGTTATCATTACCATACTGCCGTAGGAGATGTACTCATTGTACTTGCGAGAAATAAAAACTAGTTAGGCGGAAATTAAGTCTTTGTAGAGCTTGAAAAGTAATATTGTTTGAAACAAGCAGAGTGTGCCCAAAAAATTTCTACTAACCCTAAACTACTGAATACTCTTGCTTAGCAAAGGTCTTGCTCCTCTAGAGGTTTTCCAATCAAGTAAACCAATCTGTACTTTGCTTCAACTTGGTAGGCCTTAAGTTATGATTTTGCCTGTATAGCACAACACATTTCTAGATAAGTTATGAGATGCAATGTCGAGTATGCTTGTTAAAATGCAATCAATATACTGCTGGTCAAGTTGAAAATATTATTCTTTCGATAGGTTTGCAAATTCATGAAACTCTATACTATTGTTACTTGCAAACACAACATCTAGTGCTAAGCATGAATATAATAGCAAAGCATAGTAGTTGAGTTTTAAGTTTTCTAGGGATTAAGCTTTATATTAGAACAATTCCTGCTTGTTAAAGTTGCAAGATATATATGAGTTGGACACTATACAACAATTCAGCCTCACAACTAGCGGTTTTTTCATGGAGTACTTTCGTGTAAAATTACTGTTCAACTTCTATTATCCCTATGGTATTTCTAGTTAGATTGTACATCTATTGGAAAAAGTTTATACGTTTTAATTTTTATAAACTTCTATTATCCCTATGATATATTATATATATATATATATCAGTTCTAAGCATATATATCTTGTGGTGCAAAACTAGAAACTTATCTAATATTGCAGTAATAATGTATTAGTGTAATATTTGAGGATCAGTATCCCTTAAGACTAGTGTCGAGTATTGGGATAACTATGATTTAAACAGAGTATGTTAGTGAAACTTAAGTACTATATTTAATATGAAGTCTAATAACATGAGGGCTCAATATTATATAATAAATGACTACTGCAATCATGTATTATATAATATTGAGGGTTTAGTATTGTCAATATGTTAATGGTTAAAAATTTTTTGGATTCGAATTCGTTCTAGGCAAATTTCATGGTTGGAATTGGAATTTTTTACCAAATATCATCTTAAAACAGGGTATAATATTCTGGTTTGAAAATGTGAAACATCAATTTTTACGGCAAACATTATGGGTATAATAATCTAATAATTGCGGGAAAAAATTTAGTACCTAAAACGCTCAACAAAATTCTCCGGCTGCATTAGGGCACGCGGCATGCGAGCTGGCTAATTCCAGTGCTGTCCTATGCGACGAGCACGACCCTACAACAAGATAAATTGGGTGAGTTAGGAAAACATACAACTACGATTTGGGATAACGCCATTAATACAAGTTCTCCATAATTAAATACCATATCTTACCTCCGGCGATAATGTTTCTCCCGCAACTCACACTTACGGCGGTATTAATTTTGCTGGAGGTGAACCCATAATAAAAACACTTACGATTAGGGTTTTCGACAGAGATATGGATGCAGAGAATGAGTGGCTTCATTATCAGCGCTGTGATTGACTTCAGACATTCGGCATACAGCAGTTCCCTTCAATGCTTTCTTGGTGTCAAAATCGCGGTATATGCATTATCAACTCCGGCTGCCAGATTGCGGGGAGAGATGGAGCGTATGTCACCCTAAATTATCGGTATTTAGTATGCAAGCTAATAAACACAACTAATGGGCTTTTACCGCAGTTAAATCATTTTCTGTGACGAATCCACGACCCAACTAAAAATCACTAATGTTGTAGTGCGTGCACAACTAGTAGTCAAAACTTGAACTAATTTGCTAGACAATAAGCTTTTTTAAATTGGTAAACAACTAAGCAAGTGATATTTTACATCCAATTAGTATAGGCTATCCACTTGCAATATGACAAGTATAATTTAATGTTACTACAACATATAAGGCTTATTGTGGCGACTGAAATTCACCGCAAAAAGCCTCAAAATCACGGCAAAAGCTCATTTGACGTGTTTTGAGGGTCGCAGATAAACTGCGGCTATTTGGGCGTGACATTCGCCCCGATTCTCACTGCAATGATTCCTCCGCAAATGTTAGGTGTTGTTTGCGGCGATTTGGACGTTTCACATACAAAATCAAAATTAAAGATTTTTTGCCACGAGTTGAGTTCGCTGCAAATAGTGTCAGAATTAAAAAAAATATAATCAATTAATAAAAAGTCAAAAAGTGGCCCCATACGAAATTATATATATATATACATATATATATATATGCCATCAAACAAGATCACATAATTATATTACATAAATCTTCACATAAATATATTGATGTGAAAATGTCAAAACAACCAACATTTCACTTAGTTAGAGAACACAAAGATGTAAATATCCAAAAGAGATAAATAAAGTAACCTGCATGCATGATCTTAAGTCCTTTGCATGATTGAATTCCATTTGAAGAACCTCCTAAATATGCACGAAATTAAAATATGCACCAAAAAGGAATTTTTCTCTCATGTTTCATTAATCCATTAAGCTAGTATACACTAATTTTGTACTTTTGCATACGCCCAATATGAGCTAAGAAACTAGTGTGGGACAATTCAAGAAAATTATAATTATAATTCCTCTCTCAAATGACCAACAACAGGTGCTATAATATAGAAATGCTCATATATATATATATATATATATATATATATATATCTTCAGCCAACACTAAGCACATGATCTCACACTTTTAGATATATATACACATGAAATTACACTTGTAAATAATTTTTTTTGCGGCCAAGCAATGCAAACATCCCATTACATAAACATGTAAAAATAACAGGTTCAATACAGCATATTACCAACTTTTGCATCATCAAGCCAATATATTTAGAGTTGGCCACTTTAATATCATAATTACACATTATGACTTAGCTAACAGTAGGTAAGTAATTATGTCCTAACTAATATGCGACCTGTAGGAATACTTTGGTGGGTGAGCTCTCCAACAATTTTCATCCAACCATGCAGGGTAATTGGAATTCTCTAGGATACAATTGCAAGCACCTATACAAAAACAGAGTAGACTCATCTCATCATTCTCGTTCTAGACTGATTTTCTGCATATGTCCATATAAGTAGTAACTCAAACCTCCTTCACAAAACCTCCATCCAAACTTATTAAGTAAAGGTCCATCCAGATTTCTTTACCCCAAATTTAGTGAAAATTAGACTCAAGATAAGAGTTATCCATCAACAAATATGCAGACCAGAGTAAATATTATAGATCTAGTAGCCAAACACAGTACAATGCAGAACAATTTCATTCAAAACACGTACAAGTGCATGCAGAAGAAATATATGTATATCTTGTAACTTTCTCCCTTGCTAACTGGTTCAAAATGTTACAAAAATAACTCCATGCTGTTAAACTAAACAAACTCAACCTAATAATATTGACTTTGTTTTGCAAAAACAAAAATTACAGATTAACTATAAACAGAATCACCCACGTCGTTACAAAAAAATTACAAAGAACCAATAGATAGATAGATGTTACCACAAAATCACCCATGCTGCTCTTGACATCTTCTTCTGTCACTCACTCACCATCAAACTTTAGCCATAAAAAAATAAAATAAGTGCAGTTAAGAATGAGCAAAAATCAGAAACCTAATAATTTTTCAGTTCTTCTCATAAACCTAAAAATCATAAACCTTATTTTCTAGCTTTGGAAATAAGAAACATTATATGTTTTGTTTAGTTACAATAAAGCAATGAAACCTAATGAAAAAGAAACCAATAGGCAAAAGGCAAAAGGCAAAGGTACAATCCTAATACAAACAAATAATTGAAAGCTAATGGAGAAGTCATCAATAAAGTAAAAAATAAAATAAATGGAAAACAACTTTAAACTATTAACCTCCAAGAGACACCCCCAAATCCATGTTTGGATTCATTTAAACTTTTCATCGATGTATTCTTAGATGACCTTGAATCCTACATTAACCACAAAAAAAAAAAAAAAACAATTGGCATGGGAAAAAAAGTACAACAATGGCTGAGCATTACCACAAGGGGAACTTCATTGCATGTTAGAAAGCTATAATAATTAAAAAATCAAGAAACTTTACCTTTAGACTAGACTCCACATCTAGATCCACAAAACCAGAGGCCAAAAAAGCATAAGCATAGCACTCACAACCATACAATGGAACTTTTACCTTTGGATCATACAAACATTGAAAAGAGCAAATTGGATGCTCGAATTTACATTAAATAACATTAATGATCAGTGTGCACAAACTGCATTCAGGAATGCTTCAACCAAGATAGCAATAAAGAAAACATAAATTTAACAACTTCACTTGAAAAGAATGCCTTTTCAGCCCAGAGATTCTATTTTAAATGAACTAATTCTACTTTGGCTTTGTGCTAAAAACAACAAACATCCTTAAACGATTACAAATATTATATATGCTACCCCTAAAATAATAATACAAAATAACACTAGAATTTGCCCCATAAAGAAAAGATATTGTAAGGTATATGTATCATAATCCTTCCCATTAACCAAAATCTCCAATGTTAGTGACATTAGGAGCATATACGATTCTTATGTTAACAACAACTGTAACAGAAAAAATCGAACTTCAAGGCCCATCCCAAACCATCAACTTAGGTGCAAATAATGAGAATCATAAAGTTTTGCTACTTCAAAATCCTAATTCTTTGTTTTCTTGAAACCCTGCTAGAAACAAATCTCTCACACATGCTAAAATTAGCTGCAGTCATTGTATAAATATTTTGATTTCAAACCCCAAATCAAGCTGATAAATACAAGAATTCACCAAATAAAACTAAAATCAACCAAAACTAGACAAAGAGACTAATAGAGAGAGGAAAGAGAGACAAACGGAGGGAGAAAGATATAACGCATGAAAAGGTTTCAAGGGTGGCGGATCGGGGCTGAGGAAGGGTGTGTTAGGTAGCTGGGATGCCGGTGGTGAAGTGGTGAAGAGGTAGTAGCCAATAGTGAAGCGATGGCAGTGCTGGAGCACTAAAGGGCCACGACATAAGAGATGTGCATGGAAGCAATCGGCGACATGGGCTGAGCTGATATTGATGGGGGATGGTCGCCAGCCGGTGGGGAAGAGGATGGGAGAGGTGGTGGCGGCCACGGCTGCGCACGGCGGCACTGGGTGGAGAGGGGGCAAAATGGGCGGAAGAGGAGAGGGGGGGGGGGGTTGTGGTGCGGGTTGGGGGGAAAATAAGGAAGAAAAGAAAGAAAAGAAAGAAGAAAAAGAGGAAACTGAAAAAGAGAAGAAAAAGAAAAAGGAAAAAAAAAAAAAGAAGGGAGAGAAGAGAGGTATAATCCTCACAACTTGGGTTATAAAATTGATTTAATAAAAAGAATTTCAAAACATTAAGTTGAATAAATTAATTTAAACACAATGACTAGTTAAAATAAAATAATAAATAAAACACAACAACACCATAATTTAAAGTTAAACAATAAACTAATTTAAATTAAAGAGTAATTTAAATACAAAACATTAATTAATATTAAAAAAACACATCAATTTAATTTCCATAACTTAAAATCATAAAATAAGTTCAACGAGAAATTCGATAAATTTAAAACAGGAGAACCAAAATTAAATTAAATAAAATAATCATTCAATTAAAATATACAAAAATACGGAATATCACGGATTTGCTATCGGGGGGTTATGCGAGCTTGGTTTAATTTTTAAAAGTATCTATTTTCGGCACTTTAGTATCGCCGCAAATAGATTGAAATTTCGCCGCAAAATAATTACCTCAGTGAAATTAGCAATGCTAAATGATAAATGCTGCTATTATAGAAAATTTGCGGCTAAAGCTTTTGCTGCAAAAATAAAAACGCCGCTAAAACGTGCTTTTGCTTTAATTTGCAGTAGTATTTGACTAGCGGCTAGAAAAAACGTAGCAAATGCCACAATTTGCGGCATAATTTACTCCCAGCTAAAAAAAATGCAACAAATGCCACTATTTGTTGTAGTGTGTAGCCTTCAATTATAAGATATTCTAACTTGAATATATATATATATATATATATATATATATATATATATGGCAGTACGTATCTAGCTAGCCATATGGAGGTTTCAATTAGCAAGTACCAATGTTCAAGTGAATTGGCTATTGTAACTACTTCATTTGTGAATTTTATAGTAATAGAAACATATTCCCTACCAATTCAAGATTTGTAATTGTGAATAATACTCTTGTTTAGCAGGCCGCAAAAGATTTACGTCGTTAGAAAAGATGAGTCCTCTGAATTGATAAGAGATAACAAGTAGAACATGGTAGGTGATATTGGAACCATACGGCCGGAGTATATAACAGAAGACAAGATTTAATCGGTGAAAAGTTGAAAGCCCTCTAATGAACTTATCAACGGTAAAACCATCCATCTTTAGCCAATCAAGAGACTCAATCCACTTCAAGAATACAATACAAATTCCACTTCCAACTCCTTATATAAAGACTCTCTCCTATCAGACAACCAACATGCTTGCCTCTTGTTGTAGGGGCTCCAAAACCTCTGAATGGCTCATCTATCTTGGTTTCCTCTTCCGGACTATTGTGGGTTTTGAATAGAAATTTGAATGCTAAGAACTTGAGTGAAGCCTAAGAAACAACATAGGAGAGAATCAAACCTCTTCCAATTCACCAATACAAAAGTCACTTCATCCTAGCTATCTACCACAACTAAAATGACCTTAATATACATGTTCTATTTACAAATATTTCTTACAAATGTTTGTGCGTACAATTAGAGTTTCCCTTTGAGAAGAAGAAATCCACATTTTGGCCTAATTTTATATTCTCCTGCTGCCAATTGTCACAAGCGCAAACAGCTAGTGCCCTAGACATTGGATCTAATTGTGCCTCATGTGTTGTCAAGAAAGGAAATTGAATTCTAGTACTCAGTTTTAATTTCTGTATGATCAATAGAACTCATTTCTTTTCTATATGTAGGGACAAAAGAAGGAAACTAAACATAAGATCTGATTTTGCTCCATTGAGGCTGCCGGCTTGAGCTTGTCTGTCCTTGTAATTTGGCATGCAATATCTTGCAAAGTCGTTGAATTCTTTTCATCATGATAAGGACTCTTAAAAATTATTTTTGTCTCATGTGAATGTGTTGCTTGAAGATGCTGGGGAAAGCAAGCTGTGACAAACAAAACTTTTAAGTTTACCTTCAATAACACCACTACTGGCATTTTAATTAAGAAATAGTCAAAACAACCAATTAAGTTCGCCAAAAGATTGATATTACTAAGTAATGAGTATATTAATTCTTTGGATTTTATGGAATTATACCCTGAGCATACTGAGCAAATTTGAATGTTTATGTAAATTTGAAGGAGTATATGGATCGATTTGTTAGATGAAAAACTAAAACTAAAAAATAAAAATTAGGAACCTCAACTTCAAGGATATGCCAAATTAGAATGCAGAGAATGGTTCAGCCAAATAATTAGTATTCTACAAAGACGTATGGATGGTAAGATGCTAACGGTAGATGGCACCTTGAAAGTCATACCAAATATTAATAATGAAGAAATATAAAACAATTAAGAAAGCTGACAACATGCAGAGCATCAAGCTAGAGAACAATTCAAGCAAATTGCTGGTCGAATTGGTCTCTTTCAACAGTCAACACCCTCTCTATCATACTTTGTATTAAATTAATTTCTTTAACGTGTCAAGAAAGCTTACACAATGCAAAAGCATCCGGACACTTCAACGAAAATGCTGTTTCTTTAACGCGTCCTTCAGCACTAGTTTATGGCCCATCACTAATTTATTTAGGAGTAATACTATATATAGAACTTATCTTATTCCACCTCATCTTAATTTTATTATTATAAATTTTTCAAATTTTTATACAAAATAAAATAAATAAATTATCTTTTTCAAATCTTAAGACAATAATAAATATTAAAAAAATAATATTTTAATAATATTTTATTAAATTTTCATCTTTCATCTAAACTTATCTTATCCAAACGAGACCGATTTCTAAATGAGGACGGTTCATGTAAATCTAGATAATTATGTCTTTAAAAGTTTTTAAACTTAATTTTATTATTATAAAATTTTCAAATTTTCACACAAAATAAAATAAACAAATTATCTTTTTCAAATCTTAAGACAATAATAAATATTAAAAAAAATAATATTTTATTAATATTTTATTAAATTTTCTTCTTTCATCTAAACTCATCTTATCCAAACGAGACCGATTTCTAAATTAGGACGGTTCATGTAAATCTAGATAATTATGTCTTTAAAAGTTTTTTAAAATTACAATAATATCTTTCTCAAATTACAATAATTTTCATTTATTGAAATCTATAAAATAAAAATATTAATATGTCCACTCAATTTGACACTTTATTTTGATATCTCATATATTTTATTTATTTTTTAATTTTTTTTTAACTTCATGGTTAAAGAAATGATAGTTAATGTATTGATTTTTTTTTTATATTTTTTAAAAATATTTTAAAATGATAAGAAAAATAAGAATAAAAAAATATAAAAAAATAATTAATGATATAATTAAGCAATACTATTCAAACGACACAATTGTGCTACTCAAATGACAAAATAATACGACTCATATATCAATAAACTGCATATACAGCCCTTATTTGGAAAGTGCGCATAGAACTTGTCTTTATTTAAAGTGTCACTCTCCGATAGGATCTTTCCTAGCGCGTCCATCCCATTCAAGGCCTCATCAACTAATGTTGCTCCAGGCTTGAATACAAGGACAGTGCTTGATGCAAGCCTATTTGTATGCGCACACCCAAATATAAGTAGTAAAAATATTATTTATATTTGGATGTGAGCGTGCAAGTAGGTTTGAATCAAGATTTATTGTATAACAATGTTAAAGAGTAGTCACGCTGGCACTTCCTCTCACATAAATAATATTATGCATGATTTATAATACTGTTTATATGGGAAAAAATAGATTAAGTGTAATTTTCCCTCCTCATTTTTTTTTAGTATATATAAAACAAGAATTAATATCGTTGCAGTTCCTGTTGGGGAAAGCCCAGCAGGAAATCCTGGACAATTACCAAAAAACCCCTATGACCCTTCCCCCTCTCTGTCTTCCCATTTGCCATCCCAGAACCAAAATCGCTGCCCCATCTCCATCGCGATTGTCTCTCCCCCCAAAACTTGTCTCTCCCCCATCGCGATCGCACTCCCGTCTCTCCCCCCAAACCCTTTCTCTCACCCATCGTGACTACTGCACGCATAACACTTAGGGTTTGTCGCAACCACTCTCCCACCCCCGATTCCCCCGATTCCCCCCAAACCCCCATCTCCCCCATCGATGACAGTTTGCACAAACGCATAATCCCCTAGTCGTCTCTCCCCAACCCTCCGAATCACATCCACTCTCCCACCCCAAATTGCATTCTCTCTCCAACCCCCCGAATCGCACCCCTCTCTCTTGGTCTCCATTTTTGTAAGTTCTTTCCCTCTCTGTTTCCCCTGTCTTTCCAGTGTATTTTGTGTGATTAACTCAAATAATGGTTTCAAATTTTGAGTTTTGTGTAGATGATTTGATACTTAATTATTTTCTTAGACTTTGGATTGTGCTAGATTTTGTTGGATTTTGTACCTGAATACTCATGTGTTTAGGGTTTAGTTGGTATGGTGTTTCGTTGGTATGATTTGCTTGTTTCTTGATGGGATTATAGTGTCTAAAATCATTATATGCTTTAGGCTTGATCTCTGGGATGTTAAATCATTATAGTGATATTACTGATTATAGTGATGCTCTCGAATTATAGTGATGTTACTGTTGGGATTATGGTGTGTATTAATTTACAAGAAAAAGAAATGATTTTCATCATCTTGGATGGGCTTGATCTTTGTTAGAAGCTGTTTTGAACATTGGTAAATCTGTCGATGTTAAACGAGTAAGTACTGTATCGAGTTAGTGAATTAACTTGTGAGCATCTAGGTTACTATTACATAGGGGTGGGCTCCAACTTCGACGGTGCCAGAGTTGAAATCGACTTTCAACTCCAACTCCGAAATGGAGTCAGAGTTCAACTTCGATCTCTGATCAGAACTCCGTACTCCGATCGGAGTTCATCGAAATTTGCTGTTTAAAATAGAAACCCTAGCAAAAGACGCCAAGTTTCAAGTACCTAAAGTCAAACCTCCATCGCTCAACTGAAAATCGAATAGCTCCAACCCAAAAGACTGCTAGATCTTCATTTATGCATGTCGATGAAGATTGACTCAGATCAGAGTGCGAAAACTTCCGAAACGAAGGCAACGACGCGATGTTCTTTTTCTTAGATAACTTTGCAACGACTCCAGTTTTTGATAAGAGAGGAGATGGAGAACCAAGAGAAGGGAAATGAGAGGAGAGGCTCAAAGTTGAAGTTAGGGTTTTCATAAATGAATATATATATATATATAATCTGTAAAACGGCGTCGTTTAAGGCATTTAAAAAAAACAGGTTGCAAATGGAGAGAGGCCGCGTGAAGATTCGAACCCAAGACGTAAGAGAAGGATAAAACACTTTTAAATCATTAGGCCATTCGGACCTATCCTAATTTTTATACAATATATAATATATAAGCCTTATAGTCGGAGTTCGGAGTCGGAAGTCGAAATCCCACTGGGCTCCAACTTTGACTCTGACCTTCAACTTCCAGAGTTGGCGTGACTTCGACTCCAACTCCGAATTTTGAATTTCAAATTTCAACTCTGATCGGAGTCGAAATCAAAACGGAAGGCTGTCGGAAGTCAGAGGTCGGAATTTTCGCCCACTACTACTATTACAAGCTTCAACGTTGTTGACCTTTTCTTCTCAAACAGAATTGATAAGATAAATATGGACTGGAGAAGCATCATTATCATAAAATCAAAATTAATTTAACCAATGATCAATATAACTCAAACATGGTGCAAAATTTATTAATTAGTGCAGAAAGAAACATAGTTGGAATTATATGAGCTAGATGTGCTGGAGAATATATACTATAGGCTGTATCGACTATAGGCACAAAAGAGAGCATTCTTGTTCATGTATCGACTGTAGCCTGCCTTGAGCTGCATAGGTATGGGGACTCTCCAAATTGATTATAATTTGCTTCAATCCTTGTCTAAGCAAACTACAAGCAAAATTGCAAATTTATATATTTAAGTCAGTATCTCCAAAATAGTATGAGAAGTAGGCCTTACCTCAAAGTCAATATTATAATCAAAAGCAGAAACCATACCCAATATTGATGGCATTCTCCCTCGTCTCCAGTAAACACTCAAATTTTAATTCTCGCTTGGGCAAGGTTGTGAATGCAATTAGGAACCTGATGAGCACAAAAAAGAAACATTATGTCCAAATCTGGTTCTCTATAAAAGAGAAGGGGTACTTGGGAACACTTGTTTACTTCCATTAGACTACGTATTCAATTTTGTAAATGACGCGCCCTTATGTTTCAATTTGTCTTTGATTTTTCAGAATTATGCATGACGGATATACTTCAATTGCTATAGGAGAATTTTCGTATAAGAGAACTTAAGGCTTCAAAGGCAAGAAAAGATGATGTTTTAGAGCGTGAGCATGACGTTCGGAAAAGGGAAGATGACGTGAGAGAGAGAGCGAAGAAGCTGAAAAAGGAAAAACAAAAACTATTGTTTTTGTACTGGCTTTTGACATTTGTAATAGTGTTACTGTGGTTTGGATAAATTCTATGTTAAAGTCCAATGTATGTATTAGATTGGTTTTGAATACCTCTTAGGTTATGCAAATGGTTCGATGATAACCATGTATATAAATTGTATGGTGTTAAATCACCTTGTGTACTAGCTATAATTTGAGCCAATTTTTGATTTTGGTTTTTGAAGACTTTTTTGGTTTATACACTCAAGTATTGCAACCATTTTATGTTTAATGCACTTCAATATCCAAAATGTATAGATGGGATTTGGGTTTTCTTATCTATTTCTTACCTATTTAATTTATCACAAATTAGGAAAGTTAATTTCTTAAAATTACTCATAAAACGAGCTTAATGATCAGATTTAGCATTGTTATTTCTAGATTGGCATGTGAAAAACACTTTTCCAATTAATGATTCTATTTTCTTTATTGCTTTTCCCTGGGTTATGTTCTTTGTACTGCCTTCATGTATCAAAACGTGGCATTCACTGATCAATCTGTATCAAGGATGGTTTTGACAAGTTACTAATCTTATAATAACACTATGGAGATAAAAGTTCAGTAAATTACAATAACTTTGCAATTGGAACTATCTATTGAATTACAAATCCACTCATTTACTAGTCTTACAATAACACTACAAAAATGCACACAAGCATTACAATTTGGTATCCCCTCATATTGAGATGAAATAGCACGAACAAATCAGCCCATTTGGAACTGTCTATTGAATTTTCATAACTGATGGTTGATCTCATTTCCTTTACATCTTCAACTTGCTGATCTGAAATTTTACTGCCTGGTTAATACACAAGAAGGAAACATGGTTAGCATACCTATTTCATTTGTTCCTACACCATTGACACAACAAAGCGACAACATCATCAATTTCTTTAAAACCACTCTCCTAATTTAATATTGCAAAAAAAAAAGAAGCTCTAAAAGCATGTCTTGAGTTAACTCATTTTTTCTAATTTTCTTTTAGGACCAAAGCAAGTAACGTTCAAAACCTCAATAAAACTGAAGTTGTAACTGGAAAAGGCAAGCAACATTCAAAACCTCAATAAAATGGACAAACCTTAAGATCCTCTTAAAAAAGCAAAACTAATAGTTGTTTCCCACCTTTAGTAAGCCTTTTAAAGTACTTATAATCCATAGTCATGGTCCTTGGTTCACCGTTACACTTTCCTTACAGACCAAACTTGAAAAATAATCGAAACATGTTATATTTTTAGCTACCAAATTGTAAACCAAGAGCATGTGGATGAACCAGTAAATAAAATATTTAACTAAATTTCAAAATGGCCCTTTCAAATAGAACTGAGAATATTCCTATCCCAAGACTGTAAACCAGCACCATCCATCAATACACATGATTATTCTTGAACCAATTGGCCTCAAAATACCCATAAAAAAGTTCAAACCCCACCATAACACGACCAATGGTCGTATCCCCGTCAAGAGGTACAATTAGACAACTTCCAAAATTTTCTTCAAAATACGGACTAGTTGACACAGGTGGTGAGGGGGGCGTTTCTTGCCTCAAGTCGTCTGGATTACTCAACGACGGATATTACATAAATGGTGGCATCTGCTCAATACTCGACAATTAGTTAGGAAAAATGGAATGACTTTAAACAACTTAACATATTAATTTTTGGAATCGATAATATATACCTTGTATGAATCCTCAACTGTAATGAAGTCTTTCGGATTACTCGAAGGAGGGTAAGACATATCAAAATGAGGCTGTCATTATGCAATTAGACGTTTGGATTCCCATCTGTATTTTTTCATTCCATTAACGACTGTGAATAAAAAGATTGTCATATCAGTACTATATAAATAGATTGTGAGTTGCTACTAAAGCACAACGTTAGAAAACACTTGATCAAACATAGCCACGAGAATAAAACGAATGTCATATCAGTACTGTATAAATACTTTACAGTAGGTTTACAAGTTCATTTCCCGACTAACATCTAGCATTCATGTAAAAAACTGATACAAGAGTAAGAATCTTCCATGACCAATAGAATAGTGTGGATTTAACATTGCTAATAATCATGTATACCAAAAGAAAGACCACTTGGTAATTTTAAAGAACAGTGAGATGGCTTTAACCATTAAATTTATAACAATGCCACATTATACTGCCTAATCCTAATACTAAATTAAGGTTTCATAAGCACTACCAAGACTGGATCTACGGTAACACCTCATGCAAAAATATCTTGAATTAAAAATAAAGAAGAGACAGTATTAGATGTGGAAGAGAATGATGTTGGCCGTCTCAGGTTTAGAAGACAGATGTTTTGAATATGCAAATAAAATATGGCAAAACTTTTTTTTTCTTTATCACCACAAACAAACTTTACCCTGGGCAAGTTGGCATCTTCATAAATACATTGTGATCCGTGATTGTATTAAAAAATCCAGGTAGAACAAAGCAGCAGCACTCTCAGAAACCTGCAACAAGAGAAGATGAAGGGGACTGCTCAACAATGAAGGGGACAACACAATGCAGGCCAAGGATCAAAGCAGAGCAGAACAGTGAAGGGGACTGCTCAACCCCATCCTGCTGCACTGTTGCAGGATTACCAGAAATGTATAGTGCAGAAATGTGTCTATGAAATGTATAGTTGACCTTACTATTTTATCTTAGAGGATTTGTGTATATATGTAACCTCTACTCTTTGTATCATTGTTCAGATTATTAGTTGAATCAAAAATCAGAGTGGTTCACACTTCTCCCACTTCAATTTCATTCTTTCTCATTTCTCAACCTTCAACACCATTTTCAACAATCTTCAACATGGTATCAGAGAGGGTTTAGTACTCCTCTCATTTCAACAATCTCTCAAGAGTTTTTGGTACGTAGTATCATCTCAACTTCATCTTTCAAAGTTTCTTTCATCTCTCAAAGTTCCTTTCGTCTCTCAGCAATTTTCTCAAACACCTTCTGTGCATACCACTTCACTCACCTTTTTCAATGGCAAACACCCACAATGCTTCCATGTCACCCACAGAAGACCCAACTAAACCCTTTTACCTTCATCACAGTGATAACACTCATACGATTGTTATCTCACCTCCACTCACCGGGCCCAACTATGTTTCATGGAGTCGTTCTTTTATCTTGGCCATTTCGATCAAGAACAAACTCGGGTTTCTCGATGGAAGCATCGTGACCCCGGAACCCTCTGACCCACTTTATACACCTTGGTTGCGCTGCAACAACTTGATCCTTTCATGGATTCTCAACTCCATCTCGAAAGAGATAGCCTCCAATGTGTTTTACATTAGCTCTGCAAGAGAGGTTTGGGAGAAGCTCAAAATACGCTTTTCTCAACCCGATAATGTGCGAATATATCAGTTGCAACAACAACTTGGAACTATTACTCAAGGGACACGATCGGTTGGTGAATACTTCACCCAACTCAACGCCGTTTGGGAGGAGTTGCACAACTATAGACCATTGCCATGTTGTTCTTGTGGACTATGCTCATGCAAAGCACTCAGCTCCATTGGTGAGGTACAAATCTCAGATTATGTTTTTAAATTTTTAATGGGTTTGAATGATTCCTATGAAAGCATTAGGGGACAAATCTTGCTTATGAGTCCAATCCCCTCTTTGGACAAAACCTTCTCCATGATTATTCAAGAAGAAAGGCAACGAGAGGCACGCACCTTGACCCTTCCCATTGCTGAATCTTCAGCATTGGCAGTGGTCAATAATCAAGCCAAGAGAAGGGACAAGATGGATGTATCATGCCAACACTGTGGAAAATCTGGACATACCCGAGAAAAATGTTATAGACTTGTTGGTTTTCCACCAAACTTCAAGTTTACAAAAACCAAACAAGGGCACTATAGCAGCAACACTTTTGCTCCACCTCATGCGGCAAACCAGGTCCTCTCTCAAACGCAACAGCATGAGGAAATGCCACAGCTATTGTTGCTTCAAGATCAAGTTCAGAAACTCATGGCTCTTGTCAATGGAAAGGCACCGCAGCTTAATCATAGCCAACCCCCTGCACCCGAACAGCCAAAGTCGCCTCACCGCTCCAATATGGCAGGTATACTACCTTTCAACAATCTCATTTTTCCAACTTCTACTCTTCATTCTTGTAGTGCGTCTAGTCATCATTCAGCACCATGGATAATTGATACTGGTGCAACAGACCATATGATTTGCTCACCTTCACTGTTCACGACCATCACTTGCACCACACAAGCTCATGTCCAACTACCAAATGGTACTCAAGTCGCTGTCACACATATAGGAACTGTGCAACTCTCACCTGAAATCATGCTCACCAACGTTCTATGTGTCCCCTCCTTCACTTTTAATTTACTATCTGTCAGCAAACTCACTCACAACCCCTCTTTGTGCGTTGTGTTCCTGCATGATCATTGCTTTATACAGGTCCTTTCTTCATGGATGACGATTGGACTTGCTAAGAATAGTCATGGTCTTTATTACCTTCTACCCAGCTCTCTCGGATTCAAGTCTTCAAATTCCAAGTTCAACTCACAAGTTGCCTGTACCACAAAACAACCAGAAATTGATGTTTGGCATTTTAGACTAGGGCATTTGTCAAGTCAAAGGATGAATTTAATTCAATCCTCATTTCCTGATGTAAAATTTAGCAATCAAGATCACTGTACTGTTTGTCATTTGGCTAAGCAAAAGAGAGTTTCTTTTCCCACTAGCATCACTCGTTCTGATTCAATCTTTGATTTAATACATTGTGATGTTTGGGGACCCTATTCTCAACCATCCTTGCAAGGACATCAATACTTTCTCACAATTGTTGATGATCACAGCCGTGTAACATGGGTCCACTTAATGAAATTCAAATCTGAAACCAAACAAATTCTGCAATCCTTCATTAGAATGGTAGGCACTCAGTTCAACTCCAAGGTTAAACAAGTTAGAACCGACAATGGTATGGAGTTTCATATGCCAGATTTTTTCAACACCCATGGGATCCTACACCAAAAAACTTGTGCTTATACTCCACAACAGAATGGTGTCGTGGAAAGAAAACATCAACATCTTCTTAATGTGGCTAGAGCGTTACTTTTTCAAGCTAATCTCCCACTGAGGTTTTGGGGTGATGCTGTATTAACAGCCACCTATTTGATTAATAGGATTCCCACACCAATTCTGGACAATAAAACTCCATATGAGCTTTTGTTTGGTTCTACTCCCTCCTATGACAATTTAAGAGTTTTTGGTTGCTTATGCTATGTGTCCACCCTCAAGCATGCCAGAACGAAACTTGATCCGAGAGCTAAACCATGCATCTTCATTGGTTATCCAGCTGGGGTAAAAGGTTATAAGGTCTATGACTTGTACACTCATTCCACTTCGATTTCTCGGGATGTCACTTTCCTAGAGTCCACATTTCCTTTCACCCAATCAAGTTCCATATCGGTTTCAGACCCAAGCCCTTCTAGTCTTACTTTACCACCAGTCCTACCAGACATTTCCTTCCCTTTTCCCACACCCAGTGATCTCGCTCGACTTTCGCTCGACACCTCGCTCGAGCGAGGGCCAGGCAGTGACTTCGCTCGACACTCGCTCGACACTCCGCTCGAGCGAGGGCCAGGCAGTGACTTCGCTCGACCTTCGCTCGACACCTCGCTCGAGCGAGGGCCAGGCAGTGACTTCGCTCGACACTCGCTCGACACTCCGCTCGAGCGAGTTTCCGAAAACACTAGGCGTTCTGATCGTGTTAAACGTGCTCCCTCCTACCTACTTGATTATCACTGTGCTGCAGCCTCATCACAGAATCCTCCACATAACTCTCCAACCATTCACCCTCTTGTCTCTCATCTTTCATACACTCACCTATCTCCCTCTCATAAATCCTATGCATTATCCCTCTCTCTCATCCATGAGCCAAAAACCTACGATGAAGCGGTTGTGTCAAACCATTGGAAAGAAGCCATTCAATCTGAACTTTCAGCCCTTGAAGCTAATGGTACTTGGACCATCACCTCTCTACCACCTGGACAGAAGAGCATTGGTTGTCGGTATGTTTTCAAGACTAAGTTGAAATCCGATGGCAGCATTGACAAGCATAAAGCTCGCCTAGTAGCTAAAGGTTACACTCAACGGGAAGGCTTTGACTATCAAGAGACTTTTAGCCCTGTTGCCAAACTCACCACCGTGAGATTATTTCTTTCTCTTGCTTCTGTCCATGATTGGCATTTAACCCAACTTGATGTCCACAATGCATTCCTTCATGGCGACCTTAATGAAGAAATATACATGGATCTTCCTCCTGGTTTTCAGCTCAAGGGGGAGTCTCACATATAAGGTGAAAAGCTTGTATGCAAACTACACAAATCTCTCTATGGCTTGAAGCAAGCCTCTCGGCAATGGAATTCAAAATTCACTTCATTTCTCATCTCAATGGGATTTCATCAATCACAATCAGACTACTCATTGTTTACTAGACATGACAAATCTGGTTTTGTTGCTCTTCTTGTATATGTGGATGATATCATATTGGGCAGTGGCAACTTGACAATTATTGAAGAAATTAAGGATCATCTACATTCTCAATTTAAAATTCGAGACTTAGGAGTCCTTAAATATTTTCTTGGATTAGAAGTAGCAAGATCATCATCAGGTATTCACCTGTGTCAAAGAAAATACACTCTAGAAATTCTAGAGGATGCTGGACTACTTGGGAGTAAGCCTGTTAGTACACCGATAGAGCAGAATCACAAGTTATCTCACTCTTCCACGGATTACTTGACTGATACTACAAGCTATCGTAGACTAATTGGAAGACTCATCTACCTATCCAATACTCGGCCAGATATCACATATGCAGTCAATGTTTTGAGCCAATTTGTTGATAAACCGGCACAAGAACATTTACGTGCAGCTCATAGAATTCTAAAGTACTTGAAAGGCTCGATTGGGCAAGGCGTTTTCTACTCCTCTAAAACAGATGTGCACCTCAAAGCTTATAGTGACTCGGATTGGGCAATTTGTCCTGAGACACGAAGAT
Organism: Platycarya longipes; assembly: GCA_036559045.1. NCBI lineage: Eukaryota > Viridiplantae > Streptophyta > Magnoliopsida > Fagales > Juglandaceae > Platycarya > Platycarya longipes. Next base: position 28,074,583 of record CM071800.1, on the reverse strand, counting down.
CAGTGACTGGTTTTTGTGTGTTTCTTGGAGACTCATTGATTAGTTGGAAGTCCAAGAAACAACCCACTGTATCTAGATCATCAGCTGAAGCTGAGTATAGAGCATTGGCACACACGAGCTGTGAAATTGTTTGGCTTAACTACTTGTTGAAAGATTTTAATGTACACCAAGAAAAACCAGCAACTCTCTATTGTGATAGTCAATCGGCGATTCATTTGACAAAAAATCCTATCTTTCATGAGAGAACCAAGCATGTTGAGTTAGACTGTCATTTTGTTCGGGAAAGGTCTTGGCTGGAATCATTACTGTGGTTCATGTAGCCTCAAGGTTCCAATTGGCTGACATCCTCACCAAGGCATTGTCAGCTCCCATTTTTCAGTTTCTATTGTCCAAGATGGGTGTACTCAATATCTATGCCCATCTTGAGGGGGAGTCTCAGAAACCTGCAACAAGAGAAGATGAAGGGGACTGCTCAACAATAAAGGGGACAACACAATGCAGGCCAAGGATCAAAGCAGAGCAGAACAGTGAAGGGGACTGCTCAACCCCATCCTGCTGCACTGTTGCAGGATTACCAGAAATGTATAGTGCAGAAATGTGTCTATGAAATGTATAGTTGACCTTACTATTTTATCTTAGAGGATTTGTGTATATATGTAACCTCTACTCTTTGTATCATTGTTCAGATTATTAGTTGAATAAAAAATCAGAGTGGTTCACACTTCTCCCACTTCAATTTCATTCTTTCTCATTTCTCAACCTTCAACACCATTTTCAACAATCTTCAACAAGCACTCATTTAAGTAATAAAAAGGCCCGCCTTTGAGTTGCATAGGTATGGCAGCTGTTTTCTAAACAAGTCTCACCTAAAATTAGAATTTGAAAAAATTAAATTATTTATGATATTTTATATAAAAATTTTAAAAAAAAATAATAAAAAATTAAATAAATTGAGATGAACTTCCAATCCAAATCACGCATCAGTCATATAATAAAAAATAAACTCTATTCATGTGGGACCAACCGACTTTTATCATGCGATGCCTTTATTATTTTCTAATTCTCTTAAGTGACATGATTGTAATTATCAAATTGAGAATTGAAGCTCAAATAACTTCACCAACATACTCTCAATCTGCAAAACATTAAGGCCCGTTAAAATTAGATGAGATAAGTTTAGATGAAAGATTTTAAAAAATTGAATAAAATATTATTAGAATATTATTTTTTAATATTATTATTATTTTAAGATTTAAATAAGTTATATTATTTATTATATTTTATGTGAGAATTTAAAAAAATTATAATAATGAAATTGAGATGATATGAGATGAGATAAGATGAGTTGAATCGGTTTCGAATCCAAACGGTTAAGAGCATTGTCATTGGTTCCATCAATTTTTTTTTTAAAATTTGATAAAAAGTACAAATTTAACGCAAAGTCAACACCTAAAATAATTCTACATTGGACTTATCAAATTTTTTTTTTCATATTTGATGGAAAAGAAGGAAAATAAATTAAAAAGAATAAAAAAAATTAAATAATTAGTTTGACTTGTGAATAATAATCTTTTAAATATAAAAAATGATACTAAAGTACTACAGTTTAGTTTGAATTTTTAGTTTTTGATGGAGCTAATGTTAATGCATTTACTAATTTTTTTTTTACTTTTCATTAAATTTATATTATTTTCAACCAATTTTAAAATTTTTTTTTGATAAAATCAATACCAACGCTCTGAGACGGTAAAAGATATCTTATATTTTTAACTTTTCTTCGACGTCACACAACGTCGTTCAGTTGTTGTTAATTTTTTTTTTTATTAAAGTACCGACGTTGAACCCCTAAGATATTATATATTTTTGGTTGCTTTATATTAAAGATAAAAATATGATCTTTTTATTTTTTAATGGAATACACTATTAGGGGATATTACATCTCAAATACAGGGCAATTCTATGGCTCCGGCGTTGGGCTCTTTTGTGCTCCCATAATATAATTTTTTTTTATACTTTTCGTATTTTTTTTGAGTAATGCTAGAGAACATCCACACTCATCACACTCATTCTCACATGAACATTACACGTGTACTGTTCATGTGAGAGTGAGTGTGATGAGTGTGGATGTTCCCAATCATTTTTGATTTTTTTTTATAAAATTAATAAAAAAATGTATGAAAATAAAATATATGTAATTTTTTTAATTTTATTTATTTAAAAACTCCCATAAGAATATAAAAGGACTCCAACACCGAAACCTCATATATTTTCTCAAAATAAATATAAATATATATACTAAGGGCTTTTTCATGTTAACGCATGGAAGCCATTATTGCATAATGCACAATAAAATGCCATTATTATAATGTATCTAATATATGAGGTCTCATCTGTTTAGCTGACATACGCCCTACCTTTGCGGCTTCCGATCTCGTACATTTTCTGTGGACCAAATTATTAATACCCTATTTTATAATTCATAAGGGAATTTATTGTTGTAATCAAATAATATAAGGAGGACAATAAATAACTCTCTATCTGCCTGCCTCCTTTGATGACTTTTGAGAGAATGTGGGATATAATTATTTTGAAAAATACGTTATTTCACAGTATTTTGCATAATAATCAACACCTATAAATATTAACATTTATCAATCTGTTATGTATGAAGAACAAAAGAAAATAAAAGAAAGAAAAATGAAATAAATAAAGAAAGAAAGGAAGAGAGAAAATTCAATTATTGAATAATAAGAATTTTAAATATTTTCTCTTATAAGTATTCTTGTAATAATAGTTTTATTTGAATTTTATAATACGTTATCAGAACGAAATTCTACCGATATTGAAACTAGTGGTCTTCTACTTCAAGTAAGTTTTTCAATATATTATTTGCAGTCTTTAAGATAAATATAAAATGTAATGTTGCTGATATTACTTGATAAAATTATACTTTTATTTTAATGATTATGTGACTATATTTCTTAGATCCACATATTTATTTTTGTAATTCATATGTATAGAAAATGTCAAATTTTATAAAATTGAAATTTATTACTATTGACATTTCTAGAAAAAGTAATTTATCCAGGATCCTCAATGAGATCCATTTGGATGTAATAAACTTGAAAGATACAATCAAAAAAGGAAATCACGTGTCCCTGTAGGACCGTATTGTGTATCTCACAATGAAAAACCATCTTACTATGTGAAATGATTTAAGAGAGATATGAGTACTGGAAAATATAATTATCCTAAAAGCTCATTATGATTTATTGCACCTGAAGTTGTAAGATTTTAAGAGTGGTAGTGAATATAACTCTGTACTATTTAAAATAAGCTCAATATTAAAATTATGCAATGAGAAAGTCACTGACGATGATATTTTTAAAAGAAAACATAGATTATTTTTTCATGTTTCGAATGTGCTCCTGCAGCAGTAATATCGAGAGTGAAAGTTCAACAAATATTCTGAACTTTTATTTTGTCTTCTAAGTAATTGAGCTAAATAATGAGTTTTTGTTAACAAATCACCAGTTACGTTCTCTTAGTTTCACATCATTTCCTGAAGTAAATGATACTGGATTTACACAATTCCTAGAAGTGAACGGTGCATCCTTTCAAAGGAACCAAAGACGTAGACGTGGTAGAAAAATTATAGAAGTGTGAGTTCTAAAAGTAACAACACTAAAAAAAAAAATAATATAAATATATCGTATCACCAAAAGTGATCCAATTCAGAAAAGGGTAAAGACCCTAAAAATAATTCTTTATAGAAAGATGAATATGTTTGTCATAAATGTGGTATGACTGAATATTGGTCCCGTACCTATTGTACCGCCAAATAATTGAGTCACTTATACTAAGCTTTTATATATATTATAGTAAAGCTTATTAATATTTTATAATATTTTAAAATAATGAAATATTGGTGCCTGAAGAACGAAAATAAATTACTTGGGATAATAAAGTTCTGTCGAAATTTGATCCTCTTACAAATGAATGTAAACTAGAAGTTCAAAGGGTTATCTATTTGCAAAGTGTTGCAAATCAATACCAGATGTATTTACTGATACTGAAGGTCTTGTAAAATCATATATTACTGCTGTTAATGCTTAAGCAAAAATTGAAGTCCCTGAAAAACAAGTTGTTAAAACAGTAATAGATGAGTATAAAACACAACCTAAAGTGTTGAAGACCTATTAGTGCAAAAGAGAAAAGTAAAAGTAAAAGAAATCGGCGCTCTAGAAGAGACCATACCTATAAAACAAACAATAAGATCTATCCAAAACTTTATGTACAAAATAGAAACTTCTAAAGAGTACAAACCTTCTGAAGGGGAAACTCCTAAAGAATACAAACCTCCTGAAGAGGAAACTCCTGAAGAAGTAACTCCTAAAGAGTACAAATCTCCTGAAGTGGTAAATTCTGAAGAGTACCTCCTAAAGAGGTGTTTCTTGAAATATTTTCTCTTGAAGAGGAAGAGGTACCTGAAAATAATAAGATCTCAATACATTTCATGAGTACTGGAGAAATTCTGGATATAAATAAAATTGTTGTCGACAACATATTTTCATATAAGATGACCCTTGACATTACTAGAAGTAATGAAGAAAGTGAGCCAAAAACTGTTGAAGAATATCGACGTAGAAATGAATGGCCAAAATGAAAAGCAGCTATTGAAGCTGAGTTAAACTCGCTAGTGAAGCAAGAAGTGTTTGGACCTATTGTCCAAATACCAAATGGTGTAATGCCTGTTGGATATAGGTGGGTATTTGTACAAAAACGTAATGAAAAAAATGAAATTGTGCGGTAGAAAGCACGACTTGTCGCACAAGGTTTCCTGCAGAAACTCGGGATTGATGATAAGGAAACATATTCTCTCGTTATGGATACAATCATATTCAGATTTTTGATTAGCTTGGTTTTTACAAAAGGATTAGATATGCGGTTAATAGATGTGGTCATTGCATATTAATAAGGATCATTAGGTCATGACATATATAAGGATATACAATACTCAAAGCATCTAATCCAAGTACATCTAGGAGTATGTACTTTATTAAGTTTGAAAGATCTTTATATAGGTTAAAACAATCCGGACGCATGCGGTATAATTGACTCAACAAATATCTATTGAAAGAATGATTTGAAAATAATCCTATATGTCCATATTTTTTTATTAGAATCCCGATTTGCCATTATAGTAGTTTATGTTGATAATTTACCTTGTTAGAATTCCTAAAGAGATCACAAGAACTGCTATAGATTTGAAAAAGAAAGATCTTGTTATTCAAATGCTAAATGACTTACAAAAATTTAAAATTTCTAGCCTCATCTCTCACATGCATTTGTTTCTCAACAAACAACATGTCATCCTTATCTAAAGGATTAGGTAGTCGAAATGAAGAGGTTAACAATGATTTTAAATTCTTATTCTCTTGTTTTAAGTCTACAATTTTTTTGTTAGATTATTGAACGAGTCGTTGAAGTACGGAAACCTTCTTGTTAAGTTCCTCAATTTCGCGATTTTTGGATTGTAATCGGTCGAAAAACCCTACAATAGAGGAGGAGTATCCAGTTTCGAGAGTCACTAACTCATAAACGGTTTCATGATCTGACTTATTAGCCAGATCATTCGCTTGCTGCAACATGGCACCCATGGAAGATGCATGAACAACTTGTAATCAAGGTGAATGATACCTCATATATAAATCGTGAGAAATATTGAAGGGAAACTGATGAGCCATTGAAAATTTATAGAATGAAAATGTAGATGAGTTGCAAAGATGAGAAGAATATTTGATGCGAATTAAATAAAACTGGAACTTGCTCTTATAGAGATGAAAATAAGAACAAAACAAACTATCATCTCTTCAAATCTCACTTAGTCAAGATTACAAGATATGCTAGATGCATATTTACAAAAGTCAGCGAGATTAATTGCAGTTATCCCTATTTTTCTCGTAAACGGTGAACATTTGCTGTCAGCTGTTGTTATTGACTTTGTATTTGAGCTCTCTCTCGTTTAAACTCTTCTATTTGTGGTTTCAGGTCACGAGAATACAAGTTTGCAAGTTTCTTCAGCTCTTTGTTTTCTTGTCTTAACTTTTTATTCTTCTTATCTTTAGTTGTAAGCTTTTGATGCAATTAGATATTTGATTATTAAGATTATCAACCTCACTCGCTCTCGCCAGTAGCCTCTGAGATTTAGTTGTAATAGAGGCAACATATTGAGCATTGAGGATTCTTGATGCTGTAACAATTTTAGAATCAGTTTTACCAGAAAGATGTATCTCTGCTCCTATCATAGTATTGACAGCCTCAGAAGTAAAGATGAATGGTTGAAGTGTAAAATATTCTTGGTTCAAATCTGAGACATTAACAAAAGAATTTCTCTCAGCCATAGTATCGTTCTGCATGAACAACAATTAAATCAATGAAAAATATGAGATCTTGCGTGAGTATTCAATGGGTGAAAATGATCATCTTTAAACAGCAACCCAAAGCTTTCAAATCTCTACAAAAATCTTATTTTTTAACAATATCAAGCGGATTTGAATTTCCGCCAAACCGATAGAACTAAACATCAGGTTTTTGCAGCTTTTGTCAAACATGAGTGGTTTCCAATACTCTTTTCGCTGTGCATGAACAAGTTTTCCCTAATAACGCCGACAATGAGAGAAATTTTAGATGAGAATATTAAAATGTTCTCTCTAATGCATTATTTAGATGGAAATCATGTTTGAATTATTAAACCCTGTTATATATGCTGAAATTATATTTGTTTATTACTTGAAACACTGACGCATATTCTCAGGGAGAATTTAAGTATCACTGCAGATCTCAGATTTCTACTAAGTCTATCAAACAAACACTATTTGCCACATTTTCAAATCACTTAAAGATAATTGCAATTCATGAAGCAAGTCGAAAGTGTACTTGGCTGAGATCAGTGATTCAACATATTCAAGAAAAGTGATAATCTAACAGATTTATTCAAAAAAGTATTACCAACTGCGATATTCAAGAAAATTATGCATAATATTAGAATGCGAAAATTTAAAGATCTATCGTTATGCAGTTGTGAACTCTTGAAGAGTCACACATCGCTCCTGTGCGGTGCTGTCAAGTGCCTTATATGTGGAGCTCCCTCTACCTTATCTGACGCGTTTTAAACATGTGAGACCCTAAAGTGCCAAACCGGATAATATCGAGTGAGGATATGGAACTGCCCGTATCTTTATTATGCACTTTTTAGGGGAAGTAAATATCTTGAAAACTTGTGCTGATTGTACTCTTTTTCTTTCGCTAAGGTTTTATCCTATCAGGTTTTCCTTTGCAAGGTTTTAATGAAGTAATCATAAAGCATTTGGTGGTACACATGAATACTGTACTCTTTTTTCTTTACTATTGATTTTTCTTCTCACTGGGTTTTTCCTTGACAAGATTTTAACAAGGCAGATTCTTTATGGGTGGTCATTTAAGGGGAACTGTTGTAATCAAATAATACAATGGGGGCAATGAATGACCCCCCCAATCTGCCTGCCTCCCTCAATGACTTTTGAGGGAATGTGGGACACAATTATTTTGAATAATACATTGTTGCACAGTTTTTTACATAGTAATCAAGGCCTATAAATACTAGCTTTTATTGATCTGTTATGTATCAAGAACAAAATAAAATAAAATAAAGAAAAAAGAGAAAAAAGAAGAAAGAAAGGAAGAGAGCAAATTCAATTCTTCAGTAATAAGAGTTCTAAATATTTTCTTTTATAAATTTTCTTGTAATAATAGTTTTATTTTAGTTTTATAATATATATTAAATTTTGGCTATTTATTTAGTACTTGTTTTCAAATGTGTGACTTTTAAGCATTCTCTTTCAAGTTTTCTTTCTCCTACTTTTGAAATCACCATCATTTCCAGCAACCAATATGGTTAAGAATATCGAAGCCGACAAAGAAAATGAATTATATGAAGAAAATTATAAAGAAAACGATCCATAAGTTTTGAGAAGTGCTAAAGCAATAATAAGATTTCACAAAAATAAATTAATAAATTGTTATGATTTAATGTAGTACGTTAAATTATGAAATTATTTTCATTATAGAATAGATGTACCGTGATCATATATGAAATCATATTAATTTATATAGATTTATAGATTTATTTATTTTTGACTAAATCATTTCTCTCAAATCTTTATATCATAAACTTGAATAAAGCCAGCTTTCACCATAAATGTTTGAAAGTATCTACCAACAACTCTTTGATTTTGAAGGCATATTCGTTAAACACTTATAAATAAAAGCAACATATTGGTCAGCTTTCTTTCGATTGATTGTTTTCGTTTTCATTTTATGTTGCTAAATTGCCGGCCGTTCAATTTTATTTCCTATCATCCTACGGTTTATATATAGAATCTCATTTTCGTTTTTGTTTTTGTCTTTGTTTTTGTTTTTTTGTCTATTATACTACAATGATTAAACACTGAATTAAACTTTAAAACATCCTAATGTATTATGTATTATATATATATATATAGTATAATATTATTCACATTTGTTATCATTAGCTTCAAAAAAGTGTTTGACACTGAACATAGAATAAGCTTGGGCAAAAGTGCATCTCCTTATATTATAAATAACTAATGGCCAACAACCATTCCATTTAATTTGTTAGAAGTGAAATGAGAGCTCCAAATAGAACAACTAATATATACTTTTGCACTGATACTTTGCTTTTCTGTGCCATTGCTTAATTTACTCCTTTTTGCTGCTGTATGATATATATATCTTAATGTTCTTTATGTGCTACAGTGTGCTTTACTTCATATTCTTTGTGCTTGTAATCCTTCTGATCGTATTTATTTCGTGAGATCATTATCCCATTCCCATGCCTTTCAAAGGAAAAAAATTAAACCACAATGGTTCTGGCTTTTACAATTCTTTAAACTCAATATAGACTATTAATAGTTATTATATTTAAAAAAAAAATGATCAAATGACAATGTGTTAATTAATTGTTAAAATTTAGAAACCATGATCAATATTTTTGCAATAAAATTAATAATAAGCTTATTAGCATGACGTTATTTATTATGGAAACATTTTACAAACTAAAATTCCATCGTACTTTTATATTTGTTAATTATTATGATGAGGTGACATAAGACTATATATCAATTTTTAAAAATCTTTTAAAAATATAAAGAATACTCTTAATGGTACTGATGATACATCGTGAGATGAAAATAGAATATGATCAGTGTGGTTTGAAGTATTAGTGTTTATCATTTCAAAATCAATTTTTATAACTACACTTCGTATTGGAATATTTCCATTTTCAGGTAGAATGTGGAGTATCATTTATAAATCTAGGAAACGTGCAAGGTCTCTAATTACTATATGGTTTAATAAAATGTGCACTTTCTATGCCATGTAGGGTTCCTATTATTGCTATAATGACTGTACTAGAATGGCTTTGTCACTTCAAATGTGTTTTGAGTTTGAATACGCGAGTGGATCAGAGAGCTGCTCAGCCTAACACCGTAGACGCAATCATACAAATTTGGAGGACTTTTAATGAAAACAAAACAAAAGTAAACTCTTTTATTTTATAAATGTGGCTGTGCACACTAATTACTTGATACTCAATCAGAGATGTCTCTCTTTCCTCGTTGAATTATTGGCTTGGGAATTTGATTTTCATGACAAGGGACCTCCACAACCAAAAGAATATTGGACATATATATGCTATTTTGCTTTAGTTCTCAACTTCTTTCCAAGCATTCGAAGCTTTTGATCATGGAGGGTTTACAACAAGGAAATTGACAGATTAGTGGAATGAGGAAAGCTTAATCACATGCTACCAGAAACTCAACCTTTGAAGCAAATTTTTTTCCTTTTTTTTTTCTGTGCACTTATTGGGGTTGCATTCAAATGATTTTGTCTGGAACAAAACTTTATTCTTACTTATTCTCCAGGAATTATGAGGCAAAGACTAAACCATCTCATGTCAAGAAAAGTAGATTGTTACATATTCAATCTCAGCCATTGACCAAGTGGTAGGTCCATTGATGATGGGTGTAATCTTTTTCTTCTTCTATTGGAAGATCCAACCAATCCTCAATAAATGTAGTTTCCCATTCCGAGTAATTATTGAAGCAATATCAGAGATTGGTGGTGGATTTGGCCTTATATATATATATGATCCTGAAGCAATTAATTCAGACACCAATTTCCCCCCTTTTTTTTCCCTTTATGTTCCGCACCAATGTCTATATATCTAGTAAGAGAGCAAAGAAGCGTTTTCACACAAAAAATAAAAATAAAAATAAAACCTCAAGTATGTCTGATCTGATCATGGATTTATTTATGGAGGCGGCATTTAGAAATGTAGCAGAGCCAAAATTGTTTGGCCACTTAGTTGTTTGGCCAAAATTGGTCTAGCTTTACTCGAGGTGTAGTATAACGAGTAGATAAAATACTTGTTCCAATCACACGATTGGCAGCTTCAGTATAATGAACTCCATCCCAGACTATGGATCTTGATACATTTCTGCAGATGCTGTAACCAGGCTGCCCGCATGTTGCTTTTACATTGTAATTGTTTGGAGGCCCCCCATAACCACAACAAGCCATGAATGGATCTTCAAAACCTAAATCATGAATAAACAAATGCACCAACTAAGGTCATTATAAAGATAGAATATCCTCAAGAATAACTTTTCTATTCCACTTAACATCACAAAAAAACTATTATACTCACCATATTTTTTGTACTTGGCAAAGAGTTTGTACTTGATCGTGTATATGTCCACATAAACAATAGTTGCATCCTTGAATACTGATCTCAGTTCTTTGCAGACATTGTTAACTCCTTCATTAAAAGCCTTTGCAACATCATTATGGATGCGAATGCATCCAATTCGATCAAGATCTGTGTTGTTATGTGGGTGTAATGCAAGTTCTTTTGGGGCACAGCCTAATGGTCCAGTGTTGTGTATCCAAAATTTTCTGCCACCATATTGATATATATTCTACAGTTTGAAAAGTAAATTTAATGATGTCCCACTTGAATAGTACTATCAAAATATCAATTCAAATTGATGACACGCATGGAAATGTAGACTCACTTGAATAGCTAGTTTGATTTCTGCAAGAAATGAAGGGACTTTTTCAATAACTGGTGCATATGTTAAGTTTGATGCATACAGGGCTAGCAAGAGATCATTTTGTCCAATATCGATCGTATAAAGTGCATTACGGATTCCATCTTCATCAATTAAGTTTCTGGAACCTGCACAACAGTTTCTGCACTAATAAAGAGCTAGAAATTTGGGTACATACTTCTCGAGTCTCTTTGATGATAGGTAAGCATAAAAGTGAAAAGAAATGAGCGTACCCAGTGATAGGAGTTCAAGAGAACGATTTCTGAAGCGAATGAATTGGCGAACTTGAACATCTAGAGCAAAAGGCACAAACTGTGGCAGCAAGGTTGCTCCACTTACCGCGAAGTTCACTCCACTAGTGAAATTTGGTGCCAATGAGTCCAAATATGGGCTCAAATAACTCAGGTTCAAGTGTTCGCCTATGGATTCAGTGGAATAGATGAGATATGTATTATCATTTGATGTTAAGTTGCGATATAGATTGTATAGAAGATTTATAATAGCATGGAACTTGAACTTAGTTTGTTGGCTTTCCTTCCTTCTCTGTTCTTTATGTTTGACATTACTGCTGTGAAAGTTTTTAAGTAAAGTGATCAAGACTTTTAATAATAAGCACAAATATATAACAAGTTACTGGTCAAATCTTGTAAGGAGACTTTGAGGATGTGATGGCAGAATACAATATTCCAGCCAAACATAGAAGAGGAGGCAAGTGATAAGATAAGCTTCACATCCTTTGCTAGAATGATGTGACAAGAACATTTGTTTATACCCACTGAAGTTGAAATTACAGGAGATAAGACTTTCTAGCTTTTGTAGGACTTTCTCAACAGAAAGGGTAACAAATTGGAACCGTTAAAAGATTTGAACAAGAATTACTTCACCTAACTTGAGAGGTTTGGGCTCATGGTGTTTTATATGCTCTGCTGTAGTACACAGAGAAATCAAGGTGAAAAGAAAAGTTGGACTCACAGATGAAATCAATCACAAGCCGTCCATCGCCTAGCCGGCCGGTGCCTCTGTGGAAAAATGTAATGCCATGGGGAAGGCCAATTGGGAGTCCAGTGCCTGCCAAGACACCTCCAGTATCCGAGTTGGAATCACCAAAGTTGATTAGAATAGGCCTGATGTTGCTGCTGCACTTGGAGTTAGCAAACATACCAAGGAAGATGCACACCCAAACCAGCAAAATAGGATGTTTAGAAAATCCCGTGTAGCCCATCCCTTCCCTGTTTTTGAACTCACTGATGAGATGCGATGAATGTTTTATGAAAATACCCAACTTGGAGGTCAAACCCTTTTACTGCTGTCCTTACTTTAAGATCTGAGATTGACATGATCCAGGATACATGCCGCTATACAAAGACTTTGACACAACTGATCTACTGGCGTTGACTTTCTGTCTAGTTATAATAGTAGGAGTCAAACATGTAAATTGCAGATCTTGGAAGCAACCTTTCCAGGCAATGGATAAATGCAACTTAATTTGCATGTGCCAGAGACTCTTGCATTGTGTCTTTAACATTAACACTCACATGGCAACGCTTATGATGTAAGTGGCAGAACTCCATCTCAGCTTGTCTATTTTATTTCTTCAATGCAGAGATTGAAACCAGTTGGACACAACATGCCATTTACGGATTCTCGAAGCCTCCAAAATGGACCATTAACCGATGTGAAAAAAATAAAATTTGGGGGTTCAGTATGGATAGTAGATTCAGTTGTAAGATCATATACTTCCCTAATCTGCATAATTTGAAACGAGATCATATTTGTTGGCACATAACTTCTTATTAGATATATATCTAGTAATATTTTATAATGTGATTAGCTAGATTCTGTCAAAATAATTACAATATATACATATATTAGTTTATTGCGAATTTCATAGGTCACGTTGCATAATATCTTTAGAGATTGTACAAAATTAAATTTACAAATTGATGTGATTTTACTCATGCATGATGCATTAGATCTACTTTATATTAAAAGTAATTTCACAATCTAACGTATTACATCAAGCCATATCAGTTTATAAATTTACTTTTTTATAATTTTTTTATGGCTAAAGTATTTCTCTTCACTATAATTTGTTGCTTTGATCTAGTCCCCTCATAATAATTATATTTTAAAAAATCATATCCTAGTATATATATCCCAAATTGTGTTTATATATATTATATAGACATGTCATGGCATTCTTCATTTCAATCGAAATGATATTTCTTTTCTTGACTGTAAATATCATTTCTCTTCTTGAAACAGTAATGTATTTACGTACATCACTATATTCACCTCATTTGTTAAATATGGAACACTCCCACTATGTATTTTCCACGTTTAAAGGTCACTTCCTATTTTTACAACCCACATTGGCATCAAATACATCCACAGGAACAAATAAAGAGTAACAAACGCACCCACATCAACAAATGTAACACCCCATACTCGTAGGGAGTCCTGAAATCCAGTCTGTTTGATGTAACCTATTTTTATCTACTAATATCATTTCTAAATTTTTTTTTCTGAAATTCACAAATAATTTTATCATCTCCAAATCCAGACAATCCAATCATAAATATATCCACAGAATTCATAAATTTAAAATAATACCATCACATAGGGTCCACAATCTTTCCATCACAAGAATAAAAATATTCTACTAACACTTGAATCTAACAATGCTAAATAACGTAACATCAAATTATTAAATACAGTCTTCACTTCAACCAAAGGGTAACAGCTTAGTCTGGTCCCAACATACTAGTTTTGGTCCTCAGTTAAGACCTCCACTTCATCTAAAATGTATATAGATAAGGGGGTGAGTTCAACCACAACTCAGTAAGTAAAGCACCTATACTAGTGTGTAAAGCATGAGAATTTTTAATAAAAACTTCTTATGCATGAAAACATAAAACTTTTATTTATAGATAACAGCTCCAAAATATATCATCAAGTGAAAAACTGGACGAATATATATTTTTCATAAAGTATAAACAGAAACCAACTTTTCAAACAAAACACTTTGGCACAAGTAACTGTAACATCTTATCTTATCAATATTCCAGAACATGTACCATGTTTAACCCCCATGATAGGGTTGTGCTATTCCCGGTGGCCAAACCAGGCGGTATCATATTGTGAGACTTTTCCTTCTTCGTTCTCGGAGTCCCGAGTGTGCACACAGGAAAGAAACACATAAAAGGATCACTTTGTTTCCAAAGTGATTGCACTCCTATCATATTATATCATGGTGGTACCAACCATATCACGTGAATCCATACTCTCATCTCAGAACCATATCCAGAAGCTAAGACAAACAGATAAATATGCTAAAGATTTTCCATGAACGTTTAAACCACATGTTTTTCATTTTCTCATCATTTCAGATAAACAAAAACAAATCAAAACATTTTATTTCACATGTATAAGAAAACATTAAAATTCATATTCGCCCGTATGCATATCTTAGAATCATGTCGAATATAGCTCATGTCTACACATTTCATGTCAAATGAAACTTTCTCTATCATATAAATTTTTATGAGAAGATGCAAAAATATATATACTGAAGTTATTTTTCCCACTTTTCTTTTAAAATCATAATATGCACATTTTATAAAACCAACCTCAACAAGTTTTCTTTTTATGCAAATCTAGGATAGAAGTCCCGCTTACCTGGCTCTTGTAGCGAATTATCAGAATTTTGGGTCTGACCTCTAAGAGTTTCGTCACCTATTCATAAAAAATATTCCCCGATGTTAATGACCATTCCAAAAAGCTTTAATCAGGAAATTATAAGCTAAACTACACCGCTTGCCTAAAATCATAATCTCTAGCAGACAAAACCCTAGCAACCAGCCACCCAAAATTTATTTAATAGCATGAATAACATCTCCAACAAAAATCACTACCAATCCAAGTCAAATAACACCCATTAACATGCTGACCAGCCCTAAATATGCACGTAAACTACACTTTAGTCAACTTGGCTGATTCGAGGATATGCTAAAATGGTCTACTTATTCCACACAAACAAATTGCCTTAATCTCCTTAAACAAGCATTTATCATTCTACACGGCTAGAATTTCATAAACAATTTCCAGCAACTACTCATCAACTCTAACTATCATGTATTAACTCAGAAATATTCCCAATCAACAACTAGAACAGTACAAAAGAAAAATAGCAACCAATGTGTCAACAACACCTTGAAAAATCCACTAGTATTACTTCGAATGATGTTCTGAAATTAACTGAATATTTCATACAATCTACGTAAGAGAAACGTCTGTTTCAAAGAACCATTAATCTTACCTGAAGTAGAACAAATCGCATGAAAACAGGGCAAACAAACCACATGAAAACAGTGGCCAATGGATCGAATTCCTGTCTCCCCTATGCTCGGCTTCACCCATCGAAAACCCACAAAAATTATCAGTGATTAAAACCCACAACCGCACCTTGCATGGATAGCATATCCGCAAGAGAAGAACAGAGGGATTTTAGATGCTTATCGGCGAGAGTTAGGGATGAACGAAAACAGAGGGAGACCAACGAGGATGAGACTCAAACAAAGAAAATAAGATGCCGAAGGAAGAGAGAGAGAGAGAGAGACATGTGAGCATGGAATTAACTTCTATCTGATGGAGAAACCGTCAGCTACGTGGAGATTGGCGAGGAAAAATCGGAAGATAGCAAAGCAGAGGAAACTGTCAGGGCAGGGGAAGGGGAAAGAAAAGAAAAGAAAGAAAAGGAAATGAAGGAAACCGCTTACCTGGGCGAAACGGCACCATTGGCTTAAGGGGCTGGGTTTTGTTAAACCGGGCTGGGCCTGGGCCTTACAACAAATATAGAGGAACAAAGGCACCCACAACTACAAATATAGAGCAACATGTTTCTTTAAGCAACAAATAGACCCACAAAAACAAATATAGAGCAATAAATAGACCCACAGCAACAAATCCACCCAACCCACAGCAACAAATGCACCCAACCCACATTGGCATCAACCTCAGCCCAGCCCGAGTCCCTACCCTTACATAGCTACAAATACACCAAGCAAGTAAACAAAATTAATCGTACGTATGCCTTCTTTTTCTCTTTTGAAGTCATCATCTACACTTTTTGTTTCGAATCATTGGGTAGTGCTATGCTACAAAACTACTACTATAAAATTACACAATATTCAACAATAGCTTCATTCACCAATCAAAATCCCATTCAAAACCTAATTCATGTAAATTAAAACCTAATTCTTGAACTTGTAGCTATATATTCAATCTACTAATTCTTCATCTTGTAATTCAAAACCTAATTTTTGTCACTATCTACTAGTTGATAACAAGAAATTCCATCAGTTTATACACAAATTATATCCTATATATTCAATCTACTAGTTATTCTACACTGTGTTCACTCATATTGTTAAGCTACAAAATTCCTTTTTGGTGAGCCCAACAATGGAACAAGTAGTCGGTCATATAGAGTCACAGACTAAAAAATATACAAGCACAGACTCCAATATCACTTGATACAAATAAAATCATTATAATGGAAAAACAAAAAAATGGATTTATTTGGACTGAAAATTACTGTACCGTGATGAGATGTAGATCTGGACATAAGGATGGGTTCTCTTCTGCAGATCTGGATGCAATAGCACTCGAATAATCTTCCGTGTGCTAGTTTACAAACAAAGTCACAAACCCATGACCCATAAATGTATGTGTTTACCCAAGACGAGGGGGGTAGGGTTGGGGGAGAGGATGGGTGACGTGGGGGAGAGGATATGTGTAACACCCATTTTCCATAGGCTAAGGAGTGTCATGTAAAATTTTCTAAAACTGCTAATCCGGTACAAAATTTTTTATTTAATAATAAAAATAACATTTATTTAATAAAAATGGAGTTCTAATAAAATGTCTTTGAAGAAAAACATTAATTGAAATAACTGAATTAAACTTGTGTCATAAAAACATATATTTCTAGAATTGCTAAAAATTTAAATAGCTACTCAAACTACTCTTGGTCTGCCTACTTGCATTGGTCATCTTCCTTACTTGGGTGGTTTTAAAACACGAAATAAATTAAAATGAGTTGATGACTTATTAAGGAAATTCACTACAATGTAAAATAATACTATAGGAAATTTTCATAAAATCTATGCTGAAATTTGAAAATATGATTATACATGCTAATGTTCATGCTATGCATAACTAAACTATCTAATTTAACTGACTAACTGATTTAAACTGACTGGTCGGAATTAACTGATTGATTTGACTAAACTTACTAACTGATTTAACTGAACTGATTTAGCGGAATTGATTTAGCTGGATTGATTTAACTAATTGATTTAACTGAATTGATTGACCAACACACTTAATCATATGTGCAAGGTTGTGCACCAACCCCACATCCCACTGCAGTTTGGGGAGCCGCTGATAGTTTTTTAACGTACTATGGTGAACCACGCTTAGGTCCGTGACTTACACATCCACCCTAATCTAATATGCATTGATATCATGCATCTGAATGACCATCTAAAATAATTGATTTACTGAACTGATTTAATTGGATGACTGATTAATTTATCTATGATATGACCTAATCTTATACTTGAACTTAACTTAACTTATGCGACTTATGCGACATAAGATGCATAATTATATACTAATATAAATAATTATCACTCGTTGAATCTAAATATGAAGATGAATAACATGATCGTGTGCTATGCTGTGTTAAATGATATGCTTGTATGACATGAGGGGTATATGAAAATAACTATCAAAGAACTGGTTCTACTAATAATATAATCTAACTTTGAGGATCCTAATTTTGTGATCAAATTCACTTATCTCGTAATGTTGCTTTCTAAATTCTCCTTCATAACTCATCACCTATACAAAGTTATCAAATCATCACCTATACAAAGTTATTAAATCATCACCTATACAAAGTTATTAAATGATCACTAAGAGCGTAGGCATTGGATTAGCTAAATGCTAGTGCTCTTCAAAATTTGAAGAAAACTAATGAAAATGTCCTTACATTGAATTGGTCATCTACTTTTCAAATTTTGAAAAATCTACAATTCCTTCATTTTACTTTTCATATATGAAAAGAATTATTCACATCTCCATCCATTGCAAATAATTACATTATTTGGTTGAGAAAAATAATTTTTTAACAAAAAATATTATTTAAGTATCAAATTAAATTATTTAATTCACATGGTTAGTATAATTACAAAATATGAAAAAAATATATAAATATATTCTTATTAAAAAATAAATATGAATATGAATATGATTCTTAGAGATTATTGAGGATTATGAAAATAAATTAACAAATAATTAAATATATATAAATAATAAAAAATATTAATATTTTATTATCATAAAGAATGTGATAGCTAATCTAATGTAGACTTCATCCTTTGAGTGATTAGCTAAAAAATAAAAAGTTATATATTCTTTAAATTTTAAAGATGAAGATAACCAATCCAATGTTAATGCTCTAACGTTGCTAAAATAACGTGCTGAAATATTCTATAAGATTAACATGTATCGTGGAGAAAAATAATATAATACACATTATATTTCATACAAAAGACATTAAATACTAATATCATAAAATAAAATACTTATAAAACATTTTACTTTAAAAATATGCATTAGTAAGACAATCAAAGCTATGCTCAACAAGTTGGATATTTCTATTTAATTAAATTCATTTTGTGTAAAATAATTAAATGAATATTCTGTTTAACATAGAACTCAATGAATACTTATATTTTAAAATATTTAAATACTAATAACATATTAAAACTTAGACAAATACTTTGAACTATATTCAATTCTATCAAAATAAGTTGTGAAAATCTAAATCCTTAAAATAAGTTTACCTTCTTATAATTAACATAATTACCCAACTTCATAAGAAATCTAATAATTATTAACAACATTTAAAATATTCTTAACATATTTATTCAATGTTATAAGAAATCTAATAAATATCAATAACATATTATACTTCAGAAAAAAACACTTGAACTATATTAAATTCTAAAAATAAGTAGTGAAAATCTCAATTCTTAAAATAGGTTCACTTTCTTATAATTAACATGATTATTAATCTTACAATAAATCTGAAAATAAGTAATATTATTGAAACATCCGTAATCTATTATTTCTTTATTATTAATTTACAACTTTAATACCAACTATAGGTAAACAACGGAATGCTTTTCATAAAATAGACTTAAATTGGATATTAAAGTGTTCCAAAATTAAAACCTTACTATTTACTACAAAAATCTATTTGTAAGAAAATAATATAATTTAAATCCTTAACTATATTCTATATAGGAAAATAGACTAGTTTATGTAACAATAAAATTCTGGTCTAACAATATATATGTAATTAAAAATTAAGCCCAACTTTAAAATATTACTTTATTTTAAATATAAGATTTTAATGGCCCAAAAACATCAAAACATATTATAATGAACAGTAAATATTATAATGAGCTTAAAAGTATTTAACATAAAGATTAAATATTTATTATTTACTACTAATAAAATATCTAATCTTTCAATATTATTTAATATATATGTACATATATGTAGCTAAGTTAATAAAAAAAAACAATTGCGAAATTAAACACCCGACTTCACAAAGATAAATTTAGTAGTATGCAATACAAATACTATTGCAGGCTGTTACTATACTAAAATCTTAAATTAATACTTAATTTAGTAATCAATAATACTTAAAACCCATTTAAAAGCTCAAACACACGTAAAACGTTTTTCAAAAGCATCTGATATGGTACAATAGTAATTTCACGAGTCTAAAAGCATGAAACTGAAATACTAAAGCGCAACACATATATTGATAACTTCACTCAGGAAAACAGGAGAGGTGCGGCAGATTCTTACCAAGAAGGAGCCAGCTGCGATGGAGTTGTGACTGGCTAAAGGTGACTGGCAATGGCAGCAAGTTTGGAAATGCGACAATGCAACATTATGCGGTGCACACGGCACACGGCACACGGGGCTTCAAACAGTGGCGCTAGACATCATTGGGCAATGGAGGCTTGATCTTCAGCTTCTTCTGGTGGTTCCCACTACATGAGGTGGAGCTGTCCAAGGAGGATCATGGGCTTGCTCCTCTTGGCTATACTTTGTTTTCAGTGTTGCAAAACAGGGAATGCCGTGATATGTTTGAACAAGCAGTGGACTATCATTCGGTGTCAGCGGCGTGAAGCTTGGCAGTGGGGCTTCTCGGTGGTGGTTCCAGTGGCTACATGTGCAGGTCTGCGACGTGGGGTTTATTCCTTCAGGGCTGGCAGCAGCAACCAATCCGCAGCGTGATATCTGGGAACGTGTGGGGCTGATGGCTTTCTAGCCTGTTTGAGATTGCATTTCGAGATTTAAAAAATACTTTTAACTAATTTTAAATAGTTAAAAGCACTTTTAAGATAAATGACGTATTTGGTAATTTTATCAAAAGTGCTTTAGGTGGTTAGAACAGCTTAAAATCAGTTTTTTTTTTTTTTTAAAAAAGTATTAAATTGGAGCTTTTATCAAAAAGCTGTTGCATATAACTATATATTTTAAAAAACTATCAAACTAACTCTAAAAAATGCTTTAGACATATAGATCCTAAACAGTAAATGGCTTTTTAGTAGTAGAATTTATTACATTAAGTTTTAAGTTATAAGTCTTAAATTAAAAATAATATTTTTCACTGCAATTCCAAACATACACTTCGTTTGAGGGCATGCAGTGGTTTCATTGAGGACAGATCGTGATCTAGAGAGGGAAGCTGGCGTTGTGAAGGGATCTGGGTTGCAGCTAATGGAGTGTTTTTCTGTGTTCTTTCCATGCCGTTGAAGCTCACTTGTGGAGAAGACCCGGTGGCATGATGCGCGTGCATGGAGGCTTGTCGATGCAGCAACGCAATGCTTGGAATATGTGGTGAAGTGGATGGAGGGAAGAAGACGTGTGTATTTATAAGCATTTGGAAAAAAAACCCTAGTGTAGAAGAAAATAGAAACGTGCAGGCCCTATGAAAGAGAAGCTCTATGAGATTTTACAAATCTTATCCGCTACAAATTTTGAAAACTTATAAATTACTACCTTAAAACATATCTAAAATATTAATAATATAATAAATATAATATCCATGATAAAAATAGTCCATATTTAAAAATATGAATTTATTAATGCCATAACATCCTGTAAAATTGATAATACTAATAATAATAATAATAATATTATATTAAAATATATTAAAATTCGAATGCTTAATTTATTCACATATAAACCCTAATTATCTGGGTTGGGATGTTACAATAGGCGAGATGAGGGGGTGGGGGGAGAGGATGGAGAGACGAGGGGGGTTGGCGGAGAGGATGGACGAAGGGTTGGGTGGGTGCTTTGAAACTCAAATATGTGAAATCAGAGAGAGGGAACGCGCAGGAGTGGGGAGGGAGAGATTGGTCATTTTGTGCTTTGGTTGTTGCCAAATAGTAGATACCCCCTAGATTTGGCATTTACCTTGGAGCAAAAAAAATGCTGATGATCATGAAATGGCATTGGAAGGATTGGAATCTCACCCAAATCTTAAAAAGTTGTATATAGATTATTATGGGGGTGTGAGGTTTTCAATATGGCTTTTGTCACTCACATGTCTTGTTGATTTGAGCTTTTTTCATTGTACGAGATTGAAATATTTGCCACCACTGAGTTGACTAACCTCTCTTCAGAGTCTTTCTCTAAAATACCTTGATGAAATAAAGTACATATTAGATTGTAGTGACAACAATGAGTTATCTTCTTTTACTTCATTAGCATTTTTTCCATTCTTGGAAGAAATTTTGATAAAATGTTGTGATAATCTCAAGGGTTGGTGGAGGAGGAGTGATTCTTATGTGGATCTCAATAATACTGATCATTAAAATTCCTTTGAAATACCATCAGTTATGAAGACAGGGCATGCTTTACTACTCCTTTCATTTCCCAGTCTTTCAGTATCAATACAAAACTACCCTATGTTGGCTCTATTGAAAATGTTTCCACATCTTGTTGTATTGAGCTTCTTTCGTTGTACGAGATTGAAATATTTGTCACCGTTGAGTTGACTACCCTTTCCTAAGAATCTTTATTAGAATTCTGAAATACCTTGTTTAAATAGAGAACATATAAGATTGTAGTGACAACAATAAGTTATTTTATTTTTCTTCATCAGCAGTCTTCTCATCTTTGGAGGAAATTTTGATCGAACGCTACACTAATCTCAAAGGTAGCTGGAGGAGTGATTCTTATGTGGATTTCAATACTTCTGATCATGAAAATTCTTTTGAAATACCATCAATTACGAGGACGGGGTGTGCTCTACTACTCCCTTCATTTCTTCGTCTTTCAAATTTACGGGTAGATTGCTGCCCTTTGTTCACTTCATTGCCAATGTTTCCGCATCTAGAAGAAGTCTTATTCCTATCTAGAGCCAGCTAGAAGCCAGTGCAACAGACATCAATGATGAAAAATGTAAACCTATCAACAATAATGGAAGCCTCTTCCTCCTCCTTCTCCTATATACCCATTGCCTTTTCATCTGCTCCTCTCTCCAAATTGAAACATATATCCTTACAAGAAATTGAGGATCTAGAAACACTACCAGAGGATAGGTTGTAAAACCTCATATCTCTCCACCATTTGAACATATGTGAATGCCCTAGATTAAAGTCTCTCTACCAAGGTGTACAACATCTCACTCCACTTCAAGAATTAAAGCTTAGTAAGTATCCTATGCTTGATCTAGGCAACGATGGCATGGTTTGCAATGGAAAGGGTTTAAAAGTCTCATTCGTTTGGATTTGGAGGGCATTCCGAAATTGGTGTCTTTCCCATTAGGACTTCAACATGTTAACACTCCATGAGAGCTCCAAATCTCAGAATGTTCATGCTTGATGGCTATACCAGAGTAGATCTCCAATTGGGCATCACTTGAGAGCAATTCTCAATTTCTCGATGCTCTCATTTGATATCATTGCCTGAAGCAATGTGTAAGCCAACTTCTTTGAAAATGTCAAAAATTGAATGTTGCCCCATCTTATTATGAAGATGCAAATAAAAGAGATGTGTGGATTGGCCCAAGATTGCTAAGTGGGACTTTTATCCTGATCCTGATCAATATGTTATCCTTGACTGATCTAGGTATTTTTCTACAAATCTTATATTTATCCTTGTATCCACCTTGTTCACCATCAACTTATAAAATTCTATTTGTAGAAATAACTTTGAGTAAAGAAGAAACATGAGAGAGGGATTGAGATTTTGTTAAAAATTCTAATGCACTACAACTTCTACAAGTAAATAACTTAGTCTTGATTAGCTCACTTTCTTTATTGTTTTATTCTTCCCCATTCAAATAAATATCACCACAGATCCACATGCATGATTCTTTCACATCAAGGATAAGGTGGCAAAATGGAAGAAATATGGGAGGGGATTAAAGAGGAGAGCAAGGATTGGATTATGGTGGCCACAACGTTGAGAATTTATGATTTCACGTCAACAATTTCAAAATGGCATGCATTTTTCTCAAGCATGGAAAATTAAGGTAATTTGGTTTTTGCTGAACTTTGATATTTTTCTAGCCTAGATTACTGCTTCGGTAACACATACAACTTTTTTAAGACTATCTTCTATGTCTAAGCTTACAGGGATGGTTTTGTTTGCATGGTGGAGCACATGATGGATGTTGCGACCAATTGCTTTGAACTCCTAACTTGTTCAATGCTTTCCAAGAACATTTTCTATCATCAATGATCTTGCAATTGGCTGATGGATAGAAAATGAAGATTTTCGACTCATGTTGGGCAATAAAATCTTCTTGTTTTCTTCAGATGGGGAACACCTCTCAACAGATGCCTACCAATCGGGTTTTGGCAACTTCAAAGTCATGATCAATACCTTAATTTATAATTTCATATTTTTTCCTTTTTTTTCATTTTTTTCCTCTAAAGTTTGTGGCTTTTTTGTGTATTCATTAATTTCATTTATACATTTTTAGTAGCTTCTAAGACATTTTCTTCACCATGAACTGTTATATAACTCTTGTTTGTGATGCAATTTTGATGTACCCATTTTATTTAATAGATAATTGAAAATGGTGTATAGTTTAAGGTATTGACATTATTTTTATTATAGGAAAACATTTATTTAACAAAATAAAAGAGTTACATAGAGTTTGTATCAAGCCATACAGCTTGTGATACCGACTTTGGGACATTTTTTCCCCACAATTCCATACCCTCCACATTCCAAGCATAACAAGCAAGTCTATGAACTGGCTTAATCCCTTGCCTATGGACATGCTAAACTTTGGACACAAATTTATGATAGTTAGATGCTTCAAATGGTCAACAAAGGATTAACAAAAGAATTACAGAATGAAAGTTTATATGGATGGAAGCCAATTTGATTGAACAATATTTGTTCCAAAAGCACATTTAGCTTAGCAGCATGGAGCACATTTAGAAAGATTTAACATCACTGAGCGATGATTGCTGCCAAAGAATATATGGAGTTTTTAAATAACCATGTCTAAAATTAATGTTTCTGGAGACACAGAGTGGGGAACAACGTCCTCATTGCTCTCTAATTTTCAGACAGTCCCTTCCAAAGCTTATGTAATGCGTAGAATCATACACACTTCTTTCCTCTGCTTTTTCTTAATACATGAATAGTACATCAAGTCTCCTCGAAGTTCATTAAATTACCATTTTAGTTGCAATTTTAGTGATTAAAGAGCAAAACACATACACTTGCAGTTACAAATGAGAACTTGTAGTGGTTGTGAGAAGATAGTTTTGTTTTTCTTTTCTTTTTTAATGGAACCAAGTATCCGAAAACAAAGCCCCAACTAATCCTAGAGGTGCACAAATACCCTCAATCCTTTGCAATGATTTTTTTATAAGTGCACCTCGAATAACTCAAGAGTATCTAGTTTTATATAAACTCAATCCTAAACATGTATAATGCCTGCAGACATTTTACAAAGCTCAAATATGATTGCTCTACTACAACATTTACCTATTAAAAAAATATTACACAAAGAAATTGCAAAAATAGCCCTTAGAATATCTATATATAATCGTAGTTTTGTATTCACACCTGACCATTTCTGCATATAGAACTTGGATAGAAATTGAATTCGATTTGGTCAAAATAAGCACAGGTTGTGGGTGTGATTCCCACCTCAAAGATATGTGAAAGAAAAATGAGGTTTCAATTAGAATAAAGATGAATGACCCCAAAATTGTGTTCATTATCATGTTCATACATGCCAATTAAGTTGGAAGCCAACACACCCCATGAGGCTTTGATTAGACAATAGATGACAGACTAATTAAAATTATGTTAACCCCCCTCCCTCCAAAAAAGAGTCCCACATATCACGCTAGGTATCCTACTTATTTTTTTAATAGGTAAGTATCCTCAATTTTTAAGGTAAGAAAAATCAATGTATAACATATTTGTTAACTTCAGTGTACAATTTTTATAAATTGATCAATGGCAAAAGTTGATGCTTTGACACGTTAAATTGGTAGCAGAACCCGTGATACCCCATATGAGAAGGAAAATAGTAAGTCGTGTATAGAATCCCACATTGTTTGGAAATAAGTTCTTACTCTTTATAAGATTTTAATGGGACTCCAATTGTATCATTGACTAGTCATTTTTTTAGTATAGATTTTGTGGTTTGGGCCTTTTATTGGGGCGTTACAAATGTATCAGAGGTTATCCCAATAAAAAATGTAGGACTTGAGTCGTTCCATCTATAATGTACAGGCTCGATGAGGACGTCGAGCATGTAAATGGGGTAGATTGTGATTTCTCATATGAGAAGAAAAATAGTAGATGGTATATGGGATCCCACATTGTTTGAGAATGAGAAGTTTTTGCTCTTTATAAGATTTCAATGGGACTCTAATTGTATCATTGACTAGTCCTTTTGGAGCATATATAGGTCTTGTGGTTTAGATCTTTTATTGGAGCGTTACAGAACCACAACCTTTTACATAGACAATAGTTGTGTACTTGCTTACTACTTCATTTTGTAGTTGTTATATTCCCTCTTTCAAAAGAGACAATGTCATGTTTGTGCTGATCACTTATTCATTTTTTCAGCACCAAGAAAGTTTAAATGAAGTCTGTCTCAGAAACATGAGTGTATTATAGTTCAATCTTGAGATTGGAGGAATTAGTTGCATTGCAATATTGTTGATTACTATCGAATGTTTTACATCTATATGACCATGGAATAAGGGAGAGAATATGAATAACTAAATAACTCTAATAAACAAGAACAAAAACATAAATATTATTATCACCATGAAAAAGTTGTTAGAATTTTAGATAAAATCCAAAAATACCAATATCTCTTGTCAAATCTTGTAGAAATATAATAAAGAGTTTATACATGTAGCCATTGGATAGATGAACACAATGGATCTTCAACATCCAATATTCACTATCTAGTAAAACTTACAATGATGGGGTGTGAAGAGTAAAGATGAATCTAGAGTGGGGAACATGATCTTATATAACACTCAAAATTTCAGTTTTGTCCATCATAAAACAATGGAATTACATGGATTCTTAATAGGTCTCTACACATAAATTAAGCTTGTACTACTTTATGCGTATGACTTAACCAAAATCATGGGCTTCAAGAGATGTGTTGACCCAGTTATGTCACTTTATTGATCACATTTATAGGACCTTACATACATTATCCAAACTTTATATTAGACAATAATACAATGTGTAGGTCCATTAATTTAAGTAATGCTAACAAAAGTAGCGTAAGTTCAACATATTTCACAGACTCTGTAGAACTTGAGGCACACTGAGAACTAGTAATAAATAATAAATGGACTAACATATATCAGAACAAAATTATGCATTCCAAAACAAACAATAATTATTAAAAGCCCGAACTCATTAGCTGTGGGAGTACCATGAAACTACATTTGTAACCATCTTGGAGTCAAAATCAGTTTTCCCATCTCGAAGAACTTCACGTGAGTAAAGTCCATTCCTCCCGAAGCACCTTTCAAATTGCTCATCTACTTCACTGCACCACACCATGGTTGGTTGACCAAATTCCCCATTCTTGCATCACCAACATCACAACCATGCTTTGTAGCACAAGCAAGAGAGTTCCTTGACTAAGAAGAGGTTATGAATTTAACCCAAATGTGATGAAAAAAATCAGTGCATAAAAAAGAATCCAACATTGTCTCCAGAATACAAGGACATGTTTAAATTAATGTAATGTGTGCAAGCATGCTGAGGGATGAAAAATGACACAAGTTTGTCAATTTTAATTATTTTTAGTTATTTAAATAAATATCATATAGATGACGAGACAAGTAATAATTAATGAAACTTTAAAAGAAAAAGTATAAACAAATAGTTATGAATTCAAAATTCACTATAAGAAAACTGCTTATTTGCGACTAAGTACTTTCAATAAAATAACTATTTCCATCCAAAATGAGTCACAAATAGTCTTTTTGTAATATCCCAAAATTTCTGGGATGAAGTATTATTTGGATTTCTTTAAAGGATTATATTTTGTAGGATAATAAAGTTGAAAACCTAAATGAGAGTATTGGATTTAGAATAAGTGAGATAATGTATTAGAGAAAATATTGTGAAGGAATCTTTGAGATTTGGAACAAGGTATCAACTAGAGAAATTCATTTTAAATTTAGAAGGAGTTGAATTTTCAAGAATTAGGATGTAAATGCAAGAGGAAGTGGTTGACCCAAAGATCAAACACTTGGTGTACATTCTTGGATTAAACTGTCGAGTTTTAGTGTAATGATCATAAGTTACTCATATGAGGTCAAAATGAGGTGATTCTAATTCTTATAGAATCCTAAGATATATATCTAAAATGTTTATGTTATACATTTTTGAAGATTTAGACAGTATCAATGACTTATTTCAGAATCAAGTGGATAACTCTAGACTAACCTTAAACCGGAACTCGAGTTGGAGATTATGGATCCAAATGAGATTCTATCCTGACCAAACTAAGAAGTGGCCTTCTAGAACTTGTTAAGTAGAGTCCTAAGGAGGTTAACAAGTAACCAAATGAGTTAGTGGAAGGCTAAGGGGTGTGGCTAACCAGATGAAGGCTAGAAAGGGAGATGCATGCATGGGTAGGTGAGATGACACCTCATCCCTTATCCTATAAGCCTCTACCCTAACCATTGATCAAATGGTTAGTAAAAATATCTCAAATACTAACCATTAGATGATCATTTTAGTTGCAAAGTTTAGGATTTTTGGAGATTTAGTTTAATCATGAAAAAAAGATTTAGAATGGACACTTCATACCATGCAAACCAAAAACTTGTTTTTACCAAGTTATCCCTCTTCTCTCCTTCACATGAGTCGACCATCACCCTTATAAATAGACATTTGGGAGTCTTTTAACTCGTTTGGAGAAGCCTAGCATGAAATCCTTTTGAAGGAAACCAAAGAAAGCCCTTCTCTAGTCCCATAACCTCCAATTACATCCTAAGTGAGCTTAATAAAAGTTTTGAGGAGAAAACTTGCAAATATTTGGTTTGATCATTTTCAACCAGACTCAGAGAGTGTATAAGTTCATATTCTAGCTTAATTTTAGTATAGAGGGTTATTTAAAAGGTTGGACTATACATGTTAAGAATTGAGCCTTTCTATTTTTGTTAAAGTGTTATAATAAATCTAAGTGTTGTTTAAAGTGGTTTTATTAGTGGAAATGTGTTAAATGAAGTTAGAAGAACCTAAAACTATGTTATAATAAGTAAAAACCAAGTTTATGTGAAAAAATTGCGATTTTTGGATTGAAAAGCCCATGCTTTGTAACTTCGCTCGAGCGAAGGATCAAGCAAAGAACAACTATAAACCTTTGCTTGACTCTCGCTAGATGTCTGGCTCGAGCAAAGTGCAACCCGAGACTTCGCTCGACACTCGCTCGATGTCTTGCTCGAGCGAGTTCTAACTCAAGAACTCGCTTGAATCTCGCTCGATATCTTGCTCGAGCGAGATACCCAGTTTGCCTAATATTCGCTTTATACTTTGTTCGAGCGAGTCTCAACCCAAGACTTCACTCGATTCTCGCTCGATACCTAGCTCGAGCGAGATACTCTGTTTTGCTGAACTCAAGGATTTTGCTTAAATAAAGAGTGGACATTGAAAGAAAAACAAATATTATGTGTTATCTAAGTATTTAGCCTGTGTAAAACAATTTGCAGAATTTAAGATACATACATATGTGAGTATGTGATAATTTAAGATGTGATCATCTAAGAGTACATGCATGTTCTAATATGTGGTGAGAATTAAGAAAAGTGATACATTATGTACTTGAGAAACATTCCTAAGAATAAGAAAGGAACAACTAAGAATAAGAGATATGGATAAGTTAGTCACGTCGTGACGGGGACAGCGAGACGTAACGCCCGAATGACTGATGTGCTGACAGGGATGGCGATACGTAACGTTTGTCATATGATAAGAGTGATATGTATTATCACGGGGATGACGAGACGTAACGCACAGGGAAATGATATGATTAGTAGGGATGGCGAGACGTAATACCCACTATATTACATATGTTCTGTGTCAAGACGGGGATGGCGAGAAGTAATGCCTGGAAGATTGACACGAGACTCAACATAACAGGAACGGCGATATATAACACCCAGGTGATTGATGAGTTATATGCAATGGGAACGGCGATACGTAACGCTCATTGATGATAAGAGATAGATATTCTGTAAAAGAGTTATCTGCGATGGAAACGGCGATACGTAACGCCCATTAAAGATAATAATTGAATAAGTTTTAAGAAGGTGTTAATGGTTAAGAAAAATAAACTTAAGATATCATAAGAGTGTAAACCTGTGTAGGTTATTGATAAATCATGTGAAACATGTATTTGATCATGTTCTATTAGTTTCTTTTCTTAAAAAGATTAATGATGGTTATGTCTATGCTTTATTAAGCTAATTATGTACTTATTGAGATTTCAAAGGAAATCTCACTCTTTTGTAGTTTTTATGTTTTTTTTTTATATGTATAAATTATGTACAGGATGTGATGGCCAACAGAGAGAAAGTCCCGATGATGTACGAGACTGTGAGAAGTCCTGAGATACTTTTTAAATATAGTCATTATGTAAATTTCACTTTTGCGTCCCTATGATTTTTTCTGTATGATTAACCAGTGGAGTTGTGGTATCACAGTACACCTACTTTTGTCAAGAATGAGTAGCGTATAGGTTGCTGTTTAACTTTGGGATTGGATGGTTCCCTATCTGTATGTGAGGTTTATTTGACACCACAGGGACAGTATCTTTAGCAAGACCATTGTCTTAACTTGGATATATTTCGTTATGGGAGAAATTTTTCGAAGTTAAGAAGGAACCCAAGTGACCATAGGGATGGTCTTTTGATATGTATTTTTATTTGGTTGACATTGATAACTATTTTGGGCATGTATATATAACAGTACAATGTTTGATGAATGAAAGGAGAATGTGGAAGTTGTAAGTTAAAATTTGCCATATGTAATGTTTAAAAATTGTATACTTAACCTTATCCACTATGTATAATAAAATTCCTATATTTTATTTATTAAAATCTTGAAACGTACGCGAGTAAGTAGCTTAATGTTACTTATCCTGACCCTTTGACTTACGTTAAATTTCAGACGTGAGTTGGGTGCGTCACACTTTTAGTCTCAAATGATTGGTCACGGAATTCCAATTTTATTGTAGTTAAGTAAATAGTTAAATGACTAATAATGAACAAATGTTCCACAAAAATGTTCATAGGATTGACACTCTTTTCACTTATACCGGTAAGACACAATGCCCTTCATTTTCTTCTTGTATTTCTACTTCATTCATTTCCTTTATTTCTTAATTTCTTTTGCACATTTTTAAACGACTAGTGACACTCTCTATTGGTCTTATTATGGTCTCTTACCTTTGTCTCGCCTCTGCCACTTTCTTCTTCTGCCCTTTTTATTAAGAAATGTTATAGTCATAAAAAGATTATATAAAAGTCATCCATAAATTGACTTGATTACAATCTGACAAATCACATTAAGTACATTAGTTTGTAGAATTATTTTATGTAATCCCTATGTGGCTAAAATACTCTTTTTTTTTTTTTTAATTCTCTCCTCTCTTTTTACCACCATTTACTTGCCTTGAACCACACAGGCTTTTCTCACAAACTGAGATTATCTCTCCCACTCACTCCCTTAGCTGTATATGCAATTACAAAACCGTTATAGAACGATAAGGCTGGTTTCAGCCCTTTAACAACATCCAATGAGAATATGATATCTCAACATTACATAAAATATACACTTGGGATTTCTACATATCTACCAAGAATTACAATCCTATGAAAGGAGTTGTTTTTCCATTTCCTTTGTTACTCGACGTTTTGTGCCTCTTGCTTCCACCACCCGTTGTCGCCACTAGCAGACCAACATAGCCAGCCCGTCGCTAGCTAGCCCCACACAACCACCTAGTTTAACACATAATCCTATGTTTGAGTTTGTTGGTCAGAATCATTCATGTTGATGCCTTCTGCTTTTCCCTCTTGATACAATTCATGAAATCCGACTGTCAATGCTAGAGCCAATACTAGCTTATGCTTTTAGGAGGTTTTCGCTTTTAGGACTTAGGAAGCCAAAGAACTCAAATTTTTCAGCATATGATTGATATTTATTGTATTAGAGTGGCTATTTTGTGTGTTGTAGTGTTAGCATGGATAGACTATTGGTACCAAAAAGATAAAAGGTGGCAGAATCGAGAGTCCAACAATGATGGGAGAGAGGAAAAGGGCGAGGAAGAAGGGAGTCCAGCAAAATGGAGCAAATGGAAAATCCTTCTAACTTAACTATTCCTAGCATTTTTAATAATTTTTGTGTTATTTCTGATTGTGATATTTGTGCTCGTTCTAAGCATGCTATATTACCATTTTCTTCTCATACTAATAAAAGTACTTTTCCTTTCAATAGTATTTTTTTTTTTTTTTTGGTGATATTTAGGGTGGTTATCATACATCTTCCATATGTGAAGCTCATTATTTTCTCACAATAGTTGATGATTTTTTATGCATAACGTGGATACATCTTATGCATTTTAAATAATATCTTCATGATCACGACATCATTCATGAACATATCTATGGAGCGTAAACATTGGCATGTTCTAAATGTTGTCCATAGTCTTCGCTTTCAGGCTCACTTATCTTTACAATTTTGGAATAAGCGTGTTATTACTGCTGCATACTTCATCAACCGTAGACCTAATCGCACTCTTCAAAATAACTCATCTTTTGAAATTCTCTTCAATAAAACACCTAGCTATGATCACCTTTGTGTGCTCAGATGCCTTTGTCATACTCAAACTCTCTGTGCTTATTGCAATAAATTTTCTCCTCGTATCACAAAATGTGTTTTCCTTGGCCATTCTAGCACACATAAAGCATACAAGTTCTACAATCTTGATACTAAGTATATATATATTTTTTTTGTTCTCATGATGTCACATTTCATGAACAACAATTTTCTTTTCAACACATTCCTGATCCTCCTTCTTTCTCTTCCCCTGTCATTCCCTTTCCTATCCCTAAACCTATATTACCATCTTTTCCAATCATTATTTCCTCTAACTCTCCCCACTCCTTACCTTCACTACCCTCATCTCCACCTCCATTCGTTCTTGTCGCACCATGACTCAACATGCCTACCTCAAGGACTACGTCTATCCAATCTTACACAATATCCTCACCTGCAACACAGGTCTCAAGTACTGCTCATCATTTTTCTGTTTTTCTTTCTTATCCTCAATCTCACCTTACTTTTTTAACTCCTCTCACTACTATTGTGATCCATCATGTTATTCAGAAGATCTTCGCTATTCTCATTGGCGCGAAGCCAAGACTACTGAAATTTGTGCTTTCGTGAACAATTTGACTTGGACACTTGAGCCACTTCCTCTTGTTAACAAACTCATTGATTGTAAATGGGTTTTCGAAACTAAGCTCAAGGATGATGGCTCCATCAAAAGATACAAGGCTCGGCTAGTCGCCAAGGACTACACTCAAGTTGAAGGCTTTGACTACCGTATGGTGCTTTATCAAGGCTGATGGCTCTTGTTAACAAACCCTTGTTTCCAAAATGACACCGTCTGGTGCTTGTTGGTTGTTGCTACTATGAAACAATCGAACATCCATCAATTTGACGATAACAATGATTTCTTACACGGTGATCTTGATGAAGAAGTCTGTATGACACCACCACCTGGATATTGCATCAAGGAGGAGATCCGTGTATGCCATCTCCAAAAATTCCTTTACGGCCTTAAACAAACCTCCCTAAACTGGTTTTTCAAACTAACCACTATGTTTTTTTATTCAGGTTTTCATCAGCTTCAGGCAAATCATTCTTTATTCGCCCTGGTCATTGCCACCAGAATCACTCTTGTTCTCATTTATGTTGATGATATTTTGGTTGCTGGTAATGATATTTCTCATATTAAGGTATTCAAAGAATTTCTCTTCATACACTTCAAAACCAAAGATCTTAAGTCTCTGAAATACTTTCTTGGTCTCAAAGTTTCATGCTTTCCCAAGGCATCTTTCTCAATCAATGCAAAGAAGCTCTTGACATTCTGTTTGATAGTGGTTAACTTGGTGCTCCGTGCACTTCTTTTCCTGTGAAACAACACTTGAAGCTCACCAACCAATATGGTGATCTCCTACTCGACCCTTGTGTTTACCGTAGAATTTTTGGACGGCTCATCTCTCTTACCATCACACGTCCTGGCATTGTTTATACCATCAACATCCTTAGTCAATTCATGCATGCTCCTTGAGTTCCTCACACGACCGCTACTACTCGTGTTCTCTGTTACATCAAGCGTACTCTAAGGCAATGCATTTTCTTCTCATCATGTAGCAGGACACATGACACTGCCTATACTGATACTAATAGGGCCAATTGCCCTACTATTATTTGTCATTCCATCATAGGATACTTCATTCAACTAGGTACGAGTTCTATCTCTTGACGTACAGAAAAAAGGCTACAGTGGCTCGCTCTTCTACTGAACTTGGATATCGTGTCATGGTTGTCACCACTTATGAACTCATCAGGTCAAAGCAACTTTTCACTGATCGTGGTATCCCTTATCATAAGCCTATCACCTTACATTGTGACAATCAATTTGCTTTCTATGTTGCTCACAATCCCGTGTTTCATGAGTACACCAAATACATTGCGATTAATTGTCATATCATTCGTGATAAGATCCGCTCGAGTCTCCTTACAGCCATCCATTCCTCCTTCCACGAGCAAGTTGCCGACATCTTCACCAAAGCGTTAGGTTGGAATTCTTTGTTATAATTTTTCACGCAAGTTGGGCATTTCGAACCTTAATACGCCAACTTGAGAGAAAGTATTGATAGAATTCTCAAATCAGCACCACATCAGCAGCTTCCCAAATCAACACCAAATTAGCAGCTTCTCAAATCAACACCAAATCAGCACAAACTCATCAACATGGTTTTAGGAATTAGAAATTTCCATTCACAATTTGTTTCCATTTTCATGCTTACCATATACACTAGTTTTCCTGTATTGCACTTAGTCTACTTACCATATACACTAGTTTTCAGGTATAGCATTGTAGTCTATGTATACGCATCCTCTGCAAATGTACAAATTGAGCAATAGAAAATAAAATATGTGTTGCACTCTTTCCAAATTTAACATATATATTTTGCCAAAAAAATTCCATAAAAAAAGATCCAAAGCTTTATAATAGATCCTAACACAATTAATAATAAAATAAATCCAGTTCAAATATAGAGCGAACCAACCAAAAGAAGAACAAAAGAACCAATCAACCAACGAAGCTTTTGAATTTCAACGGTAAATAGAGCACATCAAGAAGACGATATTCAGAAGTATACAAAGTTCTAGAGAGCGATTTGATTTGATTCTCTTTTGCCCTCTTTCTCATATCTAGCTAGCAGACTAGCTCTTTTGGTTTCTTTATCTTTTTCTCTCTCCGCAAGAGAATGAGTTAATTTTCGTGAGTTTGAGCTGCTAGCTGTCTCTCTATCTCTCTCTAGAACTATTGTTGCTGCCGTGTGTGTATGTCTAGAGAGGCCGACGGAGAATCAAAGTTTAGGAGTGAGAGGAGTGCCCGTGGATAGAGCTAGGAGATGGGAGAGAGGAGAGGGTTCGGATCTCTAGGTGAGAGTTTTCTCACTTCAATGGGGATTTTAAAATGTGTGCACGCTGCAGTCCCATTGTTAGTTTCATGGGTGGGCTATGTGGCAAAAAAATTATTAGAAGCTGTTTTCAGCCTAATTTTAACATGGTATGACCTGTAAAAAGATTTTCTCAGGCAGTTAACTTCACTATTTATATATAGGGGGGTTTAACCGCCTTTAACATAATAAGGGATTTTTGTTCATAGTTAAGATTTCAGCTGCAGGGAATATTCTCGGTTGTTAATTGATATTAGCCCACTATACCGCCTAGCGTAGTAGCTTAATTAACTGCAGAAATTACCTTTCACGCTCGAATATTGTCCAGTCTCCGTATTCGAATGTTCAGTTTTTACATTGGATTAATGTTACTTAAAGCATCATATATCATTTTACATTCAAATATATCATGATGAGGCTCGTTCGAAGTATCATGAGACTCAAAACATATACTTTGTGACGAAATTCAACTGTCACCAAAATATAATTTTGCAATAATTCCGTAGTAGTAAACCATGATTGGTACGTAAACCATGACTTGTACGTGCTCCCAGTTTACTGTGACTCGGAAGACGAATTCTTGCCGTCACATAAAACTTTTTGTAATCGATTTCGACATGTTGTTTATTAGGGAAATTTGTAATGATAAGTTCTCCATATTTTTTAGTGTTTCGTTCCAGCTGTGCGAACGAGGAAAATTCCTCCATGCAAGTTGGTCATGTGCTCCGACAGTACTAATTTCGAAGAATGGTATATAAAGAAGAGATCAGTAATAAGATATAAACCAATATTTATGGCCGATCGGGGTGTACATTGGTAAAGAGGGCCAATATATGTTTGCAATGTTTATCCTTCCAACACATAGAAGGATCCACAGAAAGTAAATAAGCAAGTTTATATTAATGAACAGAAAAATGATCAAGCGGATAAGTTAAGGCTTCTAACGAATTAATTTGTTAAAGATGAGCTAGCATGCATATCCCGATCAGCAGCACAGCTAAATATGGAATCATTCCAATTCACAACTAAATCCAGGCATGCAGAAGATTCCTACTCATCATGAGTGATTAAAGGTTGAATTGAAACCCTACTAACTAATTTTGCTATTAATAACTTCCAACACCGGTAATAAACAGACTGTACCATATGGGTCTTTATCTTATTTTTTTCTAAAATTGCTATTTATTGCAAACCCGCCTCTGAAATATCCTATTTTAAACTTCTAAAACTCTAACCTATAATTTTTAAACAATCAATCTCTTCTACTTTTGTTCTCCATTGATGGGGTCTGGGAGTTCGAAGCTCACCCCAGAAGGAGATCATACAGTGCCCGCTAAAATTCGCCCCGCTATACACCGTTGGTTTGAGGATATACGGAGACGTAAAAATGAAAACATGTCAAAGAAAGAACTCCTTAAAGATGCTACGGAAGAGGAATCTGAAAGTTCCAAACCTCCTTCGACTTTACATGACGTAGAGAGAAGGAGCTCATCTTCATCATATGAAAGTATAGCATCTTCAATGCCAGCACCCATCGTAGAAGATAAGTCCATTGTGGCATCTGAAGAAACAAAACTGCCCGATCAGGAGCATAAAAATGCAGGCTTATCCGGAAAACAGGATGATAAAAAAGTAGGTAAAGAAGATGAAGATGAAGAAAAGATCAAACAGATCAGTACGGTGGTTGCAGAGAAAGTGGTTGCGGTTGATGATGATCACAAAACAATTGAAGAGGAAGAAGATGATGATGAAGAAGAAGAAGAAGATGATCAAAAGGGTGATTATCTTTGCCTTGGATCGCCAAGTTTCAGGGTATATTGCGTCCAGGCAGCAGAAGATAACGAGGAAGAGAGTGAGTATATATACTTAAATCTTACGTAGCTGATCACTCGTACACAACGAAATCATATAATTTTACATATATATATATATATATATATAATTTGGCAGGCAATATAAACTTACTGAGCAGGATGCAGCACCAGTTGTAATTGATTTTTTTAATATTTTTAAACATATTTTTTTTTTTAAAAATTACAACATTAAAAAATACTTTTTAATAACTAAATAAAAAATAAAATAAAATAAAATTATTGAAACATCTCAGAACAAAATCAACGGGACAAGTAAATTTATTCAAAACTATTTTACAATGCATGCAGGTAAGAAAGGCAGCACGCACAAAAACTCAAACAGTGGTGATAGTACTGCTGAAAGTTTTTCTGATGAGGTACGTGCATGTGTATTATTGAAGTACTGTTCTCTTTCTGTCTCCAAAGTTGTAGTTTTAGTAGGTTGCAATAGGTTGCAATCATATATATTATGTAATAATTATTATAAGGTGGTTCAGGGACAAGAAAAAAAGACAAAGAAGAAAGGAAACAGAGCAAAAAGGTTGAAGAAAGCCATTCGTAAGGGCGGACCAGCGGTAAAGAATTTGTTCATATCGGCGTCGACGTGTTACCACCCAAGTTGCTCTGGTGGGGACAGAGCTCGTCTTCTAGAAAAAGCAGAAGCTTGATTATCCTAGAAATAACAAATTCATCATGTGTAGCCTTTCCGATTCAGAAATTCATGATTCTTTTACTGGCTTGCTTGTCTTTTAGGGATCGATTTTAATTTGTTATATTTATAGTGATAGGATGTAACATTATTATATTTATTCTTTGTGTTTTGATATTTGCTTCATTTCCTCCTCACTTAAATAAAAAAACTAGTTTATATTCAAATGTACGCTCTTAATTTTGACAATTTCCCTCTCTCCCGATTGCACCGGCCTGATCTGTCCTTTCTTAACCTTGTTCTGAAGCCTTCAAGCTGATCTCTTCCATCAGTCATTCGTCCATCCGATCGATGGATTGTGCCCTCTAGCTATAAGATCGGATATGGCTTCTCCTAGTGTATGACAGTATGTTCTGTTTACATGGATATCTTATACCTTTTTTTTTTAACCATTTTGTAAATTTGGGTTGTGATTGAATTGTGCTTTTGAGTTAAATTTAGGGTTGTAATTAAAGTTTTAAATTTTGAAAGGTAAATATGTAAAACTAGGATTACTATAAAAAAAAATTTGAACTATTGTGACATTTTTATAATAATCAAATAGGCAGTTGTGATATTTTTATGTCTCAAATAGTTTATTTGGCTACTATAAAAATATCACAACAGGCCAATTTTTTTGTAGTGGATTGTAACTTTGTGAATTTGGGATTGTAATTTTGATGGTTTAGATATTAAATTTAAATCGAATGTCAACATTGGCGATCAGGCCATTCGAGTCATTCGGCACATGAGCCCTATAACAGGAGATGTTGAAATTATACGACAACTACTTTATATTGTTAGTTGGTAAATCTTTTTACTTTAGTTTGTAAATCTGGAGAGTGTGAAGTACTTAAAAGCATTTATCTAAAAATGGTATTGATAACATATGTGGAATGGACCTAATGTCCAAACCTCATACGAGACTAATATGGCTAGAGCCAAATTACTAACTGCCCGAGAAATTCAAAATGAAGGAGATATCATTTCATTTTGGGACAAGATAAAATCCTAATCTCCCAAAAGCTTGAATTTTAAATAACAGACAAGATGATTATCACTCTTTATCACCGGGAGTCATGGGGTTTATTTATACGATTCAAGTACAATTATGATCTCATATGAATATTTGGCTAGAGAAATCACATTATCCTTCACTGACTTAGGTATCAGAGGTGTTCCTTTAAAGTTTCAAGTCTCTTTATTCTTTGGTTGCAAGTGATCGATCATGTGTGAGAAGTTGTGAAACATGTCATTAGCAATATACATAATTAATTTGTTGAGAATTTACTTAGATTTGGTAAATGTTAAGCATATTTTACAGTAGCAAGAGAAACCATAATCTTTTTGTTGTGATCGTGCGGTAATTATGATGAATAATACGGAATAATCGAAAAGAAAATAAGAGATAAATAACACAGAGATTTACGTGGTTCGACGATGTGCCTACATCCACAGGAGCGAGTAAGGGTGTCAAAACGTGGTAACGAGTCGTGTTCGTGTCATGTCAGAGCGTGTACATAATACTTAAAGGGTCAACACGAATACGACCCGTTAAGGATTTCGTGTCAAAAACTTCAACCCTAACATGACCCGTTAAGATAACGGATTGACACGACACGACCCGTTAAGACCCGTTAAGACCTTTGACACTATATGACACGACATGACACGACACGATACACCACGATCTGACCCATTTCAACCCGCAAACCCGTTAGTGACCCGTTTGAGTTTAACCTAATTGATTTTATACAAATATTAAAACTTAAATAATAGTTATAAAACATAACAAATTAATTACAAATTACAATCTTAAAATTACAATTCAATAAGTAGTACACTATAATATATGATAAACACACAAATATGATCTACACATTATAAAATATTAAAATTATAAGTCAAACATATTAAATAATAATGGGTTAACTCGTTAATGACTTTTTGATAAGTACTTAAATGGGATAGCAAAGTGTCTAAGAGTATAAAACTAATGTTAATTAAGATTTTTTGAAGTTTAGCTCAAGAGTATAAAAGTAAATTTAAATTCCTTAACGTGTCTTAACGGGTCATAACAGGTTTGACCCGTTATCAAATCGTGTCTTAACGGGTTGACACAAATTGACTCAAAACCTGTTAAGGCTAAACATTAACCCGTTTTTATCGTGTCGTGTTTGTTTCGTGTTAACGTGTCATGTCACATATTACCATCCCTAGGAGCGAGCGGCAAATTTCACTATCATCAGAATTAAGGTTACAACATATGTATTTATACTAACCCTAGGTGTACGGATGTACATAGAAAAAATTATAAAAATGCCTCCGTACCGTACCGCGGGGGTGTTGCCTCCACACCCCTAACTAATCAACGTCCCCACTAAAATAAAACACGCAAGGTAGATGCTATCGCTCACTCGCTCACTCCTCTAAACCATTTTGCTATGGTGTCTTGCAAACTGTGAAATGCCTCTTAATCCCATGTTGCTCACACAACTCCTGAAACTTCGAATCTGTATACTCAGTACCATTGTCTGATCTGAAACATTTAATCTTCTTCCTTGTCTGGTTCTCTACTTCAGCTTTCCACAACTTCAACTTGGCAAACGTTTCTGACTTGTGCCGCATGAAGTATACCCAGACTTTTCATGAGTAGTCATCAATAAAACTCACGAATTACATATATCCTCCTTGTGATGCTATACTGACTGGTCACAAAAGATCTGTATGAACATAGTCAAGAATCCCCCCTATCTTGTGTGTGGCTATCCTGAACTGCACCATGTTCTATTTTCCAAGAACACAATACTTGCGAAAATTGAGCTTGCATGTCTTGACACCCTTCAATAGACTTCTCTTATGAAGCTCCATCATCCCACGCTCACCCATATGACCTAGTCGCATATGCCACAAGACTGTACTATCTGACTTAGACTCTACAGCAGCAACTCCACCTACAATTGTGGTACCTAACAGTCTATAAATGTTTCCTACTAGTTTCTGTCCCTTCATCACTATCAGCACACCTTTACTAACTTTCATTACTCCACTTAAAGATTTGTAACTACAACCATTACAATCTAAAGTACCTAATGAAATCAGATTCTTCCTTAGATCCAGTACATGTCTAACATCACACAATGTTCTAACCACACCATCAAACATTTTAATTATGATATTCCCTATTCCAAAAACTTTTCAGGATGCATCGTTACCCATCAAAACAGAACCAGAAGCTACTGACCTGTAGGTGTCAAACCAATCTTTGTTGAGTGTCATGTGATAGGAGCATGCTGAATCCATAATCCACGAATCTGCCAGATGATCTGAACTGGATGAAACAGAAAGTATATCACCATCATCGTTCTCTAAATCTTATTCTTCCACTACGTTTGCAAACTTTGATGAACTCTTTTTGTTTTCTGCATTTGATTTATTTTTCTCTGGACACTCCCGTTTAACGTGCCCCTTTTTCCCGCACTTCTAACACGTGATATCCTTCTTTTTTCTCAATTTAGACCAAGCTTTATTGTTACCCGATCCATTTCGAGACTTGCTTCTTCTACGTTCCTGGTTACATCTCACCACAAGTCCTTCACCTTGTGAAGTCTCATCACTGGCTTTCTTCTGCTGATGAAAGCCTAACAGAGCACCTATGACATCCTCCAGCTCGAGGTTTTCTTTCCCCCACATCAGAGTCGTAACCAAATTCTTGTAAGTAGGAGATGCCGGTAGGGAATTCAGCAATATCAACGCCTTGTCTTTGTCTTCGAACTTCACATCAACTCGCTTTAGATCGCTAATGATCTGATTGAATATGTTGATGTGCTGGCTCAGATCCGAGCCCTCTAACATCTTAAGGCCAAACAGCTTCTGCTTAAGATAAAGTTTGTTTGTCAACGACTTGAATATATACTAACTTTCCAGTTTCAGCCAAAATGCCGCCGATGATTCCTCATCCATGACGTGATACATCACGTCATTAGCCAAACAAAGCATGATAGTCGTCATAGCCTTCGCTTCCAGTTCGTTCCATTCTGTTTTCTCCATGCCCTCCGATTTCTTTTCGCATAACGCCTCCACCATGCCCTGCTGCACTAATAGATCATTCACCCTCCTCTACCATAATCTAAAATTACTAGTTCCATCGAACTTGATCATATCGAATTTCGCAGATGAAACCCCAGACATCGTAACCTGAGCTCTTGATACTAGTTATTTTGATCGTGCGGCAATTATGATGAATAATACGGAATAATTGAAAAGAGAATAAGAGAGAAATAACACAGAGATTTACATGATTTGGCAATGTGCCTACATCCACAGGAGCGAGCGGCAAATTTCACTATCATCGAAATTAGGGTTACAACATATGTATTTATACTAACCCTAGGTGTACGGATGTACTTAGGAAAAATTACAAAAATATCCCTGTACCGTATGTATTTCAACCCCTCATCGCTCGCCCGCTCGCTCCGTCATCTACCACTTGCCATTGTATCCTCATCAAATATGAGTCACATACTGTAACACTTTTTGTTGTAAATCAGAGAAAATGATCATTATATTCCTACAATTTTTGTCCAAGTGTACATCATTATCCATTCGAATAATAAATTTATTCAAACATAATATTCTGTCTTTAAATGATGAAACATGTATACTGTTCAATGTATTATTTTCAAACTAGAGTGATGATTTTATTTTCATTTGAATGTATAGTTGGGTTGGGCGTTCAAATGGCGGTGAAAAATGTACTCGAACAATAAGAATTAGTAATTAGCGTTAAAATGGTAATCACTAATATAGTAAATGACAAATTTAAATGAGAAAATTATATTTGAAAATTATAATTAAAACATCACAATTGTTCAAATATTACATAAGTCAAAATAATTCAAAAGACATAACGTAGGAAAATTAATTCTAAGTTAGTGGTGGCATAAATTTTTGGGATATTATTAACAAAGTTGAATAAAATATTATTAGAATATTATTTTTTAATATTACTATTATTTTGAAATTTGAAAATTTTGAATTGAGATTTGAAAAAGTTGAATTGTTTATGATATTTTGTGTGAAAATTTGAAAAAGTATAATGACGAGGTTAAGATAAATTGAGATGAATCCATCTCAACTCTCAATCCAAGCTGTCCCACATCTGTTCAAGCATTTTTTTGGATTAAATTCCCATCTCCCTCCGCATTCTTGTTGTAATCACACCTTCATATCCAATGCCTGATATAATTGATCCTCCAACTCTCATTGCTTAGACTTCAACAATTTGATTTTGAAACTTGCTTCCACTAAGTCCTGAGAGTTGTCATTCAATTTGCTTTGAAAAGTGGATGAGGTTTATGAAGAAGGTTTCACGCAGCATTCTAAACTTCTCAAATATCCAGAATTGGGTTCAAAAATCTGAGAAAAGGTTTAACATCGTTAATG
This sequence comes from Platycarya longipes, assembly GCA_036559045.1. Classification (NCBI taxonomy): domain Eukaryota; kingdom Viridiplantae; phylum Streptophyta; class Magnoliopsida; order Fagales; family Juglandaceae; genus Platycarya; species Platycarya longipes. Next base: position 28,031,043 of record CM071800.1, on the reverse strand, counting down.
GAGGATTCGTCGAACATATTAGCATTTTGTCTAATTGAAGCCATCTTCTCCTTAAAATAAAAAACAAAACAAAAAACAAAAAAAAAATGGAAAAAAAAAACTGTTAGAGATGGTATAAATAACATATATATTATTAGGCAATACAATAAAAGTTAAAACTTACGAATTTTGCTTCTACGTCAAGACTGCTCCAAACACTATCATGATTGCACGCAATTTAGCCAACAATTAGGTCAGATTATAGTCAATAGGACTATCTTGTTTCTGCAAAAGGAAAATATTTTTGCAACTTCAATACAAATGTTGTTATGTTAATATTTAACAGGAAGTAGTATAATGTTACCAATTTCATTGATATTTGATAAAAGGATCTAGAACTAGTATGATGATATATCGTTAATTTTGTTCTATTTGCCTTGCTAATAATACTTTGTTGCTGCAAAAGAATAAGTTTATGATTATATTTTTTTAATGCATTTAACATATAGCATAATGAAATATAGCAGCAAAATTATTTGATATGCTAGATTCTCAACATATCACAAAGCTTCTCTTATTCGTTCAACTGCATGTTTTGGAATGAGTTCTGGCACGCCTTTGTTGTTTTATTCAACTTTTGATAATGTGCATAGCATTCACTTTTATACCTTTGGAATTTATTATATTTGAACTTATATTTGAACTTAAAGTTTATGTGAACTATAAAATTATATTTGAACTTATCCTTAAAAGAAATAGGAATGATAAGAACAAAAATAAATTACTTATAAATTAAGTTATAATTGAATAAAATTATTTTCTAAATAACTTAGTACTAGGCAACGAGTTTTGATGTGGTCTTTCACATCTTTAGGAACTTGGGCCCAAGTGGATGTAGCCATGAGTGCATATGTTCGGGTAAAGGTACCATCATATGAGGCAAACCAAGTCTTAAGATACCTAGAGCCACCTATGTGATCATCAAAAATATCAACTTTGTCCTTAGTCCAATCATACTTTGTCCTTGGTTCGTTTCCTGCTAGACAAAAATGTTATTGGATGTCGTTGGGTGTTATGAACAAAGCTTCTTCCGATGGTTTTGTTGAGTGCTACAAAGCGTGATTTGTTACTAAGGAATATACCTAACTTTATGGTTTCGATTATTATCAAACCTTTAGTCCTGTTGCGAAAGCTGCGATCGTGTACCTATCTTTCTCTTTCCGATTAGATGTAAGAATCCCTTCCTTCATAGCACTCTCAAAGAGGAGGTTTAAATAGATCAAGCCCTAGGTTATATTGATCCACATTTTCTTAATCATGTTTATCGTCTCCAATGTGCTTTTTATGGCTTTAAACAAGCCCCTCATACTTGATTCCATCAGTTCAGTTTATTCTTGCATCAATTTGGTTTTGTTCCTAGCCATGCTAACTCCTCGTTGTTTGTCTATCATAAGTCCATTGGTAATATTTATCTTTTTTTCGATGTTGAAGACATAATGTTACCGACAATAACTCTCAACTCCTCACTAGCATCATTGCTTGTCTCGGCAAAGAATTTGGTATGTAGGATCTTGGCTCTATTCATTATGTCTTGGGCATTGAGGTTCATTCCACCTCCTTAGTTTTTTTATTAGTCAAACCAAATATGCTCTCGCCATTAACCAACATGCAAATATCACTAAATGCAAGCCTATTGCTACTCCTATAGTAGTTGGTCAAAGGGTTACTTAAGCTAACTCCTTATGCTCTAATCCGACTCTCTATTCTAAGACAACCCCATTTCATGCACCAACCCATCCAACCTTATAAGCACCTTATGTCTCTAGGCAATTAAGTTTCTCCACTAAATTAGCTTATAGACATAACAGAGAGTTTTGTACCACTCTAGTTTAAGTCTATTATGAAGTTATGAATTATTTGCATTTTGGGATATAATCTTTAGTACAGTGTGGTTTATTTAAAGAAAAAAAAATATCCACTGCATATTACATATTGTTATATGCATGCTGAATTCATTGCATATTAACTATTATGAATGGTATAGGTAATCTTGTGTGTATGTCAACCCAACACTTTAGAGTTTTCCAAATCCCAAGCAAAATTCTAGGACTGTCACATAAACATTTTTTACCATTCAAGACCGAAAGGAATATAGAGGTCTCGCTATATTTGGTTTCCCTGGCTTACTTGATTAGGGGTTGGAAATCAAGGTCGATAACATGGGGATTCTCAGAAAAATCAAGGGGGGAAGAGAAAGAATACCTATATTCATGATGTATGTAAACCATCAATCTCTCTCTACACATTATTTTCTGTTTGTTCTGACTCTCTCTTACATACATACGCGTATACCAAATGTTGAATTCACCTTTGCAATGGGCTTGGTAATTCTCGAAAGACTACAATTGTGTTTAAGATCAATGGAGAGGACACCAGCATAATTAAGTCCCTAAGGGAGGATAGCTGGTCGAACAAGGTTTACATGGATGAGCCTTTTCGTAGTGACTGTGGTGATCATTCCCTTTCTTCAACTTTCGATCCCTACCTATTGATTCTAACACTAGCTTAGGTAAAACTCTCTCTCAACTTTTTTTTCTTCTAGAATATATATGTCTACCTATTTCTCTCACCCTTGGGTTTTGAAATGAGACTACAAATTCTAGTGTTTTTCAAAGTCTCTTGAAATGAGGGAGATCAAAAGAGTAATGCTAAGTATAATTATATATGAAGTACTGCATACATTTAAAAAAATAGTCAACTATAAAAAATTAATTTTTTTCATATGTCTCATATTTATTCAATTTTTCAAAAAGATTATGCAGTATTTGTACATTCCACAACTATAAATATCATTTTTCTTAACAATATATTTTTTTTCCTTTAAATAAATGGTATCCACAGTATATTCACCTCTATTTTAAGAAAAATGATATTTATAATTGTGGAATGTGCAAATACCGTATAAAAATTTTATAAATTTTCTTCCCTTAAATAAATGGTATCCATAGGACCTTCACCACTATAATTATAATAGGTTTTTTTCAATTTATAAAAAAGAGTTATACAAGGTTTTTGTAGACAGTTTTCCTATCTCCATAGCAAAATTTAAGGTCTACGCCGTGAGCTATAAAAGAACATTGAGTATTGATGGTGTCTAATTTTATGAAGATGTACATAGTCTAGCATGTCATATTAAAGTCTAAGCTTGGGCAGTGAAATTAAAAATTTACAAATGTTTTAGTTTTGCAGATTTCTTAAAAAAAAAAATTTAACTCATGGGCTGTTGTACGTATATGAACGAAGATGGACCAAACTTTGTGGTCTTGCATTATCTTTTTGTCAAGCTAACGACCACGTTATGAAAGCCCACTGAAATAACCCACAGAAATCATAAATGTTTTAATTTTACCCCTAATTTTTTATTTAATTCTACTCTTTTAATGGGCTAATGCTATATATATATATATATATATATATATATCTTATATATAATAAGTGTGAATAAGCAACGAGCTCGTTTAATACTTTTTGTCCAATTTCACCCTTACTTTTTTTATTTCATTCCACTCTTGTCCCTAAAATTACCCAAGTATCCCTAGATACACATGTGAATGCTAAACCAACACTACTAGTAAGGATTAGTAACCAACATAAAATATTTAAATAAACTAAACACAATATTTGGTTACGAAAGAAAACTCTTTGAAGAACTCATCAAAGGTAAAACTTTACAGGGCAACCAAACTCAGGAAAATTAATTTTATTGATTGAGAGTTTTACAAGTAAACTATTTACAAAACCTTTATAACCTGACACGTTTACCCAAGACACACAACTTGTTTGTCTTCTACCACAGTAGGTAATCAGAACTTCTGATTCTCTCTAATCCTTGGCTTTCTAATTGGAACCTCTAGTGATCGATCACAAACACTTCTACTCCCCCTTAGAGTATGCTCTTACTCAATCTCATGGATTGAGTACTAGAAGATTGATTTTCCTCTTGAAAATTTCCTCTCACAAAAATACTTGAACACCCTCTTAGCTTCAAGCTCTTTATAATACTTATAAAGTAATTTGAAGTTTCATCAAACCCTTTAGTCGACTCCTCTATTTATAGGCAATGCAGTAGTATAGTGCTTGTGTTAGAGAAGAAGTCTGCTGTTGAGCTTATCCAGAGTCCTAGTCTGTTACATTGCTAATAGTTTGGTAACAAACCGGACTAGATCAGTTCAACTGGATAATTTCGAGTTCTAATCAGCTTCGATCTCTTCATTTGAAACTTGAATCTTTATCTCTTCAGCTGACTCCTTGACTCGAAACTAACATAAGACTCTTGTAGACTCTTATCTTATAATTTAAACAAGCTTGAATAAGACTTACAATTCAAAATACTATCCTTATCGGATAACTTAAATTTAAATACTTCATCCTTATCGAATTAACTCCTAGAGTCCTATTTGAATATTACATTAATTCGTTATTCAAATTCAAAATCGACACAAAATCTTATCCTTTTGGATAAACACTTAGAATCATATTTAAATTACATCCATCCAATATTCAAATTTAAACCCTAGTCTTCTAATCCTAGCCAATCATGAAAATTACATTTACAATCTTCTCATTTGGCTGATTGACGACAGAAACACACTTTGGATTAATGTGATTAAATCCTGCAAACAAGCCACATCAAAGATTTCATGTAGAATAGTTATACTTCAAAATTATATTAAAGTTCAGAATTACATTCACACAAAACAAAAACATATAAGTATCAAACCATCAACAATCAAACATGATTATTTATCCTTTGCTGGCAATGGAAGTGGTTCCACTATGTTTACACTCCTGCTGATAGTCTGTTGATAGTTTGACTTCGGTTCTCCCCCTGAATCATTCATCTTTCTCTATTCTTGTGTGAATTGTCAGTAAATAGCCAACCACATTGATTTTTAAATACCTTGGGAATGCCAAAAAGATTTTTCAAAAGATTTTTTGAAAACAATTTAAAATTTTGGTTAAACTCTTTTTCTCAGAAGTTTTGGCACAAAACAAGTTTAATTTCCACTTTTTCTCTATTTTTAGTTTTTTTGTTTTTTGAAAAATAAACTTTGCATAACAAAAAAATAAATAAAATGAGTTTTAAAAAATAACATGTTTTTCTCATTTGCAAAGCTTGGGCCTTTATGTGTAATTTTCTTATCTAAGCTTTGTTTCATTCAACACTTCTCCACTTATTTAGGAGATGCATTCCTTATTAGACAGTCTTCACAATCGAACACTTTTCTTTATACCTAACCAACCAAGAAATTTGTGTGTGAGTGAGAGAAACAAATCTTTCCAAAAAATTAAAATTTTCCTTTTCTTCTTTTTCGTACCTTTTTTTTTTCTTCCCCTTCTTTTAAATTTCTTTCTGTTATTGCTCTAATAAATTTTCCTTAAAATTCAAAGTTTATGCTAGGGTCTAGATACGTGAAAAAGTAACTCCCTCTACAAATAAAGTCATATTCACTCTATATATCTATTTTGTATTGCTCATCCTTTTCCACAATGATTGAGACAACGATTTTTTTTTTACAATAATTTTTAGAGCTTAGATCCATGCATGAGTATTCGTCTTTTTTCGCAAGGACTTTTGAATACCTGACTTTTTTTATAAGGACCAACCTTAATGCATGGCAAGAGGAGAAATTTTTCGATTTGGTACTAGGTTCAACTAGTTTTAGTCAATTCAAATCATAGACTCTCATTTTGGGCATTTTTCATTATTCCCAGTATGTTAACATATTATTAAGAGGTCAAATATAAATTTCTCATAGTGCAGAAAATAGAATTTTTGTGTGATCTTCTTTAAAATTTGTGCATCAAAAGTAAAAACACATATCAGGCAAGGTCTACCTCAATCCTATCAAAATGGTTTGGTGGAGTCACAACACTCAAAGATTTGGTATACTCATAAAACTTGTACCTTGCAAAATGATAGCAACATGAAGTTTGGAAGGAAATAAACAAAATAGTCAAACCTCATCCTTTTTTGTATTATTTTTAAAAAAAAAACTAAAAAAATAAAATAAAGAAACAAAACAAAAAATAAGCATGCATGTTATAAACTAATGATATGCAAGTAGTGCAAGAACATGCAAGTGGTCATTCGATTAATGCAACATGACATCGTTTTTGACCACTCACTTTACTTTGGATTTTGGCCTATTCTTCACCACTTTCTATAATCTTTCCTTTGTTTTGAAGATGAGATTTTTCTATTTCACCAAGCTTGATCCTTATAAATGTGATTTGTTGACTCATTTCATTAACTCGATTTTCTAGAGTCTTTTCTTTTTTTTTTAACTTTCTTTCACCATCATTTTTCTTCACTTTATTCAAGTTCAAACAATATGGCCTTACATGTCTAGATATACCACAATAATGACAAGTAGGAATGAACTTACCTTTGAATTTACCTAGATGGAGCACGGATGTCTTACCTTTATTCACGATTTTCTTTAGGACACTTTCTGCATTGCTTCCTTTTACAAAAGTGATACCTTTGGATGTAAAGGCAACTGATACTTTAATATGTGAATTTTCGGAAGCATTGTACCCCAAGCTTGTGCGAACCGAACAATCTCTTTGAACTTTTAGTAGTTCATTGAGTTTTTGAGTGGAAATCTTTTCTTGACAAGTTGCTAACTTCTTTTCCAGTTATTCTTTTTGTTCGCGCAACCTTGTCACCTCCAGTCCCGTCACCTTTAGTGCCTCCACCAGGTTGTTCTTCTTATTCTCAATCATGGTCAAGTTTTTTTACATTTTTACAGCTTCTTGTTCACCTATTGGATCTTTACAAATTCCTCACATAAATCCTCATAGGCTTCCTGCACACTTAATTCATGATCAGTAATTTCGGTGGCAATATCAGAATCAGTATCACACACTGACACATTGTTGTCAGCACATTATTGGCTTTTGTCAGTACATTGTTTGTTGTTGTTAGTACATTCATTTACAGTTGCAGAGAAAGTAAAAAAACCAGTTTCATTTTCAGAAGATGTACTTGAACTTTAGGAGTCAGAATCATCATTAATATTTTTCCCTTCCTTCTTTTAAAGCTGGGACATTTAAATTTTATGTGACCAAAATCAGAACATTCATGACATTAGCTTTATCTTTAGACTCGGTGTTCCATTTTTCAAATTCATTCTTTTTAATGAAATTCTTACATTTTTTCATCTTGCCAGAATTCTTTTTAGTAAACATGAATTTTTTTAATTTTCTGACTACTAGAGCTAAGTCATCATTGCACAGATTTCATCATGAGATTGATTTTCTTCTTTAACAAATTTGAGTGCGATAGACTTACCTTTATTTTGTTGAGGAAGAGTGGATTCATAAGTTTGTAGGGAACCTACCAGTTCTTCTACCAGAATTTTATCCAAATCCTTACTTTCTTCTATGACTGTGACCTTTGGTCGAAACCTCTATGGCAAGGATCTTAAACTCTTCCTCACAATCCTTGAATCTTCCACCTTCTCTCCGAAATTGAACCTGGAATTTACAATATCGTTAAGTTGTGCATAAAGTAATCAAAGCAATCATCTTCTTGCAATCTTATTTCCTCAAACTTTGAGATCAATAATTATAATTTGAAAATTTTTACAATCTTGATCCCTTCATGGGTAGTTTCCAAAATATCCCAAGCGTCCTTTGAATTCTCACACAAGGAGATTCCCTTAAATTTATCAGGAGAAACTGTCATGAAAATAGCATTAAGACCTTGGTTATTCCAATTACAGATGCTTGACTATGCTAAGATCCATTCTTCTATTGGTGTTGTAGGCTTTGTCCATCCTGACTCCACGGTTAGCTAGACTCTTTCATCAAGCGCCTTTAGGAATGCTTTCATTCTTATATTCCAGTAAGCATAGTTATCACATTCTAATTGTAGTGGTAATGATAGAGTTGTCATAATCTACCAGGGGAACGGATCACACTTAGGTTGAATGAATCTAATGCCAATTGAAATTACTCAAATACCCTTGGATACACACATGAATGCTAAGCCAACACTATTAGCACGGATTAGTAACCAACATAAAATATTTAAATAAACTAAACATAAGATTTGGTTATGAAGAAAAACCCTTTGAAGAACTCCTCAAATGTAAAATCCTACGAGGCAACCAAATTCAGGATAGTCAATTTTATTGATTGAGAGTTTTACAAATAAACTATTTACAAAACCTTTATAACCTAACACGTTCACCCAAGACACACGACCCACTTACCTCTACCACAGTAGGTAGCCAGAACCTCCGACGCTCTCCAATTCTTGGCTTTCCAACTGAAACGTCCAGTGGTTGATCACAAACACTTCTACTCCCCCTTAGAGCATGCTCTTACTCAATCCCATAAATTGAGCACTAGAAAATTTTCCTTTTAAAAATTTCCTTTCACAAAAACACTTGAACACATTCTCGGCTTCAAGCTCTTTATAATACTTATAAAAGTATTTCGAAGTTTCATCAAACCCTTCACTCGACTCCTCTATTTATAGGCGATGCAGTAGTGCAGTGCTCGTGTTGGAGAAGAAGTTTATCCAAAGTCATTGAGCTTATCCAAAGTCCTAGTCTGTTACGTTGCTAATAGTTTACTAACAACTCGGACTAGATCAATTCATTTGGATAATTTCGAATTCTGATCAACTTCAGTCTCTTCTTTTGAAACTTGAATATTTATCCCTTCAGCTAACTCTTTGACTCGAAACTTGTTGGGTTTGCTCCTTTTGGAGTCCCACATCGGTGGGATTTGTGAGAGGGCAAGCCCATGTGGTTATAAAAGGAGGCCTAGTCTCCTTAGTTAATTACATTAGTTAGAAACTTATCTAGTAACTTTTGACTTCAGTAAAATTTCTCTGTTGTCCTTTTTGGATGTAAAAGGAAGAGAGGTGAAAGTTAGAATTTTACTAGTGGGAGAAGATTTTGTGGGTGTCATTGGGGTGAGGAGAAAAATTATGTGATTGTAACAATTTTTTACATAGTGTATTTTCTTCTCTAGATCTGGTAGTTTTTCTCCTGTTTTGGAGTTTTTCACGTAAATTCTTGTGTTGTGTTCATTTCTCTATTTTTCTTGTTATTCTGTCAAAAGTAGATCCTGGTGGGGGGAATTTTGGGAGGTTCAGATTCCCAACAAGTGGTATCAGAGACACTAGGTTCTTTTGGCAGGGTAGAGTTTTGGTGTAGTAGTGTGAATACGTACGGTTTAAGGAGGTTCTGTCTAGGAGATTGGAAATTTTAAGCGTGTCCGTTGTGACCCTCCAATCTTTCCTGGGAACCTTGAAGTTCTATCTAGGAAAGATCGGTCTTTCCTAGGAACTTACTTAGTGGGTACTATTCATTTCTACGATAAAATTCATCGAGGTAATGTCAAGAATGGAGGTAGAGAAAGTTGATGGGAGAATCAATTTTGACTTGTGGCAAGTGCAAGTCAGGGATATTTTGATTCCATCAGGATTACACAAGGCATCGACCAACCCATGAAGTCAGCAATTTGCTGGAGGTGTGGACAACCTGGGTACGTAAAGAAAAGTTGTCAAGAAGAGGTGGAGCCGGTTCGACAAGTGGTTCCAATTCAGTAAATGAAGATACTGGAATTTATGCTAGCGTTGTGTCTCTCTCCATAGAAAAAGATACATGTACATCCTCATGGCATACCGTTAATCCCAAAGTTGCCATAATAGATGATGTGTTAATGTTAGCTGTTCCACAAGTTTGCACACGGGTATTAGTTTGGCATTGATGCAAGGTGTGTGGTGGAAAATCATGTCGATGGCTGATGAACTTCTAGAAAAGCCAAACGTGGAAGTTGCACCATAATTTTTCAGCAAGGTTATTTTCGACATGGGCCGAAGTGAAATGCTTGGAATTGGTTTATTCTGAGTGGTTATGCTTTTATGGTGGAGCATGATAGCGGAAGTTATGAAGATCCTCATTGTAGTGAAGTGTGGCTGTGGGATCAGTCAAAGTCGTAAGGTGGAGATTGTTGGGTTTGCTCCTTTTGGAGTCCCACATCGGTGGGATTTGATGAGGGGGCAAGCCCATGTGGTTATAAAATGAGATCTAGCCTCCTTAATTAATTACACCAGTCAGAAACTTATCTAATAACTTTTGACTTTAGTAAAATTCATCTGTTGTCCTTTTTGTATGTAAAAGGAAGAGAGATGAAAGTTAGAGTTTTACTAGTGGAAGAAGTTTTTGTGGGTGTCGTTGGGGTAAGGAGAAAAATTGTGTGATTGTAGCAATTTTTTACATTGTGTATTTTCTTCTCTGGGTCTGGTGGTTTTTCTCTTATTTTGGAGTTTTTCACGTAAATTCTTATGTTGTATTTATTTCTCTATTTTTCTTATTATTCTGTCAAAAGTAGATCCTGGTAGGGGAAATTTTGGGAGGTTCAGATTCCCAACAAAACTAACATAGGACTCTTGTAGACTCTTATCTTATAATTTAAACAAATTTGGATAAGAGTTACAATTCAAAATATTATCATTATCGAATAACTCAAATTTAAATATTTCATCCTTATCGGATTAACTCCTAGAGTCCTATTTAACAATTACGTTTATCCATTATTCAAATTCAAAATCGACACAAAATCTTATCCTTATCGAATAAACACTTAGAATCCTATTTAAATTATATTCATCCAATATTCAAATTTAATCCATAGTCATTTAATCATAACCAATCATGAAAATTACAATTACAATCTTCCCCTTTGGTTGATTGATGACAAAAACACACTTTGGATGAATATGATTAGTTCTTGCAAAATAAATAGGTCACAGCAAAGATCTCATACAGAATGGTTATACTTCAAAATCATATTAAAGTTCAGAATTACATTCACACAGAACAAAAACATATAAGTATCAAACCATCAAATAATCAAACATGGCTATTTATCCTTTGCTGGTAGTGGAAGTGGTTCCACTATGCTTACGCTCCTGCTGACAGTCTGCATAAAGTTTGCCTTCGATTCTCCTCCTGAATCATTCATCTTTCTCTCCACTTGTGTGCATTGTCAGTAAACAGCTAACCACATTGATTTTCAAATAACTTAGGGATGCCGAAAGGATTTTTCAAAAGATGTTTTAAAAACAATTTAAAATCCTAGTTGAACTCTTTCTCTCAGAAGCTTTGGCATAAAGCAATTTCAACTTCCATTTTTCTCTTTTTTATTTTTTATTTTTTATTTTTGAAGAATAAACTCTGCATAACAAAAAGATATATAAAAGGTGTTTTAAAAAATCAGCACGTTTTTCTCATTTGCAAAGTTTGGGCATTTTTGTGTAATTTTCTTATCCAAACTTTGTTTCACTCAAGTGTATTTTTGAGAGATATAGATCATCATGTTATGCTGCCACCTTAAGCACCAATCATTCCAATAGCAAAGGAAATCTTCACCATTGAGCCTAGTCAACCCAATCCGACGGTCACGAAGGCACCCCCTTCACTAACTAGTGGCCAAGACTCTTCAATGCACAACTTGTGCATAAGTGAAGCTCCAGTTGGATCATATTGCAGTTTGGACTTCAAGAAAAGCCTGTTTCAACAGTTACTGGCCCAATTCGAAAGCCTTTAGAGCACAACCCAAAACCACTTTGTGTCATTACTGTTGAGTCCCTCGGCTAAATCAGTTCTAGTAGTTCAAACCAGCCCAAATCCTAGCCAATTCAAAAGCTCATCTGCCTTTAACCCACCGAATGCTTATGCCACCAGTTTTAATGTCATCTCAGCAAGCCTAACTGCCCTTCTATTTGATAGTCCATCCAAGATACATAGCTCCCACAACTCTAAAAGCCCATACACTTTTTAAAAGTCCATACCTTTCACAACTCTTCAGCCTACTTAAAGAAGAAAGACCACCTGAGAGTCCAGCTCCTCACCTTTAATTCGGCCCATCACAAAAATTGCAAGCCTCACAGTCCAATGTCAACTTCATTTCTCCTCAACCTAGTGGCTTCAATCAACTTCTCCCAATCTCTAGCTTACCACTTTCGCACAACCTCCCATTCATTAAAAATGTTGAAACCCTACCCCCCATTCTCAAGCTCCAGTCAACTTATGGAACTTCTCAATATGTTATGGTAACTCAACTATGAGAGATGGAGTTAAGCTTGTTGATGAAGCAGATCAGACTCATCCCAATTCTGAGTTTAGTGAGATGGTGTTTGACACAACAATCCACCCCTCGAGGATGCGATGAAACGAGATGGTATACAGGAGGTCCAAACGGCCCAGGTTTGCCCCTACCAAAAGAATGCACCCAATTTTGGTAACAATCTCCAAACTCAGCTCTTTAAGTCTCTCCCCATTGATGATGAGGCCACTGTGGTAGGGCCAAAACTGCCACCAGGGCAGATATGAAGGTCATTTTTTGGAATTGATGGGGCCTTACCCGTCCCCGTGCAATCAGAATTCTACAGAAAATATCAAGAAACATAAACTTGATATAGTCTTTTTAATAAAAACAATTTTGTCTAATTCAGTTGCTTATAATATTGTATCTAGGCTAGGTTTTCCTACTGTAAACTATTTTTTTGCCCCCTCACATGTCAAATGGGGAGGACTTTTGGTTATGTGGATGGACAATGTTGATGTAGGGCCTATTAAGATCCATTGTAATATAATATCCATGCTTGTGTATTCGGATCCTGTATACACCCTTTGGATGATTAAGTTTGTATATTGCACTTCTCATCATAAGAAAAAAGGAATCCTTTTGAAATAATTTACAGTTAAGTGGAACTCTTTTTAAAGGACCAAGACTTGACATTGGGGACTTTAACTCTATCCTTAGCCAGGATGAAAAATTTGGTGGACGACCCTTTGCTAGTTCCTCTAACTAAATTGGCATAATTGGTTACATGAAAACGAGTGGTATGATCGATCTAGGATGTTATGGATCAAAATACACTTGGACGAACAGTAGGTATAGTACTGATCACATCAGAGAAATTTTAGATAGGGGTCTTGCTAACCAACCTTGGTTGGACTTGTTTCCAAACTGTTCCATCTAGCACCTCCCTTTAAGTGCCTGTAATCACACTCCTATTGTTCCTAATACCCGGGCCAATTAGTCTCACAAAACCAGTTTTAAATTTGAAGATTTCTAAACTTAAGCTACACGAGCCAAATGGTGATTCAACACGCCTGGAATAGCCAATTCACGGGTAATCAGAGCTACATTTTGCTTAGAAAACTCAAAGAAGTCCAGAGAGCCTTAAAATCCTAGAACTAGACCCACTTTGGTCACATTCAATCTTCCATTTGTGAGACTAATAGAGCTCTTGTGGATATCCAAACAAAGGAGCTCAGTCCCTCATCTTTACTTAAGGAGTAAAATCTAAAGGCTCATCTTCATAACCTACTCCAAATGGAAATAATTCTTTGGCAAAAAAAATCACAGGTCCAATGGCTTGCCACCACTGACTTGAACACTATATTCTTTCATCTCTCCACCACGATGAGAAGGCATCATAACACAATTGACAACTTGAAAACCAACCCAATCCATTGGATTGAAGATCCCCAAGCCATCAACAATGCTTTCCTGGACCACTTCAAAAGGGTCTACGCCACTTCTAATCCTAATTTGGGATCGAATCTAGAGTCTGTCTTCCTTAACAAAGTCACTTACTGTGAAAATAACTTTCTTTGTGAAATCCTGAGTGATGCGAAGATTCTTAGTGTAATTCATCGAAATACTTCCAAGAAAGCCCTTGGTCCTAAAAGCTTCACTGGCCTCTTTTACAAACATTATTAGGATATTATAAAAGACAATTTCAATAAGGCAATCTGAATTTTTTTCCAAAGTGGCAAACTTCTCAAAGAAGTTAACCACACTCACATAGCATTGATCCCAATGACTAATGTCCGAATACTGTTCATTAGTATAGACCTATTAGTCTCTCAGATGTTTGTTATAAGGTGATAGCCAAAATTTTGGCCAACAAACTAAAGAGAATCTTCGCCAAAATCATCTTTTCTTACCAAACAACCTTTGTCCCTAATAGAACCATTTAGGAGAACACCCTCTGGCACAAGAACTTTTCTATCTTTTGATAAAACAAAAAGGGCCAAAAAGGGGCCATGACCATCAACATTGATATGGAAAAGGCATATGACTTTGTGGAATGGGGATTCCTCTTTAAAATAATGGAAGTTTTGGGATTCGAAAACACATGAATCAAGGAATGCATCAGTACCGTTTTTTACTCAATTCTCATTAATGGTACACAAGTAGTTTATTTAAACCTACTAAGGGTTTGAGGCAAAGTGATCTCATTTTTCCCTTTCTCTTCATTTTAGGCACAGGAGTTCTAATCAGGCTCATTGCTTGAGAAGAACATCTAGGTCACTTTCAGGACATCTCTATAAGCAAGAATAACCTTCCCATTTCCCATCTCCTTTTCGTTGATGACCTAATCCTCTTTGGTCAAGCCATCCGATCCACAGCCATCAATTCCAAAAAGAGTCTTGACACTTACTCCTCTTGATCTGACCAGAAATTTCATGCTCACAAGTCTTCTATTAAATTCAGTAACAACTCTGGGTCTCACCAAAAAAAACAAGTCAAGGAGGTTTTCAACCTAAAGAACGCTCCCCCTGGCATCAAATACTTAGGTCTTTAATTTTCAAGAGCTCCAAGAAACCCACTTTCAAGACATTCAATAGAGGATCACACAAAAACTGACAGGGTGGAAAGCAAAATTGTTATCTCAAGTGGGTTGCACGACTCTTATCAAAACCGTAGCTAGCACTATGCCCTCGTACATCATGTCCTTTATTTCCATCCCAAAGAGCATTACTAGCAATCTGGATCGAGCCTTCATGAAATTTTGGTAGGGTTCCACTGAAAAGTCTCATAATCTCACTCTCAAATCTTAGCATTCCATTTGTAAACCAAAGTCAATGGGTGGTCTTGGTCTTATATTGGCCTCTGATTTCAACTAAGCTTTCCTTGTAAAAATCAGTTGGAACATCCTCATTGGTATAAATGCTATTTGGAAATGTGTTCTCTTCAAGAAATATTTAAACAAGCTTCTCTTTTTGAAACCACTCATAAACCCAATGATTCTTGGATATGGAAAGGTATCCTTAAACAAAGATATTTTTTCAAAAATGGGCCTTGCTACCAAATCAACAATGGGTTCAATACAAAAGTGTGGTCTGATCCCTACATTACACACAATCCAAGTCCCAACCCTCTTCCCAAAGATGGGAATGTTCACAAAGATCCCTTCTTAAAGGTTTATGAGCTTATGATGAAAGAACCAAGAAGATGGAACACCATCTTTCTTCAAATTCCATCAAGACACTATCAGTACAATTGAGCAAATTCCCCTTGTGCAACAAAACTTTCATAATTGTGTCGATAAATTTGTTTGGATCCATCAAAACTCAGGGGCCTTTAGTTTGAATTCTTCCTATAAGGCAATCAGCTCATCCCATGCTGAGATAGGAAACAACACCCTCTCTGATGATTTGTGGAAAAAACTCTGGAAGCTCAGGGTCCAAGGTCGCCTTATAAGCTATTCAGCTGAAAACTTTTTAACAACATCATCCCAACTCCATCAAGAATTTTGTCAATCTAACTCAAGAGGATACAAAATACCTTCTTTGACACACTGGTGATGAAACTCAATCTCATTTTTTCCTTAACTATAGTTTCACTAGAATCTTGTAGCAAAATTCCACTTGGCCTTTGAATGTTTCCACTTATGCTCACCATGACATCAGTAAGTGAATCAAGTTTTGGACCCTGCTAGTATCCTTGGAATTCCAAAAGAGGAGGCACACCATTTTTAAATTTTTGCTATTGTGGCTATGAATAGTATTTGGCACTTTTGGAATAAAGCTCTTTATGAAGATTAAACCGTATTTACCTACTTTTGTGTCTCCCACTAAAAAAACTTTTAAAGAACACTGTGATATTTGGAGAAATATACATATTAATACCCAGCAAAGCACCAAGACCCCTGTGACGTCCTCAATTTACATATAGAATTTAACGTAAATTAAAATGTCATGACTTTTAACGTTAGGCTACAAATCTCATTGTTCATGCAAGAAATTATATGCATGCGCCTAACTCCCTAACAGTATGTAAAATATATTACAGCGGAATAAGGTTAATTCCAAAGATCAGCAAAGAAATCTAATTCTTTGCGTTAATCACATGGTATGCTATAGTAAAAACACATATCCATATAAAACATTTAGCACACTATACCAAATTTCTTCTTTAATACATATCAATATTTGATATTCTTAGGAAAATTATTCAACTACCCTCTGTTACCCTTAGGGGATTCTTTTCCGTTTTCTCTATAATCTTGTCATCAACAATTAATCCATTCATCAACAGATTAGTATTCTATAGGGCTCTTAGGGTACCTCAGAATCTCCTATGACGTTTGGGTCTCATGATGAGTCATCTATTCCTGCAACAATATTTATCATTCCATAAGGAATTATAGATAAAATTAAAAGTGTGAGATTTATAAGAAATTTTAGTAAGTACACAGATAACATAATAAGGCATTAGCAATACATATCATTAAAATGTAACATGAATCATGAATGCCTTATGCATGTCTTATGCATGACTTATGTACCATTTTCAAATGAACTTATCATTTTCATGAGAAACTTATATGAATATGGGTACAAAAACATTTTGTGACATGCAATGACTTTTCTTAAAATTCCTATCTGATTCGTATCTTCTCTTAAATCTTATTCTAATATCTAAACCTCGACAGGCGTTACATATCGTCGTCCCCATCGAGTTCTTATTCGCATCAATCATACGAGTGTTACGTATCGTCGTCCCCGTTATGACATGAAAATACTTATCATGGTTCACATTAGTCATGCGGACATTACGTATCGCCATTTCTGTTATGACATAAACATTCTTATTATAGCGGGCATTATGTATCGCTGTCCCCGCTAGTTATACAGGCATTACGTATCGTCGTCCCTGCCATAACATAACTTTTTATCATTCAACAGGTGTTACGTACCGCATTTCCTGTTATGACACAAAAAACACTTATTATGGCGGTAGTTACGTATCGCCTTCACTGCCAGCCATGTCAGTCATACGGGAGTTACATATCTCCTTCTCCGATGGCATGTCAGTCATACGAGAGTTACATATCGTCTTTCCCGTCATAACACAACTTCTTGTCATTTAACGAGAGTTACGTATCGTCTTCCCCGTCATGACATAACTTTTTAAATTTTCTTATTCTTAATTGTTCCTTTCTTATTCTTATAAAAATGAATATTCTTATTCTTGTTTTCCATGAAAACTATGATAATTTAAATCATGAGACATTTCAAAAATGCATGCAGCTTAAACTTCTTCATGCGTAATGCATGATTCATGTATTGTATGACGCATGCATTTACTAAATTAAAACATATTCATACTAAATAAGTGCTATTGAGTTTCTTTAAATAAATCATATATATTTCATCAAAGAATTGAATAAGATAATTAAACTATCATATCAAAATAGCCTAGGCCGAAAATCCCATAAAGCTTAGAAAGTTATTTTCTCCTTATCTTTTCATCAATTTATCTTCCAATTACCTATTTTAATTATTCCTTAACTAATAAAGGAATAAAACTTAACTTATAACTAAGTCATCCATAAGCAAGGAAATTTGGAATTCCTCTCTAGCAATTTCTTAATAATCGGAATCCTTAAACTTCAAAGTTTATATTTCTAATTCCTTTCATATATCCTACCATGGCTTAAGGCTTTAGGTCACAATTTGCTAATTAAATCCTTGATATATTTTCTTAAGCTTTACATCTTATATTTTCTAAATTAATACCTAAACTAAATCTTAAGTCATTATCTCAAATAAACATAAGGAAATTAAAGACCAATCACTTATCAATCAATTTCCAATATAGAGAAAATATTCTTTATACTACTTATGAGTCACTAAAGCAACACATTTTCAACTAACAATCAAATAGCATATAAAATCCTAATTGATAAATTTATAAAGTATATAAACAGAATGCTAAAGTTGTGCACTTACTACTTCAAGAAATTATCCAAAGCTACTCCTTTAAGCTAGGGTTTTTCTCCACCACTTCCTTGAGAAAACTCACTCAATTATATTAAAAGAAATGATCTAGAAAATGAGATGAAGGAAAAGAAATAGATGGAGAAGGGAAAAGAGAGCTGCCGAGAGCTATATGTGAAGTGAAGTGAGTTTTTGTTCCTTTTTGGTGTTAGGCAACATCTTCAATTTCTAAGACCAACTTTAGCCTTTCACCCCATGAGGCCAAGTGTCCCTCTTAGACTTTAGGTTACTCATTTCATCTAAGTTTTAGGTCATATGCTTATCCAAATTTTGAGATATTCAAGGAAGATAAGTCTAGGACTACTTTGTTTATCACTTCATTTCTTTTTTGGTGTTCTGATTTCAGCCAAACCTCCTAGGGTCAAAGCCAAGGTATTTCCTCAAATAAGCCTTTGCCACATGTCTCAATTTCCTACCAAGTAGATGAACTAAGTGTATAATAGAAAATGACAAAAACATAAGTCGGTTAAGCATCTCCCCCATTTTTTATTGGTTAGCCTAAGTTTCCTTTTGAAAATTCCACTTAAACTTCATCCAATCATATCCTTTCACTTTTTCCCTCTCTTGCCTATAAATTAAGCTAAAACATGGTGGAAAAACACAAGCAAAGTTGATCCAAAGCTTTCCAAAACAGCCAATCCGTTAGTTTCATTCATCTAGGAATATACTTCAAATATACTTTACTTAAACAACTAAAACTCTTCTTTCATTGGTTCATTTTCTTTGATTTTCTAAAAATGTATATATAATCTATTTCCCTTAGTGTAGAAGATGACAAAATTAGGCAAACTTCTCATCATCATCCTTATCTTTGAAAATATATCAAAATAAGATAAAGTGATTTTTGGCTACCACTTAGACTCATTTCAGACGAGTCAACTTCAAGCCCAATTTCATCCTCGATTTAATCAATATATCTTAAAACTCAAAGAAATAAGAGTTGTAGTTATTCCTCTTGTAGTTTCATATAATCTTGAATCATCACAATCCGAAATTAAATGAGAAAGTTATGCCCAGATTATCAAAAGACATTAAATCTATTGAAAATTACCCAATTATTCTTATTTGCACATAACACCTCTATTTGCACACTTTCACCACATTGAGCTTAACTTATCAATATTCCATATAAGAGAAGGCTCAAAATAAGTAAGAAATATACTTCTAAAAGTTCCAAAGAATGACCATATAGAAGGTGTCAATTCCTATCATGAGGAAAATCCTATAAGGGAAAAAATCCGAGTTATCACAGCCCCTCCCAATAGATTGTTGCATTCTCACTTTTGATGTAGCCATTTGACGAAAAGGAAGCACAACAATTTCCATTTGTAAGAATCCAACAGGCTTAATACTTTTTGTAGTCACCAAGCAGATATACAGAACAAATCCTAACCAAGGGGAAGCTACAACACTTCTCATCAGAGTAATTGAAGTTAAAAAGCAGATGTTGATCAAGTAATCATTGCATGAGACTTAGTGACCACTCTCAAATAAGTGCAAGACCACAATTATGTTCTTGATTGAATAGTACAACCTCTCAATCAAGACATAAGGCTAGCCCTCAAAACCTTCCACAAATGGGAACTCCAAAAAATACATCAAGATGAGAATCGATGCGCTCATTATATTACGTAGTGGGCTGCCACAAAGCATCTCTTTGGCAATAGCCCATTCATTACAACCCCTCCTTGTCTACTAACCTTCTATAGTGGAAAGGATCCACCCATCGGATAGTAGTAGTACTGTCTCTTTATTTTACTTTCTACTTCTTCTATTTGTAGTAGTAGTCTTAATTTCTTAGTTACTTTTTCTAGTTGTAATTATGCTGCTTTAGTAGCAGACCCCTTTGCTCTATAATACCAAATGTTGTTTTAAGAAAAAAAAAAGGTAGATCCAAACACAATCCCTTCAAATTTCTACAAATTCACTAAATAAGTCACACATATACAAGAAAATATATTGTATTCATAATTTAAATAGATCTACATATTTATTAAATCACTTAGTGTGTTTAATATACCGTTACTTAACATAATCAGAGCTGCTTTGGGCCGGTGTCACTTATAAGAGGTGATTATTGGAGACTAATGACATTTTGCCACGTATGCAATTTCTCAATAATCTGGTTGCAATGCATAGCAGGGGATTATTTTATCAAACACTAGCATTTCAGTTTCTCTCTATCCAATATCTCGTGCCATTGAGTTCCTTCATGCAACCCACTCAATATCTTTCATGCGCATCGAGGTCAAACCCTAAGAGAAAACTAAGCTCTTTCTTTCCATGTCATTCTTTGTCGAGGGTCATCGTAAAACACTAACAGTACAATAGGAGAAACTTGAGGTGGCAAAACACAATGCATGGAAGCAAAGTAGAAGGTTCGAGTCCTCTCACAACCATCGAAGATATTCAGAGACGCCTCCTCCATCCATCCTCTCTCCACCCAACTTCTCAAATCTCAATCGTCTCATCTTTGTTGTCTCTATTTCTCTATTTCATAACCAATTCTACTAAAATTTCTTTGGAATGTAATTTTAAGCTTGTTTCATTCAACTTCGTATTATAGAGACAGTCTTGGAAGCCACAACTCCTCACCATTGAAGGTGAGGTTCATGGAGTCCTTGAGGAAGCAAGATGCGAAAGAGGTGGAAGAAACTAGGATGAAGATGAAGATAAAGCTCGAGGACTACCTGGATCTGTTTCTTATCTCTACAATCTCTTCCAAGATCGATGTCATCAAGAAGGTTCTGGAGACGAAATCAAAAAAGATACCAAGGATTTTGAGTGGCCAGTCGACAAATTGTAGGTGTTCATGGCAAATTTGAGTAGTAAAAAGTGCAAATTGGAGAAGCAATAAAGCTGTGGAACTTGAGAAGGACAATAAAGTTGTGCAAATTGAAAGTGGGGTAGTTACGATGGGTTGATGAGTGGTTCTGATGGATTGGGTTGACATTAGGGTTCCTTCAAAATCGATTTGGGGAGAGAGAGAGTGAGAAAAGAGAAGGGTGGTTCGGATGGAGAGTCTCTTCTTATGGGGTTGAGAGAGAGTGAGTAGAGAGAGGGGGGGATGGGGGGAGGGATAAGGATTGAGTTATCCCCTTATGTGGCTCTACGTGACAAAGTCGGATTGGCCTTTGTTGTTTGGTTTTTGTTTGTGTGACCTGCAAGAAGATTTTTTCTAATACAATTTATTTATAAATAAGTTCAATATTTCCAAAATTTAAAGTTAATTTTCGAATATTAAATTTTATATTTACCAAAAGTCATATTGATAATACTATTAGTAGTATAGTTTATAAGACTAATAATAGAAAATTTTACATGGCTAAATAGGGTCGTAGAGGATTGGGGTGGGATTTGGGAAGGGCTCGGTTGAGTGTTTCGTACAAAATCGGATAGAGATTTGAACTTCATCTCTATCATTTTGGATTTCAAATGTGAAAAATCGATAGTCTTAGAAATGATTTTGAACTTCACCATGAGTCTATGACCCTATAGTCTTAGAAATAACTTTGAACTTAACTATTTGCCTATAGTGATCTGTTCTATTTCTTGTTAATTAATATGCCAATTGCTAATTGCTCATAAAATTTTAATAAAGAAATAAAATATTCAAAAAATAAATTTATTTTTTTCCAGAATTTTATTCCCTTTATTTTTACTCTCATAAGTAATCCAAATTTAGTAACAATATTTGAAACTTTTATTAATAAAACTAACAATAACAGTTTTATTAATATAGTTATAAGGTTTTATAACATAAGAAGATTTATTTTATTACTATATAAGTTCGATATTTTCAAAATCTAATATTAATTGCTGAATATTAAATTGTATATTAGTAAGAAATCTGATTTTCATAACACTACCAATATTGTTATTAATATTAATAAAAAGTTCAACTTCCCGCAATATTGTATTCGGTGCAATTTCCAATTTTATAAATATTAACTTTCTTTAGTGCATCTGTTATTATTCTTAAAATGTTAATGCAGTCTTATTAATGTGTTCTTTGTAACAGATTTGCTGCTTTTGTTCTTATTTTATTGTTCTTCATCCTTTTCGTTGTTCATTTTCTGTACTTTCACTATTTTTTTGTTATTTGTTATCTACCTTCTGATACATTCTTTTCTTTCTTATATAGAAAATGCTTACTGTATTTATTTCCTAATGTTTATCCTATTTATTCATATCTCATATTTGGTTTTACTTTAACTTGTATAGATTGATGACATGTTTTGATTTTAAAAAGAAAAGAAAAAATTCAACTGGGTACACGTGGACTGTTCCCTTACTAGTGTGTGTGTATGTGTATATATATATATTAATTATAGGATCATTTATGAGAAACTCCTTGATCGTTTTCAAAGGTTAGGCAATTGTGTTATTTATCAAGAGCCAGTCAAAACTCTATTAGAAACCTTCGTCAAACTCCAATTAGTTTCTATAGCTATATTTTGTATGATGTGAGGGTATTGCTTGTCGTGAATATTCCATGCCCTTTTTTTCTTTTAAATATATTCCATACCCTATTAGAAGATCAGAGGTAAAATGTCGTGTATACTAATTATTCTCTAGGCATTCGATAGAGTGAATGTTCCTCAAGATCATGCATGTCCATAATCATTCATTGGGTTGATAAATTATAATAAACAACATTCGGAGAATTTATCCATTCCAAAATGTAAAGAAACCAAGTATCACACAATATCAATCAATTCGAAATTACATGTAAAAGCACTCCCAACATAAAAAGTAAAAACAGAGAAAATCACAACAAAACAAAACAAATTGATTCATGCTGCTGGATAATTATGCCAAACACACCTAATTTAAACACAGACAGTAACTATTTAATTACCTAGTTTGAAGGGAACATAGATGCAAGGAACTCCTTGTCCTCCTTGAAGATGTGCATGTTACTGCCAACATAAAAAGTAAAAACAGAAAAAATCCCAACAAAACAAAACAGACTGATTCATGCTGCTTGATAATTACGCCAAACACACCTAATTTAAATAAAGTAACTATTTAATTACCTAGTTTGAAGGGAAGATAGATGCAAGGAACTCCTAATCCCTCTTGAAAATATGCATGTTCTTGGACCTCATTACATACCCCACTGCTTCTTCATGAAACTCATGGATGAAACATAACTTTATCAACTCAAAGAGTGCACCAACATGATCGTTATTTTCCCATAACAGACCCTCGGATATTGCTTGAGAGAAATTTGTAGCATACCCAATCATCTTCTCATATCCACTGGATCTATCCAACTTTTGTGCAAACAACTTTGAGGCCTCTCTATCCCGACGTATCATCCAGCTCGCTTCAATTCCACGATTTCCCCTGAAGAAAGTGATAAAGTATAGTGATGGGTTCCACTGCCTCCAAGAAAGTCGTATTCAGAAGCCCTTTAACGGCTTCATGTTGCCTATCTGCTTCCATCTTCAACACACGATCTACTAGAAAATCGAGGATGAGCCTAACCAATCCATTCTTAATCAAAATATCCTTTGGATTCACTTCACTGAGTTGAGCAACATCCATTATTGATTCTTCTTCCTTCTTTACCAATTCAGATATGGTTCGGACCCTGATTTTCTCGTACACTTCAAGCAACTTTGACCAAGGAAATGAAAGCGAGCTTCGCTTAGAAAACCAGACAAATTTGGGTCTCAGAGAAACTTGTTCAAAAAGATCCTTGAGCAGAAGATCATCAGCAGTGAAAACATCATGCTTGTCGGACAGCAAAATTCCATTTGAATCTAAAGCAACCAGTAATTTCTCTAATTTCTCCAACCTATCAGTGAAAGTTCTATTAGTCTGTCCATTCTAGTGCTTAGAAACATAAACCCAAAACTTGAAACAATCTCCATGTGACAGTTGGGGTCTTAAACTTTCCCAAACCTTCCAAAGCTGGCAATAATCATCAACAAAGGGATGGTATTTAACTTTGAAAGCCAAGAAGAAAAAAAAGAGTAGCTTCTAGTCAGTAATTTTCCAAAACTTGCAAGCGTGAACTTAAGAGATCATGCTTGTCATGCAAAACACACTTTCTAAGGCTAACCCACTTTCCATTCTCAGTTCCATTTGGGATCCAAATCCTTTTGGTTGCTTCAGTGCCCGGCACCTAATAAAATTCATTCAAGTGGTTATAAATTCAAACTATAGTGGAAAACTCATGATGGAAATAAAGGTGCCTAGCAATCAATAGGCATCCTTTCCTTACATCCACAGTAACATGAATACGCATAAACTCATCTTAGTATGATCTAATATTAGAATCATAAAAACCTTCATCAAGAAAAGGTCCTTCAAATGAGAGCCCCATGTAGAATCGAACAACAAGCACTCATTTGGAGGCCTATAACCATCATTCAACCATTTTTCAAAGATCCTTTTACTGAAAGTGTCTGGTAATTTGTATCTCCAATGATCACCCAATAAAATGCGGATGCAATCCAGCATGGCAACCACATTAGCTGGAGTTATGATTGAAGGGTCCTGTGGGAAAAAAAGACCATTCGGAATCAACTTTACACCATTCTTTGAATTTGTGTCCACCCCTATAATTTTCAGATCTTCCTTGTATTCGTGAACATCCTTGCCATAATAATTGTCGCTATCGTCTACGAAAAGGAGCAGAGTAATTGGGGCAATTGATTCCCAATCTGAACCATAGAGAATGCAATTACTTGGAGATCTGTGACCACCAAGCCTAGTTCGTAGCCACTTCATTTCATGGACAAGTTTCCTAAGATCTGGAGGAAACCCATCCTTTAATAGTCTGTAACATGACAAAAAGGACAACATTTTCTTTCATTATGGAAGCCACTTGTTGCTTGAAACTCTGGGTAAATACTTTGACTACCTCCTCAAAATCCACCTTTACACCTATTTTCCGCAACTCGTTTCTGTACAAGAAGATGCTACCACCATAGAAATTATGATCAATAAGTGGAAAACCGCTGAAAACGTGCAAGATGCAAGCCCACTGAGAGTCAAACAAGAAACATTTTCTTGGAGACTTGTAACCAATATTTGTCTTGAATTTCACACCACTCAATGTCCTAAGGAGTTTGTTGGATTGTTCTAAATGCCACATACATTGCAGTAGCAATGTAACAGCCTCAAGTGTCAGAGAAGAGAATGATTAAGGTGATTTTAAATTGTCTACAACAAGCTTGTAATTTCCACTGAAGCCAATTAAAACACCAAGGGACCTGAGTTCTCTTTTATAAGAAATGATTTCTTCCCCAAAGTAACCTTTATCGATGAAGGGGAGGTTACTGATTTGAGATGCAACTTTCCATTCATGATCAGACAAAACAGACCCAACTGGAGACATGTCACTGCGGGATGTCCTCAGCCATCTTCTTTCTTTGATAGTATTGATGAATTTTTCCAATGAAAGATAATTGTCCCTCAAAAACCTAACAAAATTCAAAACAAAGAGCACCTGGCATCTAGTTAAAGTGGAGTTATCAGCAAGAGACATGAAATGCTTCCCAATAATTTCACATGCTTCTCCATAGTCAAACATGACGCCCATTGTCTTGAGCTCCCCCTTATATTTAATTATTTGATCACTATAAAAACTTTGATCAATCAATGGAATATCAGTAAGCACGAATCCGTTCTGCAAAATGTTCCCCAATCAAGCAGTAAACATGAATGACCGAGTTGGTGGCCTGTAACCCAAGCAGCCATTGGTTGTAATCTTTAGCCAGCTACCTTCCATTATGCTTGCCAAGAATCTCTCTAGAATGTGTGTTCTCTGACATTTCAAGTTATGAATCCAATCCAAAAGCAAGAAGGCGTTTTGTTTGGTGAGAGGTGTAGAAACAACAGGAATTGCGACATTGGGAGGATCTATATGAGGGATATCAAAAGCAACAATATGAGTTTTAAGGAACTCCAAGATATGTTCTCTAGAACAAGATTCACTCGCAAAAGAATACGGACGCAAGTATTCTTCTCCAATAGCTTTCCCCTCTCCATGGATTTGAACCAATAAATCCCGCCCATTGACTTCGGTTGGCAGGGATTAGAACCCCTTTCCTTTGCTTGACTAGATTCCCATAGTTATCAACGAGGGGCATAATACCACATGAATAATCTACTTCACCTTTTGACAAATGACTCTTTGCAAAAGAGTGATATAAGAACTGAACAAAAGCAATGGCACGCTTCCGGTCATTATTGATACAGTTATTAATGTCTACTGCATGGTCATTTACATCAACAGCACAAACATGTTCTTGAAGCCATTGTAGTATGGTCATCTTCTTACGAAAGAATCAAATAGTGCTTTGTGGCATAAAAAAAAAATGACTGTCCACACAATGAAATTCTGCATTCCAATTAATTAGCCACAAAGAATGATGAGATTTCTTGGATGAAAACACCTTATATGAGTTTTTGCATTCATCTGTGCTGCACAAAGTAACATCCCCATCAATACCCAAATATTTTATGAGTGGTATGTTCTTCATACCAGTGCTGTCAAGTTTTGACTTTCAATTCTCAGCAACAAATAGTAAAATATCCAAATACACATCCTTGAGGACTCCTGCAACAAGGTTAGAACTCTGGATACACTTGGCATACCATTCATTGTTGACTAGTTCCACTCCTAAGAAACTCAAACGTGATCATACTCCTCTAGACCAAATGAAGAACTTCGCATGGTTTATGAAAGAACTTCTGCTACGTGTACAACTCACTTGGGACAATATTTTCTTTAACAAGCCTTTCCTTGATTGAATTCCTTACTTTGTTCAATTCTTGATAAGAAGAGCTGTTGACATAAATGAATCTGAACATGGAAGCCAAACTTGATGGTGGAACATTCTCAGAAGTTCAAATCGAGGAGACAAAAGCATCAATAAAAGCAGAGTAAACACAGTTAAAAAATCCTTTGGTTCCACTTGCTGTCTAAGAGAATTGTTTCCTGTAATGATGCAAGAAGAAAATCTGCCTGAATTATAAAAGGAAAGTTAGTAACCATATATGTGGGAAGAAATGCATAGATCCCTGGTGTACTTGTCCCTTTGTTGAGACACTCTCCAAGAGGAAAAGCCAACGTGATCACTAACTCTTCTACTTCCATTCTTCTTTCCACTCTGTTTTCCTGACTTATAGGGAACTTTTGCTTCAACATATAGTACCTGCATTTTGCGTCAGACCCATTATTCTCTCTCTCTCAGCAGAGAGATGGAGTGTGGAGGACTCAACATCAATGTTCTTCCTCATCACATAGTTAGTCTCGTTTGTAATAGCGATTGCACTAACGGTATTGAGCTTGGGATCCTCATCATGTTCCCTGACTGAGAGTCGCTTCAACTTGGTTAGGAATAAAAGAACTTCAGGATGAACACTCGAGAGCTGCTGCTTCACAGATTTGACCTTATCAGGCTTCAAAGGTAAGACAATTGTTGTTGTAGGGAGAGAAGTTTTGGAACCATATATTTGTTGTATATTAGAAACAGTTGGGTTCTCCTCCACCCATTCTGGAACTATGTACCCAAGGTTGCAATGTGGGCAAAGCTCTTCATTGAATCGTATCTGATAACCATTACTAAATATGTAGGGATGAGCAGTAATCAGAAATACACTCTTAAACCCAATTTCTGCATTTTGAACCATATGGTAATTTAATTAGAAATTATAAAAGAACATATCCTTCCCATTCTCACAGAGCCAAAATAGAAAATAAAATAAAAATACATTAGTGATGGCAACTCTAGAATTAAAGTTGGGATCCATACTTCCAACAGTTTACTTTAGTCATGTTGTCAAGTTTTCAGATTGAAGTTTATCTTGTGTTTCAGTTTTTTCATTGCAGGAAAGAATATAGCACATAATTAATTCATAGTAACCGAGGTTTATATCTTACTTATGATGGCACAGATCAAGTAATATCTTGAGTATTGAGTGAGAGAGATAGCTGTTAAGGAATAAGCTTGCAATTTCTAGAAGTTACACTTTGAACACTTTTCAAAGGAATAAGCATAATTTCAAGCAACTATATATTGTAATCATCTTTCATATGACTTTCAAGGAGATGTTACTAAGTACTTCCCACACATATTAACTTTCATGTAAGCATTAATCGGTTACAAAATAATATGTAGAAGTTGTTGCTTTGTGTATTAAAAAGCTTAGAGATATCAATAAATCTAATTAGTACATGCATTATTGCAAAATCACAGTGACAGAGGCAAGGCAAGATTGAGATAACTTTTGGTCAGCTATGTTTCTATTTTTCAAAAACCAAAAGTAAAACCCCATCAAAGTAATACCACATTCTCAAACACATGAAAAATTATGAATCTTGACGACTCATCACCCCAAAACTTACAACTTTTCATAGCAATTATTTCCCGCATGGTTTTTTTTTTTTCAAGAAAAAAAAGGTGGCGATTACTTCTTTACAAAACTAGAAAATTCAAACAATATTCCATCCACCAACCTTAATAGACAAAAACGATTTGACTCCAAAACATGACATACACTTAGCTGATAAAAATAAGCAACTGCCATAACTCTCAGTCACCTGCTCAATCTGGCATCTACACCACCTCCTTGGTGTTCAACCCCCTCAACCTGGATGAGGGAAGTGTTCAGGTATTGGTTTCACTTGGACAACCGAGGATTATTACGCCAAAATAAAGCCTGACTCGCTCTCCTTGGCGTCCCTTCACTTTGGTGGCACTCACTTCAGAAAGTAAAATTCGAAGAGGCCAAGTAATACAAGAACCTATACCCTATTTCCCCATGGTTGTTTATCTAAGGAGATCATTAATTGGATGGTCAAATGGAGTTCACATAACCTCATAATCTACAATAGGTCAACATGATGGTCCTTTAATTCAAGAGAAATGGATAACTCAGCAATAAATTTTAGTGGTGTTGAATATGTGTGTTTGGTAAACTCAGTTAGAAGAGCCAAGAACTGCTGAGATGGTAGCATATAGCGCAGATGTCCAAATAAAAAACTTGGGTTCGAAAAACCCCAATACTCATACTTCAATAAAAATAAAATAAAATAAAATAGAATAAAAGTCTCAATGAGTTAGAAAGATTATATATAATGTCATATTCAGTACATATTTTTGCTAACTTTGTTAGGACCAAATTAGTTGCTTAAAATTATGCAATAATTACCATTATTAATTACATATATTTCTTTTCAAATAGTGGTATTATGCCTCCTCAATTTGCCCACTTGTTGTGGCCCTAGTGCAATTTGCACTTTTTTATTTTTTTGCTTTTTAATTCAAACATTTTTTAAACATATTTAAATTTTCTTAAAAAATATATAAAAAAAAAATTACCATACTCTAATAGTCACCTCCTTAACCATTAAGCAAAAAGGAAATTTTAAAAAAAAAATTAAACGTATGAGCGGTCAAAATGAGTGGGCAAATTGAAGCAGTATAGTAGCATTTCTCTTTCTTTCCTTTTGTGCTCAAGATTGTAACTCCATCATGATCTTTATGCAGGCTCATTATGAATTAATCTTTCCAAAAATGAATTGTCTTGATTACAGACACACATCATGTGCATACATTAATAATAATAATAAAGAGTACGTAGTACTATTAATTGGAGTGGAAAATTAGTCTCTCTGATCTTTTCTCAGCTTTCACTTATCAAAAAAAAAATTGGAGTGGAAAATTAGTAGAATATAGGCAGGTACCTCTCTCTCCAATATAACCTCTTTTCCTCCTGCCTTTCTTGGTGGACCAACCAACACTGCAAATGGAGTCTACGTTTTTAGAAGAGAAACCTTTCTCATTGTTGAAAATAAGTAATGCTGATGGAGCTCCAGTGCCTGTAATGTCCTCCGATGTTATCAAGAACTCGAGCGATGGACCCACCCCCTCCATGTATTCGTTATCTTCCGCATTCTGACACACATACACACAATATTTAAATTCACCAATATCACGCATGTATCTCTGCTTCTAAAATATATATATATATATATATATACATAGTAATTACTTTGTAAGCTGAAAAGACACAACTTTCAACATATTATGATAAAAAATTCAATGTAAAGTCATTTTTACATATTCTTTATGCATTCCATTAAAATGTGAATGGTTGGCCTATATATCATGCATTCATTCATGCATGTATCCCGTTTCATTATCCATCAACCTTTTAAAAAATGAAAACTAGAGTTTATTGACAATGCTGCATGCAGAAAGCATCCATTTTTGGACTGGTGAAAATGAAGGTGTTAATTTATATAACATGATTTGAGTCTCTGAAACAGAAATCCGAAAATGATCTCATTTTTCTCGGAAGCAACAAATTAAGGTGACTTTTTAAGTTAAGTACTAGCAGATACATCATCATGATCATCACGAAATCAAACACACACAGAGCATACCATGACTAGGAGAGAGAATGAGTAGTGAGGAACCTGAATGAGTTCCATGAGAAAGTGGACATTCTTGGCGTGAAATTCAGCACAGAGGTTCTTGACTGCGTGGTGAAGATCCCCCGTCAATGGGCTCAGTTCTCCTCCGATTGAAAACTTTTTTCTACGCATCTCTTTTATGTGTTCTCTCGCCGTCATTTCCATACCTTCCCAAAAGACACAATTACCATCAGATCTTAGATTATAGCCAGAGAGTAGTGAAAGTAGTCAGAGATAGAGTGAAGCACCGGCTTCGACGACCACTAGTACCTTTCGTCGCGCCTTTTCGCTTTCCAAGGAATAGCCTATAGGCTTGGATGAATCCACCAGCTTTGAAGAGCTCACCTCTGCTACGTACATGCGGCATGCGCAAACGGTGAGTAAACGGCAGTATGTAGGAGGTTACGAGGTGGAAGGAAAAACAAAACAAAAAGAAAAAAAGTAGAAAGAAAAAAGCTAAATGCTGCAAGGAAAGTAAAAGGAGATATTTTTCTTCTTCTTTGGGTGAGTACCAGACTAGAGCACAACCCCTCTCCCTCTCGGACCTCTTGGATAGACTTCAGATGGGTCCTGGGCATATTCATGTGGCTCTATTCCATGTTGTGCCAGTGTTTCCGCTACCTCCGCCGCTTCTACATTTTCGTATCATACCTATTTTCTTATACATTAGCAGAATTTTAATGGAGGAAAGTTTTATAATGAAGAAAGAACAACTGGGAAACAGAAAGCTTTTACCTTTCGTAAGCTTTCTTCTACCTTCTGTTCATCCCTTCTCCCCAACCCTAATTGCCTCTAAAATTCATAGATTTAAAGCTATGTTATCAGCGATGAGATGGAGATGGGGAAGGGGAAGAGGAAAGATAAGGGGTCCTTCGCATTTCGTACCAACCGTTCGATCTAAATTTTGAAAGAAAGATGGAGCTAAGCTCTAGATCAAGATCATGTTTCGGAAAACAAAAGGCTTCGGCAGCAAAGTCTCAAGAACCCGTTGATTCTTCACGGGCAGAGGCCACTTAAGAAGAAGGAGACCACGGAAATTATCGAGTTCTGATCGACTGAAAAAAGCAATGTCAACAATATTCTAATCCTCGACGGTTCAAATTCCAGAAAATGTTACCGACTAATTTACTTTAATAGTTTTATCGTTGGATTGATTAAAAATTATTTTAAAAATATATATTTTTATATAAATATTAAAAAATAAGTATTACAATTAATTAAATATAACAATAAAATTTATGAAAAAAAAATTAAAATAAATAATAAATAAATAATAAATTTAAACTAATTACCAAAAAATTAAAATAATTGTCAATTACCAAATTTGATAATTATTTTAACTTTTTAACAATTAATTTAACTTTATTATTCACTTCAAATATTTTTTAAATTTTTTCTCACAAATTTTATTATCATATTTGATTAATTGTAACACTTATTCTTTATATCTGTGTAAAAATATACTTTTTTAAAAAAGACTTTTAATCAATCTAAAGAGAGTGTTCTAAGGGTCGGTTTAGTTATTAAACTCAGTTTTATTATTTATAATTCATTTCAACTCATCTCAATTACTTATATTAAATTTTAATTTATTTCAATCACTTATTTTATTATTATTCATAATTCATCTCACCTCATCTTTAAATAGTTATGTAAGAGCATTATTAATATTCATGGCATTCTTTACCTAAACAAAAATAATTGAGAGTATCTATATTTATTTAACTTATCTTCATATAAATAATAATATATTATTATTCATATAAAAGTAAGTATGGTAAATATAAATGCTACTTAATAATGCTCTTAAAAAAAATTAAAGAGACGTTCTACTATTAACATTCATTATATACCTATTTAAAAATATAATATTACTTTTTTACTTCCTTTTAAAAAAACTCCAATACAAACTTTCCAGTCTTTATTCGGGTTAGTTTCTTCATGGTCGTCAAACTTTTCCAAGAGCTTGAAAGTGAAGCTTGAAAGTGAGGTCTGATTTAGATAAGAAAAGATAAAAATTAAAAATATATATATTATTTTTTAAAAATATATGGTTGCTCCTTTAAAATATATATATATATGGTTGCTCCTTTAAAATATATATATTATTATAACATATTTTTTTTAATATTAATTTTATCATAAAATTTAAAAAAGTAATTTTAGAATTTAAAAAAGTTAAATTTTTTATTATATTTTATACAAAAATTTAAAAAAATATAATGAAAAATTTAAAAAAAAAATTATGATTTTTAATTTTATTTTTTAAAACAAACCAGGGCTTAAATTCTTGAAATGATTTTTGTGCATCAGGGTCATCTTCGTCGTTGCCTCGCTATTAAAGGTCTTGAGATTGTTTGAGTATTGGGAGAAATAACTAAGAATGGACACAACATTTTATATACACAAGAAAGAAGAGGGTAGCTACAGCTCCAACTCAACTGAGTAACTCGCCGTTGATGGGTGAAGAATATATCACTGAACTTGTAGGAATGCTAGCCAAATGAAAGAAAGTAGAGCAAAGAAGAGAAGACTGGGGAGGGAGGATGACAAAGGAGTGGACAAAAAAGTAGCAGCAAAAAGTATAACAACTTTTTGTCTGTTAGGAACTAATTGGGGGAGTGGCTACCACCCCATACTTTATTATTAAATTATGTGAATAATCCTACCACAATTATTTTAAATCTTACATAGTGACTTGTATAGTGACTTACGTAATAACTTGCATAGTAATTTCAAAACCTATAAATATAGGTTTCAATTGTTATAAATTTTATAAGAAAATATATATAAAGAAAAAAGTTTCAGATAATTTTTTAAGAGTTTCTTTTATATTTTTCTTACAATAGTAGTAGTTTTCATTTTTAATTTTATAACACGTTATCAGCACGAGGTTCTATCGATATTGAAACTAGTGGTATTCTACTTAAAGTAAGTTTTTCAATATATTATTTGCAGTCTTCGAGATAAATATTAAAGGTAATATTACTGAATATTACTTGATAAAATTCTACTTTTATTCTCATGATAATGTAAATATATTTCTTAAATTCACAGATTTATTTTTGTGCTATAATGTCAAATATTGAGATTTATTACTATTGACATTTTTGTAAAAAATTATTTATCCAGAATCTTTGATGAGATCCATTTGGATATAATGATGAACTTGGAAAATACAATCATAGAAGAAAATCATGTATCCCTGAAGGACCGTGCTATGTATCTCATGATGAAAAATCATCTTACTGTGTAAAATAAATTAAGAGAGAGATATGAATACCAGAAGATGTAATCCTCTCAAAAGATCATTATGACTTATTGCACCTGAAATTGCAAGATTTTAAGAGTGATATTGAATATTCTGCACTCTTTAAAATCAGCTCAATATTAAAATTATGCAGTGAGAATATCACTAATGATGATATATAAAAGAAGACATATTATTTTTCATACCTAAAATATGCTCCTGCAGTAGCAATATCGAGAGTAAAAGTTCAACAAATATTCTGAACTTTTATTTTGTCTTCCAATGATTGAGTTAAATAATGAGTTTTTGTTAATAAATCACCAGTTACGTACTATTAATGATATTGAATTTATATCATTCCTAGAAGTAAACGGTGCATCCTTTCAAAGGAATTAAGGGCGTAGACGTGGTAGAAAAACTATAGAAGTGTTGGTCCCAAAAGCGACAATACTAAACATGATAAAAATATACCGTATCACCAGAAGTGATCCAACTCAGAGAAGGGTAAAAGCCTTCAGAATAATTCTTCATAGAAAGATGAAAATGTTTGTCATAGATGTGGTATGACTGAACAGTGGTCACGTACCTATTGTACGGCCAAGCACTTGACTTACTTATACTAAACTTTTATATATAAGATTATTAATATTTCATCATGTTTTGAAATAATGAAATATCGGTGCCTGAAGCACGACAAGAAATTATTTGGGATAATAAAATCCTGTCTAAATTTGATCCTCTTATAAATGAATGTGAACCAGAAGTTCAGAAGATTATCTATCTGCAAAGTGTTGCAAATCAATTACATGATATATTTACTGATACTAAAGGTATTGTAAAATCATATATTACTGCTGTTAATGCTTAAGCAAGAATTGAAGTTCCTGAAAGACGAGTTGTTAAAACAGTACTAGATGAATCTAAGATACACCTGAAGTATTGAAGACCTATTGATGCAAAAGAGAAAATGAAAATAAATCGGTGCTCCTGAAGAGACCGTACCTACAAAATAAGATCTATCCAAACCTTCTGTATAAAATACAAACCTCTTGAAGAGGAAACTCTTAAAGAGTACAAAACTCCTGAAGAGCATAACTCCTGAAGAGTACAAACCTCTTGAAGAAGAACCTCCTGTAGAGTTATTTCATGAAATGTTTTCCCCTAGATAGGAACAATGAGATCTCAATACATTTCATGAGTACTGAAAAATTTATGGATAGAAATAAAATTGTTGTCGACAACATATATGATAACACTTTACATTACCAGAAGTAATAAAAAAGTGAGTCAAGAATTGTCGAAAAATGTCGACGTAGAAATGATTGGCCAAAATGGAAAACAGTTATTGAAACTGATTTAAACTCGCTAGTGAAGCGATATGCATTTGGACCTGTTGTCCAAATACCAAAGGGTGTAATATCTGTCAGATATAAATGAGTATTTATACGAAAGCGTAATGAGAAATGAAATTGTGCGGTACAATTTGTCGCACAAGATTTCCTGCAGAAACTCGAGAGCAGTTATGAGGAAACATATTTCCTTGTTATGAATGCAATCACATTCATATTTTTAATCGATTTGGTTATTACAAAATGATTAGATATGCAGTTAATAAATGTGGTCACTGCATATTTATAAAGATCATTAGATCATTACATATATAAAGATATACGATACTTAAAGCATCTAATCCAAGTACATTTAGGAGTATGTATTTTATAAAGTTTCAAAGATCTTTAGAAGCAATCCAGACGTATGTGGTATAATTAAATCAATGACTATCTATTGAAAGAAGGATTTGAGAATAATCCTATATACCCATATGTTTTATTAGAACCCGGATTTGCCATTATTGTAGTTTACGTTGATGATTTACCTTGTTAGAACTCTTGAATAGGTCACAAGGACTGCTATAAATTCAAGGAATATATTTGAAAAAGAAAGATTTTATTATTTAATTGATAGATAAGTTACAAAAATTTGAAACTTCTAGCCTCATCTCTCAAATGCATTTGCTCTTCATAAATCAACATGTCATCATTATCTAAAGGATTAGGCAGTCGAAATGAAGAAGCAGATAAGGATTTTAAATCCTTATTTTCTTGCTTTAAGTCTGCAATTTTTCTGTCAAACTCTTGAATGAGTCGTTGAAGTACGGAAACCTTCTTATTAAGCTCCTCAATCTCACGATTTTTGGATTGTAATCGGTTGGAAAACCCGACAATAGAGGAGGAGTATCGGGTGTCGAAAGTCACCAGCTTATAAATGGCTTCACGATCTGACTTATTAGCCAGATCATTCGATTGTTGCAACATGGCACCTGCGAAAAATGCAGGAACAACTTGTAATTGAGGTAAAAGATACCTCATATGTTGATCGTAAGAAATATTGAAAGGAAATTGATGAGCCATTGGGAATTTGTAAAATAAGAATGCAAATATAGATGAGTTATAGATATGAGAAGAAGATTTGATGCGAACTATATGAAACCAAAGACGGTTCTTATAGAAATGGAAATAAGAACAAGACAAACTATCATCTCTTCAAATCTCACTTTACAAGATATGTTGGATGCATAATTTCAAAAGCCAGCGAGATTAATTACAGCTATCCCTATTTTCTTGTAAACGCTGAATCTTTGCCATTAGCTGCTGTTGTTGACTTTGTATTTGAACTCTCTCTCGTTCCAGCTCTTCTACTCGTATTTTCAGATCACGAGAATACCAGTCTACAAATTTCTTCAGTTCTTTGTTTTCTTATCTTAAATCTTTATTTTTCTATCTTTAGTTGCAAGCGTTTGATGCAACTCAGATATTTAATTTTTAAAATGATCAATATCACTCGTTCTCGCCAGTAACCTCTGAGACATAGTTGTAAGAGAGGCAGCATATTGAGCACTGAGGGTTCTTGATACTGCAACAATTTCAGGATCAGATTTACTAGAAAGTAGGGCTGCAAATGAACAGAGCTGCTCGTGAACAATTTGAGCTTGACTCGTATAAACTTGATTCGAACTCGATTCGTTTAATAAATGAGTTGTTTGTGAGCACTAATATTGGTTCGAATATTAAACGAATTAAACTCGTATAATTTTGACTCGACTCAGTTTGTGTTCGTGAACAAGATTCGTATAAACTCGATTCGACTCGTTTTGGTCTCGTAACAATACTCGTAATATTTCTATATACATATATATAATCTTGCATATATTCTCAAATATATTCTTTTATTATATATATTTTTTGTGTTATATATATTATTTTTAATACTTTGTATAAGTAATATATTTTGTTATTTTATGTGAAGT
This sequence comes from Platycarya longipes, assembly GCA_036559045.1. NCBI lineage: Eukaryota > Viridiplantae > Streptophyta > Magnoliopsida > Fagales > Juglandaceae > Platycarya > Platycarya longipes. The sequence continues at coordinate 27,993,898 of CM071800.1, read as the reverse complement.
AACATTTTGTTTCTTTACAATAATAATGTATTAAGTTCCTAAAAAAATTAGTGAGTCGAATATTTATAAAGAGTAAGAAACTCGAGTAATTACTAGACTAAGTTCGGCTCGGTTCGTTAGAGAGTAAAAATAAAGATCGATAAGAAACTCGATTCGACTCGAGCTCGTCTTTAATCAGCTCGAATTCGACTCGACTCGACAAACTTTCAGCTCGACTCGAACTCGAACTTGAATTATTTGAGTCCAGTTGGACTCGATTCGACTCGAACTCGTCTTTGATCGGATCATTTGCAGCCCTACTAGAAAGATATATCTCTGCTTCTATCATGGTATTTATAGCCTCAGGAGAAAATATAAGTGGTTGAGGTATAAAAAGTTCATGGTTCAAATCTGGGATATTAAAATTTCTATCAGACATAATATCGTTCTGGATGAACAACAACTGAATTTATGAAGAATGTGAGATCTTTTTGCTAGAGTAAATCAATGGTAAAATTGGTTATATTTAAACAATAACTCGAAACCTTCAAATCTCTTCAAGATCTCGTTTATCAACAATGTCAAGCGGATTTGAGTTTCTGCCGAACCGATAATATTAGACCCCAAAGTTTTTACAACTGTTATCATACATTGATAGTTTATAATGCTATTTCCGCCGTATATAAACAAGTTCTCCCTAATAACGCCGAATGAGGGGGAGAAAATTTTAGATGAAAACATTATCATGTTCTCTCTAATGCATTATTTAGATAGAAATCATGTTTGAATTCTTAACCTGTTATATATGCTGAAATAATGTTTGCTTATTACTTGAAACACTAATGCATATTATCAGGGGGAGTTTAAGTATTACTACAGGTATTGGATTTCTACTAAGTCTATCAACCATATATTATCTTCTACATCTTCAAATCACTCAGAAATTATTGCAATTCATGAAAACAAATTTAGCGTGTATTTTGATTGAGATCAATGATTCTACATATTTAAGAAAAGTGCGGTCTTCTCATGATCAATGATAATCCAACAATTTTATACGAAAATAATACTACTTATCATTCAAATCAAAGGAGGATATATTAAAGATACGATCAAGTGATAATCTGGCAGATTTATTTACGAAGGCATCACCAACTACAACATTTAAGAAAATTATCCAGAACATTAGAATGTGAAGACTCAAAAATCTATCGTCATGCACTTTCCAGGAGAGTAAAAGTCCTGAAAACTTGTACTGATTGTACTCTTTTTCCTTCGCTAAGGTTTTGTCCCACTGGGTTTTCCTTTACAAGGTTTTAATGAGGCAATCTTAAAGTATTTGTGGATACATAAAAATACTGTACTCTTTTTCCTTCGCCATTGATTTTTCTTCCCACTGGATTTTTCCTTGACAAGATTTTAACGAGGCAGATTATTTATGGGTGGTTATTCATGGGAGAGCGTTAAGAACTAATTGGGGGAGCAGCTGCCACCCCCCTGCCCACTACTAAATTATGTGAATAACTCCACCACAATTATTTTAAATCTTGTATAGTAATTTGTATAGTAACTTATATAATAATTTCAAAACCTATAAATATAGATTTCAGTTGCTATAAATTTCATAAGAAAATATATATAAGGAAGAAAGTTTCAGAGAGTTTCTTAAGAGTTTCTTTTATATTTTTCTTACAATAATAATAATTTTCATTTTTAGTTTTATAACACTATCTCTTTGTTATTTTAGTTTATCTTTTCATATTTATCCACTTAGACACTTTCATGTTTTTTCATGCTACAAGGAGGCTTTCTATAACAGTTCTCTTATTTACAAGGACAATAAATGAACTTCCAGGAACGTAACTGAGAAAGAGAGGAAGAGTGCCACTCATTGCGAAAATGGTCCATTACGATTCGATAGTTATCGTTCGGTCTTATTTAATTATTTTTTATTTTTTTAAAAAATCGGTTAATAAATTATTTTCATTTAAAATATTAAATTTAAATTAAATATAGATTATATAACTAACTCAATAAAAAAAGATTTATATAATCAATAATAATAAATTAGATAAAATTATATTATTAATTTATATAATTATTATATAACTAGTTAATTGTTAGAAAAATTCTATTTACAATCTTGAGTGGAGGACTGTATTGCAGTCTCATTAATAAAAAATGGTAAAAGAGAAAAAAAAATATTTAAAAAAAAATATTATTGTAATTTCAAAATTTTTTAAATTAGTCTTGCATTGCGGGGACATATGTAATATTGCTCCGATTTATATTATATATTAGTTAATTGATAGAATATTAATTTTTTAATAACATATTTAAAATTTTATATTGTTAATGGTGATAGTTTGTAACACCCCAGTCTTGGAGGGGTCGGAGAATTATTTCACATCACTTAACTCGCATCTCAATAATATAATTAAAAACTCTCAATTTCCAAATATCATGAAACTTGATTTCAAAATTAATTTCCTCAATATCCCCAATTTTAAAAGTGTTAAGTCATCTTAATACAATAACATTTTCTTAATAGATTTCGCCAATACTCATATAACACTGTCTATGCTTAATCCACTAATTTTAGAACATCTTATCAAAGATTTATAATCTGATCCCTTAGCTGAATCATCAAACTCATCTGAAAAAAAAAAAATGTTACAAAGAAAATAGACGAGGTATCAACAACTCAGTAAGGAAAACATATGTACAAATACATAAATATGAGCATTTATACATTAGAATGCAAAACAAAACATTTTCTTTGAGAAAGAATGCACAAGACTTTTACTTTAAAGACACATAATTAAACTGGTTACAAAATATCAATGCTAAGCTTTTCAGAAAATAAACTTTTTTCAAAACACAATCTTTTGGCATATCAAACCTAAAATATCATCATCTTATTTTCTCATAACATTACATTGGAACAAGTATGATGTTTACCTTCGTGGTAGGGTTGTGCCACATTTATAATCCATAGTCAAGCCACATATCTACTATTCTTATTTGTGGTTGGGCTTATGTATCCATTATTCTTACCATTGATTGGGTTGTATCCACTGTTTTTATTCGTAGTAGGGCCGTATCCACTATTCTTACTCGTGTTAGGGCTGTATCCATTATTTTTACCTGTAGTATGATCGTATATACTATTCACTCGTGATAGAGTCGTATCCATTATTCTTACTCGTAGCATGATTGTATCCAAAAACAAAATAGAATATCAAAATCACCGTTTTTTTAGAATACATATTCAGAGTGTCATGTCAAAATTTTAAGATGTCACATATTATCAAAACAAAGTAGTGAACAATTTCATATTATTTCACATGTTTGAAATTAGAATCAAAATTTTTTCATTTATTCACAACAAAACTTTTAGATGTCAGGAATCAGAATAGTTTTACTTCACCAAAACAACAATTTTCAATAGACTCGTATTCACCATTTTTCAATTAAACAAAATACACAAAATTAAGTTCAAATCTACACTAGTCATGTCAAAAAAATATTCTCTTTTACAACTTTTTATGCACGTTCAGAATAAATATATGAGGTTGTTTTTACCTTTTTTATAAAAAACAAAATACATATTTTTAAAGTAAACCTTATTTTATTTCTTTTTATGCAAAACTAATATGAGTCCTACTTATTAGAGCATCTTAACCTTTCTGAATCTTCCTCATAATAATACCAATAGAAATCCGATCATCACTTATAAAATAGTCAAGATCAACTGTCTTAAATCCCAATTTAATATATTTCGATGCTTAAACCCGGAATTTGCCAACATTAACCTTTTATAAAACCTCAACACTAGACATTTCATTACTTAGAAATATCATCACTTCCCATATTTCATCTGCATCAACTTAATTTTTCCAACTATCAAACTCAAAATATCTCATAATAACCACTAAGCCCTAGAGAAAGTACATCTCTGATTCAAAATTCTCTTAATATAACTATAACGAAAGTATCTTATTTTAAAAATAGAAATTCATAATTTCCGTTAAATAAAGAAAATATTCATTTAATAGGTTCAAAAGTAGAAATTTGTACTTTACTGTGCACTTCTAAAATTTATACTTAAAAGAAAATTTAGTGTCACTAATAATATAACAATATACTTAAAAGTCTTTTTTTATTTATTTTCCTTATAAATATATAGTTAGAAATAAAATCTTCATAGAATCAAAGCTAGACTTAAATACAAAAGCAGAGTCCTTTTCTTTCTGAAAGATAAAGGTGCGAGTCCTTTTCTTGGTGGGTAAGAGCATTTTTAATTATCTTATTAAAAAAAATCATTAAAATTTAATAATCAATATAAATTTGATGAAATGTATGTATCATACTCACTATAATTTTATATTAAATTCATTATTAGATTCATCAAAATAATAATATAATAATATTTAAAAAAATATATTTTTAAATTTTCTCCAATATTTTATAATTATATTAACTATATGTATATTAATAATTTAATTTGATACTTAAATTATTATTTTTAATAATTTTTAATAAAATTAAAATTAAAAAATATAATAAACACATTTATTCTATGAAAGAGAAAAAAGAGAAAAAGATGTAGAAAAAATAAAATATATTAAATAAATTATTTGAAGGATGAATAATAATCTTTTATATTTTTTATTATAATTCAAAATTTAATAAATATATTTTAATGAGATCAATGAGATTATTTTTACAGTAACGTTGAGATCCCTGCCCCGGCCACACGCATAATTTTATTATTTGAAAAAAAAAGAAAAAAGAAAAGAAAGGAAAGGGAGGGAAATTGTCAAATGAGAATAGAAACACGGGAGGGAGGGAACGGTGCTCACGAAAGTGACGAAACCCATTTTCCGCCGAACGCTTTTCTGGTTTCTGGTCTCCCTGTTTTGTTGCCATGCGTGGTCGCCGTCGCCATCCCGGTGTTGGTCTCGCCGGTTGGTTTTTGCTTCCATCATTGGATTTTTCTTCCATTTTCATCTCTTTGCTTCCACTTTTCTATCTTTATTTTTTTTCTTTCTCATAGTACTAAAATCCAAAGCTGAAAGACTGGATTTTTATCTGAATATTTCTCCTTTGTTTGTGGTTTTTCTCCAACTTTTTCTCCTTTGCTTTCTACTTTTATAGTTCTCAATTATCAAACTTTACTGAAGGGCCTTAGCTTGCCATAAAAAGCATACATCACGAAAGTATATTTGTGGTTGAGAATGTAAGATGAAAGGAATTTCTGAATATTTGTGGTAAGCCTTTTAATCTCTGAATTTCTTGTCTCTTGGGAAGAAGGCAACGGTTCGAGCAAAGGAAGGGGTCGGGGGAGAGGTGAGTTTACTGGTTTGTAAAATTGGGAAAGGAAAATATGTCGTCTTCGGTCCACATAGGCGCGAAGCCGCACCGGAGTTATTATCCCGGTGCGCTAAAGAATTTTTCTTGTTTTTAACATAAATCATCAAATTTATGTTTGACTAGTGTTTTGATGAGATTAATGGAGATGCTCTAAGGCAGTGGTTTGCGTATCTAGGCTTTCTGTTCGTTTCAGTTATCTTTTAGGGTTACAGATATGGCCAAAGATCTAAACAAGCTTTGGGAAAGATTCAAGCTAACTGAGGAGGAATAAGACACAATCAATTTCTCAAAGGAAGAAACTCGCTGCTCAGATGTGAGAGGTCAGACCTGTTTAATTTTACTCGTGATGGATAAATTTGTTAATAAAGAAGCTTTTAAGATTACTATGACCAAAATTTGAAATCCTGAAGGATGGATTTCTTTCAAAGAGGTAGGGCTAAATAAGTTTTTAGCCAAATTCCAATTTTGGAGGGATGTGGAGAGAGTTTTACTGGGTAGACCTTGGTCCTTTACCCGATTGGAAGATCAGAGGTAAAATGTCGTGTGTACCAAGCGAATAATTTCGTTTTTTTTTTAACCATAAACCAACACTCCATATTGTCTACAACTGCCACATTACTCTTTGACACAAATGTTGTAGAAAATAAATAAATACACAAAACCGCCAGCTATAAATGGTTGACTTCTACTGTCTATAGCATTTATCCTTGACAGTTGCATCTCCTTTGTCCCTGTGCCGACCTTACCACTTTTTCTTCGAGCCAACATCTTCAGATTTGAGGCTTGGAAAATGATCTCTGACATTCATTTGCTTTACAGTCAGTCTGAAAGTTGCAGTTGATGTTTTTGGCTCATCCCTTATTCTGAGTGCCGATAGTGGTTTTGAGAGGTACCACAAAGCATCAGTTTCATCATCACAAGTACTACTTTGGTCAACTGGCCATTTCATAGGAACAACCAAACTCCCCTCAACAGATAGTGTTTCATCCAGATAAAGTTATTGTTTAGTAAAGTAACCCCATTTCCCAGTATCCAAAGGCAATACCTTGCACGAGTGAGTGCCATGTTTGCTCTTTGTCGGTTTGAAAGAAAACCAATAGCACCATTCCCATTACATCTTACAGTAGAGATAATCACCACATCTTGCTCACCTCCTTGGAATCCATCGACAGAGAAGCCCTCATCAGAATATGTTGAGTTTCTCTTCAATCGCATGAACTTGAGCCTTAAATGGTGATATGACTTCTATTCTAACCTTGTTCTTTGTGTGAACATTTGGATTATGATCTGAAATCTGGTTATTATACAACTCCCTGTTTGGAATAAGCTGATTGATGGATGAATCCTGTACTGAACATCAAGAAGATGCCCATGCTGACCCAACATGACCAGTCTTTCGAACAAACTGCTCCCAAATTCAGCCTTCTCGGATATCTAAAAAGTGCATGGTGGATGTTCATAGGTTGCAGAGACGAAGGAACTAAGGACATAAAAGAAAGAAAGAAAGAAAGAAAAACCTTGCTTTTAATAATGGTCCATGGCAGGGACTAGGGAACTGCATCTCATTCCCTATGAGAATTGCATGGCGCAGACCAGATAGTTGTAAAGGAATAGCTGATTCACATTCCTTAAGTTGGCAACTTCATCGATGGCTAATTATTCAAATGGTGCCATTCCTTTTGTGTGTAATTTAGCAGAGCTTGATGCAGTACAGAACACTAGACACGCATTTTCCAAGCACATGTTTTTATGCCATAATTTTATGTTTAATTTGGAAGAGAAAACTTCAGAGAAAGAGATCTCAGACACTGTTTGCTTTCGAAACAATTGAGAACTTGTGTTAACCCTTCATTGGCCACATCGATTCTGTCAGAGAAGCAGCATCATCATCCTTTACAAAGTTGAGAGTTTTTTTTTTTTTTTAATAACAGAAACTTTATTGAATTACCCTCGCTGAGATGGAGGAACTACCATTTACAGCCAAATGAATAAACACTGAATTAACGACATAAATAAGGAAGTCCCCACTAATCCGTGCGCATAAGTCAGCAAAGTCTCCCCAATCAGCAACAAAATGCATAATGTTATTTTTAGCTCCATCTTTGGGTAAAAAATCAGCAACCATATTTCCTTTTCTATAAATATGACATATGCAGCAAAGAAGGTTTCGAAACAAAACTTTGATTACTTCCCAAAAATCCCACACATACCAGAAGTTGCATACACCAAATTGAATCCATCCCACCACCGCTAAAGAATCAGATTCCACCAAAATATTTTTTAGACCAAGATGATTTGCTGATTTGCGAATACTTTCGTTTGTAAACCGAATATACTAATTATTCTCCAGGCATTCGAATAATGTCCATAATCATTCATTTTATATATAATAGACTTGGAGAATTTATCATTCGACAAAGTAAAGAAACCAAAATACCACATAATATCAATCAATTCGAAATTACAAGCAAAAGCACTCCCAACATAAAAGTAAAAACAGAGAAAATCCAAACAAAACAAGCTGGTTTACACATCATGGCTAAGAGCATTAATAGAATCAGCAACTGATTCATGCTGCTTGATAATTATGCCAAGCACACCTAATTTAAACACACAAACTATTTAATTACCTAGTTTGAAGGGAAGATAGATGCAAGGAGCTCCTCGTCCTCCTTGAAATTCTGCATGTTCTTGGACTTCATTACAAACCCCACTGCTTCCTCATTAAACTCAAGGACGAAACACAACTTTATCAGCTCAAAGAGTGCACCAATATGATCGCTGTTTTCCCATAACAAACCCTCGGATATTGCTTCAGAGAAATTTGTAGCATACTCAATCTTCTTCTTATGTCCACTAGATCTGTCCAACATTTGTGCAAACAACTTTGAGGCCTCTCTATCCCAACGTATCATCCGGCTCGCTTTCAACTCCACGATTTCCCCTGAAGAAAGTGATAAAGTATACTTTATAGTGATGGGTTCCACTGTCTCCAGGAAAGTCGTATTCAAAAGCCCTTTAACAATTTCATGTCGCCTCTCTGCTTCCATCTTCAACACATGATTTGCTAGAAAACAGAGGATGAGCCTAACCAACCCTCTATTAATCAAAATATCCTTTGGATTCATCTCATTAAGTTGAGCAACACCCACCATTGATTCTTCTTTCTTCTTTACTGATTCAGATATAGTTTGGACCCCGATTTTCCTGTACATTTCAAGCAATTTTGTCCGAGGTAATGAAGGCGAGCTTCGCTCAGGATACCAGACAAATATGGGTTTTGGAAAAACCTGTTCAAAAAGATCCTTGAGCAGAAAATCATCGGCAATGAAAACATCACGCTTGTCGGACAGCAAAATTCCATTTGAATCTGAAGTAACCGGTAATTTTTCCAACCTTTCAATGAGAGTTTTCTCAGTATTTTCACTCCAGTGCTTAGAAACATAGACCCAGAACTTGAGACAGTCTTCAAGTGACAGTTGGGGTCTTGAACTTTCCCAATCCTTCCAAAGCCGGCAATAATCATCAACAGATGGATTGTTTTTAACATCAAAAGCCCTTGAGAAAAAAAAGAGTAGCTTCTGGTCGTAATGTTTTTCCAAAACTTGCAGACGCGAACTAAAGAAATCATCCCTGTCATGCAAAACACACTCTTCAGGGCTGACCCATTTTCCATTCTCGGTTCCATTTGGAATCCAAATCCTTTTGGCTACTTCAGCGTCCGGCTCCCAATTAAATTCACTCAAGTGTTTATAAATTCGAACTATAGTGGGAAACTCACGTCGGGAATCAAGGTGCCTGGCAATCAATGGGCATCCTTTCCTTACATCCACGGTAACATGAATATGCATAAGCTCATCTTTGTATGATCGAATGTTAGAACCATAAAAACCTTCATCAAGAAAAGGTCCATCTGTATGCTTCAAATGAGAGCCCCACGTAGAATCGAACAAGCAGCACTCAGTTGGAGGCCTATAACCATAATTCGTCTTCAACCAATTTTCAGAGATCCTTTTGCTGAAAGTGTCTGGTAATTTGTAACTCCCATGATCACGAAATAAAATCCTGATGAATTCCAGCATGGCAAACACATTTGCAGGAGTTATGATAGAAAGGTCCTGTGGGAAGAAAAGACCGCTAGCAATAAACTTTACACCATTTTTGAATTCTGTGACAACCCCTATACTTTTCAGCTCTCTCTTGTATTCGTGAATGTCCTTGCCATAATAATTGTCACTATCATCTATGAAAGGGAGCAGAGTAATTGGGGCGATTGATTCCCAATCTGAGCCATACAGAATACAATTGCTTGGAGATCTTTTATCACCAAGTCTAGTTCGCAGCCACTTCATTTCACGGACAACTTGCATAAGATTTGGAGGAAACTTATCCTTTAGTTGTTTGTAACATGACAAAAAGGACAAAACATTTTGTTTCGTCATGGAAGCCGCTTGCTGCTTGAAACTTTGGGCAAATACTTTGACTGCCTCCTCAAAATCAACCTTCACGCCTATTTGCCGCAACTCGTCTCTATACAAGAAGATGTTGTCTCCATAAAAATCATGATCAATGAGTGGGAAACCGCTGAAAACATCTAGGATGCAAGCCCACTTAGAGTCAAACAAGAAACATTCTCCAGGAGACTTGTAACCAATATTAGTTTTGAAACATTTCACATCACTCAATGCCGTGATGAGTTTGTTGGATTGTCCTGAATGACGCATGCATTCTAGTATCAAGATAACAGCCTTAGCTGTTAGAGAAGAGAAGGATGAAGGTGATTTTAAGTTGTCTACAACAAGCTTGTAATTTCCACCGAAGCCAATTAACACACCAAGGGACTTTAGTTCCTCTCTATAAGAAAGGATTTCATCACCAAAGTAACTTGAATCGATGAACGGTAGGTTACTGATTTGAGATGCAACCTTCCACTCATGATCAAACAAAATAGATCCAACTGGAGACATGTTACCGCTGGATGTCCTCAGCCACTTTCTTTCTTTGATAGCATTGATAAATTTTTTTGGTGAAAGATACTTGTCCCTCAAAAACCTGATGAAATTCAAAACAGAAAACACCTGGCTTCTAGTTAAAGTGAAGTTAACAGCAAGAGACATGAAATGCTTCCCAATAAATTCACATGCTTCTCCATACTCAAACATGATGCCCAGTGTCTTTAGCTCCTCCTTATATTTATTTATTTGATCACCATAGAAACTTTGATCAATCAATGGAATATCAGCAACCACTAATCCATTTTGCAAAATGTTTCCTAGTGAAGCAGTAAGCATGAATGACCGAGTTGGTGCCCTATAACCCGAGCAACCATTGGTAGTAATCTTGAGCCAGCTACCTTCCTTTATGCTTTCCAAGAATCTCTCTGGAATGTGAGCTCTCTGACATTTCAAATTTTGAATCCAATCCAAAAGCAAGAACACGTTTTGTTTGGTGAGAGGTGCAGAAACAGCAGAAATTGCAACATTGGGAGGAGCTACATAAGGAATATCAGAAGCAGAAACATGAGTTTTAAGGAAGTCCAAGAGCTGTTCTCCAGAACAAGATTCACCCGCAAAAGAATCCGAACGCAAGTATTCTTCTCCTAACTCAACATAGCTTTCACCTCTCCATGGATTTGAACCAATCAATCCCGCCCATTTGCCTCGCTTGGCAGGGACTAGAACCCCTTTCCACCGCCTGATTAGGTTCCCATAGTTATCTACGAGGGGCATAATATCACATAAATTATCTACTTCACCTTCTGACAGATGACTCCTTGTGAAAGAGTGATATAAGAAGTGAACAAAAGCAATGGCGAGCTTCCAGTTGTTTTTGATATAGTCGTTAATGGTAACTGCATAGTCATTTACATTCACAGCACTGACTTTGACATATTCTTGAAGCCATTGTTGTATGGTCAACTTCTTAGGAAATAATCGAATGGCATTTTGTGTGCTTTGTGGCATAAAAAAATGACTGTCAACACAATGGAATTCCGCATTCCAATTAATTAGCCACGAAGAATGATGAAATTTCTTGGCTGAGAACACCTTTTTATATGAGTTTCTGCATTCATCTATACTGCACAAAGAAACATCCCCATCAACGCCCAAATATTTTATGAGTGGTATGTTCTTCATCCTGGTGCTGTCAAGTTTTGACTTCCAATTCTCGGCAACAAATAGTAAAATCTCCAAATACACGTCCTCGACCACTCCTACAACAAGGTTAGAACTCTGGATGCACTTGGCATACCATTCATTGTTGACTGCTTCCACTCTTAAGAAACTCAGTATGTGATCATATTCCTCTAAATCAAGTGAAGAACTCAATATATACTTTCCATGGGATGAGAGATTAAGCAAGCTCACCCCCTGCTTCTCTGCTTTTTCCAAAATGCTCCAAAAATCAGGCATAAGCCTACCCACTTCGCATGGTTTATGAAAAAACTTCTGCTGCGTGTACGATTCACTTGGGACAATATTCTCTTGAAAAAGCTTTTCCTTGATTGACTTCCTCACTTTGTTTAGTTCTTCATAAGAAGAGTTGTTGACGGGAATGAACCTGAACATGGAAGCCAAACTTGATGATGGAACATTCTCAGAAGTTCGAACTAAGGAGACAAAAGCATCAATAAAAGCGGAGGAAAAACAGTCAAGAATCCCTTGATTCCACTTGCTGTCCAAGAGAATTGTTTCTCGTGATGATGCAAGAAGAAAATCTGCCTGAATTATAAAAGGAAAGTTAGTAACCATCTCTGTAGGAAGAAATGCATATATCCCTGGTGAACTGGTCCCTCTATTAAGACGCTCGCCAAGAGGGAAAGCCAACGTGATTACTAACTCTTCTACTTCCATTCTTCTTTCCACTCTGTTTTCATGTTTAACAGGGAATTTTTGCTTCCACAAATAGTAGCTGCATTCTGCGTTAGACCCATTATTCTTTCTCTCAGCAGAGAGATGAAGTGTGGAAGACTCAGCATCAATGTTCTTCCTCATCACATAGTTAGTCTCACTTGTAATAGAGATTGCACTAACGGTATTGAGCTTAGGATCCTTATTATGTTCCCTAACTGAGAGACGCTTCAACTTGGTTAGGAATAAAAGAACTTCAGGATGAACACTTGAGAGCTGCTGCTTCACAGGTTTGACCTTATCAGGCTTCAAAGGTAAGACAATTGTTGTTGTAGGGAGAGATGCTTTGGAACCATATATATGTTGTATATCAGAAACAGTTGGGTTCTCCTCCACCCATTCTGGAACTATGTACCCAAGGTTGCAATGTGGGCAAGGCTGTTCGTTGAATCGAATCTGATAACCATTACTGAATATGTAGGGCTGAGCAGAAATGAGAAATATACTCTTGAACCCAATTCCTGCATTTTTTACCATATGGTAATTTAATTTATAATAAATGAACATCCATATCTTTCCCATTCTCACAGAGCCATAATAAAAAAAAAGAAAATAAAAATACATGAGTGATGGCAACTCTAGAATTAAAGCTGGGATCCATACTTCCAGCAGCTTCCTTTAGTGCTGTTCAAGCTTATAGTTTATCTTCTCTTTCTGTTTTTTCATTACAGTGAAGAATATAGCTGATAATTAATTCATAGAAATCGAGGTCTATATCTTACTTATGATGGCACAGATCAAGTAATATCTTGAGCATTGAGAGAGACTAGAGAGAGAGAGAGAGAGAGAGAGAGAGAGAGAGAGAGAGAGAGAGAGAGAGAGAGAGAGAGAGAGAGAGAGAGAGAGAGAGCCGCTAAGGAATAAACTTAATTTCAAGCAACTATATATTGTAATCATCTTTTATATGACTTTCAAGGGGATGTTACTAAGTAAATCCCAAACATATTAACTTTCATGTAAGCATTCATCGGTTACAAAACAATATGTAAAAGTTGTTGCTTTTGTGTATCAAAAGGCTTAGAGATATTAATAAATCTAACAAGTGCATGCACTATTCCAGAATCACATTGTCAGAGGCAGGGCAAGATTGATAACTTTTGATCAGCTATGTTTTTATTTATCAAAACAAAAAACAAAAAACAAAAAACATCAAAAGTAAATACCACATGATCCTGCATCACAAATTATGAATCTTGACCACTCATCATCCCAAAACATACAACTTTTCATAGCAATATGGATGGCATAAAGTACAGGCCAAGTATATAGTATTATTTATGAGCGGTGCTACTCTACAGTACCACTCTATTTGACACATAGTTTAAATTCTAGTTTTTATTTTTTTATCCTGATTTTTTTATCGTTGTAAAATATTTTTAAAGAATATAAGAAAATATTAATATACTAATAATTACTAAAAAATTAAAATATATATAAGATGTCAAAAGGAAGTGTCAAACTTGATGAGCATATATATATATATATGTATGTATTTACTAGCATTTTTCATTATTAATTGGAGTACTGAAAAATTAGTATAAAGGCAGGTGCGTAGTACCTTTCTCTCCAATATAACCTCGTTTCCTGTTTCCTTTCTTGGTGGACCGACCAACACTGCAAATGGAGTCTATGTTTTTAGAAGAGAAACCTTTCTCATTGTTGAAAATAAGCAATGTTGATGGCGCACCCGTGCCCGTAATGTCCTCCGATGTTATCAGGAACTCAAGCGATGGACCCACGCCCTCCATGTATTCGTTATCTTCCGCATTCTGACACATATACACACATAATATTTAAATTCACCAATATCACCCATATCTCTAATTTTTTAGTACATATATATTTGCCATTAGGTAATTACTTTGTAAGCTGGAAAGACCCAACTGTCAACTATCAGTATATTATTATCTGGCCTATATATCATGCATCCATGCATGCATGTGTTCCGTTTCATTATCCATCAACCATTTATTGGACTGGTGAAAATGAAGGTGTTAATTTATATAAGATGATTTGAATCTCTGAAATGAAATCACAAAATCTCATTTTTCTCGGAAGCAACAAATTAAGGTGACTTTTTAAATCAAGTACTAGCATGTATATAGATCATCATGATCATCACGAAAATCAAACACACACATAGACAAAGCAAAGCATGCATGTGATAAGAGAGAATGAGTGAGGAACCTGAATGAGTTCCATGAAAAAGTGGACATCCTTGGCGTAAAGTTCAGCAGAGAGGTTCTTGACGGCCTGGTGAAGATCCTCCGTCAATGGGTTCACTTCTCCTCCGATTGAAAACTTTTTTCTACGTATCTCTTTTATGTGTTCTCTCGCCGTCATTTCCATTATACCTTCCCAAAACACACGCACAATGCACACAATTACCACCAGGTCTTAGATTATTATAGCCAGAGATCAGTTCTGAAAGTAGCCAGAGATAGTGTGGAAGCAGGTCTATGTATATGCCGAGAAGGAACCTTAACGAAGAGGGTTTGCTTCCCAGACAAGGAAAAAAAAAAGAAGTATTGGGACTGTACGAAAAACTATTTTTCGATGGACAATAATTTGAGGTGGATTCTACCACTGAGACCAAAGAGAGAGAGAGTAGAAAAAAGTATTTCTTTTCTTTATTAAACGTTAACAAAGAGACGAAGTAAAAAAAAAGGCGTTGGGATTGTACGTACGAAAACTGCTTTTGCATCAACTTAGGAGCGCAATTCGCGGACCACTTAGTACCTTTCGTCCCGCCTCTTCGCTTTCCAAGGTATAGGCTAGCTAGGAGGAATCCAACGTGGAAGACCGAAGACCTAAGGTGGTTTTGCTTTTCAAGGTATGGTATTTGTTAAAGTACTTCTGGGTCCTTACTCGTGTTCTTAATTTTTGTTTAATAAGTTCACTATATTCACTAAATGTGGTGCAGGTATTTTGTGGTTTATTGGGTTGATTGGAGTTTGCATTGAAGGTCCATATTTTACTTTTTACAAATTTAGTTGATGTATTATACTCGAATATTATTGGTGTTTATCTGTTTTGTGAATGGGATATAGGTGGGTGTGCTTGTGATTCGCTTTGTTTTGATTTCTGTATTGCTTGATTTTGTTTTGTGTTTGGATTTGAAAACTGGATAGAAATCGTATGAACAATATCGAAACTTTAGAACGTGAGAGTGAGACCGTTCGAATGAATGGTATACATGTTCGAATGTTAACCAGCAGTACAGATCAGCTAGTTCAAACAGAAATGTTAACTTGTAAGATCATTACCTCTTACGAAAAAATGTACTTTAAAAGATAAGGACATTTCTATTAAAAAGGAAGAAGAAGAAATTTATAAGTTGGTAACACCCAAAATAGATTTAAAACAATTAATATCATAATTAATTAGCTGGAAGAAGTAATACTTTAAAAAATGGCAGGGATCATTTATATTAAAACGGAAAAAGGAAATCTAAGACTTATAAACACCCAATTAGATTGTAAAAAAATATAACATAATTAACACGTAAATATCGTTCACATCCCATTTCCACCAATTCCCAACTCTTCGATTGACTCACCACTGAAGGTTAACTCTCCAAAATAATGATAAAAATTAAGTCTCAATTAAGGTAATTAAATCATATATATTGAATATATTCTCCTTTAACGTTTCTTTCGTTTCTACCATAAATATGATTCTCTTTAGAGCTAAAAGTACAATCTCGTTGAGGTAGAGCCTCTATTAGAGGTGTCACACTGAAAAAATATCATAAAATGAGTAAGGTTATAGTTGACATTCTTAATGATCACACTGGAGGTGAAGAAGAACCAGAGCCTTGGCTTATAGGTACTTGTATACGAACTTATGCATATTTTGCTCACTATAAGAAAAAGTGCTATATTAGGCTATTTCATTTCCGGCGATGGATTTATCGCCGCAAGAAAGTTAATTTATTATTTAGGCACAAATTTGGTGACAATATGGGAATATGCCGGAATTATCCAATTTTTTGCAGCGATTTTTTAATTAATTTTGGCAATTTCTATTCTCCAGGATTTTTTTTTTCAAAACACAAATCTTAGTATAGTTTTTTAAATTCCAAAACATATTTTTTAAATCTTAAAACAATAGTAATATTAAAAAAATAATATTTTATTTAACTTTTAAAACTCATCTCATCTCTCAATCCAAACCACCCCCAAGTCGCCTTCTAAGAGCACTAGCAATGGTTTAACTATTGCTAAATCCAAAATGAAGTCCAAATTAACTCTTTTGGCTATAATACATATGATTTAGCTAAGCAATCTACATTGGTCTAGTCATTTCAAAGTCCAAATAATAATATAATATTATATTATTATTTGGACTTTAATATAAAATATTAATATATTTTAATATAAAAATTAATTTTAAAAAAATTGCAAATACACATAATATATTAAATATTAATTTTAGTAAACAATAAAATTATTTTTTTTTTAACTATTTCTTCTTTCAACTTAATTATTCAAAAATATATTTTGTCGGCCCAACATTTTGCCAATTACATACACAAACATTACAATCACATACACAGAATTATGGGGTTGAAGTAATCTATTTAGACAAAATTTGATTACATAACCTCTCATATTCATGAACAAAGGATGGAATTAAGAATATATATATATATATATATATATATATATATAAATCTGTGCAATCTTCTGCATAAAAGCAAGACATGGATCTTCAAGACATGGAATCCAAGTTTGTCTATATTTCATGAAATCTTGAGCAAAACATCATACTATAAATAAACAATACCAACTATCCTGACCGATTAGCTCAAAATAATAGCTAGTCCAATCCATAAAAATGCCACAACAGTCCATGAGATTACCAAAATAGTCCATCAAATAACCACAACAATCTATAAAACTACCCCAATGATGCTAACCAATCTAGTCCATAAATTACCATAAAATAATAGTCCATAAGATTACCCAACACTAGTTTGCAAGATTATTGTGAAATGTAGGAACATATCCCAAAAGCTGTGAAATACAGAATCATGCTTACTTAAAACCATCCAACAATAACCAAAATCCAGAAGCTCTGGAAAATGAAATTCTGTAAACTATTAACCAAAAAATACAGAGCATATATATATATTTTTGCTTATTGGACAGCTTGTATACTTTAGCACATTTTTCATTTTTAATCACCTCCTCTTAATACCAACCCATTTAATAAATCTAAGGACACAAATATTAAGGAATGGTTTGTTACAACATAACTACTTAATTAAGCATAAAATAAAAACAGTAAGGTTAAACCCATGAAGTAAACTAGAATTTAAATGCTAAGATTTCCAACTTAACAATTTTAACATATCTAAAAGCACAATTGTGAAACCATGCAATACTACAACAAAGTTCTCTTTTTAAAAAACAAAAAACTACATTTCATCACTTTGCAATCCAAAACATTCACACTACAAATCCACTACAACCACTTTGCACATCTCATCACTTTGCACAACATACAACCACATCAAACCACATTTCTTCCATAAATAATATAACATCCACTATTATATTATCAATATCCAGTCTTAAAAAACTACAAAATAGTCCATAAATATCCAGTCTCGAAAATTACAAAACATTCTCAAAAACTACAAAACATCAATAATATAACATCAATATCCAGTCTCAAAAACTACAAAACAATCCATAAAATTATCCAAGTACAAAGTTTGAACTTTAAGCTTGAAATTGAAATATATTTTTCTATTCAACTTGAAATCTACATATATAGTACTTTAGTACTTTGTTGTCCAGTTTGTAATTTCGAAACCCAAATTAATTTCGAAACATGGGTAGAGGTGACTACATATGGAAATTTAAATCTTCAAGCATGGACATCTGTTAATGGGCAGAGGCAAAGTCTGTTTCACCAAACTCTTCTACTTCTACCATAGACATCTGAAACATGACCATGTAACACTATTCTTTTTTTCTTCTAGCTTTTTCTTTTTTCAAACAATTCACATGAACAGAACGAATATCAACCATAAATAGGATTGAGATCTCAAATCTAAAAAACAAAAATCAAGTTAAAAAAAAAGCACAAGAAAAAAATGGTTTACGACTTTTGGCTTTCTGATCTCTTCTCCCAAAGGGTAAGATTCCCACAAATCTTTACTTTCTTTCCTACATAAATCAACAATCAAGTTGAAAAATAAAAGAACAATAAAAGAAAATGTTGAGGGAATGAAGACAAGGAACAAACCCCAGAGTTGCGAAACCCTTGATGTCGATGGAACAAAGATGAGGAAATAATTCATTGGTGCAAAACCCTTGTCGAGGGAACGAAGATGACCGAGAAACCCTTGAGATAGATAGAGAACGAAGATGTGGAAATGTCGAGGGAACAGAGACGATTTGAATGTCGAAGGAATGAAGATAATCCGTTGGTGCGAAACCCTTATCGAGGGAATGAAGATGACCGCGAAACCCTTGAAGAGAAATAGAGAACGAAGAAAAAGAAGCAGAAATGTGGAGGGAAGTAATTCGCGCGTCTTTCCTAGGAAGATAAAATAATAAAATAAGTAGATGAATGTGTAACAATAACTCGTTAATATTGGTGAGCCTGTTTGATTTAATGTAGCTTAAGTTTAAAATGAAGTTGGTATTATTAATGCAGATTTTGTTGGTTTAGATTAATGTTAAAATATTTGAATTCAATAGGATAAGATTTCATCTTATCTTTAAAACTGTAATTTTGGATCATTGAGTTTGAATTCAAATAGGATAGAATTTTATCTTATCTCTAAAGTTGTGATTTTTGAATAAATGAAATTTAAACTATGAGATTTATTTATAGTATTTTGAGTGCATTTAGGAGTATATGAGTCTGTTAAAGAGGCTAGAAAGTTGAATTTCAAGATCTGGAATGATAAAATCAAAAGGTAAATTCGAAATTCAAATTACAGCAGTAAATCCAAAAGCCTGTTAGCAATCTGTCAACTTACAGATTCTGATGAATGATAACCTGTCAGCAGACGCATTTCAGCAGGACTTTTTGAATTTCTTATTAAAATCAAGTCATATTGTAACCCTAACAAGGGTTTTCGGCCAGAGTACATATCTAGAGATATTTGAGAGCCGTTTGAGAGGAAAATTAGTGGAGAGTTTTCCTTGTGATTTTTATACACTTGCGAGTGTGATCTTACTTAAGATTTGAGAAGATCGTTGATTGGTGTACGTGATCAACCACTGAAAGTTTCAGTAAGAAAGGTATAGATTGAAGATCGCTAGAGGTTCTGGCTGCTATCGTAGTAGGGATAAACAGATCGTTTGTCCGATCAGATAAGGGAGTCAATTGACAAAGGTTTTGTAATTAAATAACTTACTTGTAAACTGATTTTCAATCAATAAAATTGACTTTCCTAAATTTAGTTGTCCCGTAAGATTTTACTTTTAAAGAGTTTTTCAAAAGATTTTTCTTCATAACCAATCGTTGTGTTATGTTTGATAATTTATTTATTGCATATTTATATGATTGATATCTAACAAATTTGATTGTAAAAATTGTTAGATATATTTGACCATACAGAAATAAAAAGAGAATTTCAAATATAACAAGTCCAACGCCAAATACTTTTTATCCTTAAATCTAAAATATGGACTTGCACATAACAATGGCGAGTGCTAGTGCTCTAAAATCCCCAAATCTTTATCCTACGCTTTATTTTCCCTCCCTTTTTCTCTCTAGGCCATTGTCTTCTCGCTGATGCTACTGTCTTCTCGCCTCCCTCCGGACTTCTTGCCGATGCCACCATCTTCTCTGTAATATCTCGCTCTTTATCTCTCTTAAATCTCAGGTGTTGCCCAGATGACTAACACAAGAGGGTGGGTGAATTGAGTTATATTAAAAAATTAATACTTATAAACCAAATATACAATATAAAATATAACCAGAATATAAAGCAGCAGGAAATATAAAGAGTAAGGGTAAGAAGAAGCAAACTCAGTATTTTAACGAGGTTCAGCCCCACTGCCTACGTTCTCGCCTTAAGTTATCGTTTGAGGATCCCAAATTCACTATTCAATCTCCTTTAGGTAGAGATAGAAACCTATTACACATTTGAGCAACACCGCTCCAAAGAATCCATGTAGAACACCTTTTATACTTCCAATCACCTCACACTTGGTGATTCAACTATTTTCCGTGTAGAACACCTTCTACACACACAAGGGTTATACACACCCTCTCACAAATATAAAAGCTGATAATGAGTAGGTTATTAGAATACACTTCTCAATGAGTGAGATAAAAATAATACAGTGCAACATATACTTCTCTCACAGTGAATAAGGATTAAAGCACAAAACTTAGAGAAGAAAAAATGAGAGTTTTGAAAGAATGATGCAAAACTTAGCAATTGATGTGTAAGCTCCTGTTGTGATTTTTGCAAAACTCAAATGAGCTATTTATAGGCAAATGAGTTTTCATATTCAAATTTGAAAATGTTCAAATGTCAAATAAGAGTACTATTAACTTTTCAAAAGATTCAAATAAAAATATCTCCTTTTTATATTTGTCAAAGACAACTCCATTAATTTTTCAAAGAAATCAAACCTAATCTTTTACTTTTCATACATGACAAAATGAGCATGATTTATTTTTCAAACCAAATCATATTCTTTTTGCATATGTCAAAAAAACACACAACCATTTTTCAAGATTTTCAAACAAATCATCTATCTTTTGCATTTATCAAAAAAACACACAACCACTTCTCAAGATTTTCAAACAAAT
Organism: Platycarya longipes; assembly: GCA_036559045.1. NCBI lineage: Eukaryota > Viridiplantae > Streptophyta > Magnoliopsida > Fagales > Juglandaceae > Platycarya > Platycarya longipes. Next base: position 27,972,842 of record CM071800.1, on the reverse strand, counting down.
CGTCTATCTTTTACATTTATCAAAAAAACACACAACCACCCTTCAAGATTTTCAAACAAAATCATCTATCTTTTGCATTTGTCAAAAAAACACACAATTACCCTTCAAGATTTTCAAACAACACATGCACATATTAAAGATGACAATCAATCATCTTACAAATTCAAATCTTTATGCATATGTGAAAAAAAAAAATTTCGAAATTAATATTTTAATAAAGTTATGCAAATGAAAAAAATGCAATTTGATACTTTATGAAAAATATTAATTTTGAGTCTTAATCCAATTTCAAATTTTAAGAGATGTATAAAATTACTCTATGAGCTTCATTTGTAGACTTGATCTTCTTTTTTTCATGCTTGATTTCTTGATGTGCTTAGCTCTCTTTATGCGTAGACAACTTAAGTTTGGGTCTTGAAATTATTTGTTATCATCAAAATCTATACGTAGATACGAGACTTGAAATCTTGAGTTCTACATCAGGTATATCTTGCCAAATATGGTGCCCAGATCTTAGGTATATCTCTCAAATCTCATGTGGCCTTGTTGGTCTAGAACCTTCAAGAGTATGTTCTCCTGATCGATTGTTAAAACATTTTCCGATTGGAGCTTTGTGGAATGTTTGACTGACTACGTTTTATATAGGTCGCTAAAATCCTCAGAGATCGGCATTCATGGTTCCGTGGTTATGGCTGGTGACATCTTCCTCTTGCAAGTAAGAGTGTTCTTCCGTGTGGATGGGATTATCATGATATCATCAATATGGAAATTGTTCACTATCTGCAAAATAGCCCTAGAATAGGCCTCTGCTTTAAATTTTATTCTTTTCTTTCTACTTCTGGAACAAGGCACTGCACAATTGAATCTTAGGCTTCGAACTCAATTTATTGTTAAGAATCAAGACTCACTTTGAACATTGGTTGATGATAAGATCCATCAACCACTAGCACTAGGAAGTTAGACCTCATTCTCTTTTGGAAATGTTTGATTGAACAGGGTTAATTTAATTCTATGTTTGTTTGGTCTTGAGGTTTGCATTATATACAATAATTAATCTCTTCCCACCAGCTCATATACTTATTCAGTTGCCAAAGTGGAAAGTACCAAAATTGATGTCTACGACCTAAGTAACTATTGTTGTGTTGATCGTCAATTCTAATGTTTCCGCTAATATTTCTCTTCTTCTTTCACATGGTTGATAGATAGGAATTTCCATCTGTTTTGAAATGCACAGTAATTACATTCTGTGTAATTTATGCATTTTGAACAACTCATGTTCGTAGTCTTGAAAATTAACATTAGTACTATCCATTTAACTTGAAGCAGGTGTAGAAGAGTCCAAATGGGACAATTAGGAATATATTGAATGGTCAATAAACTTGCAGTTATGGTTACACGTTTAGTTATAATGTTTTGCATGTTTTCATGACGGGTTGCTGTGATTGGTATTTTCTGCAGGTACTATCTTTAGAGAACCAATTATTTGCAAAAACGTTCCTCGTCTTGTCCCAGGTTTATGGGATGATATTGCATCTACATTTTTAAAGTGATTTAGTGGATGTCTACTGATGTGGTTGTTGTCAGGTTGGACAAAGCCTATATGCATCGGAAGACATGCTTTTGGTGATCAATACCGAGCAACTGATATAGTTATTCAAGGAGCTGGGAAATTGAAATTAGTATTTGGTAAGATCTTTTACTTTCTTATGGCCTTTTGAGATACGAAATGGTAAAATCTAAAAATATCTAGATTTTACCATTTAGTATTCATATGTATTGGAGAATTAGGAAAAATGTTCATAAAATGATTGTAGTACTCGAAGGACAAGAGAAGACAGACTTAAAAGTTTTCAACTTTACGGGTGTGGGGGGAGTGGCAATAGCAATGTATAACACTAATGAGGTTTAATTCTGTAAACACCTTGGTGGTTTAGTTAAGCAAAATAGCTTGATTCATAGAAGTCACTTATTTTTTTTTTCTCTTTTATAAATTACCACTGCATCCAGTCGATCCATGCTTTCGCTGAGGCTTCCATGAACACTGCCAATGAGAAGAAGTGGCCACTTTATCTTAGCACAAAGAACGCCATTCTAAAGAAGTACTATGATGAAAGGTATGTGGACTTGTTTGTTGTGTTTCTTTTTTAAGGAAAAAAAATTAATATTAGCCCAAGGTTTGCATAACAAACCAATGAGGTCCTAAATTTAGACTTCTTATCTGTAAAATGTATTAGTATATTTATTTGGGTATTCATTACTTTTTTTTTCTTGATCACTAACTTCTAAATGCATGGTTACATCTGTGCTGGTGTGTTGTACTATTAAGGTTCCATTTGGATTTGGAGTTAAGATGAGATGAGTTGAGATGAGTTTTGAAAGTTGAATAAAATATTATTATTATTATTATTTTGGGATTTAAAAAAGTTGAATTGAGATTTGAAAAAACTGTATTGAAAATTGAAAAAACTGTATTGCGATTTGTATTTGTATGAAAATTTAAAAAAGTTTAATGATGAGTTTAAGATGAATATAATTCTGTATCAAGTTTTAATGTATGTATCTTTTTTTCTTTCTGATTGCTAAAATTTAAGTGAAATGCATATTAAATATTATAGGTACGGAGTACATAGGAAAAAACCAATATCATATTATATTGTTTTCTCGCTCTTTCTCCATCGCTCCATCGCGGCCATGGTGTCATTTCTTACGTGAATGCTTGCTTTGAATCATGCAATTGGAATATTTAAGGTTGAGGTATGTCAATCATATGCATGTATAAGATTTTTCAGGTACTTGTAAATTTTGTGATACTGTAGGCATTAATTTATTTCTTTTGGTGTAGGTAAATGCAAGTCAAGCATTTATTATGTGTGTCTACCTTCTTTTCACAAGCTGGTGAGGTCAGTCAATGGTATATACTTCTTGATACTTACAATGCTGCAAGCTTAGGAGGCATCTTGATGGAGTCTCATATCAAGAGTTTAATTGCCTTTCCACAAGCTTCTATTTATAACAACACAATATTATAGAATTAACCCTTTCTCAGGCCGAGTTTTAGATTCTTTATATGATGTAAATATATGTGTTTACAACCATTACATGAAAAGACTAAATGAAATTAGGAACATATTAGTTGTAAATTTTCTTAATAAATGTGCTATTCCACAGTTTTCTTCTATATATATTAAAATATACTTTATAATCTACATACAAACTATAGTGGTAACTTAGGTAACGTATATATAAATATATGTATATATATATATATTTATATATATATAACACGTTGGCATCCCTCAACTCCTTCAATAAAAATAAAATAAGTCAATATATATTGATATTGAGCAATAATACAATCTGAAGGGCTCTATTCCTTGCTCAGCTAAAAATAATTAAAATCGCAAAAAAAAAAAAAACAAAACAAAATGGCAAAAAAAAAATATATGAATGGGCAGATGTATTTGTAGCTAATTTCTATACTTTTTGAGGCGACTAAATGCCGCTGGAAATAAGAAAATATTTCTACAATAGCCGAAAAAAGTTTTTCTTGACTCAAAAGTTGTGGCGATTTCTAGGTAGTATTTTTTAGCCGGAGATAATTATTTTTGGCGAATTTGGCAGTATCTGTGACGACTTTTTGTCGCCCAAAATATGCTTATTTTTTGTATTGTGCGCTATATGTTCATGGCAACCCCCAAGATTTCTAAGACCATATCAAAAAATGTAGTTTGGTAATGTTTAATTTATTTCATAAATGTAGTTTGAAAATGTCGTAGACAAAATACAGAATATGCAAATAATTTGTTTTGTGTAATAACTTTTGAATAATGATGACACTTTAAACTAAATTTTGGCTGGAGAGAAGAATGTAGACTCTTAATTATGAGCACATGTATAATGCATTTTGCAAATATAAGATGAGATTTCATGAGTATTACAATAAGTTCGACAACAAAGACGAGGCATACCAACATCATTTTCCAGATGTCCAACATTGTAAGTGAAAAAAACTTTGTGACATGTTTGAAGATCTGGTATATAAAGTAAATGACTTGTTTTACTTGTCATATTATATAATTTTCTCTTACTAATACTTACTAATTATTTTTTTAAAAGAGGACCGTACCTCCAAGCAATATTTACTAATTATTTGCTAGAGCGAAAATTTATAAACAAAGTAAATAGATCGATTTTAAAACTTCATCATCATGCAGACTTAAGATTTTTCTATCATCTCTCTAAGAAGCTAGTAATTTTTTTTTATTATATATAATATGTTGCTCAAGTTATGAAATCATGCAATTATCTATTTTTTCTGTGTAAATATAAATATTTGTTTTAACTAAAGATATTTGTTAATTGTGGTACTATTAATTCTTTCTCTTATGTAAAAAAAAAAAAAAAAAATTGCCTTGTAAGTTGAATTTACATTTGATCGAAGTTCATCAATAAATGATATTGACATTTTTACAAAGTTATGGGTACACCCTTAGGATATTTAAGTTTAAGTCTTTGCATCAAGTATTTTACCTCGTTCTCATCATTTAATAACATCGCCAACACTTCTAGAACTTTAGAGGAAGTGAGATTTGTGATTGAGTAATTGAGGGCAAAGTAACGTGAGTTAGAGGCACAGTTGGAAGACATAAAGATGCAACAATTCAAGCCTCCTACCAACTAATTTACCTACTAATTAAGTGTATGATACTTAAATGATTGTTGTGCTTTATTGTAGGACATTAAAGACCATCCCTATTTTATTTAGCCATACAAGTCTATATAAATGGTTACAAGGATGAGTTTTCTATACATGAGTGTTCTATATTTGAAACCCGAAAGAATAAAGATAAACACATGCATGCTAGCAAAACTATCATCTCCTGGTTTGATGTTTGATCTTGATTCAAATTTTAACCAATTTAATATCCTTGGTCTCAATAGATTACGTATTGTCCGTAGACTTTAATCACTACAAAAAAAATAAGGATTAGTAACCAAACATTTGCGATCAAAATAAGTGTTTTCATTGGCGTCGTAAAAAGCCTATTTTCTTGTAGTGAACAGAGATTGGCTACAATCTTGTCATTCTCCATTTACGCCAGTTCATTCACTTAGAAACTGAAAATACTGCATTACCTCTTCCAGGCTGCTACGATGGACATAAAAGGCATATTGTTTACATTGGATTTCAATTTAAGGAAAAATAATCTTGCTTATGATGCATTAGGAAAAATATGCCAAACATATAGCCAACGGTAACTTTTAGCTATAATACAATAAAGCAAAAGTTAGCAGTGAAAACTACCTGAGACTGGTATTAGATATATTCTCCGTTGCTGTGCATTCAAAACTAGCAACTTCTTTTGACAATCCTTCAACAGAAGCTATTTTTTATTCCATTTGCATTTGATACTTCATCTCTTTTGCTTCTCTTACGTAATGGCATGAAGCATCCTTCTCTCTTCATCAGCATGAAGCCTTTTGACAATCCTTGATCCTTCTTTCTTTTACCACTGCAGCTAGTTCAATATCTTGCAAGGTATTACACTGTAATCTCTTTTGCCATGAATGACATAATGTCTTTTAATCATTTGTATGTGCTGTATTGATCATAATGATTGAATAGCAGAATATCATTATGATTCGAAGTAACAACCCTTGTAAAGTGTGTTGGGCACAATAGCTAACTATGCAAACAACACAACAAAAAGAAAAAACTCCAAAGAAAAAAAAAAACAAAAAGAACAAAAAACAAAAGTTTTGCAGTAGAAGTCTTTTGCAGTAGCTGTTCTCTTCCAAAATCTTGGCCTTCATCTTTATCTTCAGACCTTCGAGTTCCATTTTCAAGATCCGGTTCTCAATCTCCTAGCACTTGACTCGCTTGGAAGCTGTGTGGAGCTCTGCATCCTTAATGGAGATAAAACGGAGGACAGGAATAATGGCGACGGACGCCTTCAAAAACTCGAACTCAGAAATCATTTGACACCTTTCCTCCCAGATTTTCTTGAACGGGCGAATAAACCTCATTTGTTCAAGTGGTCGAGGATCGACCTGAGCCAGCTTGGCGACGGCAATGATGGTTTTGGAAGCATTGTTGTTGGTGTGTGTCGGGAGAGAGTAAGAGAGAAGAGTTTTTGTACAGAGCATGTGATTTACCATATGTAAAGCTTGTAGGCGGGGGCAGAATTACGTTTAAGCTTAGGGGGCTACTGCCCCCAAATGTTTTTGAAAAATTTAGTTAGTATACAAGATCCTATCATTTTTCTAAAATCTACAAAAATTTTCCCTTACTTAGCTCACAATACTGAAATTGCTCTGAAATTTTCCTTGTAAACTATAAAAAAATACCTCAAATTTTTTTTGTGTCCCTCCTCTTCTCTCTCGAGACAAAGTTAGGGTTTTGTAACTTCCTTATTGCGGCAAGGGGTTTTCGTCTCACAAGGATTGAGTCCAAAGTAACTGACTGGAGTAATAGAATCACATGGGAGGAGCGAGCAAGGAATCTAACTCGCACATGGAAGACGAACTCATGAAAAGATGGGAGTGCCTGCACCTGTTGACGGAAGAAACTTCGATCCTGCGAATAGACACGGGCGAAGGAAGCAAATCTCACAAAAGAGGAAAAATCTGTGTTGTTGGTAAGCTCCTCTCCAACAGGAGCATCAACAATGAAGTCTTCCGCTCTACAATGTCACAAGTATGGAAAATAATTGGCTTGAAATTGACAGAAATCCTTTATTAATCAAACATAATTACAAAGTATAGCTTTTTAAGTACTACAAGCTAGAGTGTCCCTTAATAAATGTCATCCAGTTCTAATTAAGGTGGCAAATATTAGGTTAGCGTTTCATGAAAATTTATAACTATTGATAAACCGATCGGGAATGGATGAATGGGCCAGCTAGATTGTTACGTTACATGAATGGTGCGTATTACAAAAATAAAATTCGCGAATTTTTAATCTGAATGGTGCATGTCCTTTAATTCCTTGCGTTTTAATTTGTTTACAAAACAACACAATAACTTAATTAAATTCATTCTAATATATATATTATATGGTAATATAATATATAGCTGATTATATAAAGTTGTATGGAAACTCATCATTCATTCGAGTAAGTATGTTGAATTTCATCTTATAAGTTAATAGAAAATTATCATATTTGTAGACGTAATCATTAATCATGTTTCAAAAATATAATATTCATCTCTTCAGGTTGTATTTTTAAAATTTTAGAGAAACGTTCATCAACATTAGAAACATCACATTTTATTATTATTGAATATTCTAAATATATATTACTCACTCTCTTTGACTTGTCTATGTCTTTGTTTTTTTTTTTTTTTTTAAATCAATTGTTCTTAACTTATTCATATTTTTCTATATTTTAAGTAATTCAAAGAAATTGATAGATATTTTTGTGGAGTAGTGATAGACATATAATTATTTTTATAATCGTTATTACAATTATGTATTAAATAATGGACATTTGTATAAAGTAATGTATAAAAATAATATCAATTTACATAAATATTTTTATTTTAACACATTATTGTATATATAATTATAAAAATAATTATATACATCATTACTGATTTTTGTATAGTTTTCAATTAACAAATATTTTTAATTAATTTTATAATTTGTATGGTCTAAAACTCTTTCACAAATTCGTGCTTGGTGTCTCTCTCTCTCACCCAGAGCTCTTCAAATTCCCTCACGGTCTCGCCCACGAACGCGCACACTCTCCCTCTCTCTCGGCTCTCCCCAAAAAAGAAGATGGTAGACTTCGCTCGCGTGCTAAAGGAGCTTCAAGAATGCAGCAGAGACATAGAGGCATCTGGCATCACAGTCAGCCCCAAAGCCGACAATCTCGCCCGCCTCATCGGATCCATCCCTGGCCCCATCGGTACGCCCTATGAAGGCGGCACCTTCCAAATCGATATCTCACTCCCAGGTTTCCATATTCCTCCTCCTGGCCTCTCTCTCTGTCTCTGTCTCTGTCTCTCTCTCTCCAATTGTATCATTTACTGTATTTCCTCTTGGGTTTTCTTTGTTGAGGTTGGGAGTGCTTGCTGGGTATTCGTTGTTTAAAAGTTTTTATTTGTGGTTTTTTTTTATAAATGAAACTTCATTCATAAAACTTTTAAGGAAAAAATGTTTGTCAACGAAAACAGCAGATAAAACATCCAAAGGCCCATCCTCTAACCAAACCCTCTCACACTCTGCCCTCATTACCAATTTTGCAGCTTCATGAGCTACCTTGTTGCCATTTCTAGGAGTAAAAATTAGCTTCCACGCAGGGTTACTATCCATTAATAGCTGAATATCCTCCATGAGTTGACCAAGCCATGCATTATCAAGTGTCCTTGAATTGACTGCATCAATAACAACTTTTGCATCTCCTTCGAAAACTACTTGATTGAAATTAAGTTCAAGACATAATTCCATAGCTTTAACTAGAGCAATGCTTTGTGCTTGACAGACTGAAGAGATGTAGTCCTTAGGAGCAATCAAAGTGGTTTGCAATTCCCCATCACAGTCCCTTATGATAACGCCCATACCCATTTTTCCACTTCCCTTGTCAAAACTTGCATCAAAGTTTACTTTGAAGTAAGGCCACTCTAATGAAAACCACTTTTGATCTACAGAACTTAACTGATCTCGCTCAACTGAAACAACTGCTTTCTGATGCACCTGCTGGAACATGGTTGATTCAGCTCTAGCCATTTAAAAAATAACGGGTGGACTTTTAAACTTATTCTCACACACAGCTGTATTTCTTCTAGTCCACAAATAACACATAATAACCGAATTAAGTCCCAAACACTCCTTTTCTAATCTCCAAAGCATCTTAGACCGGAGTGTATGAAAATCAATAAAATTCCTTTGCCACTTCTTGGCACAACTATCATCACCATCCCATACATCGACAGCTGCAGGACAAGTCCAAAGTGCATGCACAATTGACTTTTCCTCCCTTGCACAAATAGGACATAGATTGAAGTCCAAGACTTGCTTCTGAAACAAAATGCCTTTGGTAGGAAGAATGTTACTGAGAGCTTTCCATATCATCTGCTTGACCTTTCCTGGGACTTGCAATTTACACAACTGTTTCCACTGCTCTTCATTCTTTCCACTGCTTGACTGTTCACCTTGATTAGCATATATTTTGCAGTGTGGCTATAGAATATGCACTCTTCACAGAAAAGCTTCCCCTAATAGACCCCATCCAAATTAACCTGTCAGCTGATCCCCTAATACTGATGGGAATTGCAAAAATAACTGCTGGTGACTGGTTTCCAGGACCTCCCTCTCCTCATTAATCAAAATATTTACTGTGGCATTAGAGCATTGGCATTGGTCTCATCAAAATAAAATCATCAAATTTTGATAAAAAGTACAAATTTGCACACATATCAAAAAATTTCCGTCATATTTGATCAAATATGATGAAAAGAAAGTGTGGGAAATAACATAAAAGTGCTTTTTGTTTAACTTTTGAATAATAAATCATCAAATTTCAAATATGATGGAATTTTTTTGATATGTGTGTAAATTTGTACTTTTTATCAAAATTTGATATTTTATTTTGATGAGACCAATGCCAATGCTCTTAGGGTCTAACAAATGGACTGGTGACTGAACCTGATATGTGATTGGACGTGGCAATCACTTGTCCTTCCATATTCTGATGCTTCTCCCATTTCCAACCCTCCAAACCACACTGCTTTTAACTAAACTCAAGCTAGAACATATACTTCTCCATATGAAAGAAGGTGAAAACCCACTTTAGCATCCAACAGGTCACAATTCTGAAAGTATTTCCCTTTAAACACTCGAGCAACCAAAGAGGAAGGTTCCTTGAGAAACATCCAGATTTGCTTGGCAAGTAAAGCTTTATTAAAACAAGCAAGATCCCTAATTCCCAATCCTCCATTGCTTTTAATAAAACCAAGATTCTTCCAACTTTTCCAGTGAATACCCTTCTTCCCCTCTTATGACTCCCACCAAAAGCTAGCCAGCATTGATTAAATATCCTTAATTAAGAGACCAGGTAATTTAAATACACTCAATGTGTATGCAGTTATGGCCTGAAGTACACTCTTAATTAAAATCTCTTTCCCTGCAGAAGATAAAAATACAGTTTTCCAGCTTGTTATCCTCTTCCAGATTTTATTCTTCAAACCCTTGAAGGTGTTGTACTTTGACTGCCCTAAAACAGTTGGCAACCCCAGGTATTTACACATGATACCTTCCGCCTGCTGCAAAATAAACTCCCTGGTTTTGAGCTTTGTGTTAGAGCTAAACAGAATACTAGTTTTCTGCTTATTTAATGTTTGACCAGAAGCATTCTCATACTGAGTCAGCAAGCTATTAATATGATACCACTCAACCAGCTTAGCATGACAGAAAATAACACAATCATCAGCAAAAAGAAGTTAGTTAATCTTTATACCTCCCTTTGAAGCCGTTACCCCTTAATATCACCATTAGATTCAGCTTTATATAAAAAAGTGCTAAGAGCTTCAGCACAAATCAGAAACAAATATGGTGGCCCTTTTGTATCTATCGTATTGTGAGAATTTACGTTGTATCTATTGTGGCTTTCTTTTTGCAGATGGGTACCCTTTTGCGCCTCCCAAGATGCAGTTTGCAACCAAAGTTTGGTAGGATTTTTTTTTTTCTTGATAAGTGGTAGGAAAATATTAATGTCGATTCATATTGGTTTCTTCTTATTCGTAAGCAACAGATGGTAGTATTTGCATATTTTCTCAGACATGGTAGTTTGCTACTAACAAGAAAAATTTATCATTTTTACCCTTCAACACACACATATTGATGTCTAAATATCCATGTTTAAATAAAAGGACAAACATGACAAATCAGATCATGGTGCAGTGTGGGGATGATAAGTAGCATTTCTCATGTTACAAAGATGGGTTATGGGTATGTGATTAGGTGAAATGAACCATGCTTTTGGGTAACTGTACATCCCCATTGAGTTTTCTTCAGAGTATCCACTATGAAACACAATAGCTACAAAAAGCAGGAAAGCAAAGCTTTTGATGTTTGAAGCTTTCTTTTGGACTTCACTGTTTAACATGATTACTTAGAAATCTAAATGGGTTCAAGACATATAGTAAGAAGCAAAGTTGGTTAAAGCTAATACTAACATAACTGTAGATTAAAGCCAGTAAAATAGTCGATTTAGCATGAGTATGAGGCCTTAATACTAATATAACTTCAAAGAACATTCTCCTGTGTGTTTTCAACATAAATTGCTGGAATCAGCAGTTAAATGTATACACAAGACTTTTTTTTTGTTAGTGGCTGGGAGATTTCTCTTCAAGTATGAAATAAGCTTTTACCATTACATTTTGATAATAAACAAGACATATGTAAATGCTTTGTATTCAATTGAGTAGACACTGTAGTTCTGTGGTCAATTTCTAGTTAGGTGGGTGTTGGAGTTGAAGACGATGCAATGTAATGTTATCTTCTGCAACTTTTCTATTTCCTTTTCCATCGTTTCAGTTAGATATGATGTGCTGCTAGTTGGTCTCTGATGGGATTGACATTAAAGTATTGAACTTTATTACTGACAGACATTTTTCTTTGTGCAACTGGTCACCTAGTGGATTTTAGATCTTATGATAACTATGAAGTTGAATGATTGCATGGATTTGGATCACCATGGAATATTCTGAGTTGCTCTACCTGTTTTGTAGTTTTACGATGATTCAATGGTGGAAAATTATATGATGCTTTATCCATGATAACATGAGAGCATGTGGCCAGTCTTAAAGATTATTGACACTTGAGTGCTTTTTGTGTGTATATTTACCTATTTAAGGCACCCTAATATCAGCAGTCAAAGTGGAGCAATTTGCCTGGACATTTTGAAGGACCAATGGAGCCCAGCATTAACTTTGAAGACAGCCCTTTTATCTGTACAAGCACTACTCTCAGCACCAGAACCTGACGACCCTCAGGATGCTGTTGTGGCACGACAGGTCTTTATTTAGTTCAGTGCTTAGATGTGATTATGATAGTATCTTAGAGAGAATAAGGAAATCGCCTTTTGCTATTAGTCTTGCTTATATTCTTGGTTCTGTTAAACTCATCTTATTCGATATTATTGTCTACATGTGGACATTGCAGTATCTTAGAGAGTATCAAACTTTTGTTGCCACTGCTCGTTACTGGACGGGAACTTTTGCCAAGGCATCATCTCTTGGAGTGGAAGAAAAGGTATAGTATTAGTACTTATCAAAAAAAAAAAAAAGGTATAGTATTAGTGCCCTCTTCTCTCTCTCTCTCTCTCTCTCTCTCTTCCCATTGGAAAGGCAGATACGTTATCTTTATGAAACAAAAAATATCATCTTGTATATCAGAGTTTTACATTTTGTATTGGGGCATGTTAATACCTTATTCTTCGCTTATATATTTCTTGAATTTTGCATTCGTAATCCATAGTACATATTGGCAATTTGGTAAACCACTGTGGGAATGGTGCAGGTGAAAAAGCTTGTGGAGATGGGCTTCACTGATGCTCTTGTGAGAAGTGCACTGGAAACTACTGGTGGTGATGAGAACTTGGCTCTTGAAAAGCTTTGCTCCGGTTAGGGTTTGTACCAGCTGTTAACTTTAGCACTCAACCTTATGGACCATCTACCATCAGTGGCTGGGAATTATACAAGACTGTTCTCTAATATGGAATACGTACTTTTTTTTTTTTTTTTGGTCTTTGATTAGTTTACTTTGTCGCAAACATGGGTGGCGACATATCACTTCTCAAGACGTAACTGGATTGGTGTGACCCTGATTTTATTGTCAAGCAATTTACTGTCATGAGGGTGAAGTTTGGAGTTGCCAAAAGGCCAAAACAGTGAATTTAGTTGAATTGTTCAAATTTGAAGAACTCTTTACATTCATAACCTTGTTTTAAATCAGTGAAAGCACTTGCCATGGATCGAAATTGAATGGTGACACTTGCCTTGAGTTAAAAAGGTTGGTAAGTATCCTTTTCAAAAAAAAAAAAATTGGGAGAGTAAATGATGCTCTTGTAGGTAAGATTGAAGAGCAGAAAAGCGTGCCACTGAAAGCAAAATGCCATGCATACCATGAACGGCGTAATGTCTTTTACTTTTAATATGTGCTGTATTGATCGTAATGATTCAACAGCAGAATTTCATTATGATTCAAAGTAGAAGTCCTCGTAAATTGGGTTGGGCACAACAGCTAACCAAGCAATAACAGAACCAATAAAAAATAAAAATAAAAAAAAATAAAAATAAAAATAAAAATTTGCCGACAAACTCTTGTAGCCACAAGCATGGAGCAGAAAAACCAAAAAACGAAAACAAGTTACTAAGAACCACATTTGGAAGTCATGAAGTGTCAGATGGAGAGTGGCTGTTATTTGTGTGGATACTGGTTATATAGCATACCACTCAACTCAAGTCCACTCAACACCAAGTCCAAGTGTCCTTTTTCATTAATTTGCGAGGTGGTTTTGTGTAGTAGTGACAGCTAAGGGAAATCGATCGGAAAAAATTGGTGGTGGGAATTATGGGAAAATGCTGCTCACACTTTGATGATGATGAAGTGCTGGTAGGGCTGGTCTTGGCTTTCTTCTTGGCGATGGCTTTCTTTTTCATCTGTCAGCCCCCTCCTCCAAGGAGAGTCACTCTCTACCATTGCTCCTAATTTATATAGTGATATATATATATATATGTATGTATGTATATTTCTTGTATTTATTGCCCACATTTGAGACTAATTGCTTGCAGTCAATAAAATGGAAGATGATAAATTGATCAGTACACTCATGTATCTCCACATGTGGAGTATATATATATTAATGTGTACGTATGTTTGTATGGTATTGGTAATTTCTTTTTTCTTTAATTTCCATTCCGAACCATTAATGTCGAACTTTCTACGTACATAATAATTATCTATAATTATGAGAAACGATGATATATAGTACAGATAATAGATCCAAACGATCCGTTATCAGTACGCTAATTAAGCGTCCAGATCTATTCAATTTTTCTAAGGGGAATATGCTTAATTAATTATGGTATTTTTATTGTTAGCCACTGTTAAAAAAGAGCTTACTCGGTCGTATATATGGAGTATTAAGGTGGATATACGAAAATCCACGCTCTGCAACAGGCAAGAATATGGCTTAACTTTAGTCAACTAGTGGAGTACTGGAGTGGTACTTCCTTGATAGGCAAGCTAATGGGCACATGTTATGTAATCGTTTAGTATTTGAGCATCTGTTCGTAGATATTCCTTTGGCCGTTTAGAGTTATAGCCAGTCTGCTTCACGTCGTTGTAATTCTTAATATCGCGCAATTAAGTCGGTTTTCGTCTAACATTTGCGGGGGGAATTACAAAATCGCCGCAATAATACTTTTAGCAGTGACTAAGTCGCCGCTAATTGTGGCCGTGAAAAGTGTTTTACGTCAACTGTATTTTTGCTGCTATTACTTTTCTGAGGCAATTTTGCTCGCGCCGGTATTGAATTTTCTCGTTTAGTCGCCGGGAAGGCTTTTTCGCTATTGAGAACGGTAATGCCGGAAAATGAACTTATTGAATGGAATTTTCCAGTAAATTGCCGGAAAAAGAGTAGAAATTTTTGTCAGAATTTATGCAAATTCCACCATTTCAGCTTGCTTTCAAGATCAGTTTAATCCCCCATCAAATACATCAAGGCACATAACTAGATCTGAACAGTTTTTTTTTTTTTTTTTTAGTTTTGGAAAGAGGTCGGAACCTCCAACCTTTATTGACAAGCCTTCACTCTAGGTAGGCAGAAGAATACCGTAATTACTAATAAACCAGAAGAATACAACAACAAAAACTATATACATCAAGAAGGGTGACATTGGGCCGGTCTGGATGCCTCCCAGAATAAAGAATAGTCTATATAAAAATACAATAAAAAATTTTAAAAATATAATAAAAAAATAAAATTTAGAAAATATAATAAAGAATACAATAAAAAAATAAAAGAAAGAAATGCAATAAAAAATACAATAAAAAAATAAAATGAAGATGATAGAGAGACATTCGGCCTTAACCCAACTTCCGTCGCCGTCGGCCACCGTGGGTGACACCACACATGCTATTGGGATCGCCTCTCTCTGGCGACATGGACCCATTTCGAGTTTAAGGCTGCCGGAAGAAGGTGGGAAGTTGAGAGGAGTTATCGTCGAAGGGGTGAGGTTGCCGGAAGGAAGTGGTCCCGATAGCATAGGAGGTGTTGCCCATGGTTGTCGGTGGCGACGAGGGCTGCTTTTAGTTGGAGGGTCAGTCCACCGACCCATAGGATATTCCCATTAAAAAACACATAAATAAGGAAAAACCAATTTATCCGTACGAACAAATCCTTTAAAATAAATAGGAACCCGTAAAATAGAACGCCAAACTTAATTAATACCATACGCCCCCAACTTTACCAAGTAATCTGCTGGTGCATTACCTTCACAAAAATATGCTTCACAATAAAATCCCCATTATGAATAATGTCTATAAGCTCATCCCAAAAGTTTTCTAAATACCATATACCACATATTTGTCGTCAAATCCAATTAATAGAAACTGAGAAATCAGATTCCGCATAAACATGTCATACCCGCTAAGAACAATATTTCAGACCTATTAGCAAAGCTTACAATTCCGCTTTGTTATTAGACTTGATGCCAAGATGAGATTAAAAGAAGGACACAATATATTTCCATTAGAATCTGGAATCACTCCACCTGCTCCCAAATTCCAAAATTCCCAACATTATTTTCATCAGTATTTAATTTGAATTTGCTAGTCATAGGTTTCTTTCATCTAACAATCTGAGGCCTAGATAGTTTTGATAGGAATTACTGGCCTGGGAACCTGCCATGTTGATGATATGATTCTTGACACCTCTTTTCATGTTGGAACTGAAAAAGAGGGAAGTCTTAGTCTTGTTCACTTTCTGGCCTGAGGCAGATTCATATAGGCTGAGAATATTTTGGATAACATTCCATTCATTGGCAATAGCATGGCAAAAAAGAAGGCTGTCATCAGCGAAGAATAAATGGCTAATACTCATACTAAAGAGATCCTTCTCAAATCTATTGTGCAAGCCATACCCACTTACACAATGGGAGTTTTTAAAGTTCCTAAATCCCTCATCTCGGATATGAATAGTCTTATGAGAAACTTTAAGTGGAATTTCATAGAAAATGAGAGGAAAGCCCACTGGATAACTTGGAAGCACATGGGGAAAGCCAAAGGGGTAGGAGGTCTCGGTTTTAGAGATTTTAAATATTTCAACATTGCCCTATTGGCCAAGCAAGTATGGAGAGTTATTCAGCATTCTTACTCTCTTGTTGCTCAAATTTTAAAAGCAAAATACTTCCCTAGGACTGAACTCATGCAAGCCAAGATAGGAGCCCGACCCTCTCTCGTATGGAGGAGCATTTGTGGGACAAAGGGACTAATAGAGGAAGGTTCCCTATGGAGAATTGGTGATGGCAGAAATATCAAAGTGTGGAAAGACAGATGGCTACCCAAACCCTCAAGCTACAAGCCTCATCCTCCCTCTCAAATCCCCAATGAAGAAATTATTGTCCATTCTCATAGACTGGGAAACAAAACAATGGAGGCAAGACATGCTTCATTCTACTTTCTCTGAAACTGATAAGAATATTATTTCTAAAATCCCAATATGTAACCATGAAGCTAGGGACAAAATAATGTGGTTGGGCAACAAAAATGGCACTTTTATAGTAAAAAGTGCTTATCACATGCAAATATAGAGAATAGATAACAGGAAAGGCCAATCCTCCTCTAGCAACACTAACAATCCCACCTGGTCTAAACTCTGACAACTTCAAATCCTAAATGCTCTAGAAGTCTTCATCTACAGAGCATGTCTTGAATCCCTACCAACAAATTTGAATCTCTTCAAGAGAGGCATCACTAATAACCCCCTCTACCCTATATGCAATAGAGAAGATGAAACTGTCTTACACATTCTGTGGGGATGCTCCTCAGCCTCTGATGTGTGGTTCTTAGGCTCCACGAGCCTCCACAAGAAAGCTTCTATAATGGAAAGCTTCTATAATGGAAAGCTTCATGGTCCACATGCAACCATGAAGTGGTTAAGTAATTCCCAGCCATCTCTAAAGTAATTTGGAATAGGAGGAACAAATTTGTTTTTGAAGACACTTTCACTCACCCCTCTCAGTTAGTTACCTCAGCTGTTCACATTCTCGAAGACTTTGTCGCTGCCCAAATTGATCTTCATCATGACAGAACACGAAATGAGGAAGAGCGCAGCTCTGCTTGGATCCCTTTACCAATAGGTTCCCTCAAAATTAATTGGGTTGTAGGTCTATGCATGGAACAAAGTAAGATTGGAATTGGGCTGGTTGTGATAAATCACACAGGTAGAACTCTAGCCGCCAAGAAAATTTCTATAAATTCGTTTATGGACCTTCACTTGGCAGAATCCCTGGGAGCCAGAGAAGCATCTATTCTCGCAAAGGAAATGCACCTCCATTCGGTAATCCTTGAAGGCGACAATCTCCAAGTTATTAAAGATCTATCTAGCCTTGGAGAAAGAGTCGACAATATAGGGCTTATAATCAAAGATACAAAGCTGCTCATTTCTCATATGAACTGGAAAGCTCTTCATGTAAATCAAAATGGGAATAGAGATGCCCATTGCCTAGCAAAATCTGCTAATTTGCTAGCGATAGGAGAGATTGATCTGGTCCTCTCACCTGATGTGTAAATCTTTTCCTACCCTCCTTTGTATGTTGGGTTAACCCCCTTTCAAAAAAAAAAAAAACAATCTGCACATTTAACTGTTTCAATCTATATTCATCAGCAAAAGAAAATCTCTTATAATTAGCAGACATGAACTGCAATTTTCCCAACAGATTTCATCAGCTGAAATCATTTTACCTTCCATTCTTACTTTACATCTACGATACCACAATTTCCAAGAGATTAAACAAGGAAGTATTCCCAAAATGGTTCCCACTTAAGTCGTTCTAGAAGCTCTCCTAAACCACAATAACACCGTATCCTCCAATTGCGATTAGGATCATAAGAAAATCCCAAAACAGCCGAGAACTTTTTCCAAACAAATATAGATTTATTCTAAGGAATAGAATTGCCATTTGATGCATTGCGCTATCCAGCCTGCAATATAATCAGGTATATATGGTACTAAATTGATCATCTATTATATATCCAAGATGGTACGGTACAGTCACTCCGAAAGCATTCTTGCTTGAATTGTTAAAACTGAAGATTTTTAAAAAATATTCTCACATTTTACTTTCGTCCTACTATAATGAGGATGCATTATTTATCATCTTTTGAGTGTCTTCTTTAAAATAAAGGATAATCCAATAGGGCTAAAAGTGACATATTCATGTACATAGAGGGATGATAGCAGGGGTGGAATATGTATTAGGATTTGGTTTGGTGTTTAGGATGACAACTGATAAAGTGTTGGTATGTATAATTATAAGTAATATGCATTTTTTACATATGATTATATAAAAGATAATAATCATACATCATAAAATTGTATACAAAAAATACATGTCTATAAATTATCATTTTATAAGATAATTTTCTTTAGGAATTCTATAGTTTGCTAGAGATCATTACAAAAAGACAAGAAAATAAAATATAGACTTAGAATTTTTTTCAAATTAAGCTCGATGATGATCTTTCATAGAATAAAATTTATCCATCATTATGTATAAAATGAGATTTTTGACAATTTTTTTATTAATATAAATTAGCAAATAAACTGCAAGAAACTCATATTCCATTCAAGATTAGTTTATTGGTAAAATTAGAGTGGGGTTATGTGAGTCTTGAGAATTGGAGAGATAATTTAAGTAAATATTTTGAAAATCTGAGTATTGAGGGAAAATTTTAATTATATAAAAAAAAATTAATTTTTTACATACTAAATTAATTTTTTTACATTCTCTTTTATTTAATAGATGAGAAAATGACTATTAATGAAATTTTATATTTTTAAAGTTTTTTCTTAATGGATAAGGATGTTAAAAAAATACTTTAAAAAAATAAATACACTATAAATAATAAAGTAGTGGTAAATTAATTTTTTACATACTAAATCTGAGTATTGAGATTTATAGTGTATTTATTTTTTTTAAGTATTTTTTTAACATTCTTATCCATTAAGAAAAAACTTTAAAAATATATAATTTCATTAACAGTCATTTTCTCATCTATTAAATAAAAGAGAACGTGTCCGATGCTCCTTGTAGAAATGTCATTGCCGAGATAAGTTGAATTATGCAGAGTTTTGCAAGTTGCAGGGTACAGCATGGGAGAAGATTCTCAAATGTTGCTTGAAAATGTAGACATTAATTGTTGAAAATGTCATTAATTGTAGACATGCATATCCTATTCAAGAGCCTCAAGTCTGGTGGCATGGTGTCCCTGGGTTCATTGAAAATGTTGTTTTTATTGACAAACTTTCATGTAACGCGGTTTGTGAGGTTGAGGTTTTATGCAATGAAATTCATATTTTACTATAAAAAAAAAATAAAAGATAAATTGTTAGAAAATTAAAAAAATTAAAAGGAATAGTAAAATGGTGGTAAATGAGATGTAAATATCACTTTCCCAACGTTTAGCTATCAGAATTTGGAAGCAAAAGCCTTTCTAGAAATGTTGTCTGGTATATGTTCCCATATCATAACCACCATAACTCATTGATAAACAGAGTGCTAGAATCCCCAATTCTTCTAGAAATGTTTCAGGATTGAGTAATACCAAATATAATCGTGGAGTTATAAGCGGTGTGCAGTCATTTTGAAAAAAATTAGAGTCTATTATTAAAAAAGTTAACTTTTTTTCATGTGGGTCCTATATATATTCATTTTTTTTAAACGATTGCTCGTCACTTGCAAATCCTTGACTGCATCTATCGTTTCTCATAATTTAGATCATAAAATAATTTATTACCTTGATTTATCCTTTCTGCCCTCCAACTGTTTGACAAGAATTGGCAGCTATATATGTCAAAGATTAATGGTCAAATCATGTTGTTTTAAGCCCATTTAAATTTACAAGGAAACTTATAAATCACTGCAAACTTTGCTACAGTTCATGAAGCAATTTTGTAGCATTCAAATGCATGAGAGACATCCGTTACTTTGTACTCGGATCAGCCACCATCCTAGATTAACATTTATTTCACTATCTTCTCTCTAAACTGGTCGATTTTTCTTTCCTCTCAGAGAAAACCATATTTAAAGTATATTTCAGAGAAAACCATACAAAATCAAGACTATTTAATGCTTGCATTTAATGTATATTTTGGAGAAAATAATCAGAACTCAGGACTATTTAATGCTTCTCTCCCCTATCCTGCTATCTTTTAACTCTGCCTTCATTAAGATCTCAGATGGATAGCGTCGAAGCCAAGGTTTCACAGAACCCACCTCTAAAAACCCAAAAGATTGCCCTTGGAGTCCAGATTTTCTCGAGAATTTTCGCAGTTGTGACAACAATGGCTGCAACTTGCATTATTTTCACCAGCAAGCAATCGACAGAGATTTTTAGCATCACCTTTGATGCTCGATATAGCTACTTCTCTACTTTCAAGTAAGACAAAAAGCTTTGTGAAAAATGTAAAAATACGCGAAATTAGAAGAAGAAAAACAAATAACTTGGGACGCCATGTTTATATACAATTCAATCTTCCATTTGCAGGTTTTTTGCCTTTGCAAACGCTGTTGCATGTGCCTTTTCCATGTTGTCCCTGTTCTCTGTTTTCATTCCATGTCGTCCAGGCACAAACTCTGCCAACTACTTCTACTACTTGTTCTTCCATGATTTGGTATGCTTAGTTTTTTTAGTACTTTTATATTTCATCCAAATATCTTCCAGTTCTGATGAAAATTGGGCATATACCACCTAGAAAAGGATGTTTTCATTAACATAATTTATTTGGTTGCGATTGTGACAGTTTATGATGTCGTTGGTTCTTGCTGGATGTGCAGCTGCGACAGCCGAAGGGTACATTGGACGGTATGGGAACAGCCATTCGGGTTGGCCTCCAATTTGTGATCACTTTGCCAAATTCTGTAACAAAATTACAAGTGCTGTGATGCTCTCTTACCTGGCTCTCCTTTTTTTACTCATGCTTACTATCCTCTCTGCTACTAAGTCTTAGCAGATTCAGCTTTAGAACTACTCATTTAGAGTATATGCTATCCATAGAAGAAGAAGAAGAAGAAGAATAACGACATGGAGACATGATTGTGGGATGTAATTATGGACTTGGATCTGTAATAAACCCTCTTAAAATAAAACTTCTTACTTTTGTGTTTTCTTCCAAATTATTACCTTTTTCCTTTTTCAATTTGCACCCAAAACTACGTTTTTGAAGATTCACATCTTCTATCAATATTTGACATGATCTTCAAGATTATTTATATATCTTTGTTCTCATTGGTCTTAACGATTAAATCTAAACCATAAACTAAGTGTAGAATTTACCAAAACTGATAGTTTAAGGTATAATTTGATAGTTTTAGTTGTTTTCAGAGTAAATTTTCGGAACGGTGATGGTTGGGAGTAATTTTTTATTTTATCTTTCGGCTTATGGCCATAATACATTGTTGATTAATTTTTTTTAATATATTTAAGGTTATTGTCTCCTGAGATTTTATCCTTATTTTATTAATCTTTCAAAAATCACCTATGTCTTATTTCTTATATTTTTTTTATCATTTTTTCTCACACTTCCATTTACAATCTGATGTACTCGATCGCTCTTTTATCTTCTATGTTAAGCAATATTCACCTTTTCCAATGATATTTTATTTGTAACGGATACATAAAAAAACAATATTATCATTTTCTTGCCAATTCTAACTGTGATCCAAGTAATTTAAGCTTTAGGCACACCTGAAGGAAATGAATAGATCAAGTTACTTTTTCACACGTTAAGAAAAATACACACTTGATAAACTGGGAATCCATTCTAATAAATGAAATACAAAATGGAAAAGAGGTCAAATATATCCATAATATTTTTATCAATTAAATATACAAGGACTACTATTACCCACTCACTAGTCCCCAAAACACAATTTTAATGTGCGAACGATAAAATTATATTATTAATTACAACTATAGAAAATGCCCATACATCAAACCCAAAAATTTAGTACATGGCACTATATGATTGATCAGAGTTTTTCAAAATAAATTATCAAAATATTGAAAAGTATTAAAATCTGCAAGCACAACAATATCATGACAATTCTGCAAATAAAACTATTAACAAATGCAAAATTATCTTATAGTTTTGGCAACTGAAAAATCAGTGTCCCTTAGTATTCTTAGTATGAGTAGTTTGTCGATTTGTTTTAATACTACAATAACATACTGAGTAATCATTTTGATGACAATTTTGTTGAGCGTGAGATATTGCTAATACTATTGTTGATCCAAACATTAGGTAGGGTTGTCTTTTGTTTTGCTTCAAGTTTGTAAGTAAACGGTAAACAATTATGTTGTTGACACTCAACTTTCTCTTGCGAAGTCCCAAACATAAACAAACCATTAACTCATAAAAAGTGTCTCAAGAAAGTAATGGTAACATATAGGAAAAAGCAACATGTTCGAAGGGCTACAACAAAAAGTTTCCTTCGTGATTGGTCTTCCAGCTTGTTACCATGCCATGGAATATGTTACAACTTTTCAGTAGTCCCACTCAACGTTGTTGTCATCACAGTCGAGGGGATACACAACCAAAATCATACCGACAAGAAAAAGCATCCAAGGAAAATATACCTTTAACTGAGCAAACTCATCAAAGTAATCTAACTTCCAAAACACTGAACAACATGCATGTAGTGTAGAATACTTAAATCATAAAGCTCATGCCTCAAGCAAAGTTAATAAGAAATGAAAAGGATGCTGCCTATTCAACTAAGACAAACACAGACAAAAGTACAGGAATAAATATTCAGATGAAAGTTCACCTTCTACACTGTAGCATTTAAATTTCATATGTAAAATATGCTTAGGTAGGGAATGACATTTTAAGCTAAATCAATTCTAGGAAATGGTTATAATGCAAACAAATAGCATTTCAACTCCGTTTGTGCTATTTAAAGCTAGTTCAATTCTAAGGCGGTGTACAATTACCAACAAACAGCATTCCAACCTTTATTTCAATCATGAGGCAAAAAAATAATAAATTTCTCAATAGAGTTTAAACTGGAACATCCCTGCCAACCAATAAAAACCCCAACCACTCACGGTAACTTTGAATAATGGCTAGTTTAGATGAGGCTACAAATTAAGCCGCGATAGCAAAGAAGGACCAAAAGCAGATTAACTCATGCTCTGTAACAAAAATGGTAGATTCATGAATCAAGGGAGATCTTGGAACATGGGCAATGACTTGATCTAGGATATAATCACCACTCCTACCACTTCTTTTGACCAATTATTGCATTGCTCATTTTATCTTCCTTACATTGGATGCCTAAACTTTCATTTTTTTTTTTTCTAAATTTTAGGATTTAAGTTTGGGGAAAACCTCAAATGAGATGGATGGATTGCCAAAATGAGTCCAAAAGGATCTCTGGTTTATATCTTGTTCATTTAATGAGTTGACATTTGCCTCAAGCCCTATTTTTTTCGTGTCAAAAGACATTTCCCCAAAAGCGGAGCAATTAGCTTTGCTTGGCCATCTTTCAAGGAGTTGGGTGTGATCTATATGGACTTGTCCACCGTCTCACCATTGGACGGTGATTGGCCCACCATCTCGTTCTGAATGTGATTGCATTTTTACCTTAGGCTTCTAGTGAGCGATGGCCCATTTCCCATCCCTTCTTGAGCGCGATGAAATTCCTGCTGACTAACTAGCTTTGTGTGATGTTAGTCCGCCATCTTGGACCACATTCGATTGGATCAGGGGCCTAATTGTCCTTGACAGCCCATATACCCAACAATTTTGAACAGACACATGTTCAAACATATTCACCATTTGTTTCAGAAGTGAGAGTTGTGCTCTTTAGTTTTTATCTTGAGAAATGCTTTAATTATAAATAGATTTCAAAAACTACATTTATTGTAAAGTAGATTTAACATATAATATAAAATTAGGTGACTTTCTAATTTATATTTTGTAAAATTTCTTTGTGATTGTAATACTTTTCTTTTACCGGTCTCATGTAAACTTACGAGTAAGACTCATTATAATGGCAAGCAAGAAGTCAAAATATCAATACTAGAGGTAAGGGTGGTCAAAAGCCCTAAAAGGGAGCCCTCCCTATAATATGGGGGTGTTTTGTGCTTTTTCAGGGTGTAGTGTAAACCCAAAACACCACCACATGTGGATCCCTATTTCAAGGGATCCTTTGGGGGGTGTTACAGTACTCCCCATATATAGGGGGCTACTATATCCCCCATTTCAACCCCCTTTTTATTTCTTCCTCGTGCGAACAAAAATCCCCTAATTCCGTCTCCTTCTCGGCATGTCTCTCGCTTTCTTCTTAGCAACTCCACATCATGCCCCCTAGCATTGCCCTCCATTCATCGTCGCTGATAAGTCTTCGAACACCCCTTGGCTACCGTTGCGTCCCCCCCTTCTCTCTCTCTCTCTCTCTCTCTCTCTCACTCTCTCTCTTACTAAAGATATGTGATTTTGTTTCTCTCAGCTCCTCATTCACGACCATGGTTCTTGCATTACTATTGTTAACCTAGGGTATTTTTATTTCCCTGATTCTTTGGCTTAGGATTTTGATTTTTTTTTCTAATTTGGGGCCTTCTTTTATAGCTTTGTGCTGGGTTTCATATCCCTTTGATGAATCCTGAATGCTGTGATATTAGGGTTTCAAATTTTGGGGCCTGATTTTGGTATCCATGTTTCATGTTTGTGAGATTACCTATGATGTCTGAGTATACAATTGGTTGATTAATCCAAATTTTGCTATCATATTTGTTGTTGGACTGTTGTGATGATTACTTATGTTATGCTTGTCCCTGATTTTGGTGTCCTTATTTCTTGTTTTGTGTTTGACATTTGGGTTTGAGGTCATTTTTGCTAATTATCACGACCTGTTCATTGCTGAATTTGTTGTGATATTTGTTACCACTTTGCTATGATGATTACTAAAACTGGGTTGTGATTGACTCATTAAGGCATTTGCCTTGTGATTGACATTCAGGTCAGAGGATGTTTTTGCTTATTAACCCGAGTTGTTCATTGTTGAATTTGTTGTGATATTTGTAGTTATTTGCTAGGATGTTTACATACTGAACTGTAATTAAGATGTTAGTGCCCCTGTTTCACCCCTGTAATGCCTGTGATTAATTCAATCCCTTGTTTATGCCATTAAACAACCCCACATATGGATCTCCATTTGTTATATCTTTGAGCTGTGATCCATTATTTGCTGTCAGGATTGGTCTATAGCTAGTAGTCTAATGCAAGGCTGTGATAAATGGATTGAATACATAGTGTTTAGGCAGAAAGTGTCATTGATATGGCAGGATAATCTGTGAATTCTGGAGGGCCAACATGCGGAAATCGAGGTTCACGATTTTGCAACCGTTCATGCATGCCTCTTGTCTTCGCATGCTATGATTTTGAAAAAATCTTCCTAAGCCCCATTTATTTAACCACATACTTTAAGATATTAGGTATTTTATCGCTCTTGTTTTTTATGTTTGTTTACAATCTTCAAGCACAACAAAAGAAATTACTACCAAATGCATGGGTCTAGTAGTAGTACTACCAGGCTCTCATGCTCAAGAAATAATCATCGCAATGAATATCTAATAAATTAGTTACTGTGGTATTAAAGCATGCCGACGAACCACTCATACTGAGGACAATGATGGGCGGCTGTTTTTCGATTGCCAAAACTATGAAATAATTGAAGTTTACTCTTAATGTAATTAATACTTTTCTTGCATGTATTTAGGTTAATTTTGTTATAATCATGTGTTTAAAATTTTTTGGATTACTTGTCAACTGTTTAGGCTGGGCTGGTTTGCGGGTTTTGTGTTGGTATAACTCGAAAATACCAGCGTTTGGGCAGAAGACGATTAACCGACTAAAAATCAGACTTCATAAGATACAAGCCTTAATGGACATTCAAACGAATAAACATTCTTTAGAAATTGATCTGAAGAGGCAGTTATTTGTATTTTGATGTCATAGTTACTCGTAGTTATCATGTACTTTAGAAGATTCTAACCATTGCAAGGTCTTGAATGTAATTATTATTTATTCTGATTTTATATTCTTTCAATGTATTTATTTTTTTGTTTTTGTGATTTTTGTTTCTTCCATTACATCCAAAAGTTCCATTGGAGAAAATGATCGAGGTAAGTTTTTAAGTAATTGGGTATCTTGATAAAAAAATAATTATACTGGATTTTTGGAGTTCAATTAAAGTTGAAAAATACTAAAAACAGGAAAAAGATAAAAGAGTAAGTGGTTAAAAATGGAAATGGAGGTGAGAGAAGAAAGTAATAAAAAAATAGTATAATGTTATTTTAATATATGAGAAAAATTATAGGGAATATATAGTAGGAAGTTTTTTAAAGATGAGTGAAGTTTAGAGAAAATTAATAGGAAATTGAGCTTTTAGTTAAAATTTGGAGAATTTTTTTATCAAGGGGATGTTGATGATCTTAATAGAGAATGTGGATTACAAAAATGTGGGCATGAGGTATGCTTCGCTAGAATTAGTGGGGGGTAGAAGAGGGCCCAATGCGCCGGATATAGTTGATTGGGCCAACGTTTGGTATATTGTTCAACTTTTGTGAATTTTATGACATAATTATGTTGATATCCTATTACAAACATGTACTTCAAGAAACTCTCGAGACTCTAAGACCATTTGCAATAGAGTTGTGCTAATAGTGTGAGTTTGTTGAATGCAATGGCTATGAGAATGAAATAAAAATATAATAAATATTAGGAGATGTGGAGAAGATAAATAGATTATTATTTGTGAATTTGATCCATAACCCCTTATATAAGTTAGCAATTGTAGAAGATTGGATTAGGGACATCCTCGATTATGAGGACACTAATCGGTTTATTAGATCACTAAAATATGATTATTTATATAGCCATTAAAATATCAGTAGTCAATCTTCAACCAAAAGTGATAGCTCCTCACGCCCAACCAACTTGACATCTCACTGGGATGCACATGTACATAGTTTAAATTTATTGCTGCTACAATGATACCATTAAAGTCGAGTAATA
The DNA here is from genome assembly GCA_036559045.1 of Platycarya longipes. Lineage (NCBI taxonomy): Eukaryota > Viridiplantae > Streptophyta > Magnoliopsida > Fagales > Juglandaceae > Platycarya > Platycarya longipes. Next base: position 27,945,531 of record CM071800.1, on the reverse strand, counting down.
TGATGCAGTGTAAGTCTAAGCTCGAGCATTACTTTATAAAAAAAGTCGAGACATCTAGTGAAACATTCTAGATATTAACATAGTGGAAGGTGAATTGTCAACTTTCTAGTTTATTTCTAAATAGTCAAAAATGTACTAACCACTCATATCACTACAAATTCCTCTGAGTCAACGTTTAGAATCAAAAGTCATATATTGGAGTTTTATCGAAGTTTATTGTCTCCAACCATTCTCAAGGTTGTCGTTTGTACACAAAACTAGTTAAGTTGAATGTTATTTGGAGTAGATATTGTTGATGATGAGAGCTATAGGGTTAAATTATGTAACTTTTTTATTTTAAATGATTATTTATATAATTTTAATGTTTTTATTATTTAATTTATAATTCATATGATTTTGTAGACCTAATTGTGAACTCAAGCCTAGTTAATGATTGAGATAGAAGCATCATTGGATGGAGAACCCTTAACCCTTTCACTTGTGAGAAACTCAATACCATCATGCAAAACTCGTCAGTGTTAGAGGTGGAGTTCAGCTCATAATATAAATGTGTTCTGCTTATGTCATGTCTTACTTGGCCGATAGTTTAGAAGTTTATAGTTAAATAATTGAAGAAAAAATAGTACATCTGATCAATAAAATTTCATGCAGAAAATTAGTGATCACTATCGAGCCATTGACTCTATTTTTGGATTGTTAGCATCGATGCGGGACTGGCTATTTAAATCAAATCAAGATTATTATTTATATTTTTATGCTGTTGTAAATGTAATTTTCATAGTTGGCTAGGATTAGATGACTATAGTTTAAATTCTATACATTGGATGAATGTAATTTTATTCAGGACTCTAAAAGTTATGCAAAATGATAGAATTTGTTTTGGATGAATATAATTCTAATAGGACTCTAAGTATTATCCGATAAAGATAAAGTTTGTTTTGAATTAAAAAATAAGAGATTACAAAAGTCCTAAATAAGTGTTAGAGTTCAAGATAAAGTTTCAAGTCAAATTCTAAGAGATAGAGCTTATCCAAAGAGGAGTTTGAATATGAAGCTGCTAGTGTTGAGAAGATAAAAATCAAGTGCAACAGAATCTGGTAACAGAACTCGTCAGCAGAGTTTTAGTATCACTCAAACTCTCGTCAGATCTTATCCGTCAGCAGAATTTCACTGTGACTCAAACTCCTATTAGGACTCTAGGAGTTAATCCTATAAGGATGAAGTATTTAAACTTGAGTTATCCGATAAGGATAGTAGTTTGAATTGTAACTCTTATCCAATTTTGTTTAAATTATAAGATAAGGGTCTACAAAGAATCCTATGTTAGTTTCGAGTCATATAGTCAGCTGAAGTGATAAAGATTCAAGATTCAAATGAAGAAACTGAAATTGATTCAAACTTGAAATTATCCAGTTGAAGTGATTCAGTCTGGGTTGTTTGCAAACTGTCAGCAACGTAACATACTAGAATTCTGGATAAGCCCAATGACAGACTTCTACTCCAACACAAGTACTGCATTATTGTAGTGCCTGTAAATAGAGGAGTCAGTTGAGGGGTTCATTGAACACTTCAAAATACTTTAATAAGTATTCTAAAGTGCTTATAACCGAGAGAGTGTTCAAGTATTCTAAAGTGCTTAGCCAGAGGTTATGACTACCTAATGCGGTAGAAGACAAGCGGGTCGCATATCTTGGGTAAACGTATTGAGTTATAAAGGTTTTGTAAATAATTTACTTGTAAAAATCTCAATCAATAAAATTGACTTTTTTGAATTTAGTTGCCTAGTAGGGTTTTATCTTTGAAGAGTTCTTCAAAGGGTTTTCCTTCATAACCAAATACTGTATTTATTTTATTTAAATATTTTATGTTGGTTACTAATATGTGCTAATAGTATTGATTTAGCTTTCGCATATGGATTCAGGGGTACTTGGGTAATTTCAACTATAAACTTAACTTTTTTGTGAATTTGTAGGTGAAAGTTTAAATTAATCGTTTGCATTTTGCACACATTAAATCATCTATTTTTATATTGTACAAGATTTAGTCAATGCACAATATTTTAGAATTTTTAATTATTTTCTAAATTATTTTCTTTTTTAAAATTTTTAAACAGGAATTAATCTCATTTTGACATTTCCATGTTGGGTTGTGGGCCTAGGCCCCATCTGTGTAAGGCAAATCCACTCTAACTTTGATTAGAGCTTCGAGATCCGACTCTACTTGGAGTCAAATCCGACTCCAGTCGGAGGACATTTGAACCTTCGACCCCATTGGAGTCAAAGGTAGGCAAATCTACTCCACTGGAATTGAAGTCGGAGTTGGAATTCACCTCTAACCAAAGGTCGAACATTAATGGTATGTTCGAGCACTTCCAATGGGAGCCTTTCTTCTATCCTGAGTTTGAAATCAATTTTTTTGATTCTATAAATTGACAATATTAATAAATTGGAATAGAAAACTCACTAGAATAAGAGCATTAACATTGGTCTTATCAAAATTTGATGAAAATTACAAGTTTGATGAGAAATCAATACCAAAATAATTTCATATTGGACTTATAAAAAATGCTTTCGTCATATTTGATCAAAAATGATAAAAATATAGTGAGATATTTTACCAAAGTTCTCGGTGATTGTGAGAATCTGTAGGCTCGATAACACTATCGTGGGCAATTATACAATTATCATTCAAAGAAGTAACGCACGTCAATATTAACAACATATCTTACAGGTTGCCAGCAGTATAAGAAACACAAAATGGTTGGTGGAAAATAATTAGATGAAGCTGAGTTATGAGATTTTCAATCCCTCGATACAGTGAAAAGATGTTGATGGATGTTCTTACAAAGATAATCATCACTAATGAAATGCATTTTACCACTGTTGACAAAATAGGTGTCCGCAAATTTGTGCACACTATAGAATCACGATTTTCCACACATTCATGGTTACGGTCATGTGTGATTGTTTGAAGAGGTATACCAATGAGAAGGCAGTGATGAAGAGGCAAGTAGAGGCATGCATGATAGTTTGAAGAGGCATGCATGATTGTTTGAAGAAGCATGCAACATTATTTGAAGAGGCATGTGATACGTGGACCTCAATACAAAATGTGGGCAACAAAAATCCTAGCATGAGGTATGCTTTGCTCGAATTAGTTGGGGGTAGAAGGCGCTCAATGTGTTGGACACAGTTGATTGGGCCAATATCAGGTATTTTGTTCAATTTTTTAAGTTATTTTATGACATAACTATGTGGATATCTAGATCAATCTATCCTAATACGAATTATACTTCGAGGAGCTTTCGAGGCTTTATGACCACTTGCAAAAGAATTGTGTTGATAGTGTGGGTTTGTTGAATACAATGGTTATGAGGATGAAATATAGATATAACAAATATTGTGAGGGAAGTAAAGATGATGAATAGATTATTATTTGTTGTTGTGATCTTTGACTCCAGATATAAGTTGTTGATTGTAAAAGATTGGATTATGGACATCCTTAGTGCTGAGGACGCTGATCAGTTTATTAGATATCTTAATTGTGATATTGATGATTTATATAATCATTATAATAGCAGTGGTCAATCTTCAACCGAAGTTGGTAGCTACTCACGCCCGACCGGCTCGACATCTTTCTAGGATGACATACATGCACAGAGTTCAAATTTATTACAATTACGATGGTATCATCAAAATCGTACAACAAGGAATATTATGCAATATAAGTCTGAACTTGAGCACTACTTTATGAAAGATGTCGAGACACCTAATGAAACATTCTAGATATTAACTTGGTAGAAGGTAAATTTTGGAAAGTTTTTGGTCATTTCCTAAATAGCCAGGGATGTATTAGTCATTCATAGTTACCTATGAGTCGGCATTTAGTACCAAAGGTCATGTTTTGGATACTTATCAGAGTTTATTGTCTTTAACCACCGTTGAAGCCCTCATTTACCTACAGAAGGTTAAGTTCAACTTCCATTAGAGTAGTAGATACGATTGATGTCGAGAAATATAAGCTTAAAGTAGGTAATTTTATGATTTTCAATGATTATTTACATAATTTTAATGTTTTTATTATTAAACTTATAATTTATATGATTTTGAATACCTTGTTGTGAACTCTAGACTAATTGTGGATAACTGAGATAGAAGCACTGTTGGATGGAGAACCCCCGAATCCCTTTTTATTGGTGAGAAACTAAATACCATCATGCAAAACTCACGAGAGTTAAAGATGAAGGTGAGTTCATAATGTAAATGTGTTCCATTTATGTCATATCTCACTTGGTTGATGATTAAGAAGTCTATAGTTAAATAACTACACAAAAGACAGTGCATCTGATCTGTAAAAGTTCATGTAGGAAAATAGTGATCACTAGTAGTGAAAACAGTCTGATCCGATTTGGGGGATTGATGGACTAAAATTTTCGATCCATCATTTTTCTTTTTTTCTTTTTTTAAAGAAAAATCAATTAATAAATTTTATTATTTAAAATACTACATTAAAATTAAGTGACTTATTAATGTGAATTGTATAACTAACTTAATAAAATAATATTTTATATGTTCAATAATAATAAACTAGATGAAAATTACATTATTAATTTATATAATATTATAGATTTATATATATAATAGTACTAGTTATTATAGTTATACGTTAAAGAATATAATACTAATGTAATATTATGATATATTAATAATTAATGATATATAATTGTTTATATAAATAATAAAATATATATTTTTTATTCTCACTCGGTCCAGTCTTTGGTGAAAATCCCTGGACCAGGACCAAACCGAATAAATTATGGCCCTATAAAATTTCGATTGAGATTGACTGGACCCATTTTGGTCCAAAAATGGCCAGTCCTATCGGATGATTCGAACCGGCCATACATACTGGGCTGTGGGCGGGCTCAAGCCCACAGCCAGTATGTATGGTCTAATTAGGAATTAAATCCTATTTAAAAAATGTTTGAACTGGCAGCATTGATGCGGGACGGAGATATTTAAATGAAATCCAGATTGTTGTTTATATTTTGGTGTTGTATATACTTTATTGCAAATTTGTAGATGAAAATTTAAATTTATGGTTTGCACTTTGCACACATTAAATCACATATTTCGTATTGTCCGTGATTTAGTCATTGCACACAGTATTTGAGCTTTTAATTATTTTATCTTTTTTTTTTTAATTTTTAAATAGGATTTAATTCCAAATTAGACCATACATACTGGGCTGTGGGCTCAAACCCAATATGAGTAGGGCATATCCCACTCCAACTCCATTTGGAGCTCCGAGGTCTCACTCCGAATTCCAACCTTTGCTCGGAGCAGAACTCCGACTCCCGTTGGAGTCAAAATCCGAATCCGAGGTGAGCATTCGGAGCCCAAACTAACCCGAGGTCCAACGTTAGGTGCATGTTTTAGGAGTCTGATATAGATTTTTTTGAGAAAATATCTACACAACTTTTAATATTCACATAATCTCCTCACACCATATTTTTTTTCTTTTTTATTTTATCAAATATTTGATATATAAATAGTAAATAAAAAAATTAAATTATTTTAAAAAGAACAAATTCAAAATAAAATAATAATAATAAAATAATAATAATGATATGTGAAAGTTAGAAAATTGTGTAGAAGTTCTCTTTTTTCAATTCTATATATTGACGATATTAATAAATTGGAAAGGCAAACCACTGGAATAAATAAGGTTCACCGGACTGAGCTGTCTCATAATAATCTACACAACTCTTAATATTCACACAACCGGGGTATCGATATTGCAATCTGAACTAAAGCAGAAGGCTTTTTAATTGTCTCGTTTGGCTTAGGCAGGGAGTTTCAATCAAACAGTTTTTTTTTTTTTTTTTTTTTTTTTTTAAAAAAAAAAAAAAAAAAAGAAAAGATGGGCATTGAAGTCATGAAGGAAAAACAGTTATGCAGATCCCTACTTGTTTAGCTAACTGCCAACACAAAAGAGTGCAAATTCAGGCAACGAGTATAACAAATGCACGTGGTGAAGAACAAATTCACATGTATTAGACCCACAATTAGGTGGACATCAAACAGGGGAGACTTGCCAAAATGGCGAACGGGACCTAAATTAATGTGAATCTAAATTATTAAATCTAAATCGTGTGGAAACCAAGTAATTGGTAAAAATAACTTGAAGTTTTTGTCCCATAATATTTTGCAAATAAGAAACGGTAGTTGCCTTGCCTGCCTACCTGCTTTCAGAGCGCCACAAAAAACAACCTTTCTTACTGCATAGGATAATCATAATCAAATGCTTCTCAAATTGGGCCTAAAACCAAAAGTTCCACAATTCTTTAAAACGTATCAGCCACGAAGATGTCTCATAGAGAGAAGCCTTGCTCTGTAAAGTTGTTAGTTAGCTTAAAAAGAAGAAAGAGTATAAGAACAAAAGTCATATTAGAAAGCAATAGAATTTATTGAGTTTTCAAGGGGGAAAAACAATAAAATAACTCGAATCCAGTTAGGTCACCAAACCTAGATCATGTCTCTACACAGAAAGAAGAAGTATTCATCAAGAATTAAGCTAGCAACATTGGCTTTTCTACCGCAAATAAACAGCGCTTATGATTCTATGAACATGTTAAACAGATCAAAACAAACCACAAAAATAAAAAAAAATAAATTAACTGAAGAAAGAACAAACACAACTATTTTACATACAGATCAATAGAAATGATCCTCGTGTTCCTATAACCATGTTTTTGCGCCAAATTCAACATCAATATCCATTGCTAAGGTCTGGAGAAAACGCCCAAAATCTTACTACGACCAAGGCTATCCAATAGCTTCTTGGACCCCTCAATATCCATCTCAACAAGCTTCTGCAAGTAAACACAAGCTCCGGCAGCAACCATTTGTTTCCTACACTTTTTTGAATGCGAAAGTGAGGCTAGTATGGAAACAGGGTACTGTTTATCTAAATTCAGAACCGAAGGATCCAAAACCTGGACTGCATTCCCCATTCCCCTCTCATCCTTCCTGAAAATCTTCCGATTCCCTGCATATAACATCAAAATCGACAAGGCCTTGGCGGCCGCTTCTTTCTCTTCCACAGCCTTGCCATCCAACATCTTGATTAAAGGACCAATGCAACCACATTCACCAATCTCTTTCCGAGTTCTTGTGCTGAATCCCAGCTCGTAAACAGCACGAGCCGCCGCAACTCTCACCCCTAAAACGCCACAATTCAAGACCCCCATAAGTCGGGCTACAAACCCCTCTTTGACAACAACTTCGGCGATTATGGGACACGAGGCTAAGTGCCTCAACAAGTCCACCGCGACTTCGAGACTCTGAACCGTAGGAGCCGAGTCCCAGAAATTCTTCAAACACTCAATCCCACCTTCCTTATAAAGTTGAAGCTTCAAACTTTGATCCTCAGAGATCAAATTGCACAAACACCCAATTGCATTTTCTTGCGCCAATACAGTCCCCGAACTTGCAAGCCCCAAAAGAACAGCGACCCCATTTTCCTCGACAAAATTCTCTCTGATTTCACTGAACGCAGAGAGATTTCTCAAAACCCCAGCCGCGAAAGCTTGAGAACCCGGCGTGCCGGCCTGGCAAATCTCCAGCAGCGACGAAACCCCACCTCGAGACCCAATCGCCCTTGCGTTCTCCTTGGAAAAGGTCAGTGCTTGGAGGGTCACACAAGCTTTCTCCTTGGCGAATCCACTTCCCAAATCCAAAACACGGAGTAAATGGTTCAAAACCAACAAACCCTCGGCGATCAGCACATGTTTGCTACTATCCACCGTAGAGATCCTAGAGATCGCGGCGAGGGCCTTCTCCTTCATCTCCCAGGAGGAGGAGCTATCAAGTAGGCGAACGAGCACGGGAACCATTCCCTGCGCCACGGCGATCATCACGTTCTTGTCGTCTGCTTCGAGAAGTCTGAGCAAGGAGTCCATGGCCGAGTTCTTCGACTCGGCGCTCCCAATCTGCAAGCGGGTAATCAAGCCCCTCGATTCAGCCCGAGCGGCCTCTCTCTTAGAGGAAGAAGAGGTGCTCGGGGCGACGCCGTCTCGGAGAACCCCGCTCTTGATCAGAATATCGGCGTCCTTGACGTGGCGATCGAGCTTGGCTAGAACGGAATCGATGTCGCTCTGGGTCTTGAGCTTACCATCTGAGAAATTAGGGGTCTGACACTTGTGGCAGAGGGAGAGGGCGTCGGTCAACGTGTGGGAAATGGAGTGGAGGAGGTCGAGAGAGAGAGAAATGGATGAGGAAGAGTTGGGGAAGTCGGCGAAATCGGAGAGGTGAATTTGGAGGTCAGTAAGCTTGGCTCTGACTAGAGACCATTTTCCTCTGAAGGTCTCAGCGTGTGGGATACAGTCTAGGAGGGAACAGATGAGGTGGTTGGAGAGGGTTATTGGGTCGTTTTCTGGTGCTTTCATGGCTGACGGAGCTTGATTGCTTTTTCAGCGAACAGAGAGAGAGATATTTGTTAGGGTTTTGAGAGACAGGGGAGAGATAAACAGCCAAAAGGTGAAAAGATGGATGGATGGATGGATGGAAGGAGTGTAGGGAAAGGGGCGAGGGAGAGAGAGGAGCAGGAAATGAGATGGAGCCTGGAGGAAGAAATAGTGGCACTTCAGCAGCGGCGGACAATGGAGACGCGACTTTGGAGTTTGGAGTCTGCAGCGTGGGGAGGGTCAGTCTATGCAAGTAATTATTAAGTAATTATGTAGTATACACTATTATTCATATAAATAATAATAAAATAATATTTTAATAAAATTCGAAGTTTTATATTATTAAAATGAGTTGGTACTGTTTTATCTTAATTCTTATTAAGAAATAAAAATAATCCAAGATAATAGAAAAGTGCCTCATAACAAAATATAAGTAGAGAAGAATATGATCGATTTTGTTTGGAAAATAAAAATAATGTGATCGATTTTGTAATTTATAACTAAGTAGATGGATAAAAATAACTGTTATGGAATTATTATTATTATTAGAAAATTCAAATTATAAGATATGAAAAACACAAACCAACATGGATTAAGGATTGCAATTCATGTTTGCGTGTCGTGTCAAATCATAAAAGTTTAACTAATTCAATTTGAATTTGATCTTGATCCGTTAAATTAGATGAGTCAGATATTTAAATCATAACATGATTTACTTAAATAATGTACCATGTTATGTCTCTCATTTAATAATTAATTAGAAACTGATCATCAAAAAATTATTTATTTCAACTTCTTTCATATAAATGGATTGAACTCACTCTCATAACTAATTTGACATAATAAAAGTTAAAATCTATTTTTATTAATAGACGCAATATCTGAAAATATAATAAAACTACTTATTATAAAAATATATGAATATTTATTAGACTTTAACCTATAATAAAATAAATATTATAAATTCAATAATAACAAATATGAGCATGGGTTAATTACAATCTCAAAAAATAAAAATATAAGGATTTTGAGAAATATAAATATTATAATCAAAGATAATTTAAACAAGTTAGGCCCTATTTAGATTTGAAATATAATTTAGTCGAGATGATTTTAGTTTATTTTTTAATATTGTTATTATTATGGAATTTGAAAAATGTGTATTGATATTTAAAAAAAAGTATATTAGGATTTGAAAAATGTGTAATGAGATTTGAAAAAAATATATAGAAATTTGTGTTTTATATAAAAAATTATAAAAAATATAATGATGAAATAGAAGTGAGTTGAGATGAGCTTAACTCATTTAACTCATTTCTGAATCTAAACAGAATCTCAGTGTCGATTAAGCAGATCGACTCGTCATTGAGCTACATTTGAATCATCTGTTCAATCCGTTTTGGCTTATATCAAATCTAAACATGCTAATTTCGTGTTGTATTTATTTACACTCACGAGTCGTCACATATTGCTACTTATAATGTAAACTACAGAATATTGCCGATATGGCAAGTTTTAATACTATAAGCCAAAACGGATCTATTGGCGAGTTATAATGAAAGAAAAATTTATAAATTTAAATACTATAAATTAAACAATCTCATATCTATTGTATTGATTGTTCTTTGCACCAAATTGTGAACAGCATGACTCAATAAATATTGGAAAATGTTTTGGTCACAAATATTTTACAATAATAAATTTATAAATTAATATGATTTGATATAGTATGTTAAATTATAAAATTATTTTTATTAAAAATAAATTTGATAAATATTATGAAATTATATCAATTTATAATTTTTTATTTTTATATAACCTTTTGTGTCTATAACAATTTCCATAAATATTAGTTGTGTGAGGCATTTTGCAGAATTGAATGACCAATATAATTTATAACTTGAAATTCAATAAAATTTGTTGTTTTCCGTGCAAGCTACTCTCTAGCGATGATACGGAATTGGTCAAAACGTGATGATCTTGATAATATATAACTGTATTTTTTAAATGAAAAACTTAGATTCGAACTCATCACCACTCACCCTCTTATCAAAAAAGGGGGAAAATACGGACTAGAGTTTTTTTTTTTTTTTAAGAAAAATAATTGAAGTTATATCTGTGATTTATAAAAGGGAAGATCCTGACTATAAGCTATGCTATTAGACTGTTAGAAGAATCCTCGTACACAAATATTTTTGTGACAAATAGTATCTAAACTTCTAAAAATTCTCTACAAACAAGCAGAAGTTTGTCTGAAAATTTACAAACCCTTTTCATGGAAGAAAGGGGTAGAATAAACCTCATCTTTTAAAAGAGGAGAGGGAAAAAACTCACTCATTTCTTTATAAAAGAAGGAGAGAGCTAGCTCACCCACATCCTCCAAAGAGCGAGAGGGCAGTTCAAACAATATCTAATTTTACATTTATTAAACCTAAAATACTAAAACCAGAAAAACACAATAACAACACCAATGAATTGGAAAAATCAAAATACATCTAAAAAAATATAGATCTAATTTTCAATTCTGGGGGAAATAAAAACCAAATAGAGAAATATACTAGAAAAAAAAAAAAAAAAACACCAAACAAGGAGGTTGACGTGGCGCGTGAGGAACACACGCCATCTTGAGAGAGGCCGGCACTTCAGCCTTTTAACTTCCGACGTCAATGAATCGAAGACACCGCACGTGGTGGCAAAAAAGCTCTCAGGGATGGCGGAGGGTGAAGACCACGCAAGCTCTTCAACCTACGCGTGAGGACCACACTTTGCTGTTTTTGGCACACCCTTTGATAGTCTACAAGATTGATGGCTGAAGAACCTCACAACTAATAATTAAATTTATCGTTTGTCTATCCAAATTAATTGAAGACCTAGTTAATAAACACTACATTAATAATAGTTGTTATAACAAGATTTAACGATTCTATATGACATGACCAATTAATAGAAATATTCTAATATTCCACTTTTGTCATATGTTTTATACATCACACTAGATAGATATCATATTCATGGAATACAAGTGACTTTCAAGATGTCTCGGTGGTGAAATGATAGACACACGAAACTCATTCTTCGAACACAGCAATGCAATTTCACAATCAGTATCGAAATGGAGTGCTAGATAAAGTTTGTTTCTTTTATTGTTGCGTTATATCATTTAATATAAAATCTATACGATAAAATTAGATAGGTCCCTAGTTTAGTATAGTTCCCTATTTATAATTTTGCTATTTACTAAAAAAAAAAATATTAATGGAATATAGGAAGAATCTCTTGTAGGAGTAGAGAGATAGTCCTATTTTTCCTACGCGACAATAAGGAGTTAAAAGATCTACTACTTTAATTCTTGTTTTAAAAATAGATAATTTTATATCTAACTGTATAATGGCACAATAATAATGAAAATTGCTCCTTCTTTAGTAAGATTATGAACAAATACCTGAATCAAAATATGTTATTACTATGGGAGCATGTACAATTATAGGGGAATCTACATCCAGAAAGCCGTATACTTTGGAAAAAGCTTGTTTAGTTTGAGAATGAAATATAATGAAATAGAGTCGCTTTGAGGTTCCCTATGAAATGAGGTATGGAATAGAGCCACTATGAAAAAGTTCCCAGAGTTATGAAGGAAACTTCAAACTCATATTGGTCACGGGTTGAGAATGGGAACTGAACTCTATGGAAAAGTCTTATTCTTATTAGAAAAAATCTTATTCTTTGAAAGATCTATCTTTTGTTCCGTACTGCATAGTTTTACTCTGTAAGAATTCCGAATCATTATCTTGAAACTCATCATCTTCATCATAAATGATTTGCTTGTTCCGAAATGACCTAGCTCAATAGAGAAATTTCAATTCATTGGTGGGACGTATGGTAGTTGGAGACCACTGCAAAGATTCCAACTTCATTTCTCCAATCTTAGCCTGAATAAACACAAAAATAAAAGAAAAAACACAAAAAATATGGGAGAGGGGAGAAAGAGAAGGAGGAGAGAAGGGAAGAGCCAAAACTTTTATCACCCTCCAGAAAAGTTGCTACTTATTGGTATAGAGAGAGTGAAGAGAGAAAAAATTTAGAGAGGAAAGATAAATGAATAGTCACGAAAGATTTCTAAATATTCGTATCAATCATTCCAATACTTTAAAAATAAATATACGGTCTGGGATTTCATTTTTTCTCTTAAATTATTTTTACCTAAATCACTTTTCTCTTCAGTTAATATACTTTAAATTACTCTTAAATTACAATAATCTTAGTTATCTAAATTTTAACCGATTTGTTAAACAAGCAAGAAAACTACTTTCCTTTATCTTCATCCGTTAATTATCATTTAAGGCTTTAAAGTTTATTGTAAAAATTATTTTTATATCAGATTATGACACATGATTAATGTGTGGTATAAAAATATTTAATATAATTATTCTTGTAAAAAACTTAAAATGATATTATCATATTTTTATTATAAATAAAAGACATCGCATTAAATCTGTACAGATTATAATGTGGCGAATCATTTTGGTTTAAAATGCTATGATAACCTTTTAAATTAGATTAAACTGAAGAGAGAGAGAGAGAGAGAGAGAGAGAGAGAGAGATTGGGTCAAAGATAATTTGTGAGGTGTATGACTATGACTATGAATAACAAACAAACACGAGAAATCAAATCAGTGGAGTGAGAACTGAGGAAGGGGAGAGAGAGAGAGAGAGAGAGAGAGAGAGAGGGAGGGGCTCAGGGGGGAGGATGGAGAGTACTGTTTTATTAGCAAATCGGAAATTGAGCCGAAAAGTCAGATATCTGAGTTCCCTGCTTTTTGTGTGGGACCCAGTCTCCCTTTTCAATAAATACGGTCTCCTTTACGAGTTTTTGACAGCTTGGACAGCGAAAGCTTCCCGGTCTGGTCCACCCTCTTTTTTCGAGCTGTCTCCTAACGTCACCCAGCGTTTCCTCACAGCATCTCTTTTGTTCTAATGATCATGACACACCATTAGGCCGTGACGGTTGTTTCGTACCTCTGATCTGTTTGCTCTTTGTTTACTTGGCTTTGCTTTTTAAAGCAATTATACACATAATATAATTATATAATATATTTTATTATAATATATTAATTAAAGAATAATTTTATAAAATATTATGTATATATAAATTATTTTATAAAATTATTTTATATTTAAAATTTATTATAAAATATAATAATATATTATATAATTATATTGTATGTGTCTCACTCTCCACTACATATTTGATGATGACTTCGCGGGAGCACTCAATTAAATAAATAAACAAAACTGCAGGCGGGAGATAATTACTTGAGCTCCCTTCATAAATTACCATGTCCCACATGAAAAAATAAAAATAAAAAATTACAATGTCCTACATGAAAAAAAAAATCACTATTATTTTTTCATAGAAATGATTTTTTATATAAAAAATAATAATCACATATCATATTTTACAACATATTACATAATAATATTTTCATAAACTATTTTATAAAATAAGCATTATTTTATAAAATATTTTTTATTTTATAATATATTATAAAATATGTTGTATATATATATATATATATATATATATATTTTTATAATGTTTGATTGTGGGATTCTCTTTCATTCATTAAAGATAGTGGCCAACGTCCCTTGCGCCCTAACATATAACTCATGGGAGCACATATAAACAAAATTTAATTTCCTTAACTGATGTCATTTCTATCTAAAGAAAATGATAAAGATATTAATGATTGAATTCCACTTTGAATCTCGCTTTTATTTTTTTATCTTTTGATTTAATAATTAAAAAATATTATTTAATATTATTATAAGTAAAAAAATATATTTAAAAAAAATTAAAAAATGATATAAAAACAAATTTTTTAAAAAAAAAATTATGCCTAACAGGATCTGAAACAGATCCCAAAGAGCGAGGGCTGTAGCAGCCCCTTCTTTCTAAATAATTACTACTGATTTTCTATAATATTATTTTTTAAAAAGAGAACAATATAAGAAAATACTATTATTTAAGTAGAATCTAATAATAATCGAATAGAGGTAAACGTTCTCTCTCTCTTGTAAGTCTAGCGAAAGAGGTTTTATATCTTTATTTAGAAGAATAAGGTTGGGGTGGGTTGCTCTCATGAAGGATCTGCATGTTGCGTAGAATAAGAGTACTCTCAATAAATAAGAAAGTACTGAGATTGAGGATGTTGGGTTAGAGTAGCTTTAACGTTGTGAGAGGAGAAGTTTAATAGGTAGGGTTTGTATGGATAGGAGAGTGGGCATGGAGGTTATTAGATCGACGATGCTAAAGATGTGGAAAGTTGATAAAGATGTGATTTGCAAAAGCATTTGGGAGAATGATTTTGCTTTAACATTCGGAAAGTGAATGTGATAGCGATAAAGGTTATGACGGATAAACTTCAGTTATTTGACAATATTGTTTTTGTTATTAAGCTTGTTGATATGAAGGTTCAATCACATCTTATGGACCTTCTATGAGTTGTTCTAGCTACAATTTCATGATTTACCTATGGCACCACTCGACGTATAGACAAAAAATATTGGGATCAAGTCTGTAGGGAAGGTAATTAAGGTAAATATTCCTAGTGACATAATTGGGTGGGGTAGATGATTGAGAGTGCTTGTGGATCTGGAATTAAGGAAGTCGGTAACTCGGAGAAGAACTATTAAGTATAATGCGTCGAGTTTGTGAAACCCAGTTCCATATGAAAAACAACCGAAAATTTGTTTCAGTTGTGAGAGAATGGTGCACAAGAGAGAGGGTTGTGATGTGGGGGTTCTAGGATTTTTAAACAGAGCACTAATCAATTCGAAACATGGCTAAAGGCATCCAATTCTAGTGGTAGAAGGGATGCATGAGTGTAGTTTGAAAGTGAGAGTTCTAGTAGGGACTCTTCTACTGCTCAACACGACAGGAGATGGTGGCAGGGAGGTTCGGAGAAGGAGATGGGTGGTGGAAAGGAAGTGGGAATTGTGGCATTGTGGGGGATCCTGTTATGGTGACCAAGAATCTCGATAATTCTAGTGGTGTACTTATCTTAGCAGGAAATGAGGTGTTTGATAATTTTGATTTCAGTTCGAAAACAATTTGTTGAATAAGGAAGTGAGATTAGGAAATTCTAGGACTTCAGATATTGTAGAGAAAATGGATAAACAAGTGGTGTGTGAAGAACTATTGACCATAGAAGGGCTGGATGTACCAAGGCCCATGATGATTCATGAGAGTAAAATATGTGGCCAAGCCCAGGAGACAAGTTCTGTTATCGTTGGGGGGCCTAAAAAAGGAAACTGAGTTTGATACTTAGTCTCAAAATAGAGAGAAGACGAATGGTTGGGTGGATGTTGCTGTGCAAAAATCTCAAACTCAAATGAGGGATGTTGCGACGGCCGAGAAGTGAGAGCGTAGGGCTCGGTTGTAAGGTATTTGAGGTCAATCCTCTTCACTTTCATCCAAAAAAGAGAGGGTGGTTTGTTGCTTCTCATTGAGGAAAGGGACTTTTTTAAAAAACAAAGGGTTTTGGGAGATTGTGTTGTTGATGAGCAAAGCTTGGTATCAATAAAGGTTGTTGGATAGCCCTACCAATAATTATAAATATGTTAAGTTGGAACTGTCGAAAGTTTGGAAATTCTCGGATAGTTCATGATCTTTATCCTATGGTAAATATTAAGTCTCCCAAGGTAATGTTTTTATATTATAAAAACATTACTAGTTTGTGGAAGATGTGAGAAGGAAATTGGATTTTTTGCTTGTTTCATTGTTGATTTAGTAGGTAGGAGTGAGAGCCTTGCTTTGTTATGGAAGGAAGATGTGGACGTTATCATCCATAATTATTCCACCTCGTTTGTATTCAAAATCCATCTCAACTCATTTTCATTTCATCATTACACTTTTATAATTTTTTATACAAAACACAAATTCCTATACACATTTTTCAAATCCTATATACACAATTTTCAAATTCCAATATACATTTTTCAAATCCCAAAATAATAATAATAATATTAAAAAATAAACTAAACTCATCTCAACTCATCTTATCTCCGAATCCAAACGGGACTAATCATATTAGTGGTTTGGTGTTAGATTTGGAAAAAAGGGGTTAGGGTTTTACTTATAGGTTTCTATGGAGCTCCTGAAGCAAGTAGGAGGGTTTATTCATGGGATTTGTCATCTAGGATCAATTCTGGTAATTCTTCTACACGTTTAATAGGGAATTTTGTTGCAAGCTGAGAAATATGTGCAATACTTATATGCCTTATAAGTATAAATAACAGAGAAATGTCTTTTCACCCGAACTTTTCTCTCCAAACCAAAAAAATATTTTTTAAAGTTTTTGTTTACTTTAATAACGAATGAAGTATTTTTAATAATATTGTGATTTTTTATTTTTTATTTTAATTTGTAAAAATATAAAAAAATCAATTAAAATAATAATAATAAAAAAATTATACTTATCAGACGATGTCAAGCTACATCCCCAATGTTCTAAGTAACATTACTCAATTCAGTCCCTCTTTAGACAGGTGAATGCTGTAAGGAGACTTGGAGACCACTAATAAGGGGACACATCAATTGAATACATGAAATAAGGCTAGATCTAACCACATCGAAACTCATGTACCCTTTAATGAATACGTAGCCTGCATAACAGATATATCTTCCCCTTTTCATAAACCCTGCTGCACAATTTATCTTAATTGAAGTATACCATTGTGGCTATTGAACTCAGACCTCCTACTCCAGACCAACAAAAAATAGGGTGATAAGTGATTGTATGTGTCACTCTAGAGATTTCACCTGTGGAAGAGGATCAAAGAAAAGCATGAGTTAATAATATAAGGGATTTTGGTTTAGTAGATTAGATGCCTCTAATACAAGCTTCAACAAAACCTGTCAAAGTCCAAAGTGATCAAAATAAATGTTTGTTTTCTGTTACAAATTTTTGCACAAGATGCAATATTATGTGAACGTATTGTTTAATGGACCACCTTGGATGGTGATAGTAAAGGAGGAAAAGGAAAGTCAACAACCCAACCAAACACTTATTGCACCTAAGGACAAAAACAAACAAGATTTGACTATGGATGATGGAAGCTGTCAGAGGAATAAAGGAAGAATATAAAAGGCAGGTAACGTGCAAATGAAAAAGCTGGGAAGTGATGGAAAGAAGGCGCATCAAACGGGAAAGAACCTGACACACAATATAAATAAATATCACATCGCAAGTAAGGTGAAGAGCATATAAAAAGGCCTTAAAACGGATGACCAGGGGTCGGCATCATCTCCTTCAACTTCTTCTTCTTCAATAGACTCAATCCTCCAGCGAGCATACTTCACTGGACAGATTTTTCACATAGTTATCAATGCACTTTTCTTGTACAGTGAGATCTTAGAGATTATAAAAATATCAATTATGGTGGATTCTCCTCTCTAAACGCTCGTGGACGTGGGTCTTACGCCGAACCACGTAAATCTGGTATCTATATCTATTATTTCATCTGTTATTAATACACATGCCAGTTGCACCAAAATCTTGTCAGGGGCCCCAAACGACTCCGAACAAATGATGATTTATCGGTGCGCTGAATAAATCACCAAACGTGCAAACAGCACCCCCCAGATGAGTACTTCCAATTCATCTTCATTTTTATAATTATAAAAATGGGCAAAGGAAAGGAAACATCTTGCCCGTTTTTTGCGCAAAAATAATTTTATAGTATCCTTTTGCCAAACACTTACACTTTCGAGCATGTAGACTAAATGCTCTCAGTCTTATTATTTTTAACACTTTGAAGGCAGTTCTTGCCTGTTAGAACGTATGAATGGCACTTGGGTACACAGACACAGTGTAGCCTAAGGTAAGAAAAAGGCCTCGGGACGATACTGTGCACTTAAGTGCACATTACACTTAAACACACAACACATGTGTGGTGTGCACATCCACAGTGCACGTCTACTGTGCATGCACAGGATGTGCATTGGATGTGCACGCACAAGGACTCGGAACACGCCGGAAGGCTCCCGAGTCTCATAGCCTAAAGCCTCGCGGCAGCTTGCCGCCTGGCCAAATGATCTGCCAGCAACCACAGGTGGACCACCGACAGTCTCTGGCTAAATCCAAACTATCCCACCTGGCGGGCGACGTCCAGCAATGCCGCAGCACAAAAACAATGACCCATCTCATGCCAAGGAACTGCCTCCTGCTACCATGAGGTTCACTGATCCACCAGCAGCCTTCGTGAGGACTGCTGGTAGTTTCTGTCCAGGACCTAGGGGTCACCACTCGACGAACGACGTCTGACAGGGAGGGAGGCATGAGTGCACTCCGACACATGGCAACCTACGTGTGGGGGGTGGGGGGGCACCGCCAAGGAAAGCGACGCCGGCAGTCACCTAACTAACCTCCGACATTTTTTATCCCCAAGGGGGTGGTCACCACTCACCTCAGCCTGGCGAGAACTCACTGGGTGAGCTCTTCCCCTCGTACACGAGCACTTGGGCCACTCACATCACGCACAGATCACCCCCACTCATGGGACACTTCCTCGCCACGCACGTATGGGGGAGCAACTTGGGACACCCTCTCGCCTCACACATGGACTCGCCTTACGCCACACTCCCTCACCACACACACATGGGAGAGCAACTTGCCCCTTGCATGCCCTCGCCTCACACGCAACTCTAGTCATAAACCACCTTTCAGGGTGGCTCTCCACATGTGGCCCTCGTCTCACAAAGCCTCATAGGACCTTCTAGGGGCCATGGTTTCTTGGGTGAGCCACCAACTCGGGACATGCCCTAATCGTGCACACACAAGGAAGCAACTCGAATAAACATGGGCTCACCACTCACTGCACTAGACACACACTCGAGATTGCCTACATGGGAACCTACCTTTGGACACTCCCCTCGCCCACTTGTTTCACCCACTTGGGAGTTACCTGCTCACAGCTTACCATGCATATTGAAATTCACCACCAAGGAACCATTCTTGTGAACCCACCTCGGGATGCTCCCTCACCATCCACACAAGATCCAAGCTAGAACAACCCTCTCACGCCTGGGGAGCATGAGCTCGTCATGCATACCTAGGAAAAGCTCACTTTAAAAACTTAAAAACTTATACACGGCATGCATCTCCTGCTCGGGACTTGCCGGCCAAGTCTCCCCTTCGGGACTCGCCCGCTCCCCTTTCTTTTTTCGTTTACTTGGACAAGTTACTCACCAACTCGGATCACGAGAAATCAAACTCAGCAACTCAACAGATTTGGTTTTGACAAATTTTACACCACAGCTACGCATGCATGGACTCGGGCTAGTAATGCACTCAACTCGGACTCAGCATGTGCAACCTCGGATGTAACAACCGAAATTCAAGAAAGTCAACTCCAACGACTTAAAACCTTTGGTTGGTATCGCTCACAGTGTATGAATTCATTTTTCTACTAATGAAGTCATTTTCTGCAGCATGAAGTGATAACACTTCTCCTATGATGGGACGAGCTCCGCGCTCTTGTCATATGCGGGTTGCCAGCACATCTCCCGCAACGAAACAAGCTTCGCGCTCTCATCACACATGCGGGATGCTAGTGAAGCATGGGGTTGAGTAATGGGCTCGTCCCCACTCGTAAACTCTTGCACGACCGATTCGCCATGAGATCGAGGCTTTAGGCTAGGGTCCCTAGCCAAACATACTTGTAAACTCTTGTCTCAATCTCCATCAGCAAAACACTAGTGAATCGAGGGATCGAGTCATGGGCCTGTCCCCAGTTGTAAACCTTTGCACGACTAATTTTCCACGAGGTCGAGACTCTAGGTTAGGGCCTCAGCAGAGCATACTCATAAACCCTCTCAATCTTCATCAGCAAAATGCTAGCGAATCGCTGGGTCGAGTTTAGGGCCCTTGCCTGCTTGTAAATCCTCACACCGATTCGCCCACCAGGATACCAACGAATCACGGGGTTGAAACCTAGGCTCTCGCCCACTTCTAAACCCCCGCACAATGATTCTCTATTAGGTCGAGGCTGGAGGCTAGGGCCCTAGCCCGAGCATATTCATAAACCCTCTCCATTTCCATCAGCAAAACGTCAGCAAATCGCGGGGTCGAGTTTAGGGCCATTGCTTGCTCGTAAACTCTCGCACGCCAATTCGCCTGCTAGGATGCTAATGAATCACAGGGTTGAGTTTAGGGCCCTTGCCTGCTTGTAAACCCTCGCATGCCGATTCGCTCGTCTCTATCTCCCACCACCTTAAGACTTCGCGTTCTCATGCTCACGGGGGAGTCTATCTCCCGCCATGCTCGCCAGGTATAGGGCTTTTGCCCTCTTGTAAACCTTCGTACACCGATTCATTCATCCATTTCCCGCCACGCTCTTGCTTCGCGTTCTCATGCTAATAGTCCAGTCAGTGTCCTGCCACGCTCACGGTCTAGCCCGTCTCCGGCCAAGCTCGCGCTTCGCGTTCTCATGCTTGTAGTTGAGTCTGTCTCCCGCCACGCTCATGATTGAGCCTGTCTCCCGCCACACTCGCGCTTCGCATTCTCATGCTCGCGGTAGAGCCCATCTCTCGCCATACTCGCATTTCGTGTTTTCACGCTCGTGATTGAGCTCATCTCCCACCACATTTGTGCTTCGCATTCTCATGCTCGCGGTCAAGCTTATCTCTTATCACGCTCGCGCTTTGCGTTCTCATGCTCGCAGTTTAGCCTTTCTCCCGCCACGCTCATGCTTCGCATTTTCATGCTTGGGGTAGAGCCTATCTCCCGCTTTAACCTTGCCCCGTGCTAGCACTTTACACAATCAGGAGTTTTGTAATATCAACACATTACAACATTCTCTTAATAAATATTTGTCGCGTGTTTTTACTTTTTCTCACCTGAGATTCAGAAAACAAACTGTTGCTTTCTCGAAATTTGGGAAGCAAAATGCCAAGATAGAATTCTCACCAAAGTGTCTTTGCTAAGAATTTGCGGGGTACTGTACGGGAGGAAACATAAAGTCAACAGCCCAGCCAAACACTTATTACACCTAAGGACAAAAGCAAACAAGATTTGACTAGGGATGATGGAAGCTGTCAGAGGAATAAAGGAAGAATGTAAAAGATAGGCAATGTGCAAATGGAAAAACTGGAAAGTGATGGAAAGAAGGCGCACTAAATGGGAAAGAACCTAATACACGCAAAATAAATAAAGATCATATTGTAGGTTAGGTAAAGAGCCTATAAAAGGGCCTTAAAATGAATGACTGGGGGTCGGCATAATCTTCTTCAACTTATTTTTCTTCCACAAACTCTGATTCTCCTGCGCGTATACTTCATTGGACAAATTTTTCCCATAATCATCTATGCATTTTTCTTGTACAGTGAGATATGAGAGACTGTAAAAATACTCATTATAGTGAATTCTCCACCCCAAACGTCCAGAGATGTAGGCCTTATGCTGCTTACTGTACAAGAAATTTTCGTTGCAGCTCTTTTTAATTGAGGGCCATGATCACTTGGGTTGAGCTATGAGATGAAACGTTTGCATTTGGATATTTTGGTCTTTTCATGTATGTGAGTTAATTTGTATATTTATTTTGTGAAAGTATCATGTTGAGATATGTTTAACTTTTTTATGAGAAGTTAAGAAAATAATATAAAATTCTCAGAGCTGAAAGTATATGATTCAGCTTCATTCCCTCCTCTAGCCAATCCTTCCGTCCTCCACAGTGATTCTGTCTGAGACCAGTTTCAAATCCTCCTGGGTGTTCGAACATCAAAGGAATATTTTCTCGTCTTCTCCTTATGAGTTTATAATGATTTGGTACTAATTTTTTTTTGGCATTTATTTTTCTAATAAACTATTGATCAAAATATTTTTTCGAAACATACCTCTCTTTGGTTCTAGAAAAATCAACTCTATAAAGGTTTAGACCTTGATTGAGGGTCAGACTTTGCATCTTTGGTCCAAAGGAATAAATAGGTCAAAGTTATAGGTTGTTCTTAACATCTTTTATTACTCCTCCTTACAAAAAAATAAAAAATTAAATTTAGAATTCTCTAACTTATTTTTTTAGGTGATTCAAGTTACAGTTACTTCCAAAATTTTCTTTAGGAAATTCAAATTACATTTCTAGAATTTTTATAAAAACGAGAGAAAAAAGAATAGTTGAGAAGTGAGGCCAGAAAGTACATGCAGTTGGTGTTCCTTTTTACAAATCTTTGTCCAATTTCGAAGAGAAAAGAGAATACTTGAGAGAGAGAGAGAGAGAGAGAGAGAGAGAGAGAGAGAGAGAGAGAGAGAGAGAGAGAGAGAGAGAGAGAGAAATTTTCAGTGAAAAATACTAGGGTTTTTGAAGGAAGGGAATCAAGAGGAGATGAGAAGAAATTTGGGGATGAAACAATGTGTTCCATTTAGATGAAACGATTCATTTCATTTCGTGCGTGGATTACACTCAGATTTATTCTTCTTTGCCTGTGATCAAACAACATAAATTAAAACTATAGTGCGTTGGTAGTTTTTTAATAATATTTATATTATTTCTTACCGTTGCTTTATTTCACTTTAAATACTAGCATTAGTGTCTTCTACCGTTGTGTTTTAGTGGGCATAAGTAGCTGTTTGCTGAAGTTGTTAACATTTCTTTTAATTATAAGATATATTTTTAGAAAAATAAAATATATGTATATCTGTGTGTGAATTTAGGCTTGGTTTGTTTTTTGAGATGAGATGAGATGAAAGTTTAAAAAAAAAATATTACTGTAGTATATTTTTTAAATATTAATTTTATTTTGGAATTTGAAAAAGTTGTTTTGGTATTTGAAAAAGTTGAATTGTTTATTTTATTTTGTATGAAAATTTGAAAAAATATAATGATAAATTTGAGATGAGATAAAATTAGATAATTTGAGAAAACAAACAAGATCGTCTTTGGGACGTGGGAAGCAACAAAAATTTTATAAAAAAATGAGATAAACAATTAGTTTAATGATCAATATATATTTTTTAGAGAGGTATTTTTGTGCCTCAATTAAATTGATGTCATTTAAATATTATTTTATTATAACTTTATTATATTATTATGCATTCACTAACATAATAGTTGGATTTGCCAAACCATATTCTGCTCGGGCCATGAGAGCAAAATTATGTTTGTCTCTATTTATCAGTTTATTTATTTTTGTTGGTTTTTGGAATTTGAGGCAATGGGTATCTTCAAGGGCTGTACGTAGCACACGATGTGGAGCAGTTGGCATTCACGTAACTATCAAGTGGTTAATGTTGATGCCATAAAAATTGGTCAACAGGCCAGGGCAGGAAAATGAGTCATTCCCGGCCCACTGGAGCGAGTTGAGCTTCATTGGATGTCGTTTAGGCCCCCGGTAAGATTCCAGTGTGGCCATATGTACGCGGATAGTAGATAAATAAATAGAGAAATACAGTATTTACTTAGTTCGGCATAAGACCTACGTCCACGGGGGTTTGAGGACGGGAATTCACTATAATGAATATTTTTACAGTCTCTCAAGGCTCTCACTGTACATGAATAATATACATAATTCTACTGGTATGAGCTATTGGGTTCATCTGAGAAGACAAAGCAGGCGATCCGAGAGAAGAGAGGAATTGTTGTCTAGCCAGAGAGCCATCGATCCTTTGATATTCTGATGGTTGCCTTTTTATAGACTCTTTAGTTTACAGTGGTTGGATTTTCTTCCTTGCATATGTCAGTTGGTCTTTATCCTCTACCGTTCACTTCATTTTGTTGGCACACTTCCCTATGCACCTGCTAGCCCTCATATTTGTCCTCTAGTGTACTATATAATAGGCCTGTGCTCTATTGAGATATTTCACCCTCACAGAATCTCGCAAATTCTTACCAAAGACACTTTGGTGGGAATTCTAAAATATTTTAAAACTGAGAAGGTGGTGGTTTGTCTTCCAATCCTGAGATAAGAAAGATATAATAACATGTAATACATATTTTATCAAGTGAATGGTATTTTAAAGCTTCCGATGCAATGTGCAAGTAGTCACTGGTAGGCAAATCAGCGTGCAATGGTTTATGACCCCGCGATCCACAAGCGGTCATTGGCGAGAAACCAGGCGTGCGAGGATTTACGCGCAAGCTTAGACCCGAGACTCAACCCTGCGATTCGCAAGCATCAAAGATGAGGCTTGTCGAGTGTGCTTGCTAGGCGGATCGCAAGCCTCGAGCCTATCATGGATGTGAGGACTTGACGAGTACACTTGGGTACTGGACCTCAAGCCTCGAGCCCTTGACGAACGAATCGTTGGGCTGGTCATGGGTGGCCAGACGATCCCGTGACTAAATCTGGTCCCGTATGACAAGTGGTGTGCTTCAGCTTTGAGCTGCAAAATAAATAACTTTGTTAATAGAAATATGAATTCACATGCCGCTGAGCCCGATTGCTGAGTCCGAATTTGCATGTGCACAATCGGAATATAAAATTTGTCAAAATTGGTTCTATAGTGTTGTTGCATTTCCAGTCCTCGTGATCTGAGGCGGCGAATGACCTGTCCAAAATAAAAATAAAAAAAATAGGCGAGTTCCGAATGAGACACTTGCTGTAGGTAAATTCTTGAATGTTTCCGAGCGAATAAGGCGTGCTGTATGAGCGTCCTTGCGATGGGCGAGCATGGTGTGTGATGATCTGTGGCGAGCAACGTGTTATGTGCCGTGGGTTAGACGAGTATGTATAGCGAGTCTGCAAATTGGTTCCGTGAATTTTCATGTTATGATGGCGTTAGGCGAGGGATTATGTGTGTAGTGATTTGATGAGGTCACGTGTGGGAGTTCAAGTGAAGTTCCTGTACAAGATCCCGTCCGTGAGTGAAGGTTGGCGAGCTGCGCTGTGAATGGTGAGCCCATGCAAATTGGCGAGTCGAGGGGGAGTTCGCTGGCGGGTCATGCATGGTGCCCGTGAGGTGAGGGAGAAAGGGTGTACTGGGCGAGGAGGCGAGCTGGCGGGCATGGCAAGACCGTAGGCGAGCTAGCTGGGCGAACCCACGTTGCCATGGGCGAGCTGTGAAGAATATATGGCAAGCTGAGTGAGTTGATGATGGTGGTCTAGGCGAGCATGGTGCTCACTGGTGAGTTGTGGGCGAGCGCCCAAGAAGTGGCGGGGGTTGAGGGAGGCATGAGTGAGCATAAGGTGAGTCAAGGCTACCATGGTCTGGAGGTACCCTCTATAATGTGGCGAGGGTGAGAGGCGAGTGGTTTGGGTGGTGAGCTCGCCGGCGAGCCACAGTGAGGTCGGCGAGCATGCATGGCGAGCTCGTTTGGCAAGCATGCATGACGAGCTGGGTCTGGCGATCATGCATGGGCGAGCTGGGTCTGGCGATCATGCATGGGCGAGCTGGGTTTGGCGATCATGCATGGGCGAGCTGGGTCTGGTGATCTGTTGGCAAGCTGTGCGGTGAGGTGGTCCGTGAGTGAACCCTGCAGTGAGCTGGGTGAATGGAGGCTTACCAAATTTTGATGGGGCTGAATGTGCTCTTGGAGCACTGTTCACGGCCACCTCGGTGGGGGCTGTGGTCTTCGGCAGGTGGATGTCTGTCGGAGACAGAAAATCCCGCTGGTCACGGAGGTGACTGCCAGTGGTCGCTCCGTGAATGGGCCATGGGACTAGCCTTGTCCTGTGGGTGCACGGCAGGCGTGCATGCATGCCCGTGCCACTGGTCGCGGGCCCGCTACGATGGTGGACCTAGAAAATTCCTGCGGTCACAATGGGATTGCCGGCGGAGCTCCACGACTCGCGGCGGAGCGCCGCGAGTCCCTGGGCGCCCGTCCATAAGAAACTGGGCACGACACCCTGTCGTGCCCGTGTACTGTGCATGGCACTGTACAGTGCCATGCACACATGACCGCACTGTGCACTTAAGTGCACGGTGCTTTCCCAAGTCTAGTGCACGTGGTCTGTCTGTATGTACTGTGCTGTGAGTGTGCTCGCCTGGCTTTTATTTGGCGGGCTTGTGTACATGTGCTATTTTTGCAAGATAAAAATAATAATTGGCGAGTGTAGTGTCCATGAGAAAATACTAAGTGTTATACATAAAAGATATGAGGATAACAAATCTTTCTTTTAGGCGAGATATTTTCTCATATTTGCTTGATATTATACAAAAATAGCACAATTAAGAATACTCATTTGAGGACATCATTTGCATGTCCGATAAGTCGTCCAATGTCTCAGAAAATCATTATTTTCCTACCCCTGGTCTAAGAATCCTACAGACGGTGCTAACTGTTGATGCCATAAAAATCGGTCAATAGGTCAGGGCAGGAGAATGTGTCATTCCCGGCCCACTGGAGCGAGTTGGGCTTCATTGGGTGTCGTTTGGGGCCTCCAATGAGATTCCGGTGCGGTTATATGTACATGGATAGTAGATAAATAAATAGAGAAACACAGTATTTACGTAGTTTGGCGTAAAGGCTACGTCCACGGGGGTTTGGGAAGGGAATTCACTATAATGAATATTTTTACAGTCTTTCAGGGCTCTCACTGTACATGAATAATATACATAATTATACTAGTATGAGCTATTGGGTTTATCTGAGAATACGAAGCAGGCGATCCAAGAGAAGATATGAATTGTTATCCAGCCAGAGAGCCATCGATCCTTTGATATTCTGATGGTTGCCTTTTTATAGATCCTTTAGTCTACAGTGGTTGGATTTTCTTACTTGCGTGTGTCAGTTGATTTCTATCCTCTACTGTTCATTTCATTTTATTGGCATACTTTTCCATGCACCTACTATCCCTCATATTTGTTCTCTAATGTACTATAAAATAAGCTTGTACTCTATTAAGATATTTCACTCTCACAGTTAATGCACAAGAATCCGAGCGTTTAGGTATCAAAGATGGGTGGGGGTGGAGTCGAATATTTCCTCTAATTAATTGAAGGTCATTCAATCTCACAATTAGTTATTTTATATGGTCACAATTATTTGTCACTATTGTATTTTATTGTTTCTTTTTTTATTTTGTAGGAAAATCCACATCATGCTATGCACTCGAAGGTTCCATCAATTGTCTTTCTAATCTTTCACAATATCGTATATAGAAGCTGGGCAAAAACATTTCGATCATCCATTTTTACTTTTTTTTTAAAATTCTATTATTTGTCAACAGCCTATATATAATATAAGACTTTATTCAAAGCTAGATATAGAATAAATCATAACTTGGATAACGAGTTAAGATAATTTACGAATAGTATAAAATATTTGAGTTGAGATCACTAAGAAATAGTTTAGATAAAATGTTTTATGAGATTTTAGAAAAAGAGAAAAAAAAATGTTAAATAAAAAAACTATAAAGTTAAAATATTATCAACATATTTTTTTAATATTATTTTTATTTTAAAATTTGAAGAACTTAAATTAATTTTATGTTTTGTGTGAAAGTTTATAAAATTTGTAATAATTATATAATGATTAAATAAGAAATAAAAAATTGTTTGTGTTTATAATATTTGGATATGAGTAGTACTAAATGTACTTAAAGTTTTACTTATGATTTTAATTACCAGATTTATTTTAGTAATCTTCTTTTTAAATTTCAAATTTTATAGTTCTCAACATATCAATAATTGATATGTGTAGAGTAAATTTTTTGTAAGTATATTTAATATTTTTTTATTAAAATACTAAAATAACATATAATAAGATAAAATAAAATAAAATAAAATAGAAGCATCTCTATGTACAAACAAGACTAATAAAAACAAATAAATGTGTGAGTATGAAGTGTTAAAAAGTTAAATTAATTGATGAGGAATGTATATATGTATGTATGAGGTAGCATAATAACTTAATCTGAATGCAGAAGAATGTGAGATCGGACGGCAAAATGGAGAGTAATTTATAGTAACAATCAATGCAACCCGAATGGTACCAAATGGCACAATTTGCTCAAGACAAAACAAAGGCATGCATGTTGTTATACTCGGTCGACCGATGCAGCACTAACATGCACTATTTTTTATTCTTATTTTTTTAATATTAAAAAAACACATGCATGAGTCTGATAAGTACAACGTATAGTACTTTTTCCCAGGAGGCATTGTGGTCAAAAAAATTATGGACATGGTGACAAAAGCTTTTTTCTCACCAATTTCGTTCGTGACATACTCGTGGAATATTATAACCGGCGAAGAAAGTATTTTTCCTTCAAAAGGATTACTCATGGGAAAAAATCAACAACATCATCGGATAAAACATCCAAAATTTCGTGACAAATAGATGTAAACATTGCCTTTCTTTCCCATCATCTGAAGTGGTGGAAGATAGCTCTACCCATGTTCAGTATCGTGGAAAACAGTTGCAGATCACTATCGTTTGGCCATGAACAATAATTGTGGCAATTATTCTTCTTTTCACATCCAGATTTCATGGGAATCAACCAAAAGTCACTGAATTCTGAGGCCAACTGTGCAAAATAAGTATTTTCCCCCAGCTAATTTACTCTTCTTAAAGAGTCTTTACCCACAAAACTTGCTTATATAAACTGCTAGTTTTCCCACAAAATTTTGCAATCAAATTACTATAATATCACTGTATTGAAGGCACATAATATTAATTGACCATTTGTAAAATATCAGATATACGACAATGCTCAACTAAACAATAACATTCTATTCACTTAATAAAACGAACACCTGAAGAGCTTTAAGAAAGAAATTCAGAAATGTAAATTATATGTGTCAGACTAGTTTTGCACATTTTTCACTGGCCAGTCAACCAAGGTCTGCTACTTTACTGCAATGTTTGCAAATAAGGGAGTACAGGAGGGAAGCCAACATGGTCCATAATGTTCATAACAAAATCCTTGTGCCTAACAATATTTATACATTTTTCCAGTTCTAGAGACATTACTTAAAACACAAATTACTGCTGCTCTTGTGTGCTCCAATTCATGTAGTGATCCATGAATTGGTTGTTGATCATCTCCATTCATAGTTGGTCACAAAACCTCTCAATCCAGAAATATTAGGGGCTCATAATTACTTGAAAAAAACAACTATATTAACCATTTTTGTGTCAAATTTCTTATAGAGCAGTAGGATATATGCTTACAATTAGAAGGAAAAATGATATAAGTTCCGATGTAATTCAGTCACCGTCAAATCCCAAGCGGGGGCTGGGGGCACTGCAAGCGATAGTATTAGAGCAATTTACATCTTTGGATAAACCCAAATTTTGTCCTTTGAAATTTTATGGTACCAAGTTGGACTTTAATCTTATAGTTATATGCTTTGATTTTATAGCTATAGGCTTGAATCTTTGAAATAATTGGATCTAGTTGGATAACACGTGAAAACTTGTGGATGCGATGGAATAGAAGCCGTAGTTTTTCATTAAGGAAGCTTGACTCACAACTAACTTTGTACCTTTAAGGAGAAAAGGGGAAGCAATGGTGTGGAATCATTGAGATGATACTTCTTTAAGGCATAGGGAGCAAGACGCTAGGAACTAACCTTTGGAAGGAGGTCAGGCTATTGCGAAAGGTATATGCTAGATGACGGAAGTAGTAAGAAATCAGATGGAGAAAGGTCAAAATGTTCGACAAGAACCCCCTAGGGGAGAGACTCGGGGATGTCCGTTTGAGAAATTCTTGGTCAGTCGTTATCCAAACCTTATTGGAACAGAAGGAGCCTTAAGGGCCAATAAGTGGCTTCTAAATTTAGTATGCTGGGAATTTGTTACAAGGAGAGGCTAGCATATTGTGGGACACTAAGCGACAATTGTAAGAGTAGAATATTCTACCCTCTTGGATATTCCTTCAAATTTGATGGGTTACTATTCGAAAGTTAAATCAAAAGTACTTTTATTTTATTCTCCAAATTTTTGATCAAATATGACGAAAACATTTTTGATGAGTCAAATGTAGGATTATTTTGGTGTTAGCTTTCCATCAAACTTGTATTTTTTTTTATCAAATTTTGATGATTTCTTTGATGAGTACAATGTTAGTGCTCTAAAACCCAGATCAATCATCCCATTATCTTCCATAAACTTAGAGAGACCAGATTTTAAAGAAGAAGACGCAAAGGGCTTTTGCCCTTGTTTTTAAGGCTGCCTAAGGATAACATTTAAATCACCAATTACCAGAGTAGGACCCCCAAACAGATTGATGTATTTATCTAAATCCCAAAACTTCCATTTCAATTGAATAGCAGCAGGACAATAAGTTAAGCAAAGCAACCAAGGAGCAAGCTCATGACACAGGTAGACTAACATAACTATTATATTAGTATCACTATAAAGAAGTTTCAGATCTAGATCCGACTTTCACAAAAACAAAAGACCACCCCAATTGGTAGCAGGTGGTTTACATAGATACAAATCAAAACCAAGTCTGTTGATAGCAGTAACAACCTTATCTAAGTTTAAGAGAGTTTCTGAAAGAAAGACAGCGTCAGGCTTTTGGGATTTGATGGTAGCTCGCAAGCTTCGGATTGCGTGGAAACAAGTTATTCCCCTACAATTCCAAGAAAGAAATCTCATACCTGGGGGTAGCAGTTTTGGTCCTGCCTCGTCGGCCTTTTCTGGAATTGAGAAAAGCTATAGAGTTTATGTTGGGGAGTAGTTACTAGCATGAATATCTCCCAGCCTTAAGTATGGAGAGCACCTAGGTTTCTTGCCACCTCTGATCACTGATTCTTTTCGTTTCTCTTTGCCTTCAGCATTTGCCTTTTTATCAGTAGGTTGAATCTCCGTGTTGTTTGCTGCTGACCCCTGCTTGCCTTTTCCATTTGACTTTGATGACTGCCTAGAGGTTACCTCGTGATGAGAAGTGTCACAAAGTTCATCAGATTCCATGGTTGAGGGAGGTGGGGTTAGGGTTCAATGAGCTTACTAATGTATGGTCTTGGGCTTGTAATTTCAAAAACTTGCTTTGTCTCGTAAACTGCAACTCCCCAAAAGTCATGCATTTTTATATCTACTTCCTAAAACACCCTCTCCTTAGGTGGAATTTATATCAAGTCCAGTTTGGTTTTGTGATGGTTTTATTTTTTAAAAATTTATAACTTATAGAGAAAATAAATAAAGATTTGGAATTATATTTTTAATAATAATACATATTCTTTTAAAGTATGAATTACGAAAGTGAATAATAAGTGCAAAATATTATTTTTAACCCCTTCATAAGGAAACTAGTTAAGTATATTTTTTAAAATAAAACTCATTGTTTATTTTTAAATAGATCTTTTATATAATTAGTAAATGAATATTATAATCAATTATAATGTGTAGGGAATCGGGCAACAAATGTATATATGTGTTTATTTTGTATACATGATTATAACTCCTGTAAAACATTTCATCCTAAGGGCCATATAACCTCTTGGGAGGGACCACACAAATAGAGTAAAAGAAAGGACTATTCTTTATAACTAATAATCATGCTTACCTTAACAATTAGAAGTCCTTTGAAAGGAGGATCTTAAATACAGTTGGGATTTCCCTTCTCTCTCTCCTCTATGCAATTTTCTCCTAGCTGCTAGGGTTTCCTAAAGCTTCGTCGGCGTGAGGGGGAATAGAGCTAGAGCTCCATTCCTTCTCCCTTCTCTTCCTTTCCCTTATTTCTTTCTTTCTTTCCCAGCCACCTCTTTTGGTATCGTTGGTTATGGTGGTTTCAAGTGTTTTGGAGGCTGGTTTTGCAGGTTTGAAGGGTTTGGTCGCCCTAAGGCCACCACGTGCGGTGTCGCCGTTCTCCTTATCTGCCGATCGTGTCGTTGCCCGGGATTTTTTGCTGAACGAAAAATCGTGTGTTCCTCACGCGCGAGGTCTAAAAGCTTTCTGTGTCTTGCCTTTGGTGAATTCTTCTCGTCGACAGTGGCATAGAGTGGATCCGGGGCATTATAGCTCCCTAGTTCCTGTGGTGGCTCACTTTTAGAGTGGCGCGAGTTGTCAACATGCCACCACAAACAGCCTTATGTAGTAGTTTTCATTTCTGTTGTGATTTTTTATTTGTTTAGTTGGTTTTGTATATATTGTTTATATAAAGAAAGTTTTCATATTTGAGAAATAGTCTTCCGGACTTTAAGTTCATAGAGTTGTAGTTTTCTCCTTTTTTTGAGGAGAAACTTTAGTAAATGCCTCCTCTAGAGACAATGTTTGGTCTCTCAGTTTTGTCTGAGAGAATTAAAAGTTCTGTGCCTTCATATGTTTTTAGTTGATTTGTAAACTGAGCTTCTTTAGTCCTTATAGGTCACATTGTAAATTTCAATTTTTGGTTGAAATGAAAGTATACTATTTCTCGAAAGTTTTCTCCTCCTTTTGAAGAGAAACTTTAGAAAATGTCTCTTCTAGAGATAATGTTTGGTCTCTCAGTTTTGTTTGAAAGAATTAGAAGTTTTGTGTCTTCATATATTTTTAGTTGATTTGTAAACTGAGCTTCCTTAGTCCTTATAGGTCACATTGTAAATTTCAATTTCTGGTTGAAATGAAAGTATACTATTTCTCAAAAAAAAGAAAAAGTCCCTTGAAAACCAATGGGATATTAATGGCATTCGTCAAATAAGAACTGAAAACCAATCGCATATTAACTTGGTAACAAATATTGCTACATAGATTTAGATAAACAAGTGAACATGCAAAAATCATGAAAAACATGAAAGTTTGGTTAGGAGACATATTAGAGAAGTATAATTCATGAAAATAAATTATGAAATAAATGCTAAGATAGCCATGAAGAGGTTTGCATATTGACTTCAGTAACAAAAACTGAAACATAGATAAGAAAAATAATCCAACCTTGAGAAAGCTATTTCAAAGTAAAATTTTCATAACATGTTATATTAGAGAGAATAAGTAATTCCATTAAGAAAAATATTGTTACATTAAAAAATAATTGCATGTCAACCACCTAAGAAAATTTAAGTGGAAGCTCCACGAAGTTTAAATAAATAGATTTCATAAAAAAAATAATTTGATAAGTCAAAAATGTGGGGTGTAACATGAGGACTTCTCAGGAGGTCATCCATCTTAATATTATTCTTGTCCAAGCATGCTTAACTACGAAATTCTAATAAGATCTGGTGCATTAGTGTTGGACTTATTGGTAAATATTGCACCCAAAATCGATTTTATAAAATTTCAATGTCATTTTAGCAAGGCAACAATATTTCACCAAGGCAACAATTGTAATAGCAACATAAATGTACCCTCCTCTTAGCTCCCATATGATGTCTCCAAATCTCACACATCACTCTTTTGCCACTCTATGTTTTTACTTTAACGGACATATTGGGTGAAGGTTACTGTAACATCCATTAAAAGAGAGGATTTGTGAGAATTGGGAGGGATATCATTACTTGAGCAACAATTCACTTTGTTCAAGTAATGCATCAAAACAGAGCAATTGATGATATCGGTTACTGAAGCATCCATTAAAGGAGAGAATTTGTGAGAATTGGGAGTTGCGGTTAATATATATCCATATATTTTCAAAATAATTAAAACCACAATATAAACATGTATATTCATAAACAACAAATTTTTATTTTAAAATAAATGAAACCACAAAACATCCATCTTTATTATTCATAGCATAATAAATTAATTGAATTAAAGTAAGATGGGATGAGATGGAATGAAAACTATATGAGAACTGTATTATGCATTATAATAAATTATAATGCGGTTCTTGTTGTTAAGTAAAATAGATCAATTTTACTAAATTGATGATATCTGCTATGAGATTATATGGATATTCATAGTTTTATGTTACATGTATATTTCCCCGAATGCCGTATGTATTTGTTATTCAGAAATAATTGAGGCAACCGAGCGGGGGCTCCCTTGTAGCATCGTGTCCGACGTGGCATTATAACGAATGACGCCATTTCGGTTTCTTATCAACCACAAGCGCCGACTTCGTCTGAGGCTTCTGTAGTTTATCTAGTCTTTTTTATCGATGATATCTCGAGTATAATAAGAGTTTTCAATCTGTATTATCTTCGGTTTTGGTTGATGCTCGACTTTTGCCTCGTCAGCCATGGATTGATAGCGAGAGTTGCACCGGGGTTGACCCCTTTTAGAGAGATGCCGACCTTCCTTGAGCTGGCACCTACCAGAGAGTGCAAAAGATGGCGGCGACCAGAATTTGCAAAAGATGGCGACGACCAAGAGTTTTGCTAGGCACAGTCAAGATGTGCAAACGGATACAATCGAACCATACATAAAAGTAATAAATAAATAAAAATTACAAAAGCAGATGTATTTCCTTCAGTCCTTCTCTTTCTTCTTCGTTTCTTTTTTTCTCAGCTTTTTTTTTTTCTTGTTTGTCTTCTGGGCTATAACTTTTTTTGATTATTTTGTCTAGACTATTTTGTATTTTTTGTCCAGGATTTTTGAATAAATTCGTTTGTTGGGTAAATTATTATTTTTCCTTCTTCATACATTAACCCGTTTTCTCATTTGTGGCTGAGTAAGCGAAAAGACAGAGAGATAGTCTTAGCTTCATTTCGTTGGTGAAGAGTAATTGATCAGAAACAGAGAGACGGGCACTTTAAGAAACAATGGCAGAATTCTGTAAAAATCTGGTTTAATCAACCACCTTGAAAAAATAGAAAATAATTGCTTGCCATAAGAAGAATGTCAAAATTTTCCTCCGTCCAACTTCTAGGCCTCTTTTTCCTATTGTACATGAGCAGACATTGATGAAGTTTTGCAGGTGATTTTCTAGATCAGGACTCACCTTCTTCATTAAAGTAGAGTCTTCTCCAAAGATGAGTATTAGTACAGCTAGAGATCCTTCTTTGATGACTTTGTTGCCGAATAGAATAGGGAGTCTCGCCCTTCAAGCTTAACTTTTCAACAAATTCAAAGGAACATACTTCAACATTTTACTCTTATTTATTTATTTTACATCCAGTGGTCGGAAGGGAGGAAAACTAATGGGTGTCAACTGTTACCTTTTTATCAAAAGGCGTGTCGACTATACAACGTTTACATCATACGCTTGCAACAAGTTTTTCTCCTCTAAAAGAGAAGAAGAAGATAGGGGCATGGGTGGATGGAGCAGACTTTCCCTCATTTCTTTCTAAATGATGCCTTTTTTTATTTTTCTAGAAAATATATATGCAATTGTGAATTGAGATACTATCACATAATTATTTTGAAAAAGTGAATAAAACATGTATCCTACATGAAAAAAGTTAATTTTTTTATTAGTGAACTATACTATTTTTCAAAATAATTATGCAATAATTATAAACTGTATGTAAAATTATTCTTTTTCTTAATAATAAATCCGCTGACGTGTTATGTTGATGCTGCAAAAGGTATGCTGATGCTGCAAAAGGTGCGCAGCGATTGCCTCTAGGAACTCCTTTTATTATGTTGTTTTCTGCTGTAAGCCACCGAGTATTTATTATTTAGTTTTGGTTTTCGAAAGAGCAATGTTAAGGTTATATGGCTTTGTGGATCTTTTATGGAATTGATGATGTAGTAAAAATGTAACATCAATTAAAATAGTAAATTAAAGAATGTGTAAAAATAATTTTGTTATATGGCATGTATTCAAAAGGTACACAAGTCGTATACAAATAATATTTCTCTTTTCGAAATCCCCAACAAGAAGTCTGTTATCTTAGAGTATTTTTATTGGATTTGGCTGTTTTCGCATTGGATTGGCTGAGAATTTGGACAATAAAGCTTATTTTAGATCTATATTGGATTATTCAAAAACTAAATAATTTGGCGGAAATGAACAGCAGAGGTAAAACATTTGTCAAATATAGCCGGTCTAGTAAAAAGGCCAAATTCTTATTTGATTCATTTTTCTCCACTCTCTTTCCTACTTTATTTTCTCTTTCCTTTTCTAGTTTAATTTTTTTAACTCATAATTTAATTAAAATATGACTATTAATTAACATATAATAGATAGAATAGTCAAATATGATAAAGTTAATAGAATAGTCAAATAGAATAAAATTAATTAATTTAATAATTACAAATAATTAAATATTTTTTTAATTAGTAATTACTTATTATTATCTATTTTCATAAATGGATAATCCAATGTAGAGATATGTTGCGAATAGTTAAAATCAAATGTTAGTTATATTATTTTATTATTATATTTAAAAAGATAACTATTCTAATATGGTAACTTATATAAATAGAAAGACTAAAAGCTAAAATTTAGATTACATTGATTAAAATTATACTTTAGTAATAGTCAATTCAATGAGAGTACTCTTAGACATTTTTGATTTTGGTTTTTGAAATTCTTATTCAATTTCACAAAATCTTTCATTCAATCTCATCTAATTTATTTTATTAAAAATAAAATAAAATAAAAAGTTAATTTTTTAAAATTTTAAAATAAAATAATATTAAAAATATTTAAATAATATTCTATTTAACTTTTATTTCTCTCATCTAATTTCATTTCATTTACAAAAATAAACATGTTTATTTTTGGAAAACTTCTCAACTTAACTTATCTTATTTTATCTAGTTATTATAATTTTTTTAAAATTTTACACAAAATAATATAGACAACTCAATTTTTTTAAATCTTAAAATAAAAATAATATTAAAAAATATTTTAACAATATTTTATTTAATTTTTAATTTTTATCTCAATTTATTTTATCTTATTTCATCTTATCTATCTCTTCTCGTCTGTCTTTGAAAACAAATTAAGTGAAAATGGCGACGGCACTAACGAGGGGTTCGTTTCCAAAAGATGAAAGTTCCCTCAACAGGACGAGTTAGTATTTTGTATTGTGTTCATGCTTATCGAATGGAACCCGAAACTCCACCCAATAATCGAGGGCGTGATTTTGCAAAAAAGTCATCGCAGACAAGATGTTCACAAGAAATCCTGAACACCGAATCACTAAGTTCCACGTATTATCTAGATGGACTATTGCATTGGATGTACATATGTGTGTATGTGTACTGTTGGCCATTGTATGTGTCATGTGGTTGGAGAAGTTTATGGTGCTGTCATTTTGTTCAAAGATGAGGTGCTTTCCGGTATTTCAAATCGTTAATTTGCCATGATATTTTGCTCTTTTTAGAAGGGTCTACTGTTAGAAACCTAGAATAGTCTGTTTAATTTTCACTCTTTAATTCCTCTAGGACGACAGAGTGTAATCTTAACCAAGATTTTGAATTTCGTTTTGTTTCAATCAGAACGGTTGGAATTTTTTTTTTTTTGGTATAGTATTTAGTAAATTATACTCCATTCTTCTGTTCTGATCCAAATTTCGGCCCGTTCCAATCATTCCGGTTGAATTTCGGCAGTTCCAATCCAAATTCTGGCCATTCAGATCCTTATTTCGTTTTGGACTATTTTTATAATTTTTTTTGTATTTAAATAACATTTTTAAAAAATTTTAAATTCAGATGGTATTTAATTAATTCTTGAATATAAAATATATTTATATACTTTGTAATTTTAAATATGTTCTTTCTTTTTTTATTAAATATCATTATTTTTTAATATTTTATCTATTATTTTATCTTATTTTATTTGTTTTTGTGTCTCAACTTAAGTTTGTATTTTTTCAACCTCTATTCATTTTATAAATCTTCGATTCTTCCAATATGTACACATATACATAATGTACACTTACATATATATGTGTATATATATATATATTGTATTAATTGTTAGTTTATATATACATCTAAATATTATATATAATATATAATTAATTTCGAAACGGCACACCAGAACGGATCGGTACCGAAATATTTCGTTCTAATGCCTCAACCGAAATGGTCACTGGAACGGAATTCAAAACTTTGATCTCGATTGGAGAAGGTCGATAAATAGGCAATGAATTGGGTGGCATGTTGTTGATGCCCCCAGCCCACGCTTGAGATTTAATGTAAACTGAAGTGTCTGAGACACGTAACATAAGACTATATACCCCTTGTTCATGATAATTATAAAATGTAATGCATCTAATTTACCAGTAATATGTAATAAATATCACAGTAGAAAAGTCTTTTCTAATTAAATAGGCAAAACAATAAAAGAATGTTAAATATCACATGCTATTACTAATACAAATATCCTATAAGATTTATCAAGCAAGTGCACATCAAAAGAAATAGTCATAAATCCTTCAATCTCAAAATCACTGGGGATTTCAAAAGACTTGAACTTAAACATAATTGTCTGATATTCCAAACAAAACCGAATCCTCTTTCCTTAAAATGGGGGTTCAATCTTCACATCCTTTGCCCTAATATGCATTCGGCAAAACTCTACCATGGACTGAAGAAGTTCCGTGATCTCTTGATCTAAGATCTCTAAGTGCTTAGAAAGAGAGGGCTCGGGTTTACTCGTAAAAGCTTTAGGCAAGATCTTCTTCGAAGGAGGTGCATTCCTTATAGGAGGCAGCCTATTGCGCTTCTCTATCTAAACTTGCAATCATTTCTACCACCCCAAGAAAAAAATGGGAGTGAAAACTATCAGAGTGAGATTTTTAGAAATTTCAGTATACATATATATAACATAACATAGGTATTATAGGCATATAAAGGCAAACACAAAATAAATGCATGAACATAAATCATGAGACCTATGACTTCACTTATGCATAATGTAATTTCATGTAAAAACCTTCTTTCTTATTTTGACTTTCTTTAAAATGTACTCATAACATTTCATATATTTTCTTGACATTCATATTATTCATAAGCTCATAGTCTTATTCTTGTCATGACTTTCATACACTTGTATGGATACCTCATGACTCATCTATATACCGTGTGTTTCCCACTAACTACCACATCACTCTACGACTCCTTTAGTCCAGAAGACCACGTCATGTTCATATTCTTATACGGTAGTTCGCTTATTTTGCCTTCACCGTCCTTAGCACCCACTAGTTTTAGGTGCGACCTTGTTCTGGAATCCTTCCATAGGAGCAATTCGAGATTCGTCAACTGTACTTCGTCAACTTAAGGGTTTCACTCGACTTTAGTTACTCTTAAGTGAATATGGAGTTCTACTAGGACATTTTCCCGTCCCAACCTTTGAGGATTTTATAAAACTCTTGACTCATTTTCTTTTTAAAACATTGACCTAAAATCATAAAATTATGTGACATGAACATATATGCAACCCTTGACTTACTTATGCAAAGTATGTAATCATAGACATGTGAAACATACATATACCAATCATAATTTAAGAATATCAGGATATGCAAACATATTTTATTTCATGGAAACATAATCAATTAACCTTAGGAGAATAACAAGTAGCTCGACCAAAACCCTTAAGAGGTTCAAGGCCGAATCTCTCATGCCTCACAATAGATCATTTCCTGACATTTCTTCATACCAACTTAGGCATCCATTTAACATTCATCAAAGAGTATACCTAGGCTATAGTAAGAGCCTAAACCAAAACCCTTATATGACCCATAATATTATTTCCTTTATCAACCATCGCACTTTACTCCAGAACTTCAAAGCATGCATATACTTGAAATATGCATAAAGGTAAATAATGAATTAAATCCATAAATTCCCAAGAAATTCTGTAGAATGATCATACTTATATTCATAAGTCAAAAGCATAATTTTTAACTCAAGATTTAATCATAGACGAAATACATAACTCCATTAAGTAATCATCTCATCTTAACCCAATTATCTTGGCCAAAAGTTACCAAGCCTTACCTCTTCTATATTTCATCAGTAATTACCATAATCCATCAAGGTACTCTAGATTACACCCTGAGATAAAATCTTAACATATTCTTGAGAAAAATAGTAATGATTCAACAAGTAACAAAGAACAATAATAATAGTAAATAAGTTCACACATCATATACAAACAATACAAAAGTTAGGTTAAAAGTAAACTTACAAAAGTTTCAAGAAATACAAGCAAAAAAATCTGAAAATAAATCAAGAGGAAAAATCAAGATTTAACTCAAGAAATTCTAGATCCGAAACCTAGAAAATAGTGGGTATTTGACTTTCAAGAAAATCAGTATTTTTCTTAACAAAAATCCTAGGGTCGAATCTCTCCAAGAGATAAATCCTAGTTTTCATTTTCTTTTTAAAAACATGATTTAATTCATGAAAACTTGATTTTTTCTTGTTTAGAACTCAAGAAAGTCTAGGGTTCCATTTTAGGAAAACTAAACCCTAGCTTTTTACGTGAAGAGTTGTGTGTGTGTGTGAAACCATTAGGGCCAAAAGTTTTGAGTGAAGAAACTCTTTCAAATTCATGTTGCTTTAAAAACAAGATCACATGATACTTACCTTCTGTAGAAGATGTTCCTAAAAGATTCGCGTTGAAAAACATTAAAAAAGATTACAAATGAGTGTATTTGACTAGTAAGAAAATGGAATAAAACAAGAGAGCATGGAAGGAAACTCTTAGCCGAAATCTCCGAGAAAGGAAGAGCCAAAATGGTAGGGGAAAAGCCTCCTAACATTTTGACACTCCCTTTTTATAGTTCCTCCATTTTCCAAGCATGCTCTAGTGTATGTGTGACACGTGTCAGTTTATTCTTATTTCTTCCTTGAATGATGAGATTGCATGGGAAAACCAAAGGTCAGATTTCGGCTTCTTCTCTCTCTCTCCAAATCTGAAATCCAATCTTCACAAAGTTTCTATTTTATCCCTAAACTCAAACTTAAAACAAACACCTAAAAATGGTTCTTTGGGTATCTCACATAACCCTAACCTCTTAGCTTGATACTTGGCATGAGGAGGGTGTGGGTAACTTGTCATTTTCAAGATGAACTCTTCCACTCCTATACTCTTCTCTCTCTCACACACCTATCCAAGCCTATTTTCCCACAAAATCTTATCTTTTTTGTCTTCTCCATATAAGAAACTTTTTGGGAGAACAAAAGATCTTTTGTCTTACCTTGCCACTTGTTTAAAGGAATTCCAAAAGTTCCTAGGCGCCTAACACTATGGCATGGCCGACCACTTGATTTCTTTTGGGGTTTTGGGCTTTGTTCCAACTCTTAGGCCAAATTTCACTACACTTCAAATAAGATAAAAAGATCCAAATCTACCAACTTAGAATTTTTTTCAAAAAGACTTTCTCTCTCTTTCTCTTCTCTTTTTCTTCTCTTCCTTTTTTTTTTCTTTCTAAAGGCTCAAAATACTTCAAAATAAATAAAAGATTACTAATCCAATCTTAACATGGATAAATGGTTTTCTCCCGAAAGTTCGGGATGCACACATGTGAAATGTTATTTAAAGACTTTTTAATCATTTTTTTCTATAATTTCATGACATGGCATGTAACATCATGACCTTAAATTTAGAATTTATTCCTCCTTTTTATCTATTTGTTTTATCTGCTATTTTATTTTTATTATTAATATTAATATGATCCTTACATTTTTAAATATTATTATCAATCTATCAGTTGCTAAGTATTTTTTTCAAAGTGCAAACGTTATCCCTCTCAATTTGTCAGCTTGTATAAACACCTATTCCCGAATTTTACTCAACTACCGGAAGATCAGAATCCTTGTAAAACCCATTTGAAATCCGAATCCCCAGCACTTAGTATCCTTACAGATTGGAAAAAAAAAATATTTATATATATATACACTTCGGATTTAGTTTAATCCCTATTAAACGATAAACACCCAACTCACTTTCACCGTTTTAGCTTACCGCAATAATCAGTAGAATCAAAATTTAATT
Source organism: Platycarya longipes (assembly GCA_036559045.1). Classification (NCBI taxonomy): domain Eukaryota; kingdom Viridiplantae; phylum Streptophyta; class Magnoliopsida; order Fagales; family Juglandaceae; genus Platycarya; species Platycarya longipes. The sequence continues at coordinate 27,903,367 of CM071800.1, read as the reverse complement.
TCAAACCAATCCAATCAAAATTCAAATCCTAAAAATCTTCACATAACCTATCACATTTCATCTATAAATTATCATTAAATTCTTAATTTAAAAACACCAAAGAGGCATACTCTGTTTTCGGCAACCCAGAACCCTCAGTCACCAGCACCGCCGACCACTTCTCGAGGCGTCGAAGCACTTCCCAGCCACCTCAGAAGCCACCGACCAGGTGGCTGTTACCAACCCACTATTTTCCGGTAAGTTTCCGGCGCCGATCTCATGCTTCCTCTCTGTTTCGGGTTCCAGCTCTTCTCACTAGAATCCATTTTAAAATCCTTCAGCCGCACCCTTCTTCCAAGCGCAGCCCCGCCGCAAAGACAGCTCCGCCACCCCGAACCGTCGCACCTCCTTTTCCCCACGGTAAGCATCGCACGAACCCCTCCCCCTCTCTGTTTCCTTTCCTCTCGGTCCCCTTTGTCTCCTCAAGCCCCAGCCTATGTTTAAGTGTGCTGCTTTATGTTTGTAGTCGATGGAGTTCATCACAAATATAGGCTAATAAATTCACAAAGGGCTGGATCATGGGCTTTAAACCGTGCGGGCCATCTAAGTATTTGGGCCTAATTTGTTTAATTGTGTTTATGATGGGCTTGACTAGTTATTTCAGAAAACTAAGATTTTATTTTTAATATACATTTTTCTGTTACTCGATTTGTCTAATTAATTATATTTTAATAATATTATTTATTTACCTTAAATATAATATTAGGATATTAGATTATCAGCTTTGATCAGAGATTTTATAAGTAACATTTAAATAAGTTAATAATTATTAAATTTTCTCCTTATATATGATGTGTAAATTAAGATTTTAAGAAGTAGTCTATAATGAACCTTATATTATATGGTTACTATACGAAGTAAATATTTACCCCAACTATAATTAAATAACAAATGTTGGTTATTAAAATATTGTTTTGGAAAAACCTTTCGATTCTTATGGTGTGATGTTCCAAATAAAATATTTATTAGTTTCATGATATTTGTTATTAGTCGATATGTTTTATTTTTAATTTAATTGAATAGTACGACATGCTTTGTAGAAGTTAGTAATGATTTGTAATCCGTATAGGTAACGAGCTAGAAAGTGAGTTTCAGGAAGCAGTGCATCCAGGTAAGTGAATTTGATCACAACACTAGGATTCTCACATTAGTTTATATTATTAGTAAATCCACTTCTTTGATAGCCCTTTTCAAATACCTCTCACATCATGCAAGCATGTCATTCAGCATAGCATATGATTATGTCATCAGCATCATGTTCAGACTCAACAAATTATAGTTATTTATGAAATAGTATGTATTATGCATATCATGCCACATATGTCACATAAGTTGAGTTAAATTTAAGTATAAGACTAAATCAAATCAGAAATCAATTAAACAGTCATCCAGTTAAATCAGTCAGTTAAAACAGTTCAGTTAGTTTCAGTTCAGTAAATCAGTTATTTCAGATGGCCATTCAGATGTATGGTACCAATGCATATCAGATCAGGGTGGATGTGCAAGCCACGGGTCTAAGCGTGGTCCACCATAGTACGTTAGAGTACTATCAGCGGCTTCCCTTACTACAGCGGGACGTGGGACCGGTGCACAACCTTGCACACAGGGTTAAGTGTGTTGGCCAATCAACTCAGTTAGATCAGTTCAGCTAAACCAGTACAGCCAAATCAAATCAATTAAATCAATTCAGTTAGTCAGTTTAGATCAGTCAAACCTATTAGTTAATTCGGACCAGTCATTTAAGTCAGTTAGTCAGTCAAGTCAGTCATGCATGGCATCAACATTAACATGTACAATCATATTTAAAAATTGAGCATAAGTTTTATGAAAACTTCTTATAATATTATCTTACGTTGTGGTGGATTTATTTATTGAGTCATCGACTCATTTTAGTTATTTTCCTGTTTTTAAAACCACCCAGGTGATGAAGACAAACAGTACGAGCAGACAGGCCAGGAGTAATTTGAGCAGCTATTTAAAATCTTTAAGATTTATTATAAATAAGTGTCTTTATGAAACAAGTTGATTTTATTCTTCAGTTAAGCTTATGTTTTCTAGCAAATAAGTGTCTTACGACACAAGCTACTTTCAATTATGTCCAGTTAAGGTCGCAAAAAGACATTTTAGTATGACTTCGCTTTTGGAATAAATGTTATTTATTTTCTATTATTAAACTAAGGATTTTCTTTTCTTCGGGAAAAATGTTTTAAAAAAAGTTAAGTGACATCTCCTAACCTACGAGAAGGGGGTGTTACATGGCATTAGATTATTTAATTTTTATTTTTTAATTATTACTTTAAATATAACTCATTTTAATATGATCTTAAAATTTGATGCAATGATGATTATTTAAAATAAAAAAGAATTACAAATCTAGATACCATTTCTAATTTTTGCAGGGTAATCTCTCCGTGAATGGACAAAAGAAAGCCCATCCATAAGGCCCAGAAAATAGAACAGATAGGCTGCGTGAATCATTTGTGGGCTTGTCTGAAATCTCACCAAAGTGTAAGGTCTCGTATAAATATAAAAACGGTTTTATCTCATTTTCTTTTTATAAAATTTTTAAATTTTATATAAAATATAATAAATAATTCAACTTTTTTAAATTTTAAAGCATCAATAACATTAAAGAACTATTCTCATCTCACTTCACTGTCAAATGGAGCCAAAAGCACAACTATGTTTAATTATTAAACTTAACGATTAATATTTTTTTACTGTATTTTCTTATCCTCTCCTCCATTTATTTTCCACTGACCTCTCTATTTTCCACTTGCTTTGGCTACATCATCCCCAAGTATTCTTTTTCTTTGATTCGAAATCATGGAGAAAAAAAATCAAGGAATACACACCAAGTACATTTAATGTGGAACTCACAAGAGCTTAGGCAGACATATGCTCGTTGCTATGCATGATTCAGTCAATATTAGAATAATGGAAAACACGATTACAAATGCAGAAGACAGGTGGGTTTGGTTCTGAGGAAGATCTACTACGCATGAGAGTCCGGGCCTGCTGGTTTTGAGTTAAGAAGTGGCTGAAGAGCCTTGACAACGATTGTCATGTTTGGCCGGAAGTCTGCCTCATACTGAACACAAAGTGCTGCAACTGCTGCCAACTGAGAAAATTATATGAAAACTGAGAAGATTTTTGACATGATCCTAGGAAGGAAGTTTATTAAACCAATGTACCATCATACTTCATTAGTAGATCTTAATTTTAAAATCTTGTATGTCATGAAATAACACTGTTAAGGGGAAGGATGAAGAAGAAGATCACCTTAGCAACTGCCTTTGGTGGGTAGTCATTGTTTAGCTTGGGATCTACACATTGTTTCACTTTGTCCTCGCTCAATCTTGGAGTTGCCTGTGGTAGTTGGAATACCGGTCAGAGGTGTATATATTGATTGAAATTGAAGCAGCAGAAAACAAAGCAAGCAAGACAAATATGGCAAAACAATACCCAAGTAACAAGACTCTGTTGCCCTTTAGGCATTGTATGGTCTACTGGCTTTCTTCCTGTCAAAAGCTCCAGAAGAACAACGCCAAAACTATAAACATCACTTTTCTGAGTTATCTGCCCTGTCATGGCGTACCTGAACAGAAAGAATTTATGTTTATGAAAAAAAGGGAAAATCAACAACAGAAAACAATAATCTTGAGAGCAGAATAAAGTGTCTTTTTGTTAGACTACCCAATAAGAGATGAGTATTAAAATTGAAGGCATAAGCATCCACATTGGCTTTATCAAAACCTTCTTCAAAATTGATGAAAAGTATATGTTTTCCATAAATCCAAAACTTTCTTATCCATAACTCCACATTGGATTCATCATCAAATTCATCAAAATTATAATATAATAATATAATAATATAATAATATTTTTTTTATATATTATTCATCAAACTATTAAACAATTAGTTTGGCTTATGAACGGTAGGTCTTCAAATATAAAGGAAGATGGGATGGTATTGTAGCTCAAAGCTTCAAAGGGATTCCTTTGATGAATCTATTGCAGCTCTGTTTTAGATAAATTCATCAAACTTTGCATTGGGCTTGACTTTTGATGAAGCCAATGGTAATAGGAAGGTAATTTGCAGTCTAGGCATTAACTGCAAAATTCTGTTCATTCAGAAGGTTGCAGAACTACTTTCATTTGCGGATTATGAGAGATATGTCCTCAGGTTATATACTGTCAATACTCCTCTTTATATTCAATCTAGATAAAGGTAACAGCTTATCTTTTATCTTGAGAATAAACAGTTCATAGTACATTTTCACGGTCCACCAGAGACTTCAAGGAATTTAATTACTAGAATTTGAGAGAAAAAATGAAACCCAGAAGGGAAGCTAAGCCTTACTCTGGGGCATGGTAGCCAAATGTTCCCAAGACTCTAGTTGAATGTAGCCGAGCGGCCGTATCAGAAGACTGATTTGACAAGTTAAAATCGGCAATTTTGGCCGTAAAGTCATCAAAAAGTAGGACGTTGCTGGATCTGATATCACGATGCACTATTGGTGGCTGTACCTTTTCATGCAGAAACTCAAGGCCTTTGGCAGCCCCATGGGCAATCTTAACTCTTTGGTTCCAGTTTAGAACTGGACCAGGTGCAGACCCTTCTACACCTTTCCTCCCTGGCATTAGACAACAAATATGAACCCAATTCGATGTGGACTTGGAAATAAGTTGTATAGTTATAACTGGGGATACCATGTAATATGTCGTGTAAAGAACCCTTTGTGGCAAACTGATATACCAAGATTCGATTATTTGCTTCCAAACAATACCCGATTAACTCAACAAAATACTCATGCTTAAGTCTTGAAACTGTTGATAACTGCATGAACCATGACAACAGTGAAATCAAGTGTTAAGCGTATTGCTTTTTGTAGAAAAATATTGTTCTATAATCTCTCACCTGAGCTGTAAAATCAGTGTCTGATTCTTGTGATGAACTGGTATCCAGCTTCTTTATTGCTGCAGCCTGACCATTACTTAGTTTTGCACAGAATACCCGGCCATAAGAACCTTCTCCAATCAAAGCCTTTGTACCAAAGTTACCGGTCAACCTATTTAACTCATCCAATGACATGGCCGGTGTTTCAATGGGTAATACTTTCTGTTGAGCTCCACTTTTGACCATGTTGGAACCCCTGGGCTCTCCTCTCTCGCTGACTGTCATTCACAGAAAAAAATATTTCATCACCATTCAAATATTTAGAGCATGTTCAACTGCAACGAGACTAATAAAATATTGTTCATGATATTGATACAAAAACAAGCAAAAGTTTGGTCTTGTTGCCTATGAATTGTAATGTAAAGAGTAGATGAAAAAGCAACAAAAAGGAGTTGGAAGTAAGGTTACCCCCGCTATATGCATTTCCCCCTCTGGGTGGTGCAGTATATTGGTTAGCTGGTGGACCCAGGTTTTCCTCCTCTTTATCTCCACAGCAGAACATAGTTGAAGTCTCAGGGGCTTCAATCTCAAAAATCCATTCAAAGCAACAACGAACTCTGTTTTATTCAGTACAACATTGTTCCTGCAACTACATCATTCCAAGCCCGTACGTGAAATCATGAATCTAAAGAAAGAAAGAGCGCGAACAACAAAACTGCCCTACAAATTTCACTTCACCTTCAAAATTAGAGATAAGTAAAACAAACAAAACCAAACATCAGTGAAAACCCACATATTTTTATTTCTTTTCTCTAATTCTCAAAGGTTCCTCTGCTTCGTATCAATCTCAAAGCACCTTTGTAATCTATATTTCAATATGACAACGAGGTATAGATGGGAAATTTGAATAATGTTTGACATGTTTGGTATAGATGGGAGATGATAAATGAGCCAAACACTTCCAATGTACGCAAATTCAAAGTATTCACGTACATAACATGTGAAAAAATCTCTCTCTCGAATAAATAAATAAATAAATTAACATTTACCTGGGTTCCGATCAAACCGATAAGAGCCAAGACACCAAAAATAAGTTGATGGAGACAAAGAAAAAATAATAAGAATTATTTGGGAGAGAGAGAAATATAGGAACAGAGGAAAGAGATCTGGAAAACAGAGGAAGCAGGAAGTCGTTTTTCTCGAACTTCCTCGAATGGGATCTCTGTTTTGAGGCAATGGCAGACGTTTTTCTGTTCCGCGGGAAACTCGGTTGAAGAGCTCAAACTAATCTACTACCCAGCCCTGCGCGACGACGTGCCTCCCACGCGTCCTAAAAACAGAGTGAGGGACACAAATTTCATGCCTCATTTAATTAAAACACAGCTAAAACAAGGATGGATTTGTATATTTTAAAAACTTCTAAGATTAAATGAAAAAAAATAGAGATATAAAATGAGTTATATAATTATTGCTATCAAATGAATTATAGAAATATTATTAAATATTTAATAAATATTATATCATTCATTTTATACATCTGTCTCAAATATGTTGTACAGTTCAAATGTTAAAAAGAAAAATATCGATGTGTCTTATAGATTTAGATCATGAATATGCATTCCAACCGGTTCATCTCTTGACTTCGAATCACAGCTTTAATGTCCAAACCTCTAAACAGGGTCTTCCATCTTACCAAACAAATAATTTCACCAACACTGATCCACGTCGTGTGCACTACCTAATTCCTTACAATGTCTCGTAAGGATGAAAAGAAGTTGATGACAATCCACAACCAAAGATTTAAATACTTAACTAGAGAAATGATAGATGCAGTCATAGAATTACAAGTGGCGTACAGTCGCTTTGAAAAAAAGTGAATATATATGGAACCTACGTGAAATAAGTTAACTTTTTACTAAAGCGACTGTACGTCGTTTGCAACTCCACGACTGTATGTAGTATAATCCACTTAACTAATGGGTTAACAGACCACACAATGAATATATTATAATCTTTTAAAAAGTACTTAACATATAAATTCATGGGGATTATGTTAGATTATAGTTTATATTGTAAATTTCATAAATGGAAGTCTTGAAAAATGAGATGGCTAGGTATAGTTTTTATCACCTAAAACTTGCATTGTTTTTCTACCAATGACCTAAAAATTAATTTTTAATTTTTTTCATATAGAAATATGATTAGTCACATATGTAGCTTGCCATAAGTTACGAAAGGGCTAGGTATGTTATTTCTATAACTAGAGACTGGAAATGTACGTGAAAATCAATAACTCCGTAGTCATTCATTTTTGGCACATTTAAATGTATCATTTTTCAAAAAAGTTGACAATTTGCGGTCAACAGTTTGCATATAGAATATCGATTATTACAGAAGAGATTTTCGTTTCACTCAAAACCAAATTATAACCAAATATTCCTGTATCAACTTTCTCCAAAGGATAGGGGAATTAGGTATAGGAATAGGAATTGAAATTAGTTATATGTACACTAAACTAATTTCAAAACCAAATTAACATAAACCGTAAACTAATTTAAATCATAGGTATATGTATATAATGATAGAAGAAAAAAGTGCAACCCCTCTCAAGGATCAATGCCGTCCTTCTTTGATGAACGCACCAAAAAACTGGATGAAAAGAGCCTTGAAGAGTTTGTGCTAGTAGCTAAGCAGATATGGACCAGGAGAAACTCTCATTTTTCATAAGGATTTCCTTTCATCCCAAGTGCTGACCCGAGAAGCTAGGAACAAGATTGTCATGCTGCAGAATATCCCCTCACAGACCTACAAAAGCCCTAGCCATGCCTTTCGAGTGAGGAGTGGAAGGCCCCCCAATGGACTGGTATAAAGTTTATTGGGATGGTGCTATCGACAAGATCAAAGGGATCATTGGAATATGGGTCGTGGTAAGAGATTTCCAAGGCCATATCATAGCTACTAAGAGACACCCGAAAATACTCTACCCCGACCGTCACCTTGTTGAGTCCTTTGGAGCAGCAGTGGCTGCAAATTTTGCTTTGGACCTTGGTTTGCACCAAGTGATTTTGGAGGGAGACTCGATCAATGTAACAAAAGCATTGCAAGTCGACAATGAAGATTGGAGTAGTGCTAGCTTATTTATCAATAAAGCTTGTGCATATTTTACATATTTTGCAAAGTGGCAAATTTCTCATGTTAGGAGAACCAGTAATATTATAGCCCATTTACTAGCAAAAAACACTCTTTCCATTTTTGATTACACTGTAACCATGTAGGATTCTCCTCCTTGTATTTCCCATCTATTATGAATGAAATGGCACAAGGGTTTTCCTCTCAAAAAAAAAAAAAAAAAAAAAACAGTTTGAAAGATTGCTATCAACAACCAAACCTATGATAGGTTATTGCAATTTACTAGTTAATTTATATCATAACTGTACAGGAATTTGGTACAAATAATGTTCCAAATAACCTTCATCATTTATTGAATCAGTTGGTGTCAGAATTATAAATTTTTAAATGATATTTACAATATGACCTGATGAAACACAGAAAAGAAATGTGCACACTAAGGGTTTGTGAAATGTTCCTTTAGAACTTTCCCTCAATATAAACCTGTAGAATTTACAGATATCATTCTCGGTGTTTTATACAATACATACGCATTGCTTTTATAGATTTTTTACATAACAGAATTGTGGCATATAGCCTTACATATTGTAACACCTGGTAGCCTAATTACCCTTTCTGTTACATAAGGAATCTTCAAGATTATTCTTCAGACTAATGGAAGGAAGATCAATAGCATGCAATTCTATTTCCTTAACATCCCCCCGCAATTCAAGCAACATTGTTGTGAGAGTTAGGCTTGATCGAAGGAGCAAAAATCGACTGGTAGAGAGTGGTTTTGTAGGTGAATAAGCAATTTGGTCTTTGTTGGAGACAAATTGAACTTGAAGAGACTTGGCTGCCACTCTTTCACACATAAAATGATAGTCCAATTCCACGTGTTTGGTGCGAGCATGCATGACATGATTCATGATTAAGTATGTGGCTCCAAGATTGTCGTACCAAAGTTTAGGAGGAGTAGAAAGTGGAATGTCGAGTTCACCCAAAAGAGATTGTAGCCAAATAAGCTCACAAGCAGTGCTAGCAATAGACTTATACTCAACTTCAGTAGAAGACCAAGCAATAGTAGGTTGTTTCTTAGATCCCCAAGAAATTAAATGATTCTCAAAATACACACAAAAACCATTTGTAGATCGTCGGTCATCAGGGCAACTAGCCCAATCAACATCGGTAAATGCAAACAATTGATGGGAGGATTTGGGAGAAAATAAAAGACCAAGATAACGAGTATTGTTCAGATATCTCAAAATATGTTTAACGGCTGTCCAGTGGGGAAGCTGATGACAATGCATATACTGATAAACTCAATTTACAACAAAAAAAAATTATCAGGTTTTGTAAATGCAAGGTACTGTAAACTATCGACAACACTACAATACATTTGAGGGTCCTCAAAGGTACAACCATTAAGAGAATTAAGTCTATTAGATGAGGACATGGGAATGGGAACTGACTTAAAATTATGCATATTTGTTCGATGTAGCAGATTAGTGATGTACTTGGACTGAGATACAAATAGACCATTAGCAGTCCTATGCACTTCAATGCCCAAAAAGTAATGCAACATTCCAAGGTTTTTAACAGGAAAGAAAAGACTTAATGCATGAATAAAATCTGAAATAAGTGAAGAATTAGAACCAGTAACCAATATATCATCAACACAGATAAGAATATACAGACAATCCAAATCAGTTTGTAAGAAAAACAATGAAGAGTCAGAGGAAGAGCACCGAAAACCTAGAGATAATAAATGATCACTAAGTTTGGCGAAGAGCCCGTTTTAAACTAGAAATAGACTTCTTCAACTTATAGACATGATGTGGAAAGTCTGGATGAGCAAACTTAGGAGGTTGCTTCATATAAACTACTTCTTAAAGATTGCCATGGAGGAAAGCATTATGTATATCCAGTTGGTGAAGTGCTCAGTAGGAGGAAATAGCCAGAGACAAGAGTAGACGGATGGTAGTGGATTTAACAACCGGGCTAGAAGTCTCAGTGTAGTCAAGACTCGGTTGTTGATGAAACCCCTGAACTACAAGCCGAGCTTATCGTCGCTCAAGTGATCCATCAGCACTACATTTTATTTTCAAAACCCACTTAGAACCAAGAAGATTGTAGGATGGAGAGTGAGGAACAATATCTCACGTTCTATTTTGAAGAAGGGCATTGAGTTCGAAAGTTATGGTAGTACGCCATTCAAGGTGTTTGGAGGCTTCAGTGAAAGAAGATGGTTCTTTTGGGATAGAGACAAAGGATTTGAGGTAGAAGAGGATAGATGAGTAAGAGAGGTTGTGGATTTGGAGGGAGGCCAGGGAATGGTTCCATTTGTGCAATGAAAGGGACGAAGATTGTGTGAGACCTAATGACCATAGAGTGACGAGAAGGTAAAGGGTCAGGAGAAGACAAATATTGATCAGAGGATTCTCGGAAGCAAGGAGTAGAATGCTCAGATGAAGTATGAGGGCTGCTAGGGATTTCTCGAGAGGAGACATGGGGTTGTAGAGGAGAGAATGAGGGAAGTGGACGTGGGTTTGTTGAGGGAGTTGTTTGGGATAATGAGGTGTTTTCGTGAGTTGGGTAGGAAGATTATGTAGTGGCCTTGAGATTATGGGTATACCGAGAAGTAATATTGAAGTACACACGGAAGGGTTGGGCTGAGAAAGGGTGAAGGAGAAATGTGTTGTGCGAAGGGAAATTGGATTTTATCAAAGGTAACATCTCTAGAAATGTAAGTACGGCCTGATGGGATATGAAAGCAGATGTAACCTTATTTATCTGGGCTGTACCCCAAGAACACACATTGTTGAGATCGATAGTCTAATTTGTGATGGTTGTAATGCCTTAGGTTAGGCCAGCAAGAAGATCCCAAAGACTTTAAGAAATGAATAATCAGTAGAGGAGCCCATCAATAGTTCAAAGGTAGAGTGATTATTAAGAATAGGAATAGGCATGCGATTAATGAGGTATGTTACTATTTGGAATGCATTAGCCTAGTAAATTTGAGGAACTAAAGCATGTGAAAGAAGGGACAGACCTGTTTCAATTATGTGGTGATGTCGTCGTTCAATGCTTCCGTTTTGTTCATAGGAGTAGGGGTAGCTAAGGCGATGTGTTATGCCAAGATTACAAAAAATAGGTTGAAGAGGCTTAAATTCGCCTCTTCCATCTGTTTGAACCGAGAGGATTTGAGAGAAAAACTGAGTATTTACATATTTGAGAAAAGCCAAAACCAGTAAAGTCACATTAAACTTTAATTGCATTGGAAAACACCAGAAAAATTTTGAGTAATCATCTACTATTGAAAAAAAATAATGAGAGCCTTTGTTCACGTAAAATAATCTGCAAGGGCATAGAATCGTAACAAATAGTAAAGTGTTTTATAGAAAATGGATGTCGAACTCTCAGGGATTAACTATGTTATTGAATACTGAAATTCACTAAATAAATAACTACTTAGAAAATCAAAATTAAATCTAACGTTTCTACTATCTAAATTAAATTAAACTATTTAACAAAAAGAAATCCACGAATCAAAAATAACAAAGAATTAAAAATCTAAAAGTGTAAAAATATAATAAGAATTGATCTAGAGCGGCTGATTTCACCTAACAAATCCCACACAATTCATTCTTCCTGATTATTAAATTCCAATAATTCCATGTTGATGATTAAAAATTCCTTAATTATTCAATATTTTCTTTTGAATAATATCAAAATATCTCTAACTAACAACCTCATATCTCTATGTGAATTTAATTAATTGGAAATTCATTACGTACTTTGAATTTTCTGAAAAATCACACTAGTCGCGGTAAAATATTTCTACTTTCGCTGAACTAATAGTGTTTAGATCTAGAACTAAAACCACAAATTATCTTTTGGTCTCATTATAATTCAATTGATCAAACAATAATCCGTAAAAAATTGTAAGCATTAAGAATAAAAATTAAAGACTCAATCATGAAAATATTAAAAATAAAATAACTAGGAATATAAACTGTGTGTTCAATACTAGACTACATCAACACTCTAGAAAATAAAATTTAGTTCATGATAAAATTAAAAAGAAAATAGGTAAAACTTATGTTTTTCATCAGAATCGGTTAATGAATATGTAGCTCTCGCTTCTGTTCTTTAGATTCTTCTCCTCAAAAAAATTTTAAAGAAAATCTCCTAAAAAATTTTGTACCTCTCGGCTTGTTCTCTCCCGTCTCGTCTCTGTCTCTGTGCGGCCTCCCTTTGTTCTAAGTCTATATATATATATATATATATATATATATATATATGCGCGCGCGCGCTCTTCCAATGAGATGCCGTATGCGTTAAGGTGTCCAAATGGAAGTCTAAAGCTAATATTAAATCGAGTGGGCCCATTTGAGTGAATTAAAGTCAAAAAGTCAAAATGCGGCTAATGATAGGAGTCTTGTGGCCATGTGGGGTCTCTAAGAGTACAGCTGTGGGTCCTCTTGTCAAGTTGCATATTGAAATTGAGTCCAAACTCAATGCGAACGTGAGGTGCTTCCCAAAAGTCTAGTGAGCCTTGGAATCAATACTTATGTTTGTAGAAGCCCATCATGAGAAAGTCTGGTTGCAAATTGTGTGCGGCCCTTAGACTAGTGGACCTCTCCTATTTGCAAAACTTTTTTTTTTCTTTTCTTCTTATTCTTGCAACCAAAAAAGATAAATGAAAATAAAATTAAATTAAAAAAATTAACAAATTTATATATAAAAAAAAAAAATAAAATCATGTAAAAATTACTCTTATCAAATTCTCCCAAACTTAAACTTTGCTAGTCCTCGAGCACAATTAAAACAATTTCTTACCTCAAAGATTGCATAAAACTTATAATTCAAAAGAATCATTCCAATTCAATCAACTCCAAAAGTTAATTCAAAACTCAACTTCATTGCTTTATCTCTTTCCACATTCATGCATACCTATTTTTCTTACTTCATCATTAGTTGCCCGGATGGTTTTATACAAACAAGTAAATAAGTCTGGATCTCTACAAACTCCATATGCTTGCTTTTCAAATCATTCTCTAATAATATAGAACAAAATATTACAAAGGATCAATAGGTCTTTATTAGGCTTGTGATATATGGCTAGAATGAGAGTTTCAAAGAAAATAGGATTTATGTAAATAGGACACTCTCACTTCTAAAACATACACTCTTTTCAATCGTTTGAATATTTTAAATCACACATCTTTTTCCCGCTCTTTCAAAGTTCCAATTTTTTTTTCTTGCTCCAAGTCGTCACTTATCTTTTGACGTGAATGCAAACATTTGTGATAGATGCATCCAGTTACTTAACAAGTCACAAACTTGAAGTGCTTTTTTTTTTTTGAAATCTAAGGTGTCACTCGTCTTTTGACGTGAATGCAAGTATTTTTGATGGATGCACCTAGTTACTCAACAAGTTAGACACTTAAAGTGCATTTTGCATACTCATATTTCAAGTCACGGTTTGACATAAGAGTAAACATTGGTAATAAATACCCTAGTTACTAAGCAACTTAAAACATTGGAGTAAACGAAACTTTGTACAGTTTTTTTACTTGTATATCACTCTCTTTTCTTCAATCCTTTTTTTTATGAATAGATCAAATGAGTGACTAGGGATAAAAATAATAAAGAGGTAAGGTTGAAAGGCTCAATCGATTCAAAGAATGCCTAAATCACTTCCTAAGTAATATTTTGTACAAGATTTCGCCTCAAGAGTAATCAAATAATTTTTTTTAGAGTAAGTAGAGACCATCGAAATTCACATAAAACTTCTCTAGGTATGCACAATGATTAATGATATATCAAATTACACAAGATCAAGTAAAGAATTAACAACTGGACGTAAGCAATGAGAATAATTCCTAAAAATTATAAGGAATTTCAACTATATTCTTATCATAGGCATTTTTTTTTCTTCAAAACCAAACAGAATGAAAAAAAAAACAATTTTTTATATCACATTGTGCTCAATGAGAAAAAGGAAGAAAAACTAATGAAAAGAATGAGAGAGGATAAAAGATGCTTCCCTGATTTTCAACTTAATATTTTTTCTTGAGGTGCAGCCGTGTACCCATTGGAGATTTCTTCAGTCTCTTTATTCCTAAAAAATTTAAAAGCAAAACAATAAGATAAAGAAAAAATAATAATAAAATAGAAATATAAAAATTTGGGTTGCCTCCCAAAAGTGCTTTATTTAACGTCTGTAGCTAGACGTTTTCCTCTCATCCTTTATCATTGTTGAGATTGATAGAACACTTTTCTGAGTTAAATAATAAAACTTTATGCCCGGTTTTCAATTCTCTTCTCAGAATATGCTTATCATGCCATCTTTTAGTTTTATCTTTGTAAATCAAAGTATTCTCATAAGCATCATTGTGAAACTCATCCATCTTGTTAAATTGTAATATTCTCTTCTCCCCAGCTGCTTGTAAATCTAAGTTTAGCGTCCTCATGTGTTCCTGCAAAGCTCTTGGCAACTTCTCCTTCTCTACATCACTCAAAGAATTTTTAGTAATAATCAGAAGAGTAGAGTCTTGGCCTAAGTGAGCGTACCTTAAATTTGATGGAAGCGGATCGAGCTCAAGTTTAGGTGGTTCCTTACTTGGAGATGTAGGTTGAGGTAAATTTAGCTCTTATACTTTCTCAAATGGTAGCTTTGAAAATTTCGCTTCATAAGTCTTGTTGGCCACTTTTTGATCACTTATTTGAAAACAAGAATGTACCTCAGAATGGACCTCTATAGGCTTAAATATATTACAAGTGATATGCTCCTTGCCAACTCTCATAATAAGTTTTTCTTACTGGACATCAATTAAGGTTCTCCCCGTTGCAAGGAAAGGTTGACCCAAAATCAAAGGGATCTCCTCGTCCTCCTTCATATCAAGCACAATGAAGTCAGTCAGAAAGATGAACTTATCGACTTTCACCAATACATCCTCAATGACTCCTCTCCGGTATTTAATTGATCTGTCTGCCAATTGTAGAGAGATGGTGGTCGACTTTACTTCTCCAAGACCAAATTTCTTGAAAACAGAGAGAGGCATTAGATTAACACTTGACCCTAAATCACATAAACCTCTATCAAAATAAGATTTTTCAATAGTGTACGGGATAGTGAAACTCCCCTGATCTTTCAATTTAGACGGCAGCTTCTTTTGTAAAATTGCACTGCTCTCCTTTATCAGTATTACCATCTCATGCTCCTTCAACTTCCGCTTCTTTGATATAATCTCCTTAAAAAATTTAACATAATTAGACATTTGATTTAAAGCTTCAATAAAAGGAATATTAATATGCAATTGCTTAAATATGCTCAAAAATTTAGAGAACTGTTCATCTATCTTATTTTTTATTAATCTTTGCGGAAAAGGAATTGGTGGATCATAAATTGAAGGATAATAAGTTTTAAAAGTAACTTCTTTGGACTTTTTGGATTTTGAAACTCTATGATTCTCTTTAGCCTTCTCAGCTTGCTCCACTTCTTTCATTTCTAACTCGGCTTCCTTCATCTTGGACTCTTCATTATCCACAACTTCATCTTGCTTGGCATTTTCTACTTTAGGCTTCTCATATGTCTGTCCACTTCTCACTGATATTAACTTGACATGTTCTTTCAGATTGGTGACAATATTGCTCGGCAAAGTCCCTGCGGTCCTCTCTGTAAGCATGTTGGAGAGTTGACTGATCTGCACCTTAAGATTGCAGATTGAAGCCGTGTTGTTTTGGATTGCTATATCTGTCTTTTGCATGTATTGCATGAACATGTCTTCAAGTGCCGGCTTCTTCTCTTGCTGTGGAGGTTGTTGAGCTAGTCTAGTTGGCTCTTGATTATTGCTCGAAGAAAAGTTTGGGTGATTCCTCCATCCAAGATTGTATGCGTTCGAGTATGGATTATTTTGACGTTGAAAATTTGACACATAATTTGCTTGTCCATTACTCGATTGGGCAAAAGGATTCCCCACTTGGTAATCTATACTTAAATGATTTCCTGCACAATGATCACAAACAACATTAGTTTGAAAAGCATTAACATTTATCTTATCTAGTTGTTGAGACAAAGTTGCCATTTGTGCCGTCAATGCGGTAATAGAATCAAGTTCGAAAACTCCAACCGATTTTCTTGGCGTTGCTCTCTCCATAGGCCATTGATAGTTGTTGGATGTCAATTCTTCCAAAGTTCATAGGCTGCTTCATGAGTTTTACTCATTAAAGTCCCTCCAACTGTTGCATCAACCATAGACCTGTTTGTAGCTCCCAGACCATTATAGAATGTTTGCACTTGAAGCCATGCTGGAAGGTCATGATGAGGATACCTTTGCAATAAATCTTTATATCTCTCCCATGCTTCGTATAACGATTCATCCTCAAATTGGATGAATATGGTGATATCGTTCCTTAGCTTTGCTGTCTTTGCGAGAGGAAAATATTTTGCCAAGAATTTCTGTGCTAACTATTCCCAGGTAGTGATGACGCCAGGCGGTAATGAATTCAACCAAGTTTTTGCTTTATCCCTAAGTGAGAAGGGAACCTTAGTTGAATCGCACCATCTGCACTCCATTGTGTTTAAAAGTGTCACAAATTTTTAATAAATTTGCAATATAGACATTAGGATCCTCTTGTGACAGCCCCTCGAACTAGACAGTTTGCTGTATCATTTGAATGATAGCCGGCTTGATCTCAAAATTATTAGCTTGTATGGCCGGCCTCCTTATGCTCGATGTAGCTTTATTGACCGAGGGCATAGCATAGTCTCGTAACGGTTTGTGCTCCTGATCAGCCATATTAAATGGGGGTGTGTTGGCCTCTTTCTTCTTCTCTTTCTTAATCTAACGTAAGATTCTTTCAATCTCGGGATCAAAGAGTGTATCCTCTAATTGTTTAGATCGGGACATGCACTTCTAATTCTTGAAAAGAAAGAAAACAAACTCAGATGCACCAATTTTTTTTTTATCTAAAATAAAATCCAAAGTAGTAAAAATCTAGCTAGTATCAATATCAATAACAAAAATTAATCCCCGACAACAGCGCCAAAAACTTGTTTGCGTAAAATAATCTGCAAGCGACAGAATCGTAACAAGTAGTAAAGTGTTTTATAGAAAATTGATGTCGAATCCTCAGAGATTAACTATGTTATTGAATACTGAAATTCACTAAATAAATAACTATTTGGAAAATCAAAATTAAATCTAACGTTTCTACTATCTAAATTAAATTAAACTACTTAGCAAAAAGAAATCTATGAATAAAAAATAACAAAGACTTAAAAATCTAAAAGTGTAAAAATATAATAAGAATGAATCTAGAGCGGTTGATTTCACTTAACAAATCCCACACAAATTATTATTCTTAATTATTAAATTTCAATAATCCCATGTTGATGATTAAAAATTCCTTAATTATTTAATATCTTCTCTCGAATAATTTTAAAAATATCTCCAACTAACAATTTCATATCTCTATGTGAATTTAATTAATAGGAAACTCATTACGTACTTTGAATTTTTTCAAAAATCACACTAGTTGCAGTAAAGCATCCCTACTTTCGCTTAACTAATGGTGTTTAAATCTAAAACTAAAACGACAAATTACCTCTCGGTCTCATTGTAATTCAATTGATCAAACAATAATCCGTAAAAAATTGTAAGCATTAAGAATAAAAATTAAACACTCAATTATGAAAATATTAAAAATAAAATAACTAGGAATATAAACTGTGTGTTCAATACTAGACTACATCAACGCTCTAAAAAATAAAATTTAGTTCATAATAAAATTAAAAAGAAAATAAATAAAACCTATATTTTTTTATCAAAGTTGATTGATGAACATATAACTCTCGTCTTTATCTTTCGTATCCTTCTCCTCTGAAAAATTTTAAAAAAAATCTCCTAAAAAATTCTGCACCTCGCGACTTGTTCTCTCCCGTCTCGTCTCTATCTCCGTCTCCGTGCGGCCTCCCTTTGTTTTAAGTGTATATATATATATATATATATATATATATATATATATATGCTTCCAATGAGATGCCGTATGCGATTAGGTGTCCAAATAGAAGTCTAAAGCTAATATTAAATCGAGTGGCCCCATTTGAGTGAATTAAAGTCAAAAAGTCAAAATGGGGCCAATGATAGGAGTCTTGTGGCCATGTGGGGTCTCTAAGAGTACAGCCATGGGTCCTCTTGTCAAGTTGCATGTTGAAATTGAGCCCAAACTCAATGCAAACGCGAGGTGCTTCCCAAAAGTCTACTGAGCTTTGAAATCAATGCTTATGTTTATAGAAGCCCATCATGAGAAAGTTTGGTTGCAAATTGTGTGCGGCCCTTAGACTAGTGGACCTCTCCTATTTGCATAACTTTTTTTATCTTTTCTTTTTATTCTTGCAACCAAACAAAAATAAATGAAATTAAAATTAAAAAAAAAAAAAACTAACAAATTTTTATAAATAAAAATAATAAAATCATGTAAAAATTTCACTTATCAGCCTTTTGTGAAAATAAGAGAAGTAGGGCCTCATACATCAAAGAACATTAACTGAAATGGAAATACAGAGTGAGAAGAGGTGAGAGGGTGAGGTTGAGTGTGTGCTTTGGCTGAAGAGCAGGCCGAGCAAGATAGGATGACTATGTTTGTTGTAAAAGGAAGATTGAACCAACGAAAAATGAGTGATGTTGTGCATGAGAATGGGTGACCCAAGCGGTAGTGCCATAGCTGAGCAGAGATGCGGATTCTAGAAAAAACTTGTGGAGAAGGTGAAACAAGCACTTCAGTTGAATGGAACACATATAGGCCATTCTCAACGTGTCCCTGAAGAAGAGTTTCCTGGGTAGTTGCATCCTTCGCAAAAAGCAAATAGGAATGAAACTAAAAAAAGACACCATTATCTTGACAAAACTGACAAACAGAGAGAAGATTGCATGAAATAGATGGAACAGGAAGTAAGCTTTTAAGATGAAATTTGCCATGAATGGTGGTGAACTGGGCACATAGCCAAGGGTTGAGTAGTTGGCAGTGAAAGAAGTGGGAGGTGGGGATTGATAAGAGTAGTCATGTCGACAGTAACAAGCCATGGCTAGATGACTGGGTTTATTACAAATCCAGCACACTGGTCAGAAGTCAGGACAAGGAGATAAAGAATTAAAAGGCTATTGGGGAGGATGCGAGCTAGGGAGAATACCCCTGCCAGAGCCACGACCACGACGCCCCCACGAAAACCATTCCCCTTGCCATGATTGGGAGTATTAGAATGAGCGTATTTGGTCGTGGCATTCGCAGAGAGAGTGATACCGGATAAGAAAGATTGTGTTTGGTGGGCAAGACGAGATTCATGATTAAGCAAGTAGCTAAAAATTTGGTGGGGGAGAAAGAGAATTAGGTCATGTGGTTAAGGATGTAACAAGGGACTCATATTCGGTTCCTAAACTAGCGGGAATATAGATAGAGAGTTCAAGATCATCAAGGGGATGCCCTGCAGCACTGGGAGTAGAGAATGTTAGATTATTTCAAATTATATTTCAAATTTGATTTTCAAATGTTATTTCAAATTTTAAATTATCTATTTTTTTGAAAAATTTCTCTAAGGTATTTTTTTTTTAATCCCACATTGGTTAGACAGTGAAATATTTAATTGTTTATAAGTGAATGTATTTTACTATACATAAAATAAATAAAAGGGTAGACAGTCTAGAAGCGTCACCCAGTACGAAGCACTGATCGCACGCACGCGCGCGCGCAACGCGCATAAACGCATTGACGCTTTAGACGCACTTAGCACTTCGCACGTACGCATCGTCGCAAGTGACGGAATTCTTTTGCTAAGCGAAATAATGTGTCTGATCACTATTTTGACAGTTGTGATTAACTGTCAATTACAATTATTTTGTAACTGTTCAGACAATAACTGTCATAATTTTATTTTAACTGAAACGTTATGTCTGCTGCTATTGCATCTTTTCGTTCAAAAGGATAGTGTTCAGAATTTGCAATCTGCACACTATATAAACAGTGTTGTATCCTAAAGACATAATTGCTAATGATTCCCTTTTATAGAACTCTATACGAGTGGGAGGCAATATTTGTTTGAGAGACAGATTAACAATCGCCTCACTGTTCTTTTCATTCAATCTCTATACGTATATAAATTTTTCTAACAATTCTCAGACAAATATCATGGCATCTTCTTCTGCAAACCCTGCGATCACTTCTTTAAGCATTGTACCATAAGATCTTTCAAAGTTGGATCGATTTGATGGAAATAACTATAGACGTTGGAAGGAGAAAGTTGAGTTCTTACTTACTGCTTTGAAAGTGCGGTATGTGTTGGATACCCCTTGTCCAGTTCTTCTTACGACTCAAACTCCACGAGAAGATGAAATTGCAGCGAGGAAAAAGTGGGAAGATGATAACTACACATGCAGTGGAAATATTCTCAACACTCTCACTGATCCTTTGTTCGATATGTACGTGCCAAAGAAAGATGCAAAGGACATATAGGATGCTCTGGAGAATAAATACAAAACCGAAGATTCCGGTAACAAAAGCTATCTCGTTAGTAATTATTTTGATTTTAAAATGGTAGATAACAAGCCAATACTTGATCAAGTGCATGATTTACAACTTATTGTCCAACAAATTATTTTTGATGGTATTTCTATTGATGAGAAACTTCAAGTGGGTGCTATTATTGCCAAATTACCGCCAACTTGGAAGGATTACAGTAAGTCTTTGAAGAGAAAGGGAGATGATTTCACTCTTGAAGGTCTTCAAAGACAACTCCGAATTGAAGAAGAGTCGAGATTGCGGGATAAAATTGAAGAAAGTGCTGAAATGAATAAATCAATTCATGTTGTTGAAACAGACAACAAGAAAGGAAAGAAGCCTAGAATTGATACTCGTGTTTTTAACAAACAGAGTAAGGGTAATTTCAAAAAGAAAGGAACTTGTCATTTCTGCAAAAAGAAAGGACACTACATCAAAAAATGTAGACTTCGAAAGAAGCAAGAGCAAGCAAACAATATTGAAGAGAGTCTCATTGCTGTAGTGTCTGAAGTCAACATGGTATTCAATACTTCTAGTTGGTGGGTTGATACCGGTGCAACTCGTCATATTTGTGGAGACAAAAATCTCTTCAAGAAATATGAGAAGATTGGTGACGAGATCGAACTATACATGGGCAATTCTTCTACCACGAAAGTGGTTGGAAAAGGCACTGTCGAGTTGAAGTTTACTTCTGGCAAAATAGTCACTTTACTTGATGTATTTCATGCACCAGAAATTCGTAAGAATCTAGTTTCTGGCGGTCTTTTGTCCAAACATTGCTATAAGTTTGTATTTGAGTCTGATAAATTTGTATTGATAAAGAATGACATGTTTGTGGGCAAAGGATACGCTGTTGATGGGATGTTTAGACTTAATTTAATAAATGATAATGTTTCTGTTTATTTTGTTGATTCTTTTTCATTATGGCACGCTAGATTAGGTCATGTAAATTATAATTCTCTGTTTCGTATGACAAAATTAGGTTTATTACCTTCAAATTTACATAACGATAGAAATAAATGTGAGACTTGTGTTAAGACTAAATTAACAAGAAAACCCTTTCAAAATGTTAATAAATCATCTTCAACTTTGCTTGAGTTGATACATACAGATATATGTGATTTACATGGTAAATTAACAAGGGGCGGAAAAAGATATTTTATTACTTACATAGATGATTTTTCAAAATATACTCACATTTATCTACTTAGAACTAAAGATGAAGCCTTAGATAAATTCAAAATATTTAAGGCAGAGGTAGAAAATTTTCTTAATTGCAACATTAAGATTTTGAGAAGTGATAGAGGAGGTGAATATTTTAATAATGATTTTGATCATTTTTGTGAAGATAGTGGTATTATACACCAATGCACAGCACCTTATACACCACAACAGAATGGTATAGCAGAAAGAAAAAATAGAACACTTATGGATATGGTCAATGCCATGCTTGAACAATCAGGCCTACCTGACAATCTTTGGGAAGAAGCTATATTTTCTGCAATTCATATTTTAAATAGAGTGCCTTCTAAAAAGAATAATATGTCACTATATGAGTTATGGTTTAAACGTAAATCTAACTTAAATTATCTTAAAGTGTGGGGGTGTCTAGCATATGTAAGATTACCTGATCTCAAAAGATATAAATTAGGACCAAGAACTTCAAAATGTATTTTTGTTGGATATGCTTCACATAGTAAAGCTTATCGTTTTCTGGATCGAGAATCTAATGTAATTATTGAATCAAGAGATGAAGAATTTTTTGAAAATAACTTTTTTAAAAAATCTTTTGAAGGTAACACTTCCTATAAAAATAGTAATCTTAAAAAGACTTGTTCTGAAAATGAAAAGAATTTGGAAATCAGAAAATCCAAAAGAATAAGAAAAGAAAAAAGTTTTGGTTCTGATTTTGTAACATATCTAATAGAAGGAAATTCTAAAACAATCTTACAAGAGTTTGGTTTGTGTTACAATTTGGAAAATGACCCTTCTACTTTACAAGAAGCTTTGAAATCTAGGGATGCTACTTTCTGGAAGGAGGCTATTGATGATGAAATGGAATTTATAATTTCTAATAAGACATGGATCCTTGTAGATTTGCCTTCCAGTTCTAAACCTATAGGTTGTAAGTGGATTTTCAGGAGAAAATTAAAAATTGATGGATCCGTTGATAAGTATAAGGCTAGATTAGTAGCCAAATGGTTTAGACAATCTAAGGGCATAGATTACTTTGATACATATGCACCTGTAGCTAGGATTTCATCAATTAGAACTTTGATATCTTTGGCCTCTATATTTAATCTTGAAATCCATCAAATGGATGTGAAAACAGCATTCTTAAATGGTTATTTAGATGAAGAAGTATATATGGAGCAACCAGAGGGTTTCATTATTCTGGGTCATGAAAATAAGGTTTGTAAATTAGTCAAATCTTTGTATGGTTTAAAACAAGCTCCTAAACAATGGCATGAAAGATTTGATAATGTAGTTCTATCTAATGGTTTTTGTTTGAATGAAGCAGACAAATGCATTTATTCTAAAATATGTGATAATCATTTTGTGATAATATGCTTATATGTAGATGATATGATGATATTTAGTGATAATAGTTCATGCATTAGAGATACAAAATTATTCCTATCATCTCATTTTGATATGAAAGATTTGGGTGTTGCGAATACTATACTTGGTATTAAAATATATAGGAATGATAACACTTATGCTATATCACAAAGTCATTACATTGATAAAATTTTAAGTAAATTTAATCATTTACATAAGAAAATATCTCGGGTTCCATACAACCCTTCTTTAAAGCTTGGACCAAACAAATATCGATGTGTATCACAACTAGAATATTCTAGTGTTATTGGAAGTCTGATGTATGCAATGCATTGCACACGTCCAGATATAGCTTTTGCCGTGGGCAAATTGAGTAGATACACAAGTTGTCCAAGCGTGGAATATTGGAAAGCAATTTCCATTATTTTGGGTTACTTGAAAGGAACTAAGTCTTATGCTCTATATTATGAAGGTTATCTATCTGTAATTGAGGGTTTTAGTGACGGTAATTGGAATTGTGTGGATAATGGATCTAAATCTACAAGTGGGTGGGTGTTCACCCTTGGTGGCGCGGCCATCTCATGGGGATCTAAGAAACAAACTTGCATAACTCACTCAATAATGGAGTCTGAATTAGTGGCTTTAGGAGCTGCTGGAAAAGAGGCAGAATGGTTGAGAAACCTCCTAATAGACTTGCCTATGTGGCCAAGTCCGATGCCTCCTATTTCCTTACATTGTGATAATCAAGCTACATTGTCAAGAGTGTATAGCAAGTTATACAATGGAAAATCAAGACATATAAGTCTTCGACATAATACTGTGAGACAATTGTTGGAAGAAGACATAATCACAGTAGATTATATAAAGTCAAGTACGAACTTGGCAGATCCTCTAACAAAAGGCCTAAATAAGGATCTGATTCGTAAAACATCGCTTGAGATGGGTCTAAAACCTATGGAATAGATCACTAAAAGATGGCAACCCAACCTAGATTTAGTATTCTAAATTCTAGGTTCAATGGGAAAAACAAAGTCTTATTAGTGATGATAATAACACTGAATTAGACCGTCATTTATAAAATATATATATATATATTATAATTTAGTGCTAGTTTTGCAGTGAAAAATGAAAGGTTGAGCATGACTCTTAGTGAGTTCGTATAAAAGGTGTATTTATCCAAGAGCACCTAGAAGAACTCTACCTATGTGAGTGTAAAGTCAGGCCGCTTTTGTCGAGGTTTGGTAAACCGCCTATAGCACTCATGAAGTCGGGATAATGCGTATGGCCTTTATTGCGCGGCTATTAAGAACGATGGAAATATGTGTTGACATGCATTGATTTTCCGGTTTTATCACACGATATGATAGTTCAAAGATATTATGTCTACTATCATATTGATAAAATTTTGAAAATAATATGCTACATGGAAGTTCAAACCCAAAAGGTACTTACATTTATGTGTCAACATATAATTGTAATAGCAGCATTTAAAAAATATATACATACATTATTTGAAATAAGTGGGAGAATGTTAGATTATTTCAAATTATATTTCAAATTTGATTTTCAAATGTTATTTCAAATTTTAAATTATCTATTTTTTTGAAAAATTTCTCTAAGGTATTTTTTTTTTAATCCCACATTGGTTAGACAGTGAAATATTTAATTGTTTATAAGTGAATGTATTTTACTATACATAAAATAAATAAAAGGGTAGACAGTCTAGAAGCGTCACCCAATGCGAAGCACTGATCGCACGCACGCGCACGCGCACGCGCACGCGCGTCGCGCACGCGACGCATAGACGCATGGACGCATTGACGCTTTAGACGCACTTAGCACTTCGCACGTACGCATCGTCGCAAGTGACGGAATTCTTTTGCTAAGCGAAATAATGTGTTTGATCACTATTTTGACAGTTGTGATTAACTGTCAATTACAGTTATTTTGTAACTATTCAGACAATAACTGTCATAATTTTATTTTAACTGAAACGTTATGTCTGCTGCTATTGCATCTTTTCGTTCAAAAGGTTAGTGTTCAGAATTTGCAATCTGTACACTATATAAACAGTGTTGTATCCTGAAGACATAATTGCTAATGATTCCCTTTTGCAGAACTTTATACGAGTGGGAGGCAATATTTGTTTGAGAGACAGATTAACAATCGCCTCACTGTTCTTTTCATTCAATCTCTATACGTATATAAATTTTTCTAATAGAGGCAAGAGACCAAACTTTGTTGTAGTAATCGACCATAGACATAGGACCATTTTTATCCGTGGCAAGCTGGAATTTGGTGTGAATATGATGTGTTAAAGATGTGGCAGCAAAGAGGTTCTGCATGGTTGTCCAGACCTTACAAGAGGTGGAACAATCCAAGACTTGAGCCAAGACAAAATCAAATAAAGAGGAATTAATGGTGGACATGATATGTTTGTATTGTAAATGCCACTGAGAATGAGCACGATTAGGTTGATTATCAAGCATAACAGGAGATTGAGGGAAAGAACCATCAACATATCGAAAGAGTTGATGCCCTTCTAGAAAAGGTACGATTTGCGCTTTCCATAAAAGAAAATTTTCTATAGTAAACTTAATGTTGATAAAATGAGAGTCTGAATTGAGAAGAGATAGGTTGACGGAAGGAGGGGGAGTTTTACTAGTAGCAGCCATGGAAGAAATAAGAGATAGGATCGGGACATTGGTTTGTTATGCTTGGATACCATGATGAAACACAGAAAAGAAATGTGCACACTAAGTGTTTGTGAAATGTTTCTTAAGAACTTTCCCTCAATATAAACTTGTAGAATTTACAGTTATTATTCTCGGTGTTTTATACAGTACACACGCATTGTTTTTATAGACTTTTTACATAATAGAATTGTGGCATATAGCCTTACATGTTGTAACACTTAATAGCCTAATTACCCTTTCTGTTATAAAAGGAATCTTCAAGATTATTCTTCAGACTTCTGGAAGGAAGATCAGCAGCATGCAATTCTATTGCCTTAGCATGACCTACAATCGTTTGATCAACGGTTACGGTTTGTTATGTGACATACAGTAACAAGTCATAGTACTAACCAAATTATTTTACAGCTCATTGAAAGCTGATACAGTAACTTTTAATATATAAACTAATAATGTTAATATAAAGTTTCTGTTAATAACTTTTAACAAATATAATGTTGATATTATTATACATATATAGTTGATATTATTATAAATAATTATATTTACATATTTCACTATATATATACATATAACCTAATGGCATATAAAAACAATCATAATACTAACTTTTGATAACTAGTAGGTTCAGAGTTATTGGTTAAAGTATTTCTACGGAGTTATTGGTTACACATGTACGGTGCACCTATTTCTGGTGTTTAGTCACGTCTTAATATATTTTTACAAGAAAAAAAAAAACTAATTTTAAGCAATTATGCACACCAATACGCACATTCATCCAATGTGATAATTAGTCAGAAAGTCTGACTTTAACGAAAATGACGCGAACTTGAATTTTGGATATGAAGGCAGGGGCATTGGTATGCAGATCGGTCTGTGATTTCACTATGATCAACGCCTCATTAATCAAAATGCTGACCCACATAAGAGATTACTGAAATAGAATAATAGTTTTAATTACTCATTTACCACATGGCTAAACATGTTATAACAAGGTTTTTTTTTTTTTATCAAAACAACTGTTCACATACAAGTGATCAGTTGTGGTAGTGATCACATGACTACGATCCAGGGTTGGGGAATATTTTGTCGGAGGAAGTTAAAGACTAGAGGAAGTTAATTAGGACATGATTATAACTTGGACCCCATATCCGATATAATTTATAGTAAACTGATTATAAGATTTCTTTCTTTTACGAACGAGTTATAATTTTGTCTCATTTCTAGGAACATTGGAGGAGCAAGTGTAAATAGAATTATAGTTTTGATTACTCATTTAACACAGGGCTAAACATGCTATAACAAGTTTTGATATTTTGGTGAAATATTCAACCATTTAATAACTTTATAACTGATACCCAAAACAGTTTTGATATTTTGGTGAAAAGCTAAATTAGCACAGAGTTACATTTCTCCAATAATTAGAGGAAAAAATTAGTAACTTGACAAGTTATAGACTCATTTATAAAATGAATAAATGACTACATACTATGATAGTTATATTTCTAAACCATAATATACTCATTTATGTTCATATAATAGATTGTGGCAATAACCTACCATATGGGTTATATAATCGTTGACGACATTATATAACGTTTCTTTTACTCTATGTCCACACGTCAAGAGTACAGTTCAAGATTTCACCATAAAAAACAAATGTTTCGATAATGGATGAATATTAAATGGTTAATCAAAGTTACATTATTTAGATTAATCAAATGGATGAATATTCATACGGGTTATAACAAGTTTTGATATTTTGGTGAAATATTCATCCATTTAGTAAAACTTTATCTGTATATGACATGCAAAGAGTATAAAAAAAGGAGCAGTGTGTATCTAGCAATGAATACAAATCATAAATACAAAACAAAATATGAAAAAATAAATAAATACAAATATTATAGAGATATTTGAAAAAGTTAAAAAGTTAAAAATAAAAACTAAGATGAGATCACTACAAAAAATTATGGTTTTTGGGACAGATTTTTTTCCTGCGAGTATAATTTGCTAGCAAATAATAACATTTTGTCACCAAAAATTATCCGTCAGGAATGTTCTGTCGGAAATAATTATAATGGACCACTTCATTTCTGGCGATGTAAAAACTGTGAATATTATTCAATTTTTCCAACAGATATAGAATCATAGGAAAAACTTGGCAAATAATATTTTTTTTCTACGAGCTATAAAATTATTACTTACGACACTAATTAATAACAAAAGAAATACATTTTTCAATTATAACTTTGATAACAAATAATTATTTTTTTCTACTTAATTCACATCGTCACAAACTTTACTGTCCCAAATATTTATATTATATAAATTTATTTATCACGAATTAAAATAAATGAAATTTACAAGTTTTTTCCACCAATTAAGATCATAAGAAAAAATTACATATTATATATTTTATTTTTTTCCATGAAATCAATTGATGATAAATAATTTAACTGAAATATAAACTCGACATAATTTTCGTTTTCCCCTCATTTCTCTTCTCTCTCTCCTTCCTCCATCTGTAACACTCGAGTCCTACTAAGTAATTTCTTACGTTATTTTAATATTTTTTTAAATAATAATAATATTTTATTTTATGATTTTATAATAGAGACTATTAAATAATATTTTATGATAAGGATGTTTAATTTCATAATAACATTTTACAAGATATATTAATATGGGTATAATTATAATTGATTTTAACGCCATAGTAATGTTTATCTGATCTTTATCTAACTCTCTCTCTCTCTCTCGCGTTAGCAAACCTCTCTCTCTCGTTCTCAGCCCTCCCTCCCGAGCTCTCTCCCTCTCGGTCCGTTCCTTCTCGCCGATCAAAGGCCAGGGACATCTGTTCGATCCAACACATAAATGGGCGTCGATTGCTGCCCTGTTTCATATGTCCAAGAATCATGGCAAGAGCACGAGAGAGTGTGGGAGAGGGGGGGAGGGGCTTCGGCTTGGCTATGGCCGAGTATGGGAAGGTCTCCGGTGAGTGGAGGACACGATGGTAGTAGCTGGAGGTCGTGGGTCGTGGCATATGGCGGGTTAAGGGTTGAAACGGATCTGGAGACCCATTTTCAGGTTTGTGAGTTGGGGGCTATGTGGGTGCTCGGCAGTGGATGGGTCCGGTGGCTAGGGGTCGCCGGAGAAATGAGGTGGTCCAAGGAGGTGGCCGGCGTGAGGTGGTGGCTCGTGGTTGTCGGCATTGGGCTCAATACGCGTTGAAGGCTACACTAGACACCCATTTCGGGTCGCCTGCGTGTAGCTGAGGGAGAGGCTGCCAATGGTGGCTGGGGTTGCTCGCTGACGGTGGGAAGCTGGTACGGTGGTCGACGGCACAACAGGTCGCCGGCAGAGGAAAGCTAGTACATTTTTTTTTCCAGTTTTTTAACAAATTAGAAGGGTTTTTTGTTTTTATTTGTTGGCTTTTTCTTTTCAGATTTGCAGTTTTTTTCTTTTTTAAAAATAGGTTTACTTTCCTTATTTTTTTTCTTCCGATTATGTTGATTTTTTAGTTGGATGTGAATTTTCTTGTTGGATTTCCGTTCGTTGGTATGGATCATTTATTTTTGGGGGTTTGACATTTGCATGGATGTAAAGTTTGTTGTTTTTTTTTTTTTTTCTGATATGCGACATTTCAGAGCTCTCTGCATCCTCTCATCTGTTTTTTTCTTTTGGATATGCAACATTTCTTTTGGTACAACCTCATGTACTTTGCTATATTATTTGGATTTTAGAACATCAGTTCAATGTAGATTCTAGATTAATTTCAATATTTACTTCCAAAGAATATGGGTTTTTAAAGGCATTTGAACACTGGTTTTAAGGGTATTTTGCACTTGGCGCTGTTATTGAACTCCACAAAGTACATTTGTATACATGGCCGCTGAGTCAAATAATTATATAGATACATGTATTGCATTTTGAAATAGAAGAATGTTGGGTGTGATGGTGCACCTAAATTATATTAAATGGTTAACTAATATTGTTTGAGTTTTTGTCACAGTCTAGTTCAAGTTTAACAGAGGGGCTGTGTGGGTCTACTAATTCCTGCCCTACACTCATTTTTGTCACCTATCTCTTTTTGGGAGCACTTAGAGCTTGAGGTAAACCCTAGATTTTTATTACTTTGATTTTTGGTTGGTTTGGAAGTAGAAATAAGTCTTTTAGCTAGAGTTTGGGTGTGTTATGATTTCTATATGCTTTAGGTCCGAAAATGCCCTGTTTTAACATCCAAAAAAGGTGGTTAAGTGGTTGTTTTACCTTGCTTTAAGTGGTATCTCGAAAATAAATATTTTGAGTCTAATTAGGTTGGGAAAATTTGGTTTTCTAGTTTATACTTACCTTCCTTTTGAAATCAAGAGCAAGGTAAAATAGATACCTTACACCAATGCTTTATCATCAATGTAAACAGATACCATACACCAATGTTTTATCATCTCTGTAGGTATTATCCTCACAATAATGATTATCTTGAGATTTGTCATTGCTCTAAGGCAATTTACGACATTCTGTCAGTCAAAGAAAACCCAGTGCAGTAGATTCCAATAAATCTCTTTCATGTTTCAGATCATCATTAATGCTGTTAGTATCTCCCTGACATTGCGCTTCTTATAGGTCCTAAGGAAAACTTGTTAGTAATTAGTTTTCTCGCCACATGATCCAATGCAGTCAAGCCTTCTTAATTCCACCTTGGAGGATAGGAATCTCTTTGAGATTCCAAATTTCAGGCATGCCTTTTTATTTGCCTTATAGTTGTTATTATGGTTTCCTCTGGTTTACTTGTTTAGTATTTATTGTTAGTATTGGTTGATGGAGGCTCTGTCTAATGTTATGCTATAGGTTGCTATTAAAACAATTGGTCACAATAGAGGTCATCCAATGGACATCTCTTTGGAATACATACAAGGATGAGTTTGAGAATGAAAAGAGCATGCTTCTAGGAAATTTAGGTGACAAAGTAGTGGAAGACCTTAGACAGAAAATTATTGAACATGTAAGTCTCACTTATCAAGAAAAGAAAAAAAGATGCACATGTAAGTTTGAAGTAGCTGTCGGGACGATTATTTTGTTGCCTTCTTTTTCATTTATGCGACTATTCCATTCATTAGCAACTTATTTGATGCCTTTTCCACTGATATAAAATTTTGCAACTTATTTGATGCTTTTTCCATAATATTCTTGTTGTTTCAAAGTATTATTCAAGGATCACCTTGGAGAGACCTGCAAAACTGTTGCGCCTTCGTATCCAAGTTTGTTAATGAAATTTTAGAGTGAGTTACATATAATTCTTTAATCCTGAAAAGCTCATTGACGTTTAGACACTTAAATCTTTTTGTTGGTTGCATGCCTTAAGCAACATTCTTTTATCCTGAAATGCTCATTGTTTTAATTCTAATTACTTGCACATTTTTTGTTATACCTTATATGTATAATGAAACTTGTATATTGGTTTATCTTTAATGGATATGGTATATTTATGTTTCAGGATATTATGCTCCACAACTTTCTGATTAGCTTGTTTTTTAGGGGAATAAGAAATCATCAAAATACTGGTTAATTCTGATCAGGTCATCATTTATGTTTGCTTTAATTGTTGTTGGAAGTGGTTAATTTTTACATAATTCTGTGAAGGAATTTGTGAGAGGTTGAATGTACCAAAATAGAGGAACAAAGAACTTCTGGAAAATTATGGTAAGTTTTCGAAACCTATGGACTCTTTTGCCATGTTCCCTATGTTTGATTGCATGGACTACCCTCCATATAGTGTCACATTTTCTTTATCTGTACCTTATACAATCTAGTTAAGGTTAATCAACTTCTATATTAAAGGTATGCTAAGACCTTTTATCTAGCTTTCTTTAACTTTAAACTTGTTGTATGTTTATTGGAAGATAGCTTAATGAGGAATCTAGTTTCCTTAACATTTAGATGTGATCCTTAATTATTTGTCTTATATGTGAGTTTGCAAAATAGGATTGGGAAGATACATCTTATGATCTTTGCACCAAGTCTTCTCACCTCGTCAACAGTAGTCCCTTCCATGTTATTAGCACCATGTAGCAATTGTTGCTTCATTTTTGTCATCTATCACTTGTTGTTTCATACTGCCAACTTCTTTATTTGATCGAGATCATTTATGGTAGATTTTGTCGTAAACATATGATTGCAAATTAACAATTTTCCTAATTTTTTGCATTAATCATCATTCATAGGGCCATAATCCTGTTTGGGGTCCTTGTGTTTCTTTTTCAAAAATTTCTTTTCTTTGATCTAGTTGCCAACTTGGGTTTTCAATGCAAATATATAAATGTTTTTCATCTTCAGTTTTGAGTTCTAATATAAGTTACCTCTTTTTTTTTTCCTTCTTCATCCTGCAAATTACAGGGATTGTATCTTGGTTACATCATCTTTTTTGTCCAGACAATATTGATGATTGCTGGTTCAAGAGGTATAGATCAATCCTTCATTACTCTCATTCCCTTTGTATAGATGATTAACTAGTTTTTTTTATTTAGCTTTACTAATTCTTTATTCTCATTGCCTTTGTATAGATGATTAATTAATTATTTTATTTGGCTTCAAGAGACATTCATCAATCCTCTTTTGTTTCTCTTTCTTTTCAAACTACCTAAAAATTATTATTTGTATTCCAATATTTTCTTTATGTATTTTAGGTATAAAGTTATGGGCATGTGATACTATTTTACTAGTATTTTTTTTTTAATTTCGTAAAAGACTATTTTTGGCGATTATAAATGGTCAGAAATATATTTTTTTGGTCGCAAATATATATTTCCTGCGATTTTTATTGCGGCATATAAGTATTCATGACCCCTGTTAACCATGGTTATTACATCTTTTCCTGCGAAATTTTACACTTTTTGCGAGGAAAAAAATCGTCAGAAATGAGAGTATTTCTCACGATTTGTGCAGTGGTAGCTTTAAGCCCTTTAAGTTACCAGTCTATTCCTGCGAGTCTGCTGCGGATGCATTTGGTGACAAAAAATTAATTCTGATAGAAATATATGGTATTAGCCACGAAAAGACACGCAGGAAAAGACGATATTTGTTGTAGTGGATTGAGATCAAGATGAGATCATTGAGATTATGATTATGCATATGATAGTGAGACTATAAAAGCTAAGAAAAACAAGAAAAACCAATTAAAATTACAAATATTATATACATATATACTACAAATAAATAAGAGAGAAATTATACAATGGTCGATCGAACTATGAAATCATATTGGGACCGATGTAGACATGGCTGCATTTGTCGAAATTGTCTGTATAGCAATTACATTTGAAATTAAGACCAATTAAATGAATATAAATAGTAACACAATGTATTATAAGCTAGAGTAATCAAATGAATACTTTTCCTTAGTTATTGGTTTTATCCAATTTTAACTGTACCCATTTTTATATTCAACAGTTGGGTATAAACTTTGGTATCAACATGAAATCATGACGTAGTTGATCCAACTATATATGTATAATATGCAACTTTATAATAGCTATGATATAATAGGTATAATACCACTTTGATATCAACAAATATCAACTGACATGATCATGTTAATTTGATCAACTTTTGTGTTGATAGTACTGTCACAGTATGTAGCTGATATCCATTTGTTAAGTATATAAATAAGCACGAAAGTACTACGGAGGTATAATATCAACTTTTGATAGCAAACTGTCATAATAAATGGATGAAAGCAATTACTGCTATCCCTTCTGTACCATTTAGTAAATAGGTGATCTGAATATACACCATAATGAACAACGTTATACCGATGTAATTGAAATGGCATTTCAACTTTTAAATTGATTAGCTTAACTTTTACAATGGAATTTGTAATACAATTTCAACTTGAAACTGTATATAGTTGTATCAACTACGTCATTTCATGTTGATACCAAAGTTTATACCCCATATTTTTAACCAACTGTAGTTTTAAAAGTCTTACATCGTAAAAGTTGTACTCATCTTGTTCAAAGTTGAAATGGTATCACCAATTTAAAATGTCTATGTAATTTAATAAAATTACAAACTTTGGGAATTGATAGAATAAAAAGTTGATACAAGAATATTTGGTTATAATTTGGTTTCGAAAGTTGTAAACTAATGACAAAACTCTTCTCCAATTCTATCAACTTGTTCTAGGTATATGTATATATTGAAACTCTTCAAAGGCAAGCTGAGGAGATGGAACAAAGGTTTCAACTAAATGGGGATGAGGATATTGATTACGTCAAAAAAATAACGCGATAATTGTAGCACAGTTTTAGCGTGTCGATTCTACATAGAGATAGATTGAAAAATAACAAAAAAAATAAAGAAACTAAGGAAAAATACTAAACGATTAATGAGAGAACAAAGATTAACTTTAAATGCAAATTAAAATGAAACAAAGTGTTTAATAGAAAAATTTACTCAAATTGACGAACTGTAAAACGTCGGGAATTCCTTATACAAATCCGGTATTTTAATTATTCTTAATTTATTGAATAATTTAATTGGAAACTCAACTCCAAAATTCTCAATCAAAAGATATAAAACTATAAACCAAGATTAAACCAAATGTAACCTTTGAAAAAATATTTACCACTTTTCAATCACGTAAATTGTTATTCCTATTTAGAAAATCAAATGACTACAATATACTTAGGTAGTAATATTACAGCAAATAACTAAATTAATATAGATAATTAATTAATTCAAATATAATTAAAGAACTAATCCATTCAATAGAAAAAGCATGACCGAATCTATAACAGAATAAATTCTATGATTATTTAAAGAAAAAAACATCAACAATAAATTGAGAATGATAAAACAAAAGACTTTAATAAATAAAGATCAGATACATGAATAAAAAATAAATTAAAAATATTATTTAGTGTGCAAGTTCATTCCTAACCTTACTTAAAAATTTAGTTACCCATATAATAGATAACAAAAATTCTCCAAGAAAAATCAATGACAACGCTGGCGGTGAATTTCGTCTCGTTTGCTTTGCTGCTATATACAAACAACTCATGTAAACGTCTTGCAGTCGGCAGTTGACGTGGAAATAAAATTCCAAAAAGCATTGTTTTTGTGACGCTCCCAACTCACGTCTGGGATTTGACGTAAGTTAAGATGTCAGGATAAGTAACACTAGGCTACTCACCCTCATACATATCAAGATCTTAATAAATAAAATATAAGAATTTTATTATACATAGCGGATAAGGTCAAGTATAAAAATTTCTAAAGATCACATATGACAAATTTTAACTTCCAACTTCCACATTCTCCTTTCATTCATCAGACATTATACTGTTATATATACATGCCCAAAATAGTTATCAGCGTTAACAAAATAATAATACATATCAAAAGACCTTTCCTATGGTCACTTCAGTTCCTTTTTAACTTATAAAAATTCCTTCCCATAATGAAATATATCCAAGTTAAGACAACGGTTTTGCTGAAGATATTGTCCCTGTGGTGTTGAATAAACTCCACATATAGATAGAGACCATCCAATCCCAAAGTCAAACAGCAATCTATACGCTACTCCTCCTCAGCAAAAGTGGGGGCACTGTGATACCATAACTCCACTGGCTGATCATACATAGAAAATTCCAAGGATGCAAAAGTGACATCTACATAAGGATTGTATTTAAAGAGTCCCTCAGGACTCCTCGGAGTCTCCTGCGTCATCGGGGCTTTCCCCTTGTTGGCCATCACATCCTGTATATAATTTATACATACAAGAAAGAAACATAAAACCACAAAAGAGTGAGATTTCCTTAAAAATTTTAGTAAGTACATAATTAGCTTAATAAAGTATAGACACGGTCATCATTAATCTTTTTAGGAAAATAAACTGACAAAACATGATCAAAAACATGTTTCATATGATTTATCCATAACCTACACAGGTTTACACTCTTATGATATTTTATGTTCATTTTTCTCAACCATAAACACTTTCTTAAAAATTTATTCAATTATTATCCTCAATGGGCGTTACGTAATGCCGTCCCCATCGCAAATAACTCTTTTATAGCATATTTATTTCTTATCCCCGATAGGCGTTACATATCGCCATCCCCATCGTATATAACTCATCAATCACCCCGGCGTTATGTGTCGCCGTCCCTGTTATGATGAGTCTCGTGTCAATCTTTCGGGAGTTACATCTTACCGTCCCCACTAATCATATCACTTCCACTGGCGTTACGTATCGCCGTCCCCGTGATAATACATAACACTCTTATCATACGACATGCGTTACGTATTGCCGTCCCTGTCAGCACATCAGTCATTCGGGCGTTACGTCTCACCGTCCCCGTCACGACGTGACTAACTTATCCATATCCCTTATTTTTAATTGTTCCTTTCTTATTTTTAGGAATGTTTCTCAAGTACATGATGTACCACTTTTCTTAAATCTCACCACATATTAGAACATACATGTACTCTTAAATTATCACATGCTCACATATGTATGCATCTTAAATTCTATAAAGTGTTTTACACTAGCTAAATACTTAGATAGCACATATAATTTATTCTTATTTCAATGTCTACTTTTATTCCAACAAAAACCTTGAATTTCAGTAAAACAAGGTATCTCGCCGAGCGAAGTATCGAGCGAGAATCGAGCGAAGTGTCGGGTTGGAACTCGCTCGAGCAGGGTATCGAGTGAAATTCAAGCGAACTGGGTATCTTACTTGAGCAAGATATCGAGCGAGATTCAAGCGAGTTCTTGGGTTAGAATTTGTTCGAGCAGAACATTGAGCGAGTGTCGAGCGAAATCTTGGGTTGCACTTCGCTCGAGAGAAATATCTAGTGAGAGTTAAGCGAGGGTTTACAATTGTTCTTCGCTCGATCCTTCGATCGAGCGAGGTTCGAGTGAAGTTACAGAGTATGAGGTTGTCAATACAAAACTCGCAATCTTTTTACATAAACTTGATTTTTACTTATTATAACATAGTTTTAGGTTCTTCTAACTTCATTTAACACATTTCCATTAACAAAACCACTTCAAACAATACTTATATTTATTATAATACTTTAACAAGAATATAAGGGTTCAATACTAACATGTATAGTCCAACCATTTAAATAAACCATTTCCATACTAAAGTTAAGCTAGAATATGAATTTACACACTCTCTAAATTTGGTTGAAGATGATCAAAGTAAATCTTTGCAAGCTTTCTCTTCAAAATACCTACTAAGTTCACCTAAGATGTATATGGAGGTTAAGGGACTAGAGAAGGGTTTTCTTTGATTTCTTTCAAAGGGATTCATGTGCTACATTACCAAAAAAAGTTAGAAGACTCCCAAATGTCTATTTAAAGGAGTGGTGGTCGACTCATGTGAAGGAAAGAAGAGGGGCAACTTGGTAAAAATAATAGGTTTCTGGTTTGCATGGGATGAAGTGTCCCTCCTAAGCCCTTTTTCATGATGAACTAAATCCCCCAAAAATCTTAGACTTTGCAGCTGAAATGATCATCCAATGGTCAGTATTTAAGATATTTTTGCAAAATATTTGATCAATAATCGGGGTAGAAGTTTATGAGATAAGGGATGAGGTGACATCTCACCTAACCATGCATGCATCTCCCTTCCTAGCCTTCATCTGGTTAGCAATGCCCCTTAGCCTTCACTAACCCATTTAGTTACTTTCTAACCTCCTTAGGACTCTACTTAACAAGTTCTAGAAGGTCCTTTCCTGATTTAGTTAGGATAGAATCTCATTTGAGTCCATATTCTCCAACTCGAGTTCTGTTTATGCTCAGTCCAGAGTTATCCACTTGCTCTTGAAATAAGTCATTGATACTGTCCAAATATTCAAAAACTCATAACATGAAAGTTTTAGATCTATCTCTAAGAATTCTATTAGAATTAAAATCACATCATTTGGACCTCATATGAGTAACTTATGATCATTATACTAAACCTCGACAGATTAATTCGAGAATGTGCACCAAGTGTTTGATATTTGGTTCTATCAGTTCCTCTTGCATTTACACCCTAATTTTTGAGAATTTAACTCCTTATAAGCTTAAAATGAATTTCTCTAGTTGATACCTTGTTCCAAATCTCAAATATTTCTCCATATTATTTTCTCTAATACAGGATCTCACTTATTCTAAATCCATTGCTCTCATTTAAATCTCCAACTCTATTTTCTTAGAAAATATGCCCAATATATAATCCTTTAAAGAAATCCAAATAAAACTTTATCTTAAAAATTTCGAGATATTACATTCTCTCCCCCTTAAATTGATTTCGTCCCCGAAATCGCTAAATCATAAATTAAGGGTTCAATGAATTAATACCTTGATTGCTTGCAGCAGTAGATTTTTCTAAAGAGGTATGGACTTTTTCCTCATTTGACAGTGAATCTTGAGAATAGTAAAAGATCATCTTTACATCCTGATCAAAATATATATTCACACTAATCTCCTGTAATTTATCCACTATTTCAGATTCTTTTCTTCTATGACTGGTCCCTCCTCACATCGATGTTTTCTATCTTCAGACCTATCAGATAACTCCATTATGATGGATTTTCCTTTATCTTCTCTTTTCAACAATTCCCTTTCTGCTTGTAACCATTTTTGAGTGGGTTGCCTTTCCTCACCTGGCAAAGCTTGTCTACAAATTGGATTACCTTTTTCATCTATGTCCATGATATGTGTTCTATATTTTTCACTTTTATTCAACCAACGTAATCTATCTGTTTTCCATTGTTTCAGCTTTTTCCTATGAAATCTCTCTCTAATCCTTTCCGATCTTTTCTTTAACTGATCTACAGGAGTAACTGACATCCGTGCTTTTTTTTTGGAACCATAATCCTGAGTAAAACCAATCATAAAAAACTATAGATACTAAAAGAAAACAAACATCATACAAATAGCTTTATATACATATATCAGAGTTCAAACATCAAACACAAATTAATACAACTAAGTTTAAACAAATAAGGATAACTAGCTCTCATCACATCCTCACATTCCCAGGTAGCTTCCTAAAAAACAAGATTGTTCTAGAGCACTTTCACTAATAGAATTGTGCGATTCCAAAGGGTCTATTCTCTCTAATCTTCAATCCTCACTGGCCACTCTTCATAAGTTAAGTTGGGATGTAAATTAACAGAACTTGGATCCATCATTGCCACTGACTCATTGCTTAAACTCTTCTTCACGGAAGATACATGAAAAACGTTATCGACTCATTGCAGATTATTAGGTAATGCAAGGCGGTAAGCCACCAGACCTAATTTTTCCAGAATTTCATAAGGTTCAATATAACGAGGACTCAACTTTCCTTTCTTACCGAATCGCATAACTCCCTTTATAGGCGAAATCTTCAAATACACCCAGTCTCTCACCATAAAATCTTAAGTTCTTCTGCGATTATCTACATAACTCTTTTGCCTAATTTGCACCGTTTTTATCTGTTTTCTTATGCTATAAAATGCTCCTTAATTTCCTGTAAATACTCAGGTCCTAAAATACTGCTTTCCCCAACTTCGTCCCAATATATAGGAGACCTGCATTTCATTCCATAAAGTGCTTCATAAGGCACCATTTGTATGGTAGCTTGAAAACTATTATTATAAGCAAACTCGATTAATGGTAATAAACTCTCTCAATCTTTACCAAAATCCAATACACAAGCTCTCAACATATCTTCTAAAATCTGAATGGTTTTTTCTGTTTGCCCGTCCGTTTGAGGACGATATGCACTACTAAAATTTAAATTAGTACCCATCATCTTTTGTAAACTTTACCAAAATCGAGACGTAAATGTTGGATCTTTATCTGACACTATAGTCTTGGGCACTCCATGCAGACGAACTACTTCTTTTATGTAGATTTTTGCCAATCTTTCCATAGAATTCGTGTTTGAAATAGGCAAAAAGTGAGCATTCTTTGTCAACCAATCAACTATTACCCAAATTGCATTTTTTCCCGCCGATGTTCTTGGTAATCCTACCACAAAATCCATAGATATATCCTCCCATTTCCATTCAGGAATTGGTAGGGGTTATAATTTACCGGCTGGTCTTTGGTGTTCAGTTTTCACTAACTGACACACTGGGCATTTGGCTACAAAGGTTGCAATATCTTTGTTCATTCCTTTCCACCAAAACTTTTCTTTTAAATCCTGATACATCTTAGAACTTCCAGGATGGACAGTATATGGTGTATCATGAGTTTCTTTCATCAATCTTTCTTTCAAATTTGAATTATCGGGAACTATTTTCCTTTTCCCAAAGTATAACATCCCATCACCTGAAATCATGTAGTGTGAGGACCCTTTTCCTTCCAGCATTTGTTGTTTAATCTTTTCCAGCTTTGCATCCTTCTGTTGTCCTTCCTTTATCTCCTCATTTTTTAAAGGAACAATTTTTTGAATCACCATTAACTTGAGTTCTTGTGATAACCTGTCTACAAGAATTTCCCGCATTGCTACTAGCACCGATAATTCTTCAGTCTGAATTTTTCTGCTTAATGCATTTGCTACCACATTAGCCTTTTCAGGATGACATTTTATTTCACATTGAAAGTCACTTATAGTCTCTATCCATCTTCTTTGTCTCATATTCAGAATTTTCCGACTAAAAAGATACTTGAGACTTTTATGGTCCGTAAATATTTCACATTTCTCTCCATATAAGTAGTGCCTCCAAATTTTTAGTGCAAATACCACAGCTGCCAATTCCAAATCGTGAGTAAGATAATTCTGTTCATGATCCTTCAGTTGTCAGGATGCATACGCAACTACTCTTCCTTCTTGCATTAATACACACCCCAGTTCCATTTTTGAGGCATCACTATATATCACATAGAGTTTGTAAGGTTCTGGTAGAGCTAAAATTGGTGCCATAGTCAATCTTCTTTTTAGCTCTTGGAAACTCTTCTCACATTGTTCGCTCTAAACGTACTTAGCATTCTTCCTGGTTAGTGCTGTCAAAGGCCCAGATAGTTTGGAAAATCCTTCCACAAATTTTCTATAATATCCGGCTAAACCCAGAAAACTTCGTACTTTGTGTGCATTGGTTGGTTGTTGCCAATTCATTACTGCTTCTATTTTTGCTGGATCCACAGAAACTCCTTCACTCGAGATCACGTGATCCAAAAATTTTACTTCTTGTAGCCAAAACTCGCACTTACTAAGTTTGGCATACAATTGATGTTTCTGCAAGATCTCCATTACAATTCTTAGATGCTCTTTATGATCCTCATCGGTCTGAAAGTAAACCAAAATATCATCAATAAAAACTACCACAAAATTATCCAAATAAGGTCTAAATATCCGGTTCATCAGATCCATGAATACTGCTAGTGCATATGTCAATCCAAATGGCATAACCAAAAATTCAAAATGCCCATATCTCGTTCGAAAGGCTGTCTTGGGTACATCTTGCTCCCTGATCTTCAACTGATGATATCCAGACCGAAGGTCCATTTTAGAGAATACTGAAGCTCCTTTTAGTTGATCCAACAGATCATCTATCTGTGGCAATAGATACTTATTCTTGGTTGTGACCTTATTCAAATCTCGGTAATCTATATGATAAGTGTAATTTTTACACGATTTTTTATCATATTTTTTATTTATAAAAATTGTTAGTTTTAATGTAATTTAATTTAATTTTATTTATTCTCTTGTGTTAAAAGAATGAGAAGAAAAGAGAGAGAAAATCACAAAAGAGCTCAATTCGGATTCACTCGGCCACAACAACATATACGTACAAGGACATGGATATATTCAGCCACACCATCTCTCTTGGATCTATATTCATGGGCCTTCCTTTGCTTGTTCATCACTTGGGCTTCACATAGCAAGATCAAGAGCCAACGTTAGAAATGCACAACACGACAATTGCATGGGACTTAAAAATAATAGCAGGCCGCTTCACTCGATTCGCCAATTCATTCATGGGCCCACATGTTGATGCTAAGAGTTTTATAGTTACACTTGGAACTTGGCAATACAAAGGCCCATGCAAATAGAGAAGCCGCACACTTGAATTCTTTAGATTTTGACTCATACGTGAACACGGAAATTGAATTGGGGAAACCGAAAGCATGTGGCAACAACATATATAAAAAGAGCAGACCCAACTTGGAAGAAGGGGTGTTTCGCAGCCGTTTGAGTGATAGAGAAAAAATCGAGAGGTGCAAGATTTTTGAGGAAGTTTTCTTTGGATTTTTTCTAAGGAGAAGGATATGAAGGACATAAGCGAGAGCTGCATGTTCATCAATCGATTTTGATGAAAAATATAAGTTTTATTTGTTTTCTTTTTAATTTTATTATGAACTAAATTTTCTTTTCTAGGGCATTGATGTAGTCTAGCATTGAACACAGTTTATATTCTGAGTTATTTTATTTTTAATATTTTCATGATTGAGTATTTAATTCTTATTCTTAATGCTTACAATTTTTTACAGATTATTGTTTGATCAATTGGATTATAATGAGACCAAGAGGTAATTCGTGATTTTAGTTCTAGAATTAAATACCATTATTTGAGCGAAAGTAGAGATGCTTTATCGCGACTAGTGTGATTTTTCAGAAAATTCAAAGTACGTAATGAGTCTCCAATTAATTAAATTCACAGAGAGATATGGAATTGTTACTTGAAGATATTTTTGATATTATTCAAGAGAAGATATTGAATAGTTAAGGAATTCTTAATCATCAACGGGAGATTATTGGAATTTAATAATTAAGAAGAATAAATTGTGTGAGATTTGTTAGGTGAAATCAACCGCTCTATATCCATTTTCATCATATTTGTTACACTTTTAGATTTTAGCCTTTGTTAATTTTGATTCGTGGATTTATTTTTGTTAAGTAGTTTAATTTAATTTAGATAGTAGAAACGTTCTATTTATTTTCGATTTTTCAAATAGTAATTAATTTGGTGAATTTCAGTATTCAATAACAGAAATAATCCCTATGGGTTCGACATTCGTTTTCTACAAAACACTTTACTACTTGTTACAATTTTGTGCGCTTGCAGATTATTTTACGCGAACACTATACACATCCACTTTGTTCCATCTTTCTTTTTTACAAATAACACTGGTGTTCCCCATGGAGATGAACTCGGTCTGATAAATCCTTTCTTCAAAAGTTCCTCAATCTGGACTTTTAACTCTTCTAATTCCACATGTGCCATCCTATAAGGTGCCTTATGAACTTGAGCTGTAGCTGATTCCAATTCGATAGCGAACTCCGTTTCTCGGTCAGGAGGTAATCCTAGCAGATCATCAGAAAAGACTTGGGGAAAGTCTTCCACAACTGGAATTCCTTTGATACTTTTAACAACTTCTGAGGAATTTAACATTATTATCACATACACCTTTGCCTCTTCCTCAATACTTTTGTTCATTTACTTGGCAGTTACTATGGAGGAAACTGAATCAATTATTTTCCCCTTGTAACAAAACTTCTTCATTGGTAAATAAAAACTATATCCTTTTTACGGCAATCAAGTTTAGTATTATACTTGGCTAGCCAGTCCATTCCCAAAATTAAGTCAAATTCCATTAAATGGAATAATATCAAATTAGCGACTAGCTGAAAACCCTCAACTTCCAGGAAACAATTTTTTACAATTCGGTGACATCTTGCTATCTTCCCATCATGCATGACTACTATAACTTTTTGGGCCAATGATTCCATTTCTAATTCACATCTTTGGACACAATCATATGAAATAAAAGATCTTGTTGCTCCCCAGTCAAACAGAGCATAGACCATGCATTGCTTCAATTTAACCTTACCTAAGAAAGTTATCCTACTGTTATTATTGCTAATCCAAAGAATCCAATTATTAACTAAAAGAAGGAAAATTGAAAAGTTACCAGTAATAACATTAGCGTCTATAGTCTCATCAGCCTCCATGTCCACTTCATCTGGCGTGATTGCATAAACTTTAACTTTTATGGGCACCTTGGTTTTTCCTCCTGGGAGAGCTACGCCTTGAGGAACATTCTGAGAACAATTCTTGATCAAATGTCTTAGCCGACCACACCTGAAGCAAGCCCTAGTATCCATTCTACAATCTCCCTTGTGTCGACGCCCACATTTGGTACATAGTGGAAACAGAGTCGGTACATTTGAATTGTCTGCTATTCATTTTCCTTCATCCATGGATCTAAAATTTCGTTTCCTCCAATCATCTTTTCCTCTAGAATAAGGAAATCTTCTTTTTCTAGCTACTTGAGTTTGCGCCATTACGCTCCTCTATTCAGCCTCAGCTATAGCTGCTATGTTCACTAGTTCTTGAAAATTCTCCATTTGTAGGCACACCACCTGCATACGAGTCCGTGGCTGTAATCCTTCTTGAAACTTCCATGCTTTCATATTCTCAGTAGTCATTAAGTGTGGGGTAAATCTTGCCATTTCCATAAATCGGGCTGCATATTGTTCTACCGTCATGCTATCCTGTACCAATGTGGCAAATTCTAATACTGTCTACCGCTTCATTGATTCTGGAAAGAATCGATTATCAAATTCTTTCCTAAACCATTCCCATGAAGGCACTACATTTTCTCCTAACTCTAGCTCCAATAGCCTCCATTTTGTGTCCCACCATAATCCTGCTTTACCTTGCAGCAAATGTCCCACATATTGCACCTTCTGAATCTCTATGCAACCACTAACTTTGAAAATACATTCCAAGTCAATAATCCATTATCAACCTTTAATGCTCATTCCGTTCCTATAAAATGCGGGTATCGGTAAACTAGAGAATTTTCATACGGACATTCTTGGATTTCTCCTCTATTCTTATCCTGCTGACGATAATGACTCGTCTCTATTTGATTTCTCACTACTTCAGTTATCTGCAGAATAGCTTCGGCTATCACCTGGCCTTGTTCTAATGGAGGGTTTTGCACCTCTTGTCTTCCTTCCAGAGGTGGGTTCTGAGCCATCGGTCCCCCTTCCAAAGGTGGGTTTGGGTTTGGTGCCGTCTGCTCCTCCATCCTTGGAGGAGTAACCAGGGGAGGATTTGATGCTGCTATTTC
Organism: Platycarya longipes; assembly: GCA_036559045.1. Taxonomy (NCBI): domain Eukaryota; kingdom Viridiplantae; phylum Streptophyta; class Magnoliopsida; order Fagales; family Juglandaceae; genus Platycarya; species Platycarya longipes. The sequence goes on along the minus strand of CM071800.1, from coordinate 27,858,429 downwards.
TACTCGTTTCAAAGCAGGACGACCTCTTGTCATTTTTATCTTCCTGAAACATACAAAACTCTATCATGAGCTATATTTACTTTAGAAACTTCCAAATTTCTAAAGTACAGATTTATTCATCCGTATCACTCCAATTCTAATCTTATAAAGATTTAAACTTATTCTTGTGTCATGTGATCATTTTTTTCCTACGACAATGTGGATTTCACCTAGAGACGTAATAGCTTTGATACCACTCTGTGACGCTCCCAACTCACGTCTGCGATTTAACGTAAGTTAAGGTGTTAGGATAAGTAATACTAGGCTACCCACCTTCATACGTATCAAGATCTTAATAAATAAAATATAGGAATTTTATTATACACGGCGGATAAGGTCAAGTATAAATATTTCTAAAGATCACATATGGCAAATTTTAACTCTTGAGTAGGGTATCTCGCTCGAGCGAAGTATTAAGCGAAAATCGAGTGAAGTCTCGGGTTGGAACTCGCTCGAGTAGGGTATCGAGCAAAATTCAAGCAAACTGGGTATCTCACTCGAGTAAGATATCGAGCAAGATTCAAGCGAGTTCTTGGGTTAGAACTCGCTCGAGCATAACATCGAGAAAGTGTCGAGCGAAGTCTCGGGTTGCACTTTGCTCGAGCCAAACATCTAGTAAGAGTCAAGCGAGGGTTTACAATTGTTCTTCGCTCAATCCTTCGGTCGAGCAAGGGTCGAGCGAAGTTATAAAGTACGAGATTTTTCAATACAAAACTCGCAATATTTTCACATAAACTTGAGTTTTACTTATTATAACATAGTTTTAAGTTCTTCTAACTTCATTTAACACATTCCCATTGACAAAACCACTTCAAACAATACTTAAATTTATTATAACACTTTAACAAGAATATAAGGGTTCAATACTAACATGTATAGTCCAACCACTTAAATAAACCATCTCCATACTAAAGTTAAGCTAGAATATGAACTTACACACTCTCAAAATTTGGTTGAAGATGATCAAACCAAATTTTTGCAAGCTTTCTCCTCAAAACACCTACTAAGCTCACCTAGGATGTATATGGAAGTTAAGGGATTAGAGAAGGGTTTTCTTTGATTTCTTTCAAAGGGATTCATGTGCTACATTACCAAAGAAAGTTAGAAGACTCCCAAATGTCTATTTAAAGGAGTGGTGGTCGACTCATGTGAAGGAAAGAAGAGGGGCAACTTGGTAAAAATAATAGGTTTCTGGTTTGCATGGGATGAAGTGTCCCTCCTAAGCCCTTTTTCATGATTAACTAAATCCCCCAAAAATCTTAGACTTTGCAGCTGAAATGATCATCCAATGGTCAGTATTTAAGATATTTTTGCAAAATATTTGATCAATAATCGGGGTAGAAGTTTATGAGATAAGGGATGAGGTGACATCTCACCTAACCATGCATGCATCTCCCTTCCTAGCCTTCATCTGGTTAGCAATGCCCCTTAGCCTTTCACTAACCCATTTAGTTACTTTCTAACCTCCTTAGGACTCTACTTAACAAGTTCTAGAAGGTCCTTTCCTGATTTAGTTAGGATAGAATCTCATTTGAGTCCATATTCTCCAACTCGAGTTCTGTTTATGCTCAGTCCAGAGTTATCCACTTGCTCTTGAAATAAGTCATTGATACTGTCCAAATATTCAAAAACTCATAACATGAAAGTTTTAGATCTATCTCTAAGAATTCTATTAGAATTAAAATCACGTCATTTGGATCTCATATGAGTAACTTATGATCATTATACTAAAACTCGACAGTTAATCCGAGAATGTGCACAAAGTGTTTGATATTTGGTTCTATCACTTCCTCTTGTATTTACAGCCTAATTTTTGAGAATTCAACTCCTTCTAAACTTAAAATGAATTTCTCTAATTGATACCTTATTCCAAATCTCAAAGATTTCTCCATAATATTTTCTCTAATACATGATCTCACATATTCTATTTCCTAGAATATATGCCCAATATATAATCCTTTAAAAAAATTCAAATAAAACTTTATCTTAGAAATTTCGAGATATTACATTTTTGACAACACACCAGCCTTCCATTTCTTGCCTCCCTCTCTGTTTCAGGCCCTTTCATTGCTTGCCTCCCTTTCTATTTCAGGCATCCAGTTGCGATCCTTGAAGAAGAAATGACCCTCGAAGTGTTGTCGTCCTTCTCCTCTCCCTCACTCCCTCAGTGTCGTGATGGAAGTCTGAGATCCTTCATCCCGTCGTCTTCAGCTTCTTCTTCTTCCCACGAAGTCTAATCCTAACCATCGAAATCCCCCTTCCCTTTCATCCCGAACCCTAACCCTAAACCTCACCTAGACCTTAACCCTAACACGAACCCATAAAACTTACCCGAGATCGAAACCCTAACCCTTCAAGTAAAATTACCCTAACTGGTAATTAGTCGCCCCTGTCCAGGTTCATATTTTTGTATTTTGGTATTTATGTATTTCTCAGATTACAAGAATTTCCCTATGAGAATGTATCAAAGACTACAATGAGTTAATATTTTTGATTAAAACTAAATAAAATGTAGTGGGTTCAACACAATCTGTATAAATGATCTTTTGTTTTGCCATAAGCTTATGTTTTTTAAAGATAAAAACCCTCCCGAACTTGCTGCATTGCATCGACTTTCAAAGCTATCATTTCTGTTTTTTGGTTGCAGTTTTTTTTATGGTTCCTATTTGTGTGAACTATCTACTAATTATTTTTTTCACATATCTTGCATTTTTTTGTTTGGTAATATTGTGACTGGAGATGATATGCAAACTTAGGTATGCGATAGTAATCATTTTCATCCTTTTCTTTAATTCTCTCTCTTTCAAATCTTATTTGATTATTCTGTGCACTTGATTTATAATTAGATGAGATCTATCACTAGTAAATGAGGTAACTAGTTGCATGAACGTTATATCAATCTGCATATAGTTGCAGGGCAATAGATCTGTAAAACATTTTATTGACTATTGTGAAAAAATTAAAATGAGGCAAACTTGTACAAAATAGTATATTTTATCTTGGGTTATTAGATATCATTGGAATTGCTGGACATGTTCTTTAAAACTGTTGTTGATAGTTGTCTATGTTTCCTTCTATAGAGAAGTATGCTCGAGCATATTCTCCCCATATCTTTCCCAAGGTAGGGGCATATACTCATCACAGCACTTTTGTGTCAATTGGATCACTCACTTCTTTGTAGTGGTAATTTACACATACATTGAAGTGATCTTGAGCTCACAATTGCTTTGACTTACCATTGGCAGAAAGATTGTTACAGCTACAATTATTTGAGACTAGTGAAAGAGGGGTTGCATTGCCTTCTATTCAAGAAGGAAACTTGCTGCACCATCTCAAACATCATATTTGGAAACGTAAATCAGATATAGGTGAACAAGTAGGTTCATTTGTGACAAATGCATAAACTAATTAGAGTGTTGTCATTATTGTTGATATCCTTATTTTGTTTGATAATTAATTAATAGTTTTATTATAAATATAGGCGTAAGGATTCAAAAGAGGGATTTGATAATAATCTTAATTACGACAGTGACATTATTTCTTTATAATCTATTGAAACTTGCAAATTTGGTTTTGAGGCAAGGTTTTAAACTACTTGCAGGCTATAATTGAGACTGGTATCATTAGCCCACCTACTCCAATTACTTCAGAATGCAGAGTTTGAGATCAAGAAAGAGGGCGGATGACATTAAGAAGAGAGATGGTGCAAGTTGGTAGAGATGAGGAGTTTCTGAATATGTAGTTTAAGTATTCAAAAGAAGTTATTTAGACTGTTTAATGAGTGCAATGTAATTTTTGGGCCCTTCTTCGTGTTACTGTAAATTGTAAATGGATGGTTTAGACTACATATCTAACAGATATCGCTAATTTGATTATGTGGTTGTGGTCCATTAATATTGTTCATTTTCAAGTAATTTGATCAATGTAAGTTCATTTTGAAGTTGTTAAAGAAGCAATTCTTCATTTTGCTTACCACTGTCTGCAAGTTAATCTCGTAATCGAACAACTCAGTTGGATAAGAGTAGGAGAAAATATTTCTCTTCATTTTATCAGTCCAGGTACGACTTAACCATCAAACTTGGCAAAAATTCAAAAAAGTGGAAACAGGATAACATAACCATCAAAGTTGGCAATAATCCAAAAAAGTGGAAACAGGATAACATAACCATCAAAGTTGGAAATAATAAAACGAGATCCTTTTCTTTACATGGCATTCAGCACCAACAAATAGAAATACACTTAGAAACAGTATGCAACCTCATTGAACTTTGTAAGGTTTTGTGATTTGTAGACATCAATCAATGGGTATGGCCTAAACGGTCTCCTATTTTAAAATTGATGCCCTTTCTATCAATTTTAATTGAATTTGGAAACACATAATTCAACCCTCCACATGGTGGAACAAACTTAGAACAAATTAAAATCAGCTCCCAAAAGCCTAAAGCAAATGCAAATCACCAAAGCATACAGGATGGAGGAAAAATCGGAATCTCTTCAAGAAGTGATAATCTCAATTTATAAGTGGATTGACACCATTTGTCAATCGGCTATACAATTTAATAACGCTCTCTCCTTTTGATTGCTTGGTCCTAGAAAGATTGAAGGTTACTCCTGTGTCTCCCAGGAGGTCTCGATGTAAAACAATCACTTGGAAAAAATTGGATCCTAGATGGTATAAATTGAAAATAGATAGTAGTGACATTGGTAATCCGGGTTCCAGTGGAATTGGTGATATTATTCGAGATGATAAAGGCCATTTAATCTAGGCGTTTTCTTCTCCCATTGGTTTTAGGTCCAACAACAAAGCAGAAATATTAGCTCTTCTTCGAAATATTCAGATTTGTAAAGCCTTAAATATTATAAATGTAATTATTGAATTGGATTTTATGGTGGTTGTCTTATGGTGGTACTAACAGAGATATGGGTTATGGTACTTGGAGGACTATTAAGATAAGATTATTCGGGTTTGTAGTATTTACGTTTTTTAACTTTAACTTTTGGTTTGTTTTAGGCTTGTGTAGTCTTTTCATTCTACTTAATTTATACGTGTGTTTAGTTGTTTTGGCTATTTGTTTTGGTGTCTTGGAGTTTCGGTATTTTTTGACACTTGGATTTGGGTTTTTCCTCTTATCTTGTAACCCTCAAGTGTAATGAAGTTACTATAGTTTTCATTTGCCATACGTAAAGGTTTTATTAATAAATTTGGGGTATGGGCTATTATTAGACATGTGGCTCCGAATCTTCGTTAAATATATATATATTTATATATATATGATAGAATTATATAATTACAAAACTTTAATGTTGATAGTTATCAAATAATAAAAAATCTTGTGACTATTCATCCATTACTAAAGTTGGTGATCAGAATATACACCTATGTAATATCAACTTTTTACTGTATTTATATAATGGATGAATAGTCACATGACTTTCAAGTTATTTGTTATATTAACATAAACATTATACCGATGTTGAAAGTTGATACAGGAACTTTTACATATAAACTAATAATTATCAACATGAAATGACATAGTTGACACAACTATAAATGGTTGGTTTAACTAATTTAAATCAAATTAGAATTACTAATTTCTATAGCTCTTTTACATGTACCAGATTGTAATGGTACATCTGGTGTTTAGTCACATCCTTGTATATTTGTACAATTTATTATTAACTATGAATTTGATAGAATTACACATGTGGATATAATTTATGATACAATATGACCTATCTGTACAAACTGGTACATGTAAATTCAATAAGTAAACGGGTTACATATAATAGAATTACATCTAAAAACAATTTGCAATTCAGAAATATGATAGAATTGATTATGCCAGTTATTGTTTAACTTTGGGAGAGAGGTGATCAACAACAAATTACGAGAACAATTTACTGCATGAGCCATGACAACAGGGAAATCAAGTGCCAAGCGTATTACTTTCAGCAGAAAAATATTGTTCTATAATCATAGTACTAACAATGATTTTTTATATTATATATAATTTTTATATTATATATAGATTATATGATTTCTGCTAATCATATAACATGAGATTTATTCTTATTATTCATTTTTAATACTCTTGTTTGCTAGATTATAAAATTTAGTTTATACGATAACCGTATCGTAACCATTATACAACTAATTGCAAAATATTTTCATTTCTTGACGTGGTAATTTTATTTTTTCATAGACTTCTCGCGGCAAAAGACTTTTTTTTTTCTTGTTTCCATAGACAATTTTGTATCATCAGCTAATCATTTGCCACCATAGCATATCTTGAAAAGAAATTTGTGGGAAAAGACCAAATTTCTTGTAATCGATCAGCATATTGAAAACTTAAGTCTCAGATGGAAGAAAGCCACTGATGTCAGAAAATATGGGCTCAATGTCCCAATTGGACGAGAGGTCCTTGGCAGTTCACTGCATCATAGACTATATATATATTTTTTTTAAATTTCCAAGCATCATTCAAAATTTTTTTTTAATTTAATTTTTATCATCTAATCATAACCGAATCCTTATAATTTTTCTAACTTCCAAAGAAATACAGGAACAAATTCAAAACAAAAACAATATTAAAAGGCTATATTGAAACAATTTTTTAACATTATAATATTTCTTTTAACTTTTTTTCTCTCATTTTCGAAAACCCACTTAATCATTTACATTTTAATTCAAACTATTTTACTACCATATACAAACTATTTCACAAATAATATCAGATATTGTTTTGGCCTAATTTGGATAGCATGAGTCTCTTATCTTATCTCAATATTCAAATACCACAAACAAAAACACTTTTTACTTTCAAATCTTAAATTTCTCTCATCTAATTATTATCAAATAATTAGGGTTTTCCAAATTCTAAACAAAACTTAAAAAGTAGTTCAACTTTTTCAAATCCCAAAAAAGAAATATGAAAAAAATTATACTCTAACGATATTTTATTTTATATTATTTTTATTCAACCTTTTCTCTCTACCTTTTTCAGAACCTTATAAAATATCTAAACTCAACTCATTTTACTACTATTCATGAGATAACCTGATTTTTTTTTTTTATATTTCTACTAGATTTCTTGTACTTGAAATGATTGTAATTTATTTAGGTTTATTTTAATTAATCTTTGAAACTTTTTGGAAATATATTTTCTATAAACCCTTTATTGGTATTAAGCATATGTGTAATGGAGCAAAACTTGGGACAAGACACAAATGAGGTGAAGAAAAAATATTTGAGAAATATCTAAGTGATTGAATAATTATTTGAGACACTTGGCACCAAGAGAATATTTGTCTATTTGGATTTACAAGAAATCATAGTGTGAAAAGAAGAGATATATAAGACTTGCATAGAAATGCAAGGAATCGAGCAAAGTATATTCCATGAAAGAAAATTGGATTGAGTAATTTTGACATCTCTCTGTAATCTGGGCATAACACTCTTATCCGATCTACGAATGAGATGAATCAAGATGCTATGGAACACCAGGAGAAAGATCTACGACTTTTATATTTTTAGGTTTAAGAGAAACTGACTTAATCAATGATGAAATTGGGAAACAAAGAAGCACCAACTTAAGCTTAGGAAGAAACTGATTTTGAGTTTGTCTTCTTGTCATATTTTTGTAACACCTATGATAATTTGTCAAGTATGGGGACAAATGGAACTAAGATAAGCCTTAAGTTATGTTACTTGCCAACCAAGCCCAGGAGAAAATAAATGAGTCTCCTAAGACTTAAGGGAGGAGTATATGGCACGATTTAGCATATCCAAGTGTTTGGATTTTCTTCCACCCTATGGTTTAGAGATTTAAAGCAATTTATCACTTTGACATGTGTATGGACACATGGCACCTTAGGAACTTAAGCATAGGGAGATTTAGGATGGTGTTAAGGGGTGATTGGAAGAGAATGAAAGACTAAAACAACTAGACAATCATTTGGATGAAATTCAACTATGGTGAGATTCAAGGAACAATCTAGGTGGTTCCAAACCAAAAGAGCACACTTGGTATGTGATAAACTAAGCTTAGAACTAAGGGTTAAGTGGAGTAAAAGACTTAGTCATCATAAAATAAAAGTAGCCGAAAATTGGATGAAAAATCATGAAAGCACCGACTTTGGCATAGATGACCGACTTAGTGTGGATTATTATTGAAATATCTACACAATCATCCTAGTATCTTGACATGTGTGTGGACATGTGGCAAATGAGAGATTTCTATCTAAAAGGCTTCGTATGACATAAGGAAACCAAAGGGAAGCCGAAACATGCATGTAGTGTTATCTTAAGATTTTGCTACTCGAGTTAGATAGATTTGCATATCTTTTTGTTTGGCCTTTCTCTTAGGTGGCATTAGATGAGTCATTGGATGGTTTTCTTGCTAACCAAGTCTAAGCTAAAATGGAATGATTAACCTAAACAAGAGGGAACCGACTTAAGCACAACGAAGTTTAGGTTTCATGCTTGCACGCCGACTTAGTATTTGTGTTTTAAAAAAATCTTTGTAACACAAATAACCAATTGACATGTGTTGGAGCAAGTGGTCCAATTAGCTTAAAATAAGCTTAAATCTTCCAAATTCAACTAAGCCTAATTGGAAGGGAAATGAGTATACTAAGACCTAGGGAAGACAAGTGGCACACGGCAAGGGCATTCCATGTGTGTGTGTGTGTGTTTTAGTATTTCCTTCTCTTGATATATATATATATATATATATATATATATATATATATGGTTGATGTCCATGAAGAGAGGAATTTCTTCACTCTTTTTTTCACTCAAAACATACGGCCAACACTAGTCAAGAAAGCCTAAAACATTTTCTTCAATCCATCTATCTCCCAAAACTTTTAACAAGGACATTATGGATACATTGTGAAGGGGTTTGCTAAAGCCAAGCCCATTTGCAGATTAAAAATCTTGAAGAAACTTGTAAGTGCACATATAACCTACTCTTGGTATTTATGTGTATGTATAGAATTAATATGTGATTGGTTGCTCTCTTTAAGTGAATACTATGTTGATTGAATGAGTAAATTTATGCATTTATGTGTTAAGTTATTATATGGATAAGTAAGGGAGTATATGGAGGAAACCTTTCAAAAAACAAGAATTTATTTTTAGTAAAATATGAATGGAAGTTTGGAGGATTGATATGTGATGTCTTAGAGTAATTTGAGTTTTTAATGTTTAGGTGATGGATATGATTATTCAATTGAATGGTCAAGTGATTGAGGGAAACTAGTATTGTTGAATTTCTTGAGAAGTAGTGGAAGATATAGTGATGGTGAAATGGTAATTCGATAAAAAAATAGTGGAAGAAAATAGTCTACCAAGTAAGTGAGGGATTCGGCCCTATACTTTTAGGGAATTAGATTAAATTATTTACATAGTTCCTTAAGTGAATCATTTATGTTTACTTGATGAATAATTAAAGGTGTAAGTAAATATGTGTATGCCATGCATTGATGAGATATGTATCGTATGTCATATGACCCATGAAAACATATATCATGCATGAAAGTCTCATATGGCCCATGAAAACAAGTAGCATGCATGAAAAAGTCTAAAAGTACATACATGTCCAATTACATCACAATATCATATGTTTTAAGTCATGAGCCATGCACAAGTAAGGTTAAGTGGGCATGCATGATCTTTCATGGTACAGACCACATATTTTAAGACCTCGTGGTTTAAAAAAGAAAATAAGAATAAGACAAGAATAAGATTATGAAAAGTCGTGTCACGATGGTGAAGACGATACGTAATTGCTGGATGACTGACGTGCTGACAGCAAAGGCGATATGTAACTGTCGTCAAATGATAAGAAGTCATGTCATGACGGTGAAGTCAATACGTAACTGCTGTATGACTAACATGACTGGCGGTGAAGGCGATTCGATCTGCCGCCATATTATGATAAGTCTCGTTATGACGGTGAATGCGATACGTAACTACCGTCAAATGATAAGAAGTCATGTCATGACGGTGAAGACGATACGTAACTGTCGTATGACTGACATGACTGGCAGTGAATGCGATTCGATCTGCATCCATAGTATGATAAGTCTCGTCATGACAGTGAATGTCTTAGTATTTAAATCGGGCCTTTTTATCCAAATAAGCCCTAAAGCTATGTTTGAATGTTAGTTTATTTTTAATTATCTAAATTTTGAGATGAAATTAAGCCAAGCCTTAGTATCCAAATGACTCCCTCTTATGAAGCCTAAGGTGGGAAAATCATAGATCCAGCGATGGAGCTCCTTGGGAAGACGATCATGGTGCCTAAGATCCCAACCAACGGGTCCATAGGCTTCTTTCAAGCTACAACTCCGTCGTCGTTGATCTTAGCTGAGAGTGGGTATGATGTCTCAGGTCGACGCTTTTTTCCTTCTTGATGCCTGTATATATTTTTCCTTTAGATTTGAATGAGACCATGATGATATATTTTTTTTTTTGTTTGGTTGCGAAATTTTAAAGGAATAAATGTCTCTCAAACTCTTTAATGTCTAGGTTTTGTATTTTTCTTTTCTCTTTTTGTTGCCTATATATTTTTTGATTTTGGATCTGAAAGAAAAGTCTGAAGTTGTGGCCTATATGTTGGTTGCAAGGTGTAGAGGAAGAAATGGCTATCAAGATCTATGTTTGGTGCCTCTAGCACTCTTGTAGTTGAAATATTTTTTGGTGGCCTACAACAACGTGATTTATACAGAAAATGATAAGTTGGTGGAAGTCTCAACTTTCAGAGTGTGAATAAGGCGATGCAAGAAGGACAACGTCATTTAGAAGCCTTAGGGGACAAATTAGGAAGACCAAAATGCCACTATTGCTTTTTGGATTGTGACTTTTATATATACGAGTGTAAGTGATGCGTACAGAGCACGTATGTCCCTTGCACATAACACCTGATTTAAATAAGAACAATATATATACATATAATTCTAAAAATATTGAAGTAGAGTAATTTGTATATAAAATTAGGGAAAAACGTAGAATTTGGACTAAATTTTGGGAATGAAACTTTTTTTAAAAATTTGTCTCTATATCTTGGAAGAAAATTTAGGGTTTGCACTCAAAACTTCTTCCATCCAGATCCCTATTTAAGAAAAAATTTTAAGATGTAAATAGTGATTCTCTATATTAATAGTGGTTACCTAAATATAGAAAATCACTATTCATTCATTAAATTATTTTTTATCAATATTTATTCTAATAAATAAATAAATTCTTCTTTCAATCATCTACACTTCTCTCATGCCCATATTTGTTATAGTTTTAAATAATAATTTAAATAATTACGTAAATATAGGGAAATTATTTTTAAAAATATTGTCATGTCCACATAAAAACAATTTCAATTTCTTGTATATTCGCTAGAGAGTAATAGTTCAAAACATAAGAAAAAGTAAAATCTTGAGTAGTTGAGTTTCTAAATGGAAGTAAGAGAAAAAAATAATTAAAAATGATAGAAAAATATTATTTTAATAGAATAGAGAAAGGATTGGAAATGAGATGTAGAAGGTTTTTGAAAAAATAAGTAAAATTTAGAAAACAATATAGGGAGTGTTTCTTAGCTAAATTTAAAGAAATTTTGAAGAGAATGAATGAGAATGTTCTGAACTTATAAACATCTTCAAATCACATTCATATATTTGTGGCATTGATTGAGTTTGATATGTTCAATTATGATTAAAGAAATAGTATCATGTATTTCGAGTTATATATTTTTTGTGTACATTCGATCCAAAAAAAATCATATTTTTAAAGTATGTATCTTAGGGAGAAGTTAAAATGTATTTAATTATATAAAATGAGGTTATATAATGTCTAGTAAAGGAGCACGTCATTTCAAAAAAAAAAAAGTAAAGGAGCATGTTCTACACACGTGTGCTCATCTGCACAGCCCATCTCCTTTTTTTTCTTTTCCCTTCTTTATCATCCTATCACAATTCAGAGATAATAAAAGAGCTGTGATGTAGAATACTTTTAGAGATATATAATTTAGAGGGCAAACAAAGAAACTGTGAGAGTAGAGAAGATCAACAAGAAGCGAAACGAGGAAGAGTGAAATAAGAATAGAAGCAGCAGATCTATTACAAAGAAGAATATACTAAAAAAATAGAACATAAGTGTTTTTTAGCTAAATTTAAAGAGATTTTGAAGAGAACCGAATGGAAATATTCTAAACTTCTAAGCATCTACAAATCACATCTATATATTTGTGGCATTGATTGAGTTTGATATGTTTATTTATGATTAAATAAATAGTATATATCATCATTCAGACTTATATATTTTCGTGTATATTCGATCAAAAAATTATAATATTTTTAAATTATGTATCTTAAGGAGAAGTACTTAAAATTTATATATTTTTATATAGGAAGAAGTTAAAATGTATTTAATTATATAAAATGAAGTTATATAATGTCTAGTAGAGGAGCACGTGCTACGCACGTGTGACCATCTACGCACCCCATCTCCTTTTTTTCCTTTCTTTCTCATCTTATCACAATTTAGAGATAATAAAAAATTTGTGATATAGAATAATTTAGAGACACATAATTTAGAGGTCAAACAAAAGAACTGTGAAAGAAGAGGAAATCAACAAGAAGCGAAATAAGGAAGAGTGAAATAGGAAGAAAAGCAGCAGATTGTTAGAATTATTGAAGAGAAAGAGGGGGGGCATGAATGACCCACTCCTCTATCCTTCACATGAATGAGGCTCCTCAACTTTGTTTTTTCATATATGTGCACAGTAATTTGTACAGTAATATATGCCTATAAATACAAATATTTTCGTTCAATTTTGTACAAGCAGAAGAAAGAAGAAAAGAAAAGAAAGAAAGAAAAAGAAGAGAGAGAAAATAAGAAATAAAGGAAGAGAGAAAATTCAGTTATTGAAAAATAAAGAGTTCCAAATATTTTCTCTTGTAATAATAGTTTTTATTCTAGTTTTATAACACGTTATCAGTATGAAGTTTTACTGATACTAAAGCTAGTGGTCTTATTCCTCAAGTAAGTTTTTCAATATATTATTTGCAGTCTTTGATATGAATATGAAATATTTTATTGATGATTATTATTTGATAAAATTTACGTAATTTTATAAATATATTTCTGAGATACACATATTTATTTCACTATTTATATGTGTAGAAAATGACAAATCTTACAAAATTGGAATTCGTTGCTCTTGACATATTTAGAAAAAATTATTTATCTTAGATTCTTGATGCTGAAATCCATCTGGATGCTATGAACATGGGAGAAACAATTAAAAAAAGAAATCAAGCGTCCCTATAGGACCGTGTAAAGTAATGATTTTCTTTCGTCACCATCTTCATTAAGAATTAAAAACTGAATATTTTACAGTAAAATATCCCTTTATTTTATGGAATAATTTAAAAGAAAGATATGAACACCAGAAGACTGTCATCCTCCCAAAAGCTCGTTATGAATGGTTGCACTGAAGTTGCAAGATCTTAAAAGTGTTAGTGATTATAATTCTGCACTTTTTGAAATAACTCAGTACTAAAATAATGAGGTGAGAAAATCACTGATGATGATATGTTAGAGAAGACTTATACTACTTTTCATGTCTCGAATGTGCTTCAGCAGTAACAGTATCGAGAGCGAAAGTTCAAGAAATATTCTGAACTTATTTTTTGTTTTTTAGTAGCTGAGCAGAACAATGAACTTTTATTAAAAAACCACTAGTCACGCCCTACTGGTTCAACATCATTCCCTGAAATGAATGATACTAGATTTGCATCATTCCCAGAAGTGAATGGTACATCCTTTTGAAGAAACCAGATGCGTGGACGTGGTAGGAGAAATTATAAAAATATTAATCTCAAAAGTGACAACATTAAAAGGGAGACTAATAATAATATACCGTATCGCCAGAACCGGTACAATTCAAAAAGAGGTAAAAGCCCCCAAAATAATTCTTCAAAGAGAAGTGAAGATGTGTGCTATAGATGTAGAATGACTGGATACCGGTCACTTACCTATCGTACGGCCAGACACTTGGCGATTTATATCAAACATCTATAAAAGAAAAGAATAAAAGAATTGAAACAAATTTAGTAGAACCATTAGATGATTCATTAAAAATAGATATCACTCATCTTGATGTTTCTCATTTCTTTAAAAATCCTGATGGTAGAATTGATTACTTGATTGAAGATGGAAGTGTTCTTTCCAATTAATGTATTTTCTTTATTATTTGTAAAGAAAATTTTGTATATTTTGTAGAATTATGAATCACATGGATGAACTTTTTATCTCTGAATTGAATGATAAAGATGTATATCTGGCTGACAGTGCTACAACTCACACAATTCTTAAAGATAAGAAATATTTTCAAAATCTAATACTAAGCAAAACCTATGTCCATACCATATCAGGTTTATCAAATCTAATTGATGGTTCGGAAGAGCTTATATTGTGTTGTCTAATGGCACCAAATTTTGTATTGATGATACTCTATTTTCTTCACAATCTAGAAGAAATTTATTAAGTTTCAAAGATATACGTCGTAATGATTATCATATTGAAACGACCAATGAAGGCAGTAAAGAGCATCTTTTTATTACTAAAATAGTATCGAGCCAGAAGCTGGTATTAGAAAAACTGTCTGCTCTTTCTTCTGGATTATATTATACAAAGATGAGAATAATTGAATCATATGTGGTAGTTCACCAGAAGTACATTGACCCCAAAGTATTTATGACTTGCCATGATCGCCTTGGACATCCGGGATCAATAATAATGAGACGAATTATTGATAATTCACATGGACATCTCTTAAAGAACCAAATGATTCTTTTACCCAATGAATATCCATGCTTTGTATGTTTCCAAGGTAAGTTGGTTATCAAACCATCTCCCTCAAAAGTCATTATTGAATCTCTATTATTTTTACAAAGGATTCACGGAGATATATGTGGGCCTATTCATCCATCAAGTAGACCATTTAAATACTTTATAGTTTTGATTGATGCATCAAGTCGATGGTCACATATTTGTCTACGTTCCACTATAAATGTTGCATTTGCTAGACTTCTTGCTCAGATAATCAAACTACGAATATAATTTTCTGAGTATCCAATTAAAACCATTCGATTGAATAACGCAGGCAAATTTTTGTATTAAGCTTTTGATAATTATTGCATGTCAATAGAAATAGATGTTGAACATCCTGTTATCCATGCACATACTCAAAATGGTCTAGACGAATCTTTGATCAAAAGGTTTCAGCTAATCGTTGACCTTTACTTATGAAATCAATATTACCTATTTCTACTTGGGAACATGCTATACTTTAAGTACCATCATTAATTTGTATTAGATCATCTTTATATCATAAATATTCTCCATTACAGTTTGCATTAGGTTAACAACCAAATATTTCTCATCTTCGTATTTTTGGATGTGCTGTATATGTTCTAATTTCACATTCACAGCGTACAAAAATGGGTCCTCAACGTAGACTTAGGATATATGTTGGTTTTGATTCTCCATCTATTATTAGATACCTTGAACCACTTACAGGATATATGTTTAAAACACGTTTTGAGAATTGTCACTTTGACAAATCCACTTTTCCATTACTGGGTAACGAAAAATCGGTACCTGAAGCATGACAAGAAATTTCTTAGGATAATAAAACACTATCTCAATTTGATCCTCATATAAATGAACGTAAACTAGAAGTTCAGATGATTATTTATTTATAAAATATTACAAATCAATTACTGGATGTATTTACTGACACTAAAGGTGTAGTAAAATCTTATATTCCTGCTGTTAATGCTCCAGCAAGGATTGAAGTCCCTGAAGGACAAATTGTCAAAACAGCAATAGGTGAGTCTAAGGCACACCTGAAACGTGGAAGACCTATTGGTGCAAAAGACAAAATTTTCCTATGAAAAAAGATACAAAATGAATTTGGTGTTCCTGAAGAACCAATACCCACAATACAGGCTACAAATAAAGTTGATGCCCCTGAAGAGGTCAAATCTTCTATCCCAAAATCTCCTGAAAATAGACCTATTGAATAGGTATTTTATGAAATGTTTTCCCCTGAAGAGGAACAGATACCTGAAAATAATGAGATCTCAATACATTTCATGAGTACTGGAGAAATTCTGAATAGAAATAAAACTGTTGTCGACAACATATTTTCATATAAGATGGCCTTCGATATTACCAGAAGTAATAAAGAAAGCGAGTCAAGAACATTCGAAAAATGTCGATGTAAAAATGATTGGCCAAAATGAAAAGCAGCTATTGAAATTGAATTAAATATGCTAGCAAAACGAGAAGTATTTGGACATGTTGTCCAAACACTAAAGGTGTAATGCCTATTGGATATAAGTAAGTATTTATACGAAAACGCATGAGAAAAATGAAATTGTGCGATACAAAGCACGACTTGTTGTACAAGGTTTCCTACAGAAATCCGGGAGTGATTATGAGAAAACATATTCTCCCGTCATGGATGCAATCACATTCAGATTTTTGATTAGTCTGGTTGTTACAAAAGGATTAAAGATGCGGTTGATGGATGTGCTCACTGCATTTTTATATGGATCCTTAGACCATGACATATATATGAGAATCCCTGAAGGATATAAAATGCCTGAAGCATCTATAAGTACATCTAAAAGCATGAACTCTATCAAACTTCAAAATCTTTATATGGGTTAAAGCAATCTGGACGCATGTGGTATAATCGTCTAAGCGAATATCTATTGAAAGAAAGATTTGAGAATAATCCTATATGTCCATGTGTTTTTATTAAGAAATCAGAACCTAGATTTGCCATTATTGCGGTTTATGTTGATGATTTAAAAATTGTGAGAACTCCTGAAAAGATCTCAAGAACTGTATTTAAATAATGAATTTGAAATGAAATATCTTGGCAAAACAAAACTTTGTCTCAGCCTGCAGCTCGAGCACTTGCCAAATAGAATTTTTATTCATCAGTCCATATATACAGAGAAAGTCCTGAAGCACTTTTATATGGACAAAGCACATCCCCTGAATACTCCAATGATTGTTCAATCACTTGATGTGAAAAATGATCAATTCTGTCCTTGTGAAGACGATGAAGAAATTCTTAATCTTGAAGTACCATATCTTAGTGCAATTAGAGTTTTGATGTATCTTGCAAATTGTATTCAGCCTGATATTATATTCTCAGTTAATCTACTTGCAAGATATAGTTTTGCACCAACTTGAAGACATTGGAATGGTATTAAACATGTCCTTCGTTACACTTACCTTCATGGTAAGGTTGATATGAGATTATTTTATCAACATGGATCAAGTATACAATTGATTGGGTATACAGATGCAGATTATCTTTTAGATTCATACAAAAGTAGATATCAAACTGAATATTTATTTACTTATGGAAATACCGCTATATCATGGAGATCTGTCAAGCAGACACTATCTGCCACATATTCAAATCACTCAGAGATTATTGCAATTCATGAAATAAGTTGAGAGTATATTTGGTTGAGATAAGTGATTCAACAAGAAAAGTGTGGTCTTCCAATGATCAATGATAGCCCAACAATTTTATATGAAGATAATACTGTTTGTATCATTTAAATCAGAGCAGGATATATCAAATGTGATAGATCAAACATAATTCGCCTAAACTCTTTTATACTCATGAACTTTAAGAGAAATGTGAACTTGATGTCAAGTAGATACGATCAATTAATAATCTGGTAGATTTATTTACAAAATCATTACCAACTGCGACATTTAAGAAGATTGTGCAGAACATTGGAAAGCGCAGACTTAAAGATCTGTCTTCATGTACTTTTTATGAGGAGTAAATATCCTGAAGACTTGTACTGATTGTACTCTTTCTCTTTCGCTGAGATTTTATCCTCCTGGGTTTTCCTTTACAAGATTTTAATGAGGTAATCTTAAAACACTTGGAGGTACATAAGAATACTGTACTCTTTTTTCTTCGCTATTGGTTTTTCTTCCTACTGATTTTTTACTTGGCAAGATTTTAACGAGACAAATTCTTTATGGATGGTCATTTAAGGGGGAGTGTTAGAATTATTAAAGAGAAAGAGGAGGGCATGAATGACCCCCTCTTCTATCCTTCACGTAAATGAGGCTCTTTAATTTTGTTTTTTCATATATATGCACAGTAATTTGTATAGTAATTTATGCTTATAAATACAAATATTTTCGTTCAGTTTTGTACAAGCAGAAGAAAGAAGAAAAGAAAAGAAAAGAAAAGAAAGAAAGAAAGAAAGAAAGAAAGATGAGAGAAATGAAGAAATAAAATAAGAGAGAAAATTCAGTTCTTGAGAAATAAAATCAAAAAATAATAACAGATGTACTAAATAAAATCAATATTTATAAAATCAGAAATTAAATAGAATAAAATTTTGCAATAAATGAGATTTCTTATTAATAGTGTTATTAATAACGATATTAATAGTGTTGTCAATATGATATCTGTTTATAATATAAAATTTAATATTCAATAATTAATATTAAATTTTGAAAAGAACTTTATTATTAAGTAACACTATATTAAACACATTAAGTGATTTAGTAAATATGTAGATATGTTTAAATAATTAATAGATATATTCACATCATAAGATAAAAACAATGGAAAAAAAAAAGATAAAAAAAAGAGTATCTATATCATAAAATCATATAAAATTTGAATCCCCTAATAAATATGCAAGGTTGGAATGCCAGCAAGAAGTACACCACACAACAAAAGCAAATAATAGGAGGCGAATAGGTTTTTCTTTCGTTTCTTGTCTTTCATTTCTCTTTGTGACTTGCGATTTCTAGCATCCCTTCCACCTTTCCAGCACTTCTCAGGGGTTGAGGGTGGTTGGAGTTTCGGCTCCAACCCCCTCCTCCCCTTCCCATCTTTGTAAAATAGCTCTTTAGTTTTCTCTTTTCCATTGATTTTTTGGTAGTCTTTTCCTTTCGTTTTCTCCAAGCAGAATCACTTCGATCTACTGCTTACCGGTATTCTTCGGCCAACATACACCTCCTCCACAACTCCTACAGTCGCCGATCTACAAATTATGGAGGGAGCTTTGTCATTTTGTTGAGCGCATATGCCACATGCGTGACTTTTGACGTGCCCATTGGTCATACGCTACGGCGTCTTAGTAGGGCTACAAAGGCCACACGCGGCTCCGACGTCACCTGTCCCAGTCTTCATCTCAAGTGGTGCGTGTCATGCACACGCCGCCACCGCCACTATTGGTCTCCCGCCGACGACTTGAACATATTTCAGCAATTCTTTATGTTCGTGTTTTTCCTAAACCGTGATTCTGAAGAAGGGCTCGGAGATATCTCCAAAAACCAACTTAAAAAAAAAGCGACAGTACACCCACCACCGACACTACTTTGCGCGAAAGAACCATTGTCTGAGGTGATTTTTAAGTTTGTTTTTATGCGAATACTTTAATTTCGTTTTAAGATAAGACGACGTTCTCGTAAGACTTGGGTAGGGATCAATTATTGATCTCAAATAAACTTTTTTTTTTTTCACCATGTTTGGACTGTAGTGTTTTGTTTTGGGGTGTTTGTTGGGAATCCCACCCCCTACTATGTATCATCTTTCCTAATTTAATGAGTTTCTATTTGCTTAAAAAAAATAAAAATAAAAATAATAGGAGGCGTAGGAGGTCTTTTCCCCCTTGTAATCCTGATCCGCACCGCACGCCTGGAACCTTCATGGGCTTGGATGGAGTTGGGTGGGCTAACCGTGCCTAGAACATTTGTTGTTACTCGTTTATTTTTTGTAAGATACGAGTGTTTTTTTTTTTAATGAATAAATCTTCTTCATTTGTTATAGATCTGAGCAGTTATCAATGTATTTTTTTTTTTTTTTAAATTCGTTTGCTTGTTCTTCAATTTTTTTTTTTTTATAAACTTTAACAGATCATCATAGGTCTGAATAGGTATTATTTAGATCAGAACATTTTTATTATTATTTTTCCTTTTATTTTTTTCCATTGTTCTCTATTTTCTATTTTTCTTTTGAGTAATTTTATTGTCCTTTCCCGTCCTTGCTTTTAATAGATCTAAATACATCTGAGTATAAATTTCGTTCTCTTTTTCTTTCTTACTTCCGATCTACATTCATCCTTTTCCATGAACTTTAATTTTTTTTCTGACTTTAAGAATATTGTTAGATCTACATACGCATTATATATTTGGATGTTTTTCTTTGATCTGCAAAAGACTAACTCAGCTCAACAAAAAGATACACAGTAATCCTTATTAAGAGTCTTCTAGAATAGTTTCTATTTAATTCCCTTTTCTCCTTTTTGTGATCTGTATTAAGGAATCATTCTATTGTAACTGTCTCTTAGCTGGGTCTCGGAATTCCAGCGTACACAAACTATTTGTTACCACGCCGGACTAGTGCATGGCTCACTTCTTTATACAACACTCTGTAATCTGAATATTTCTTAAGGCTAATGAATATACAAGTCTTCATTTCTTCTGATTAAACAGCATCTTTGGGCTAGCCTTCTCTTTTTCTTAGATTGTTATTCCATGAAGGGCAAAAATAAAACAAAAACAGAAGAAGAAGATCAAGATGTGATATTAGTGATTAATAAAAAAAGCTAAAGGGGTAGAAAGATCTCGTGCCTGGATTAAAAGTAGGAGATATGTGCATATATAATAAATCTGAAAAATGGGGTCATAAGCTAGTGCATGGAGTTAGTCGTTGATGATCAAAGGTGATGAGGGCTGAGTCTTGAGGGGTAACATGACCGATTTATGCTAACTCATCATGCATGTGTTGGAAGCCAGGATGGACTAAATGTACGTATAATTATAGCTCCAACTTAACTCAACGCAGTGATCAATTACAAACAATATGATAAAAGCCAAAAAAAAGGTGGGAAATGATCAAAGATCAGATCAAGGGCGCCAGGGGATCAATTGTACATGGCATCAAAGCCACAACCAAACTGATGCACTCGAAATGCAAATTTAATACCTTGAACTATCAACTCAATTGTTTGAAGCTCTGCACACACTCTCTTCATGTACTTCATGGCCAATTTCACAGATGCCAGTTTCATTTGACTCATATAACCAAAATCCGGCATCCAATCCATTGGAATGTTAAAATTCTTATATCTCCTCGTTGCACATTCTCACATTCGGGAGACATTATAGATGTCGTGCTATAACTTGTTTAGTTATTTCAACTGATACAGAGTTAGAGAACACTTGAAAAAAGAACAACCACAAACTGAAAATCTTGCAAAACGAAGAGTCGAAGATATTTGCAAATACTTTTCGAGCAAAGTTTGCATTTTCTTGAGAACAAGCCTGCTTGGCTGGAGGGCATTATCATGAAAGGAGGAAGCCTTGGATTCAAGCTTTATGAGATCAGCATACCCGAATGCAACCTCCCGCAATGCATCCGTCTTCTGCTCTGGCCAATTAAAGTGCATTAGCACCACCTTTTTATCCACTTTAAAATAATTGAATTGTTAGAACCTCCGTACTAGATTTTGCGCAAAAAGGAACAGATTCTCAACACGACATATAAATAAAGAGCCGTGTTGAGGTGTCAAAATGAGGCTTCATGATGATCATGTTATCTTTTTTCCTTACCAATGAAATATAACATATTCTTCAGTCGCGAGGTCATGCACCCATATACGAGGCTTGAGATTTGAATATAATTAGTGGTTAGATTTCCTAGAACAAATTTGGTGATAACGTGAAATAATATAAATAAAGAGAAGGAAATATACCAAGTGAGCGAGCTCGTCGTCCAACCATTTCACAAAAGGCACAACATCATCAATGTTGGTAAAAGCTACATTCTCAACTTCTTTGATCAGAAATCTTATGAAGTCTACCTGAGTTTCTAATTCCCATTTTATGGCGAGTAGGTGCAGATACCTGTATTGTGATGCAGTAATCGATAGGGACACACAACTCATGGGGACCCATGTAGGATCCACATGGTCACATTAATTTATTAAGTTTAATGAGTAAGATTCCAAATTCTTGTATTCCAAGTTCACATTTATGCTATGTTGAAGTTTATATTTAACCATATTTCAAGTTCACGTTCATGTACAATCATATTTCAAGTTCACATTCAATAATATTTTGAGTTCAAGTTCATGTTAATCACGTCAAGTTTCATATACATGTTCACGTCTCAATTCATGTCATGTTAGCTTATTTCATGTTACACACCGAGTTATTTTATACATGAAATGCTTCCAAAATCGTGATTGTCGTTGTCGAGTTGGGCTCAGGTTGAGCCTCGATCACCTGAATTCATGAGCCTTATTCACCTTGTCAAGGAAATTCGGGAGGAAAGATCTCGAATGAAGACTGAGCTCAAGGTTTTATAGCAGTCCATCTCCATTGTTCCTGTCCTCAAGAACGAGATCTTTGTCAAGGATGCGAAGCTCCATAGAGCTTCAAAACGACTATTGCTTGGAGATTGAGAATCAAACGTAGAGAATGGAACTTGAAGGTCTAAAGATGAATATGGAGGCTGAGATTTTGAAATTGAAGAGAACAACTTCGAATCACTACAAGGCGAAGCTCATCCTAGACAGCGACGAGCTTTCATCTTCCCAGAAGGTTTCAAGGCCTAATGGATTAGCTCTCAAATCTCAGCAAGAACTTGAAGAAGGGGACAAAATGTGGTTCAATTTTTTAGAACCAAAAGCTTGAAGGACCGAGTTAAAAAAAGGAGGATATAGAAAATGAGAGATCGAGTCACTCGAGGTGTAACTTGGAGCCCGCCCTATCCACCTCATCCAATGGTCTCAGTACTTCCTCAGAGAGCAAAACTCCAATAGAGCAACCAGTCCTTCTACCGCCTCCACCTCTGCCTCCACCAAAGGTGTTAAAGGCGTTTCCTACAAAGGTGTGGGGAGTGCCAGAGTTGGTGGAGTTCAACCACTTTTTAGTGCGGAGGGACTCACGGAAGGACTTAAGTGCAACCGTTATAGCCTCTAATGCGGCAAGAATCACTACAAATGTCCATGACATGATCGACGAGATCGAGAAGTAGTCTACTTGTAATAACTCGAAATTTCTAAGATGAAGTTTTTCTGAAATTCTTTTTGAAGGAATTTATTGGAGATATGTTTTCTAGGAATATAGAGTTAAAAACTTAAATGAGAATTATGAGTTAAGACAAGGTGAAATCATGCATTTTAAGATATATTATGGAAGGACCATTGAGACTTGGAACAAGGTATCAACTAGAGAAATTCAATTTTTAACTTAGAAAGAGTTGAATTTTCAAAAATTAGGGTATAAAAGCAAGACGAAGTGAGAGAATCAAAAATCAAATACTTGGTGCTCGAAATAGGCATTATCGGATTAGTCAGTCGAGTTTTAGTGTAATGAGCATAAATTACGCATATGAGGTCCAAATTAGGTGATTTTAATTCTTATAGAATCCTGAGAGACAAATCTAAAATTGTTGTGTTTTACGTTTTTGAATATTTAGACGGGATCAATAACTTATTTGGGAAATAAGTAGACTGTTCTGGATTGAGTTCAAGTGGAACTTGAGTTAGATGAATAGATTAAATTAAGGCACGTAACGAAATATGTAATTGGTTTTGAAGCTTTCAGGTATCTTGAAATGTGTAAGAATAGTTGGCAAGTGATAAGGAGTTGATTTAGAAGTTTAGTAAGCTTATTTTGTGATGGAAATACGAGGGAACCAAAATCTGCTAGTAAGGAATAAGGTGAGTCAAATTTGGTTGTATCCTAACTGAAGCAGGAAGTGGCCTTCTAGAATATGTCAAATGGAGTTTTGGGAGGATTATCAAGTACACAAATGGGTTAGGAGAAGGCTAGGGGGGCGTTGCACACCAAGAGAAGGTTGGAAATGATAGGTTCATGCATGGTTAAGTGAAATGCCACGTCATTCCTTATCTCATCAGCTTCCTTATCAACCATTGATCAAATTGGTTGCAAAAATATCTCAAATGTTAGCCATTGGATGATCATTTTAGCTACAAAACCTAAGACCTTGAAAGATTAAGTTAATCATGAGATTTTTGAGGATGGACACCTCATGCACCAATAGGTAGCCAGTTACACACATTCTCCTTCATCTCTTCTTTCCTTCATGTAGGTCGACCACTCCCTTATAAATAGGTGTTGGAGAGTCTTCTAACTCTCTGGAAGCATAACACATGCTCCACTTGAAGAAATCCAAAGGAAAACTCCTTAAGTTCCTAAATTTCCACACATCCCTGAAGTGAGCTAAGTGAATGATTTTGAGGATAAAACTTGCAATGATTGGTTTGATAATTTCTAACAAGCTTTGGAGAACTAGTAAGTCCACATTCTAGCTTAACTTTAGCATGGAAATAGCTTATTTGAGTGGTTGAGATATGCATGCTAGTATTGGACCCTTAAAAACCATGTTTAAGTGACAAAATGAAATCTAAGTATATTTGAATGGATTTTGTTATGGAAAGTTGTTAGATAAAATTAGAAGAACCTAAATTTATGTTTTAACAAGTAAAAATAAAGTATATGTGAAAGAATGACATGATTTAAGTTGAAAAACCCTATGAACTGTGACCTCGCTCGACCTTCGCTCGACCTATAGATGGAGCGAAGAACAACTATGACCCATCGCTTGGCTCTCGCTCGATATCCTATTTAAGCGAGTGACAACCCAAGACTTCGCTTGATCCTTGCTCGATATCCTACTCGAGCGAGATACCCTGTTTGTTTAAAATCGAAACTTTTACTTGGATAAAAGTTTATGTCTTAGTAAAGGAGAATTATATTGGTTATCTAAGCATATAGCTTGTATGATACATGTTGTTTAATTTCAATACATGCATGAGCAATTACGTGATAATTTTCTTTAACAGAGGCATAGCATGTATTTATGAGAATAAGAAATATTTATAAGAACTAAGTATAAGAACTATGAATAAGTTAGTCACGTCATGACGGGGACGGCAATACGTAACGCCCGGATGACTGATGTGCCGACAAAGACGGTAATACGTAACGTCAGTCGTATGATAAGAATAGTTATTGTAATCACGAGGACGGCGATACGTAACGCCCGCTATGCTATATATGTTCCGTGTCAAGACAGGGATGGCGATACGTAACGCCCGGAAGACTGACATGAGACTCATCACAATGGGAATGACGATACGTAATGCCCGGATGACTGATGAATTATATGCGATGGGGACGACGATACGTAACGCCCATCAATAATAAGAAATAAATAAGTTTTAAGAAGTGAAGAGTTTTTTTAATAAAAAGGTGATAAGTTATCATAAAAGTGCATAAGTCACATGAAATATATTTTAAATTATGTCTTCTTTTAGATTTTCTAAAAATGTTAGTGGTTGCTTTGTCTATGTGCTCTATTAAACTAATTGTGTATTACTGAGATTTCTAAGGAAATCTCATTTTTTTGTAATTTTATATTTCTTTCTTGTACATATTAACTATATATACACAGGGTTGGATGGCCGACAAGGGAAAAGCTCCGATGATGCAGGAGACTCTGAGGAGTCCTAAGGGACCCTCTAGTTATAGTCCCTATATAGATTTCGCTTTTGTTTCTTTGGGACCTCCTATCTTTGATCAGCCGATGAGATTTTGGAGGGATGACGCATCCACTTTTTCTGAGGAGGAGCGACGTATAGGATGCTACTTGATTTTAGGGTTAAACAATTCCCTGTCCATATGTGGGATCTACACGACACCATAGGACAATATCTCCAGTGAGACCGTTGTCTTTATTTATATTATTTCCTGTTACCACCAAATTTGTTCTAGGAAGTCGATTTCACTAACTATATTTGAATCTCAAGCTCCGTATATGGGTGCATGATCTCGTGATCGAAAAATATATTACATTTCGTTGGTAAGGAATAAGGTAACATGTTAATCATGAAGCTGCAAAACTAGAAATCTTTAGGAGCTTATAGTAAATATATATAGGATGGTAATTTGATGCAAGTATTATTATTTATAAGAAAAGTTCTACACAACCTTCCAACCTCCATACATCATCATTTTTTATTTATTTTTTTAGTTTTTTTTTATTTTTTTAATTTTAATTTTGAATTTGTTCTTTTTAAACTAATTTAATTTTTTTATTCATTATTTATACATCAAATATTTGATAAAAATAAAATAAAATAAAATAAAATATGTTGTGTGGAGATTGTGTGAATAGTAAGAGGTTGTATAGATTTTTTCTATTTATAATGGATATATATATATATATATTACAAGAAAACTGTTTATTTATGACTAATTATTTTTAATGAAATGACTATTTCCAACTAAAATGAATATGTATTCACCGTAAAATGTCTTTTTTATCATAAATAATTTGTCACAAAAATTCGTTTTTCTTGTAGTGATATATATATATATATAGGCATGCTTCGTTCAAAGTAACTTGTGATATATTTATATATATATATATATATTATATATATTGTGAGGATGGCCATTGCAAAGGTTCGCAAAATATTAGCTATGTTCTCAATGGAACGCACAGTTTCTCAGCAAATTAAAGCTTGAATCATATTGATAGTATTTGAATAAATTATATATATATTCATGCTGAGAGTTTGTTCCTTTTTGTGCAAAATCTAGTACAAAGGTCCTGACTCTTCAATTATTTTCAGGTGGATGAAACAATAGTGCTAAAGCACTTTAATTGGCCAGAGCAAAAGGCAGATGCATTGCAGGAGGCTACATTCAAGTATGCTGATCACAAGAAGCTTGAATTCGACGTAGAGGCAGAAGCAGAGGTGGACGTGGAGGCAGTGGAGGGACTAGTTGCTCTAACGGAGCTCTGTTCTCTGAGGAAGTATGGGAACCATTGGATGAGATGGATAGGGCAAGCCCCGAGTCACATCTCGAGTGATCGGTCTCTCATTTTTTATATCCTCCTTGTTTGAACTCGGTCCTTTAAGCTTCTGGCTCTCATAAATCAAACCACATTTTGTCCTCTTCTTCAAGTTCTTGCTGAGATTTAAGAGCTAATCGCTTAGGCCTTGAAACCTCTGGGAGATGAAAGCTCGTCTCTGTCTAGGATGAGCTTCTCCATGTAGCGATCCGAAGCTATTCTCTTCAATTCTGGAATCTTAACCTCCATATTCTTCATCAAACCTTCAAGTTCCATTCTCAACGTCTGATTCTCAATCTCCAAGCACTAGACTCGTTTTGAAACTCTATGGAGCTTCGCATCCTTGACGGAGATCTCGTTCTCGAGGACAGGAACAATGGCGACAGACTTGTTCAAAAGCTTGAGCTCAATCTTCATCCGAGATTTTTTCTCCCACATTTCCTTAACAAGGCAAATAAGCCTCGTGTGTTCAGGTGATCGAGGCTCGACCCAAGCCCAGCTCGGCAACGACAATCACTATTTTGGAAGCATTTCATGCATAAAATAACTTGATGTGTAACATGAAATAAACTAACATGACATGAATATGAGCATGAACTTGACATGACATGAAGTTGATTTGAATAACATGAATTTCACCTTGAATAACATGAATTTTGAAACATGATTGAATATGAACTCGAACATAGCAAGAATGTGAATTTGAAACATGGCTGAATATGAGCTTCAACATAACATGAACATGAACTTGAAATACATGAACTTGAAATCTTTTTTATTAAATTTGATAAATATATATGACCATGTAGGTGCTACACGGGTTCCCATGAGCCGTGTGTCCCTACCGATTTCCACATCACAATACAGATATTTGCACATGCTCGCTATAAAATGGGACATAGAAACTCAGAGAGACTTCATAAGATTTCTAATCAAAGAAGTTGAGAATATAGCTTTCACCGACATTGATGATGTTGTCCATTTTGTGAAATGGTTGGACAATGAGCTCTCTTAATTGGTACATTTCCTTTTCTTTGTTTATATTATTTCCTATTTCCCCCAAATTTGTTCTAGGAAGTCCGTTCAACTAATTATATTCGAATCACAAGCCTTATATATACCCGCATGACCTCGTGATCAAAGAATATATTACATTTCATTGGTAAGGAATAAGGATAACATGATCATCATGAAGCCTCATTATGACACCTCAACACCGCTCTTTATTTCTATGTTCGTGCTGAGAATCTGTTCCTTTTTGTGCAAAATCTCGTACGGAGGTTCTGACTCTTCAATTATTTTCAAGTGGATGAAAGGGTGGTGCTAAAACACTTTAATTGGCTAGAGCAGAAGGCGGATGCATTGTGGGAGATTGCATTCAGGTATGCTGATCTCAAAAAGCTTGAATCTGAGGCTTCCTCCTTTTGTGATAATGCCCGCCAGCCAAGCAGGCCTGTCCTAAGGAAAATGTAAACTTTACTCGAAATGTACTTGTAAATATCTTCAACTCTTTTTTTGCAAGATTTTCAATTTATGGTTGTTCTTTTTTCAAGGGTTCTCTAGCTCTGTATCAGTTGAAATAACTAAACAAGTTAGAGCAAGACATCTATAATGTCTCCCAAATTTGAGAATGTGCAACAAGGAGATATAAAGTTTTTAACATTCCTATGGATTGGATTCCATATTCTGGTTATATGAGCCAGATGAAGCTGGCATATGCGAAATTGGCCATGAAGTACATGAAGAGAGTGTGTGTAGAGCTTCAAAGAGTTGACAGTGATTGTAAAGAAGAAAAGCTGATAGTTCAAAGTGTTAGATATGCATTTCGAGTGCATCAGTTTGCCTGTGGCTTTGATGCTATGTACAATTGATCCCCTGGTGCCCTCGAACTGGTCTTTGATCATTTCCAACTTTTTCTAACTTTTCTCATATTGTTTTTAATTTATCACTACATTGAATTAAGTTCGATTTGGAATTGTACATATATTTAGTCCAGCATGGATGTCAAAACATGCATGATGAGCTAGCATAAATCAATCATATTAGCCCTCATCACCTTGACCACCAACGACTAATTCCATGCACTACCTTATGTAACACCTGATCCAAATGTAGGACTAAATTTTAAATTTTTGTATTTTATTATTATTATTATTTGATTAGAAATACTTTAACCACAAAGAAATCACACAAAATAAATTTCACAAACTGATGTAGTTTTATGTGATTCGTCATATTGTGAAATTACTTTTATTGTAAAGTAGATCTAACGGATCATATGAAACCACGTCAGTTTGTGAGATTGATTTTGTGGGATATGTTGTGACTATAGCAATTCTCTTATTTGATATGTTTTAAAATGATGTTTGTTTTCTAGTGGGTTTCTTTTCCTATCCCGTGCGTGTTTTCCTTTTTAGATTTCTAGTTGAATAACATCCCTACATTGAAACCAACTTTCAAACACTTCAAAAAAACAAAACTTTTATCGGATTAGTTTTCTATGGTTTACCCAATCTCAAACTCTAGCAAATCTCCATATAACTCATGTTTTCTCCCTTCCTCTTTGTCTATAAAAGCACCCGAGACCCCTCAGCAAAAAACCCAAGAAATCAACATGATACACATAGCCACCATGGCAAGAGACAACAGCACCGAACCCTCTCTTCATACCAACCCAACCAAGTAGCCACTTACCTCACCATAAATGAACATAGAGAACACCAACCCAAGAAATATCAACACAAAAAACTCATTCTCACAATGTCCTCGCATTTTTGCCTAGCCATCATAGACCACCACTTCACCAAAATTTGCCACAGAACCTGTTGACTAGGCACCACCTACCACCCCGTGCGATTTCCGATGAGTTCCCGACAAAGATCTCTTTATCTCTTCCCTTCACTTCTCCATGTGGCCGCTCCTTCTCTAAAAATTTGTTCTTCTCTCAATCGCACCACCGTCCCAACAACCTGTAAGTCGTCGATCACTCCTAAGCACCTGTGAACCTTGGCCAAACAACACAATCTCCATCACAGTTGATTTCCTTTCAGTGAGTTTTGTGTGAACCTCTCCTTCGTAAGTAAGCTGAAATTGTTTCATTTAATGTTTTATTTCAACTGCCCAAAAACACCCATGCCCAATTATTTTGTTTTTCAAAATGCCCTTTTCTTTTATCAAGTTGAGATTGCTGGGCTGGGCTTATTTTTTTTAAGGGACTTGTGTGTTAAAATGTGTTGGGGTAGGTTGCATTTTTTCAGAAATTGTTCTAGTTTTAAATAAACTTGTTGGGCTTGGTTTTATTTGGGCTTGTGCTTAACTCAGGTGGGCTTGATTTACCTTATTTCAGAAATGGTTTTAGTGTATTTAATGGGCTTGTCCTGATTGAATAAAAATGAGCCCATTTACTTATTTCTTAGTAGAGTATCTAAAAGATTCTAAAGTATATTTTCAAGTATATTTTTAAAGTATTATTTTTATACTATCTTCGAGCATATTATTTTAGTTAATATTTCAATTGGTTTTTAACTAGATTTTTATAAAATTGTTATGTTATATTTTTAAATAGAATATTAAGTAATATGTTATGAGTTTTGAGTCTTATTAATTTGTATTAATCTTAGTATAATTAAATATGATTAAATTATCTCTATATATTGTGGAGGGACTCGCGAAAGGATTTAAGCGCAAGCGCTACGGCCTCCGATGCGGCACAGGCCATGGCTAACGCCCATGTAGGATTCTAAGAATTTAGCAGGTTTTCATGTTTTGTCATCATTGTAATGTTTTAACCTCAAATCGAAGAATTCCAGCAAAGTTTTTTACAAACATACCTTTTTCCTGTGCCGGCTTTTCCTTGCCGCCTCTCTGGTTTGAGCCAAATGTCTCAGTGTCCGAAAGAAATGCTCAAATTTCATCACTAATTAAGTTTGAGATTTTTGTAAAGAAAGATCTCAATCAAAGAGAGAAGTATAAGTGTATTATAGGACCTTAGCATCAAGTTGTTTCTCTGACATTAAACCACCTCCCTTCCTCTGCAAATAATTAAGGAAAAGATTATATGAAAAGTCTCAAATGAGAAAATTTATTCAATATGGGAATAGCCTGTAATAGTGAAACATGTAGAAATATAACTAAACTAAAACATTCTCAGATTCTTTAGCTAACCTTAATTGCTAGGAACGAAACAGAACAAAAGATTTTTAGTTTAGTTATATTTCTATATTGAATGGGAATATCTTGGAAGATATATTTTTGGTTGATTATTAAGGAGCTCACAGAATATCTCAAAAGCATTTCTACATTTGTAAAGCCCAGTTTTAGGATGGGTCGAAGAGTTACGCCTTGTCACTCAAAACCATATCTCAATCATAAAGTCATAAACTCCAAAGTTTTTTAAAAACACATATAACACACTGTTTCAAAATAACTACTCCAGTATGATTAATCTAAGCACCAGAAATTTCAAAATTAACACCAACCTGTGTGGCACTAGAGACAAACAAGTTAGTTCCAACCCAAACAGAGTGGAGCAGAGTAGAGATAGAGTTAGATACAAAATCTGTACACCATGCCAAAGGTTTTCAGATGCCATATCAAAATAATTCAGGGTTCCAAAATATTTTTAGATCATGCTCAGAAAAATAAAATAAAGTCCCAAAATATATTCAAATCATTCTTACAAGAATAAAACAAAAGTCAGAGTATTTTTATAAATAAATGCACAAATTTCCAGATTTTAATATTGCTCTTTTTCACATTTCGAAGACAACATGATAAAATAAAACTCATGTCTATGCAATGCATGTCAGAAAATATTTTCTTTCTTTTATACAAGTTTCATGAGTAATGCAAATAATTGATCGAAGTTATTTTCTACAAGTTCTCATTTCATAACAAAACATGCGAAATTTTTAGAAAGTCAACTTCAGTCTGACAATTTGTATAAAGCCTTGCATAAGAACCCTACTTACCTGAGCTTTTATCTATTTTGAATCTTTCCACATCAAATCAAAGGAATATGTTACGGACCTCAGCCTAGCCCCTACATACCAAGGGGTCCGTCCTCGCCTTGTTGCTCCTTAGATTAACCGAATAGGCACTCATTGCTTGGTCTTGCTCATTACAACCATAATGAGGGCTTAGGTAAATGGAGGTTATGAGTTTAGTGATGAAATGGTGATGAGTTCGGCTAGGTTAGTGTAATCTCGAGTTTGATGGCTTGGTTGCATGGCAATGGTGGCTTTGGGTGTTGGCGCCACTTTGGGATTCGGTTTAGGGTTTGGAAGACAAATTGAATAGGGCAAGTTGGAAGGTGACTTCCTTGATTAGTGGTTTGATTGGCCTTGATGGATTTGATTATGATAGGATTGGGTTAGTAGGATTGATTGATTGAGTCAATTAAAGGAATTATTGACCAATCAAATAATGGATGAGGATTTGATTGAGTATGAGGTGACAAGAGGGTTTCGATTATAGCAAGGGCTGTTATAGCCTAATATAGCTATCTAAGGTAATGGGATATTTGGGTGATATGATTGGAATAGATGAAAGGCGATTGAGGTAGGTGGGGGTCGACTTTGGCAATGGGATTCAGCTATAGCAATTGTTGCTATAGCCGAATAGGCTATTTATGGAAGGTAGAGATTTGATGAAAGCTAGAAATTGGATTTGTGGAAATTGATATGGTTTGGCCGAATATGGGAAATAGGGCTAGGCGTGTATGATAACTGAAGGGACATAGGTTTGGCCGAATGGGGTGTTTGGGATGAGAGAATCTTCAAGAAACCTCAAGGAAAATGGATGGACATGCAAGAAAATGCATGCATACTTGAAGAACTCGACACACACAATGCACCACTTGTGGTTCGGCAATCACAATGCAACAAGCACAATCACGCTCCAACAATCAACAACTCACCACTAGATAACTTGAGGAATTTGAAATTCACAAGGGATGTAAATTTCGAAAATCAACAGAAACACTCACTCAACTCAATTTCTTCACAACTTGCATCATAATGAATCAAACCTCAACATATTGATAATCAAAAGAAAAGATAAATGAAACCACACCTATCCACGAATTGCTATGTGTGTTCCTTTCCTTGGGGATTCATGAATTGCACCCCAAGAAGCCTAAGTGTTAAGCATTGAAAGATAACTCTAGGTAATAGCCTCCCACACAAAGTGTTTAGACAAAATGACAAAAGATGTAAAAGAAAAGTTTAAGGATCCTATTTATAGAACTTACAACTTGAAAATTTCCAAAAGGTCATTGAAAAAATAACTACTTAAATAAAATAAATAAAATAAAATAAAAGCAAAGGATAGTGTTGGGCGCCCATGGTGTGGCCGTAGCATGCATGGCCCAGTGATGGCCTAAGGTGGTACATGGCCCACGGCTGGGCTAGTCTGGAGGGTCTCTGGCTGCAGCAGGGCATGGCATGGTGCTATGCGTTGGTCTGATGGTGGGCACAACATGGTGCTATGCATGGCCTGCTGATGGGGTATATGGCAGGGTGCCAAGCATAGGCCAAATGGTGGGCATAGGGTGATGTCGTGCTGCTGTTGTGTGGCCCAGTTAGGTGGTTTGAGCATGTCCTCTGCATGATCTAGGTAGGTGGCCTGGGTGTTGGTGTTGCAAGGCATGAGTCGAAACCGTGTGCTAGATGACATGTCTGGTAGGCATGCCACTAGCCTAGACTGCAAAATACGGGTTGGAGCCACGCACTAGATGGCATGCCCATGAGGGCATGCCACTAGCCTCGCTGGGTGCTCCATGCGTATCAAAGTTTGGGCCAAGGGCACGCATAGAGGCTAGTTGTGGTGGTGTCATGGCCAATCATAGATGGTGTCGAGATATTGCCCAAGGCCACCTTCCTAGGAGTTTTGACAGAATATCCATCATCACATATATAGAAAACTAAACATTACCAAACTTCTAATAGGACATGCCAAAACTCTCCATTTACTTAAATTGATATTACGGAAATAGTCCCATAAATATTGTGTTTAATACGAAAATCTAAGGATGCTAACACTTTAAATTTATTTGAAATGCTAGTAACATATCTTTACTTAAATTCTTAAAATAAGCTTACTTTCTTATAAATATCATAATTATTCAATCTTGCAAGAAATCTAATAAATACTATTACCAATAAATATATTTTAAACTCATTCTAACATAGTTTTGATCAAATATGGCAAACAACTCAAATTCATTTTGAAACTTAACTTAATTATAATTAAAACTTACATATTTATAAACTATAATAATTGAAATCATAATTTAATACTACTAACATGTAATATAGTAAGAAATGGTAAATCTCTTAAACAATAGTAGTTCCCCAAAATATCATAGCCCTAATAATATTCATATTAAAATCATTGTAACCTACTAACCATGTTGAATTTAAAAACCTATCAAATATTTATTTCATAATAGGCTTAAGGTGTTTAAAATAAAAGATTACACACAGTTTACTACCAAAATCAATTTGTAAAATCAATACTAGGTAATATAATTAATATCTCTAAAAATTTTCTGTGAAATCAAGTTCATGGTTAATAATATTTTTATCCGAATAAGATCATGTCTAATTTGAAAATACTAAACGCAACTCAAATTGAACTGATACATTAGTCTCTTAACGCAATAAAATAAAGTTTATTTGAAAAGAAATCATTAACTAACTAGTCTTTTGTAAACTACAATAAATCCAATTTAAATATTAAACTCATATGAAATCAGCCCATTAAAAAAAAATATAAATTTGTAAGTCCAAAACAGCATATCTGCCATAGATTAAAAATGAGGGTAAAAACGTAAAGGAGAGTTTTTATTCTAACAAGTTAAAAGGCAAAAACAAACGGGCTGTGCGACGGAGACTCACCATGAGAGCAGCTACGAAGCGGCGGCAAGGTGGCTGGGCCGCGGCAGTGTAATGTGGGACTGTGGGAGGGAGAGAGAAAGTGATGAGAGGAGGAGAGTGAGAGAGAGTCTCTGAGAGAGAGAGAAAAACCGAGAGGAATATGGTGAGAGGGAAGAAGGAAGGAGTCTAAGTGGCTTGCCGAGAGGGCGCTGGCCGTGGCTATGGGTGTAGTAACCACCAGCGGAAAATACTGTGAGTGGTGGCCCGTGGAGTTGAGTGTTGTGGCTGGCTGAGGTGAGTTATGGTTTTAAGTGCAGTGCTCTGTTTTGAGTGTGGGAAACAGGGGACCTGCAGGTGGTTTAGGAGGCTCGGAAGGTGGTGGTTGAGGACAGTCTTTTTCGTGGGGCTTTGGGCTGCTAGGATGGTGGTTGTTGCTGAGTGGGCAACAGTGGGATTCTTGGACTGGTTCGAGTGCGGTGGTGGCGTGAGGTGTGATGTCCATGGTTGGGGCAACAGAGGTGGCTGATGAGTTTGGCTAGTTTGCAGTGTAAAAGTCACACACAGAGAGAGAGGGAGACGCGATGAAGAGAGTCTGTTGAGACGAAAACGAGAGGGAGGTGGTCTCACCGGTCCGCAATCTCATTGACCATGAATAAAGCTGCAACAAATGCCAAGTCTTCAGAGGATCACTAAAATAAATACTCCTTTTCTAAGTTTGTAGCCTCACGCCACTCCAGTACCTCGTCTCTGAATCATCACAGTATTACTGAAAATGGTAAACCCCTCGGCCCTCCTGTGCCATGTGCAGACATATTCGAAGCTGATCTCTTTGTCATAATAAAGTTTGTACAGAGGGAGCAATAACAGAGTGAAGGTGCAGAGAAGATGGCAACGCAAATGACAGAATTGGAAAACTGTGATTCTATTTCATGCGCACTACATAGAACGTGTTCCACCATATATATTGTTGATGAACCACACAGATCAACAATATATTATGATTGATTAAATAAAGTAAGCAAGAAAAGCAAGAAGTAAATCAAGAACACAAAAGTTTACGTGGTTCGGTCCTAATGGCCTACGTCCATGGCAAGAACAACATTATAAGCTCTTTCATTAATCATAGTGGAGATTTACAAACCTTGATAGCAAGATTACAAGGAAGAACTAAGTCGATTCCTCTTTGGAGAAATCCTAACCCTAGCCTTCTTCAATCGCCTCTCTGCCTCTCTCTCGACTATTGCACTTAAAGATAATCGAATACCTGGAATGGAACTGTGCACTTAACTATATATATATATATATATACAGAGACTTATTAAAAGACTAAACTGCCCCTAAATTCAGTCTTCATGCATTTGCCGAATCCTTTCATCTGAACCATTAATCCCCAACACTTGGACACATCAAATGGTTGACACCTCTAACAATCTCCACCTTAGCAAGCATTTGATCCTTGCACAAGTCTTCAAAACTCAGGTATTGCTCCTACAATGTTCCCCCTAATGGGTACTTAACAATTGTTCATATTTATCAAGTTTAGACAATGTCTAAACTTGAGTACAGGTAAGGACTTAGTCATCATATTTGATGGATTATCTTCTGTAGATACTTTCTCAACTAAAACCTCTCTTTCAACTATCACATCTCTAATAAAATGTAACCTAATGTTTATGTGTTTGGATCTCTCATGGAAAACCTGATTCTTAGCTAAGAAAATTGTGCTTTGATTATCACAAAACACAACTACATCCCCTGCGTACATGCCCAACTCCCGATTAATTCCCTTCAGTCATATTGCTTCTTTTACAGTTTCAGTCATTGCTATATATTCGGCTTTCTGTCGTTGATAATGCCACCACAAGTTGTAAATTTGCTTTCCAGCTTACCGATCCTCCAAACACAGTATACACAAAACCATTTAGAGATTTTCTAGTATCAAGATTACCAGCATAGTCTGAGTCAACAAAACCTTGAAGATTGGCTCTAATCATTACATTTTCACCAAAAACTAGTCCCAGATTTTTTGTTCCAGGCAAATATTGAAAAATAGATTTAAGTGCATGCCAA
Source organism: Platycarya longipes (assembly GCA_036559045.1). Lineage (NCBI taxonomy): Eukaryota > Viridiplantae > Streptophyta > Magnoliopsida > Fagales > Juglandaceae > Platycarya > Platycarya longipes. The sequence goes on along the minus strand of CM071800.1, from coordinate 27,821,483 downwards.
TGTGGTTTACCTGGATTACTCATGAATCTACTAACCATGCTTATAGCATAAGTTAAATCTGGTCTGGTACAGACCATTGCAAATATGAGACTTCCTACCATACTAGCATATGAAATTTTGTCCATAAATTGTTTTTCTTCATCTATTTTTGGTTTCTGGTCTATGGACAACTTAGAGTGTTGTCCAATAGGTTTTGTTATAGATTTCAGTTTACTCATATTAAATTTGTCCAGTACCTTAGAAATATATGACCTTTGAGATAAGAAGAGGAGCCTTTTAATCCTATCTCTTGTTATCTCCATCCCTAGAATTCTTTTAGCAGCCCCTAGGTTCTTCATCTCAAACTCAGACTTAAGCATTTCTTTAACAGAATTAAGTTGGGATTTATCCTTGCATGCCACTAGCATATCATCCACATACAACAGTAGAAAAATTGGATCTTTTTCAAGCTGTTTATAGTACACACAACTATCATAATTGCTTCTGTCAAAACCTATATTAATCATGTGATTATCAAACCTTTTATACCACTGTCTTAGGGACTGTTTAAGTCCATACAGTGATTTCTTTAATAAACACACTTTATTACTAACCTCTTTATCAAAGAAGCCTTTAGGTGGTTGCATATACAGAGTTTCTTCTAACTCTGCATGCAAGAAAGCAGTTTTGACATCCAATTATTCCAAGAACATATCTTGATCTGCTACAAAGGATAGTAAGAGTCTTATGGAGGTATGTTTGACCACATGTGAGAAGATTTCAGTGAAGTCCACTCCTTCTCTTTGTGTAAACCCTTTAGCCACTAGCCTAGCCTTGTACCTAGGTAGTTCTACCCCAGGGATTCCCTCTTTCCTCTTATAAATCCATTTGGATCCAATCAATTTATGTTTTTTAGGTTTATCAACTAATTCCCAAGTTTTATTCTTTGTTAAAGATTCCATTTCTTCCTGTATGGCTAACAACCATTTATTAGCCTCTTTGCTGGACATTGCTTCCTTAAAAGACCTAGGTTCCAATTCTATAACTTCTTCAGTTATAGAGAATGCAAATGCAGTCATATCAATATGCCCATATCTGAGAGGTGGTCTTATGGTCCTCCTCTCTCTATCTCTAGCAAGCTCGTATGTATCTATGTTTGTTTGAGTTTCTGGCAGAATGTCTTCATTATTATCCAGTTGGTTACTGACCATAGAGGGACTATGAGGCTGCTTCACCTCAAGCTGTGTGTGGTTAGGGGTATCATGACTACTCAGTGATTGTGTTTCTGAGTGTCCAGACATTTTACTTTCATTGAAAGTAACATCCCTACTAACTATGAATCTTTGTCTTCCTGGTTCATTAACCCACAGTTTGTACCCTTTCACTCCTTCAGGATATCCAACAAAAATACATTTTAAGGCCCTAGGATTGATTTTATCAGTTTTGGTGTGTGCATAAGCAACACAACCAAAAACCTTTAAATGTTCATATCTAGTAGGTTTTCCTGTCCATACTTCTTGTGGAATTTTAAAACCTAAAGCAGAGGATGGGCTCCTGTTAATTAAATAGGCTGCTATTGCAGCAACTTCGGCCTAGAAAGTTTTTGGAAGTCCAGATGTTGCTAACATGCACCTAATCCTTTCTAGGATTGTTCTATTCATTCTCTCAGCAATTCCATTTTGCTACGGTGTCTCTCTCACAGTCGTCTTGTGCCTACCTATACCTTCTCCTTTACAGAATTCATTGAATTCACCAAAGAGATATTCTAGGCCATTGTCAGTTCTAAGTCTTTTAATTTTTCTGCCTATTTGATTTTCAACCAATAGTTTCCATTCTTTAAATTTGTTAAAGGTGTCACTCTTATTTTTCTAAAAATAAAGCCAAAATTTTCTAGAATAATCATCAATAATAGACAAAAAATACCTTGCTCCCCCATGGGAGTTTACCTTTACAGACCCCCACAGATCTGAGTGTACATAATCAAGTGGCTGTTTAGTTTGATGTTCAGCTTTACCAAATTTTACCCTAGTTGATTTCCCAAACACGCACTCCTCACAAAAAGGTAAAACACCAAGGTTCCCTTCTCCCAACAGATCTTGTTTTTCTAATTCTATTAGACCTTGTTGGCCTATATGGCCTAGTCTCCTATGCTAAGTAAGGATCTTGTTCTCAGGTCTGTGTTGTACAGCAGATGCCTCTGCATGCACAGTTTTACCAAGAAGGGTGTATAGGCCATTCTTGATAGTCCCCTTCATGACTACTAGTGCCCCTTTAGAGACTTTAAGAACCCCTCCCTCAGATATCTGAATGTATAGCCCAATTGGTCTAACATTCCAAGAGAAATTAAATTCTTCTTTAACTCAGGTATGTACCTTACATCATTGAGTAATCTTTCAATCCCATCATACAGCTTTAACCTTATAGTACCAATCCCTTGGATCCTACATGACTTGTTATTACCCAAGATTACATATCCACCATCTAAGTCTTTAAAGGTCTCAAAGTGAGATCTCTGGGGGCACATATGGAATGAACACCCTGAGTCTAAGATCCATTCAATTCCTAGATCCATCTCTAAAATGTTTAGGACTTCTACACTATCATAGCCATCCGAGACTATTGCTGCCTTACCTTCTACACTATCCTTGTTGCCCTGAGACTGTTTCTTTTCAGGACAGTCTCTCTTAAAGTGACCCTCCTTATGGCAATTGAAACATTTCAATTTCTTGCCTCTAGATTTTGATCTTGACTTATTATTCCTTTTCTTGTGACTTTGTTTCTCAGACCTTCTCCTCACATTCAACCCTTCCCCAGTTTCAATCTTAGCTTCAGTCTTATTCTGGAGCTCTCTTACAAGGAGTATAGATTGTACTTCCTCTAGGGTTAAACTCTCCCTTCCATACAGAATAGTTTCTTTAATATTTAAGTAGGAAGAATCTAACGAGTTTAATAACAGTATAGCTTGATCTTCATCATCCATACTTATGTCTATATTTTCAAGATCCAAGATGATTTTATTAAAACCATCAAGATGTTCATGAATAGATGTTCCTGGGTTCATCTTGAATGTATACAGGCTTGTCTTTTTATACAGTCTGTTAGCCAAAGACTTGGTCATATACAGTGACTCAAGTTTAAGCCACACACCTGCGGCCGTATCTTCTTTGGCCACCTCCCTTAATACCTTGTCACCAAGACACAATATTATTGTACTGTGTGCTTTCTGTTGAAGAGATAATACCTCATTTTCTGAGGATGGAGAAGAAGATTTCTTCTCCTCCTTAGTCGAGGAGATGGCATTCTGAACCCTTTGTTGAACAAGAATAGCTCTCATCTTCATCCTCCACAGGCCAAAATCATTTTGGCCCGTGAATTTCTCAATATCAAATTTAGTGGCCCCCATCAGAACCTAGACTCTTGATACCACTTGTTGACGAACCACACAGATCAACAATATATTATGACTGATTAAACAAAGCAAGCAAGAAAAGCAAGAAGTAAATCAAGAACACGAAAGTTTACGTGGTTCGGCCCTAATGGCCTACGTCCACGACAGGAACAGCATCATAAGCTCTTTCATTAATCATAGTGGAGATTTACAGACCTTGATAGCAAGATTACAAGGAAGAACCAAGCCGATTCCTCTTTGGAGAAACCCTAACCCTAGCCTTCTTCAATCGCCTCTCTGCCTCTCTCTCGACTATTGCACTTAAAGATAATCGAATAGCCGGAATGGAACTGTGCACTTAACTATATATATATACAGAGACATATTAAAAGACTAAACTGCCCCTAAATTCAGTCTTCATGCATTTGCCGAATCCTTTCATCTGAACCATTAATCCCCAACACTTGGACACATCAAATGGTTGACACCTCTAACATATATAGACAAAGTAAAGAATGAAAATAAAATAAAAAAGAAGGAATGTAGTTACAGCCTGTTAATGTTTTATACACTACAAAACAAATGGTTTGTTCTACTTTATTCCAGTATTTTCTGCATGTCCTTTGTCTGGTGGAACCCAAGGAATTGAAGGTGATTCATTCGGGAATTTCAACATGTCAAAGCGAGACTTTTTTAATCAGATATATTATCTCTTCTTTTGCACCTTCTAATCTTTTATTTTTTATTTTATTTTTTGTTTCTTTTCTCCTTCTCTAACCTGAGTGTTTAGGCTGCTTTCTCACCCTCTCTAGTTGTAAATAGTCGTCAGACTTTGGAACTCATCCCACGGTTTAGAAAATCTTGTCTGTGTGGGGGCTTCAAAAACAACAGAAAATGAAAAATAAACAAAAAAAAATATATATATAAGGGTGGGGTCTACTATGTTTTGTGATTGGTGCCTTTATATATACATCTCTTAGGAGCTGCAAGTAATATTGCCGCAGAAAAATACATTTATGGATAAAGAACAATAAGAATTCAACATTGAATAGGATATAAGACAAGGTAAATAGTCGTTGCCCAATTTTCTATTAGAGTGTGTAAAGCTGGGATTGCTATCTAATATGCGAGGACAACCAATTTTACACTCTAATGGTTGTATTGCTCTAGTGTATTGCTGGGATTGCTGTTTTGTTGAAATCTATCACCCCCCCCCCCCCCCCCCCCCCCAAAACAAAATAATAATAATAATAATAATAATAATAATAATCGCTGTTGTTGGAGCCTGGAGGAAGGAAATGCTTTAATTTTTCTCTGGTAGGTTTCTCCTTCAGGATCCCGATAAACTAGTATTGAGGTAGAGCCTTATTTTAATGCTGATTCCAATTACTTCTCGAGGATATCGGTTATGCTCAATATCCCAACATGCCTGGAGTAAATGTTACTAGGGATGGTTACATTTCAGCTTTAAAATGAGGAGTTGGGGGCATGGTTTATATAGATCCAACAGACTTGTGTGGGTCTTAACATATTTTTTCAGGAAGAGGTTTTGGCTTCGTATCTGGGTACCAACTACCACGTGTTTGCCCCCTCCTGAATGTTGTTCTTGCCCTGCCTAGTAGGGGTAATAGAGGTTTTCTGGGCTTAGGATTTGGTGTTTTTCCCACGCACTGATGATGAGCTCTGGCTGCAATCTGAGGCATTATCAGTTTATGGAATCCATAATTCGTTGTGCATGGTTTATAATTTTAAGAAGAATGTAGGTTTTTAAATTGGCATTTCTAGATGTGACTTTATGGAATATTAATTGCTTCAGCAATGGTACATAATTTGGTTCTGTAATTTTTTATTATTATTAATAATTAACCCTCTTCTGTAAGTAACGCTACTTTGTTCTTCATATATTCGATAAAAGTCTGCATTTCCTTTTGACTTTGCAGGCGGAGTCAACGAGTGCTACGAATGAGTCAGCTCTCAAGGTTGTACTTGATCATGGTAAGACAGCGGGAGTCATTAAGTCGCACGATCGAGTTGTAGTGTGCCAGAAAGTTGGGGATGCATCTGTGGTTAAGATCATTGAGCTTGAGGATTAATATGCTTCTCTTCTCTTCTCCTCAGTTTTGGGGTACAACTTCTATTTTTGTTTTTTTAAATAGAAAAATGTTGCTGCATTGTTGCTGTCACCCAATTAAGTGATATGTATATCCAAGTCACACATAGGACTAGACTACCTTTACCTGCTTGTGCCCTTGACATGTGTTAAGAATGTACACTCGGGGCAATTATTTTGGTTTTATTGGAAGTTAGTCGTGGAGTATATGCTCATGCTTTCCATTTTTACTTTACTATCGATGCCATTCACATCTCATGCTCTGTTGTATTCAGCATCAAATAATCAATATTTTATTTTTACTTTTATACAATTTGGAAGACAAATAATAACCATTGGCCTGGAGGGCAGGTAATTGTGCAGACAAATGATACTGTAATTATTCGTTTCATTCTGTTTTTTGAACGTGAAAAGTATTAAGAAGAAGAAGAAGAAGAAGAAGAAGAAGAAGAAAAGATCCTTGTCTCAGTGGGGGCATCCATGGTTGGCTAATCGAGTGTCTTTTTTATTGTGCTCTATACTAATTTGTGGATCCCCTCAATAGACTGATTCTGATTCCGTTGTTGCGATCTATTAACTTGCTAAAACGAATGACCCCGCCCCTAACCATGTCCTCTTGGATGTGAGAAAAAAGCATTTTCGGGAGAACATCAAAGACTATTTTCTTTTTTCAAAAAATGATATTTAGAGCTGTGAAGTGTTAAAATATTGTGTAATTGTTTTGAAAAAAATAAAATACAGGATCAATATGAAAAAAATAATTTTTTTTTAAGAGTGGGCTACTTTTTTTTTTAAGGGGACTATGTGAGCGCTAGTATTACTCTTTAAAACTATTACAGATCATGATTGCAAGAAAAAACAGCTGCCGTGGCCTTATGGATAAGGCGTCTGACTACTAATCATATAAATAACTCTGATTATATTTCCATATTCTAATACATAAATAAGTAGGAAATACATGCATAACAAATTTCCCTAATGGTAAAAGAGATTGTCTATTAGGAACAGAAATAATACTGAAGTCATGATATGGGCCTCACCCACCTATAAGCCACAACAAAATCTCACCCTTGACAACAGAGGAGCAACTAAACTAGCACGCACAGGCAATGCAACATATATATGTCAAGCCATGGCACCTAAATAAAAATGGAAGAAAAACATGACACCTAAAAAATATGCCTTCACCAAAAAATTGGAAGGAATATAATATTATACCCAGATGAGCCAGATCCTGAACAACATCTTACCAAAAAATCTGTCTTCACCAAAAACTTTTGTGGAACCACATCTTAACAATCTACACAAAATAACCACTTCACACCATCTTAACAATCTGTACAACAAACAATCGACATCCCCATAAACCAAAACCTTAGGTAGAACAACATGTATGAAACAATCCTGACTTAAAACCACTTCAACAAAGCAATAAAATAAAATCATAGATAACCCGATTCGAAAACGAACTTTTTTCCAAGTATATTGACTTATAACCACGATTGTGTCCCAGATAAGCTATCCGGATGGGTTCCTTCTACCCAAATTGTGCCTGCGAACCATTAAGTAACAATTAAAATCTCAATCACATGTAATTAAATAATTCAATTTAGATAGAGTGGCCAAGTTAAACAAATTACACTTTCTTGAGTCGCATTGGTTGCAAAACCAGATTGGGTTCCACTAAAGTCCAACAATTCTGTGGGGGTTACTAGATGCTAACAAAAGATACAGAAATTAACTAGATTAATTTAAATACAAGAAATTGATAAACCAATCAAAGACTAATGATAGATAAAAATAAATAAATAACTAGAATGGATCACTGAGTTTACCTGTTTACGTTTTTCCTTTTCAATAGCTTTTGTCGTTGTGGGTCTGACTTTCTCAATCATTGATTTCTTCCTCAGAAATGGCGGTCTGCTTTTGCCTCTTACCACATAGGGATCCAGTAATTTTTCACAAGTCACCTCTATGGTGGTATTGACAGCCGTAACTGCAACGTTCATTGCAGTCTATGGTGGTTAGGACAAGTTTGATAGGGCGACTTGTTGGTGCAATACCCAATGTTCATTGCATATAATTTATGACTCATCCGTGTCATTGTCCCAAACCCGCACTGTTTCCCATATCTTTTATAACATGAAACTAAATCATCCTGAGATGTAAAAACCATCCCCACCTTCGGCTCCTCGACAAGATAGCCCCCTCGATCTACACTGTATTTTCTCCCTCAACCCCCCCGTTGCTATGTTCGGATTCAGAGGACGTAGACAATGTTTCAACCTCCCTCATGTCAGGTGTGGGGTTTTGAATTTCCTCAACATGACTAGAGCTTACAGAATTTAAACCAATCAAAGAGGGGGTTGATGACTGAAATATAGACATAAGATTTTCCTACAGTTTACAACAATAAAAAACTATATTTAAAAAAGTAGAAGCATTTTCAAAGGAAAATTCACCTTACTTAATGAACAGAATTCACCTGACAATTCCATGTAAATGGGTTGGCATTAGGATGAGGTAAAAAAGGTGGTAACAAAACATGTGGCATTGGTGCATGCCCCCTATACATATAACTTGAGAAATCAGGATAAAAGGACATTAGCATTACCTAACAAATAGATTAATAATGAAAGTTAATATAAGATAAATATAGACATTCATATAATTGTATTGTCAAATTAATATTCAGAGTACCCAGGTTGTTGGATTGATAAATGCATTTGTGTTAGGAGGTGTTGACAAATATGTATAAGATGGTCTTGGTATCACCTAAGATGTCAACAACCATGTCATGATAATGAGCAAGAAAATAAAAGATGTGAGAATACTCCACATACTTGAGTTGATGGATTGCTTAATGTATTTGTGGTAGGAGGTGTTATAGGAGATGCTTGCTCTTTTCCTTTTTCCATCTACAAAATATTTATCAATATTTTAGAACAATAACAATTATCTAGAAATGTGTTTGATGCATGATTAACCTATCTCAGCTGGATATTTGAAATCTGCAAGCATGAAGTAAATTGGAAATTTGTGAACTTCATTGGAAATTTGTATAATGAAGTCACAATGCCATTTGTGTAAATTTCATGTTAGAAATTCACAAATTGAAACTCGTTTTGATCAAATTATTATATTCAAGCATCAACAAAAAAAAAAAAAATGGCATATATATGATTAAGTGCTGCACAAGAGATGAAATTAAACACAAAAGTAACACACACAAAAATTAAGGAAGATGGCGATTTTTTTTTGCAATAAAGTCTCCATTTCCTCAATGCGTGTTCATGAAACACCAGATGAAACTCAATCGAAACATCAATGAAGCAACGAAAAAATAAAAACAAAGTTTGAAGAACCTCATTGAAACATCAATGAAGCAACAGGAAAAAAATAAACAAAAAAACCAAAGTTTGAAGCTCACCGAAACAAGACTACAGCACTTTAAGCTCGTCCAATCAACCCAAAATGTTTTGCATAGGCAGGTTATTTTTTCTATTATTCTTTTGTTTAGACCATTGACCAATAAGATAGAGATTTATGGAAGTTTAAAAATCGATTTTTTTTTTTTTTTGTAGGGAAATGACTAACTGTAACACCCCGGTCCGACGCTTTGAATATATGAAATATTTGCAACCCATATCTATAAAATGATTATTTGTTTTCAAACTTGCCAGTGGTCCTCTACATTTTTCCACATATGCATGACTCATCTCTCTACAGGTTTTCAACGTGCCACCATATACGCTTATCCAGATTTTTCTCCTATTTGAATCGAACCCCCACAATTTAAGCGGTTTCCTTTTAGTTCTTCACACAAAATCTCCTGCTTAACATACTCGGATCCTCCTTCTCATATTATCTAAACTTTTCCCATCACTCATATAACCAGCTCAAACATTAGCCTCCCCCTCATGTATGAAGAAGCTCCATGCTGCCGCTATTCTCTGAGGTGCCTTAACCCCTTGCTCATCACCAAGGTTCAGACCCTTTTTTTTCCATCAAGACACGCTTCCATCTCTTTCCTCTAGACCCCACCATGCACTGCCCCTTGCGAGCGATCAACCATGCATCGTGAGCCATCACCTAATGCAAGCTACTCCTCACGGCCAGCGACCACACGAAACCCGCACCACCATCACACAACTCAGTTTAAACTCCCATTGTGCATCACGTCGTTGCCACTGTAGGTATCTGCCTCAACTGTAACGCCTTTCCAGACTTGAAACCACATCAGAAACACCACTCTTAGCCTCGCCGATCATCCCCTGTATTTGTTCCTCGAAACAGAGCACTCTCCACCCTTTCACTAACCACTGAAATCGCCCCTAGCCACAGACCTTTTCCGCCCACACCGCTGCCATCTCGCACCAAGCACTGCTATTGCATCACCGTAGATCACCGCTTTGCCCAGCAACTGAGAAGCACTGCAACTAGTGCTCTATTTTGTACCACCCGAAACAGGGGAAGTTTATCCCCCACCGTGAGCGACAACTCAGCCACCCCACACCGCTAGCCCCTACCCCTCGCACAACCCCAAGCCACCAATATCTCTCGTTGCGCAGCCACCCAACTCGATGGCGTAGTCACCTCATCTGCCCATTTCCATTGCAGTTCTCTTCCCCTCGGTGAGCACCCCTTTACCACTTGGTCACGAATCTGGAGTTTAAATCTTCCGTGCCCTTGTGTTTTAGTGTTTCTCATATAGGGCCATGCATTTATGCTCCTTTTTGTTACTAAAACACCCTCCACGTGGGTCTTTGTTAAATTGAGTTTTATTTTGGTAAGTATTTTATTTCATTTATGTATACGATATAAAGAAAATAAAGAGAGATTTGAACTATATTATTTTGGTAATAATATATTGTTTTTAAAATATTAATTCTGGTAGTGAATAATAAATGCAAATTTATGTTTTCAAAACCCTTTAAAAGGAACTAGTTAAGTTTACTTTTCTTCTATTAAACAAAACAATGCTTTCTTATTTATAATAGATTTGAAATAATTATGTTATAGTTTTATAATTTAGTCGGATTTCAATTGCTTATAAGTGGGACTTTTAATGTTTTAGCCGGAGGTTTTTGGGATATTAAGGACTTTGGATTAAGTAAAAATCGAGATTTTAGAGAATTTATAATATTTTGGTTTGGAAGAATTTGATAAATTCAAAGCATTTTGGAGAGAGTTGATACTTAGAGTTTTGAGAATATTTAGATGTGAAGAGAAGAATTGGATTTTATGTCTTAGGTTCTATTTTCGAGATTTGTGATCATTTAAAAATTTATGAAATTACTTGATTTTTTTATAGGTGTTGATCATTATTTGTTCAGCGTTGTTTGGAGAAATTCGGGAAAAAAAAAAACTAAGAAGTTCGGGTAAGCAGGGTTCCTATACTTGGCTTTGTATCAAATATAGACTAAGGTTGATTTTCTGAAAATTTATGCATGTTTTGTTATGAAATGAGAACTTGAGAAAAATCAACCTCAGTCATTTCTTTACATTACTCATGAAGTTATATAAAAGAAATAAAAATGTTTTTTATCATGTATTGTGCATACATAAACTTAGTTTTTTCCATGTTGTTTCGTAAATATGAAAAAGAGCGATATTGATTATCTGAAATATTTGTGCATTGATCTATAAAGATGCTCTGAACTCTGTTTTGTTTAGTGAGAATGTTTCTAAAAATGTTTTGTAACTCTGTAATATTTTGATGTGGCTCTGAAAACCTTTGGCATGGTATACTGGTTTGTATCTAACTCTGTCTCTGCTCCGTTTGGGTTGGTACCAACTTCTCTGTCTCTAAGTGTACCCATTTTGGAAACAAAATAGTTTATTGTGGACTTTCCTATGTGCACACTCGGGGCTCTAAGAATGATTAAGAGAAAATTCCATCTCTGTCTCTGCCTGGTTTAGCCACCGGGATTAGCATAACCCTACCACGGGGTTAAACATGGTCTCTGCTCTGTAAGATGCTCTGTTTTGATATGACGATGATGCTCAGTTTTGTTATGCCAAAGTATTCCTTATTTCTTATCATTTAAAAATCATCGCTCTGTTATGTTTGAAAATGTGTTTTGTTCTGCATATCAAAACTAAAGAATGTTTTGCTCTACATATTGTACTTTGAAAAATGATCATGTATGCACTCTGGTATATGTTCTTCGCTTACTGAGTTGTGGTTAAACTCATCCCTTATTTCTGAATATTTTTTAGATGAATTTGAATGTTTCAGTGGAGGATCAGATTATGAAGTTTCCAGTGAGATGACTCAAGAATGGTTGATTAAGTATAGAGAATTTATATGAACATTGATAAAGTTTAGTAAGAAAATATTATTGTATTTTTGTGATTTAGCATTTTTAGAATTAATGATATTAAGGAAGTGAATTTTAAGACCAGGTTTTATATGATATTTGGAAATTTGGAGTCTATAATTATAGTGTTGAATATGAGTATATGTGATAGATAGTAACTCTCTGACTCCCGTGGGACCAAGGCATTACAGATGGTATCAGAGCCAGGTTTAAGGTTCTACAGACTTTATGCAATAAGGTTTTAGGAATTTGTGGTTTTAGATTCAAGTGGGGCATTCTGTTGATATGAGTTGAATATGACTTAAAGATTAGAATTTTAAAGTTGTCATAAGTTTGAAAGAAATGCAGGTTTGAGATTCTGCAGACTTTATGGATTGGAGTTTAGAAATTTGAGATTTGGATTTTTTTTTTTTTTTAGTTATCATAAGATTGACCAAAAGCCAAGTTTAGGGTTCACTAGACCATAATATATGAGATGTTGGAATATAGAATGATTTTAGAAAATCATTTTCAGATTTGATGTGATAGTGGAAGGGACTATAAGAAATAATATAGTTGGATATATGTGAGTGTTAGGTGATAACATTCTGATTGGAGCTTTATGAATTTGCGGACTTAAAGGATGAGTCGTGTGGATATATAAGATTTGGAATTCTGGAGAATATAATATTTGATGGTGTAGAATGTGATCAATCGATCCTTAAGATTGACTTGGTTGCCACTAGGTAAACGCAAATTGGAATTTAGGTATACTTGTATGCATACTTGTGTTGTTGAGTTGAAATTTATTAGTACTTTCAATTATTGTTGATCGGATGAGTGCAAGGCTTTGGAACTGGTTGCTTGGTTTAGACAGGATGCATGAACTTTTGACTTAACAAGGATGTCTTGGATGAAGCTTGGGTTTGAAGACACTGGCTGATCGTTAGTTTTTTTTAAGGAGGTATGTAGAGTTGATGAATCTATTTCAAAACCTCTTCATTGCAAATTCTTTTTAATCATCGCTACTTGGGGTTTATTGCTTTCTAATTTCAAGTTGATTATTTATGTATGGTTAAATCTCTCTCTCTTTATCAACTTCTATGAAATATTTACGGTATTCCAGTTTGGATCTCAACACGAGTATTTTGGAGTTTTGATCTGTTAATCGTTTTTATTATTATTTGTATGGTCTATAGAAAGGCCTTTTGATAAGATTTAAGGTTTAGATTTCATAGACCTTAAGTCATGATTATTATCATGACGTCAAGAATTTATTTATTATTTGTAATTTTCTTGGTATAGATGGATCAACCCTGGACGTAACTACCTCGTTGTGACCTTTCCATTCTAATCGAGATTCAAATCATTCCATAGTCACATGGCGAAGCACAATTTTCGTGCCAAGCTGCAACTTCATTTTATTATACCAGTTTCTTTCACCAAACAGATGCTTGCAAGAAAAATTCCAACTCACATTGCTTCATCTTATGCTTTCGATCATTCCGTTATGACTTTTCGACTTAGTATATGGGTATACAAGTTTCCGAATCACTCCTAATAAAAGGATGGTATGGATGTCATGAATAATAGTGTGTGGTCATCAGACACAATTGTATTTTAGGGGCTATTGATTGCAATTGAGAATGGATGAGAGTGTCTCTAGACATATAAGTGATCAGTGTGTTTGGTTTGCTAGGCAAGAAATATTTTACGTTTCTAAAGTGTGATAAAGGTTATCTTGATAGGTGATCAAATGGATTAGACTTCACATTGAGGTGTTTATGGATTTTAGTTTTAGAAAATTTGCAAAGTTATCAGAGTAAGCAGCAGAAGCATGATTTTTATAATATGATGGGTTGCGAGTAAACTTGGTGCTGATTGAGAAGTGAGTTTTGACATGAGATCACATAGGTTTTAAATATCGTGACTATAGATTTTGAGTTTGAGGATTTATAAGAATTAGATTTTTTTAAGGATCTCAAGCTATGCTAGATTCCTTTGTGATTTGAGTGTCAGATTAAAGATTGATTATTTTTTTTTTTGGAGTTTATTTTTCACTATTTGTAAAAGGTTAATAATTCTATGTGCTATTTTGGTTGGAGTTAGTTTTCAAACCAAAAAAAAAAATTGTTGAAAACTTTTAGTAGGATTTTTTAAAATCCAGCCTATTCATGTTGAATTTTATAGTTGGAAAAGGATTGCACACTTAGGTGTATGATAATTGACACAATGTCCGCAAGCATGTAAATCTAGGGAGAATATTATTAGGCTTGTAATTTCCGTTGCTGAGGTTTATATTTTAGGCTTGATCTAGGTCCTGAGATGTATGAAGATGGGTTGATACAAGATGTGTGAAGGTATATACCAAACGGATTAGGAGGTATTTAAGGCATCAGGCAAAATTCTTGAGAAAGCGTCTAAACTATATAGGTTGACAAGAATAGTCGAGGATAAAAATAGGCGTGATTGGATGCGATGGTCAAGTGCGTAGATTTTATGTTTGTATTATTGGCAAATTTTTAGGACGAAATTTTTTTAGAATGGAAGAATGTAACACCCCGGTCCGACGCTTTGAATATATGAAATATTTGCAACCCATATCTATAAAATGATTATTTGTTTTCAAACTTGCTAGTGGTCCTGTACACTTTTCCACGTATGCATGACTCAACTCTCTACAGGTTTTCAACGTGCCACCATATACACTTATCCAGATTTTTCTCCCATTTGAATTGAACCCCCACGATTTAAGTGGTTTCCTTTTAGTTCTTCACACAAAATCTCCTGCTCAACATACTCGGATCCTCCTTCTCATATTATCTAGGCTTTTCCCATCACTCATATAAACAGCGCAAACATTAGCCTCCCCCTCATGTATGAAGAAGCTCCATGCCGCCACTGCTCTCTGAGGTGCCTTATCCCCTTGCTCATCACCAACGTTCAGACCCTTTTTTCCCATCAAGACACGCTTCCATCTCTTTCCCATTGTGCATCACGTCGTTGCCACCATAGGTATCTGCCTCGACCGCAACGCCTTTCCAGACTTGAAACCACATCAGAAACACCACTCTTAGCCTCGCCGATCATCCCCTGTTTTGTTCCTCAAAACAGAGCAGTCTCCACCCTTTCACTAACCACTGAAATCACCCCTAGCCACAGACCTTTTCCCCCCACACCGCTGCCATCTCGCACCAAGCATTGCTATTGCATCACCATACATCATTGCTTTGCCCAGCAACCGAGAACACTGCAACTAATGCTCTGTTTTGTACCACCCGAAACAGGAGAAGTTTATCCCCCACCGTGAGCAACAACTCAGCCACCCCACACCGCTAGCCCCTACCACTCGCACAACCCCAAGCCACCAATATCTCTCGTTGTGCAGCCGCCCAACTCGATGGCGTAGTCACCTCATCTGCCCATTTCCATTGCAGTTCTCTTCCCCTCGGTGAGCACCCCTTTACCACTTGGTCACGAATCTGGAGTTTAAATCTTCCGTGCCCTTGTGTTTTAGTGTTTCTCATATAGGGCCATGCATTTATGTTCCTTTTTGTTACTAAAACACCCTCCACGTGAGTCTTTGTTAAATTGAGTTTTATTTTGGTAAGTATTTTATTTCATTTATGTATACGATATAAAGAAAATAAAGAGAGATTTGAACTATATTATTTTAGTAATAATATATTGTTTTTAAAATATTAATTATGGTAGTTAATAATAAATGCAAATTTATGTTTTCAAAACCCTTTAAAAGGAACTTGTTAAGTTTACTTTTCTTCTATTAAACAAAACAATGTTTTCTTATTTATAATAGATTTGAAATAATTATGTTATAGTTTTATAATTTAGTCGGATTTCAATTGCTTATAAGTGGGACTTTTAATGTTTTAGCCGGAGGTTTTTGGGATATTAAGGACTTTGGATTAAGTAAAAATCGAGATTTTAGAGAATTTATAATATTTTGGTTTGGAAGAATTTGATAATTTGAAAGCATTTTGGAGAAAGTTGATACTCAGAGTTTTGAGGATATTTAGATGTGAAGAGACGAATTGGATTTTATGTCTCAGGTTCTATTTTCGAGGTTTGTGATCATTTAAAAATTTACGGAATTACTTGATTATTTTATAGGTGTCAATCATTATTTGTTCAACGTAGTTTGAAAAAAAAAAGGCTGAGAAGTCCAGGTAAGCGGGGTTCCTACACTTGGCTTTGTATCAAATATAAACTGAGGTTGATTTTCTGAAAATTTATGCATCTTTTGTTATGAAATGAGAACTTGAGAAAAATCAGCCTCAGTCATTTCTTTGCATTACTCATGAAGTTATATCAAAGAAATAAAAATGTTTTTTATCATGCATTGTGCATATATGAGCTTAATTTTTGCCATGTTGTTTCTTAAATATGAAAAAGAGCAATATTGATTATCTCAAATATTTGTGCATTGATTTATAAAGATGCTCTGAACTCTGTTTTATTTGGTGAGATTGTTTCTGAAAATGTTTTGGAACTCTGTAATATTTTGATGTGGCTCTGAAAACCTTTAGCATGGTATACTGATTTGTATCTAACTCTGTCTCTGCTTTGCTTTGTCTTTGCTATGTTTGGGTTGGTACCAACTTCTCTGTCTTTGAGTGCACCCATTTTGGAAATAAAATAGTTTATTGTGGACTTTCCTGTGTGTTCACTCGGGGCTTCACTCGGGGCTTCGATAATGATTAAGGGAAAGTTTCACCTCTATCTCTGCCTAGTTTAGCCACCAGCGTTAGCACAACCCTACCACGGGGGTTAAATATGGTCTCTGCTCTGTAAGATGCTCTGTTTTGATACAATGATGATGTTCAATTTTGTTATGCCAAAGTATTCGTTAATTCTTATCGTTTAAAAATCATCGCTCTGTTATGTTTGAAAATGTGTTTTGTTCTGCATATTGTACTTTGGAAAATGCTCATGTTTGCACTCTGGTATATATTCTTCGCTTACTGAGTTGTGATTAAACTCACCCCTTATTTCTGAATATTTTTCAGATGAATTTGAATGTTTCAGTGGATGATCAGATTATGAAATTTTGGGTTAGATGATTCAAGAATGGTTGATTAAGTATAGAGAATTTATATGAATATTGATAAGGTTTAATAAGAAAATATTATTGTATTTTTGTGACTTAGCATTTTTAGAATTAATGATATTAAGGAAGTGGATTTTAAGATCAGGTTTTATATATTATTTGAAAATTTAGAGTCTATAATTATAGTGTTGAATGTGAGTATGTATAATAGGTAGTAACTCTCCGGCCCCATGAGATCGAGACGTTACACTAACCTTGGAGTTTCTTGAGAGATGAAGCTTGCCGACGACACGAGTGTTTTTTTTCCTGTCCGGGTTTTCTTTTGCTCGTGTTCTTGATATTTCTTTTTCGCATCTTCGTGATTTTGACTCTTCTTGGTCGGGTTGCTCTGTTTTCTCGCATGGATGCTCTGTTTCTTTGAATGAAAGTTGGGTACACTTTTTGGAATATGGAGCTTCCTATACAAGCTACTCCAGTTTTACTGTGCCTATCTCTCTCTCTCTCTCTCTCTCTCTCTCTCTTAATAAATTAGGAAAATCAGACTCATATTTCCACCTAAGCTGGGTACGCAAATGGGTCTCCCATTTTGCCTATACCTAGAAGTACTCGCCAATGATTGACCTAAAAAATTAAACCCTCTTTTAGGCCATTGGCATCATAAAAAGAATAATGGGTCTCTCCAAAAATAAATAAATATAATTAGAAAAAAAAAGGCATATTGCCCACAAAGGTAGTAGCTAGATGAACACAACATAAACTATTTCCATTCAATCTCTCTAGGGCGCTCTCTCTCTCTTTTGGGTGTCTAATTTTGTGAAAGTATCAGCATCTCTACTCCTCAAAAGGTGTATGGAAATTACAAATTTTGCTGGAATACCAGGAAGAGAAGCTAGGACTTAAGATGGATCATGGTGTACAAATTAAATATAGACAAGTAGCCCAACTGTTAAATCTTCATCCAAATCAATTCCAAAATTTTCAACAAGTAATGAGTCCAGAGTCAATTCAATGCAATATAGTCATCTAAAAATTATTAATATGCTTGTTTGATTAGGCTGGTTAGGCTGGTTGAATGGTCAAGTAGCTAATTTAGAACACCCCATAAACGACCAAATCAGTCACAGGGTAATGTCAGTGGCAGAATTAGAAATTTATTTTATGGAGATCAAGTAAAGCTAAAACTATAATAAAATATTTTTTGTCTATTTCTATACAATTTCTCTTATACTATAAAACAATCTAATAATAAGATTTAAAACAAAAATAAATATGTTTATATAACATATGTATTAAAAAAGTATATGATATTTCAAGAATAATATATCATTGAAATAATATAAAGACACTCATACAAGAATAAATCTATTTATCATCATTTTTCTCATCATCCTCTCATCATCTCATGATGTGGCATTAGATGATAGACTAATAAATAAAACATAATAAATAATTTTCAATAATTTAATGCCACATCATAGGATGATGAGAGGATAGTAAAAAATGAGATAGTGAGTGGCATTGCTCCCCGTAGAAATAGTGAGTGGCATTGCTCCCCATAGAAATATATCAAATAAAAGAAATATAGAGTGTCTAAAATTATAATTTATATTCTTTTAAAGAAATAAAATAATCAACTATTTAATTTAAATCAAAACTCTTAACTATTTCTCTTTCAATATAGATAACTAAATTATTTGCTACAAACTTATTTTTAATTTTGTTGCAAAGTCTTGTTTTAACAATCTTCAATGTGTCATTATATTATTAGATCATTTTATTTTATGTGAGATGTATTTTATTTATTTTATTTTAAATCGGATTAATTTTTTAAAAATTGAACTTGTAAGTAATTAGTCTATAATATAAAAATAATTTTTTAGAAGAGGGGCTAAAATAATTTTTTAGAGAAAAGATTAATATAAGATAAAATTAATATTACCTATTAAATTATAAAAAAATAATATATATAAATCAAAACCAACATATACATATTTTGTTTTCAAAATTATATGAGTAGAAGCCCTACCCCTATGTAGCTCTGCCATTTGGTGATGCAAAGAGATCCTAATATAATGCTGTGAGAGCAGTGATGGAGCCAAGATTTTGATTTATCAGCAGAAGTTACAAAACATGAGAATAATAATAAGTTTTGCAGTTCGAGTAATGCTAGAAACTATTCATTATTTGAGAATATTTATTATACTTATGATTATTTATTTAAGAATAAAATAATTAATTTATTTAAACTATATCATAAATACAATGAATATTTTTAAATAATAAATGCTCTCAAGATTTTTTTTTTAATCTAAATGGTCTTTTAGAGTTCACTCCTTTTGCTGTCTGTTGAATGCGGGCATTCCCACTATATTTTCTCATAGGGACTAAATTGGACATTATAAAGTTAGAAACGAATATTCTTGTTTACATAGCATGATAATGGGTCATGCTCTTGCTGTTGTTGGTTTTAATTTAAACGTATCTCGTCAGATCATCAGGCGGCTTTGATCGTCAGAAGCATCTGCAGCTTCAACAACAGCAAATAAAGCTAGAGATGGCAAATGATAGATCAAGAACAGGACCATCACAGAATCAATCAGCTGTCAAAGCACCTCAAGAAAAGGTTTTTTTTTTAAACTACCGTTTTCAACTGTTAAGTCTTCCAGTTCTCTCTCTTCCCATATCCCAAAACTCTGGAAAAAGGCGGTATCTTTATTGTTTTTATTTTTATTTTTATAAGAAGTATTTCTATCACAATTTTAAATACCATATCGTATCAATACGGTCAAAATTTTTCGTACTGATCGATCGGCCGGCACAAATAAAAAAATATTTCGTTTCGGCTGATTTTTTGACCATACTGGCTGAAAAATGTCCGGTACGATCGGCACCGGCCATACTGAATTTCGGACTTCTAATTTTTTTATTTTCTTTTAATTTTTTTTTAAATTTTTTACTATGTTTTAACCTCAATTCAGACTAAATTAATTACATATATATATATTTATCTATATAATTTATTTATATATTGATTATTATTTTGAAATATAATTTATATATGTATTTATATATATAATTTATTTATATATAAATGATTTTAAAATGGTACATTAAATAATATTAATTTTAAAATATTTTATTTTAATAATTTGATCGGTACCGATATGGATAGAATACTATTTAAAACATTGATTTCTTTTGTTATTTCTATTATTTTGATCTTTTCCTCTCTCTCGGCATTTCTTTAGAGTAATACCTTTTCACTATTTTATTATTTATAATTTTTTTTTTTGTATTTTTGTTTTGTATTTTTTTAAAATATTTTTTTAACATTTTTAATTATTTTGAAACAATTTTAAAATATATATATAATTTTATTAATAATTATTTTTTAATTATTAAATAAAAAATTTTTAAAAATTAAAAAATTAAAAAAAATGATAAAAAGATAGTAAAATGAATATAAAGTTATGATTATTCATCTTCGTATACAAAGGTACAGATTCCAACAACTCTGAAAAAATCCAAGTGCAGAGTTTCCCTGATTTCTGAACGATTTTCTGATGAATTTCTGAATGAGAGAGATAGAGTACCGTGCCCAGAAAAAGCAAAGCGAGAATCTTCACAGTAGTTGCTCAGTCCCTATAAATCTACGAAACTTCATGTTTATAGCCTTGGATCAGTTTTGGAATTGAGCGCTGCTACTTTATACACAGACTTTTAAGTACTACTCTTTACTCACTGCTGTAGAACCATGTGATTTGCAATTGCAATTTATTTTTATTTACAACCACAACCCATTTTCTTTTTAATAATTCGGAATCTCTCTTTTTTATTTATTTTTTAATTTTTCAGGTCATATAATGTTTTTAGTAATAATATATAATACAATTTTAGGGTATATAAATTCTATATATTTCTTTTTAAAATAAGTTGAGTTTATTTTTAAAATTAATTTTATCATGTAAATTTTAGATTTATTTATTTTTAAAAAAAGTGTATAAAAATTATATTGCACATCTTAAAACTATAAATATCATTTTCTTACTCATTTCAAATTGCATGCACAATTAGTATAATTTTATTTTGTACTCTTGACACTCGCATATTTAAAATTATATCTAATATTATTTTATACATTTTAGAATTTTATTTAACATTTTTTTATATATTTAAAAATTATATCCAATATTATTTTAAATTATTGAGAAGGCAAAAGTATCCTAGTTAAAGGTCTGGAAGTCGCTTAGCCTCTTTTATTTGAAATTAAAAAAAAAAATTCATTGCAGCATCGGTGCGTAAAAAATTCTGCATAAAACTCTTCATATTTCTCTTTGGAATTACAGTTCTCACATTAGATTTTTTATAATTTTCTTTAAATTTTAATTGAAAATTTCACTTTCTATAATTTTTTATTTTAAATTTTAACTATATTAAAAGAATTCTTACATCTATTCAAATAATATTATTTTTTTATTACTTTTTCTACTACTATATTTTACATCCTAACACTATTCTCAATAAACAACTAATAAAATTTAGGATTTAAAATAATAGTACACTTTCAAATATTAGAGAATATTATTCATGATATCAAATCCAATTCTATTATGGAAGATCAGATGTGAGGCCAAAATTGATTCCGTTTTGGTTCCTATAATTTAACAAGCATAGTGATATGAGGGATCGGATATGAATGCTCTTAAAGTACTCTCATTAGATTGATCAAAATTTTTCTTCAAAAAGATATAAATTTACACACATATTAATTTTTTTATCATATTGAATTAAGAATGAGGAAAAGAAAGTAAGATAATGAAATAAAAGTATTTTTAAAAAATATGAAAAAGAAATAAAAATATTTTTTGTCTTCAAAAGTGAATAGTAATCCTTCAAATTTGAACAAATTTAAAAGATTAAATTTATTAACAAAAACTACTTTTATTATATTTTTCCACTTTTTTCTCTTCATTTTTAATTAAATATAACCAAAAAAACTTTGATATGTATGAAAATATATACCTTTTAAAAGAAAATCTTAATCAATCCAATAAAAATGCTCTTAGGAACCAAATCACAAAACTCACCAAAACTCAAGTGCAAACCTTCTTATTTGTAGCTTTACATCAGTTTTGGGATTAGAACAAACTATAAGAAAACATAAAATGTTAAGGGCATCTCTATTGATTTCATCAAACTAATAATCAAACACAAATTTGATGATTTATGTTAAAAATTATTCCATATTGATCTCATCAAATTATATTTCTTAAACATTAAGCTACAATAAAAGTAAATAAATCCTTTAAATTTGAAGGGTTACAATTTACCATTCATTTTATTAGTTTAATATATTTTATTTTCCCTACACCTTTCTCTTTTTTTTTTTTCTCTATGGAATAAATGTGTTTATTATATTTAGTTAATTCTAGTTTTATTAAAAATTGTTGAAAATAATAATTTATGTATCAAATTAAATTATTAATATAAATATAATCAGTATAATTATAAAATATTGAAGAAAATTTAAAAATATTTTTTAAAAATAGTATTATATTATTATTTTGATGAGTTTAAAATGAATCCAATGTAGAGTTATAGTAAGTATGGTATGTTCATCTCATCAAATTTGTACTTTTCATCAAATTTTGATAAATCTTTTGATGAGACCAACGAAAATACTCTAATGGCAAAAAGTGTATCTTTTGCTACCCTTATTATGCCGATGATCACCTACCTCAAGAGCAGTGCTCAACTATGTATTAGAACGCAGAAATGCTTCCAAGATATTCTGTGAGCTCCCTAATACGGCCGGGTCAATAGGTTAAGAGTTGAAGGACTAAAATTTTGATTGAAGTTTTTTTTTAATTAGATTTTTATTTAAAAATAATTCATATCATTTGTCAAGTAAATTACTATTTAAGATTTTATACTACATTTTTAACTAATATTTTTAATTAATAATTTCATATGTAATATTTATTTGATATTTTTGACATTTTCTTATTGAGTTAATTAATATTTTTAATTAGATATATATTATTTTAAAAAATTACTTGAGATTTTTTTTTGGAGGCCTTTTACCATTAAGAAGCCTTAGACAATTGCCTCCTAAGTGGTCTAATGGAAGGGTCGGGCCAGCCCTAATAATCAGCCACGAAATTATCTTCTTATTTCATTTTTTTCTTCCCATTTTACCCAAGTCTAATTGCTAAATAAACTTTATAAAAGAAAGAAAAATCAAATAAAAATATTTTTTTCTTTTTCATCCCAGCAATTAAGATTTGGTAAAGAATCTGAAAATGTTTTAGTTTAGTTATATTTCTACATGTTTTATTTTTACGGGCTATTTCGGTATTGAATAAATTTTCTCATTTGAGATTTTTCATATAATCTTTCCCTTAATTATGCAGAGGAAGGGAGGTGGTTCAACGTCAGAGAAACAACTTGATGGTAAGGTCCTGTAATACACTTATACTTTTCTCTTCAATCGTGATCTTTCTTTACAGAAATCTCAGACTTAATTAGTGTTGAAATTTTAAGCATTTCTTTCAGAAATTGAGACGTTTAGCTCAAAACAGAGAGGCTACAAGAAAAAGGCGCCTCGGGAAAAAGGTAGGTTTGTCAAAAAATTTGCTGGAATTCTTCAACTTTGTGGTTCAAACCTTACAACGATGACAAAACATGAAAACCTGCAAAATTCTTGGAATACTACACTTGCACCTATCTCTCTCTCTCTCTCTCTCTCTCTCTCTATATATATATATATTTCTATTTCTATTATATAAGTGATTATCTAACAAATACTTAATCAATTTTTTTTTATCTCTTATTATATTATATTTTATTTTATTTTTTTATTAAATTTAACAACCATTTAATAGTACATATTCAATTTTCGAAACTTTAAAAATGTAAAATATAATATATCTTGATCCGAAATTTTTCATAATAAACATAGGTAAAGAAAATATTATAATTAACTAACTCATCCAAAAAAAGTGCATCCATGCGTACGTATTGGAATGAAATTCCCTGATCATAGAAGCTTATCGTCATATTAATTTCACAAGGAAAAAAATGGTGAGGAAAAGGAGCAGTATGTATACGTGAACTGAAACACTGATGCATCGCCGTCCAAATTGGCAGGAATAAATTGGATAATAATAATAATTATTATAATTATAATAATTAGGAGAGATAAAAGGATAATAATTTTAGAAGATTGATAGAGAGGATTATTTAAATCGGGAAATTAGTTCTGCATATATGTCATAATAAAATGTATAGGAGAAATAATATTTTATAAATGAAATTATAATCATTATCAAATAGTTATCTTTCATTACTTCACATCAGTTTATGATTTAATTTTATATAATTTTTTCGTTATTAAAATATTTTTCTTTTATTACTTGTCAAATATCTGTTAGAACTTACAACTTTTTTCCTCTATATATTACATTATTAATCAAAATTTATTTCTTTATAAAAATCAAATAATTTATAACCGCTTCACTAAATTAAGGAATTGTGTTTTACACATTGGTCCTCCCTAATGTGTGTGTGTATATATATATCAAAAAAAGGCTTATAATCAACAACTAGAATCAAGTAGAATGAAGCTTACTCACCCAAGAATCCATGAAGTGTTATGTGAGCTTTAAAAGTTTCTAGATGTTCCACCATGTCCATGGATTCGTCGTACATTTCTATCAATCATACCTTGAACTTTGGCAGCAATGGCACTACAATGATTTACACGTCGTATGGCAGATTGGTGCTGGTGAGCAATTGATCAATCGAGGATGAGGTCCCTAACTTCTTAGCTATCTCCTCATATTTGTTTATCGGATTGTACAAGTCATGATGCATTTTCTTCGTGTCCATATTTTCCATGGGTGGCTTGCCTACACTAGCACTAGTATGACCTTCCATCTCCACTCTATCGACCTAACTAGGTGGTGTGTCCTCCACTAATGACCCATTCTTTGCTTTAAAGGTCTATTTCTCTTTCTGCAGTAACTCCACTTCGGTGGTGAGCTTCCTTACTACTTTCTCCATCCACAATCATTTCCTCCATATTTCTCCACATCACATCTTGGTAATTAGTTTCCTGAGATTGAGTTGTAGTGTGCATGTGAAAAGTATGTTGATTGTAGGAAAAGTATCCCAAAAATGGTGCCAGTAGTTAAGGACGTGTTTCATAGCTTCTCACCCACGATCGCTTACAACCCATGGGTAGAAAGCAACTTGGGGGTTTGATGAAACACCTCCGAAGCCTAAGCTAGTAAAGGTTAGTATGATTTCTCTAACCAAATATTTAGATGTGATCATAATAGTATCTGAATCCTATAACTAGAGCTCATGACTTCTTGGATGATATGCGATAACCATCTCACTTGTTATTTGAAATTCATTCCTTAGGATATCAAGGCTTATCTTATCTCTGAATAAGTTGATAGCCCTTCCATCTTGAAGTGCTAGGGTAGTTAGTGATCTAGCTCTAACCAAATCAGGCTTGTATGGGATTAGACCTTGTATTTATTAGCTTATTGGACCATGTATAATCCAAACCTACGATAATACCTAGCGGGCCCTTGGGAGAGGATTAGGCCCCTTCTAGAACACATAGGCAAAGTAGTGTGGTTATTCCAATGATGAGCATCCAAACAAGCAAAAGCGATCGCCTTTCAGGTTGCTTGTCAAAGAGCATGGGGGCAAGAGATGATATATGTTGCGATGATAGTGAGAATGTAACGACCTGGACCAATATTCCTAAGGTTGGTATATAGATAATCTTATTAGGTCTAAATTAAGATTAATGCGCCCATGATATTGGATGTTGATGGGCTCTTATTCTTTTTAGGTTTGTGTCATGTTGAGCCTAAATTAGACTATTATTTATTTATTTACTTAAGTTTAAACTATTATCAAAAATATTTTATTTCAACATATATTTCTATTATGAATGTTATCAAACTCAAGGAGGCCACTCAGTGAGATGCCAAGTGCCGCATTGACCACCAACAATCTCCTATACAACGACTCCACATTCAAGTATCCTTCACCACTGAACCATGTTAACCACCACATACAGCAAGGCTAGTAGCAACCATGTCATGTTTCTCTTCTCTTAATGCCACAATCGTGCATAAAGGAAGCTAATTAGCAACCACCTTGATTCTTAGCCTAGCCACAAAGTAATGGCTAGGCTAGAATAACCATGGAAGATGTCACGGAAATTGTTGGTCTTAGCATGGAAGACACCTTGTTTCGTGGCTTTTGTTTCTCTTGCACAGTAGACACCTCAAAAGTCAAAGAAACCATGGAAGATATCACAGAAACTGTTGGTCATAGCACCGTCCTCCCTCTTGAAGTTGTTGCCCCGCCAATCTCCCTTAGCCTAGCAATCTTCCGTTGCACCTTAGCTACCAATCTTCCAATGCAAATATGCTAGAATAGGAGACCTTTGATCCCGACCATTCATTTTTTCTCTATTCTAATAGATTGACAGAGACTAATGGGAACAAGGCCTATAGTTTGCTTAAGTCAAATCTCGCAACCCACCCTAAAATAACCATACCTCTGAGATTAGATGACATGAACTGCAGGTTCATAATCTTTTTTCATGGGCTCGCTCTACATGTCACATGTCTTCTAGAGTATTGGAACAACACTTGTTGCCTCTAAGCACCTCTTTGTTATCTTGGAGGGCTCTCACATTTGTATTGATCTTGTCATTTACTATCGTACACTCTTTTACTACAAATCGTGCTTTTCTAGAACTGTCAACCTCTTTAGCTCTTCATTTTAACCCTTGCATGCTCGGCATTGTATTTGGCCATGTAAGGCTAAAAGGTTCTTTATCACCCAATGTTGGACCATGTCAACTAGGCTTTTTACAATGTGTTATTTGCCTTACTATTTGTTTGGTTGCTCATTACCCGCTCAGTTGCCTCTACTTTGCCAACTTTTCATCCTTGAGAGGGAATCGCTTCTCTTGTTTCAGCACAGTCCTCATGCATGTTGTAAAATATAGTGAACAAAAAAAAGATAATAATACATATGAAATTTTTCATAAAGGAGAGCCTTTTTGTAACACCTAGTCAAGATCATACCAAGAAACCATCAAGATTATGGGGTTTCGGTCATGATGATTTAGAGACTTTAGGTGAGAATATGAATTTTTTAGAATGAAGCCATCGGTGTGAGTCAATTTGAATGAAATTGTTTGAAAAAATACCAGCCCTAATATAGATTAATTGATGAGAGAATCAGACTAACCATAAAGGCCTAGGCTACATCATTATACCCATAAAAATGAGGAAACAAAATCACCTAGCATCTAGCTAAGCATCATCATGGACATGCCTACAAGCTCTCTTCTATTCACATGCCATCAACTTTGTCCCCAAGTAAATATTGTAGTTCCAAGGCATTCAATCATTACTTGACACATAACCCCTTACTTGGCCACAAGAGTTCGAAGGAAATGGCTCTTCCCGACCATCAACACTAACTCACCTATCTTCCACCTCTTTCACTAAGAAGTCAAGTGTATCTTATCCTCATCTCTTCTTTGAACAAGAAAGACACACTTCTTCACATTCTAAGCCCTAAGAACTGAACTTGCTAAGAGAAACAAGTGATTTTAGGCAATGGTTTTGGAAACTAAAAGGAATCCGATCATGACTTAGCTATTCTCATAAGAACTTGTTCAAACTTCAAAAAGCTTACACCCCTATGCACACTTCCCATACACACACTAAGTTAAACTGTATCCTCAAGTAGACAAGGGATTTCCCTAGCTACACATAAGAAAATAAAAGAGAGCATCATCATAACTCCCTAGTTGATTACACCATGATGAACCCATGTATCATTTTTCAGATGAGCCATGTTATACTTTGCTTCTTGTATGGTTTTCTTCTTCTTATGAATTCTATAAATGGCACCCTTCATCCCCTACTTCCATCCACGCCACTTTCAAAAACACTTAAGAAATTCAGGGAAAAGTTCCATAAGTGCTAAGACAAGAGTGTAGCCGAGCCTTCAAGGAATTAAGTATTGAGTGCATCTCCAAAGCTTCAAATCTGGTAAGTAACTAACGTGATCTCAAATGTGCTTCCATGTAGGGGTGTAAATGGTCCGGTTCAGTCCAGTTCGGTCCGAGAAATTTGTGGAATGATTCCATTCGCTCCAAAAATTCTCTCACTTTAAATTGGACCGAAATCTTATTCGATCCATACCGGTCCGATCCAATTCAGTTCAGAGGTGGTCCGGTCCGGTCTAGGGGTACCTCATATGATTTAATGGGTTAAATTTAATTTAAAATTCTATAATGATCAAATATTTTTTTGGCCCAAATTTAATTATTGTCAGTTCAATTTACATATTTATCACATATTTAAGCCAAAAAATATTAAAAAAACTTACTCTTAGTATATTATAAGGGTATATATTATATATTAAGTATGTTAGTAAACTATAACTAATAACACTATTATATTAGTATATTACATATTTATATGTTAGTAAATAGTGATAAATTAATAATAATATATTAAATAATAATAATACACCTATTATTTATAAGTTATTACTAATACTCTATATAGATATACTATAATTTATATTTTTATACTACAACTAATCAACTATTATAAATTATAATATTTTAATATTATAAGAGTATATATTATATATTAATATATTATTATATTAATCTATATTAATATTAATATTAAAATTTATATACTATTATTTATATATACATATATTTAAAAAAAAAGTTTAGGGGTTCGGTTCGGTTTGGTCCGGTACAAGGGGAGAAATCCCCTGGACTGGGATCGGACCAGAATCATTCAGTCCATATATATTTTGGATCAGACCGGACCGAACTCCAACCGCTCCAGTCCGGTCTCGGTCCGGTCTACCGGTCCGATTCGGTCTTTTTACAGCCCTACTTTCAAGTGTAGAAATGACAAAGTTTATCAAAGATAAGTCCAGGATCGTATTCCACAGGGTCAAAAGATTATCCAAGTATTTGTGAAGGTTTATAATACAATAAAATTATGTATGAAAAATGTGATAAAGTAAAATGCTATGTAAAATTCTTTTTGGTTTTTTTTTTTAATGTATAAACAGTGAGCTAAATGGAAATTAATATATTCACACTGATAGATTTAATGAAAATGGAATATATAGTTGAGCTTGAGGATTTAGGTCTAAAATTCTTAGAAAGATGGATTAAGTCATTAAAAAAGGTTTATGAAAATTTTATAGTTCAAATCATGAAAAATTATAATTCTAATACCATTAGGCCACAAACAGAAATTCGATACAAAGTTGAAAATAACAGTTTCACAAAAACAATTTGACAAGCACTTAGGTCATAGTTTTGGGCTTCCTTTGTTTCTACACTCCACAAGAATTTTGGGCATTACTTGTCTTCTACTAACCCAATCAAGGCAATAATAAAGCACAGTTTAAAAGAAATTAAATAAAAAACTATCCAATCATCATCCTCAAAAGCTAGCAAATTACCCGAATAGAAAAACCCTAGAATTAAATTCAGCAAGAAAATAAAAGAAATTAAATGAAAAACTATCTGAAATACCTCTTCCTTTTATACTCGGAATCTTCCCCCCTCTTCTCTCTCCAAGCGACGAAGTGCCTCTTCTCCATCGTGCGTAACTGTTGCTTCCCTTGGTCCCCCAGTTTTTTAGAACACATGCCTTTTGAGTTGCCTTCTTTTATCAGGTTTCAATTAATTAAGTCACGATAGAAGCTATTCTCAGGTTGCTTTAATTTCGGGGTTGCATTCCACAACTAGTCGGGTGCTACATTAAGTCACAGGTTACACAAGAAATTCAAAGCAGGTCAGGTCTTGTGGACGTGGGCTGCTACTTGTGGCAAGGCTTTAGTTGAACAAATCACGGACACTGTTTTTTTTTAAATTTCTTCATGGTTTTGTTTGTGGGATTCAATTTTTCTCATTGATTTCTTCACGCATTTATTCGTATGGGCCTTAAATGCTAACCAACCCAGTAACATAAGCCTATTTATATTTAATTAGGGGTAAAATATCATTTCACATGCCAGGAATAGTTAATTCACATTAGCTGATTAATACTCTTATTTTAACCCATAAAATTCATTTAACCCAAAGTATGAAGAGTATTAATACAATATAATTTGGAAAACTCTAAATGCAAGCAATATTGGGCACCCATATGTGCACCAATATTAAGGTGAAAAGATGGACTTAATAAAACACTTAAATTTAAAATGAAAAATATGAAAACAACCAATAAGAATGCACAGGTGCACGTATGGGTACACAATATTATTTGTATGTAGTATTACTCATATAATTTACCATTTATCACACCCCGACTGATTTTTTGCTCGTCTCTAAAAAATAAAGTGAATGAAATTATCCAAAGGGAGTTACCAATTACAATTCCAATAAGTCAAAAAATCACATGTCATGAAATAAACTTGTTGAGTCTAAGAACACTGGAAATAACTTAATCTGAAATTCAGTATCAACTGAGAGATTTATAAGCTATTTAGCTACAGAAGTGAGTGCTATTATCACTGATTATGGCTTTAGACATGTCAAACCTTGTAAAAATATTTTTTTTTCAAGAATTTTAAAACAACTTGATGGTCGTTAGATTTGCAAAGGATTGCCTTAACCAAATTAGAAACGTAATCAACAGCTAATAAGATATAAAAATAGCCATAAGAAGAGGGAAATTGTCCCATAAAATCTATTCCCCAATAATAAAAAATTTCAATCACTAGTATAGGTTGCATATGCATCATATTTCTCCTAGTGATTCCTCTTAATTTTTGCAAGGTTTACAAACTTTACAAAAAGTAAAAACATCCTTGAACATAGTTGGCCAATAAAAATCATTTTAAAGAATTTTTGCCACTGTTTTTTATGGGCTGACAAATGCCAACCACAAACTTCTGTATGGCAAAAATTTAAGACATTAGAAATTTCACTATTAGGCATACTTTCTAATGATTTGATTTGAACAATATTTAAAAAGGTAGGGATCATCGTAAAAAAAAATACTTAGTTTCAACTTTCAACCTTTTTATGTCTTGAGCGGTCCAATGAGGTGGAGTTTTTCCTATGACCAAGAAATTTACAAGGTCAACATACCCAGTGGCAGAGCCACGTTGGGGCAGGGGGGCCATTGCCCCCCCTCCCCACAGGCCCCACCCCTACTCTTAAAAAAATTAAAAAAAATATAATATGTTTTTTTAAAGAAATAAAATAAAATATATTTATTTTTATAATTTTGTAAGATAATATTAATTTTATTTTGCGTTGGCCCCCTCTTTAAAAATTATCTTGGTCTTCCTTTACAAAATTAACCTAATTTTAAAATAAAATAAATCTCATATAAAATAAAATAACAGAATAACATGATGACATATTTTTATTATAGATAAAAATAAAAGTAAAAAAGAAGTTGAATGATTTCTAATATATTTTTATTATGATGATATGTTCTTATTATATTATATACTTTTTTAATATATAAGTTGTATTAAACATATTTTATTTTTATTATAGATCTTATTATCAAATATTTTATACCGCATAAAAAATTGTATACAAATATAATAAAAATTATTTTATATATTTTATTTTAGCCTTACTTAGCCTCCCTTGAGCCAGATTTTTGGCTCCACCACTGAACATACCATGGTAAAGTTTTAATTAAAAATAATTATTCATCAGGAAAATAACTAGAAATCGAAGGAGATTGCTTAGAAAATTCAGATATAAGCCGAGAGAGGTAATCCACCACCACATTTTCCACTCCAATTTTATCTTTTATTATGAGATCAAACTCTTTAATAGGAGTATCCATCTTATCAGCCTTAGCTTGGTGTCTTTTTTTTACAATAAAAATTTTAAAGTTGTATGATCAGCGAATATTATGATAGGTGAACCAAGAAGATATAATCTAAACATATCTAATGCAAAGACTATAGCTAGTAATTCTTTATCTGTGGTGGAATAATTCTCTTGAGTAGCATTTAAAGCTTTATTAGCATAATATATGACATATGGCAACTTATCTCTTCGTTGTCCAAGTGTAACCCCCAAAGCAAAGTCACTTGTATCACACATTATTTTAGAAGGAAGTGACCAATCAGGGAGCTGAATGATAAGTGCAATGGTGAGAAATGTCTTCAGTTGATCAAAACAATTTTGACACTCTTTGATTCATTCAAACTTGATATCATGCATTAAAAGTTGACAAAGAGGCTTAAAGATAAAACTAAAATTTCTTATTAGCCTTTTATAAAAACTAACATGACCTAAAAAAGATCTAACATCCTTCACATTTTTAGGAATGAGCAAATTCAAAATTAAGTCTATTTTACCTTTATCTACCTCAATACCCCAAGAACATACAATATGCTCCAAACTATACCTTATTTGACCATGAAGTTGTATTTTTCTCAATTTAACAGCAATTGTTTTTCTTCACATCCTTTCAAGACAACTTGTATGTTAGACAAACATGCATCAAAATTTTTCCCAAAAAGTGAAAAGTCATCTATGAAAACCTCTACAATGTCTTCAATCAAGTCGCTAAAAATGTTTAGCATGCATCTTGGAAAAGTGGTTGGGGCATTGCATAGCTCAAATGACATTCTCTTGAAGGTAGTCTTCTCTTGATCCTCAGGGACTATTTTCGATTTAATAGTAGCCAAAGAAACTATTTGTTGCCCAGATGACTAACACAAGAAGGGGGTGAATTAGGTTATATTAAAAAATTAATACTTATAAACGAAATATACAATATAAAATATAAACAGAATATGAAGCAGCAGGAAATATACAAAGTAAGGGTGAAAAGAAGTAAATACAGTATTTCAACGAGATTCAGCCCTACTGCCTACGTCCTCGCCTCAAGCTACCCCTTGAAGATCCCAAATTTACTATTCAATCTCCTTCAGGTGGAGATAGAAATCTATTACACCTTTAAGTAACACCGCTACAAAGAATCCGTATAAAACACCCTCTACACTTGCAATCACCTCACACTTGGTGATTCAACTATTCCTTGTGTAGAATACCTACTACACACACAAGGGTTATACGCACCATCTTACAAATACAAAAGCTGATAGTGGATAGGTTATCAGAATACACTCCTCAATGAGTGAGATAAAAAAAATATAGTGCAACATTTATCTCTCTCAGAATGAACAAGGATTAAGG
This sequence comes from Platycarya longipes, assembly GCA_036559045.1. Classification (NCBI taxonomy): domain Eukaryota; kingdom Viridiplantae; phylum Streptophyta; class Magnoliopsida; order Fagales; family Juglandaceae; genus Platycarya; species Platycarya longipes. Next base: position 27,788,369 of record CM071800.1, on the reverse strand, counting down.
CACAAAACTTAGATAAGAGATAATGAGAGCTTTGAAATAATGATGCAAAATTTAGCAATTGATGTGTAAGCTCTTGTTGTGATTTTTGTAAAACTCAAGTGAGCTATTTATAGGCAAATAAGTTTTCATATTCAAATTTGCAAAGGTTCACATGTCAAATAAGAGCACTATTTACTTTTTTAAAAATTCAAATAAAAACATTTCCTTTTTATATTTGTCAAAGACAACTCCATTCATTTTTCAAAAAAATCAAATCAAATCTTTTACTTTTCATACATGACAAAATGAGCATGATTTATTTTTCAAATCAAATCGTCTTCTTTTTGCATAAGTCAAAAAAACACACAAACACCTTTCAAGATTTTCAAACAAATAATTTATCTTTTGCATTTGTCAAAAAAACACACAACCGCCCTTCAAGATTTTCAAACAAAATCATCTATCTTTTACATTTGTCAAAAAAATACACAACCACCCTTCAAGATATTCAAACAATACATACACATGTCAAAGATAACAATCAATCATCTTACAAGTTCAAATCTTTATGCATATGTAGAATAATAATAATAATTTTGAAATTAAATATTTTAATAAAATTATGCAAATGTAAAAACTGCAATTTGATGCTTTACGAGAAAATATTAATTTTGAGTCTTAATCCAATTTCAAATTTTAAGAGATGTACAAAATTACTCTATGAGTTTCATTTGTAGACTTGTTCTTTTTTTGCTCATGCTTGATTTCTTGATGTGTTTAGCTCTCTTCATGCGTAGACAACTTGAGTTTGAGTCTTGAATTTATTTGTTATCATCAAAATCTATACGTAGATACGAGACTTGAAACTTTGGGTTCTACAATCTCCCCATTTTTAATGATGATAAATACTTAACAGAAATCTGCGACCTGGAGTAATACTTAAACTCCCCCTGAAAATATGCGTTAGTTTTTTAAATAAAATATAGATATGATTTTAGCATATATAACAGATAGTATAATACTAGTATAAGATGGTGTATTAGTAAAAACTATAGAAAGTTGAATAATTGGAGCCACCTGTTTTCGACAAAAGCTGCAAAGGCTGAGGCCGAACTTATTGTTTTGGTGCGGAAGAAGATTTAAATCTGCTTGATATTGTTGACGAATGAGATGTTGCAGAGATTTGAAGTTGAATAAGTGGAGTCATCCGTGTCCGATAAAAGCTGCAAAAGCTGGAGGCCTAACTCTGGCAATTTGGTGCGGAAGGAGATTTTATATAGAGTTGAAAAATTAGAGTCACTCGTGTCCGACAAAAACTACAAAGACTGGAGGTTTAGTTCTGGCAATTCGGTGAGGAAGGAGATTCAAATCCGCTTGATGTTGTTGACAAACGAGATTTTGTAGAGATTTGAAAATTTTTTATTTCTGTTTAAATGAAAATTTTCACCCATCGAATACTCATAAGAAAATTCTTACATTTCTCATTGATCTAGTATCTTTTTATCCAAAACGAGAGAATGATGGAGAAAATTTCTTTTGGTAATCTTCCAGATTTGTACCAAGAACCATCTCAATCAGTCATCTCATCCGTCTCATTCAGCATATCTTGTAAGTTTGACTAAGTAAGATTTAAAGAGATGATAGTGTGTTTTGTTCATAATTTCGTCTTTATAAGAGCAATCCTTAGTTTTATCTAATTTGTATCAAATCTTCTTCTCATCTTTGCAATTCGCCTGCATTCTCATTCTACAAATTTTTAATGGCTCGTCAATTTCTCTTTAGTACTTCTCGTGATCAATCTATTTCTGCTTCTGTCCTAGGTATCATGAAGCAATAAGAGACTGATTTAGCTAATAAATCATATCATGATGCCATTTATGAGCTTGCGGGTCTCAGGACTTGATACTCATCATCTATTGTTGTTTTTTCCTCTCGGTTGCAATCCAAAACTCGCAAAATTGAAAAGTTTAGCGAGACTGTATCTGTACTTCAACGATTTGTTTATGAGTCAAATAGAAAAATAATAGAGTTAAAGCAACAGAATAAATATTTAAAATCATTGCTTGCCTTTTCATTTCGACTGCCTAATCATTTAGATGAGAATAACATGTCGATCTATAAAGAGCAAATGTAGTTGAAAGATGAGGCTAGAAGTCTCAAGTTTTTGTAAGTCATTTGAAATAATGGAATAAAAATGTTTAACAGATATTCATGACATGCATCATTCCTATTTCTTTTCTAATCATGCATAATCTATCTTCTGATAGGAGTTTTGTGGAAATGTCCGACAATTGTTCGTGTGTGCTTGTAAATTCTAATACAATATCCCTCTTTTGCACATGAGCTCTAAGAAAATGATATCTAATTTCAATATGCTTAGTCCTAGAATGTTGTATTGGATTCTTTGAAAGATGTATAGCACTTGTATTATCACATTTGATTGGAATGTGGTTGTACATAAGTTTAAAAATCTTAAGCTGTTGTTTTATATAAAGAACTTGAGTACAACAACTACCTGCAGCAACATACTTTGCCTCAGCAGTAGATAATGCAACAGAATTTTATTTTTTACTAAACCATGAAACGAGTGCATGACCTAAAAATAACATGTTCCACTAGTACTTTTTCGATCAATTTTGCAACCAGCATAATCTGCATTTGAATAACTAATAAGATCGAAAGAAGTGTGTTTAGGATACCATAACCATAGGTCAATGGTATCGGCAAGATATCTAAAAATACGCTTAACATCAATCAAATGAGATTGTTTTGGAGATGATTGAAAACGTGCACATAAACATACACTGAACATAATATCAGATCTACTAGCTGTCAAATATAATAAACTACCAATCATACATCGATATACCTTTGAGTCAACTGGCTTACCGCTTTCATCTTTATCAAGTTTGGTAGTTGAATTCATTGGTATTCCAATTACCTTCACACCTTCCATCTCAAACTTTTTGAGTAACTCTTTGATATATTTTGACTGATTAATAAATGTTCTACTTTTTACTTGCTTGATTTGCAATCCGAGAAAGAAATTAAGTTCTCCCATCATACTCATTTCAAATTCTTCCTGCATACTCTTAATAAAATTTTGGCACATATTTTCATTTGTAACACCAAATATTATATTATCCACATAAATTCGAACTAGAAGAATATCATTCTGTTCATATTTGATGAAAATAGCTATATCGACCTTTCCTCTTGAAAAACATTTTTTAATCAAAAAACCACTAAACCTCTCATACCAAGCTCTAGGAGCTTGTTTGAGTCCATATAATACTTTTGTGAGCTTAAAAACATGATTAGGAGAAATATGATTTTCAAAACCTGGAAGTTGCTCAACATATACCTATTTATTTATAAAACCATTTAAGAAAACACTTTTAATATCTATTTGAAAAAGTTTGAAATTTTTATAACATGCATATGCAAGTAACATTCGAATAGTTTCTAATCTTACAACAGGTGCATACGTTTCATCATAATTGATTCATTCCTCTTGATTGAAACCTTGGGTTACAAGTCGAGCCTTATTTCTAATGATGATTCCAGACTCATCTTTCTTATTTCTAAAAACCTATTTTGTTCCAATAACAGCATGATTTTTGGGTCTAGGAACAAGTGTCCAAACATCATTTCTTTCAAATTGATTTAGCTCTTCTTGTACAGCTAGAATCCACGATTCATCAAGCAGTGCTTTCTCAATATTTTTGGGTTTAATATGAGATAAAAAAGCAGTGTGATTGCAAATATTTTTAAGAGATGATCGAGTACTTACACCTCGTGAAGGTTCTCTTAGAATTTATTTCACTGGATGATCTTTTACATGTTTCCACTATTTGGTTGCATCTTGTACTAAGTCTTGATGATCCTTCCTAATGTCTCTATGTTGGATTTCTTCCATTGTATTCTCTTTGTTGAAATTGAGGCTATTCTCTTTGGATTTCTACCAACTGTTGCTCAGATGACTAATACAAGAGAGTGGGTAAATTAGGTTATATTAAAAAATTAATACTTATAAATGAAATATACAATATAAAATATAAATAGAATATGAAGCAGTAGAAAATATAAAGAATAAGGGTAAGAAGAAACAAATTCAGTATTTTAACGAGGTTCAGCCCCACTGCATACGTTCTTACCTCAAACTACCCATTGAGAATCTCAATTTCACTATTCAATCTCCTTTAGGTGAAGATAGAAATCTATTATACCTTTGAGCAACACCGCTATAAAGAATCTGTGTAGAATACCCTCTACACTTGCAATCACCTTACACTTGGTGATTCAACTATTCCCTATGTAGAACACTTTCTACACACACAAGAGTTATACGCACCCTCTTACAAATATAAAAGCTGATAGTGGGTAGATTATCAGAATATACTTCTCAATGAGTGAGATAAAAATAATACAGTGCAACCTATATCTCTCTTACAATGAATAAGGATTAAGGCATAAAATTTAGAGAAGAAAGAATTAGAGTTTTGAAAGAATGATGCAAAACTTAGCAATTAATGTGTAAGCTCTTGTTGTAATTTTTGTAAAACTCAAGTAAGCTATTTATAAGAAAATGAGTCTTCATATTCAAATTTAAAAAGGTTTACATGTCAAATAAGAGCATTATTCACTTTTTAAAAAATTCAAATAAAAACATTTCATTTTTATATTTGTCAAAAACAACTCCATTCATTTTTCAAAAAAATCAAACCTAATCTTTTACTTTTCATGCATGACAAAATGAGAATGATTATTTTTTCAAACCAAATCGTATTCTTTTTGCATATGTCAAAAAAACACACAACCACCTTTCAAGATTTTTAAACAAATCATCTATCTTTTGTATTTGTAGAAAAAAACACACAACTGCCCTTCAAAAATTTCAAACAAAATCACTATCTTTTACATTTGTCAAAAAAACACACAACCACCCTTCAAAATATTCAAACAACACATGCACATATTAAAGATGACAATCAATCATCTTACAAATTCAAATCTTTATGTATATGTGAAAAAATAATAATAAATTTGAAATTAAATATTTTAATAAAGTTATGCAAATGTAAAAAATGCAATTTGATGCTTTATGAGAAAATATTAATTTTGAACTTTAATCCAATTTCAAATTTTAAGAGATGTACAAAATTACTCTATGAGCTTCATTTGTAGACTTATTCTTCTTTTTGCTCATGCTTGATTTCTTGATGTGTTTAGCTCTCTTCATGCGTAGATAACTTAAGCTTGAGTTTTAAATTTTTTTGTTATCATCAAAATTTATACGTAGATATGAGATTTGAAACTGTGGGTTCTACACTATTTATAAAAAAAATAGTATTCATGCCCCACCACTTTCTCTAAAATCTAGGTTAGGAAAGGTAAGGAAAAATGGTCCTTAAAGGAGACATTTAATTTCTTATAGTCTATACACATCCTCTAGCCTGTGGTCTCTCTAGTGGGGACCAATTCTCCCTTTTTATTTTCCACGATAGTTATACCAATTTTTTTAACAACTTAGATTGGTCTAACCTATTTGCTGTCAGCAATGGGATAGATGATGCATATGTCTAACAATTTCAAAACTTCCTTTTTTACCACTTCTTTCATTGTGGAGTTTAATCTCCTTTGCATCTCTCTAGAGGGTTTTGAATTCTCTTCCAAATATATCCTATGTGTGCAAATAAGAGGACTTACACCGTTGATGTCAGCAATAGGCCAGCCAATGGCTAATTTGTGTTGTGCCAAAATTTTCAACAATTTATTCTCTCGGTCATGGGTTAAGAGTACAGAAATCACCACTGAAAATGACTTTTTTGATCCAAGGTTGAAGTATTTTTGTTTTGATAATAGTGGCTTTAATTTTAGCACTACGGTCTTCTCATTGGAGGGTTGTGCCAAGGCTTGTAGTACTATTAATGGCTCAAATTTGAGCTTCCACTGCATCTCATTTGAATTTCCTACAGCACAAAGAGAATAAAAATAATGAGTAGACTCAATTAAATTAAGGGAGTCTTCTGAATCCTCCCAATGTTCATCGCTATTATAATTTAACATGGAAGTTTCAGCAAGTAGGGATTCTAATACATTGACTTCTTGAATACCTTCAAGTTCTTAAGATTGCTTGCATAACTTTAAAACACCACTCCTACAATTAATTATACTATTATAAGTTGTTAGGAATGATTTTCCTAAAATCACAAGTGGTGAAAAAAATTGAGTGGGATGACAACTTCATATCCAATACCATAAAATCCATAAGGTAATAAAATTTATATAGTTGGACCAAGAAGTCCTCAACAATACCCTTAGTAGTTTTTATGGATCTATTGGCAAGCTGCAAAGTGATTGAAGTGGCTTTTAATTCCCCTAGCCCCAATTATTCATACACACTATAAGATAGAAAATTAACTCTCGAACCTAAGTCTAACAAGGCTTGACCAATTCTAGAATTTTCAATGACACACGAAATAGTAGGTGAACCAGGATCCTTGTACTTGAATGGTGTGTATTTTGAATAATAGCACTAACTTATTCTGTCATAAAAGCATTTTTTTGCACATTTAGTTTGTGTTTCTTAGTGTATAAATATTTTAGAAACTTAGTATAAACAGGAATTTGTTTAATAACATCAAAAAGTGGAATGTTAATCCTAACTTACTTAAAATTAGAAATTTGGAGTTTTAATCTAATTTCTAATTTTATCAAGAGATGTACAAAAATAATCTATGAGCTTCATTTGTAGACTTGATCTCTTTCTTGCTCATGCTTGATTTCTTGATGTGTTTAGCTCCCTTCATGCGTCGACAACTTGAGCTTGAGCTTTCAATATTATTTGTTATCATCAAAATTTATACGTAAATACGAGACTTGAAACCTTGGATTCAACAATCTCCCCCTCTTTGATGATGACAAATACTTAGTAGAAATCTACGACCTGCAGTAATACTTAAACTCCACCTGAAAATATGCGTTAGTATTTCAAGAAAAATATAAACATGATTCTAGCATATATAACAGGGTAGTATAATACTAGTATAAGACTTCTCCCCCTTTTGGCATCATTAAAAAGGAACCGTAATTGGTTTCAGTAAGATTTTTTTCCCGTAATAAGCAATAACCAAATAAAACGGTGCGTTAAAGAGTAGAAGTTGGAACCACCCGTGCTCGACAAAATCTGCAAAGGTTGAAGCCGAATTTTATCATCTCGGTGCGGAAGAAGATTTAAATCCACTTGATGTTATTGACGAATTAGATGTTCCAGAGATTTGAAATTGAATAATTAAAATTATCCGTGTCCGACAAAGACAACAAAAGCTGCAGGCCTAGCTCTGGCAATGCGGTGCGGAGCCATGCATGTCCGACAAAACCTGCAAATGTTGGAAGTCTAACTCTGGCAATTCGATACGGAGCCACGCGTGTCTGACAAAACCTACAAAGGTTAGAGGCCTAGCTCTAGCAATCGGTGCGAAAGCAGATTCAAATCCGCGTGATATTGTTGAAAAATTAAATATTATTGAGATTTGAAAGTTGTTGTTTAAAAGACCGTTTTCACCTGTCGGATACTCAAATAAATTTTCACACTACTCATTGATCTAGTTTCTGTTTATTCAAAATGATAGAATGGTAGAGAAAATTTCGTCTAATAATCTTCCGGATTTGAATCAGGAACCGTCTCAACCAGTCATTTTATCTCATAAGGTTGTCAACACCATGATAGAAGTAGAGATGCATTTTTCAAATAGAACTGATTCTGAGGTTGTTGCAGCATCAAGAACTCTCAGTGCTCAATATGCTGCCTCTATTACGATCATGTCTCGGAGATTACTAGCGAGGGCAAATAAGGTTGATCGACTTAACAATCAAATATATGTTCTGCATCAAAACCTTGCAAATAAAGGCAAAAAGAATAAGAGGTTAAAACAAGAAAATAAAGATTTGACGGAATTCGCTCATGTTTTGAAACTTCAAATAGAGGAATTGGAACGAGTAAGAGTTCAAGCACAGAGTCAACATCAGCAGATAATGGCAGCGTTTCACGAGAGAAACAAGGACAATTATAATTAATCTCGCTAGCTTAGTTCAGTAACTTTTGACAATATGCATCCGACATATCTTGTAAGCTTGACTAAGTAAGATTTGAAGAGATGACAGTTTTTCTTCTACTTATTTCCATCTTTATAAAAGCAATCCTTAACTTTATCTAATCCGCATCAAATCTTCTTCTCATTGTTGTAGTTCATCTTCATTCTCACTTTACAAAATCTTAATGGCTCATCAATTCTCCTTCAGTGCTTCTCGTGATCAATCTATTTTTGCATCTGTCGTAGGTGCCATGAAGCAGCAAAACACTGATTTGGCTAATAAATCAGATCATGATGCCATTTAAGAGCTTGTGGGTCTCGGGACTCGATACTCATCTTCCATTGTTGCTTTTTCCGCTCGGTTGCAGTCCAAAACCCGCGAGATAGAGAGGCTTAATGAGAAGATCGACATTCTTCAACGACTTGTTCAAGAGTCTAACAAAAAAATAGTAGACTTAAAATAACAGAATAAGGATTTAAAATCCTTACTTGCCTCTACATTTCAATTGCCTAATCCTTTAGACAAGGATGACATGATGATTTATGAGGAGCAAATGCATTCGAATGATGAGGCTAAACGTCTCAAGTTTCTGTAGGTCATTTGAGATAATGGAATAAAAGTATTTAGCAGATATTCATGGCATACATAATTCCTATTTGTCTTCTAATCATGCATAGTTTATCTTCTGGTAGGGGTTTTGTGAAAATTTCTGCCAATTGATCATGTGTACTAGTAAATTCTAATACAATATCGCCCTTCTGCACATGATCTCTAAGAAAATGATATCTAATTTCAATATGTTTGGTCTGAGAATGTTGTATTGGATTTTTTGAAAAATTTATAGCACTTGTGTTATCACATTTGATTGAAATGTGATTGTACATAAGTTTAAAATCCTCAAGTTGTTGCTTCATGTAAAGAACTTGAGTACAACAACTGCCTACAGTAACATACTCTGCCTCAGTAATAGATAATGCAACAGAATTTTCTTTGTACTAAATCATGAAATAAGTGCATGACCTAAAAAATGACATGTTCTACTAAAACTTTTTCGATCATCTTTGTAATCAGTATAATCGGTACCTGAATAACTAATAAGATCGAAAGAAGTGTGTTTAGGATACCATAACTCTAAGTCAATGGTACTGGCAAAATATCTAAAAATCCGCTTGACTGCAATCAAATGAGATTGTTTTAGAAATGATTGAAAACGTGCACATAAACATATACTGAACATAATATCAGATCTACTAGCTGTCAAATATAATAAACTACCAATCATACCTCGATATACCTTTGAGTCAACTGGCTTACCGCTTTCATCTTTATCACGTTTAGTGGTTGGACTCATTGATGTTCCAATTACCTTCGCACGTTCCATCTCAAATTTTGAGTAACTCTTTGATATATTTTGACTGATTAATAAATGTTCCACTTTTTGCTTGCTTGATTTGCAATCCGAGAAAGAAATTAAGTTCTCCCATCATGCTCATTTCAAATTCTTCACCTCGTGAAGGTTCTCCTAGAATTTATTCTACTGGATGATCTTTCACATGTTTTCACTGTTTGGTTGCATCTTGTACTAAGTCTTGATGATCTTTCCTTCTATTTTCATGATCTTCCCTTTTGAATTGTCTCCAAATATCACGCATCATTCTTCTTTAAAAGTGAAGTCAATGAATTTAGTTTTGTCTTATGTCACATATCTTGAGCATCCGTTGTCTAAAAACCATTTACTTTTACCTGTAGAAGACTTCAAGCATACCTACAAAAGCAATTAAAAAAAATTCTTGGTACCCAAGTTCTTTGGGTCCTTTATTTATTAGTATTAAAAAAAACAAGATTCTTAGGTACCCATATGGCCCTAATAGTCATTGTATGTTTTCTTCTAATAGGACAAGTAAGATAATTATGACCATTTCTATTATAAAAATTACAAATAGCATGTGACATATATGAAGAACTTGAGTGATTATAATAGTATCATTTTTTAACAAAATTATTTTTATGAAAAGAATTTTGAATATTGGACTTTGATGTAGAAGGATTATCAAAGAAGTTTTTATAAGGTTTGTATTTTTGTTTTGGCATATATCCCAAGTCTGCCTTATCAAAAACACATCTTTGACTACCAATAAATTTTTCAAAATTTCTTTTTCCATTCGTAAAGTTTTCAATAATATTTTCTAAATCAGTTTTCTTTTTCTTTAACTCAAAATTTTCATCTTTCAAAACAATATTTTCTTTTCTTAAAATATCAATTTCGTTTGTTAAAGAAGAATTTTTCTTTTTCAAAGCAGTATACTTGATACCCAATTTTTCAAATTCCTCATATACCTCTTCTAAAACATTTTGCAATTCTTCATATGAAGGATCTTCAATATTATCAAGATTTGTTACCTCAATGTCATATTTAGCCATAAGACAAAGATTTGTTGATTCTCCATTACTTGCTTCACTATTTGAGCTACTTGAATCATCATCCCATGTAGCTTTCATTGCTTTTTTGCCTTTGTTTCGATCTTTCTTTAGTAGAGGACAATCTGACTTGATATGACTAGACTTATTGCATTTATAACAAATTAAAGTGTCATTTTTACCTAAATCTTTCTTGAAAAACTTTTTGAAGGATTTCCTTGGAGGAGTTTTATTTTTCTTTAAGAACCTCTGAATGCTTCTTGTAATCATCGCAACTTCTTCATCTTTGTCGTCATTTCCCTCATCTTCATCACTTTCACTTTCATGTAGAATAGCTTTAAGTGCCAAGCTCTTCTTTGGCTTTCCTTCTTCTTCTCCTCTTTTCAATGTGTACTCATGGGTGATAAGTGACCCGATGAGTTCATTCACTTCGAGCTTCTTAAGGTCTCTAGCTTCAAGAATCGCTGTCACTTTTGATTCTCAACGTTTTGGTAGAGAGTTGAGAATTTTTCTTACTATTTCCACTTTGGAATAAACTTTGCCAAGAGCTGTCAAGCTGTTTATGATGTTAGTAAAACGAGTGTGCATACTAGAAATAGATTCATCATTATTCATCTTAAACATTTCATATTCATGAGTAAGAATATAAATTTTTGATTCCTTGACTTGAGAAGTTCCTTCATAAGTAACTTCCAAGTTATCCCAAATTTTCTTTGCTATAGCGCAAGTCATTTCTCTATTAAACTCATTACCATTGAGAGCATTATATAATAAATTCATAGCAGTTAAATTCAAAGTATAAAGTCTATCGTCTTCACGATAAAACTCTTCTTCTTCCTTTTTGACCTTTACTCCATCAACCACTTTTGTTGGAATATAAGGTCCATTTACAATGCATTTCCAGATTTCTCGACCTTGAGCCTGAAGGAATATTCTCATTCTAACTTTCCAGAATGAGTAATTGTCTCTGCAAAAGAGTGGAGGCCGACTGCTGGATTGACCTTCACTAAATGAAGTTGCAATGTTAGCCATAAGATCTTAACTCAAAAGATAGTTAATCTTATAACAGAGCTCTAGCTCTGATACCAATTGTTGCCCAGATGACTAACACAAGAGGGGGGGTGAATTGGGTTATATTATCTAGGCAACAAAGGATTTGATAAAAATGGAATATACAATAGAGCTTTGAGGATCTCAGGTCTATAATTCTTAGAAAGATGGATTAAGTCATAAAAAATGGTTTCAAAAAATTTAATAGTTCAAACAATGAAATACTATAATTCTAATCCCATTAGGTCACAAATATAAATTCGATACAAAGATGAAAATAATAGTTTCACAAAAGCAATTTGACAAACACTTGGATCACAGTTTTAGGCTTCCTTTGTTTCTACATTCAACAAGAATTCTGGGCATTACATGTCTTCTGCTAACCCAATCAAGATATTAATAAAGCATGGTTTAAGGAATGTAAGCTCAAAGTATATGTGCTAGTACTTAACACAAAATATTCTCACTAAAGCATAAACCAATCTCACTATAACACTCGGTTGAGAGAAACCTTGATTAATTCAAGGGTATGTTATGCCTTGTGTCAACAACAGAACAAGAATAAAAGCAAGATGATCTACCAAACTTTCTATTTCCAAAATTTGGTCTCAAATTAAGCAAAGTATGCAATTCAAAAACTATAGAAATCCAGCAAATAATGTAGACAAAATAATGCTTTTATTGCAACCCAAGCTTTAAAACTTAGCCGATCATCATCCTCAAAAACTAGCAAACTACCCAAATAGAAAAACCTTGGAGATGCAAAAAACTCCTCTGAATTCAATAGGAAGATAAAAGAAATTAAATGAAAAACTAGCTAACCCCTTCACTTGAAAATCCCTCTTCCTTTTATACTCAGAATCTTCCCTCATCTTCTCTCTCCAAGAGATGGAATGCCTCTTATCCATCGTGCATAACTATTGCTTCCCATGGTCCCCTAGTTTTCCAAAATATGTGCCTCTTGAGTTGCCTTCTTCTATTGTGTTTCAATTAATTAAGTCATGGTACAGGCTATTCTTGGATTGCTTTAATTTTTGGGTCGTATTTCACAACTAGTCGGGTCCTACATTAAGACACGAGTTGCATAGGAAATTCACAGCAGGTCAGGTCTTGTGGACAGGGGCTTCTTGTGAATGTGGGCTGCTACTTGTGGCAAGGCTTTAGTTTAACAGATCAAGGACTCTTTTTATTTTTATTTTCATTTCTTCATGATTTTGTTTGTGGGCTTCAATGTTTCTCATTGATTTCTTCATGCATTTATCCTTATGTACCTAATTTCTACAATGGGCCAACACAACTTTGTGAGTCTAATTAAATGCTAAAAAACCCAATAACATAAGGCCATTTACATTTTATAAGGGGTAAAATGTCATTTCATATGCTAGGAATAGTTAATTCACATTATCTTATTAATATTCTTATTTTAACACATAAAGTTCATTTAATCCAAAATATTAAGAGTATTAATACAATATAATTTACCATTATTAGTAACTTATCATGATACTTTGTTGGTTGATGGATCAATATGTTAAGCATGAATTCTTGTTGTCGTGAAGAGTTTAAATTCGAGTTTGGATATGATGAAGTAATGGGAAGCATGATTGGGTTAGGCTTTGATGTTAGCATGAATAAGTTTGTGTTGGGTTTAATATATGATCTTAATATGCTATGATATGAATTTGTAAGCCTAGTTAAAGTCTTGTATGATCAAGAGAATGTTGGTATTTAAAATTAGGTATTGAATTAATATCTTTGATTGATCATTAACAAGTGATGTAAGAATTGTATCAGGATGTTTTTTTTCTAAATTTCAAATAAATGCATTATCATCATATTAAGGTTTAGTTTAAATAAATTGTAAGTGGTATAAATATCATATGAAGAACTCAATTTAGTAAGTGTTAGTTTGATGTGGAGTATCATATAAGTGATAGTATGATCATTGGAATTGATTTCTTTGTGATATTAGCATGATTGCATGCCACGCTTTAAATAGAACCTTTCCTTGTAAACACTTTATTCAAGATGCTTGAGAGTTATATAGAAGTTGAAACGTGGAAGTTATAAAGTTACATGGTTTGGTAACCTAGCAAAGATCACAGGTCAAAGAGCTATTTGGGTAGTACTTGGCTTTTAGTGACTATCAAAGTTCTAACTTTAAACATAGCTCTTGTTTTAGCCACAACACTCTTAGAACCTGAGAAATTTGTAAGTTTGCTTCTAACTTAATCTTGGATGATGTTTATATGACTTTGTGTAAACACCACATTCATGTTATAAATGTGATTTTATCTTATGGTACATGATGAGCATATGGTCATCTACAAGACGTGATGTGTAATTGTTAATTTTGCATGAACATGTACTATAGAGCATGATACATGAAATTATGTCATTTTTGCATAAAGCCTATCACATGCTATAAAGTGAAGCATATGTCATGAAGTATGTTTTTGTCATGAGCATAGCATGAAAAATATTTTATCACGACCTAATAATACTAGAATGAGGGAATATCCTAGCTAGTGGAACTCATCTCTCTACCCTGGAGTGATAAAAATAGAGTGTTAAATTTTGAATTGACGAAGAACAATTAACTAACTTTGGCTGCTTTCTCTTTAAAGGATTCCAGAGAAAAGTTGAATTATGGCATCTAATGCTGGTCGGTACATGTTTTATGAAATGTTATGGAAACTTATGATTAATGCATTGAAAGTCATATCCGCACAACAATAATGACGTAGGCTCAAGTGAGCTACAATAACCATTAGGTACTCATGTTGCAAGTGAGATGGGGAGCCGTGATGATACCAAGTTAAGAATAATGCCAAGTAAAGGAATGACTATTTTGGAAATGTTCTGTGTAAAAAAAATAAAAAATATGCATCAAAGTTTTTTGAAAGATGTTGAAGAATCTGGATGGAAGATAAATACGATTTTTCTGCATTTTATGCATTCATTTCATGTTTATTATTAGTCATATCTATATTATCTCTATGTATATATGTTGATTGTTAACTTATTGAAAATTTAAGGATTCTCTCTATAGTAGTCTAAACTACAATTCTTATAAAATTAAAAGTTGTGACAAGATCAGAAGATGGTGAATTCCAACCCCTGGCTAAGGATAATTGAGGAGGAACCAGACCCCAACCATAAATTGGAGTTAATCATAATTTTTTTAGAAATGGTCTGGTCCGCCATTCAATGCATCTGAGGTTTGAATATATATATATATATATATATATATATATATATTTTTTTTTTTTTAATCCCCTATTAAGCAAATATGTAATAAGGAGATATAACCCCCATAACAATTGTTGAATTGTTGCCTTGCAATGGGATATCTAAGGCATAATGAATGTTTAAGCTTTTGGATGGTTAGTTTCATCCTGGTGCAAAAATTTTACAACTTATCATTTCTACTGTGATTTAATGAATATTGCTAGTTTGCATAGCATGTTATCTATTTTGAACAGAGGTACGTAACTTTATGTTATATGTCTTAACACTCCAAATCTCATTTTTCATCCCAAGCGGAGGTTGAGAGTGTCACACTGTTTATAACTATTTTACACGTTTTTCATGTGATCATGAGTCATTGCATGTTGGTTTATTCATTATTACTTATCCCTTGTAATCTGCTTGTATATGTGAAATGAGATGAACAAGGACACCACATATTAAATCAGTGTCGCATTCTAACTTCTCTTTATCTACAGGAAAAGATAAAGGGACAAAAGCAATTCAATGACAGATAATTCAATCCTCCCTGATCCCCCAGCCTCAGTGGCCCCAACCATGGTCAGCACCGTCCTCAAACCATCACGTCGGCCAGGGTTGTCCCTGATCCCAAAGCTTTTCTACGATATATATGGGACCATCTTTGAGTCATTTTCCCTGGAATTTGCTTCAAGAGTTACCTGCACCTGATGTATATATACTAAATATATAAATTATAATGCATGCAGCTTGTTTCTACACATATACTATAAAAAAAAAAAAAAAGAGTATTAATGATTAAATATTTACAATAAAAATAATTATTTTTGTTAAAAATAATTTTTTATGACGTTCTTTTCTATTTTTTACAATAAAATCTGACATCCTAAAAAACTTATTTTCTTATATATATATATATAATGATAGACATACAACGACTTTTATAATCTTTTCTATAACTATATTATAAATAAGAGATATTTTTATAAAGTAACGTAGAAAAGTATATATTATTTTATAAAAATGTCCCTCATTTATAACGTAATTATATAGAAAAATTATAAAAAAAATTGTAATTTTATCATTTCTTTTCTTAATATTATGAGGAAGTTCTCTCTCATACCCCAACTCAAAGATTAATTTAGCCCCGCACCTGTGCTTCTTCCTAGCTACTTTATTACGTTTCAAACGGAAGTAGTACAAGTGGCGTTGGAACTAGGTTCAGTGAATTTGCTCTTCCTAGCTCTATAGCCATAAAATAGAGTAGTGCCAAATCACATAAAAAGTATGGCCTCTTTTGTTTTCTACCTTTTCGCTGTTTCTATTGCATTTATGGCTTCAAGATGCTATTTCCACAGCATCTGGGCAAAATTGACTTTTGGGTTCATATCCCAGAATTAACAGTACCTTTCAAATCAGTTTTCTAATTGAAGAAATTCTTGTCCAAATGTCTTCAAATTTTTTATCAAATATATGGTCTTAAATGATTGACAATAGGATATAGTAGTTGCCAACATGAAATCCATGCAATCAGTTTTAGACAACCAAGATCTCTATCTTTCGAAAGTTGTAATTATTAAGATGATATTTCATAGATGTTTTTCTAACTTGCTGCGTGATAATAGTTTTGGCAAGGCCTATAATTGTAGGTTTAGATTCTCTAGATTTTTCTGTCTAGATTCTAAAATTTAAAGCGTGCAAGATATAAACAAGATATAGACAATGCCCAAGTAAATTTTCGAACAATACAATACTTAATATTGTGGGACCTTTTTTTTTTTTTTTTGCTATTTCTCTTTCACTCTAGATCCTAGAATACGGATAAAAACTCCAGATAATCTAGATCCATAATTTTATACATCCAAAACATGAAACCAAGTCGATTGAACCCGTTCTAACAATTTGATTGTTTGGCCGACACATTAGCTAACCCTTTTATTACAACTTTAATTGTATATGTTGACGTCAAAAAAACTTAGTCAATAGGTCAAGATAGGAGAAATAGTCATTTTCTACACACCGATATAATTTTGGCTTTGTTTGGAATCGTTTGAGGCCCCCAACAAAATTCTAGTGCGGCTGTCACATATATTGATAACTGATAAAATAATATAAATAAACGCCAGATTTACGTGATTCGGTGAGAGGTCTACGTCTACGAGTGTTTGAAGAAGAAAATCCACTATAATAAATATTTTTACAATCTTTCATATCTCACTGTACAGGCTAAAATATAAATATCAATGGAGGAAGTTTCTCTAGTTGAGATTCCGAATGCTTTTCGAGATAAAGGGAAAATTGAAGAAGATGTGCTACTGGGGAGAGATTCCAAGAGACCTTTGTCATCCGGTTGTTGCTTTTATAAGACTTTTTGGCTTTGAATATATCAATCAATCTACTTTCTTTTTTCATGTCCGCACGCTCAAATCTTACTTTGCTTTATTCCATGAGCCTACCACCCCATCTCCCACGTCACTTTACTTGCCCGCCCTCCTTTTTCCTGACC
The DNA here is from genome assembly GCA_036559045.1 of Platycarya longipes. Classification (NCBI taxonomy): domain Eukaryota; kingdom Viridiplantae; phylum Streptophyta; class Magnoliopsida; order Fagales; family Juglandaceae; genus Platycarya; species Platycarya longipes. The sequence continues at coordinate 27,771,091 of CM071800.1, read as the reverse complement.
ACCCATGTCCCCTGGCCCTATCACGCACTTTTCTATTCTTATCTTTTAGTGCACTACATAATAAGTTTGGGCCTTATTTTTTTTTTCCCTCACAATGCCTAATCCTAATATTACCTTATAAATTTCAGGGCCATAAACGCACAAATTAGAAAGGAAATGGCTCAATCAAAGAAACTATCATTCCAAATCACTTGTTGGGGTGTCAACTGAAGTATTCAAACTTTCATGAATGTCGGGTTTCTAATTAAGCTTAGTGTGGTAAAGCAGGATTCCTCATGAACAGGACCAAACAAAGAACAAAATTAGTACCATACCTGGATGTCGGCAAGCAGCATCGAAGTGCACACCCCAACAAAATTAGATCGCTTTCTGTCCAAAAAAAAAGATTTTGGTGCATACAATATATATGTATGACTTGAAGATATATAAGAGTATCTATATTTAGTCCGCTAGAAGACAGTAGTATATTAATTAAGCGCCCTAACTTAACGGAGACAATTCCATTCCGAGAGTACTCAACCTATATGGGTGGCCCATTGAAATATTTGGATTATTATGGAAGAGAAAGACATTGGGGGTGGGGGGACACCAAATAGTAAATTATTTCAATATTCAAATATCATTCAAATACATTAATTAACACTATTCAATTTCTTTTTTCATTTTTTTTTTTAGTCATTACAATTTTTCAAATTTTTAAACAAAAACTATAAAAATTAATTCAATTTTTTCAAATTTTAAAACAAATATTTTAATTTTATAATATTTTAATTTTATAATATTTTAATTTAATTTTTTCTTTCCTTTCACAAAATCGTATAAAACATTTCAACTCAAACTATTTAATTTTTACTATTTATAAACTATCTTATCACTATTTTCATCTTATTTTATATCATTTCATCCCATTCATCATATGAATGATCAAACTAGGCCTTGGAACACTCACATGAATGTATTATGGAAAATGCGAAATGATAGACGAAACTCACTAACGCACAAATTCTTGCATTAGTTTTTATGATCTCCTTTTATTTTACTTTACAGTACGTATTCCTCTCTCTTTCTTTTCTTTTTTTATTTTTCTGTTGCAGAGTCTTCATTCTTGAAATAAATTTTTCATTACATGTATGTATGTATGTGTATATATATATATATATATATATATATATACACATGATGGGATCAAGATTAAAAGCTTTTGACAAAATATATTGCAGTTGGGGAATTTAATTCATTTATTGTTAAAGTAAACAATATATTAATATACCAATAATAGGTCAGGGTATAATGCGAAAATTCAAAGATTACATGAGATTAAAATTACTTGTCGGTAGTCTGAAAGGACAAATATAATTTTTAAATAATAATGATAATGTTTAATATTTGATATAAGAAATAGTAGATAATGAGATGTCTTGTAGATTGAACAGTACTCGTTTGTTAAATAAATAATGTAAATTTTTATTAACTGTTTTAGATACAAAGTATTGCTTTTACAATAAGGTTTTTAATCAAATTAAGTGGCAAATCAGCATTGGTTCAAATACGATACATTAATGGTTAAGTATATATAGAGTTATCAATCTAATTAAAAAAATTAATCTGAATATATTTTTTATTAAAAAAAAAAGTAATAAACTTATGATTATTCTACCCAGTGCAAATACTTTCAACATAGTCGGCGTCCATTAGTTCAAAGCTGTTTATTGGCTGTGAGTCTGTTGAACCTGTGCAAGAAATGGGACTTGACAATTGCCAAGTAAACTTTGAACTAATATCTTGCTTGACCAGATATATAAAAAAGAAAAGAAACAAATCATAATTCAATATAAAATATAGCTAGCATATAGGTCCATCAATTATAGGGCACATGCGAGTTATGTCCAATTGATTGGTCAGGACATTGAAACATGTGGGTCAAAGATTTTTTATTTTTTACTAGATCTACGTACAGTCACTGTTGGAAGTTTTTATTAATTTATTTTATTTAATTAACAAAATGTTTACTTAATTATTAAATAAAAATAAAAATAAAATAAAATAATCTAACAATAATCCCAACAACAGCTAGGGGTGAAAAAGGTAGTTTTTTTTTTTCCTTAAAGAAATGTTGAATATTTCACGTTCTCTTGCACTTTTTTTTTTTAAAAATATATTTACTTCATTGAAATCCAAACCTACAAAGCTTATAATATGATCAATAATTGAAAAAATCTCAATGTATAAATCAACTAGTTACAATTAGGATTCAACTTCTAATTTTCATCAGACAAAAAATTTAAGAGGCTAATTACTGTGATCATAACAGTTAACTATAATTTCATCCTTTAAAAAGTACGATAACTAGATTCTACAAACCTAAATTCGACACTAATTTTTTTTTTTTATAATTTTTTCTATATAAACGAATAACAAGAAAACACAACTAAACCAAACTATCCTATACAACAAACAAAATAAGCGACTTTCTATGGTGGCACGTGGACACCACACACCACACTAAAATTGAATCACGGCAAGTCACCAGCGCTTGGAAGTCCCTAAATTCACTCTGAACCAATCGGCAAGGTAACCGGCGACTAGGATTCACCAGAAGCAAGGCATGTTCAGCAATGGACCCTACTCGTTATGATCACACGTCCTTTCGTACGACAAAACCACCGGACTACCACACGATCAATGGACGGGAGAGACAGCGGCACAACGCGTGTTGACCTTAGGTCTTCTGCCTCCTGTGTACCTACAAATTAAGCTTCCGAATCCAAAATACTCGAAAACCACCAACACAAAATGTAGTGGCAAGGAAAAAAAGAAAGAGAATAAGGAACAGAGGTGGAAGATAAACGGAGTCGGAGCTCTTCCCTGGCGTGGCCCCTTTTCTCGCGGCTTATAACAACTTCAAAAAATCTCAAGAAAAAGCTTATTTCGCAAGAGAGAGAAAGTTCTTTTTTTCCATCCATTCACGTAAAATTAATTCACGTACTCTTGTACTTGAGAGTACTAATATGTTTGATTAAAATTTTTATTTTATATCATCTAATTATTATATTTTTTTAAATTTTTATACAAAATAAAATTAATATTTCAAAATTTTTAAATTTAAAAAAAAAAATATTAAAAAAAATATTATAATAAGATTTTAATAAATTGTTCATTCCCTACCGAAGGAAACTGATCATGTCCTAATCCACGAGATGGTTGCAGTCATGTTGTTTAACGTTGTTTTATGGACCAATTCTTTTGTTTTGTTTTTACACTCTCTCTGACAGTTGCAGTTACCGTACGTCGTGCATGGATTTTTGCATCTCTTATTAATTTTTAATACATATTTGATTTAAAAATAAATTGTAGCCGTAAATATTGATGTTTGAACTACGGAGTAAAAGAAAGGGCAGTAGTTAGAAATGAATGTCTCTCAGATCTGGTTTTTTTGCAAATTATATTAAACGTAAAAATGATAGATGTAGACGTAAATTTACAAGTAACATGTAATTATTTTAAAAAAAAGTGAATACATATGAAATTTATTTAAAAAAAGTTAATTTTTTTAACAATAGACTTTACTTTTTACTAAAACGATTACATACCTTTTATAACTCCATAATTATATATAGTATTGCTCTAAAACTCCATATATATTGATCAACAAAGCTAGTGACACCGGTATGCACCGTTTCCCTCTCTTATTTATTTATTTAATGATTAAGATAATATTATTTAATAATATTATAAATAATTTTTTTCTTTTTTTAAAAAATGTTTAAAAGTGTTAAAAAAATAATGTAAAAAAGAAAATGACCTAATGGTCATGCACACCAACGATTTTTGTAGCACTGCCCTAGATTTAATGATGGTATTATCATATAAACTTTATTATATATAAACATTATATGCCTCCAACAATATTACACATAATTCCTGACCAGTCATGCCAATAACGGCAACAGCAAGCTCTTTATTGTTAACACGAGAAAAGCAAGAGCGACAGGAAATTATAAAAATAACCGTAATAACAGAATTACTGTTAACCATTGATTTTGTTTGCAGCACTTGGGTAGTCAAGATGGTTACTGCAGGAACAAGGATCTATTTGGTCTGTTATATATGTCCTTCATGCTCCTCATCCTTTGATATTGCTACCCTTTATTCATGATATTCAAACATCATGACTTTAATTTCACTACAAAAAAATTAGTCTGTTGTGACATTTTAATAGTAACCAAATAGATAGTTGTAGCATTTTTATGTCTCAAATAATCTATATGACTACTATAAAAATATCACAACAGGTCATTTTTCTTGTAGTGTCTATTGGACATAAAGCAAAAACTTTTAGGCCCCCTCCGTTGAAAATGGTGCTGAAATGATAATTATACAAATAGAGCAGAAGTCAAGATGTAGAATCTGGAAGTACGTGCAAGTTAATAAAATGTTCATCGATCTGTACATATTATATGGCTATGGAACAGGATCGACACTTGAGGGCTCACCCATGTTTGTAGTGCAGCTGACGTTGTAAATTTACTCTAGTGGAAGAAACACAAGTTGTTGTCAAACTCAGAGGGAACAAGAAAGTTTTGTCTTTGGTCTTCTACCTCAGAAAATATGCAAGCAATATCCTGATCAAAATGGTATGACGTTTGACACAGTTAGCTAGAAAGGGAAGAAATGGTAGATTTCTAATGTACGTTTGAAATGCAGTACTTAGATTTCTAGTAATATATGCAAGATCGATGTAGCTAGAGAATGAGAACACCCCTTCACTTCTCAGTACAAACATCAATTATGAGGATGCCCTAGTTTTCCCATTGATACAATTGTTTTCTATACCTGGGAGAATGCATTTGCATTTGCATTTGCATTAATGGCATTCGGTGAAGCAGTGTTGACATGAATAATAGGATAGTAATTATTAGCTGTTGTGGGCTGATTGCTAATCATAGGACTGCAATGTGTTGCGTGGCCAGTTGACAGTGGGGATGCCATTCTTGTCAATCTCTGAACATAAATTTCAACTCAGATACGGAGAATAATTTGATCATCATCTTGATATAATTAAGATGAAGAAAGAACATGATCAAATTAAAGCTAGATTATACTTTATAGTACCTCTAGCTCCATTAATCCCAAGTCATACGACATGGGATCATTCACTGAACCTAACTTCATCGAAAGGAACTGTCAAATTACCAAAAATATTTCTTTCAACAATGTATCATGTAAGTCATTATAAGAAACTGGGTTTGATATCATTACCTCCACTTGATTTTGCAGGGACTGAACATAATTGATTATCTCATCCAACATCAGGGCCTTTCCAGTTACCTGTTTTAAGGCCAGACCACATGAAGTTGTCAGAAAAAAACATTTCTCATATATATAGTGAGAGAGAACTTCGTTTTCCCATAAAAGACAACATGTAGACCGGAATCCACCCACCTTGTCACAGCCCGGAACAAGTCCTTGTAATATCTTCATTCTCTCACTTATTTTCTCTCTTCTTACCTGGAACCATTAATTTACAGGAAAAGATTTACACGTAGAAGTGGTCATAACAAATATCACGAGCATTTACTGTATAATATATGAGAAAGCTAGGGCACCAAACTTTGGTCTATTGTAAGCTTTCTGCAATGATAAGAGACACTGGGATCCAATCCATGGGGAGTTTTAAGAATAAATTGTACCCTTTCTGCAAGGCTGTGGCTATCTGTTGCCTGACCCCTCCTTGCTCTTACATGGATGTAACCTGTTGGAGGCTCTTTACCAACTTTCTTCCCTTCTTTTTCAGCTTTGGGCTTCTTCTCTTCTTCTTTTAGGGTGCCATTACATTTCTTTTGTTTCTTGGTCTTCCCTTCTGTTAAGTCCTAATGAATTCAGTACATGAATAACGATCAAATCCGTTAATTTTGACAAGCTAAATTAGAACCAAAGAATCACAATGTTGGCCCTCAAATAACAGCCACATGCACAGTAAATTTAACTTATTATTATCATTCTGCTATATATGAGTAATTAACCTGAGTTTTTGTTTCATTAAATCAAACTCAATTTCGGAGTGTGGGCTACCTTTGGTTGAGCACAGTTCAAGGAAGCCCCATTTCTGTTATTCATCTTCTTCATCATGGGACTCACGGCCTTCTGAATAACGATCTGCTTATCCACCACTGTTGATGATTCTGTACCGATCTGCTTTTTGGTCAGAGAATTAGCCTCATTATGACTAAAATAAGCGCCCTTTGAGCTGTGCTCAAGAAAGCTACTTTCATGCATTCCAAAATCAGCAGGAATCTCTTGGATAGATTCATGTGGGTAAAAATGAGAGAAACCGTTTGGAATGATATTTTCTTCCAAACAGTTAGACAAGATCTTAATAGGACTGCTTGGCAAGAAAAATGAATTATCAAGAAGAAAAGGGTGGTGTTCGTATGAAAAGGCTGCCATTTAAGAGCTTTGGAATTGGAAATGAATGTAATAAAGTGATTGAAGAAAAAGCTGGGCTGATGATAGTTGAAGGCAGTCAAGAGTTGGCAGTCGAAAAAAGTGAGTCTTGAGTCCGTGACAAACTAAGAGGCAAGGTTTATATATACAAAGATCACCAGGACAGAGAAAAAGCACAGAGACAAAAATGCTGAAGTCTCATTCCCATGCAAAGTTTCTGCTTTCTGTAGATTTGACTGGTCCTCTCTCTCTCTCTCTCTCTCTCAAACGAGCGACTAAGAAAATAAGAACAAAACAAAACAAGCACGACATGAAAGAAACTGACATTGGTAGGGAGGAGTGGCAAATTCAGCTAATTTACAAACAGAGTTCAAAGCTAAATTACCTTGTAAATTAAATCAGATTATTATGAACAGTGTATATTATATAAGGTTTGCAGTACGCCAACGTAGTGGTAAAAAGAAGGAACTAATTAAGTGTTTGTTGTTTACTCTATTAAAGCCTAGTTTGTTTTGATAGATAAGATGAGATAAAAATTAAAAATTGAATAATATATTATTATAATATATATTTTTAATATTAATTTTGTTATGGGATTTGAAAATGTTGAATTGTTTATTTTATTTTATATGAAAATTTAGAAAATAGTAATGATGAGATGAGAAGAGAGTGTTTATGAAAACAAACCAGATCTTAAGCTGCCCTAGCTAAGGCGTGGTGTCAATTAATGAACGATTCAGGGGTAAAGCTCCCCATGGGCCCATGCACAAGATAACTTAATCGGACTAACCGGCTACATTTAGATATTGAGCTGAATTTAGATTAGTTAAATCCTTTATAAATAGTAGTGAATTGAGATGGCAGAATGAGTTATGTGAGATATATCTAAGATGAATTTAGATCATATTTTTGAATGTTAAAATGAGTTTAGATGTATTTATGAAAAGTTGATTATGGGTCTCACGTGATAAAAAAATGTTGAGTTAAAAAAAGTTGTGTGTTTCACATGTAAAGAAATTTTGAGTTATTGAGTGATATTTAGTAATTTGAAAGTTGTGTATTTAGATATTGATCAAATAGATCTAAAAAAAACCTAACTGGGATGAGCCGAGCTCATTCAAGAATCCTTTGAAACCTATTCTATAATGTTAAAAACAAGAATAATTCTATTTGTTGTTCACAAATTGTGGATTACATGCAAGCCATTAATGAAACGATGTGTTACATCAACTAGACTTCTCCGAATCTTCAATTCTTTCCCAATTCTTCAGGTTATCTAATCTTCATTCTCCTCAATGAAGACGTGCAAATCTTGACACAGAAATCGACACAAAAATACTCTAACAAACATCTTGACAGTCTTCAACAATCAATTTATTAAGTGCAGAAATGAAAACGCACAAATTTGAATATGGATTTGTTAGATTTATCCAAAAGTTGGAGTCTTTTCTGGGGACCCATGAACAAAGCAATTTATTGAGAGAGACAACTTTTGTTGGAATTCCATCGTTATTTTAGCTCAAAAAGCAAAAGAATAAGAAGAGCAGGAACATGGAGGTACTGTAGTCATGGAGATTGAGATTCTCCTTCAAGAACGCAACCACTACAGTCTGCTTCTTGAACATCGTCGCCACTCTTCTCATTTTGAACCATCACGGTCTCCTTTAGAAATGGGTTCTTGATATTTTGATCATGTTATTGATTAACTAAGTGACCCATATTTTGTTTAGCTTGGGTTTATTAGAACTTAATCTTAAATTCGATGGGTTTTGTTTACGGAAATGCGGCTCAAGGAGATTGATAGTTTCAAGAGGAGAAAATTAATTTTGAAGTGAAAATGGAGAGCAAAAGAAACTGAGAGACTTGGGCTGATTTTTTTTTTTTCTAGAAAAAAAGGTATTTTAATCAAGTTAATAATAAAATGGGGATAATTTAGTCTTTTCTATATGGACTACAAAAGAGTCCATTTTAGTGGACTGTACCTAGTACTAACATAAAAATAAAAATAAGTGTCAGGAGTTGTGTGGAGTTTGCACTTTGCATTCAACTCAATTAAGTGGAAGGTTCTTTATGTTAGAGATAATCGTAAGAACAACCTGAATGAAGAATCTCCTGAAAATCAACTACCAGCTTAATCCTGTCTTTTTTGTAACAAACATATCTTATCATTCTATTTGTGTTTTTATATCTATTTGTATAACTCCCTCACGTGTTTAGAGTTTAAGTTTTGAATTATTTTCTTATCTTATCTCTTGTAATTTTTCAAAGCAACAAACATGTTTTGTTGTCGGTCATTTGCACTCTATATATTCACATTGAATATAACAGTTTTGGTAAGTTGCCAAAACACAATTCTTCAAAATCTTTCATGGTATCAAGAGCAGTATAAGGCTCAAACTATCTCGATCCTATGGCCACTTCAACTCTCACCCCTTCTTCCGCTTTTTCCTTCCCTTACTTCACTCACCTCATCTCCATCAAACTTGATGGAACCAACTATCTGATGTGGCTTTCTCAACTTGTTCCCATATTGAAAAGTCACGATCTTATGGGCATTGTTGACAGATTTGAGTCGTGCCCTAAATTACTGATGTTGATGGCAAAGAAAGTATCAATCCAAATTACACTATCCAGACCATAAATGACCAGTTTCTCTTGAGTTAGGTCAATGTTACTTTCTCAGAAAAAGTTCTATCCTCAATAGATGGTCTTAACACTTCTAAACAAGTATGGACTGCCCTTTTCAATCATTTTGCTTCTCAATCTCAATCAAGAGTTTCTCATCTCAAAAAACAACTTCAAAGTCTACAACAAGGCACCAAAGCATGCACTGAATATCTTCAACTGGCAAAGTCTTGGGTAAATCAATTTGCTGCTGTTGGCAAGCCACTTGATGATGAGGATTTCACCTCTTTCATCATTGGTGGTCTCAATCTATCATTCAACAGCTTTATCACATCATTTATTCTTGCAACTAGAGATAATGCACTCACTTTTAATGATTTTCAGGATGAATTATTGAGCCATGAAATGCTGTTAACACAGCAAACTGCTATTGCTTAAGCAAATATATTTGCTATGTTCTCTCAACGCTAAGGTCACTTCAAGAACAAAAGAAAGGGTCTTTCTTTCAACAAATTTGGCATAAAGGGAGCAGGCAATCAGACCAAACCTTACAAATTTCCATTCCAGGGACATTCCAACTTCATTGGATAACAACCTTCAACTAGGCAACAACCTGCAAATGCCCATGCCCCTACTCCATCAACAACTCAGATCTCTTGACAACTTTGTGGGAAAACCAATCATCAATCCCTTGATTGCTATCATAGGATGGAATACTCCTATCAAGGAAGGCATTCCCCTCCTCAGCTAATAGTCATGGTGGCTCATATAAATGCTACAATTGAAGAACAACAATGGTATGCAGTCAGTGGGCTAATGCTCACATCACCAATGACATCAACAACTTACAAATCTAGCAGCCCTTCCAAAGTGATGATGTTGTTGTTGTGGGTAATGGTGAAGGACTTTCTATAAGATAGAGTGGTTCCTCTCAATTCCTTTCCACTTCTTCTAAACCACTCTCATTTAATTCTATTCTCCATTGTCCTAATGCTTTTGCCAATTTAGTATTGATACAAAATTATGTTGAGACAATCACTGCTATTTTTTGCTAACATCTTCTCATCTTTATGTGAAGGACAATCAGACTAATGCAATCCTCCTAGAATGCAAGAGTAAGAATGGGTTCTATCCAATGCAGTTGCAAGGAATCTCTATTAGAAATCAAGCTTCTTTTACATCTTTCTTAGGAATAAAAACCAACCTCTTTCGCTGGCATTCTAGACTAGGACATTGCTCAAATAAATTGTAACTTCCATGATTAAGAATCACTCTCTTCCTTTGTCAAATAAAGAGATGAATAAAGCAACCTGCAATGCTTGTCAATTAGTCAAAGCTATTTGTTTACCCTTCTCTGCTTCAATTCGCATTACTTTTCAAACCCTTGAGTTAATACATAGTGATGTTTAGTACTCTCCAATTCAGTCTACCAATGGATGCAAATATCATGTTATTTTTGTGGATGATCACTCTAGGTACACATGGTTATACCCTCTCCAAACAAAGGCTGAAGTCTATGGTGTGTTTATTAAATTCAAATTACTTGTTGAAAACTATTTCACCACTAAAATAAAACAGCTACAAACTGATGATGGTGGTGACTATTGCTCCAATCATTTTCAACAGCTTCTCACTCAAAATGGCATAATTCATTGCAAATCATGTCCTCATACTAGTCAACAAAATGGATTAGCCGAAAGAAAATTAAGACACATACTGGAAACTAGCCTCAGTTTGTTAGCTCATAGTCATCTCTCAAATAAATATTGGGTAGAAGCTTTTCTCACAGTAACATATATCATCAATAGATTACCACCTCCTGTCCTTAACAATCAGTTCCTAAACCTGACATTGTTTAATAAGGTACCAGATTACACCACCTTAAAACCTTTGGCTATAAATGTTATCCCCTACTCAGACGTTTCAACAGTCACAAACTTCAATTCAGATCCAAAACATGTCTCTGTTAAGGATATAGTCATGCTGGTTACAGGTGCCTTGATCCTCTCACTGATAAAGTCCATTTTCTAGACATGTGATTTTTTATGAAGCTTCCTTCCCAGCACTGGATATGGCTCATTCCAATCAAGTCTCCAAGTTGAATGCAGCAGTTGATTCTCCTTTACTGGTCTTTTCCTCTTTCCAACATTCAAAACTCGGAAGTTCAATGCATTCAAAATCCTCCTAGGTAACATCTTCTCCTCTATCTCATACACATTTTGGTAGAACCAATAATGAAACCATTCCTGAGATACTTGACCAACATTTATCTAAATCAGTTCCCCTTGCCTCTTCTCATACTCAATATAAGTCATCTCCTTCCATCTCAACTAACTCTCATCCCATGCTCACCAGAAGAAAAACCTACTACCTTACCCCAAAAATATTTCTTGATTATCACATGTACCATTCTACCAAGTACCCCATAGCCTTTCATACCACTCTTCTTGAGTCCACTCCCACTTGTTACTTCAAAGGAGCCACTGATTCACGATAGAAAGCTGTCATGGAACAAGAATTTGAGGCTTTAAAGCAAACTGGAGCATGGACTCTTTGTCCTCGACCAATCACTCACAATGCTATCACAATAAATGGGTTTACAGAATTAAGCAAAAACCAGATGGTAGCATTGACAGATTCAAAGTTAGATTAGTTGTTAAAGGTTTTAAGCAATAATTTGGAGTTGATTTCACAGAGACCTTTAGTCTTATAACTAAACCTCCTACTATCCAATTGCTATTAGCTTTGGCAGTCCAATTTGATTGGGAGATAAGGCAGTTAGATGTCTCTAATGCCTTTCTCCATAGTTCACTATTGAAGGATGTCTATATAGAACAACCTCAAGGTTTCAAAAGCAAAAATCATCCAGATTATGTTTGCAAATTACACAAAGTTATTTATGATTTAAAACAAGCTCCAAGAGCTTGGTTTACTTAAGTATCCACTGTTCTCCTTGAGCTTGGTTTCAAAGCATCACAAGTTGACAATTCCCTCTTTATTTTTCAACATGGCAACATTCATTTATTTTCTTGCTTCATGTTGATGACATAATGCTTACAAGCAATAACAAATTGTCCCTGCTCTCAATCATTACTAAATTGCAGTAAGTATTTCCTCTCAAGGATTTGGGGCCATTGAGTTTTTTTTTTCTTTTTGGGGAATTCAAGCTACCCGCAACTCTCATGGATTGCATCTCACTCAAGCAAAATACATTTATGATCTACTCCACAAAGCAAGAATGCTAGGTGCCAAACGCTCCAAATCACCAATAGCAACTGGTTGCGAACTCTCTCAATTTGAATGGGAATCACTCCTAGACCCTATTAAATATCGACAAATAGTAGGAGCATTGCAATATTGCACTTTAACAAGACCAGACATCTCTTTCTCAATAAACCAGCTTTGTCAACATATGCATGCCTCTACTTCTTCTCATTGGATTGCAACTAAAAGGGTCCTCGGATATCTCAAGAATTCACTTGATAATGGCTTGTTTTACACCAAAGGAAGCTTACATTTATCAGCCTACTGTGACTCAAACTGGGCAGCAACCCAGATGATCGAAGGTCAACTTCAGGATTTGGAATTTATCTTAGTAATTGTCTTCTATCATGGAGTGCAAAGAAATAACCAGTGGTCTCTAAGTCAAGTAATGAAGTTGAGTAGAGGGCCTTAGCATTCACCACAACAGAGTTATATTGGCTGAGAATGCTATTTCAAGACCTTGGCATTCCACTACCTCATGCACCTTTAATCTGGTGTGACAATGTTAGTGCTCTAGCATTAGTTTCTAATCTCGTGTTCCATGCTAGGACAAAGCATATTAAAGTAGATTATCATTTTATCCAAAAAAATGTGCTCAATGGTGATTTTCATCTTAAATTCATTTCAACACAGGACCAAATTGCAGATATATTCCCAAAGGGCTTGTCTTCTAGTCAATTCTATGCACTTAAATCCAAACTTCATGTGTATTCTTCCCTCATGAGCTTGCAAGGGTCTATTAGAGATAATCTCAAGAACAACCTGAATGAAGAATTTCCTGAAGATCAGCTACCTACTTAATCCTATATGTTTTGTAACAAACATATCTTATCATTTTGTTTGTGTTTGTATATATGTTTGTGTTTGTATATCTGTTTGTATAACTCCCTCACATGTTTAGGGTTTAAGTTTTGAATTATTTTCTTATCTTATCTCTTGTAATCTTTCACAGCAACAATTTTGTTGTTTGTCATTTGTACTCTATATATTCACATTGAATACAACAGTTTTGGTAAGTTGCCCAAACACAATTCTTCAAAATCTTTCACTTTATTTATCAAACAAGGGTCATTTTCGATGTAGAGAGAGAGAGGAGGAGGAGAAGAGGGGAGCGGGAAACAACTTACAAACACAACAAACTTTTGTTCAATAAAAATGCCCCAATTTTCAATTGATGGTTGACTATATTTATTTCATAGGTATCTTGGCAAGAACCCAAGTTTGGATACCCAAAATACTTGAAAATATTATTTTAGAAGTTCGTTCAAAAATTTGTTTGAGATTAAGTTTTGGAAAATGAAAGCCGTAATGATTAAGTAATAATGAAATAAAAAATTAAAATTAAAAATAGAAAAACTTTTATGATTAAATAATGTTTGGAAGAAAAATTTTGAAAACAGTTGACCATAAATGTTAAAAAATATTTGAAAACAGCTTAATCCCAAACATGGCTTTATGACCTTTCACGGAGCATCATCAGCTCCCTCATTTCGCAATCAGACTGCACAAGTGCACATATAGACAACATATGACATTACTTACACTTCTACTGCATAAGTTTGAACGAAAAAATGGGAAAAAACAAATTAAATAAAGCCACTGAAAAGAAAAAGGCAAAAAAAAAAAAAAACTAAAGAAGATCAAGATAAGAGCTACTTGTTCAAGGATCATAAATATGTGGTGCAACATGGTCATTAATAATTCATTCATTTTAGGCCGAAGCTTGGCGCAACTCCACCTCAACTATAAGTTTCACGGCCCCAACTACCAGCAATTACTTACGATCTGCATTTAGTTTATTCATATGAATGAGATATTAATATACAGAATATATATGTATAATTATATTTCTTTGATAAAATCATTGATCAAGTACTTAGGCTTTGTTCTTTTTTTTTTTCCCAATATGGTGGTACCTATGATTTAGAAAGTTTGAAATAGATCTTTGTGATTAGGTGGCTATTTAAAAAAGATTTCTATATCCAAGGCTCGTTAGTTTAATTAGCAAGGAAAATGTCAAACTTGCCAATCATAAGAAGAAAAAAGTATTTTTATATATCTATAGCATATTTACAAGATACAAGAGTCAAAGGGACAAGAAGTTTAAAAAATATCTCGTTAATCTAATTGAGAGTTCCACTTCCTCTTTTTCACAAACAATGGTTAGAGAAGCTGGAACATATGAAAATAGCATGTGACAGATGGTTCAAATTGCTGACAAATGACTGCCAGCAATTGTACTGGTGAGTGGAGACCAAGAGCCGAGAGGCGGGAGAGAGATAAGACCAATCAAATATAAGAAATATGACGTCGCTAGTGCCATGGGTGACGTGGGTGACGATAGATCAGCTTTCTACATGTCAATTGTTGGTAGTCAGAAGGTAGTAGATCAGCCCACCAGTTCTTGGATGCGCCATATGCAATAGAGGATGGCCAAAGATGGATGGCTTATCTGCATTGGGTTTTGGAGAGGGGGGGAGATGGATGTTAATTTAGAGCACTTTCAACTGAATAGTTAAAATAGTTATTTCTTTAAAATCTAACAAAATTTTCATAAAATTCCTCTCTATTGGATTCTGTAAAATAAATTTATTATACTTTTATGAACAGTAGACTCGCTACATCTAGCGAGTCCTGTTCATCACTTCAAAAAAAATTTCATTTGTTTTTATTCCTTTCTTAATTGGTTTTCCAAGGTGCTTTTACTTTATTTTAAATAAAAGTATTTAGAATGAAGAAAAAAATTTAAAAGATATAGAAAAAATAAATTGGCTGATGGATGATTTATTGTAAAATTAAGTAAATAAAATAGGAAAAGTAGATTTTGATAGTATATTTTGAAAAAAAAAAAATTAAAGGATCCATTGTAAATACTCTTAGGGATCAGTTTGAAATTATTTAAAACGCAACTACGAATTGGGAGAAATGCTTTTAAATATTGTAGAAAAATAATAAAAATTCATACCATCAATAAAAGATACTTAAATAATCACTAAGTAAAAAATTTTAAAAAAAGAATTGAGAGAAAATTATTGAGATTTTCCCATCTATTTTTAAAAATTCGAAAAAAATATACATCTTAAGTGTTTTTTTTTTAAATTCAGTAAGATTCTTGAAATTTTATTAGCCAAACATGACCTTACTACCATTAACATTGAAAAATAGATTTTGTTTCCGTGAATGAGTAATGTAGGTCCATATTTAGTCTGGTTTGGTTTGCAGCTATCTTATCTCATATCATCTGTACGAATGATATAATTTCATCTATTTAAATGATAAGTTTCACATTTCTATTTCATCTGATCTATATCAGCTCTATGTTTTCAAATCTATCGTATTACTTTCTTAAAATAGTAAAAAAGATTCCACACAGTGAAAAAGAATTTTATAGTAAAATTCAAAACAAATAAATTATTAAAACAATCTACAACATAATTTATATAAATATTTATTACAATAATGTAAAATTATTGTAATTTTTAATTAGAATAAAAATGACGATTAATTTCCTATATATAGAAAAATAAATAGATAAAAATATCTTTTAAAAATTAGAAATTATAAATTTCGGCTAACAACTTCTCAATATATTTTGGTATTTAAATTATTTTTAAGAATAATAATATATTTTAAAATAACATATTCTAAAAAAGAGAAATTATTTTTCTGAGTTATAGATCAGTAATTTCGGCTAACAACTTCCTAATATATTTTAGAATTTAAACTTATTTATGATAGATTTATTAATTACTCAAGAATATAATTTTTTTATTAATATATTCATAACTATTATTCACGGACCCATCCCTTTATCAAAGAGTACTTCAACACCCACAACTGGGGGATCCCGACTGGTCCGCCCAGTGTGTTTTCTTTTTTTCTTTTACCTTTTTTCATGCGTTTTTCATTATTTTTAACTATATATTTTTTTGAAAATTCACAACATAAAAAAGTACTTAATTAATCATAAAAATTAAAAACTAAAAAATAAATAAAAACCTCAATCAGGATTCCGATCTGAAATACCCGGTTGTAATTTTGGTGCTTTCTTTTATCAAATTTCAAAAAATTAAAATATCTCCTCTCATCTCATTTCAACTCATTTATTATTGGCAATAGGATCTTATCTCATTTCAACTCATTTATTATTGGCAATAGGAAGGACAGATCGCATGAAACAGTTACCCAAAGATGGATGCATTAATGACCGTCTCCACAGCTAAAATATCAGAAGAAACAGAAGAAAAATGAGTTCAATTCTCATGCAAACGTGTACGTAACAAATACCCCGATGTTACATTACATGTGCCGGAAATTTAATGGCACCGAACTGACCGAACTGTTATCATCCGTGTTTGATAACATAAGTCCAATACTTGGTAGTTGATACAACGCACCTCGATCGTATGTAGATCAAACAAACTGACTCAATTCAGTACATGTTCTTTATTTTAGATTTTCTCAATTAGTTGATACAGTCATTTCACATTTTAAGTGATGGTATAGGAAGTTCCTTGCATTGACAAAGAATCTCTATGTCGACATGTTTGTAGTTTTGCATGAGAGAAATGGCATAAGTGTGACCGACTTGGTTGTTTGGTTTGGTCCAGGGGCAGGACTTTGTATAATGTGCGTACCATTAGACAGTACTGTATGTAGGTCTCCAACAAAAACTGCCAACATCATTAATGTAATTATAATTTTTTATGCTGGGAACCCAGGTCTAATGATATATGTTGAGCTGGCAAATTCCAAGTTGATGGCCCCGGACTATCTTAAGGCATGTCAGTGCATATATGACAGAAAAATGTGAAGATTCTTCGAATTGGGACGAGGCATATTGGCATGCGTCAATATTAATTGACCATAGCTTTGGTTAAGAATCATATAACCAAAATTCAAAACGCTGTGTATAGTGGTACCCAATTTGACCTTGAAATTAGTTGTTTTCCTCTCTAAATCATTCTTTGAAATTGGCTTATATTTTTAACTTTTATGGTAATTCTTCACTACTTGGACTTTTATACATGATTCTTATTCTGATTTAGATTACACTTTTGGCAAGATACTTATTTTTTATTTCATATTTTTATGCAATCTCTAGTTAAAGTTTTGCCTTTTCGGGAAAAAATTTCAAAATCTCAAATTTTCTTAACTATTTAAAAACAGCTTGTGAGTTTCAGAACTAGATTTTCATTTTTATGAATAAACTATATTCTCGAGAGTTGTCTCTTTGAGTTGCATTTTTTCTCAGTCTCAATCCCTATTTTTTGTACTTGATTAACTATGCAGCTAGATAATCCTTATTCTGCCCATCGTCAACTTTGCAAGAGTAAAGTTACAAAAATGTGATAGACTTTTCTTTTAAATTATTAACATTATATAAAACCATTTAAAATAAATATACCACATCAACATGTATAACTAGGGATAAAATAACTATACCACGTCTGTCATCAACATGATGTATTACAAAAGTGACAATGCTCTTTATATATAATTATTTAAGCTAGTTATTTTTTTTGTTTTTCGCTTAATTAATTTCATGTTTGGAAAGAGAGATGAGTTGAGAACACCTTCTCTCATATTAATACTTCTTATAATTTTCTTTCCATATATCACCCAAATCTAAAATATTACTTTACAATTTCAAATATTCAATTTTTTTATTTAATCATTATCTCATCATTATAAGTTTTTCAAATTTTCAAATAAAATACAAAAAACAACTCAATATTTTCAGATTTTAAAATAAAAATTATATTAATTTTTTTTTAACTTTTATATAATTTCTATACAATTTTTTTTTTTTTTACTCTCATTCTCAAAATTTAATAAAATATCTTAATTCAAATCATTTTAATAATGCTATTCACAAAATTATCATCTCATTGTCAAAGCATGTCCTAAGTCAAAGGGAGGTCAAAGACTAATTTTATTTTTATATTCTCACTTCATAAATAGTAAAGAAAAATACACAAACTCTCTTTAAATTAGTATCCTATTTTTTAATTACTTCTTAACCTATAAATTTGATGATACTCATTTTCTAATAAACTATCAAGAAGTGGTCTTATTTGGATAGTGAAATAAAATAAAATAGCTTTATATAAAAGTTGAATAAAATCATTTTAAAATATTATTTTTAATATTATTGTTGTTTGAGATATAAAAAATTGAATTGAATTTTAAAGAGTTGAATTAATATCTATTATATTTTAAATGAGAATCTAAATATATATATATATATATATATAAATAATATGACATGAAATGAAATAAGTTAAGATAATTTCTCAATCCATTAAAATAAAAAAGAATTTGCTAGAATTTTGTGCATGTCCTCTTCAATCGAACTTTTTCTTTCTTTTTCTTTCTTCACAAGCCCTTAGTCCTGATTTGCACTAAATGGATATGATTTGTTTTTAAAAAAAAATATATATTTTTTTAAAATCAGTTTTGATAGTAGACAAATTTTGTAAACTATGAACATTAGAAAAAGGCGAGTTTTTTTTTTAAAAAAATATTTCCACTGGAAATATAAAAGTGTTTTAAAATATAATCATTATTAGTAAAATAGAGAATTTTAAAAAATAAGATGGTTTAGAAAAATAAAGTTTAAAAAATTAATAGAGATGGGATATCTAAATAGCGTATCCTATAAATTGAAATGGGATGAAAAATTTGTTAATAGTAGTAAAATAGTTTGTGTAATAAAATAATTTAAGTTAATTGTTTTATTATGTTTTTTATAAAAAAAAAAGAGAAAAATGAATAAAAAATTATAAAGTTAAAATATTATTAAAATAAAATATTATTAAAATATATTTTTGAATATATTTTTTTGTTTTTAGATTTGAAAATATTGATTTACTATTTGTGTTTTGTTTGAAAGTTTTAAAAAAATTAATTATTAAATAATAATTAAATGAAAAGGTTGCAAATCTCCTGGCCTTCTAGATTTGTTTGGTAAGTATATACGTGCAGGGAGTACCTAAGTCGCCAGTGCCACTTACCACGAGTCTACTCAATTTGGTTTCAAACAATTTTGGCGTAGACTGAAATTGCATTATTAATTACGCCATCCATTAAAAGCAGCTGAAAGCTTTTGACTGGTTTTCCCCAGCTCCTAATTGCTCTCCAGATATGGTAAGTACGTTTTAGAACATCCACATCCTTTTCTTTAAAAAAATTTTCAAGTTTTAATGAAAAATCTCACTTCTTCTAAATCTTTTATAAATTTTATTCATCTTTAAAAAATCTTTTATATCTCATTCCTTATAATTTTTCTCATTTATTAAAATAATATTTTTCAATTCTTTCTTTATTATTTTATTCTCTCACCTTCATTTCTATTTTTAACCTCTTATTATTTTGCCCTTTTGCTATTTTAATATTTTCAACTTCAATTAAATTCAACAAGTTAAATATAATTATTTGTTATGGCGATATCGAATTTTAAAATAACATGGGGATGTCATTATAAAATAATTTATTAAAATCGAAAGGATTTTGGAATTTTTTTTCTTCACTAGTGAATGGTAAGGATAAATAAAAAAAAAATACAAATAATAATAAATAAATAAAATCTAAATAAATCATAATTACAACTACCATTGATCAAGACATCAAAATAATAATAATAATAAAACTAAATTGTTCCATTTTTCGTTTACGTCGCTCTACATCGAGTTTGAATCTATGCCTACTCATTTCGACTTCCATTGCGGTTTATATATTCTGAAGGTCAGTTTTTAGTTGAGTCGTCATCTTCTTTTTATACTCTGGTATATTTCTGAATCATACCAACAGAAAAATCCATATGATTGCCCAACCTAAACAGTTGACAACGAACTGAGAAACAAAGAAATCATATCAATATTACAATGACGAATTTAATTTCCCGAACATCTCAAATACTTATTACATAAGAAATAATTCGATTACCTCATGGTTTTGGCAATTGATAAATCGCCATCCATCATTTTTCTCAATATGCGTGGTGCATTGGCATGCTTTAATACCATAATAACATACTGGATATTCAATGCGAGGACTATTTCTTAAGCGTGAGAATGTGGCGCACTACCACTAGAGGTCGACATATTTGGTTTGGATTTTTTCAAGCTTCAAGTTTGTAGACAAATGTTAAAAAAATGGGCGAGAAATTACCCAACATGTCAAAGTGTGTGGTTCAATAACCTAGGTTCAGGTTGGTTTTTCTAAAATCACAGCATGCAAAGGTCAGAAGCGTGCATTAATGACTGCAAACTGTGAACCCCAGTTGCCACATAATGGCCTTCCAAGGTTCACAGATATCCTTGCCGTAGTCAATGGACCTCTTGGCCTAACCACAATGAACGATTACCCCTCATTATAACCTTACGTTAATAGTGTGTTGTCGTAGGCGACCAAAAATAAAACATATACTCTTAAAAAAGTATATGTAGTAGTGCGAGTAAGGATCGTTCTCACAGAAAATATTTAGCCTAATTTTATACTACTTGAACAATGATGGAAAATTTGAGTATAACGAAAATAATTTCAAGAAAAATAAAAACAACTACGGAACAATTCAATTTAAAGTATCGAAATCGATCAAAAGAACAAATCTTGGTCTAAGTCAACATCCACCATCAGAATTTTACAATTGATCATCGATGCAAATATATATCAATTCATACTTTGAATATTCACCATTGAACTATTTTTCTATCTCTCCTTAGTCGTAGTTAATTAGAAAATAAGTGATCTAATTAACTCTAACTACTAAACAACCTAAGATAAGAGCTAAGGGTTTAGTCTAGTAGCAACCTTAAGAATTCGAAAGATCGATGAAACTAAACGATACAAGTACAAGCAGTTGCATTTAATTTAGTCGGTCGTTCTTTTTAAGATCTAATCATTTTTGACGTAACAAATTATTAAATATTAATTACTTCACAAATTAGAAGGATCAAACAATTACAAATTTGATATCTAACCTAGCAGTAGATATCATAATAATTAATAATTAAACGAATAATAAATTAGTAGGCCTCTTAGTAATTAAATAAGATCATCATAAAAATAGATACAGAAGAATATTCGATATTCAAAATATAAATTGAACAATAAAAATAAATTAGATCTTATAATTTTATTAATTTCAAAATTTCAGAATTTTCGTTTCCTTAAATTAATTATAAAAATTAGTCGCATAGGACCATGATAAAAACTCCAAGAAAAACATGAAATAGAGAGGAGGGAAGTTATATGTTGTGGCCAACGACTCTGGCTTGAAAACAAAATATATATGTGTGACTTGCGGCGTCTTTAGGTATAAAGCCGTGTAGGAATCAAATGCAAGTGGCGGCTAGTGTAAATTGAATTCAAATGGGACCAGTGATAATCTTATCTCATGTGCATGCCGACACTTAATTTTGGCGTCGATCTTGAAACGAAACATATCAATACAGATATTATTTTGTGTATCATTTTAGAATAATCTATTTATAAAAAAATTATATATAAAAATATATATATAAATTATATTTTAAGAAAATAGTAAATATATGAATAAATTATATATATAAATACATATATACATATATAAATGATTTAGTCTAAATTAAAATAAAAAAAAATTAAAAAATAAATTAAATAAAATCTAATATGATCGAAATATCGATCGATACGATTCGTATTTAAACCAATACGATATAGGCAATATACCTCTACCACTCAAATAATCAGTACAATATGTATTAGTCATATCAGTCGATACGATAAGATATGAAAAATATTGCTTAATTCTCTCTCAAAGTTGAATTGCGGCTTCCTTTTTCTTTTTCTTTTCTTTTTTAATTCATTTATCACACAGTTCAATGCCTTACTCAACAAAGTCTAAACGCGTGTTCAATGCCTTACTCTTGTATTCTATGGGCCTTTCAATTTTGTCCAATAAGAAGTGCGGCTTGTGTCAAGAGTGAACCCATGGCTAGTGGACTTGTGGGGTTGAATGCATTGCGGGCCCAATGAATTAAAGTGCAGATGCATTGACTTCGATCCCAATTTTGACCTTGATGCAGTAATATATCTTATAATTCAAAACATGAAAATTGTAAGTCTATTTTTTGACATTTCATAAAATTTTGAATCATCTCAATCGTAACTCAAAAGAGGGAATTATGCCCAAATTACAAACGATGTCGAAATTGTCTAAAATCATCCAATTAGTTTTGTTTTGCATTTAACATCTCTATTTGCATCATAAATCAAAATATAAGAATAATAAGTACAATTAGACATCAAATAAGTATAAAATATTAAATATTAAAAGAGAAAAATATGACATTTTACATTCTCATTAGTTAACTAGCAACAAATCAATCCTGGTAAGCAAATAATAGATCACATCTCAGAGACATAATAAATAAGGATTCCGGATGTGAGGGTGTCTAGGTAAACATACAGTTTCGTTTACAATCACAAAACATGGATCTTAAATTTTACCCAATATCCTCAATATAAACATAGGCTTAGTATGTGAACATCACAGTCCATTTACTCTAGCCAACGTATCCTCATAGGGGATAATGAATGTCACAGCACCAACACAATGACAACACAAAAGACTTGTTTCAACACCAACACAATGCCCAAACAGGTACCAAATGGCAAGTTATTGAACATCAAAGGAGTCAATATGTGTCAAAGGCGATGATGAATGTCACGACACCAACACAAATGGCAACACAAGTATTTATTTCAACACAATGCCAATGCCAAAGCAGGTACCAAATGTAAAGTTATTGGACATTAAAAGGATCAAACAACAAAATCTTATCATGCATTGAAGTGGTATTTCGAAACCCTAATAAAATGGTGAAGACAAATCCTCCAAAATCGCTAAACTCGGTGGAAGTTGCCCTAGGGATTCAAGGTCATGCAATGGTGAAGAGAAATCGAAAAATGGGCAATAATGCACAAAATTGTAGTATTCATTCCTACAAAATGACGGATTTTCTTTTCAAAATTCCAGAACATACATTTTACACAGGGTCCGATTAGAGTTTCCTAGAAAACTCTCCAATGAAAATCCTAGAAAAATCGAAGTTAATCTCAATTCTAGAATGCACAAAATTAGTTTGAATCGCAATAAATCCATACGAAATCTCACAAAAATCGTGAGTTCGAATGAGAGAGAGAGAAGGATGCTTGTCGACGAAAGTCATACGAGAAGGGAAGAAATCATCTTACTAGCAGTGAAGAGAAATCGGCAACTTTGAAAAGGGACACGAAATCGTTGATGAAGCAAAGCCAGAAGTGGGAGCTCGGGATGTGAAGAGTTGAAGAAGAAAACAGTCTCGCACACAAGAGTGCAAGAAATGGGATGAAGGGCTATAGTAGCCCCTCAGAGATAAGGGGCTACCATCTCATCCAGTGCCCTATTTTGAGGGTACCGAATGGGGGCTTTACCCCAAAACACCCCCCAAATTATAGATATTGGATGCATTTGATGCATCCAATGCAGATGCTCTTACAGGATTCTATCACTTCTTGTTTAAGAAAACTGACATGACATTTTATTACTTTTTCACCAAGGAAAAAAAAAAGTCGCAGGCGATCATATTTAGTTTCTTTCCCATATATGTAGCTATGTAGAATTTTCAGATCTGTGCATATGTGGGCGTTTAAATGCATTTAATTAGTAGCAAATGACTTAAAGTTGTTTTGTCAATCATCATAACATGGAAACCCAGAATTAGGAAATAGTAATTAATACCCTGGGGTTGATCTAAGAGAGTAATATGAATTAAAATACTAGGTAATAACAAAAAAAAAATGTTTACTTTATTCCCAAGGAATAATGGCGATATAAGCTTTTTTTTTTGTCTTAGTACTGCACTAAACTTTTCATTGATTGACACTAGCTAATGGATACAGCTGCTCTACAATCAATACTTGCAAGGTCGAGCCATTCATTGCTTGGTGAGCCTACTAAGTAACCAAATTTAAGCATTTTTTTTTTATTTAGTTTACCAAGAGCAGGAAAGCAGGCAAAAACATGATCAAGATCACACCCCCCATGCACGTACCAACTCTTCTCATGGTAAAGACATTAAATGAGGTTGAGACCTGGGTCCAGTAAACTGATTAGGATCATATATATGATCATCAGTTAATTCCCTCATTCATACGCAATTGAAATTAATGTACTATATATAACCTGGTTATGTAGCTACCTAATTGATGATTTTTCCGACTGATCATCTCTCTCAATGATCCTTCTGGGGCCACTAATTTTAAAATTAAAAAAATCCTAAAAATAAAAGTCCTAAAGCTGGTTGACTGTCATGTGGTTTTTCATATTTTTCAACTGTTTATCACAAGTATTTTCTGTTGGTTTATTGCTCTTTGTAATCCCACATCGGTGGGATTTATAATAGGGTGTAAGGCCATGTGGTTATAAAAGGAGGCCTAACCTCCTTAGTTAATTACACCAGTCAGAAACTTATCTAGTAACTTTTGACTTTAGTAAAATTCATTTGTTATCCTTTTTGTATGTAAAGGAAGAGAGGTGAAAGTTAGAGTTTTATTAGTGGGAGAAGTTTTTGTGGATGTCGTTAGAGTAAGGAGAAAAATTGTGTGAATGTAACAATTTTTCACATAGTGTATTTTCTTCTCTGGGTCTGGTGGTATTTCTCTAAATTTGGAGTTTTCCACGTAAATTCTTGTGTTGTGTTTATTTCTCTATTTTTCTTGTTATTTTGTTAAAAGTAGATCCTGGTAGGGGGAATTTTGAGAGGTCCAAATTCCCGACAAGTGGTATCAAAGCCACTAGGTTCTTTTGGCGGGGTGGAGTTTCGGTGTGGTAGTGTGGATATGTACGGTCTAAGGAGGTTCTATTTAGGAGATTGGAAATTTTAAGTGTGTCCGTTATGACCCTCCAATCTTTCCTAGGAATCTTGAAGTTCTGTTTAGGAAAGATCGGTCTTTCCTGGGAACTTAGTGGGTACTATTTATTTCTACGGTAAAATTCATCAAAGCTATGTCAGAAGGTAGAGTTTCAAATCCTATCAAATTTGATGTGGAGAAATTTAATGGGAGAATCAATTTTGACTTGTGGCAAATGCAAGTCAGGGATATTTTGATTCCATCAGGATTACACAAGGCATCGACTAACCCATGAAGTCAGCAATTGTTGAAGGTGTGGACAACACGAGCACGTCAAGAAAAGTTGTCAACAAGCGTTGAAGCAAGTTCGGCAAGTGGCTCCAAGTCAGTAAATGGAGATACTGGTATGAAGCTAACATTGTGTCTCTCTCCATGGAAAAAGAGACACGTATATCCTTATGGCATGCCGCTAATCCCAAAGTTGTCATGATAGAGGGTGTGTTAATGTTAGTTGTTCCACAAATTTGCACACGGGCATTGATTTGGCATTGATGCAAGGTGTGTGGTGGAAATTCATATCGATGGCTGATGAACTTCTAGGAAAGCCAAACGTGCGAGTTGCACCATAATTTTTCAGCAAGATTATTTTCGACATGGGCCGAAGTGAAATGCTTGGAATTGGTTTATTCTGAGTGAGTATGCTTTTATGGTAGAGCATGATAGTAGAATCTATGAAGATCCTCATTGCGGTGGAGCGTGGCTGTGGGATCAGTCAAAGTCGCAAGGTGGAGATTGTTGGTTTGTTGCTCTTTGTAATCCCACATCGGAGGGATTTGTAATAGGGGGTAAGGCCATGTGGTTATAAAAGGAGGCCTAGCCTCCTTAGTTAATTACACCAATCAGAAACTTATCTAGTAACTTTTGACTTTAATAAAATTCTTCTATTATCCTTTTTGTATGTAAAAGGAAGAGA
This sequence comes from Platycarya longipes, assembly GCA_036559045.1. Lineage (NCBI taxonomy): Eukaryota > Viridiplantae > Streptophyta > Magnoliopsida > Fagales > Juglandaceae > Platycarya > Platycarya longipes. Next base: position 27,744,906 of record CM071800.1, on the reverse strand, counting down.
TGTGAAAGTTAGAGTTTTACTAATTGGATAAGTTTTTGTGGGTGTCGTTGGGGTAAGGAGAAAAATTGTGTGAATGTAACAATTTTTCACATAGTGTATTTTCTTCTCTGGGTCTGGTGGTTTTTTTCTTATTTTGGAATTTTCCACGTAAATTCTTGTGTTGTGTTTATTTCTTTATTTTTCTTGTTATTTTGTCAAAAGTAGATCCTGGTGGGGGGAATTTTGAGAGATCCAGATTCCCGACAAGTGGTATCAAAGCCACTAGATTCTTTTGGCGGGGTGGAGTTTCAGTGTGGTAGTGTGGATACGTACGGTCTAAGGAGGTTTTGTCTAGGAGATTGAAAATTTTAAGTGTGTCCGTTGTGACCCTCCACTCTTTTCTGAAAACCTTGAAATTCTGTCTAGGAAAGATTGGTCTTTCCCGAGAATTTAGTGGGTACTATTAATTTCTACGGTAAAATTCATCAAAGTTATGTCAGAAGGTAGAAAGAATTTTTATAATATGGTAGAAAGAACTTTGGGAGGTCTAGATTCCCAACATTTTCATATCATTTTCCAACTGGTTAAAGTTGAAGATCAGATAGAAAAGGAGATCGATCTGCATGCTCCAAATATTGTATAAAAACGTACGTAACGGCGGATATATATGGCAAATGTTTATGAGCCACACCATTCTGTCCTTTCTAATTTGCCTTTACATGCTCCAAAGTTCTGTGTCTAGTTGGTTTATTTAATGAATGGATAATCATATTGTGCCTGTAATTATAACTCCAAAACTCTTTTTACGTGGCTAGAGCTCATAGATTTTGGAAGGCTTGATATTTTTTTTATGCCTCGATCGGAGGTCGTAATTCACTGCATAACTCTTTCTCAAATATCATAATCTTTGCCTAATTAATTAAGAGAAATGTTATCCCCATATAAATTTTTCATAAAAATAAATTAATAAATTCATATGATTCATTAAAATTATTTATAATAAATATAATGTACGTATCATATGAAATTATATTAATTTATAAATTTATTTTTATAAAAATTCTTTATAATTAAAGTACTGGATAGTAAGTTGAGATGAAAGTTAAAAGTTGATTATAATATTATTAAAATATTTTTTTATTACTATTACTATTATTTTGAGATTTAAAAAAATGAAATTTTTTATTATATTATATGTGGTCAGAACCTGTAAAAATTATAATAATAAGATGAAATATTTTTTATGTTCAAAATGAAAAAGCATTTCTCATTAGAATAATGTAGTTTTCCCTACTCTTTTATTATCTTTTTATCACTTTTTTATTTTATTGATTTTTTTAAAATTTTCATTTTATTTAATGATTAAGAAAATAATTTTTAGTAAAATTATATATTTTTTAAAAAAATTTTAAAAAATAAATAATAAACAAATGGTAAATGTATCATCGCTTCTCTCATCTAAAGCTAAATAAGTGATTTATCATTACCTAATGGGCAGGCAAATAAGTAATAACTTGGCAACTGCCACAACCCCGCAGCCGTTAAAGTGAAAAAGGATTTGCTAGAATTTTGTGCATGTCAATCCAACTTTTCCTTTCTTTTTCCTTCATCACAAGCCGGCCTTATTCCAAAGAGATTTTGACTCTCCGTTAAAAGCAATCTGCTGCTCTCGGTAGCGATAGGTGATACCGTCCACCCCATCGACATCGGTAGGTTAACTCATTTCAAATTTAAGCCTCTGTGAGATATATTGAAAGTCGTCGGAGCTCGCCATCAAAGGAATGAGCTCACCGGAACCCGCCTGTCTCGATGGGGTGGGCGGTGGGCGAAGGCGACGGGTTACTTTTAATTGGGAGGTCGGCCCCCTAGTAAATCTCAATTTTAAATTCTATTTCGATGATCATTTTATTAAAATACTAAAATAAATTCAGTATGCCATTTTAAAATTAATTATATATTATATATAAATATAATATATATGTATATATAAACTAACAACTAATAGAATAAATACACATATATATATATATAGTATATGTGTATATATTGGATGAAATAAATATTTATAAAATGAATATAGATTGAAGAAATACAAACTTGAGTTGAGATACAAAAATAAATAAAATAATAGATAAAATATTAAAAAATAATGATATTTAAAAAAAATAGACATATTTAAAGTTACAAAATATATAAATATATTTTATATTCTTTAATTAATTAAATATCATCTGAATTTAAAATTTTAAAAAAATGTCATTCAAATATAAAAAATATATATATATTATAAAAATAATTCAAAGTAGAATAGGGATCAAAAGATTGAAATTTAGATTGAAACGGTCGGAATTCGACTGAAATGACTTGGAACAGATCAGAAAATGTACTATTAAATGGTTGTTAAATTTAATGAAAAAATAAAATAAAATTTAATAAAAGATAAAAAAAAAAAAATTGATCAAGTATTTGTTAGATAATCACTTATATAATAGAAATAGAAATATATATATAGAGAGAGAGAGAGAGAAATGCAAGTGTAGTATTCTAAGAATTTTGCAGGTTTTCATGTTTTGTCATCATTGTAAGATTTGAACCACAAAGTTGAAGAATTCCAGCAAATTTTTTGACAAACCTACCTTTTTCCCGAGGCGCCTTTCTCTTGTAGCCTCTCTGTTTTGAGCTAAACGTCTCAATTTCTGAAAGAAATGCTTAAAATTTCAACACTAATTAAGTCTGAGATTTCTGTAAAGAAAGATCACGATTGAAGAGAAAAGTATAAGTGTATTACAGGACCTTACCATCAAGTTGTTTCTCTGACGTTGAACCACCTCCCTTCCTCTGCATAATTAAGGGAAAGATTATATGAAAAATCTCAAATGAGAAAATTTATTCAATACCAAAATAGCCCGTAAAAATAAAACATGTAGAAATATAACTAAACTAAAACATTTTCAGATTCTTTACCAAATCTTAATTGCTGTGATGAAAAAAAATATATATTTTTATTTGATTTTTCTTTCTTCCGAAATTTAGAAATAAAATAAGAGGATATTGTATACGAATACTATACCGAAACATAAATTTTAAAAAATTGGTCTCACCCGTGAAGGCCAAAACTTATTTTTGCTTTTTTTTCCTCAACGGCATAATGTAGCCCTGTCCCGCAGGTACTTTTACAGGCAATAAAGATGTTAAAGATTGAATCCTTCTTCAAATCTCACTCCTAATTTTTTTTTTGTACTTAATAATTAAAAAAAATATTATTTAATAATATTACTTTTTTTTTTTTTTAAAATGTTTAAAAGCATTAAAATATGATTAAAAAACTAAAAAAAAAGTCTAACGGGACCCGGTATCAGAAAACAAAAGAAAATGAAGAAGGCCATAGTGATTCTGTGTAAACTTTGGTGCTTGTATTCATCGATATTCATGCCTTTATATAGGCTCAGGTTTACAAGAGAAAAACAGAATAAAACAGAATAAATAATAGAATACACAGTCACTAGAATATTCAGGAAGATTCGAGCTTTGCTGAATTATCTGAGGTGGCATTAGTGCTTAGATCACGAATCAAGGCAGAGAGAGAAGAAGACATATAAAAAAGGAAAAAGAGCTTGTTGATGTGTGTTCTGTACTCTTGAGTAGCGTCTTGATTCTCAGATAACTAATCTGCACAAGAAAAGATGGAGGGTTGGGTTCTTCAACCTTAGAACTCTCCGATACCTTTGTTAGAGAGAATTTAGATAGATCAAAGATAAGTTGAGAGAAATTTATGATAGTTGTTCGTACCTTTGTAAGCGATACATTTCCTCTTTTATACGGGCTGAAATATTGATCAGGTACACGTATAATTATCCAGGATTACTGGAGAGCAGATTATTTCCCTCTATCTCCTTTGTTTTCCTAGGTCATTTATTGTTTTTGTTTTTTCTCAATAATATCTCTTTTAATATGATTACATCCGGACAATCAGTAAGTATTTCGGATATTTATATCAGTCCGCATTTAATGTGATATACTATACTGCCGGATACTAAATGTTTATAAGGATCCTGATCATTATACTGTCGGTGTGTCAGGGATAATCCCGATGAATTTACCATACCCATCGTAGTTATCTAATAGGAACTAATTTAGGATAAACACAGTTGAGTAAGGAGGAATCAGAATCCAACTTTCCGTTTTATATACTTCATAATTCCTTCTAAGGTGCTAAAGAGGAACAGTAGACGGGCGCCAAACGACGGACGTCCATTATCTTATCCCTTATTGTAATTATCCCCTCACAGTACCCCGCGAATTCCAATTGAAGAAGATTCGATTTGGATTTATTCGACTCTCACTGTCCAGACTTGCTAAATCCTCATCCCGCGCAAATTTAAATTTGAATGAATTTAGTAGGGGAATAACAGTCATGTAGGAATTCATTGGCCTTCTAGCCACGACGGTTTGACTTCTGCTCACTAGGCATGGGAAAAGGAAGCAATTTTCTGACCATAATGACTCGAAATATCATGCGCTGCATTTACGGATCATTTCCATCATTGCACGTCTGGCTTTTCAGTTTTCCGAATACTCGTTGTCAGTTACTCTTCATTGATTGAGACATGATATTCACGCGCTAGGTAGCACTTTCGTATTTGCTCTCCATTTATAAGTCGTGTCGTTTCGCTTCCCGAAGATTATGCTAATCACATTGTTTATCTTTCCTATGGTTGTAACCGTCTATAATATAAATAACTGTTTTCCGTAATAGTTCACTTTTTACTACCATTTTGCTGCTTGAAAATTTACCTCTTCCTTCTTCACAACTTCATCTTCAACCCGGCCTTTCTCTGCATTTTCTTTTAAGTTTCAATAAAGGCAGGCTCTATCTATGCTGGGCATCAATGGGTATCATCTTACGCCCATTCATCCATCTAGCATCTTCGGGATTTGGGTTACATTTCCACCTCGGCAAGTTTTGGAGTTGTTCAAGAGCGACCTTGCGATGCAAAAGGACGAGCTCAACATGTGCTTCTGTATGAGGCCATGTTTAGGAATGGGCTTCGCCTTCGGTTTATCAGACCAGTTCGTGAAGTTCTTCACTACCTGGGCCTGGCTCCGGTACAGTTACTACCTAATGCTTGGTGAATACTATTAGCTTCCTGCATAGTATTTCGTTCATCACTACTAGAGGCAGGGAAGTTGTACCTTGACCTAACAGCTCGAGAGTTTCTCTCTCTCTACCGCCTAATTAGAAAACCTTTTCTAAGTTTGGTTGGTTTTCAATCTCGGGACAGCGAGATGAAATTATGCACTCTCGAGAGCCGATACTCCAACGTTAAGGATTATCACAAGAAAATATTTTATGTAAAGGGCGACGGATGGCAATTCTCCGAGGACGAGACTAGAGGGGAATTTCCCATTTAGGTGAATTAGAACGAGTTACCTCCTGCCTCTCTCCTGGACATAGATCTCAACCAGAGGGAGTGTGCTCGGGCAGAGATCGTCATAAGGTGGGCGTAGCACCACTTTCATTGGCTGGAATCTGATCTCATTCTGACCGACCACAACATCAATACCTATTTGGTCGAGCCGAGGCGAAGTTACGCGGAGTTCCAAGATTTTTCTAGCATACCAGTTGCTGAAACACCTGACCGCCCTGTTGCAGCTCGTAAATGTGCTGCTCCCCCTCAAAACCAAGAAAAGTGTGCAAAGTCTCGCCGAGAAGGAGACGGGCGAGCTGCTGTGGAGACACTTGAGCCTCCTGTTCTCACTTTCGCTTAGGAAAGATAAATTAAAGCTCGCCATGATATCAGGATTGCTCGTCCTTCACTTGAGGAGAGTCGAGCCCAATCCTCTCAAGTTCAGCCCCCCTCTCAATCCTCGCCTGTAATTGTGGCGTCTGCCAGTGAAGGGAGCAGCCAGCATACAAGGTCCAATCCATTGGAAGGGCAGGAGGCCAGAACACCAAAGCCCTTAACTGTGTGTCTTCCTTCAGATCGCCAACCCCATCTGAATGATAGGCCTCTGCCTTCGACCTCCAGACAGGATATAAATGAGGTCGAGCTAGCCTTTCTGGCTGCCTTATCTAATCCTCCTGCGTACCCTGTGGGGACTCCTTACTTTCAGGCGCCCGTGTTATCATCGGCACAGGCTCCTGATCAGGAGGGTGTCCCCAGATCAAAACGTCCTCCTGCGTTTGGAGAGGGTCGCCCTGAAATGAGCGAGGGAGATGAACCTCCCACTCTGGGGGTTGGCGGGTGAGAGGTGGCTGTACTTGAGTGCTTAGAGATAGAAGACCATCGTTCGGCATCGAGGCTCTCTATTCCAGACTTGACTAACGTCGAAGCTAGTGAGAATATTGGGTGGGAGTCTCTTCGGACTCCTGGCGATGATGCCAGATCGACGATCGGGTCTTCTTTTGATCAAGCTCTTCAACACTCCACACATCCTTCACCTCCAACCACTTCCATTCCCAATTGTTCAGAGCAGACGGGAATCGTGGTCGACCTACTCCAGTCCTTTTGGCACAGGTATTCACTTGTCCTTCTGTTTAATTTTAACTTATTTCGTTTCTCTAACTGTTTGTTATTGTTCAGGCCTCCGACCAAATTATTGGTTCAGTCGGCTCTAAGGTGACGAGGCTATTAAAAGGGAGTGCAGAAGGGGCTCGGGAACATCTTCTAAAAGTCGAGGAGAAATTCCGAGAGCTTGGCGCTTCGGTTTGCCAGCTTATAGAAGATAGAGATCTTCTGAAAGCCACAGTTATGGAGTTAGAAGAGGAGTGAGATTATTATACCGAAACTCACGAAGCCATGCTAGAAGAAATGGCGACATTAAAAGAGGAAAACCTGTTCCTAGAGGCGAGTAGGGATGACCTCCTTCGGGGTCAAGAGTCTATTGGACAAACGCTCGCCATCAAAGAGAACGAACTCTCCCTCGTCAATCAAGAGATGAAATACTTGAAGTCAAACTTGACTATTCTTGAGCATTTGTGTGCCACTCGAGAAGAGTTGGAGACACTTCGAGTCAAGGTTGATACTACCAAGCTCGAATGTGACACTTTCTCCCAGGAGTTAGGCGAGGCGAATGCCGAACTTGAAGTTCTTAGGCGTCAGGCGACTCAACATTGTTCCCTTTGCATAATTGCCTGGAGTCAAGGTTATGTAGAGGGCTTGAGGCGGCTAAGGGAGGAAGTCGTTCGGAACCCGTCCTTCGATGTGGCTAGCATGGATCCCCGAAAGCTCGCCCCGAACCCTATAGCGAAGGCAGAAGTTGCTAAGATCAGGACACCAGAGTGCCGTATACGTTTGCCTCCTTGATAGTCTACCATTGTATATGTATTATTATTATTTATGCTGTATAGATTTGTATGGATTTCAAATGTATTTTTGGCTATTTATCATTCGTTCCGCTATATGTTTATCTTCTTGTTGTGTGGTGGGTCAACTCGCCAGCTCTTATACAATGGGTACAAACATAAAGATTATAAATTATATGGACCAACTCGCCAGCTCTTTGACGTAAATCTACATATATGGACCACCTTTCAGATATCCATGTGCTATATTCCCATAATCAGATTGAAGACACTGTAATCTAAATTATAAAACAACTGGAGATGATCATTAAATGGTGATTGTACTACCCCGCAAATCTTTATCAATGAAACTAAACTATCTGTTGATAAAGGTTTATAAGGAAACACGAATACTATTTACTGGCCGCCAGAAAGATGGCGAGTGATTAGGGCGAGTACAGTGTTTCGGGCGAGGTTCTAGTGTTAATATAGTTGTGAAATGTAATTTAGACGAGCATGTACTTTGTTTAGCGATCTGTGGGTGCGGTGATCTGTGGGCGAATTGCGGACAAGATCACATTGTCTCAACATGGAAAAGCCTTGATCAGATGTTTTGGCGAGCTACGATGGAGGGGCATAAGGTGAGTGGGCCAATAAAGTTACGATGAAGTTACGATGAAGTTGGCAAGGCCCTTGAGTAGTCCGTATGTGAGTTGAGGCCCGTTTGAAAAAGTAATTGGCCGAATTCCCTCTTCTCGGCGAGCGAATCGTGGGGCAAGGCTTAAACCCAGGCGACCCTATAACTCGTTTAGCGTCGGCGTGATGGCGAGGGCGAAGGAATGGGTTCCTCCCTTTCGGAGAGTGAATCGAGGGGCAAAACTTAGAGTCCAGGTGACCTCGCGAATCATAAGGCGCCAACGAGATAGTAAAGGCGAAGGAACGGGTTCCTTACTTTCGACGAGTGAATCGAGGGGTGAGGCTGAGAGTCCAGGCGACCCCGCGATTCGTAAAGCGCTAGTGAGATGGTGAAGGCGAAGGAACGGGTTCCTCCCTTCAGCAAGTGAATCGAGGGGTGAGGCTTAGAGCTCAGGCGACTCCACGATTCATAAGGCGCCGGCGAGATGGTGAAGGCGAAGGAACGGGTTCCTTCCCTTCGGCGAGTGAATTGATGGGCGAGGCTTAGGGCCCAGGCGACCCCGCGATTCGTAAGGCACCGGTGAGATAGTGAAGGCGAATGAACGGGTTCCTTCCCTTCGGCGAGTGAATCGAGGGGCGAGACTTAGAGCCCAGGCGACCCCGCGATTCATAAGGCGCCAGCGAGATGGTAAAGGTGAAGGAACGGGTTCCTTCCCTTCGACGAGTGAATCGAGGGGCGAGACTTAGAGCCCAGGCCACCCTACGATTCGTATGGCGCCGACGAGATGGTGAAGGCGAAGGAACAGGTTCCTTTCCTTCGGTGAGTGAATCGAGGGGCGAGGCTTAGAGCCCAGGCGACCCTGCGATTCATAAGGCGCCGGCAAGATGGTGAAGGCGAAGGAACGTGTTCCTTCCCTTCGGCGAGTGAATCGAGGGGCGAGACTTAGAGCCCAGGCGATCCCGCGATTCATAAGGCGCCGGCGAGATGGTGAAGGTGAAGGAACGGGTTCCTTCCCTTCAACGAGTGAATCGAGGGGCGAGACTTAGAGCCCAGGTGACCCCGCAATTCGTATGGCGCTAATGATTGAACATATCTATCATGACATCAATAATTCGCAACTTTCATATAATATAATTCCAGTGAAGAAAAACTAAGCTATACATAATATTTCTTCAAATGTTCCGCATTCCATAGATGAGAGAGAGCATTGCCTTCGCTGTCTGTAAGCTTATATGATCCTGGTCGAGTACTCCTGATAACAACGTAGGGTCCCTCCCACTTAGGTTCTAGCTTGCGTTCTTCAGTGGTGGTTACTCCTGTGCGCTTCAAAACTAGGTCCACAGGTTTAAAAGATCTTGATTTGACTCGCCTGTTGAAAAATTTTTCAGCCATACGTTTATGGTGTTCCACTCTTATAGTCGCCTCTACTCGCCTTTCTTCGAGGAGGTCCAGTTGTTGTAATAGCTTTATTTCATTATCTTCTGGATGAAAATTTTTAACTCTTGAAGTAGGGACTCCTATCTCTGCCGAGATGACAGCCTCGTTGCCGTGTGTAAGAGCAAATGGGGTCTCTCCCATAGGAGTTCGAACGGTAGTACGGTAGGGACCATAATACTCCGGGGAGTTCGTCTGCCCATTCTCCCTTACAATTTCCTAACATCTTTTTAAGGATAGATAAAATAGTCTTATTAGTTGCCTCTGCTTGGCCATTTGCTTGTGGATGCTCAGGCGATGAATACCGCACTTCGATCTTTAACTCGGCGCACCACTGTCGGTAGTGCAAAGAGTCGAATTGACTTTCATTGTCGGATATGAAACTTTGCGGTACGCCAAACCGGCATATAATAAACTTCCAAAGGAACTTGGTAATGGCTTTGGTAGTTATAATAGATAAGGCTTCCGCCTCCACCCACTTCGTGAAATAATCAATTGCTACCAAGATGAATTTAACTCCTCCACGTCCCATAAGAAGAGGACCTACGAGATCTAGCCCCTTGTGCAAAAGGCCAAGCTGCTACTACGGATGACAATTCTGTAGGCGAGAGGTGCAAAATATTGGCATGTACTTGACATTGCGGACACTTTTGGCTAAACTCTTTCGAATCTTTGAGAATGTTTGGCCAGTAATACCCTGCTCAACCTATCTTGTTTGCTAGAACCTTTCCTCCAAAATGAGTCCCGCAAATACCTTCATGAATTTCTGCTAATACGTACTGAGACTCCTCTGTTGATAGACATCTGAGCAGCGGTTCTGAAAATCCCTTTCTGTACAATATCCCTTCTAAGATAGTGAACCTGGCGGCCCAGCTTTTGATTTTTCTTACTTTGTTTGCGTCGGTCAGCAACTTATTATCTTGCAGAAAATCTATTATATCTTTAGCCCATCTGGGCTGAACTATCTCTGTTTGGAACATTTCTTCTCCAATAGAAGGAATATCTGCTTGCCTTACCTCAGTGTTCTCGGGAAAGGGAATATCTATTTGCCCGGATGCTATTCTAGCTAGGCGATCAGCTTGGCAATTATTGGTTCTCGGGATTTGCTGAATAGAAGAATACTGAAAATAATCTCTTACTTCACAAACTAATTGAAAATATTTCTTCAGTCGTTCCCCTTTAGCAGCAAAGGTACCAGTTACTTGGTGAACTACCACTTGCGAGTCGGCATGCACTTTCACTTCTTTAGCCCCCAAAAGGCGAGAAACAGTCAAGCCAATTAAGAGTGCCTCATACTCTGTTTCGTTGTTGGTAACCTTGAAAGTAATTTTAACAGCATAATTGTACTTTATACCATCACTAGAAATGATGTGGATACCTACTCCTCCTCCTGCTTTACATGCTGACCTATCCACATATACCATCCAAGGCTTATTGGGGGGTGTCTGGGCAATTTTTTCTAGAAAGCCAATGAGCTCGACTATAAAATCAGCGAGTACTTGTCCTTTGATTGCCTTTCTAGGAGCATACTGGATGTCAAATTCGCTAAGTTCTATAGCCCACTTTGCTAACCTCCCTGAAGTATCTGGTCGTTGTAAAATAGCATTCAAGGATTGATTCGTAAGTACTCGTACAGTGTGAGCTTGGAAGTATGGTCTGAGTCGTCTAGTAGCTACCACTAGGGCTAGATCCATCATTTCCAACTTAGGGTACCTGGCCTCTACCCCCCGAAATGCTCGACTTACATAATATACCTGTTTTTGCCCAGTCGCCGTATCTCTTACTAGAACAGCAGAGGTTGCATTAGGCGAGATTACCAAATAAGAAGTCAACATTTCGCCGGGCTCGGTTTGGCTAAGCAATGGCGGATGAGTTAAATATTCCTTTAGCTCATCAAGGGCTCTATCACAAGAAGAGTTCCACTCCTGGCTCTCTTCAACACTTAAAAGAAGGGTAAATATCTGTCGGTGGATCGAGCTATGAAGCGATTCAAGGCGGCCACTCGGCCCACCAATTGCTACATCTCGTGATGATTCCGGGGTGCAACCATGTGAGAGATGGCCTTCACCTTTTCAGGGTCGGCTTCGATTCCTCTTTTGGAGACGATTCCCCTTTCGAAGACCATATAGCCTAAGAATTTCCCCGACCCTACCCCAAAAGAACACTTACTTGGATTAAGTTTCATCTTATACTGACGTAAGACTTCAAAAGCCTCCCGCAAGTCCTTCACATGTTGTCCAGGTGTTCTACTCTTGACCAGCATATCATCGACATATACTTCCACATTCCTTCCTATATACTGTTTAAACATTCGGTTGACCAGGCATTGATACGTAGCTCCTGCATTTTTCAACCCAAAGGGCATCACCTTGTAACAATATAATCTCCGGTCTATAATGAAAGCTATTTTTTCTTCATCCTCTGCATTCATCCTGATCTGATTGTATCCTGAGTACGCGTCCATGAAGCTAAGTAATGGATGACCAACCGTTGAATCCACGATCAGATCAATGTGAGGAAGTGGGAAACTATCCTTCGGACATGCCTTGTTAAGGTCGGTGAAATCCACACACATCCTCCATTTGCCGCTCGCCTTTTTTACCAACACTACATTAGATAGCCATTTTGGATATTGGGCTTCTCTGATAAACCCCGCTGTTAGGAGGTGGTCTACTTCCTCAGCTATGGCAGCATATTTCTCGGTGCAAAAACTACGTCTTTTATGTTTAACTTTTCGGGCTTCCTGATTGACACACAAATGATGTTCAATGACACTATTATCTATACCTGACATATCTTGATGAGTCCAGGCAAAGATGTCTTGATGTTCAGCCAAGAGTTGTTTGAGTCCCTGTTTCAGGCTAGGTTCTAGACTGGAACCCATCTGAACCTTCCGCTCGGGTTTCGCCTGGTCAAAGGCGATCAGCTCCAGTGGCTCTCTGGGTTCGGCTTATTTGATGGTTTGCTCATCTCGAAAGTCTTCATCCCATCGTGTCAAGGGTGGTGGAGGTGGCAATTTAGCTGCAACTTCACTGTATCTCAAATCCTCCTTGGTGATGCCGATCACCATTTGGCTTAGGGGATTTAACTCACGAGGATAACATTCGCGGGCTAAGGACTGCTCACCTTTGACTTCTCCTATACCACTTTGAGTTGGGAACTTTATTTTCAGATGATATGTAGAAGTCACAGCCTTTAGGCGATTTAAAGCAGGACGCCCTATTATGGTATTATACAAGGAAGGGGCTTTGACCACTAAAAAGTCAACCATGATCATTGAAGTTTTAGAAGCCTCCCCAGCCATAACAGGTAGAGTTATGACTCCTTCAGGCTGTATTATCTCGCTGGCGAATCCCATGAGAGATGTTGGGGCTCGCCGTAGCCTGTCTCGCCCAATCTTCATTTTGTCGAATGCATCCCAATAAAGAATATCTGCCGAACTTCTGTTATCAACAAGAATCCTTTTAGTTATAAAATTTGCGACTAACATGGTTACTACCAAAGCGTCATCATGAGGCTGCATCACTCCTTCATCCTGTCTGTCAAAAATGATAGGGACATCTTCAGAAAGTCATCTGTCTCGAGTCAACTCTGACGTGACGAATATATCTGCGTAGCGTGCTTCTCTTGCATATGCCTTCCTTGAAGCTAAGGTTTCTCCCCCCCTGGGTACTCCCCCAGCAATAGTTCGGATTTCGCCTAAAGGTCCTCCCCTTTGAGATAAGTCTTTGGCGCTTCTTCCTTTATGAGGGCTCGAACTGCGTTTGTTAGGATACCCCCCATTATTGTGTGATTCTCCTCTTTCCTCTTCATTTCTTCTCTTTAGGGTTCTACAGTCCTAAGTATCATGCCTAGTAGACCTATGGTACTCACAATACATATTTCCTAGTCGACCCTGGTTCTGGTTGCTATACTGCCTTTCCTCAGGTTCTTTATCTACTGTCAAATTGCTGTGAAAGCGTGGTTTGTATTGCGCACTCCTTTGCGACTGCGGGCCCCCTTGTGTGTTTCGTCTCTTCAGGTCGTTGATACCTCTTTTTCTCGCTAACAAGTTGGTTTCGGTTTGATTAATACGCTCTATTTCTTCCCGCCTAGATCCTATGAGAGCTTGCAGAGTGTCTTCAGCGTTTATATACCCGTCCACCCTATCCATGAATTCAGCCAAGGTGGCTTGAGTTCGTTTAGTTATCTCTGCCAAGAAAGGACTTCTAGGCCATATTTCACTTAGAAGAGCAGCTAAAGTGATCTTCTCATCTTGATCACCTATCATCATCAACTCCTTGTTGAATCGGGAAAAATAGTTTTTGAGACTTTCTTGACTATTCTGTTTGACCGTGAGGAGATATGCAGCCGGTCGTTTCCTCTTTCGACTTCCTAAGAACTGGGTGATAAAAAGGCGAGTGAGACAGTCAAAGCTATCTACTGTGCCGATCGGGACTGTTCCAAACCAGGTTCGAGCTACTCCTTTCAGAGTAAGTGGGAACGCTCAGCACGTTACCTCATTAGGATAACCATGCAAACTCATGTGCGTCCTAAACGTCTCTATATGTTCATATGGATCAGCACCCCCATCATACAGTTCCATCTGAGGTGCTCGAAACTTCGGAGGTAATGGCATTACCATAACACTTGCACTGTAAGGAGTATTGAGGTGGTTGCGTAATTGCCCAGTAATAGAAGAGGCTTCTATACGCTTGGCTATGTTTCATACTTATCTTCCAGTTCTTTGAGTTCCAATTGCATTTTACGCATCTCTTCCTCCACTTCTTCATGATTAGGTTCATTGACTCGGTGAGATTCTGCGCATCTACTAACGGAAGGTTCTTCACGAGCAGTCAACTCTTCATTATTCTTTTGCAGCTTCTCATTTTCTCTAGTGAGCTCCTTGATTGTTGCTTCCATGGCGGCTAGTCGTTCTTCCATCGGGATGTATTTTTGAACTGTAGTTGTTACCTCGTAATCACAACGCGACCAGTTTGCAGAGAACACCAAAGGATCCCATAGACGGTACCAACTGTTGATGTGTGTTCTGCACTCCTGAGTAGCGTCTTGATTTCCAGATAACTAATCTGCACAAGAAAAGATGGAGAGTTGGGTTTTTCAACTCTTAGAACTCTCCAATGCCTTTGTTAGAGATAATTTAGATAGATCAAAGATAAGTTGAGAGAAATCAATGATAGTTGTTCGTACCTTTATAAGTGATACATTTTCTCTTTTATACGGGCTAAAATATCGATCGGGTACACGTGTAATTATCCAGGATTACTAGAGAGCAGATTATATCCCTCTATCTCCTTTGTTCTCCTCGGTCATTTATTGTTTTTGTTTCTTCTCAATAATATCTATTTTAATATGATTACATCTGGACAATCAGTAAGTATTTCGGATATTTATATCAGTCCGCATTTAATGTGATATACTATACTGCTGGACATTAAATGTTTATAAGGATCCCGATCATTATACTGCCGGTGTGTTAGGGATAATCCCGATGAATTTACCAAACCCATCGTACTTATCTAATATGAACTAATTTAGGATAAACACAGTTGAGTAAGGAGGAATCAGAATCCAACTTTCCGTTTTATATACTTCATAATTCCTTCTAAGGTGCGAAAGAGGAATAGTAGGTGGGCGCCAAACGGCAGGCGTCCATCATCTTATCCCTTATTGTAATTATCCCCTCACAGAGCTTGAAGAGGTAAAACTCAACCGTGAAGTTATTTCTAACATGGCGCACATGACAACATCAGCAGCACTACCTTGTTGCAATATCCTAAATTAGAAACCACTAAGGAGTAGCTAATCAGGAAAAGATATCAGAGTTTATCTATTAGCAACTAATATCTTTTAAAACTATATTACCAATCCTAGAACTGATGTTTTTATTTTTATTTTTAAGCAATGTGGCTAACAATTTCAGAAGAGGGTTGGTGAGGTTATCACGCAACCCTCTCTCTCCCTCTCGAGTCCACTGTTTTTACCTTGCAACTGTGTGTTTTCCACACAGGCCTTTGAAATTATAATGGGCCTTTAGCCCATACGGCCAAATTTATTACTAACCTATGAGTAGGTTGAGCTCCTTATGTGGGTTAGGCTTAAATATTTTTTGACCTGCCTTGATTATGGGTTGTGTTTTAAGTATTAGAATTTACATAGTAATTTCTCAAGGGTCCTGCGTTAATGAGTACAAATTTTACAAATCATTTTACAACAAAAATTTTATAAAGGGTTAATTTTTTTAAAAACGTGTGAAGTGATTAAACCTGTTATTCTTAAATTAAGAGTTACTCGACGTATATGATAGATTTATAAATTTTATATTAAGCCTAATTTACGCTATTAATTTATAATTTTAAAGTCAAATTGGGATGTTAGCACTACTATCTATTAAATTATTCTTACAACTGAATAATTTATTACATTAATTTCCCTAACGTGTGGATATGTATTTAAGTCATTACGACACATTTTCTAGAAATTTAGTAACATTTAGCACTTCATTTAGGTATCGAATTGCAAAATGAGATTCAAAAAACAACGTTAAGAGATAAGTAGGATGATCATAATTGTATGCATATTGTAAATATTAGAAAGTGCATATTGTATTGTCATGTATGATTGTTAGAAAGTGCATGGAGTCGGTCATTAATGCATCCATGTTATATGTATTGTCATGATTATATATGATTTTTGTAATGCCCCGATCCTTAAGATCCAGAGAGTTCACTCATTTTCTCAAAAACATTTCAAAAAAAGCCACTTTGCAACAAAGGACCACGCAGAAAATTACTTTACAACCAAAGTGAGTGCACCAAAAACAGAGAAGTTGGTACTAACCCAGAATATAATAGAGTGGAACAGAAATAGAATGTCATACCAAAAGTTTTTCAGAAATCACAAAATATCTTATCAGAATCAAGATATTTTCAAAACAGACCAGAATAAGATCTCAAAAATATACTTTATGCACAAATTTTTATAATCGCTCTTTTTTAGTTCAGAAACAAAATGCACAAAAATTAGATGTCTATACTAGTCATGCCAAAAATACATTATTCTTATACAGAATTTCATGTATATGCTGAAACAATTAACTGAGGTAGATTTAAATAATTTCTTTTTATCACAAAATGTGCACATTTTTCAAAATAAACTTCACTTCATAATTTTAATGCAAAGTCTAATATAAAAATTCTGCTTATCTAAACTTTTAACTTTCTAGAATTAACCTTAATAAAGCTAATAAGGAATCAATCACCACCTAAAAGAATAACTACGTAATATTCATAAACTTTCAATCATCCATGTATTTAGATATTTACGCCTAAAATATTAAAATAATCTATTTTTCTAAGCATATAAAATTTCTCAAATCCTAAATACCAACACTCACCATATACCAAACGATATCTAAAATAACCACTCTGAATAAACTAATAAAGTCCATTTCTAAAAACATAATAATTTAGTGTTAAAAAGGTGAGTTAAAACAAATCCGTATACAGTACCAAAATAATTTTCTAAAACCTGCCGGTGAGGTCCAATTAATAAAATATTACACCGATTTGAGAAAACAAACCCATAGCTTTTGAAAGAAAAACAAGCGCATTTCTCTTTACTCTTAAGAAATAAACTATAAACTAAATTGCTCTCACAAGATAACGATTTAAACATTGTTTTCTTCATAAAAATTAAAAAAAAAAAAAAAACAAGTATCTAAAACAAGGTTCATCACACGTGAAATCAAGGGAAACACAGACCACTTATTAGGAAATGATAAAACGTCATGCATGAACCCATTGATAAATTAAGTCCGCTGGGTATAACATAAAAAAATCAAAACTCAGGCTTGTTTTAAAACAAAAAGGACAATTAAAGCACTTTTATAGTTGAGAACCTGTGCAACTCAACCTTAAAGTAAAACACGAAAAAGAAATACGGCAGGAAACATACACGATGGCAACGAGCAGCGGAAGCTCACCGAGAGAGGAGAGTTTGTGTCAAGCTGGGCGAGAAAAGGGTGGTTGACGATGGCGGAACACTGAGAGAGAGAGAGAGAGAGAGAATACGTTGAGAGAAGAGTAAGAGCACGGTAAGAGTAAAAAGGGAGATTAGCGAGACAAAAGAGAGTAAAAAGAAAAACAAACGTCAGAAGAAGGGGAAAGTTTTCGGGAAGACCTTACAACGGGGGACTCGGCGGACAAGGGTGGCACGGACAACTCTTTCTGGATCTCCTTGAAGGTTCCCGGCAAGGAGAAGTTCCTTGAAGAGGGTGCAGCAAGAAGGGCAGTGGTGCTCCTGGGGAAAACGAGTTCTCTGTTTTCGGTGAGGGAAAACAGGGGAACTCCTAGGACCATCAATGGAAGCAACGGCTCACAACGTTCGGTGGCAGCGGTGAAAGGGTTCAGATGGTGGGGTGCGGTGGTGCAGAGCAAGGAGACGACTAACCAAAGTACAAAGGGGTTGGTTTCATGAATAATGCTCACGAAGATGCAGCTCGGAATCGAGAGAGACGGCGAAAAACAAGTTTCCAGCAAGCATGAAGGTTTAACCGAGGGAACAATATATAGGTGCAAGGGAAAGCACAAAGAAACCCTAGAGAGAGAGAGATCGGAGCATGCTAGAAACGGAAAGATTCCGTGATTCTCGGTGGAGGGAAAAGGAAAACGCGCAAAGGGTAGGGGGGCTGAACTTGGGTACAACAGCACTGGGCTAAAATAATATATATATGTGTGTGTGTGTGTGTATGTAAAGTTTTTCTTAAATTAAGTTGCTAATCTAAATTATGTTTACGGTATGATATGCCATTTATTGAATCTTCAACTCATTTTTATTTGTTTCTATCTCTTCTATGTTTAATTGTCACATATGGAGATGGTGATGATGCAGAGCTAGAGGGCCAAGAGTAAATCTAGTGTAGAGACTTGGAAAATAAAAGTGTTTCTTTTTTTATCTTTCACGAGGATTAATTTTATTTATGTTATAAAAAGTCACACATAAGACTAGTTTATGTTTTTATATTACATTTTCAGTTTCATGTTTTCAAGACAGTTACGTTCAATTTAGTTTAATGCTTTTCTAGAAATGAGGTATTTTAGAGTTTTGAGTCTCTTTACCGAGTATCATCATAACTACGAATATTAGTAATATCTCTCCTATAGGAAGGGGGTGTTACAAACATCTTGCATATAATTGGTTATTTGCACTCGTTTTGTTTAATTTAAAACTAGCAGGCGATAAGAAATGGAAAAAGAAATATATTTGGTTTGACCAAATACTCATACAACAGTCATAAAATACAAATGAAAATAAATCCGGTCCTACATAGCAGACATCTCTGTGGATAGAACATGAATAAAAATCTAGACCCGTCATTACGGTTATGATATTCAGATAAAATTATCAAGACAATACCAGAAAGTACCAACACCTTACAACCAATTATGAATGAAACTATGTATGCATATGCTTTTTGAAGCGTAACACCTGGAGGCTAGAGCATAGGAAACAGGCAGCATTTTAACCACGGCTTCCTGTTTCCCCATTTTTTCAGGTAGTCCTATTAAGCGAACAGCCTACAACTATAAATTCAAAGCAAGGGTACAAACAACATTAACGGCAAATGTTTTACTAAACAAATTAGGGCTACTTTACACTGGAAGAGCCTCTCCTAAGGATTCCGGAGCACCGCTACTACCATTGAGCACCGTCACATTTCCATCAGAGTCGACATCTACGATAACTGAATCACCCTCTTTGATCTCCCTTGCAAGCATCTTCTCTGCCATGCTGTCCTCCAGAAGTCGCATTATGGCTCTTCTCAGAGGCCTGGCCCCATAGCTTGGATTATACCCTTCCTCAACCACTCTATCTCTGAACCTTTCTGTCACTTGAAGCTCTATCTCTTTGGTCTTCAGCCTATCAAAGACCTCTTTCAGCATAATATCGGCTATATCCTTCACCTCAAGCTTTGTGAGCTGCCTAAAGACGATCATCTCATCCAATCTGTTCAAAAATTCAGGCCTAAAATATTGCTTCAGCTCCTCAGTCACCAAGCTCTTAATTCGATTATAACTGCTATCTTTCTCATCATAATCAAGATCAAATCCTATTCGGCGGCCTCCTTTCTCAATTACACTGCTTCCCACATTGGATGTCATTATCAGAAGAGTATTCTTGAAGTCCACCGTTCTGCCCTTGCTATCTGTCAACCTTCCATCCTCTAGAATTTGGAGCATCATGTTGAATACATCAGGATGGGCCTTCTCAATCTCATCAAAGAGTACCACGGTGTAAGGGCGGCGCCGAACAGCCTCGGTCAGCTGACCCCCTTCTGTATAACCAACATAACCAGGGGGTGAACCAATTAGCTTGGAAACCGTGTGTCTTTCCATAAATTCACTCATATCAAGCCTAATCATGGCTTCTTCAGAGCCAAAGTAGTAAGCAGCCAATGCTTTTGCAAGTTCGGACTTCCCTACACCAGTTGGACCCGAAAAGATGAAGCTGGCAATTGGACGGTTGGGATTCTTGAGCCCAACACGGGCTCGTCGAATAGCACGGCTTATGGCTTTGACTGCTTCATCCTGACCAATGACCCGCTTATGAAGTGTCTCTTCCATCTTGAGGAGGCGATCAGATTCGTCTGTGGACACTTTCTCAACAGGAATGCCAGTCCAGGAGGAGACAATATGTTGAATATCCACCTCAGTCACAATAGGACCTGTATCCCCAGCCTCACTCTCTGCCTTAGTCATTTCCTTACCTTTGTCCACAACAGTTGATATCTGTGCTTTAAGGTCCATTTCTCTATCGCGTAACTCTCCAGCCTGTTCAAGATTTTATGCATTGTCAGCCAAGGTAATCCAATGAAACATAGCAGGCTTTATGAATTAAATATCTCAAACATTCCTTAGTGTGACGATCACTTGCAAGAAAATACAATTCCACCATTCAGAAACTCTCAGACATTCACTATGCTCACAATCCTGATATAATTTTGTTTCTCAACAAATAACTATGGTTACATTTACAATATGGTCTACCACCTTCAGCACAACCAGTTGCAATATGTGCAGCCCTCTAAACACTCAACCACACCCAAAAATGCGACCATACTAAACCACATAGATCACTTTGTACCTTCTCAAAGTCTTGACTGCGAACAGCTTCATTCTTCTCCTTCGTAATCTGCCTGAGCTCTTTCTCAAGTTCTCTAGCTTCTTCTGGTAGCTGTAAGACCATATCAAGTTCCCGATTAAAACAAAGAATGAAAGGAAGACGAGATGGATAGTGCCAATACTGACATAAGGATAATACCTGTGCATGGCGAAGACGAACCCGAGAACCAGCTTCATCAACCAAGTCAATTGCCTTATCAGGCAGAAAACGGTCACTGAAATAAACAGAATAATACGTTAAAACTAATATCTAAAATGGAGAGAAAAGTAACCAGCACCAATGTTAATCTTAGACAGGTACAATCCAAACTTTTGAGAAATTGCTGTCCTGAATTATGTAGAACACTTCACATTTGAAAAAATAAAAAAACACGTCAGAACCAATAAATATTTGGCACGTGCATCATATTGTAAAAATTAAGAAAAACACAGTAATAATATATAAAAAAAAAATCATTAAAACAAAAAAAAAAAATCTGAAAAAAAAAAACAATTTAAATTTTTATTATAAGATATTGTTAGGACACACAGGAAGAACAAGTTTGAATATCTATGTTTTTCTTATGAGTTGTATTCTTGTTTAAAGAAAGTCATTTTCTGATACCTATGGAATTTTTTTTGACTTTTTTTTCTTAAAATTTTAAATTAATTAAATCCCCAAAATGATAAATGATATTCATTTTAAAATGATTAAATTATTTTATTATTTTATTTCTGTATTTTTAAAATATGCTGCACAGATGTCAAAATATCTATTGGTGTTGATCCAGTGCTTTTAACAGTTAACTAAGAGAATAGTGACAATAACTAATTTGATCAAAATTGAAAGTATAAGGAACATACCTATTAAAAAAAAAGTATAAGGAACATAGAATTTCAAATTAAAACTTAGGAACTAATCTGTCTAGAGGCAAACCACATGAACTATTTTAGTATTTAACGCTATAACATAGAATTGAGTTTGCTCAATACGTTGTGACTACACCACAGCAATAGTAAAGAAAGCATATTTTTATAATTGTTATAATTTCTGAGGAAAAGAGTAAAAAAAAAGTAGAACAAGGCAGGAGCAATTGCGACTCAAATGCCAGAAGTATAAAGTCCAGCAGAAAAGCTGTCTAGCAAGCACATTGGATTGAGAAATTCCAGAAATAAAATACTTTAATGCCAACCCAGATATGTACTGCAACTGTTGATATTGATGCTGGTTTAAATAGTTACTCTTCAATTTCTTTTGAAGACTCATCAGTGGTGTCCAAAATTAACTAATGAAAATCTTTACATCAAATACCACACCGTATATATGTATATATATTTCTCATAAGCTTTCCAGTGATAAGTATGAAAAAATGGAATCATTTAAAAAACCACAAACCTGATGTACTGGTACGACAGCTGTGCAGCAGAAACAAGAGCTTCATCTGTATAGCGGAGCTTGTGATGAATTTCATACCGCTCCCGAAGCCCCTTCAAAATCTGTATGGTTTCATCCACAGTTGGTTCGGGTACTTTTACTGGCTGGAATCGTCTTTCCAATGCTGGGTCCTTCTCAATGTGCTTTCTATATTCATCTAGTGTTGTGGCTCCAATACACTACACCAAAAGAGATGAAACTGACAATTGAGACTTTCCACTGCATATCCAAGATATATGCATTTATAAGCTAATCTGGACATACTAACGGACATTAAAGCAAGCACATTGTCCTAATCCAGTTTTTACCAAATCTTGTTAACAATCAAAGTTCGGGATACTTCAATTCCAACATTTGCAATCATTGATAATGGGCCAGAATGAAAAATCCTAACAAAAATAGAAACTCCCAACAAAGGCAAAGCAAACCTAGTTCAATCTGACTACAATTAAATCTCCAGTGATATTTGAAGCTTGTTGTGACTTCATTTGCACCTTTTGCATAATACAGAAACACAAAAATAGATAATCTAGATAGAAATTCCCATTTAGCAGTGACGATCAGTCCCTGGCCCCATCAAGAACGGTAGTATCGAAAAAAATTATATTCCTCTACAAAATACAAACTCTGACAGTTCAGAAATTAAGACCAGTTAAGAATCGCAAATCTCATAAAGGTCAAATCAACAAACAAAACTAATCATGTCAAACTCGAGGGTCAACACAAGGCAAAGGCTCTAGCACTACAACAACACAAATTCCTATAAGAATAACACCAAGAGAAATAGACAGTAGATAGGCACCACCTAATAGATAGGAGACAATCAATCTGAAGCTCAAGCCTACAACACATACTGCTTGCACCTCCCAGTGACCACCAATTTATAGTTGTAGTGGCAATAGATAATATGAAGGCACCAGAGAACTCTCCTCATATAAAAATTTAAAGAATAAAAAAAATGCATTCATTAAATTCTCTTTTAGGTAAAAGATCACCTGAAGTTCACCTCTAGCCAAAGCTGGTTTCAATATGTTTGCCGCATCAATTGCTCCTTCCGCTGCTCCCGCTCCAATTAAAGTGTGTACCTCATCTATAAAGAGTATTATCTCATCACTTTGTTTGATTTCCTCCATGAGCTTCTTTAATCTTTCCTCAAACTCCCCACGATATTTTGTGCCAGCAACAAGAAGACCCATATCCAAGGTTATCACCTATAGTCAAGAAAAGAGAGGACATATATAATTAAACTTTTAACAATATAGAACTAACAAAAAGCAAAGAAAGCTTCTTAAAATGTTCCACCCAATGTATCTAGGAATTTTGAAATGAATCTAGTGTCCATGTAAAGTAAGGTCTAAGCCCATCGATTTCATGAAATGTTGTATGAAAACACTACACACAATCTACAATTTACATAGTTTCCTCCATCATAAACTTATGCATCGGCCACTAGGTAAATCTATAAGCAGAGGAGCATACAAATTAGATGGCAGACAGTTTTCCAAATAGGATTCATCATGTACAGGATAACACCGATATTCTCAGTATGAACATGTTGCACTACTTTGCTAGTTGCACTAAACAATCACAAACCATTCAAGAACCTAACAGGGATACTTACCTTCTTCCCCTCTATCGTTTCAGGAACATCACCGGTGGCTATCCTTTGCGCAAGGCCCTCTGCGATTGCTGTTTTACCAACTCCAGGTTCTCCAATAAGACAGGGATTGTTTTTGGTACGGCGGCCCAAAATTTGGGTCACACGTTCTATTTGCTGCTGCCTTCCAACAACAGGATCCAATTTACCCTGTAGAACCAGGAAAAAGAGATTAGAAACAAGCCTCTAAATGAAATATATACATATATATAGAACTATACACAAAGGAGATGAAAGAGTCGGGTAAACTACCTCCTCTGCAAGCTTAGTCAGATTGGTGCCATACTCCTCCAGTGTTGGCATCTTATTGCCACTGCTTCCCCCACCAACACCAGCACCAACAGCTTCAGTGCTTTCACCAACCATTCGAATGACCTTCCCATTGCAATTAAAATTTTCTCATGGTTAATTTCTCTTCAAGAAATAAAATCAAGGAATTCTCGAAATAAAAAATGTGCTTGGTGAAGATGAACATGCAGTGCTTACCTGGGTGCGGATGTTGCTTGGGTCAGCACCTAGGTTTTCAAGAACACGAGCCGCTACACCCTCACCCTCACGAAGCAGCCCCAGAAGCAAGTGCTCGGATCCAATATAGTTATGGCCTAAGATCATGAAACTTGGGTTTTTCAGAAACATTATGATTATCTCCTTTGCGGATAAGTAGAAACCTTAAAATTATCCTTACAAAGCCAGTATTTCCTAATCACAGAATCACATTTCAAACCCTGAAACCCATTGGAAAACTGATTCGAGAAAATGGAAGTAGGTTTCAATCACATTCTAACTACAATCTAGCTATTAGTATCCAAAATTTGATAACAACCAATATTTTTGGTATAACTCATGTTAATGAGACAACAATTTGAACCAAACTTCCTACAGCTAACACGTGTCCAGTCCAGCAGGAACACGCGGTGCAAATGAACTTGAGCTATGGTTTTACCCGAAAAATCTTCCCACAAAAGTTTGCGTTTTTCAAATTGAATATCAACACTTGGCTCACCAAGATTCATGTTGACACATAAAACCAAATCAATTGCCAAAACTACTACATGTTAGAGCTCAATGGGGAAATCAAAGCGGGGGGCGAAAGATAAAGGACGATAAAAACTTGAAAGTCTTGAAAGTAACCGTTCAAAAAAAAATCCCATAGTTGGTCGTCACAAGGTCTAAAGTTGTCATAAAAAATATAGGAATTTCTTGATAAAAAAGAAACAAAGGAATTAAGCAAAAAATAAAAAGCTACCAAGTTGGCGTGCTTCCTCCAGCGAGAGTTCCAAAACACGCTTCGCACGAGGAGTGAATGGAATCTCCACAGCAACAAACCCACTACCCCTCCCAATTATCTTTTCCACTTCTACTCGTGCATCTTTAAGATTGATTCCCATAGATTTAAGAACCTTTGCAGCAATTCCCGTTCCTTCACCAATGAGACCCAACAAGATCTGCTCTGTGCCCACAAAATTATGACCAAGCCGTCTAGCCTCCTCTTGAGCAAGCATAATTACTTTAATTGCTTTTTCAGTAAAGCGTTCAAACATTGCTCTAGCTACACATCTGCTACCCTTTCCACGCCTAGAATTGATTAAAACTTTAACCTCAGCGTTAAAATCTAGCCTTGGTCTCACCATAATATCTAGAGCATTATGACTTCGCAATCCTGAGAAGCTTCTCAATCTCAATCCCGGAGCTTGTAAACTAGACATCATTCTGACACTCCTCTTTTCTTTTCCATTTCTAGATCCTTTAGATAGGCTAGATCTCTGGCTAGCAACTAAACCAGAAATATTAGCTGACTGAACCAAAACCCTTGCCATGATGCGAACCAACTACCCTGCATATCAGTTAACACGTCAGTCTAACCCACGCAATGGACAAAATAATAAAATTTCAAAATGGCAAGCATCAAAGGAAACCTTCAAGAAGAAATATAGAGCATCCTCCCAGCATACACCAGAGTTCTCAAAATTATGAACAGTCAGTTTATTCACAAAACAAGATGGGAATAAAAATACACTTCATAGTTCCGAATTACCAATCAAGGTGCTTTTGACAAACTGATGTGTCTGTAAACACAAGCATTTAAAACACATACGGCACAAACTATCTAAATCATGATTTTCAATATAGCAATTCTTGAGAAATGAACATGGAAAATACCATGGATGACGTTACACTGTAAGTAGCAGAATTTGTAGTGCTGACAAGTAAAAAAGAAAGAAAGAAAGAACAACACTGTAAAGAAAAATATAGATGAACATATTAATTGTTTTTTTATGGGTATAGATGAAGATATTAATTAAGGATCAACAAATAATATACGACTCTAACGGCTTCACAGACAAGTCAATCTCCAGCCGATTGAACCCAGTGAGATAATTGGGTGACAATAACCACATATGGACTTGCATATTATGCGAGGTAGTTGGAATTCCATTTCCAGATCATCAAAAAAAATGGAAATCAAATTTTTTATTCATGAGATTCATTCATTCGTCGGATCATGTCTCAGAAACTAACAATCAGCTCCCGATAACGATACTTGAGAAGACGCAAAAATAGATTCCACGCAATGAATAGTTGATTTACAATCATATTTTTGTTCACGAAGACACTCTAAACATATATAATTATACATAGGTACTTTGGAAACTCCAAACCACGTTATAAATA
The DNA here is from genome assembly GCA_036559045.1 of Platycarya longipes. NCBI lineage: Eukaryota > Viridiplantae > Streptophyta > Magnoliopsida > Fagales > Juglandaceae > Platycarya > Platycarya longipes. Next base: position 27,718,644 of record CM071800.1, on the reverse strand, counting down.
CAAGTAAATCAAAACCCAACAAAAGAAGCAACCACCAAAACTAAGACAACCAACAAAAGAAGGAAGAAAACAAAGCTCAAATAATAACCGATAAAACAATAATTACACAGCAAACAAAATATGGATAAGCATAACCATGACACAGAGAGAGAGAGAGAGAGAGAGAGAGAGAGTTCGCATCAATCCACGAGTTATTACATATCAATCAAATGAGCCGAGATTCAGAAATTGAAGACCCGATGAATTAACCCCGAAAACCCTAATAGCTAATGAAACAAGTACCAGATTGATAAGCGCTCACACCTAAACCCTCAAAGTGAAAACGCGGTTATAGAAATGGAAGTTTAAGAGGAACAGAGAGAGAGAAATAGAGAGCCACCTTGAAGGTTTTTGTTTAGGCAGAGATGAAATGGTCGGCCAAAGTGAGAGACGAAAGATAGAAAGACGGATGGATGGATGGTCAGAAGGATGATGGAGGAGTAATTTATAAATGAGGCTACACCATTTATCATGCACCCCTCTCTCACCCAATCATTAAATGAACAACACCAATCTCACGGCTTCTCCCTTTAGCTGAAAGGTTCTGAATCGTACGATCCGAATACAATTTGCGGTCAAACATACTGCATAAAGTAGTGGGGCTGCAAGCCATATCTGTAAGTCAATGCGAAACGTGTTCCAATCCTGTCCCTTTATATTCTTTGTGCTGACTATTTTACCCTTACCTTGTACGTCTCTATTGGCTCCCCATGCAGTTGCACTGAGAGGCAGCTGGCAAAAAGGCTCTCTATAAGTGGCTGTAGCCTGTAGGATATCCAACTTCTTTCAATCATAACTTAGAATGCCTAAATTTCGCATATTTTCTTATTTTTATTTTTAACTAATTCCAAAAGAGTTTTGATATATATATATATATATATATAAATTGCATGTGTGTTTCAGTTTTAAAAGAGATTTTGCAAATTTGCATATCTTAAATCTGTAAAAATTACGTTGTAGAGAATGCTTTTATTGTATATACACATGAGGTGCAGTTCTAAATAATTTTTCTTAGTAATATATTCTCTAATTTCCGCCTTTTTTTCTCTAATTTTGCGATTTTCGATTTTCTCCTTTTTGTCGTAATCCTGACTCTGACCACCTCATCCCCTCTTTTTCGATAGTCTTATGCATAGTTTAGTCTATTTCTTTCTTTTTTTCGTTTATTTTTTGGCTTCTTTGAGTATTTTCTATAAGTGCCGATGACTTTCTATTTGCTGTTTTTCGACCACCTCTGACCACCACACGCAACACCACCAACCCCTCCAAGTTCCGATCGGACCAATCGCGAAAAGGGATCGCAAGAATGTTTGGCGTGTAGGCCACACACGCAACTCACATCGTGCATGTTGCCCACGCGAAACCACCGCTTGGTAGGATTTTTGAAGCCACACGCGACTTCTTTAGTTTCAAAGGCTACCGATCTTCATGACCTACTTGGGCTCCATCGTTCCAGGCAGCACATGAGCCACACGGGCAACCACTGCCGCCACGAGTTCACTTCTAGAGTATCGAACCTGATTGCTTGTTATCCTATTTCCCGCTTTCAATAACCAAGATCAAGTGAAAGCGGGTATGAGAGTACCCAGCGACTGCTTAGACTAACACGGTGCAGCACACACCTCACTGCTGCGGCTTTCCACTGCAGCCTAAAATCATTTTTAAAAGATCCCTTCTTTGTTTGGGAAATTGGGCCAAAGCCATTTATTTGGCTTCGAGTCCCTTTTGTTAGAAGTCATTTTTTGACTTCTGCTTTAATGGTGCATTGTGTGTTAACTTTTTGAGAGGCATCACGCTCGAACTTATATCTTATAACTCTTTAATTTTATCTAATAAAATTAATTTGCTTAAAATATATATATATATATATATATATATATATATTCTCCAATAATGAGAGAGAGAAGGCAAATGATTATCAACGAAATGACAAGACTTACCGAACTACCTTTGCGGTAACTCGGAGAGAAGGCCGCTCAAGCATAGTCTAGGATGTAAATGTAAAGGAGAAAGGGTGTTGCTAGTGACGCCGACAAATGGAATTCGATTGGGTCCCGATTTTAATATTATTTTTTTAGTTGTTTTTTACAGGATTTTTGTTTAAGTATTTTTAAATAATGTTGTGATTTTTAAATATTTTAAAAAAATATTTAAATATGTTAAAAAAATCATGTAAAATAAATATATTTATTTACATGATTTTTTAAATATAAAATAAATATATTTATTTTACATGAATTTTTTAAAATATTAAAAAAAATTTAAAAATATAAAGAAAACACAACATTATTTAAAAATACTTAAACAAAAATCATATAAAAAAAAAATGAGGACCCAATCGGAATTCCAATCGGAATAAGTAACATTTTTCAAAGGAGAAAAGGTGTAGACTTGTTGCTCGTAAGGCCTCATAAGTTTTGGGAAAAAAAAATCAAAGGATAAGGATTGTCTGAAATAAAAAATCAAGAGATGAATGGGTCGGCCACCTTTATCTTTTTTGGCCTTCTTGTCAACTTCACCACCACATCATTTCCTTAATTTCTTTTTTATTTTTTTTATTTTTTATTTTTTAGTGTGAGGTATTTTCTTTCCCCTTCTGGGTTCATGCATGGGCTCGAGACCTTAATGGACCTGCGAAAGGGTGAAATGATCAGGAAATCAAAGGATTCTTACTCACATAACTTTAAGATCACGTTAATTTTTAGAGATGAAATAAAAAAAAAATAAGATAAAAGTTAAAAAAAATAAAATATTATTATAAAATATTTTAGAATATTAGTTTTATTTTAGAATTTTAAAAAAATATTTTGAAATTTTAAAAAGTTGAATTTTTTATTATATTTTATATGAAAATTTGAAAAAATATAATAACAAATTTAAAATAAATTTTGAATTTTTAGTTTTATCCCTGTAAGCAAACCAAGTCTAAAAAGACGTGGCACGAATTGAGACGACAACCATATTTTGCGTTGTTTGATACTTTGGCAAGCATCCATGGCATGAAATTTTTGAAGGATTAGCTTTGCGTGTACTAGTTTATTTAATACATATTTATTAATTAATGGTACAATATGTTGTTGAGTGTGACAATTCAAGTCAAGTTATATCTGAAGAATCAATTCATCATTGCTATTTTGAGGAAAAGAAATAGGTATATTTTAAGTCCAATGAATAAAGCAATTTATGTTAAGGTATAACTACTGGACAAGTAAACAACATTCCTTGGATAGTCAATGCGTCCATGATATCAAGAGGTCCAAAACTTAGGCCCAATTAAAAATCCATAGGCGCAATCCAATCCAACCCAAGTCAAGTTTAGACCGAACTAACGAAAAAGCCAATGCAGAACCAACCGAACCGAATATAGACAAGTTTGGGCGGACCGAGCCAGACTCAGGCCAATTTTCAGGTTTCTTTGTATCTCCATCTATAATAAAAAAAACCAGTTTACCTTTCTACAGATCTCATCATGGACCGAAAAATCCTTACTACATATATGGATCCGACCAAAAGTGGCCCTTAAACAGTTTTGATTTTTAAAGTTGGGCTAAAGTGCTTTTTGTTATATATTGGAAAGAACTAAAATTCTCACACAACAAATTAAACTAGAGCGAAACGCTCAATTTGTCCAAATCAAATTATCCAGCTAAAAATCTTTAGAACTATCGACAATAAAAAATCTTCACAACCATAAAGCAACGGATCATGGAAGAGACACAAATCCTCGGTGGTGTCGTCAGTATAAGAAAACCAGACCAACGGCAACACCGTAGCTCTTAGTTGACTTACTTGGCTCTTCAATCAACGATCTATGGACTTCCAAAATCTCTTTCGTGTAGCTCGTGAAGGAAACTTGAGGACGTGTAGACCAACTGCGATGACAACACCATGGGTCTCAACTGCAAAAGGCATTGTATGTGTGTATATGGAGAGAGAGAGAGAGAGGAGAGAGAGAGAGAGAGAGAGAGAGAGAGAGAGAGAGTCAATAATAACAAAATAATGAGAGATCTAGAAGAAAAGATCATGCAAAATAAAATGACAACGGCGCCAATAGACAAGATTTAATTACAAGACCAATTAAGTGTATAGAAGTATAAAAGTAGGGGTAATTTTGAAAATGCATTTTTCCACCCCGTGCTTGCTTGTTGCTATTCATGGTGCTTGTCTCGGATGCGAGCACTTTTGTTCTAATGAGGACCTTACCTATTCAAAGGAAGGAACTCCTCATAAATAGGCAACCCCAACCGTGAGAAGATTAGAAGAGTGATACTTAAGCATAAAGCAAGCGAAGTGCCAGTCAGGCAAACAAGGAACAAGCAAGTCATAATATCGAGCAAGTAATAAGAGCGTGAGTAAAGGCATGGGATGAGGAGTGCAAGTAAGGGACGCAAGCATCACCTTGGGCGAGCAGTGAACAAGGCAAACAAAAGGATGGGCGTTCCACACCAGGCAATTAAAGGGCATGCATACCATACATATTGCGAGCATACACAAAAGAAAGCAAAGATGTCCAGGCGAACAACAACTAAGCAATGACGCGGGCGTGCAATGTGTAGCGTGGAAATGGATTGGGGCAAATAAAGTGCAACTCATCACAAGAGCTATGGTGGCCAATGTAACAGCCTTCTATTAATTCAAGGAATGAATTTCTTTAAGTTTTAGAAACCTCATGAAAACTTGAAATTTTTCACGAATTAACTCAATCTCATATGTTTTAATCTGTTAGCATAATCAATGTAGCCACTCACTAGTGTGCTATAAGTGCGATTTTAAATGTTGAGATACTTAAAAAGTGTCAGAATGGGATCTAGTCTATGCCAATAGTTTCGTAGGAATTTATGGTGTAATAAAACCATTTCCAGTTTTCGAATGAAATATCTGTTCAAAAACGCGTTTTGTTTATTTCAAAGATTTTGAAGTCAAATTTTAATAAACAATTTATACACTAAGGTTAGTATGTATATTTAAGATTTTGTAGTCCAAATATATTTTCGCTTTTTTGGAGTGAATAGTAATCTTAATAATAGTATCAAATGGTTTTTAAAATCACAGTGTGGACAGTCTAAAGGGAAAAGCTCATAATAGGTCAGGTGAAAAATGTATTTTAACACTGGCAAATAAAAAGCTACCAAGGAGGATATGCAATCAGTTACAATTTACACCCACACGCAACATATTATTTCAGTTTATTTTCTCATTCTTCCACCTCTTCTCTCTGTCCCTCCCCTACCTCCCGTTGCCTCCAAGTCTCCCCTCTCTCTCAATTTTTTATTTATTTTTTACTTCCTTACTGTTAGAAATCAACACACACACGTAAATGAAGTAATGGTTAATGAATATTTAACTCATTGTTTTTTTATGTATGCCCACCCAGGAATGAAATGAGGACGAAGCGTTAAGATGGACACAACCCAAGAAAAATATGATAGAAGCCTAAGCATTCTATATAACGTATAAAATCATATTTTGTAAAAGGGCTTGTATTTTAATAAATGAATTCTACTGCAAAATGCTCTCTTAAATTTATACGTGCAAGTCTTAAATTTTAACTACAGAATCTTTTATATCCTAGGAAGGGAAAGAAAAAGTTATAAAAAGTTAAGCAATTATCATCTCGTTTTTTAAAATTATTTTCTAGTGTCCCACCACAAGGGTGGGCAATACAACTTCACATCTCCAACTCATTGTCCCTCTTAGTACCCAGTGTCCTACACTTTTCACCCAATGTGACTAAATCATATCAAGTGTCCACTAAGATTCCTCAAGACTTATTTGGACAATTCACATATTGTGATACCCCGATTCTTTTTACTTTACATTGTTGTTTTTTTTTGTTGATAAAAATTGTTTTTTTTATTATTATTAGTTACATTTTGGAGATATCTAGAGAAGTCTATTTATATATATATATAGATATGTTTATTTAAACATATATAGTTTTTATTTATTTAGTTATTTGTGTTAAATAAAGGTGTAGGAGAATAATATATATTGATATTATTTTTGGGTGTGAAGCATAAGGATGGAAATGTATGAAAAGAATAGAAGTAAAATAATATATAATTGTTATGAATTATTGGCAGCTCCCGCCTCCCTTAATTATTTTATGAATGAACCCACCACTATTATTTTAAGTCATGCACAGTAACTTACATAGTAGTTTCAACGCTTATAAACATGAGTTTCATTCGTTCTAAAATTTATAAGAAAATATATAAAACAAAGAAAGTTTCAGTTTTTGAGAGTTTTTAAGAGTTCCTTTTATATTTCTCTTTTACAATAGTAGTATTTTCATTTTTTAGTTTTATAACACGTTATCAACACGAGATTCTACCGATACTGAAGCTAGTGGTCTTCTACTTCAAGTAAGTTTTTCAATATATTATTTGCAGTCCTCGAGATAAATATTAAAAGTAATATTGCTAAATATTACTTGATAAAATTCTACTTTTATTCTCATGATTATGTGAATATAATTATTAAATCCACAGATTTATTTTTGTAATTTATATATATATAGTCAAATGTTGAGATTTATTACTATTGACATTTTTAGAAAAAGTTATTTATCTGAGATCCTTGATGAGATCCATTTGGATATGATGATGAACTTAGGAGATACAATCATAGAAGAAAATTATGTGTCCCTGAAGGGACTGTGTTGTGTATCTCATGGTAAAAAATCATCTTACTATGTGAAATGAATTAAGAGAGAGATATGAGCACCAGAAGATGTAATCCTCCCAAAAGTTTATTATGACTTATTGCACCTAAAGTTGAAATATTTTAATAGTGGTATTGAATATTCGGCACTCTTTAAAATCAGCTTAATATTAAAACTATGTAGTGAGAAGGTCATTGATAATGATATTTAAAAGAAGACATATATTATTTTTCATACCTCGAATGTGCTCATGCAGTAGCGATATCGAGAGCAAAAGTTCAACTAATATTCTGAACTTTTATTCTGTCTTCTAGTGATTGAGTTAAATAATGAGTTTTTGTTAATAAATTACCAGTTACGTCTTATTAATGATATTGAATTTACATCATTCCCCGAAGTGAACGGTGCATCCTTTCAAAGGAATCAAGGACGTAGACGTAGTAGAAAAAGTATAGAAGTGTTGGTCCCAAAAGTGACAACACTAAAGATGATAAAAATATACCGTATTACCGGAAGTGATCCAACTCGGAGAAGGGTAAAGGCCCTCAGAATAATTCTTCATAGAAAGATGAAGATGTTTATTATAGATGTGGTATGATTGAATAGTGGTCACATACCTATTGTATGGCCAAACACTTGATTTACTTATACTAAACTTTTATACATTATAGTAAAGTTTTATCATGTTTTGAAATAACAAAAAGTCTGTGCTTAAAGTACGACAATAAATTACTTAGGATAATAAAATTCTGTCTAAATTTGATCCTCTTATAAATGAATGTGAACCAGAAGTTCAGAAGATTACCTATTTGCAAAGTGTTGCAAATTAGTTACAGGATGTATTTATTGACACTAAATGTGTTGTAAAATTATATATTACTGCTGTTAATACTTAAATAAGAATTGAAGTCCCTAAAGGACGAGTAGTTAAAAAAGCAATAGATGAGTCTAAGATACGCCTGAAGCGTTGAAGACCTATTGGTGTAAAAGAGGAAAAAAAAATCGGTGCTCCTGAAGAGACCGTACTTTCTATATAAAATATAATCTTCCTGAAGAGGAAACCTCCTGAAGAGGTAACTCCTGAAGAGTATACCTCCTGAAAAATATAACTCCTAAAAAGAAAACTCCTGAAGAGTACAAACCTCTTGAAGAGGAACCTCCTGTAGAGGTATTTCATGAAATATTTTCTCCTAAAGATAAACAATGAGATCTCAATACATTTCATGAGTACTGGAAAATTTATGGATAGAAATAAAACTGTTGTCGACAACATATATGATAACACTTGACATTATCAGAAGTAATGAAGAAAGTGAGTCAAAAATTGTCGAAGAATGTCAATGTAGAAATGATTGGCCAAAATGAAAAGCAGCTATTGAACCTAAATTAAAATCGCTAGCAAAGCGGGAGGTATTTGGACCTGTTGTCCAAACAGTAAAGGGTGTAATGTCTATAAGATATAAATGAGTATTTATATGAAAGCGTAATGAGAAATGAAATTGTGCGGTACAATTTATTGTACAAGATTTCCTGCAGAAACCCGAGAGTAGTTATGAGGAAACATATTTCCTTGTTATGAATGCAATCACATTCATATTTTTAATCGATTTGGTTATTACAAAAGGATTAGATATAGTTGATGAATGTGTTCACTGCACATTTATAAGGATCATTAGATCATTACATAAATAAAGATATACAATACTTGAAGCATCTGATCCAAGTACATTTAGGAGTATGTACTTTATAAAGTTTCAAAGATCTTTATATGCGTTAAACCAATCTAGACGCATGTGGTATAATTAAATCAATGAGTATCTATTGAAAGAAGGATTTGAGAATAATCCTAGATGCCCATGTGTTTTATCAGAACCCGGATTTGCCATTATTGCAGTTTACGTTGATGATTTACCTTATTAGAACTCCTGAAGAGATCATAAGGGCTGCTATAAATTCAAAGAACGCATTTGAAAAGTAAAGATCTTATTATTCAATTGATAGATGAGTTACAAGAATTTGAGACTTTTAGTCTCATCTCTCAAATGCATTTGCTCTTGATAAAGCAACATGTCATCCTTATCTAAAGGATTAGACAGTCGAAATGAAAAGGCAAGTAAGGATTTTAAATCCTTATTCTCTTACTTTAAGTCTGCAATTTTTCTGTCAGACTCTTGAACAAATCGTTGAAGTACGGAAATCTTCTCGTTAAGCTCCTTAATCTCACGATTTTTGGATTGTAATCGGTTGGAAAATCCGACAATAGAGGATGAGTATCGGGTGTCGAGAGTCACCAGCTCATAAACGGTTTCACGATCTGACTTATTAGCCAGATCATTTGCTTGCTGCAACATGGCACCTACGGAAGATGCAGGAACAACTTGTAATTGAGGTGAATGATACCTCATATGTTGATCGTGAGAAATATTGAAAGGAAATTGATGAGCCATTGAAAATTTGTAGAATAAAAAATCAAATACAGATGAATTATAGATATGAGAATAAGATTTAATGCGTACTAAATGAAGCTAAAGATGATTCTTATAGAAATAAAAATAAGAATAAAACAAATCATCATCTCTTCAAATCTCACTTAGTCAAGATTACAAGATATGCTGGATGCATAATTTCAAAAGCTAACGAGATTAATTGTAGCTATCCTGGTTTTCTTGTAAACGCTGAACCTCTGCCGTTAGCTACTGTTGTTGACTTTGTCTTTGAGCTCTCTCTCGTTCCAGCTCTTTTATTCGTCTTTTTAGGTCATGAGAATACCAGTCTACAAATTTCTTCAGTTCCTTATTTTTTTGTCTTATTTCTTTATTTTTTTTATCTTTAGTTGCAAGCATTTGATGCGACTCAGATATTTGATTTTTAAGATGATCAATCTTACTCGTTCTCACCACTAGCCTCTGAGACATGGTTGTAAGAGAAGCAGCATATTGAGCACTGATGGTTCTTGATACTGCAACAATTTTAGGATTAGTTTTACTAGAAAGATATATTTATGCTCCTATCATGGTCTTTACAGCCTCAGGAGAAAATATAAGTGGTTGAGGTATAAAAGGTTCATGGTTCAAATCTGGAACATTAGAATTTCTATCAGACATAATATCGTTCTAGATGAACAACAACTGAATCTATGAAAAATGTGAGATCTTTTTGTTGGAGTAAATTAATGATAAAATTGGTTGTATTTAAATAACAACTCGAAGTCTTCAAATCTCTTCAAGATCTCGTTTGTCAACAATGTTAAGTGGATTTTATTTTCCGCCGAACTGATAATATTAGACCCCAAACTTTTATAACTTTTATCATACATGGATGGTTTCCAATGCTATTTTCACCATATATAAACAAGTTCTCCCTAATAACGCCGAATGAGGGAGAGAAAATTTTAGATGAAAATATTATCATGTTCTCTCTAATGCATTATTTAGATGGAAATCATGTTTGAATTATTAACCTGTTATATATGCTAAAATCATGTTTGTTTATTATTTGAAAAACTGACACATATTCTTAGGGGGAGTTTAAGTATTACTGCAGGTCTCAGATTTCTACCAAGTCTGTTAAGCGCCTTATATGTGGAGTTCTTTCTACCTTGTCCGACGTATTTTAAACCCATAAGGCCCTGAAGTGCCAAAGCGAACAATATCGGATAAGGATATGGAACTGCCTGTATATGCCACATCTTCAAATCACTCAGAGATTATTACAATTCATAAAACAAGTCGAAAGTGTATTTAGCTGAGATCAGTGATTCAATATATCCAAGAAAAATGTGGTCTTTCATGATCAATGATAACCCAATAATTTTATATGAAGATAATACTGTTTATATCAAAAAAGGATATATCAAATATGTAATAGCCCAAATTTTCTAAGGTAAATTATTTTATGGATATTATTTTAAGGAGATTTATATGATGCATTTATTTGTTAGGAAATTAGAGTGGGAGATTTAAGTGAGAAATGTGAGATAACACTTAGTATTGAGAATTATGCACTTTCGGATTAATCTGTCGAGTTTTAGGGAAATGATCATAAGTCAGCCATATGACGTCCAAATGAAGTGATTCTAATTGGTATAGAACCTTAAGAGATAGATCTACAACGTTTATGTTTGAAGTTTCCTGAGATTCGGAAGGAATTAATAGCTTATTTGGGAATCAAGTAGGCAGCTTGGGAATGGGCTTAAATGGAACCCGAGTTGGATAATTGAACTAGATTGGGGCATGTAACTAATTAGGCAACTGGTTTTAAGATTTTATGGGATTAGGACATGTGTATGGATAGTTAGGAATGGATGGAAAGTTGATTTGGAAGTCAATTGAATAGTTAGTATGATGGGAACTCAAGGGGAGCCAAAATCTGGTTGATAGGTGACTAAGTGGATCAAATTTGGCTCTACCTTAACTAAACTAAGTAATGGCCTTCTAGAACTTGTTAAGGAGAGACCTAAGGGAGTTGGGAAGGAACCAAATGGGTAGGAAAAGCTGGAGAGGGGCGTGTGACACAAGGAGAGAGCTGGAGATGGGAGATGCATGCATGGTTAGGTGAAATGCCACCTCACCTCTTATCCCTTTAGCTTGCTTCTCAGCCATGGATCAAAATGGGCAGCCAAACCACCTCAAATGTGAGCCCTTGGATGACTAATCCAGCTGCAAAGCCTAGGATTTGGGAGGCCTAATCCTCATCATTAGATTTGCTTAGATGGACACCTCATCACATGCAAATCTGGCAACTAGGGCACCTTAGGTGCAATTCCTTTTCTCTCCCTCATGTTGGTCGACCATCACCCTATAAATAGAGCCTTGAGAGGTTTCTAAGCTCCTTTAGAAGGAGAGAACACTTACCCTTTTGAAGCCCTACCAGAAAACCCTCCCCAAACCCTCAAAGTGATCACTTGTGAGCTAAGTGAGTGTGTGTGGGAGAAAAGTTGCAAGAAGTTGGTTGGATCAATTCTCTTGAGCTTGGAAGAAATTGTAAGTCCATATTCTAGCTTAACTTAAGCATGGAAATGGTTTATTGAGATGATTGAACTATGGTTACTAGTAGTGAACTCCTAAGAACATGATTAAGTGACAAAGTGACACATGAGTAGGATTGGTTTTATTTTGTCTTGTAAATATGTTCATGAAAATTGTAAGAACTTAGATTTAAGTTTTTAAGAACCTAAGTGGAGTGTATTAAAAAGATTGGCATGTTTTGAGTAGAAAAACTCTTAGAGCCGTGAGTTCGCTCGACCCTCGCTCAACATGTGAGTCGAGCGAAGGCAAAATTTGAACCCTCGCTCGACTGTCGCTCGATACCCCACTCGAGCGAGTCCCAACCCGAGACTTCGCTCGATACTCGCTCGACAAGCCGCTCGAGCGAGATGCCCTGTTTTGCTTAGACTTAGGGTTTCCTTAGAATAGAGTTGGGGGTTTCAAATGGGAAGGGTTATAAGTGAAGTAACTCATGTGAATAAGAGAGGAATAAAAAGAAAGAAAATATTATTGATAAGAATAAGTTAGTCACGTCATGACGGGGACGGCGATACGTAACGCCCGTATGACTGACGTGCCGACAGGGACGGCGATACGTAACGCCTGTCGCGATATAAGAATATGTGATCTTCACGGGGACGGCGAGACGTAACGCCTGCAGTACTATGTGTATATATTTCGTGTCATAACGGGGACGGCGATACGTAACGCCCGGATGATTGACACCAGACTCATCATAACGGGGACGGCGAGACGTAACGCCCGGATGATTGATGAGTGTATGTGATGGGGACGGCGATACGTAACGCCCATCAGTAATATGAAAGAATAAGAATCTTAAGGGAAAACGGGGTAATTTAATATAAGATCATGAGTGAGTTAAGAAAAGTGTCAGTTAGACAGTGGTCTTGTAAGGGGTATTAGAGTAATTTCCCTTGTCATTGGCGGTAATAACTTTATGGTTGTTTTCCCTATTTCCTTTAAGCTGTTTATGTACTTACTGAGATTTCATTCGAAATCTCACTCTTTTGTGGCTCCATATATTTTGTGCATATCAATTTTATACAGGATTCGATGACCAGCAGGGGGACAGCCTCGATGAGGCAGGAGACTTCGGGGAGTCCTGAGGGACTTTCCGATTATAGTCCTTACATGGACATTTCTTTTGTTTCCTTCGGACCTCCTATCAGACCTACCGGAGCTTGGAGTCTTGACGCATCCTCTTTTGCTGAAGAGAGACGACGTACCGGATGCTGTATAACCTTAGGAGTAGATGGCTCATTGTCCATGTGTGGGGTTTGTGTGACTCCACAGGGACAACAGCTCCAGCGAGACTTTAGTATTAGTATGGATAGGTTTCGCTATGGGAGAGAACCCTGAGGTTAAGAGGGAGAAAAAGTGAGGTGAAGGAAAGTTCTTTTGGGATGAATGTAAAATATTTTGCTACAGTTTGGGTTGTGTATATGTATAAAGTACAATGTTAAGTTTTAATGAATGTTGTATATGTATTTCCGTGTGATCTTTAGAAAGTCTTATATCTATAACCTGATCCGCTGCGAATTAAGTGATTTATGCTTTTAGTTTTGTTAAGTACGAGGGTGAGTAGCCAAGTGTTGCTTATCCAGACACCTTAATTTACGTTAAATCCCAGACGTAAGTTGGGGGCGTCACAAAATATACGATCAAGTGATAATCTAGCAGATTTATTCATGAAAGCATTACCAACTGCAACATTCAAGAAGATTGTGCAAAACACTGAAATACGAAGACTCAAAGATCTATCGACATGCACTTTTCAGGGGGAGTAAATGTCCTGAAGACTTGTTTGATTGTACTCTTTTTCCTTCGCTAAGATCTTGTCCCAATAGGTTTTCCTTTGCAAGGTTTTAATGAAGTAATCTTAAAGTACTTGGCAGTATATAAGAATACTGTATTTTTTTCCTTCGCCATTGGTTTTTCTTCGCATTGGGTTTTTCCTTGGCAAGGTTTTAACGAGACAAATTTTTTATGGGTGGTCATTCAAGGGGGAGTGTTATGAATTATTGGGGGCGGCCCCCACCCCCCTTAATTATTTTGTGAATGACTCCACCACCACTATTTTAAGTCTTGCACAGTAACTTGCATAGTAATTTTAACGCCTATGAATATGAGTTTCATTCGTTCTGAAATTCATAAGAAAATATATACAACGAAGAAAGTTTCAGTTTTTGAGAGTTTTTAAGAGTTCATTTTATATTTCTTTCTTGCAATAGTAGTAGTTTCACTTTTTAGTTTTATAACAATAATATATATATATATATATATGTATATATATAGAGTCGGTGGAAAGAACTAGAAATTGTTGGGAGTTGACTAAATCTTTCTTTGTAAATTAATTGGATGCATTGGACATCAAAATGATAATGGCATTTTTTGAAATATCAAGACATGAGGTGAGGTGATAGGTAGGATGGTTAGGGAATTATCTAAGCATGCAAATTGGTTTGGGATGGTGGTGAATTGGCCGAGTGGCTTTTTGTCTTACTTTGAGGTCTCCATCAAATAGGTTGGATAAGGATTTAGTACAACTTTACAACTAAGTCTACTTTAAGCAATGATTTAACCTAGTACCTAGATGGACACTTGGATGGTTAGGAATAAAATAGAAAAAAAGATAATATAATAAGCCCCTAAGCACAAGCATGCACATCGACCACCAGGGCAAAGGAAAACATGTGCTATATATATATATATATATATATATATATATATATATATATATATATATATCTCGGCCAAATGGGAGTTTTCTTTGCTTGACCCTTTTTCTTCCTTCTCTCATCCCTTAAACATATTTTCCTAGTATTTTGGTGAGGGTTACTTCAAGTGACTGGAGAATATTTTCCTTTAACAGGAGTTCCTTCGCTTAGTTCTTGAAAAATAGTAAGTACTCATTCCTAACTAAAGTTTGGACTTCTTTATGTATATATGATTCAAGTATGATTTTGATTATTTGTTTGGTGTATGAAGTAGTTAGTTTATGCTTTCTATAATTTGTCTATGTCAAATCTTAAGTTTTAATTCAAGATATTCTAGGTAAACTATGGTGAGTATTTTTAAGCAAACAAATATAGGGAACTTGTTAGGATGGATTTCGGTTAGAGGTTAGAGCAAGGCTTGTGTGTTTGTAAGTAATGAATCTTTATTGTTTATTTTTTTTTAAAGGTTTAGATGCTTTGGTTTTAAGGGAGTTTGAATGGAAAAAGAATGATAATAATAAAAAGTACTATTAGATGATTATTTGTGAAATTAAGATAAGATACTTGATATTGGGAGTTTGTGAAAAAAAAAATTAAGAAAAGGACTTAGGGTTTTGGTGGATTCTTGCATGGATGGATAAAGATAATGAATAAATTTGATTTTCTTTAACTATAGTAAGGTATACGTTAGGCTAAGAAAATGGAAGAACGAAATAAAGATATTTAAGTCTTGAGTCTTTTAAGAGTTGGTCTCTTTTATATTGAATAAGTATAATTGAATTTATTTGTATATAATTGGAATAAGTATGGTTGAATTAGTTTCTTCTAATTGGAATAAGTATGATTGAGTTTAGATTGTGAACTTGCATATTGTATAGATTTCATGAATTTCTTGCTTTGTATAAGAATTTTAAGTCATATGCATGTCACTATATATGATAAGTGTTATAGATTCTAAGCCCTCAAAATTGCAAAAGAAAGTATAATAAAAATATTTTCTTTAAAGATTCCAAATGCTGGGATGGGGTAGTGTCCTAGTAAAACTCTTCTGTTCACTCTAGAGTGTTTAAAAATAGAGTGGAAACCCCTAGGTTGACAAAGAATAGTCGACAGACCACGAATGACTTATTTTTAAAGGTTCTCAGAGCGTGGTCGCACTTAACACTGGTAGGTGCCAATAACGGCAAAGGTGTTAGTACCTGTCATAAAAATTAAGATTATGATTATGACGTATTCACCTTCAATATAATACGGTAACCAGCAGGAAACAGACGGTGTATAAGGGAACCGTGAAGTATCCCATATGATAAGTTATAATAAGAATGGTTAACTTAAAGATTGATGAAAACAAAATGAAAATGATACGAAAAGTTATGAACAATAAGAAAAGTCTTGAAAAGTTACGAAAGGTTAACAAGTATTACATATCACTGATTTTCTAGGATACAAGAAATTTTTTATGAAATAGCATCAAGTATGAATCATGCATAAGTCATTTTATTTGTTCCATAATTGTGATATATGTATTTTAATTATTTGTTGATGATTAATAATTTGTGGTGTTATGATTTACTGAGTACTTACTGGGATTTCTGTAATCTCACTTTTTGTTGTGATTATTTGATTTAACTATCATTTCAAAATTTGAAATGATAGAAGCAATGACAGGTTATAACAATGTCAAATCAGACCTCGACCTCCCAGGAGGATCTGTTGAGCCGTGATGGCCCATCAGATCTCTCCATTTTTGATGATAATACTAATTCCACTTATGACCATTTGCAAGAAGTTATTATGCAGCAAGCCTCCATCTCCTCTGAAGAAAAGATGCATGTGGGTAGTTGTATAGTTTTGGATCTTGATGGGTCTTTATCCCTGAACAGGGTTTATGTGACACCCTATGGAAAGTGTACACTTTCAGCTAGACTATGAAATCAGTTTGAATCTTTTTCATTATAGTCATGAGTATAAAAAGGTGAAGAAGGAGCCCCAATGTTAGAAGGGGACATTGGTAGTAGGGTTTAGGTCCATATTTTGGAAACTTTATGTTGTGTATAAAAGAAACTTGATACTTTTGGGTTTGTAAATATTATGTTATGAATATTATAATTATGTTGACCATGTGATCATATTGCGAAGTTAGTTTTCTTTGCATGTTTCAATTTAATGACAAATAGGAAAGCCTTTCCGTTGCGAAACACATTGCATAATCTTTGTAGATTTGAAATGCATGCATAACTTATATAGTATGAACGAGGGACATGTAACCATGTGTTATATTTTTGATGCATCAATCTGCGTTAAATCTCAGACGTAAATTGAGGGCGTCACACATATTGATTTTACCATCAACTTAATTGGGTGCCACATGGCGCTATCTTGAGTGTTATTATCATTCTGAAAGATGTTAGAATAAACATTGCACCTTAAAATCCTAAATAATCATACGAACCTAGTGGTGAAGATCCTAAATTTCTCGAATCTTAATGACGCGCCTAAGGTCTAAAAAAATTCATTTTCTAAATTTCTAGTGGGCTATTACAAGCTACTCTACCCGATCAACATGGTGCAAGTCAACTTGCTATTCTCTAACACAAGTCGACACTCACACAAGGATATATATACGTTGTATTAGAAGAATGTCTATCCAGCCAACCAATTCAAAGACACCAATATGTGTGATATGTCAGGATATTTTTCATCCCAATTAACAAGTGAGGCTGACACAATACAACCCCACCCTAATCATCCAATGGACTCTCACTACTAGTATGAAACTCACATAATGCCATGACAACATTCAACAAGTTGTTTCTATCTAAGAGTTAAAGGACATAAAGTAGTATTCAAGGTTTCTCAACATTGGAGACGAGTTTCTATTTAGTGAACTCACTCCCACCCCACAATCTGACTAATTTTTTCTTAATTTCTTAGAAAGAAGAAAATAAGGAAAATTCCAATTTGGCTTGTAAGGAAACAATCCATATAAATGTATTACTCTCATCTATATGGCTAGCACAATATTTGAACTTATGAAAGATGAAACTCTCAACAAAGGCAAAGCAAATCTAGTGCAATCTAGCTACAGTTAAATCTCTACTGATATTTGAAGTTTGTGACTTCATTTGCACCTTTTGCATAATACAGAAACACAAAATAGATAATATAGATAAAAAAAAAATCCCATTTAACAATCCCATAATAACGATCATATTTTTGTTCACGAAGACACTCTAAACATATATAAATATACATAAGCACTTTGGAAACTCCAAACCACGTTATAAATACAAATAAATTAAAACCCAATAATACTAAGACAACCAAAAAAAGAAGGAAGAAAACAAAACTCAAATAACAACCGATAAATATACGTACAATTCTAGATCAAACTTAATTCTATGCAGTGATCAATTAAAAACAATATGAGAAAATCTTGAAAATCTTGAAAAGTGGGAAACAATCAAAGATCAGTTCAAGGGCACCATGGGATCAATTGTACATGGCATGATTTTCCTTTATCTCTCAGTTGTGATAATCCAAATTTTTCCCTATTAGACTTTCCTCATGATAAAAATAATTTTTTTTTTTTTATTTAGTTATTTTTTAGGATTCTTTTTGGAAATATATTTATTATTTATTTTGAACATTTTCTTATGCAGAATATTTATAAGTTATGCTTAAAATGGTGAAAAGATGCAAATAGAAGAATTTAGTGTAAACCAAGGCAATTGGGTAATTTCGACAGATTTAACATCTTTTGGTAATTTGATCATAACTTTTTCATTTGATTTCAGATTGGGACGATTCATGATGATTTGGAAATCCAAGAAAAATATATATAACTTTTAGGTTTTGAGTTTTTGGAGATATAGGTTAATCAAGGACAAAATTGGACTTGAAGTCGGCGGAACCTACGTAAGCGTAGTAACCACTGACTTTGAGTTAGTAACTAACTTTGCATGGACTTTCTTGTGAAATATCTTTCCATCACATATGAAATCATGCCAAGTGTAGGGAAAAGTGAAACTAGATGAGCTATTGGATAGCTTTTCTATTAACCAAGCACCTAATAAAAAAGGAAACACATGATGTGCCCGGATTGGCTACTCTCGACCAGTTATAATATATTTTGGTAATTTGAGTATAACTTTCACATACGATCTCCAAATAATATGATTCAAAAGGATATAGAATACTAAGATAAATATATACAACTTTTATGTTTTGAATGTTACGAGATACGGGCTCGGTAAAGGACGAAATTTGAATTGAAGTTAGTAGAACCGAACTAGATGAAAGCATTGACTCGGAATTAACCAACGAATTTGCTTAAGATTAAATCTTTGGAATATCTTCTCAATTATCCTAAGATCTTGACAAGTATATAGAAATATGGAAAATGAGAGGACTTTATCTAAGAAGTTTCGTGTGACACAAGAGAAAGCAAAATATTGGATGAAAGAAGAAATGATTAGAAGATAGGCTACAATCGGGCAGCTTTGTCATGTCTTAGTATATTAGGTATAGTTTTCGCATATGATCTCCAAATAAGGTGATTCAAAATCCTATAGGAAAACAAGAGGTTGATATACAATGTTCATATTTTGAGTTTTAAGAAATACGGGTTAGATCAAGGACTAAATCTAGGATAAAGTGGATGGGCCTGGAAAGGACTTAAGTGAAATTCGAGTTAAGCTCTAGTAACTGACTTTGTGCTTTGGCCTATAAGGATATTTTTCTAACACGTGATAACTTGCCAAGTGTAGGAGGCAAATAGTCCAATGATCTTAAGATAAGCTTAAGCTTTATCAAGAGCCAACTAAGTCTAATGTTAAAGGACATTATGTGGGTTGTCACCTAATAGGACAAGTGGACGGCATGGGAGAAATCTGAATACTCAAGCCACTCTTCACCCTTTAGCCTTATGTGTATGTCATGTATATATATGTAAGAGAGTTCCTCATAGCCTTCTTTGGAGAGACACATGGCCACACTAAGAAAAGAGAGCAAAAACCTTTTCCTTTAACCCTTACATCTCCTAAACATCAAAAGAGAACATTTTGGATAAAAGGAGAAATTTTCAAGGTCTTAGTTCACTCATCAACTTAAGCTTTGGAGAAATTTCTAAGTACACAATTTAACTTAATCTTGGCATAGAATACTTAATTTGGATATTAGATCATGTTTGTTACTCTTTTGAACTTAAACTTTGTCTAAGTATTTGTATGAATTCAAGTTAAGTTTAACTTGTTATTATAGAAAAATACTTAGGAAAATTGCAAGATTATAAGAAAATGTTTTATTAGGCTATGTTAAGAAACTTATGTAAAAATATGAAGCATTTGAATGACAAAAAAAAATAAGAAAACAAACTCTAAAGGGTTCGGCCTATTGAAGGATTGAAGTGAGTTTTTCATTTAAATTCATATCTCTTTGATTTTAGTTATTTGGAGGTTATTTAAATGATTATAATAAGTTTAGAAATTCTAGTTTACTTGAAAAATTACAAGAATAATCATATTTGAAATTGTTGATGAAATAATTTAAGAAAACTTAGTGATTTCGGTTTGAACCTATTATTGAAATTATAGAAAATTTGGTAATATGTAAATCAAGGATTTAGTAAGATTAACATAGAAGAAAAGAATTTTTACACCCTGTAGAGTGTTTGGCCAGCCCCTCTTGGATTTAATATTTTATTATTTTTTTAAGCGAAAATGTTATGTTTAGACGTTACAAATTTATTTGACGTAAATGTATATGAACATGACATATGTTATAGTGGCTTGTTTCTATATGTCATAGAACTTATGGAGACATGAAATATGTATTCAAAAGTCTAAGGATATGTTCATATCTCATTTTATTGCATAAATGTCATCATAAGTTATGACATTTATTTTAAGAAAATAGAAGTTAAAAAGATTTTATAAGAATATGATAAGATTAAGGAAACCTAAGTCACGTCATGATGGGGATGGCGATACGTAACTTCCGGATGAATGATGTGCCGATAGGGACGGCGATACGTAACGCCTGTCAAGTGATAAAAAGTCATGTCAAAGCGATGACGGCGATACGTAACGTCCGTACGACTGATTTGACTAACGGAAATGACGATACGTAACGTCTGCTACAATAAGAATATTTATGTCATAACGGGGATGGCGATATGTAACACCCGTATGACAGATATGAACAAGAATATGATAAGGCTCGTCACAATAGGGACGGCGATACGTAACGTCTGGACGACTGGAGAGAATATAGATAAGGCCCAACCACGAATAATAATAGTGGATAAGGCCCAACCACGAATAATAATAGCGGATAAGGCCCAACCACGAATAATAATAGTGGATAAGGCCTCAACCACAAGTAATAATAGTGAAGAACTCAGTAGGTAACGGCGATACGTAACGCCCATCGAGATTCAGAAATAAGAATAAGATTTAAGAAAGAATACGAATAAAATAAAGATTTTAAGATAAATCATGACATGTAAGTAATAAAAGGTTTTGTACCCATGTTCATATAAGTTTTTCATGAAAATGTAGAAGTATATATAAAAAGGGTACGTAAGTCATACATAAGATATGCATAAGGCATTCATAAGTCATGTGTTATGATAACTACTATTTTGTGTTATTGATATGTACTGTTAATGCCTTTGTTACATTACTTGGGTATTTACTAAGAATTCTTGCAAGTCTCACTCTATTAATTTTATCTATCATTGCTTATGGAATGATAAATTTTGTTGTAGGAATAGGTGACTCGTCATGAGACCAAGAGGTCGCTGGAGGTTCTGAAGTACCTTAAAGGTCCTACAAAATACTCCCCTTCTGTGGATTAATCTTTCATGTATGTGATTCAATGAGATAGTGAAATTTATAAGGAACTCGGAAACGCCCCCTAAGAGTGGTAAAGGGGAAGTTGGATATGATATATGTGTTCCGAGACAATTGGGATGATGTAGATATTTGGTACTCTCTAAGAAAATGAATAATAAATTATGGGTTTATAGTTATATTATACCATGTGATCACTTTGTGCAAAAGTTAGATTTATTTACATTTATTAGAAATTTACCTCATTCCACTGTGATTTGCATTGTACTTAACTAGTAAGTTTAGGTGCATGCATGCTACTCCTTACGTTTACAAAGGATTGGTAGCCTTGTGTTACCTATCCTAACGCTTCAATTTATATTAAATCTCAGGTGTAAAAACGGGGTGTCACATAAGCTCTTGGAATGCACTCATTGTTTCCACATCAAAGTCACAGACAAACTGATGCACTTGGTATGCAAATATAACATTTTGAACTATCAGCTCTTCATCTCTGCGACCACTACCAACTATTTCAAGCTTTGCACACACTCTCTTCATATACTTCATGGCCCATTTCACTAATGCCAACTTAATCTAGCTCACTTGCGTTGTTCAAAGGTTGTTTTTTTACCTTTCCATATATATATATATATATATATATATAATAGAAATGGTCATTCGAATCTCCATCTTTACATTAAATGAGTTTATGATTAACTCTTCAGTGCGGGCTAAAGTGCGAACGAGGACAATTCTATATTTACTTCGAGTAGTTTCTAGCCTTGAATATTGAATAGCGTCATTTTTCTCCCAAGACATTTCATTTTTCCTCCACTCAATCGCTCAACAAATACGTTAACTAATTTCCAAAGTTACAATATTGTCGTTTTCTCCCAAGACAGAATGATTTGGCAATTTTGGTGGAAAAAGGGCAGAGGAAAACGGGTGAATCGTTCTTGATAGAGTTTTCGTTCCTCATACCGAATGACATGATATGTTGGTTTAACAATGTTTCCAAGTTCTTGCTCACAAGCAAGTGGCTCTACTTGGCCCACAAGCAAGGCCACTTGCTCTGTTTTTCTCCTTTTTGTGATTTGTAATGAGGAATCATTCTGTTGTAATTGTCTTTTTTTTGGGGTAAGAAATTCCAGTGCACACCATCTACTTGTTGTCATGCTCGACTGGTGCAAGGCTCGCTTCTTCTTTATATAGCACTCTGTAATTCAATTATCATTCCATGAAGGGAATATACAAGTCCTCATTTCTTCAGATTTAATAGTATATTTGGACTAGCTTTTCTTTTTTTGAGACTGTTATTCTATGAAAGACAAAAAGAAAACAAAAACAAAAGAAGAAGATCAAGATGTGGCAATTGAGACTTTCCACTACATATCCAAGATATATGCATTCATAAGTAAGCTCATGTGGACATACTAACAAATATTAAAGCAAGCATATTGTCCAAACTCCTAATCCAATTTTTACTCAATCTTATTAACAATCAAAATTCGGGATACTTCAATTCCAACATTTGCAATCATGGATAAAGGGCCAGAATGCAAAATCCTAACAAAGACAAACTCTCAATAAAGGCAAAGCGAACCTAGTGCAATCTGACTACAATTAAATCTCCAGTAATATTTGAAGTTTGTGACTTCATTTGCACCTTTTGCATAATACAAAAACACAAAAATACATAATCTAGATTAAAAATTCCATTTAGCAATCCCATAATAATGATCAAATTTTTGTCCACGAAGACACTCTAAACATATATAAATATACATAGGCACTTTGAAACCTCCAAATCACGTTATAAATATAAGTAAAAAAAAAACAACAAATGAAGCAACTACTAAAACTAAGACAACCAACAAATGAAGGAAGAAAACAAAGTTCAAATAATGACCGATAAATGTACATACAATTTTAGATCGAACTTAATTCTATGCAGTGATAAACTAAAAACCATAAGAGAAAAGCTTGAAAAAGTGGGAAATGATCAAAGATCAGTTCAACAAAGCCAGGGGATCAATTGTACATGGCATGATTTGGATTTATCCCTCATCTCTTGAAATGCCATCATTGTTTCCACAACAAAGTCACAGACAAACCGATGCACTCAGTATGCAAATCTAACACCTTGAACTATCGGCTCTTCTTCTTTGCGATCACTGCCAACTATTTCAAGCTTTGCACACTATGACGACCCAAGATTTTTGTTTCCTGCTATTTTATCTAATTAATTACTTTAATAATAATACTAGTGATTTAAGTTGGTAAGCATGAAGGCTTGGGCTTAGAATTGAGATTTGGGAATATGAACTAGAGTATTGGCCCCCAAAGTGTGGTATGTAAGCCCAAAGGCCCATAAGTTGGATCCACTAGTCAGCCAAGCCCATGAATGGAGACACATGTCACTCTAGGATAGTTTTAGTAAGTTTTCAAAGACTAGTAGATGTGAAGAAGGAAATACTGGTAGTTGAAGAGTTGTTTAGTTGTTTCTAGGAGGAAAAAGTGTGAAAATCCAAGCTGAAATTTTCTCATCATTGGCCAACCAGGGAGACGTGTAGGGGAAGAAGAAGTCTTCCAAATTGGTCTTCATAGGATCCTACCATATATAGGTAAATGACCCTTGCAAGATTTGATGGAAATAGAAATGAGGGAGAAGGAGATGTTTCAGTGGAGGCTTAGCCGAACCACCCCATTTGTGTTTCCTATGTGATGATTTCCAAATCTAGATATAGGACAAGTGAAAGATCTTGTAAGAGGGATTTGACAAGAAGTATACAAGTGATTGAGAAGGTGTGGCATCATTGGAGAGATGAAAAGTAGATGAAAGGAAAACAATGGATTCAGGTGAGGGAGTAGCCGACTATCTCCTTTTTTGACTTTTCCAATTGTTTCCAAATCTAAGTGATTTGGATATATGGGATAGTATAAGTGTGTAAGGGACATGTGTGTAAGAGTGTAGGATGGAATGGTGATTTGATAAGTTAATTAATAGTTGCTTGAGAGGAAAGAAAACCATGCAAGAAGAGAGGAGGTTTCAGATGAGACTAGAGATGGGCTAGCTGAATGCTTCATGCCTATTTTCCCAAAAAGATGATCTTGAAATCTTGTGGAGTGACTTGTGAAGTGATTGGTGAGTGTGTGAGGAGTGTGTAAAAGGAAAGGAAGGGCTTGAAGCCCATAGCATGCACCGGCCATGGATGGAAAAGGAAGAAGAGATCAACCTATGTGTGAGCTAGAAATAGGCATGATTGTACCATATTGATAGAAGTTAATCCAAAGGTCTTTCAACCCATCAAGTGTCACTCCAAAGCCTACGGAAATTAGTGCCTAAGGTACCTAGAAACCCTCATGGCCAAGGTTTAGATTAAAAACAAAAAATTTGTTGAGATTACATAAGGATTTTGGGTTTAGGGTTCTAAGAGTAATATGTTTAAGTGATAGAAAAACCATTCTTTCATGGAAGGATTTATTCTTAAGTATTTGAAAAGTTTGAAGAATATGGAAAAAAAGAAAGACTAATGCCATAGGGTTCAGTTTTCATGCATAAAATGAAGTTGCTATTTAAGGTTGAAGTAAGGTGATTAAAAGGTTAATCTAGTGGCCCATAAGGTTTGGTTCAACCCCATTAGTTATTAATAAAAATGTTTTAGAAATTTTAATAAGGCTTGAAGAGTATGTAGAAGGGAATAGAAGAGGAAAATCTTAGAAGATGGTCATGGAAGGTCTCGGCCCAACCTTAGTGGGAAGGCCGAGCACTCCTTTTGGTTTATTAATCTTATTTGTGTACTTTTATATGAGAAAGGATTTGAATCATGTGGTGATTGACTTCTGAATGAGCATAACACTCGGCACACTTGAACTTGTCTCACGTTTCGCATGCTAAGCATCAAGGGTTTGCATGTCTCATGCATGAAGTATGAAAATCATGTTTTGAGTCAAATATGTTTTCAAAAGAAAAAAAAAAGAAATAAAGTTTTGATAAGAACTCCAAAAGCTGGGACGAGGTAGTATCCCAGTAAAACTCCTTATTCACTCAGGAGCGATTAAAGTTGAGTGAAAGTCCCTGGGTCGACGAAGAACTGTCGGAAGACCATGTATGGCTCCCTTAGGGATTCCGGAGCGTGGTCGCACCTAATGCTAGTGGGTGCCTCTGGCCGGTGTTGGCTTTTCCCTTACCGGTATTGATTACGCCCAAAGAATAACGCGGTCGTTTGCAGTATAGCTTTGGGGTGTCGATTCCACAGAGAGATGGATTGAGAAATTGAAGAACAGTAACGAAATTAACAAAAAGATTTAGATGAGTGCGAAAAGTAAATTTTAGAATGTGACGTAAATTAAAACTAAATGAGTAATTTGAATAGTATAAAAATGAGACGAAAAGTAGAGCGTAGGGAATTCCTTGTGTATTTGTGGTATTCAAATTTATTCTTAATTCATTGATAACTCAATTAAGAATTCTATATCCAAATTCTTAATCGGAAGATATAACATTAATAACCAAAGTTTAAATCAAATGTAACTCTTTGAAAAATCATTCTTCGCGCTTAACTCTCATAAATTGTTATCGATATTGAGAAAATCCAACGACGACAATATACCCAAGAGGCGATATTGCAGCAGAGAATTAAATCAATATAGATAATCAATTGCTCCAAACATAATTATAGAACTAATCCACTCAATAGAAAAAGCATGACTGAATCTATAAACGAAATAGATTCTATAAATTATTTGAAGACGAAAAACATCACAAATAAATTGAGAATAATAGAACAAAAGAGTTTTAATATTTAAAGACCAAATACATGAATCAAAAATAAATTACAACCACCATCACACACACACAAGTTCATCCCTAACCCTCTTAGAGAATTTAGTTACACATAATGAAAATATGTAACAAAAATTCTTCAAGGGGATAATATGGAAGAGCCAACCATTAATTTTCTTCTCTCTTCTTTGGTTTTTCTTTTCTTTTCTTAAGCTCTCAAAACAATGGCTCTTCCAAAGCATCCTCCCACACTAAGCATGGTCTTAGAACACCACACCCCTCCCTTCTATTTATAAGCATCCTTCATGCAAGTTGTCATGACAAAATCATCACAATTTCAACTTGTTTTGCCATGTGCCATTCTTGAATCCAAGTGACTTGTGAGTTGTCATTTTGATCATTTTGTTTTCCCACTATGCATGAGCTGGATTTTGCTTGTAGGTTGAGTGTTTCAATTTTGCTTCTCTACCCATTAGTTGTCTTGTATGACTTAATATCTTGTAGTCAAAATAATTTGTCTTGAAGAAACTGGAGTGCACTTCATCTTGCATATGAATTGATCATTGCATTTCCAAGTTGGTGTAGGAGTGCTTGCTGGAAAATATTATGATGACATTTGGATTTGATGCAAGTGGCTGAAAAATATCCGAGGAACGTCAAGTGCAGGTGCGTCCACTTGATGGTCGATTTTGTCTTGGATTGAGTGGATATCTCTTAAAACATAAAACATAAAAGTTATAGATATTTCTCTTGCGGTTCTATATCATCTTGAATTCAGCTCAATCGGAGATTGGATGAGAGAGTTATGCCCATATTACGAAAAATACGTCAGAACTGTCTAAAATTCCGCAATTATCTTCATTTGCTCCTAATGCCTCTATTTGTGTCCTAAATCAAAATATAAGAAATAATGAGTATATTTAGGCATCAAATAAGAATAAAGTATTAAAAACATTAAGAGAGGAAAATATGGCATTTTATATTCTCATCAATATATTAAATCATGCTTATATCTATCTCAAGATAAATGACCATTAATTTTAATAACATGAGTTATATTCATTATTTTCTCATTTCTTTTAACATTTAAATAGAGTATTTAGAGTGCATTTTTGTGCACTCATCAGGTATCTATATCTAAAATATAGTAACTTGGTGAGTAATCAATCACCAAGTGATGAAGAGTGGAAATGCATAACGTAGCCACTTAGGTTTTATATGGTCGCTGGGTGCTACGATAACTAGTAAGAAATACACGGTGCATAGGGGAATCGTGAAGTGTCCACTCTGAAGTCAGAACAAGAGCGGTTTTCAAGCCCTAAGTATGATCTGTATCTGTATCTGAATCTATCTAATCTGTAAATAGCGCCTAAGATAAGAATAAAAAAAATGAAAAGTTTTGCGAAAAAGGGTTTACAACTATGAGTCTAAAGAATGAAGTTTTTGTGTTAAAACCCTTTTTGTGAAAAGAAAGAATAAGAAATAAGACTAAAAGAAAGCCAAGTTTTGTAAGTCTGCATGAGCATGTGCATTTGCAAAGTCATCGGTTGCATATATTTGACGTAGGTTTGTTTGTTATTTGCTTTCTTGTATACTTGTTAATGCCTTGCGTAATATGATTGTATACTTATTGAGATTTCTCGAAATCTCACCCCTTTATGTTTCCACTGTCGTTGTTTGTTGGGAAACAATAGAAGTAGTTGCAGGAAACGAAGACATCGACGACAGTGATGATCGGGGAGACTCCCCAGACCCCTGATGGTCTGGTGACCTCCCCAGTTTTTGATGTAGTGACATCTATCTTGTACAGCCAGTTCATAGAAGACGTGTGGTGGAAGGTGCTCCACGAGCCTACCGGACGACAATACATCAAGTGTTGCCTTTCTTTGGGATCGACGGGTCTATTATTATGGACCGCTTGTATACTTCAGAGGCAGGGACGGGCTTCCTACTTAGTGGGCGAGTAGGACTGACCCAGTTCCTTTTTGGTCCTAGTATGAAGGAGGTTAAAGACGAACCTCCTTCTAAATAGAGAGTCGTGGGGTCAGCTCCTACCTGATGTTGCTTAATTATAGTTATTGTATTTTGTGGCTCCCGCTGTTTTGGGAGAAAGAACATCTTATGTATCTGATACTTTTGGTTATTATTATTATGAAGTTATTTTGGGATATTAGAATTGTTAAACCATGTGATGTATGGCAAATCCCAAGTACTTGCCAAAATTTAGAAGGGTGTAACCTTGTCTACTACGAAAATTTTTATTTACTACCTTAAAATGAAAAATTTTAATAAGAACGAGGGATGAACTTTCCTGTGATGCTCATCCCTGACGTCTCAGTTTACGTGCGATCTCAAGCGTAAGCGGGGGCGTCGGCACACACATTCTCTTCATGTATTTTTTGGCCAATTTCAGATATGTCTACTTCATCTAGGTCACTTGTGTTGTTCAAATGTTTTTTTTACCTTTCCACATATATATAAGTATAAAAAAAATAAAAATGGTTATTTGAATCTCCATCTTTACATGAAAGGGTTTATGATTAACTCTTTGGGCCGAGTTGCAACATGAATGAGGACAAGTCTATATTTGCAACGAGTAGTAGTCAAGCCTTGAATATTGAATAACGTTACAACTTTTAAAAAAAAGCATGTTGTTGCAGCCAATAGTTCAACAACATGTCATTTTCACCCTACTCAATCACTCCACCAACATGTCGACTAATTCCTAAAGCGAGTGAATCATTCTTGAGAGAGTCTTGGTTCCTTGTACCAAATGACATGATATGTCGGTTTGACAATGTTCTAAAGTTCTTGCTTACAAGCAAGTGTAAGCTCTATGTTTTTTTTCTTTTTGTGGTTTTTATTGAGGAATCATTTTGTTATAATTGTCTCTTATCTAGGTCTAGAAATCCCAACATACACCATCTGTTTGTTGCCATGCCTGATTGGTGCATGGCTCACATCTTCTTTATATAGCACTTTGTAATCCGATTGTTATTCCATGAAAGGAATATACAAGTCTTCATTTCTTTAGGTTAAATAGTATCTTCAGGCTAGCTTTTCTTTTTCTGAGATTGTTGTTCCATAAATGGCAAAAAGAAAACAAAAACAAAAGAATAAGATCGAGATGTGACAATTCAGACTTTCCACTACATATCCAAGATATATGCATTCATAAGTAAGCTAATTTGGACATACTAACAGACATTAAAGCAAGCACATTGTCCTAAGTCCTAATCCAGTTTTCACTAAATCTTGTTAACAATCAAAGTTCGGGATACTTCAATTCCAATATTTGCAATCATTGATAATGGGTCACAATGCAAGATCCTAACAAAGACAAACTCTCAACAAAGGCAAAGCAAATCTAGTGCAATCTGACTACAACTAAATCTCTAGTGATATTTGAAGCTTGTGACTTCATTTGCACCTTTTGCATAATATAAAAACACAAAAATAGATAAACTTGATAGAAAATCCCATTTAGTAATCCCATAATAACGATCATATTTTTGTTCACAAATACACACTAAACATATATAAATAATATAGGAACTTCAAAAACTCCAAACCAATTTATAAATACAAGTAAATCAAAATCCAACAAAAGAACAACCACCAAAACTAAGACAACCAACAAAAGAAGGAAGAAAACAAAGCTTAAATAATAATCGATAAATGTACATACAATTCTATATCAAACTTTTTTCTATGCAGTGATCAATTAAAAACCATATGAAAAATGCTTGAAAAAGTGGGAAATGATCAAAAATCAGTTCAAGGGCACCAAGGGATCAATTGGACATGGCATGATTTGGCTTTATCTCTTAGCTCTTCGAATGTCTTCATTGTTTCTAAATCAAACCCACCGGCAAACTGATGCATTCGGTACGCAAATCTGACACCTTGAACTATTAGCTCTTCTTCTTTGCCACCATTGCAAACTATTTCAAACTTTGCACACACTCTCTTGATGTACTTCATAACCTGTTTCACAAATGCCAGCTGCACCTGGCTCAACTACATTTTTCAAAGGTTGTTTTATACCATCCCATTTATATATAAAAAAAATAGAAATTGTCATTCGAATATCCATCTTTACATGAAACAAGTTTATGATTAACTCTTCGGGGTGGGCTGTAGCGTGAACGGGGACAAGTCTATATTTACCGTAAGCAGTAGTCTAGCCTCGAATAGTGAATAACGTTAAAAGTTAAAAAAAGCATGTGGTTGTGGCCAGTAGTTCAACGACATGTCATTTTCCCTCACTCAATCGCTCAACAAACACGTTGACTAATTTTCAAAGCTACAATATAGTCGTTTTCTCCAATAATAGAATGATTTAGAAATTTTGGGTGAGCCAGGGCAGAGGAAAATGAGTGACTTGTTCTTGATAAAGTCTTGGTTCCTCATACAAAATGACAAGATATGTCGGTTTGACAATGTTCCCAAGTTCTTGCTCACAAGCAAGTGGCCTTGCTTGGTCCACAAGCTTTCTATTTTTCTCTTTTTGTGATTTGTATTGAGGAATCATTCTGTTGTACTGTCTCTTATCTAAGTCCAGAAATTCCAATGCACACCATCTATTTGTTGTCATGCTCGACTAATGCAAGCTCAATTCTTCTTTATATGGCACTCTGTAATCCAATTGTTATTTCATGAAGGGAATATACAAGTCTTCATTTATTCAGATTAGATAGTATCTTTGGGCTAACTTTTATTTTTCTGAGATTATTATTCCATGAAGGGAAAAAAGAAAACAAAAATAAAAGAAAAAGATCAACTTCACATCTCCATCTCATAGTTCCTCTTAACCAAGTGTCCTACACTCTTCACCCAGTGTGTCTAAGTCATACCAAGTGTCCACTAAGGTTCCTCAAAACTTATTTGGACAATCTACATATTGATTTAACCATCAACTTAACTAGGTAGCACGTAGCGCTATCTCAAATGTTATTATCACTCTGAAAAATGTTAAAATAAACATTGCACCTTAAAATCCTAAATTATCATACGAATCTAGTGGTGTAAATCCTAACTATGTCAACTATTAACGATGCACCTAAGGTCTAAAAAACTTTATCTACTAAATTTCTAGTGGGCTATTACAAGCCACTCTACCCGATCAACATAGTGCAAGTCAACTCGTTGTTCCCTAACACAAGTCGACTCTCACACAAAGATATATATGTTGCACTAGAAAAATGTCTATCCGGCCAAGCAATTCAAAGAAACCAATATATGATATGTCAAGATATTTTTCATTCCAATTAACAGGTGAGGCTGATACAATACAACCCCACCCTAATCATCCAAGGGACTCTTTCTATTTGTATGAAGCTCGCATAATATCATACCGACATTCAACAAGCTTTTTATCTAAAAGTTACAAGATTTAAAATAGTATGCAAGGTTTCTCAACATTGGAGACGAGTTTCTATTTAGTGAATTTGCCCCCACCACCCAATCTGACTAATTTATTTTTTTCTACCAAATTCTTGTACAACATATTACTTAAAAAGAAGAAAAAAGGAAAAAAACAATTTGGCTTGTACGGAAACAATCCACATAAATGTATTGCTCTCATCTACATGGTGAGCACAATATTTGAATTTATGAACATAAGTGGTAGACGAAGGTCCCCGTACATTCATACTTTCTCAAAGAGCCATAAGCTCACAATTTATATGGAGAAAGGCTCATACTTGGACCAATGCTATTTAGAAGGAAGAAACTTCGTTTTTATAATTGATAGGGCTACCAATCACTATAAGTTGGGCAAGGCCTTCAAGGAAGCCCAAATTATCTGAATGCCATTAAAATTTTAATTGCCTTATGAATTTTGCTAACCTTATTTTAACAAAATGATTTTATTTTCTTTAATCTTATAAATATACATATTTAATTTGTGAGAAGTACGGAATTTTGTGATCAAACTTTGATTTCATAAGCCGTCAACACATCCTCCCAAGATCTCGTTCACATTTGAAACATCACATCAATGATCAGCAACACTCTTTTGAAAGTTCAACATGACATTAAGATGTCTCCCCCACCCACAATCTTAGGCTATGTTTAGATGTTTAGATATTTTAATTCATCTCATCTCATATCATCTCATTTCAATATTTAAATATCACTTAAATATAAACACTTTTCAACTTTATATTTTTTAAATTTTCAAAATTTTCACCCAATATTATAACTTTTCAAAACTTCAAACAAAATACAAAATATATTTTAACATTTTCAAATCATAAAAAAAATTATATTAAATACTTATATTTTAACAATATTTTAACTTTATGATTTTTTTTCAACCTTTTCCTTTTTTTTAAACCCTTATAAAATATAATAACTCAAACTATTTCACTAATATTCATAAATTTATAATCTCATCTCAATGTAGGACTACTTCAAAGTTCAAATTAATCATTTTTTTTTCTTTTTTGCAGATAATAACTTACTGTTTTGCAAGGCCAATTCATTATAATGGAGTAGAATAATGAGAATTCAATCTATATATGAACAAGGAAAAGACTTCTATTAAATTCAATAAAAATACACCTTAAGCGCATTAAGAAATAATTTTGAGTATTGCTAGGTTGAGATCCACAAAGTCTGTGGAGAAGTACCTTGGTTTGTCATTTCTTATAGGAAGATTTTGTGTCAGTTCCTTTGGAAGCATATTGGACAAAGTAAGGCAAAGAATTAGCAACTTTATAGTGAAGTCCCCCTCTCAAATAGGTAAAGAAACTTTACTAATAGCAGTAATGTAAGCACTACCGACCTATAGCATAGAGGTCTCTAAACCTCCATACAGCTTCCTTAAAGAGATTAATAAAGCAATGCAAAACATTGTTTTTTTGGGGGGGGAGTGGGGGACAAGAAGAAAAAATACATTAGATTTCTTGGAATACAATGGACGAAGCCAATTTAATGGTGGTTTAGAATTTAGAGGCTTGACAAGTTTTAATTTGGTAATGCTGGCCGAACAAGGGTGGGGATTACTTTAGTATCCTAATTCACTAGTCTCTCAAGTCTTAAAGATGAAATATTTTCCCAAAAAAAAATAAGCAAAACTTAGAAGTAGACCCTCATTTATCTAGAGACGTATACTTGTAGTTCGATCTTTGCTTGATGAAGGTGTTATTTGGGGAATAGCAAATGGACAACATGTGCAGATTTGGAAGGATAAATACTTGACCAAACCCAGTTCATTTAAAATACTAAGTGTTGTGAAGATTCTTGATGAAAATGCAAAGGTCTAATGGAGATTTGGTACTAATCAGTGGAGAATTGAGTTGATTAATGAAATTTGTTCTCATGATGAGCCGCAACAATTAAGATTCCAATTAGCCAGTGCAACAGTCGAGATAAAAGAA
The DNA here is from genome assembly GCA_036559045.1 of Platycarya longipes. Lineage (NCBI taxonomy): Eukaryota > Viridiplantae > Streptophyta > Magnoliopsida > Fagales > Juglandaceae > Platycarya > Platycarya longipes. Next base: position 27,685,211 of record CM071800.1, on the reverse strand, counting down.
TTAGGAAAGGAACTTTAAATGGCCAATTCACAGTGGGAAGTGCATACCATATACATAAAGAGATATAGACAATGGCTCAAGGATAGGCATTCTGTAGTAGAAATCATAAATACATTTGGGCTTGAATGAGGATGACTAGGCTAATGTTTCTAGATACTTTACTTGCAAAAGTTATTGGTGCTTATCAAGCTATCTTATTTGGGCTTGAGTTGGGGTTCAGACAAATTATTCTAGACGGTGATTCATTACAAGTTATCTATCACATCACCAAGGTAAATGAATCCTAGACCAGTTTTAGAATGATAATTAATGATATTAAGGAGAAGATTCTTCACTATAGTATCTGGGCAGTTCAACATATGAGAAGATAGATTAATATAGTGGCTTATATTTTCGTAAAAAATGTCCTTTTTGTTTCTGACACTATTGTCAACATGGAGGATTACATTTGTTCCTTCATTCATATCAATTGATCAATAATATTGGTTTCCTTAATTTAAAAAAAAAATCAATAGGAGTACTTTCTTTGCACCCTTCCTCTTTATATAGTTTTTAGTTCAATCCACATTTGTCTCTTACCTCATCACGATCTCTTCCTCTTGTTCATACTGCCTCTAACTCCATCGTAGCTAGGCCTGTTCGTCCAGACTGGTTTTAATTTAGATCTGTTCTGGAACCTAGATATCCGGATTCCAATTGGGATCCCGATCTAAATTAAATCAGAACCAAAAACTGCATTACAAAAAACCAGATCAACATGGGCCGGATGTGGGTATAAAATCCGAGTTCCAGATTTAAAATTCAAGACCTGGATTTATATACATTTATGTACAAAACATGCATGTATTATCTTCTAAAACCCTCTCTCTCTCTCTCTCTCTCTCTCTCTCTCTCTCTCTCTCTCTCTCTCTCTCTCTCGCTCGCGCACGTGCACAAACCCTAGCCACCGTCGTGTCTCATGTGGACCATCTCCCCCCCGAGTCCCAACCACCCCTTTCTCTCTCCCTCTCTCTCACGTGAAACCCAGCTTCGAAGCCCTAGCCATAGCCGTGTCTCGCGGGTTTTTCACTATCTCGAAGATCTCGATGGTTACTTGATGTAGAGGAAAGCAGATATGGGAAGAAAATTATCCCTCTATTTTAAGCGTCAAAGCCCTAGCCATCGCTATCATCCTTGTGATCCCAAGGTTTGTTCTCCACTTCTGTAGTGTCATCGTCTTCATCCTAGATGCTTTTGTTGGTTGATGGTTAATTTTGTTTTGGTCATTTCGTGCCCATAGTTTCTACGTCTATGGTTACCCATTCTAAAAAGTTAAATGTATTTGTTTAGCTTAGATTGTCACTAGCTTTTGGGTTTGTTTTCTTTCTTCTCTGTTTGTTTTATTCTCTCTTTGTTGATTTTTGGCTTGTTTTGATGTGAATGTTTGGGAATATTTTTATGGGTTAGATATGTTGAACAAAGGAAAAATAAACATTTTTATGGGTTAGATCTCATTTGTTTAGATCTGCTTCGATACAAAGCAGAGCTTGAGATTAATCGCTGCCCAACTCTACTTGTGAAAAGATATATCATCTATGCAATGTTTTATTCTTGTTATTTGTCATGTTTTTACATACAGAAACAGAAAATAGAGTGGATGTTCTAATTAAATGCCATAATTTTGTTTTGATGCTGAGATATATTGATTTGAGAAAAATTATAATTGATTCTTTGATTTATAAAGATTAAAAGAAGAATTTCTCTCCATAAAGGTTGTATTGCCAAATGCCATTTATATTACTTGTTTTTTAGTTTTAGGACCATGATATATAGTGGTGTGCTTGATGTTTAAGTTTGGTCCTTTCTCTTTGTGGCATACAAGCCAGCTCTAAGTTAACTTTGTATTATTTTGATTCTAGGTTGTTGGATATGAAAATGAAGTTGAATTTGTATATATTTTATTGTTTTGAGCTTAAAATGAAGTTATTTAGGTTGATAGATGAGTTTTACATATTTGGACGTAAAGATTCTTAGAGATTATGAAAATGAAAATAAATGAGTATTAAAAATATGCATTTAAAATGCCACTACTCGTATCAATACTTCATTTTCTTTATCTTTTTCATGTATTTTTTGCTGAATTTTGGCCAGGAATGTTGATGCAGCTGGGATATAAAATCTTTGGATACTTATATGTATTTGGGTGGCTGCAGAACTTTGAATTAGAGCATCTAGTTTGTTTTCTGCATACTACATTCAAGCTGTATTTATATGATATATGAGAGAAGATTATGTTATAACATGTTTGTTCAAAACTTTTGTCTATTGCAGATTCTTTTTCAATTAGATCAATTTTTTTTTTTGTGAAGAACCAGTAGCGCCACTCATAGTGGCCCCATCCCAAATTTATTGAAAAGTCCTCACTTGTGGCGGAAGAATACTATGGTTACAAGAACCACAAATCTAAACAAGTTTAGACACTTATTATCAACTAGAGGAGGTAAACAAACCTCTAGGTCAACTTATTACCAAAGGCTATACAAAGAATAATAAATAAACAGAAGCAAAAGAAACAAAAGACCCCCGCCGTTAGAAAGAATAATAAAATAACGTCAAAAACTATCTGAAACCGAAACCAGAGCTTACCTTCTTCTTCAACACGGCAAACCACATTTATCCAACCCTAAGATACCTTTAAGATCCCTTGGAATTTTATTTGATGTGTACTCCTATGAAACACCATTGCCGGCGCATTTAGCAAGTCAATCAGCTACTTGATTTCCTTCTCTAAACACATGTTTTAGCCAAATATTAAGACCTCTAATGAGCAAGACTAATTCCTCTCAAAAGTCCTCCAAGTACCAAATCTGACATTGTTCTTTCTCGGACCAATTGACAATCAAAGAAGAGTCTAATTCCACAATAATATTAACCAAACCCATAGCCTTACATCGTCACAGACCAATTAAAACCCTCAGCAACTCAGCTTTATTGTTAGAGCCAAATCCAATATAATGAGAATAAGCAAACAAAATATTATCTTCATGATTTCGAAGCAACCCCCTAGCACCTGACTCACGCGGGTTATTAAAACTACTACCATTTAAGTTTAATTTTAACCACCCCACTTCTGGTTTTTGCCATGAAACAGCAATGGAATTTCTTTGTAAGGGGATAACCACCAGTAGATTCAAGTCTTCTAAAATGGCTTGGTCTTTTTGATGCAAAATACCAGGCTGCCTCTACTGCAAACCAACCCAGTGAAACCAGTATTTAACCGTCCTCCACAACACATCAGAACAATATTTATGACCATCCATATGTGCCAAGCACCTCCACATCCAAAGGCTCCATATAAGAATACATGGTACCAAACCAATCAAATTATCAACCATTAAAGACTTCTTAGTTCTCTGGAACTAGGCTTCAACTCTCGTTAACCAGGATCGATTAGCCACATATGGGACTCCAAAAAAACTAGAGCATACTTGCCAAAGCTTGGTAGCAATATGACCACTGTATAGGACATGATTCAAGTCCTCAAAGCCTCCTTGTGGACAACATTCACACTTAGAAACAATAGGAATTCCAAGACGACAAATTCTCTCATCCACACTCAGGCTATTAGTCATAGCCTTCCACATAACAACAGAGAATTTTTTTGACAAAGCTGAGTGCCAAATCCATTCTGACCAATGTCGCTTAAGAGCTGGAATCCGAACGCAATCTCATGCACTTGTTGTCAAAAATCTACCATCCCTACTCCCAAGCCATATCAACATATCATGTTTAGTTCCACTAATATGAGATAGAACGTCCTCTGAAACCTCCTGACCCACTATCTAAACAAGCATGTCCAGATCCCAATTGTTTTCAATCATGCAATCCTTGATTTTTAATTAAGGAAAGGCAGTAATTGGTAAGTCATTGCATATAGGACCAGAATCCAACCATTTATCACGTCAAAAGGGTAAATCGACTTGTTTAACACGCCAAATAGACTTCTCAATAACAAACGGAGTGGATTTCACAATCATCTTCCAAAACCATGAGCCTTTAGTAGGATCAACAAGAGAAATATGGTGATTCTTTACATACTTGGACTTGAAAAAATTAGTCCACAAAGTATCTTCCGATAGCAACTTCCAAACAAATTTGAAATGAAGAGATTTATGAACATCAATAAGGTTCCTCAACCCCTCACCCCCTTCATCTATGGGCTTGCAAACCAAGTCCCAACTAACCCATTTTTTCTTTGGATGTCCTTCGGACGAACCCCAGAAAATGTGCTGAAAAACCGATTTAACTTACCCAAGATTTGCTTGGGAACAGGTAACATAGAAAGTAAATCGATGAATTTGAGAGAACATGCTTAAGCAAAAGCAATCTAGCTCCAGCCAAGAGATATCTCAATTTCCACCTTTCCATTTTCTTGGAAATTTTAAGCAACAAATCATTAGAATAACACGATTTCAGCCTACCTGAAGCAAAAGCAATCTAGCTCCAGCCGAGAGATATCTCAATTTCCACCCTTCAATTTTCTTAGAAATTTTAAGCTACAAATCATCAGAATAACACGATTTCAGACTACCTGGAAAGTTCCCCCTCAAGAAGCTTGAAATTCTAACTATCTCTCGACATCTTACTTCTGTGATTTTGTTGGAGATCAAAAAAATAGATGACTTTAGAAAAATTGACAACCTGACTAGACCACTGTGCATAGAGTTCTAGAACTTCTAAAATATTTTTCACAGATTTCTTGCCACCATTTGAAAAAATAACCATATCATCCACATAGAGCATATGTTAAATTAAAGGGTCATCCTGAGGTTGCGAGTAATAACCAACAGAGCCAGATTGAAAATTTTTGTGCAAAAGTCGAGAAAAAACCTCCTCCACCAAGATACCTCCTCCACCAAGATAAATAACTAAGGGTATAAGGGATCCCCTTGTTGGAGACCCCTACCAGCCTTAAAAAAACTCTTAGGAGTCCCATTCATAACCACAAAGAACCATGACAAAGAAACACAATTATAAATCAGATTGCATATCGCTAAAGAAAAACCAAATGCCCTTAGAACTTGCATAAAAAATTCCTAGCTAATTGTATCATAGGCCTTAGCCATGTCTATCTTCATCATGATATTACCCATTTAAATTGGTTTGTTTATGTCTTGAACCAATTCTTGCGCAAGACTTATATTCTCGAGAATTCTTCTTCCTAGTAAAAAAGCTCCTTGTTCTTCAGAAATCAGGCGAGCGAAAACAGACGTCATTCTACTCACCATCAACTAAGCATAGGCTTATAGGCCTAACTTATCAAAAGAGCATGGGTTTGGCACTTTCGAAATCAAAACAATAAAAGATTAAGCATAATACCTAGGCAATGAAGTACCTGCAAAAAAATCTCGAATAGCCTCCATCAAATTAGTTTTGATCAGCTCCCAACAATGCCGAAAAAGTGCCGAATTAAAACCATCAAGGCCTGGACTACTATTAATCGGAATAGCAAACAATGCTTCTTTAACTTCCTGCTCCGAAGGACTCCGGCATATATTCAAATTTTTCGATACCAACACTTCCTCTTGGATCAAACCCACGAAATTCTGTACTAAAGTAGTCGACCTGCTTCACAAGAAATCAGCATAATGTAAAATTGCCTCATCATGAATTTCTTCCGGCGTAGACAACATTCTACCATCCGGTAATTGCATCGAAATAATAGAGTTCTTCTTCCGTGCCTATAAGGTTGCAAAAAAAGAAGCATTGACCTCCCCATGTTCTATCTAAGTCTTTTTAATTTTCTGGGCAAACCTGACTTCCTCTTTTTTCAAACAACTATTTAATTTAGCCTGTGCAACAATCATATTCGTTTCAACTAGTTGTGAGAAATATCCTACAACTGAGCTTCTCTGCCTCAATTTTAGCTTCTAGGCATTTTATATGTGACGTAGTCCAACCAAAAACTTCAAGATTCCACCTTCTAAGAGCCAATTTCACTCTTTTCATCTTGGCCGCAAGTTTCCATAAACCAGGACATCCCACATCTTCCTTCCAAATATTAGAAACAAAATCCAAAAAACCTTCGTGTAAAATCCGCATTTGCTAGAATCTAAAAAGACTTGTCCATACCTAATCTCAGAATTCACCAACCGAAGAGCCATAGGAGCATGGTCCGATGATCTTCGAGACAAGTACTTCATCGAGATCAGTGGACAACTTCGAGACAGGTACTTTGAGACAAATTTCTAAAAGGTGGGAATTACATAAAGCCCTATCCAACCGAGCCAAACTCTAAGCCAAGCCACCATGTCCATTACACCAGGAGAATGTATTCCCAGTGGAAGGAACATCAATAAAACCTCCATTCTAGATAAAGCAAGAGAAATTTTCCATTGCTCTAGCCAATCTCAGGCACCCTCCTATTCTCTCCCATCATGCCAAATAGTATTAAAGTCACCAATAATAATCCAAGGCATGTTAAGTGCTCCAAAAGTTCTAAGATCTGACCACAGTTGCATTCTCTCCATATATGAATATTTGGCATAAACAGCAGAAGCAATCATCACAGAGTTAACTATAAAGGTAACATGATGATTTGACTCTTGAACAATACTAATATGTATATCATCATGCCAATACACCCACAGCTTACCACCAGAACCACCATTGGAATACGATGCATCAAACTTTAATATACCCTGCCATTTAACCATCTTACTGTCATGAATAAAAGGTTTTGTCACAATTAGTAACTTCGATTTCTGTTGTTTCAGTAGCACACGAAAATGCGCCTTCAAGGAACTGATTCCTCGACAATTCCAATACATGAGGTTGTCTAACATATGTCAAACCTTGCAAGCCTGTTCGGAGCCTTTGTAGAGCTATGTAACTTCATACTTGTTCTCACCTCCTTTCTTGAAATTTTGGAGTCTGACACCCCATCTTTTTCTTTCGCAATATGAAGCATAACCTCTGCACCCTCAGAATCCAAAGCTTCCCCTGATTTTCCTACTTCCTGCCTATCCAACGTCAACTCCATCATCTGCAACACAGAGCATCCTCTAGCACTAACCTTTGTTTCAGTAACCAGACTCAATGACAGCCTCATTCGACCTGCCCTTCTTAGAATAATTATCTCATTCAGCCCAGATAACCAATGCATGATCCCCACGAGGATCACCAGAAGTATTACCAACCTAAAAAAAAGTTCATTGACAGCTAAATGCTCTCCCACAGGTTTAGGAGCAGAGGACGCATTTTCTTGACCTTCAATCAGTGTCACTTCCTCAACCTCATTAGACGTCTTAGCAGTTTGAATTTTTTTTTAACCCGATATGTCCAAGTTCTCTAGCTCCTAAACTTTTTTTAGCTTCCAAACTAGGCCAAATTCTTTACGTTTTCCATCCTCTCTCACCAAAGCCTTACAAGTACTCAAATTATGCCCTTGAATATAACATTTAGAGAAAAAAGTGAGCATTTCGTATACAATTTCTTGCAAAAAAAAACTAGAAGGCTGTCTAGGAATTCCAATCCATACCTGAGACACTGGTTTCTGCGATACATCCATCAGCACACAAGCTCATGCCCCATCAGTACGCGTTGCACACTTCATTGCATTGTCTCTATGAAGGAGAGAACCAACCAAAGCAGCGATATTTTGCAGGTAAGACTCTTGGTAAAAATTAGGAGCAAGCCTCGGCAAAGTAATCCACACAGGAGCCATAACAAGTTCAACATCTTCTGAGAAGTCCACAGTCCATTGAAAAACTCTATAACTAACTCCATCAATATCACTACTTTCACGAGACATAGCCTTGAGAAAATATTTCTCCAAAGAAAACCGTACAAACACATTCCTCGATTTCCTCATTGCCGAAACAACTGGCTAAGCAAAGAGTCCACATTTTCCATTTATAAATAACCTAATTTGATCCAAATAAGATCTTTGTCTCAAAAATTTCATCACCATAACAAATCGAAAAGGGATAGCCAATCTCTCAATTGCTTCCTTGGAAAATTGCACGCAAAACTCCCCATCAACCACTTTTGGGGTCGAAATGGGACCACTACCTCAGGGATGAGCTGAGGCGTGGTAGACACCATCTCCGCGAACGTCCACACTCTATCCGGCATCCTTAAAGGGCCAAGAGGGGCCCTGGCGGCCACCATCTCACCCTAGAAAAGAACCTAACACTAGCAGCCACAAAATCGCCCTATCGCCCTCAAAACTCCTTTGCATTGCCATATCACATAGGCCTTAATCAAATTACTCGAAGTTGCTACTTGGTGTGAGATTAAATCATTAATAGAAGACCATACTAATGATTTTGTAATTCATATCTTTTAATTTTGTATTTTGTAATGTAATGTATAAATAATAAAATAATGTAATATGAAGTGGATTGCATGCATTTTAGTTTTTCATTTTTATATATTTTTATTATTCTCAAGAATGTTAATATTATGCTTTTTTACAATTTAGAAAAGCTTTTCACATGATATAGGCTTTTATAAAAAAGTACGATTTTCAATACATTTTTAAAATCTTTAAAATAAATATAGGGAAATTATGTTGTGCAACATTTTTATATAAATATTGGTTTTATTAATAATAGATGCAATGTTTGAAGAAAACACAAAAATAAAAAAACAAAACAAAACAAAGCGGGTCAAATCTTGACATCGGATATCCAGATTTAAAAACCCAGATTCATTCAAGTTTCGGCCCAGATCTCAACCTGGGCGAATCTAGTCTAAAACCTAGACTGGATTGGGTACATAGATTCCAAGCTGAGTTGATCTAGATTTCCGATCTGAAATCTGCTTTAACACCCCCTAATCATATCACCTTCTATGAGCCATAAGCCATAGAAATCAAGGTGAGCACTTTGTTCTTCTCTCTCTCATAGCAACGGCAAAACCGAACTGGTGCAAGTTCAATTTGCCTCGATGCTCATTTTCATTACTGCCATCGTGAAAACTCTTTTTTGATATATGCAACTTGGAAAACTACATATAAAACTATCAAGAAAATAACATAAGTCAATTGGTTTCTATAACTGACACCTCATTTAAATAATTGAAAAAAGTAAGAAAAAAAACCCTAAGAAAGGGGTGGTATTAAATTATTTCTATTTGGCTTCTTTCTCCTTTTTTCTTCCTTCTTTATTGTAGAGCCCAAAAAATACTTGATTTGTTAGCTTTTGAAGACAAATAGTTATCCTTCAAGTTCTCTATTAAGATTCACATAATATATAATGAACATAAGTTCTCTTTTGATGGTTAATTGAGTTGAAAACTGAAATAAATCAAGTACTTTCTTTTTGCTTTTTCTTTCATTTATGCATTTTCAAATGCCACAACATACACATAAGCTTATATTTAATCAAAAAAAATTGTATATTTTCAGCTAAAGAGAAGAGAGTCTTGTTTGGCTTCTTGGGTAGTACTTAGCAGTAAGGCCAGACGTTAATGCCAGGCATGCGAAAGGAGAGCGAGCAGTGCGTCCACGCTAAGGGCGGGAGAGGTGGCAAATACTTGTGGATGTTTCCAACTTTTAACGCGCTCAAATTCATTGTAAAACATATTTGATGTTTCCAATCCTCAAACGGAGCTTGAGAAAACGAGCTAAGTAAGAAAAAGAAGAAAGATATGGGGAAAACTTGATAATTGGGATAAAAATAGGGCAATTATTTCAAGGACGATAAAAAAGTTGACTACGGATTTTCGGTTAATGCAGTTGTGATTGAGGGGCAGCCTCCTAATTGACTAATTCAAGAGTAATTGCTTAAGCCTTAAACTTGACTCGTAACTTTGGAACTACATCATTCCATGAACACCAGCAGAGTCCAAAAGTACTGCTTTGATTTGCTCAGGATGGACGTCCTGCCCTTCCTTGCATTGCTGCAAATCAAATAGAGAGCAAGTTAGCCATTATCATCATCTTAAAGTTAAAAGCAACAATTTGTTTTCAAGTTGTTTTCAATGAATGAATGGCATCAAAAACTTGTTTAGGATTTCAGGGATCTGGGTTTTAAATGCCAGCCGAAGAAGAGAGAGGAACTGATCTACCTCAGCTCGGAATATATCCATAGCAAAGCCATTGAAACAGCTTATGACAGCTTGTTGGATGTCTAACCCAAGGTTATCCAGAGCCCTCATAGTAGAGAGCAAGAGACCAGGCCTGCGCCCACAAAACATGTGTATGTTTACAGCTCTTCCTTCTCGTAACCTAACTTCTACCTGTGTAACCACAAAAGCTACAACTGTATTACTCAAAGTAAGTACACCATATTCCATGATGCAAAAAGACATCAATGAATTCATCCCATCTAGTAGGTTTTTCATCACATATATATATATATAGAGGCTTTTACCCTTGCAGCTTGGCCATTTGGGCTGGGCAATGAGCTCGGAATAAGCTCTTCCTTGATATGGCTGGGTAGGGCAGGTGGAGTTGGGGTCAAAGGGTGGAAGCTTGTGGTTGGTGTCAGTGAAGAGCCAGGAGTGGTCGACTCCAATTCGTTATGGAGGTCATTAATCCTTTGCAGTAGTTCTTTCAAGTATTCGATTGCGTCCCCGAGGATTGAAGCCCGATCCATCTGTCAACACAAATCATATCAGATAATGTAAAGACAAGTTGGCTCGATATTTGATTAATTGCTCCATCAAGTTATGCCATTAAGCCTTTGAATCCAAATTAATCTTTATGGGAGCCTACTTACTTTCTCCATTCCAACCACTTGAGTATCTCACTATAATTTCAATCACACTAGATGCAAAGTTCAATCCAGTAGTGCACTTGAGAAAGGACTCCGAATTTAAATATACTTACAACTGGATCAATCTTTCTCTTTAAACATACAGTCGCTAATTATTACATGAACCATTTATTATTGGCCAATATATTTTGTTTTCCATTATAAATGGTAAATTTTCAAATCCAGAAGCTAGGTTCCTTGCATATAAGAAAGAAACGAACCTCATAAGAAAGAAACGGATGCTACATATTCAAACCTAAAAAACAAAGGTTATTTTTACAACCAAAAAAACACTGATGGTTGCATATAAGAAACAACAACATAAACAGCATACTTAATATATTCAAATTCACGAGAAAAACAAAGCAAAAAAATAACGCTTACTTTGCTAATCTTGGGAACCACGGACCTCAGCAAGTATAATCTATCATTAAGCTTCTTCCGGCGGCGCCTTTCGGCCATCAAATTCTTAGCAGGGAGGCCCTTCTTCTTCCCCTTTTGCTCTCCTCCACCGGTAACCGTACTCGTGGCGTTGGAGCTATTCCCGCCAGTGTTCTTGGCATTGCCCTCCGCCTTATCGTTCTCCATGAACTCATCCGAATCGTAATTAAGACCAGAGCCATCAAAACTAGCATCTTCCAAATCATCCCCAATGCTCAGTTTCCTCTTTCCCTCGCCCGGTTCATGGGTTTCTGTCTTTCCCTTATCTCCCTCAAGCGAAGTCGAAATCGACAAATTGCCGCCACTATCCGCTAAGTTTTTCCTTAGAGCCGCTCTCTTTTGGAAAAGAGTGGGCTGCGCGCCCATTGAAGGGAAAGACTCGAGGGGTCTCAGAATCTTAGACCTGTTCATAAACAGGGCATTCCCAGAACCCCCATCGAAACCCTTAAACCCCACGAACCCAGCACCAGTTTCGGGAAAATTTGGGAGACGAAGTTGGGAGTCGGAGCATATAGTGGGAGCATTAATCTGAGAATTGGTACTCAAATCGGTGAAGTTGCTCAAAACCCCACCTGCCCTGTTCAGCAGAGTGGAAGCATTGGAAGTTTGGGGTTCGAGAAACCCAACCTCGCATCCCAAATCAAATCCACTCTCTAAAGGATTGCTTGAGAGGCCGTTAATTAGGGAGGACAAAGTGGGTTTTGGAGGCAAAAAGTAGTTGACATGAGAGGGGTCGAGATTGGTGAAAACAGAGGAAGATGGAGAGCATGAAGAGGACGAGTCAACTGGGTTTAGCAATAGATTGTCTGGGTGGTCAGAAAAAGTTAAATCTCTGATATCAGTGTGGGTTTGGAGAGTATTATTGGCCATATTATACCAGTCTTCTTCGATTTCAAGCATGGACTTGAAGGTGGAGAGCGAACCCAAGTCGTGCTCGTTGTTCTTCTCTGCCACGCCGCAACTGTTGCTGGTGTTAGCGTCGTTGGTGGTTCTAGCCCACGAAGCAGGATCATGGTCCTCTCTATCAGTGTCATCCATCCAGACGACGCCGTTTACTCTGGATAGCATCTTCAGGTCTTTCTTTCTTATGGAAGGAGTGCTTCAGTGTGGTTTCCCCGGAGGGATTTTTGAAGGAAAATGAGGTGATGACTGGTGGCGTTGGGAGTTGTAAAGAGGAACGTTGTAGAAGGAAAGGGGTTTGGCTTTTTTGTACCTATGATTTTGGTTTTTATAATGAGGAAAGAGGTTCGAATTTGCGACACGCTATTCTTCAAGCAACGTTTCACTATTTCCAATGAGATTTTTACTTTATTAAAAAATAAAAAAGGAACGTGAAACTCTGAAACTGACAGGGTTATGATACCATACTAAACGCCCGTTTGGAAAGAGAGATATTCATCTCATCATAACTTATTTTAGGCCCTGTTTGGATTTAGAGATGAAATGAATTGAGATGAGTTTAATTTATTTTTTAATATTATTATTATTTTGAGATTTGAAAAAGGTATATTAGGAATTGAAAAATGTGTATTGGGAATTGAAAAAGGTGTATAGGAATTTGTATTTTATATAAAAAATTATAAAAATATAATAATGAAATAAAGATGAATTGAGATGAGCTGAGCTCACTTCCGAATACAAACGGGGCCTTAATTATCCTTTTGAAAAAAAATATATTTTAATTAATAATTTTATTATTATTTATAAATTATTTTTATTTATTTTGTATTATTTTATTATATAAACAGATTTTAAATGACCGAAAGATACTTTATTTTATAAAATAAATTTTTATATATAATTTTCTAATCATTTGATTTCCTAACGAATGATATGATATTTTTAATAGAAATTTAATTTTTAATCTCTACTTGAAAATTGCATGTAAAAGTTCTTTATTAAATTGATAAAAATATTATTATTTTGATAAAAATATTATTATAATTTTTAAAAATTTCTTAAAATAAAATTATCTAAACTTGTGTATATAATCTTTATTTAAAAACTAAATATAACACTACTTTATTTTAAGCCTAACTTTCAGCCTCTAATTAAGTTTTATCACCTTTAATATGATAAGAAAAATAGTTGTTAAACGATTGGAAGCGGGTTCTGGAATTAGATTATAATAATAATAATAAAACAAATATTTAATTATAAAGTGATTTTATAAAAATTAAATTTAAAAATTAATATGATTTAATATAATAGATTAAATTACATACATAATTTGGTGAGTTTATTTTTATAAATTTACTTATAGTTAAAGTACTTCTCTTTAATTTTTGATACCGGAGAATAGGGTTGGAATTTAGGAAGTTAATTTTAGAGACTTGGATGTTAATGTTATGCCATTCGACTACAAATCTTTAGACGTACTTTTCTTTAATTAAATATTACTAAACAACAATTTTATTTGGCTGGTCAGTAACGTCAGTTATTCTCACCTAATACTAAAACTTAAAAGATTTCATAAGATTCACATTATAAATACGATCCATTATAATTTTAATTTATTTTTATTGTTATTAACTTTAATATGAAGGGTAAAAGCATGTGAAGTATTAAACTTCAAAAGCAAGGACACTATTTCTTAAGGGGGAAAAAAAAAAAAAAGAAGGAAATTCCTAATCTAATCCAATCCTCATGATTGTATTTGTTCAGTAAAAGCCATTGCGAAATGTTTATACAGTAGCAGAAATTAATGGTATTTAAGATGTGGTCCCACTCCCCAAGTAGCAGCTATCTCTCTGACCTGTTTTCTGCAAACAATTAACATATTTAACGACCCCCACTGTCACGTTTCATGAATTGTCCAAGCCAGAATGAATGAGAATAACAATAACATTTAAAGAGCTGGCTTTAAATGGGGTCTCAAGCCTCTCGTGAACCCCTTTTTTTGCTCACCGCACCTACTGCCCAATCAACTTCTTATTACCTCTCTTTTTGTTATTGCCCTTTCCTTCCCTCCTCACCTTTTTTTTCCTTTCAGCCTTTGGTTGCTCAACGGTTACTCCCCTCTTCTTCTTTGTACAACTAGTCTTCCACAGCCACCTCACCTTTTCCGTTAAAGATAAAATGATATTAATGATTTGAATAGTGATGGGTTACATCATATTTATTACTAATTTATCATTCTAATATTTTTTTTAACTTTTTTTAAATATGTTTTTAACATTCTTAATAATTAAGAAAAAATTTAAAAATATATATAATTTTACTAATAATTAATTTCTTCATTATTAAGTAAAAAAAATTTTAAAAAAAACTAAAAATTAAAAAAATTGTAAAGTAGTGATAAATGGGATGTTACCCTACCATTATTCAATCCCTCTTTGAAACGGCTATTCCGTTCTCACGCTTTCAATGACAGAAAATAACATGCATACACATCAGCAATCTACCTAGAAATTCTATAAACCACATGATAGTACAATCAAAATAAAATATTTTAACTACAAATAAATTACATAAAAATAATTTTACAAATTGACATTACATGTGATTTGTCAGATTGAGAAATTATTTTTATTGTAAATAGATTTAATGAATCACATGAAATCACGTTCGTTTGTAAAATTATTTTTATATAATCTCTTTATAGTTAAAGTAATACTCAAAATCAAAAACATAGAACCTATATAAAATTTTCTTCTAAAAGAGCAAAACGCCCATTACTCACACTGCCGCACTTCTCTCTCCACATTGCCGCACTTCTTCAGACTAGCAAACCTCTCCAACCCGTCGCCTCCTTCATCTTGTCACATACCCCGTCACGCAAACACCATCCAAACCCCACTTCAGCCCATCACAACCCCTTTAGCCCGTGCACTATTGCCCTCCAGATCGTCGCATACTGTCGTCCTTGTTCATCGACATATTCATATATGCAATCCACATGGTTTAAAGATAACATTTTGTATATTATCTATATTATTTGTAGGGATTTATGGAGATTAAAGGTAGATAATATTTTTTTGCCTTATTGTTTTAAGTAATTCTTATGGAGATTATATTAAATTCTTGTTTTGAGTAATTCTTGTTCTGAATTTGTGTATTAGCTTCCAGTATGAGATTTGTGTTGAAGCTGCCTACTTTCTTAATCGACAATGTAAAGAAAGAAATTGTTTGAAGAGGGAGATGCATAAATATTGTATGCCTACTTTCTTGGTCAATAGTGTAAAGAACTTGGATTTATGTACTCCATGCAAATTGATGAGAATAAGTGTATAAAAAGTTATTTTTAGGCAAATACAAGATATCATTTATGTCATTTTCAGGAGTTAATCATCATGACCAAATCATAATATTTGGTTGTGCGTTTTTAATTGATGAAAACAATTGAATCTTATATGTGCTATTTAGAACATGACAAGAGACAATGCTTGGGTGTGTCCTTTCATCCATAATTACTAATAATGACAACGCAATGGCCAAAACCATTGGTAAGGTACTCCCAAATACAATTCATAGGTTGTACTTGTGGCATATTTTACACAAATTTTAAGAACATTTGGCAAATGTGAATAAAAATTTTCTGGACTTTGAAAAAGAGTTACGTCATTGTATTCATGAGACAATAACGATTGATGAGTTCAAATAGAAATGAATTTTAATACTAGCGAACGGTCTAGTAGATAATGGTTAGCTACAAAATCTTTATAACTGACGGTATAAGAGGATTTGAATTACTTACGAACCACGTTTTGTGTCAGTATGTCAAAAATTCAAATGAGTGAAATCATGAATAAATTTTTTAAATATTATATTCGTTCAAGCACGATAATGAATGACTTTGTGCATCAATACAAGAAAGTCTTAGATGCACGTTATTTCAAGAAGAAAAAGAAGAATATGCAAACAAAATCAACACAAGCGATTCTAAAAATGTCACAAAATTAAAGAAGATACGGCCTCAGTCTATACAAAGAAGTTTTTCATGATCTTTCAAAACTAGCTATTTAATAGCCAACAATACAAATTAACAATAGCTAACAAAGAGAGTAAAGGTAAGATATATAGAGTTGCACCGCATGGTAAAGAAAAACTTATTTATTATGTGACCTTAATGAGTAGAGAAGTGAAGGCGATGCATGTTATATGTTTGAGTTTGTGGGGATTCTTTATAGGCATAATATCCTATGTGTCCTTGGCAAGAACTCCAGATTAGATATGTTGCCACATTATTATATTCTAGAGAGATGGACAATGAATACTAAGAGTCGGGCTATTCTTGATATACGAAATTGTGATAAGACATATAATGACTCATGATGATCCAATAATGAGGAAAAATAAGTCGATGATGCAACTTTACGATATTGCAAAATTTAGCTCACAATCAATACATAAATTGAACTCACTCTCTCTCTTTCCTTAGATAAGGTCCACAAGCAGTTGCTCTTGATGGAAGATATTCTTGAAAAAATATAGAAGGCGGAGACATGTCAACTAATGATTCCCAAATGTTAACATCACAAATTATATCAAATTTCTCATAAATTTTATAGGATCTTCCATGGATGGCAACGAAAAGACGACCAAAATAGTTAAGAGCTAAAAACCCAAAAGAGATTCAAGCCACGAAAAAAATGTGTTATAACAATTGCAAAACTAAGGGTTATGCTAGGAACAACTGTCTTTCAAGAAGGTAGATTTATTATATGAAATTTTTGTGTTTTAATATAAGAATGTCATTTTTTATTGTTTATTTTATTTTATGTAAGGATCATACAACTGACAACATATCTTAAAGATTGGACCTCTCTGATCAAACATGAGATTGTTATTTAAATTGGTACTTTAAATTATTCTGGGTTGAACATGATGGTGTTTTTTTTTTTTAAATATTCTTCCTGGATGTAATTTTTTTTTTTTATGTCACAGTTAATAAAAGTGGAGAACTACCTTGGGTGTCTTAGATAGATGATGAAGTTGGAGGACTGTGGTGATAGAGTTATTTAGACAATCATTTTTTTTTTTTAAATTCTAGAAAACACACTGCTTGTAATAGACATGAAAGATGTTGCCTTCTTTCATTTAAAAGATACGAAATATATTTTCGTGTATTTTAATATTCAGACTATGGAAATGTGAATTATTTTTTCTTCTATGTTGAGTATTCTGGAGCATTATGTTTTAAATTTTTTCTTATATGGTAAAAGTTCTGGAGAGTATTGTCCTAATATTGTCTGAAGATCCTACACATGCAATTAATATTATCTTAAACAGCCATGTTTAAGACAAAATCGCCTTATATTTTGGAGCATTATTGAACAACAATACATTTCAAAAGATAAAGTATAATTAGATTCTAAAAATACTAGTTTTAACAACATTACAAAAGATAATCACAAACGGCATAATGACCATAGGTTGTTAACACTAACCAACATAAATGATTATTGCTAATATACAAACTGATTATAGCCCAAATTACAACAAAGCAGGACTATGACAAGAACAAAAATTTGAAAGTTCCCTTATACTTCTTCTCCATAGCGGTAAATTTGGCTTGTTCAGCCATTACATGTTCTTGATTTATCATGTTGTTCCTTCTTTGAGCTAGCTCCAACGTCATCTTGCTACATCTATTTTGTTCTATTTCAAGATCAATCCATTGAAAAAATCCACCTTGCTTGTTGATCTTATAATTTGGACAGTTGTAAAATCATTTGCCAAAATTAGTAGTCTTGTTAGAAATCCTTAGCTTGGTTGGAATCCCACAATAGCAAAATAGCCTCTCCAAACCAATTTGTGCTTTTGCTTTTACAATCAGAGAATTTGAACTAGCACTATTGTCTATGTGTTTCATATTGCTTGATTTTGGATCACGTCACTACCACAATAATATAAAAAACCAGAATATTAATTGCATCACAGATAATAGATAATATTAATTGCATGTATAGGAACCTCACACAAAATGTATAGGGAACATTTGTTCTTTCCACATCTGTAGTTTCAACCAGACCTTGCTCTTTACATCTGAGAATACATTCTTCTTTGCTTGCCCAATGATGGGCGGTAGCCCCAAGTACTTGTCGAAATGATTTGTCCGTTGAGCACCCCAAAATCCAAGATAACCTGCTGCCCAGGACTAGGTATATTTTGGCTAAAAAGGATGGTTGAGTTTTCTCTATTGATGCATTGGCCAGATGATCTCTTATACATCTTCAAAATATCATGTACGGCACAACATTGTTGGATTGAGGCTTCACCGAAAAGAATGCTATCGTTGGCAAATAAAAGGTGGTTTAGCCGTGGGGCATCTTTACAAATCTTCACACCAGAAAATCGACCACTTGCATCTACTCTATTTAGCATGGAGATGAGACTTTCGGTGCATAAGAGGAATAAATAGGGGGACAGCAAATCCCCCTGTCTTAGGCCACGTCGGGAGACTAGGCGACCTGTTGGAAACCCGTTGATTAAGACTAAGTAGGAGACCGATTGTACACATAACATCACCATGGCTATCCATCTCAGATGAAAGCCCTTTTTGTCATGATCATCTCAAGGAATTGTCAATCGACCTGGTCGTAAGCCTTGGACATGTCTAGCTTTAGAGCCAGAAAACCCTTCTGGCCCTTTCTTTTTTGCCTTAAGAAATGGACCATTTTATGCGCCACCAATATATTATCAGTGATTTGCCGACCTGGAACAAATGCACTTTGTGACTCCGAGATAATATGGGGGAGAATGAGTTTGAGACGGTTTGCAAGAACTTTGGCGATAAGTTTATAAATTACATTGCACAAGCTAATGGGGCAATAGTCCGCTACCTTGACAGGCTTCGATTTTTTCGAAATTAAAGTAATGAAAGTATGATTAATTGAAGTAGGGAACATACCATGGTTCAAGGTTGTAGGACTGCTATTGTCATCGATCGGCCTATGGTTTTTCAGTATGTTTGGTAAAAAATGGGCGCCATCCCGTCCGGTCCCGAGGCCTTGGTGGGGTGCATTTGATGAAGGGCTAACATCACTTCTTGTTCAGAGAAGTCCCGGATCAATGTTTGGTTCATATCATGTGACACTCGGCCTTCCAGACCCTCAGTGCATTGGTGCCTTTCTTCTGAGCAAGGTGGGATAGATGGGGATGCAAACTAGTCCTAGAAGTAATTGACAATAACCTCATCCCTTCTCTCATGAGTTTTCCAAGCGCCCACATTATTCTCCACTCCTATAATGAAATTCTTCTTTCTCCTTTGGGAGGCTTTGAAGTGGAAAAATTTTGTATTACAGTCTCCCTTCTTTAGCTAGAGGGATTTTGAACGTTGCTGCCACATAATCTCCTCCCTCTCCAGCCATATCCGAAGCTCATTCCAAGCTTGTTTTTGCCTTTCTAAATGTTGGTTAAGGGGTCTGTAGCTTGAAATGCCTAGAGTTGCTCTATGGCTGCATTAACACGGCGATTAACACAGCCGAAAATATCTTGATTCCATACCTTAAGCCTTGCTGCACTCCGACAATTTTGACACCACTCCTTGCATGTCCCAAACCTCATCTTGGTTACCCCATACCCCTGCTATTATTTTGCTACAATCCTCTGCATGTATCCAAATGGCCTCAAAACGAAAGAGGTGTTTTTTCCGTTTCTCCTCTCTAAGATTTCCATCAAGAAGAACAAAAATAGGGAGGTGGTCAGAGTGTGCTGCCTTACCATGTTTTACTGTGGCTGTAGGGAAATATTGGCACCATTGTCCATTAGCCAATGCACAATCTAGGCGTTCACTCACTATGACATCACCCTCTCGTCCATTGCACCAAGTGAAGAGGACACCTTCAAACCCCAAGTCACCTAAGTTACAATCGTCTATCATGTTTCGAAATGCGTTCAACTGGCCTTCCGATCTAGCATTGCCCCCTAGTTTCTCATCATGATGCACCACTTCGTTAAAGTCCCCGAAAACTAGCTAGGGGAGGGTGTTATTGTGTTCTGCTATTTGTCTCAATAGAGCCCATGTTTCTACTCGTTTAGAAGTCTCTGGCTGTCCGTAAATGCCTATGAGTAGCCACTATTGGTCTCCATCTTCAGATTTAATAGACGCCGAAATGTGGTAATGCGAATAGTTTAGTATTGTTGCATGAATTTCTTTTTTCCATAGGAGCGCCAGGCCACTGCTCCTGCCAACGCTGTCTACTACTAGGCAACACTCAAAATCTAAATGGTACTTAAGGTCTTGCATGCGAGTTGCATTCAGCTTTGTTTCTTGCAGAAAAAAAAACTAGGGACGTTCTCTCCATATTAAGTCACGGAGAGCTCTCACTCCCTAGGGACTCCCAAGCCCCGGGAGTTCCAACTAACGAGAATCATTATGTCTAGCGAGGCTAAACCTCAGCCTCCGCCAATATCTTCATCGGGACCTCCATTATGGAGGCCTCTGTTTTCATATGTTTACTAGGTTCTGCACGAGAGGAACCCCCCTGGTCATGTCTCCTCTTATTGTGCCTAACTCGGGGCCTTTGTGTTGGGTCCAAACTTAGTTTGCCTAGGTGGCAAACTTGGGTTTAGGGTGCATTTTGGGCCTCAGCTATGTGCCTAGGTTTTGTAATCACCATGTTAATGGGGCATTCCACTAAGTCTTCTTCCTGGCCCATTAAACTTTCTTTTCTCAAACCCTCCACGCCAAAAGACACATTTTCCCCTTCTTTTCGCTCTTGATCTCAGATGACCTGTCTATCTCCTATTCCCCGCTGACACCCTTTTCATTGACCTTGGCTAAGAAGAAAACTGGCAAAGCAGATCTGTCCTTTTGCACCTCATCTGGGCTCGAAGCAACATTCATATAACACGGCACCTCTCCCAGGACTAACACCTGGATCGAAGTCGTCGTTTCAGGAAAAGGGGAGGGAAATTTTTAAAAGTTTCCCACCCAAACGGATGATCTTCTTCGCTCCTCAAAGCAGCTCTCTCCAGCTAACTCTTCATCGGTCCGGTCTCTTTGTTTTTATCTTCAGAGAACGGAGTCTCTGGCCTTCTTTCCAGTGATTAAGGTGCTGACTGCCCTCATCCAGTCGGTAGGAGGTCCTCTTCCTTGCACTGCCAAGTTTTCCACACCTCACAACTTTTATGGCCATCACCCAGTATTCCACACTCATAGCAAAAGGTGGGGAGCCTTTCATAGGAGAAATGAACCCAATGAGTTCCAAAGGCTCCTAGGTTTACTTTTTTACCTCTCATAAGGAGCTTTGTGATATCCAATTGAACTCGGACACGCATGAATTCGCCCAACATTCCTTTCCCTTCCTCTATTACTATGTCTTCCACATGTCCGATAGTTGAATCCACTTGTTTGCCAACTTTCTCGTTCATGGCATTAAAGGGGATATCATGGAGCCTTACCCAGAAAGTTGCTTCCCGGATGGATATCTGGTGCGGTTTGAGGTTTCCATCAATCAAAAGACCATGGACCGTCTGTCAGTATTCTCTCCCTATCCCTTAAGTCCTCAAACTCGGCTATGAAGAGTAAAGGGCCTAGGTGTTGGAAGGAGACGGCCCGTAGCGGTTTTCATATCTTTTTCAATGTTTGCTTGAAGGCCTCCCTATTGTAATGTCTCTCGGTTAGCAAGGAAACTGCCAAACATCATTGACCTCGCGCTATCGATTCTTCAAGTAAAGTTTCCTCTACAATAATCTCTTCATTCTCCTATTCCGAAAGAGAGAGATTCTCGCATAGAACAGATAATCATGAATCCATGGTTCCCTATGGTGAAGGTCGTGATTCTCCGAGTGCACGAAGATGGAGAGCCCTCAGCATCGTGCGAGGGAACTGCATGCCATAGGTTTTTACGTCAACAATTTCTAGATGTGAAGAAATAAAAATATTTGTATCAACGAGTATGAAAACGCCTAAATTGGAAGGAGTGCAAATAGAGTTTGGATCAACTGGAAAATATAACAATTGTTGGATGTAAGTATTAAAAAAGTTTATATCAACAAACTGAAGAGAGTGCACATAGAGTCTGCTTTTCAACTGATGGTAGTAGGAGACATCAACACCACCATACAACACATTACCAAAAGGAAAGTTACATTACATAGCAGGTATTCTGAATTGCTGGCAAATTTACAAAATATATTAAATGTGAGTATATATAAAGGTAATTTAAGTTTTTATTTTCCAAATTTCAAGCAAATTTACAAAAGATCTAGTAGAGCTTTAGGTCTCCATAGTAGGTTAATTCCTCATATCGATCAATTCGCAATATTTAGATAATTTGAGTTGATGTGTCAACTTTATCATAATCACATTCATATTCACATATTAGAAATTAATAGGCAGCAAAGTGCATCACAGATAACAAAGTTTTTTCGCAGGAATTTGCATCACAAAAAAATTTGTAGTTAACATTAATGGTATCTTCAGACGAATTTAAGGGGAAAAGGAAAAAAAATGTTGAGATACTAGAGATTAAGGGTAGAACTAAGGCGACCGTCAAATGCAATCCACTCGTCCCACGAGAACTGGTTACGGAGAATAAGTATTTTAGATCAATTTGAAAGAGTCAGAGAGGAAGGATATGGGAGATCATGATTTTCTTGGGAATAAAGAGAGGGGGAGGCAGGAGTGGGGCGAGGGCTTGACGAGAGGGAATAAGGAGTTGGTGGGTGGGGCTTGGGCTCGACAAGATGGAGGGAGTGGGTGAGGCTTGATGAAAGGGAGGCATGGGTGGAGCTAGGGCTCGACGAGAGGGAAGGAGGAAGGAAGTGATTAGGGCTCTCGCTAGATGGGAGAGAGGGAGTGGTTTCCTGAGAGAGAGTGTGTATGTGTGTGTGTGTGTGTGTGTGTGTGTGTGTGAGAGAGAGAGAGAGAGAGAGGGAGGGGAGGGAGGGAAGGTGTCAACAGGAGTCAGATAAAAATTTGTCCCTCTACAGTGCAGCCACACGGTTGGAAATATGGAGAGCCTATGTGACACACCTCCATTAGAGGGTGTAGTTTGGGAAACTAGTTATTCCTGAGTAATAGTTTTATGAACCAAGGATGAAATTGTGATAACATCATAGTAGTTACAAGTCTAGTCTAAAATCCGGAAACCATAAAAACTTAAAGATGTCCAAGTCTGTCAAAGCACAAGATTAGTTATTAAGTAATGCTAAGTACAAACTTGAATATGAAGTCTCAAATACGTGAAAACTCGTACGTAGATATAAAATGACTGTTTTCTAAATCCTCAAAATCTGGGTGTAAAAGTCTTCTTTCATCGTCATGCTAACTACAGCCTAAAATAGAAACCATAATTTGAAGGAACCCTAAGTTTTCAGAAAGATAAACTTTAAAAAAATTGGAGTGTTACAGAAGCATAAGTATGCATCATGACAAACCATATAGTCAAACTCTTATGGGAATTTGTGGTTTGTAGGTTCGGCATTAACCACGCCATCTTCTTTGACAACATAAAACAGCTGGACAACAATGCATAAAGAGTATGGTGCTTTAAATTGGGAATCAAAACTTCTCGCCTAGGCACCATAAGCAAGCGAACAAGAGGATATTACCAACAAAACCCCATTCCAAATGATGAAAAGGTGCTTGGGGGAACAAAAATGCCAATGGGCCGAGGAGCTACATGGGGTGGCTATGGGCATACCGGGCCATTGTTTAGACCCTAAACAAAGAAACTCCTTTTACACTCTTCGATACAGCAGTAATAGCCATTGAAGTCATGGTCCTAAGACTTAGAATGGAGCATACGAACCGGCAGCAAGGTAGATGAGTTGCTGGGCAACATAGATATGCTAGATGAGCGAGGGGAAAGAGTTAAAATACGGTCAGTCATGGAATATTGAAGGAAGGTAGCGTCGTATTTTAATAACTGTTGGCTGCAAAAGTTTTCAAATGGGCAACCAATGCTTAGAGAGGCCAATACGGCAACCTCTCAGGCAAAAGAATGAAACTAACACAAGTTTACACAATCGTGAAGCACTTAATCTAAAGAAAAATTTTGTGTAGCCAAGAATATTGGATAAAGAATTTGCCTTGTGACAAATATTGAATTACTTGCTTCAATTTTATCATTGCAGAACATTAAGGAAAAACTTCCAAGCGGCGGGTGATGTTTGAGCCACAATTAGGAACCCCGACCTCGCCAAAATGTGAAGTGACCATCAAGCTACACTCAGCCACCCTCAAACTTGCTGAGCAGCAAGCTGATGACCTTCGACTTCGAGCAACATTCTGGCGCTTGCAAACACGTCAAATGGCAGAGTGACTCCAACACATTCTGTAAAACTTGTCTAATGATATGGTGATCTTCGAGCCACGATCAGCCACCCCCAAACTTTCCAAGCTACAAGGTGATTTTTGTGCCATGCTCATGTACGCCCAAACTCACTCCAGCAACTTTGCACTCATCAAGTTCAATCAAATGATAAGTAACAAACGTAATGAGAAAAAAACCGGATGAAAACTCCTGCAAAAAATGATATAAATGACTCTTATAAAGACCCATGATTATAGGCTAAGGTTTTTCTGTATAAAAAAAAAAATAAAAAAAGGATAAAAAGATTCATCTAACTTGAACGTTGGTGTTATACCCATGGGGATACCTCAACATAGTGATCTAACTTAAAATTGTTCCAACACTAAACATGTTTCAAATTGGTGACACGAGTGAAATTGACGTACGTATTTTCTGATTTTTAACGACTGTCTTGATTTAATAATGAAATTCTTGACTCAAAATTATAACTAGGATATGACCTTAGAGCATTCTTATTGGATTGGCTAAAAGTCAAATCCAATAAGATATTGAACAATCAATCTTATTTCCATCTTTACGACGTAATATATGGTCATAAATTATATACGCAATGCACTCTTTTTATAAAATGTAAAGTCTACCATTAAAAAAAAAAAAAAATTTTAAATCATATTTATTCACTTTTTTTTTAAATATATTATTTTATAATTTTATATCTGCAAATATCATTTCTCTAAATTAAAAAAAATGGCATGATACGTAAATTGTGTAGAATTTAAAATACTATAATAATAATAATAGTGGATGCTCTTTAGCATTGCTCTTAATCGCAAGTGATGTCAGGTCTTGACTCCTAATGCCAGAGTTATGTCGATTAGTGTTACTAGTTCTCTTTCACCTCAGGTATACCGTATGATGCTTAAAGGTCTAAGCATGTCTGTTCAGGCCTAAGACAAGGAAATAGGAAGACCAGCATATTAAGGTTTTAATTTGGATAGTGAAAGCGTATTGTTTTATCTTATTATTATTATTATAATATTTTAAATTCTACACAATTTACGTATCATGCCATTTTTTTTAATTTAGAGAAATGATATTTGCAGATATAAAAGAGCAATGCTAAAGAGCATCCACTATTTGAGAATATCCATCACACTCATTAGTAATGTTTAAGGATATATTAGTAAATTTCTCTTAAACATTACTTATGAGTGCAATGGATGCTCTTAATAGTGGATGCTCTAAAGATTTTTTCTAAGTTAAAAGATAATTCTGTACTTGATACATACACACTTAATACAGTGAAGACTTTTTTCCTGATCACATGGCTCTCAAAAACCCAATAATCAAAAACTAGAGGCATGTCCTCCCAACTTTCTAACAAAATTTTGTTCAAACGAAAAATAAAAAAGAGTTGAGAAGACAACAGCAATGATAATAGAAAGAGTGGATAAGGGTAAAGGGTAAATGTGTGCCACAGATTTTAGAGGACCCAAGTCCCACGTATTGTTAAACATGATGGGTCAAAACAAATGAGATAGCGGATGGCTACCCACAAACACCCTTTTTGTAAAAGTGGGCACAGATTCCCCCGAAGAATGTGACACTCCCATAAACATGCCCAGCAAACCCACATGCAAAAGACACCCAGCATTCTCTGCTTCCCAAAATAACCCAGAAGTGGGTCGACTCTCGCCATCACCACTACACTACACAACGAAGCACTCATAATTACAATTCATACGGGACGATCCCCCTCCTTGGCCCCCTTTTTAATCGAACAATATCTTCAACAGACAGAAAATCACCTAATAAAAATATTTTTCATGGCAAGATTGAACATGAAAATTTTGAAGAAACAACAAAACTGAAAACACTAGATTAATCCATTCTTACCCAAACGTCAAAAGAAGCTGTATTTTCTTACTTAACAGTAAAAAGATCAGAACCAACGGTAATACAACTATGTACAAGGCGGGGTGGTCCTAAATCGTGAAGCCGGAGTCACCTTGCCCCCACAGCTCTGAATACATATATTATGCATATATCTGGACGGCATAAAATACTCAGCAACATGTCAAAAACTGGAAATAACATATCTGCCATCTACATCTGCTTTCTGATAGACAAAGGAGGGACCTAACTAAACGAGGTTGAGACACATCCATCTCAATTGGTACCTATTTCTCACTGGAGTGACTGGGGAGCACTCTCCTCTGAAGCCTGCAGAAATATGTATGACAAGAACAAAGCACATATTATCTACCGAGAATAAAAAATCAGAACTTTCGACTGACAAAAACAACAAAATCACGCTCAGAGAAAAACATGTTAAACACCACTAAAACATATTCCATTGTGTTAAATACCACCTCGGGCATATTTATTTACAAACTATATATTAGCAGCTTGAACACGCAACCATTACCTAGAACCCATGAGAACCGGACCTAACATTTCTCAGGAGTCATGACAGCAAACGACTTGCGATTCAATTCTTTTGCATCCTCAGCTTCACCAGACAATTGATTCTCTCCAGCCTTCAAATTAAGGGTCCCTGGGTTCATCTTCTGGACCTCCTCCCTAGTATAGATGAAAATCTTCCGAACCATCCCACAGAATTCCCTGATATACAGACAAGACACCCAAGTTATATAAAGACCTCAGTGAAGAAGGCAAACATGAATGACTTCATAATGATCAGATATGCATATTCATGACAATGAAAGGAAGTCCTTACGCCCAGGGATCATCCCCAACGAGCATCATATCACCCTCATCATCAGTGTAGACAATCAGCCAATTCTTTTGTGAAGCCATCAATTCACCACCAAATTCAAACAACTGGTCTAATTCAGCAATCAGTTCTTCATAACTGTTGAATTTAGTTAGGTCCACTGACCTACCAAGAGCAATCCCCTGCTTGTGAACCTGATATCAACAGGATTTAGTTAGCAAGTTCAATCCAGATTCAGAGAGAGAGAAACTATATACTACAATTAAGATAAAGAAAAATACCTTGGTACAACTTCTAGTTGAACTGTTTAGTACCTTGCCTTGCACCTCTCTTGAACGTTGCTCCTGTCTTTGTACTAACATCTTCTCAATAACAGGAAGTGGATTATCAGCTGATTTTGAACCCCGGGACTGTTCTGACTTTTGATCGGAGTCAAGAGTATGAGCCAGGTGAGAAGTATCAAGTATATGACCAGCTGGCTCCTTCATCATGCCCTTCCGTGGTGCTGCTGTCTCTGGTGCAGCCGGATTACAGATGAGGGGTATGCCAAAGAGCTTATAGTTCCCGTCTTTGGGCTTCACAGCCTCGCATTGTTGTACTGACATGGGTTTCGGCATTGGCTCTCTTGAATGAGCAGAATTTTCAAATTGACATGAGGCTGGAGAAGGCATCAACCAGTTTCCTCGTGGGTGCTCAACTCTATGACAATGAATCATGGAATACTCAGTGATAGCATCATGTCTGGCATTGCCTTGTGCTTGATTAGTTACATCACCACCTTGTACGGGACCCTTAAGATTAGCATCTGACAAGTTAAGTGAGAGATTGGAGGGCATCAAGGACCATGGACTTGAAAGCAAGTTAAACTTTCCTTCCTGGTCAAGTGATTGTTTTCTTGGAAAATTAACAGCTGATGCAGCTTGTTCAACCAATGGTGCACATGTACTGTGGGAGGAACCAGCACTAGCACCAAATCCCGACAGCAAATCCGTGTAAGTTGGCTCCTGCCTCCCCCTTGCCATCCAATTCTCTGACCCATGTCTTCTTGATGCAGAAACATCAATCTTTTCATCTTCTACCAAAGGTGGCCAAACAGACTTTTCAGCAGTGTCAGACTCATTGCTCTCAAAAAAATTGCCTCTCAAGGTCGAGAACTCTTGACCCGGTAAGACCCTTAAAAATACACTGGCTGGAGAAGGGTCTGAAGTCACTTTAGATGAACCTGATCATATTTCAAGAGTTAAAAAGTGTAGATATATGCCTCATAAAACCACCACAAAACTACAAATGAGAAGTAACTATTAGGTTCTCACAGAAAATAAGATTATACCTTCCCTAGTAAGGACAGAGGAGTCAGGGGATGAGGGAACCACATTTGACCGGGGCCTCTTTGCCCTGGGCATTGGAAGAGGATTTAGTGTAGGAGCAAGAGCAGGCTCTACTTTCCAAGGTGAAACTCTCTCTGGACGAGGCATTGTATTTGTCTCATCCCATCTCACCTAGAAGAACATGAAAAAGTTAATCTACCATGCCAAATGGCCATAACATGCACTGCCCTAAAGACTTAAAATACTACCTTGAGGCATCTCCATTTTGAATTTGGCCACCTTTTGGTGTCAGCATCTTCAACTCCAACTATAGTGCCAGTAAATCTACAAAATTAGAGCAAAATATGTCAAGAAACTTAATTTAGATCCTATGAAAATAAGAAATAGTTTATATATAAGTTGAAAAGAAGAAGATATAGTTATTGAAAATATAAATTAAAAGCAACAGCCACACCTTTGCTCAGGAGCTTCTTCACCTTCAAATCTCATTTTGAACCTCATACCTATGGAGTAGTTTTTCTTGATAGACTCTATATACTGGTCGTATGGAACGATAAATTCAGTGGGGCTTGTCCTGTCAGAAAATTTTAATAAAAAACCATGCAGCGTGAAATTTAGAATCACTCCCAATTTTGTGCACAATAAAAATAGCAGTGAAATCCATGAATCACACAAATTGTAAAACCAAATAATAAACTTTCGAATCTCAGAATAGCTAATTAAGTTCATAGCAGTGTACATAGATTTAACCACACCTAGGCTTGTAGTACACAGTAAACATGGTTTTGGTTGAGATGGCATGCCATGCAGTGGCAAGGACACCAAGATGCATGCTATGACTGGAGATGACTGACGATGGGACATTATCCTGCTGTCTCATTGCCCGTCTCACACCAACACGAAGTTCTCCATTCTCTCCCCTAGAGGTAAATTGCTTTGCCAAGGTTAGATAAAGCCAAAACAAGTAAAAACATGGAATCTCATTTGTATTAATAAGCAGCATACCTTAGAAATATAAATGCATCCCCAGCAACAAGCCTTTTAGAGCTAACAAACACACTCCAACCACTTTGAAGTAAATGCCTTCGCGGTTGACCTGGCAGTTCAATTTCTCAAGTAAACTTAATCAAGAAAAAATACAGTACATCTACAGAGACTCATTGATGAATGACCAAAAATCAAACTAGAACAATTATATATTGCGGACATAATGCACAAATGTTCAGGGTTCAAACACTAAATCCAAAAATCCTCCAGCCCACATTCCCAAGGCAAGTTGGGGTGACAAATAGCCAGAAACATGGCAGTAACACCACACAAATTACACATGAAACTGAACTTATAGCCATTACCACGAAATATATGCCGGAACCGCCACTCATTTCCATGCAAGTCCTTGGCAACCAACTCCTGAGTCGGAGGCTGCCTTGACATGTCCTGTCAAAAATCAAGCATTACATCACTTAGAATTAGTTCCAGTGTAGAAAATTAATACTAATTAAATAGCTAAAAGAGAAGAGAACCCAACCAGTGGCGGGAGACATTCATCTGCATGCCGTCTCAACACTGAGAACCCCCCATGAGTGCTAGTATCTGAGGCAGTTAGTGTCTTACAGAAAGAGTGTACATGAAATTTTGGCGGTGGAGGCGGCGGAGGTATCTTCTCCACAGCATTCTCATCTTGCTGCATCAAACAGATGATAAAACTACTACAATCTCAAGCTCAATTAATTTGCTCTTAAATCTATTATAGGTTGAAGCCAAAGAAACTTACGTTTGCCTCGGGAATCAAAGTTACTTGAGCAAATACCTCATCAGTATCTGCTTCAGCCTACAGTTTTTGAAGCCACCCAAAAAGAAAAAATTGGAGCGAGAGCTAGAAGTTAGAAAAGTACAACAACGCACAACACAGAACCCTCTATGGCAGGTCAAATAGAATGAAGCAAAAGCGAACTTAAAACCATCAATGAAAATCGGTTACCTTCAATTGAACATTTATGACCCGGCATAGGATCTTAGCTGGAAGATTATATAAAGGCATCTGCTGGTCCGCCAGTTGATTAGTAGACGCCTCTACCTAAATCAACAAACGCGAACGTGCCATCGATATTTAGCAACTTCGAACAAAATCCAAAAACGGAAACAATGGGGAAAAAACCCTTCAATTCAATCAAACCCATATCCAGAAAGCACATATAAGTTCACAGCTGTCTCGCCCGAAGTAGAGCAGATGCTTACGACCAATTAAAAGAACTGAAACTACCATAAGCAGAATCCGAACACTCAACCGAAACACAACTAGTGAGCAACGAAAAGAAAGTAATGTAATAAATAACAAGATGAAAACAAAAATTACAACTCCGTCGAATTAAATCGAGGTATGCCAAAAACTGGTAAGTCAAAGCTAGAAACTGACCTGCTCGATATGACCCTGAGGGAAATAGAACACGCGTTCGCCTTCACGAGGCACGGTCACCAGAGGACCCGCACACGCGTGCCATAGCTCCGTGTAAAGTGCAGTCTCGGCATCTACAAAAACAGAAACCGCAAGGCAGAATCCGAAAATGACAGGCAGATCTTTCATTGGTTAAGCAGAAACGAAACCCAGTTGACCGGAATTTTACCTTTGCTAGTGCCGGAAAATTTGGAATGACCTTTTTGCCCTTCGTTGCTGTTTCTAACATCGGTTTGGTCGCTATAACCGGAACTTCCCTTTGTACAAACCTCTGAAGCCGTCATTTCACTGAGCTCTCCTAGCACAGATCTGTCATCCGAACAATTCTTAACGCCCACAGAATCGACGACACAATTACCAAAACCTCAATTTCTCGATCAGCGTCGGAATTGTTGTAGGCCCACCGAATCTCGGCTTCAAAAGACTCAAAGCTTAATCAGAAGCCTATCCTTCAAAACCAAAGATATCCTAGAACAAAGACGACAACTATAGCTCAATCAAATACTCAAAGGCGCTAAGCCAAGTCAATTCCTAACCAATTCCTCCGATTGAAGCGCCACGCCCTCGCTCACCGTCTCTGCTATCTTCCTCTTACGTCCGCCAACGATCTTGTCCGCTAAGACGCGCTTGCTTGCGACCAGAACCAACTCTATCTGCCTCTCTCTCTCTCTCGGTTTCTCTAATCTGACTCTCTCTCTCTATGACTCCCTTTGTCCGAGCAGAAGGACTTAACCAGAGTGGTCAAAAATGAGGGCAATAATTTCAAACCGAGGTCAATTTCTAACCAGTCTATGCGACCGGCACTTACCGGTGAAAGAAGCTTTTGGAAACCGGGTACAGCCGGTCGAGACAAAAAGCGACAGAAGACATTACCGGGGGAGTAAATTTAATAAAAGGCGGCTGAGACAGGGGAAAGGCTAACACAGAACAGACGGCGTTGGGGAAATGTCGGCTTGTGGTTGGTTGGTTTGTTGGGGGCAAAGTAACGCCGTCTGTCCCCGGCGTTAGTGGGTGAGGGAACCGACGAGTTGTTCTATTTTTTTTTTTTTTACAAATTACGGGAAATTGTTTTGTCGTGCCTTTACGAGGCGGTGCGGGCTTATTTGAGATTGGCAAAGAATCTACCAAAATTATTCGTTTATTTGGCACGAGAAAAGTTGGAAATTGCTCGTTAGAAAAGCAGTTGTTCAATGAGATTGTAACACGTAAAGTAATTTATTATACTTAATATATATTAGAATATACCTGACAGAGATTCCAAACAGTCCCTTCTCCTCATTCATCTTCTATACGATATATTAAAAAACAGAATATAAATAAAAATTGAAAAAGAAGAAAGAATAAAATAATTATTAATTTATCTCTTAAATAAATATTATCTCACACTTACATAAAATTTTGTAAAATATAATTAAAAGTAAAAATATCCTCAAAATATATCATTATTTATATAGTGTGTAAATTACGAATTTTAAACACAAATCTTTTGAACAAATAGATGCAATAACGTCAATGCGTTTATACCTTCTGCACACACTTGCGTGCGTACAATCAGTGCTTCGCACTGTGTGACGTTTCTAGAGTGTGTCTATCATTTTATTTATTTTATATATAGTGAAATATATTCACTTATAAATCATTAAAAATCTCACTATATAACCAACGTGGAATTAAGAAAAAATATATTAGAGAAAATTTTAAAAAAATAGATAATTTAAAATTTGGATAGATTATTCGAAATAACATTTGAAAATTAAATTTGAATTATAATTTAAAATAATCTAACATTCCCCCACTTATTTCAAACAATTTAACATTCTTCCACTTATTTCAAATAATGTATATTTTCAAAAAATGTTACTATCACAATTATATCTTAACACATAAATGTAAATAAGTACCTTTTGGGTTTGAACTTCCATGTAACATATGATTCTCAAAATTTTATCAATATGATAGTAGACATAATATCTTTGAACTATCATATCGTGTGATAAAATCGAAAAATCAATGCATGTCAACACATATTTTTATCGTTCTTTATAACCGTGCATTAAAGGTCATACGCGTTATCCTGACTTCATAAGTGTTTTAGGCAGTTTACCAAATCCCGACAAAAGCGGCCTGACTTTACACTCACATAGGTAAAATTTTTCTAGGTACTCTTACTTAAAAACACTTTTTATGCGAACTCACTAAGAGTCATGCTCAACCTTTCCTTTTTCGCTGCATGACTAGCACTAAATAATAATAATATATATATATTTTTAAACGATGGTCTAATTCAATGATATTACCATCACTAATAAGACTTTGTTTTTCCCATTAAACCTAGAACTTAGAATTCCAAATTTAGGTTAGGTTGTCATCCTTTAGTAATCTATTACATATGTTTTAGTCCCATTTCAAGCAATATTTTATGAATCAGATCCTTATTTAGGCCTTTTATTAGAGGATATGTCAAGTTTGTACTTGACTTTATATAGTCCACTGTGATTATGTCTTCTTCTAACAATTGTCTCATAGTATTATATCAAAGACTTATATGTCTTGATTTTCCATTGAATAATTTGCTATACACTCTTGACAGTGTAGTTTAACTATCACAATGTAAGAAAATATGAGGCATTAGACTTGACCACATAGGCAAGTCTATTAAGGGGTTTCTCAACCGTTCAAAGTCTTTTCCAGCAGCTCCTAAAGTCACTAATTCAGACTTCATTGTTGAATGAATTATGCAAACCTGTTTCTTGGATCTCTATGAGATTATCGCGCCACCAAGGATGAACACCCACCCACTTGTGGATTTAGATCCATCATCCACACAATTTCAATTAGTGTCACTAAAACCCTAAATTACAGATAGATAACCTCCATAATATAGAGTATAAGACTTAGTTCCTTTCAAATAACCCAAAATAAAGGAAATTGTTTTCCAATGTTCCATGCCTGAACAAATTGTGTACTTACTCAATTTGCCCACGGCAAAAACTATGTCTAGACGTGTGCAATGCATTGCATACATTAGACTTTCAATGATACTAGAATATTATAGTTGTGATACACATCGATATTTATTTGTTTCAAGCTTCAAAGCAGGGTTATATAGAACCCGAGATATTTTCTCATATAAATGATTAAATTTACTCAAAACTTTATCAATGTAATGACTTTGTGATATAGCATAGGTATTATCATTCCTATATATTTTAATACCAAGTATGATATTAGCAATACCCAAATTTTTCATATCAAAATAAGAAAACAAGAATAATTTTACGTCTTTAATGCATGAACTATTATCACTGAAAATCATCATATCATCCACATATAAGCATATATATCATAAAATGATTATCACATACTTTAGAATAAATACATTTGTTTGCTTCATCCAAACGAAAACCATTAAATAAAACTACATTATCAAATATTTCATGCCATTATTTAGGAGCTTATGTTAAACCATACAAAGATTTGACTAATTTACAAACTTTGTTTTCATGACCCTAAACAATGAAATCCTCTGGTTGCTCCATATATACTTCCTCATACACTTAACCATTTAAGAATATCGTTTTCGCATCCATTTGATGGATTTCAAGATTAAATATAGAGGCCAAAGATATCAAGGTTTCAATTGATGAAATCCTAGCTACAGATGTATATGTATCAAAATAATCTATACCTTTGGACTGTCTAAACTCTTTGGCTACTAGTTTAGCCTTATACTTATAACGGATCCATCAGTTTTTAATTTCCTCTTAAAAATCCACTTACAATCTATAAGTTTAGAACCTGAAGGCAAATCTACGAGAATCCATATCTTATTAGACATTATAAATTCCATTTCATCATCAGCCTCTTTCTAGAAAGTAGTATCCCTAAATTTCAAAATTTCTTGTAGAGTAGAAGGGTCATTTTCCAAGTTGTAATACAAACCAAATTCTTCTAAAATTGTTTAGAATTTTCTTCTACAAGATATGTTACAAAATCAGGATCAAAACTTTTTTTTTTCATATTCTTTTGGATTTTCTAATTCTTAAATTCTTTTCATTTTCAGAACAAGTCTTTTCAAGAGTACAATTTTTGTAAGAAGTGTTATCTTCAAGAGATTTTTAAAAAAAGTTGTTTAAAAAAAATTCAGCATCTCTTGATTCAATAATTATATTAGATTCTTAATCTAAAAAATGATAAGCTTTACTATGTGAAGCATATCTAACAAAAACATATTTTGAAGTTCTTGGTCCGAATTTAAATTTTTCGAGATCATGTAATCTTACATACGCTAGACACCCCCACACTTTAAGATAGTTTAAGTTAAGTTTATGTTTAAACCATAACTCATATGGTGACATATTATTATATTTAGAATGCACACCATTTAAAATATGAATTGCGAAAAATATAGTTTCTTCCCAAAAATTATCAAGTAGGCCTGATTGTTCAAGCATGATATTGACTATATCCATAAATGTTTTATTTTTTCTCTCTATGATACCATTTTGTTATGGTGTATAAGGTGTTGTGCATTGGTGTGTAATACTACTATCTTCACAAAAATGATCAAAATTATTATTAAAATACTCACCTCATCTATTGCTTCTCAAAATCTTAATGTTGCAATTAAGAAAATTTTCTACTTCTGCCTTAAAGATTTTGAATTTATCTAAGGTTTCATCTTTAGTTCTAAGTAAATAAATATAAACATATTTTGAAAAATTTTCTATATAAGTAATAAAATATCTTTTTCCACCCCCTTGTTAATTTACCATGTAAATCATATATATCTGTATGTATTAACTCAAGCAAAATTAAAGACGATCTATTAATATTGTGGAAATGCTTTCTTGTTAATTTAGTCTTAACACAAGTCTCACATTTACTAATATCATCATGTAAATTTGAAAGTAATAAACTTAATTTAGTCATACGAAGTACAAAATTATAATTTATATGACCTAATCTAGCATGCCAAAATTAGGGGTATAAATGGTTTGGTCCGAGAAAAAAGCAAACCGGTTCCATTTGGTCCAAAAAATTCTCCACCCTGAACCAGATTGGACCGAACTCCTATTCAATCTATACTAGTCCGATACAATTTGGTCCAGGGGCACCGGATATGATTTAATGGATTAAATTTAATTCAAAATCTTATAATGATGAAAAATAATTTTTAGCCTAAATTTAATTATTTTCAGCCAAATTTACGTATTTATCACAGATTTAAACTAAATAATATTAAAAAAAATTACTCTTAAAACAAATGGCAAAAGAAAAAATAACCTAAATAAAAAAGTAAAAAAATAAATCAGAAATTATAATTTTTATGTTATAACCAGTCAACTATTATAAACTATAATATGTTAATATTATAAAAGTATATATTATATATTAATATATTATACTACCACTCTTAATCTATATGAATATTAATATTATAATTTATATACTATTATTTATATATACATATATATATATAATAAAATAAAATAAAAAGAGTCATTCAGTACGATCCAGTCCGGTTCAGGGGGGAAATGCCATAGACCGCGGACCTAAAATGTTTGGTCCATACAAAAAATGGACCGAACTGGACCGAATTCCATGCGGTCTGGTTCGGTCTTCTTATACCCCTAGCCAAAATGAAAAAGAATCAACAAAATAAATAGAAACATTATCTTTTATTAAATTAAGTCTGAACATCCCATCAATTGCGTATCATTTGCCTACAAATATGCCATTTTTTATCAATACAAATTTATCAGACTCAAATACAAGTTTATAACAATGTTTGGACAAAAGACCGTCAGAAACTAAATTCTTACGAATTTCTAGTGCATGAAATACATCAAGTAAGTGACTATCTTGCTAGAAGTAAACTTCAACTTGACGGTACATTTTCCAACCACTTTTGTGGTAGAAGAATTTCCTATATATAGCTCAATCTCGTCGCCAATCTTCTCATATTTCTTGAAGAGATTTTTGTCTACACAAATATGATGAGTTGCACTAGTATCGACCCACAAACCAGAAGTATTGAATACCATGTTGACTTCAGATAGTACAGCAATGAGATTCTCTTCAATATTGTTTGCTTGCTCTTGCTTCTTTCGAAGTCTATATTTTTTGATGTATTGTCCTTTCTTTTTGCAGAAATGACAAGTTCTTTTCTTTTTGCAGAAATGACAAGTTCCTTTCTTTTTAAAACTACTTTTACTCTAATTGTTTAAAACACAAATATCAATTCTAGATTTCTTTTCTTTCTTGTTATCTGTTTGAACAACGTGAATTGATTTATTTATTTCAGCACTTTTTTTAATTTTATCCCGCAATCTCGACTCTTCTTTAATTCAGAGTTGTTTTTGAAGACCCTCAAAAGTGAAATCATCTCCATGTATCTTCAAAGACTTATGGTAATCCTTTCAAGTTGGTGGAAATTTGGTACTAATAGCACCCCCACTTGAAGTTTCTCATAAATAGGAATACCATCAGAAATAATTTATTGGACGATAAGTTGTACATCATGCACTTGATCAAGTATAGGCTTGTTATCTACCATTTTAAAATCAAAATAATTACTAACGAAATAGCTTTTGTCACTGGAATCTTCAGTTTTGTATTTATTCTCTAGAGCATCCCATATGTCATTTGCATCTTTCTCTGGTGCGTACATATCGAACAAAAAATCAGTGAGAGTGTTGAGAATATTCCCACGGCATGTGTAATTGTCATCTTTCCATTTTTTCTTCACTGCTTCATCTTCTCGCAGAGTTTGAGTCGTAGGAAGAACTAGACAAGTGGTATTCAATACATACTACACTTTCAAAATAGTAAGTAAGAATTCAACTTTCTCCTTCCAACGTCTATAATTGTTTCCATCAAATCGATCCAACTTTGAAAGATCTTGTGGTACAATGCTTAAAGAAGTGATCGCAGGGTTTGTAGAAGATGTCATACTATTTGTCTAAGAATTGTCAGAAAACAGATTACGAGTAGAGATTGAAAGA
This sequence comes from Platycarya longipes, assembly GCA_036559045.1. Classification (NCBI taxonomy): domain Eukaryota; kingdom Viridiplantae; phylum Streptophyta; class Magnoliopsida; order Fagales; family Juglandaceae; genus Platycarya; species Platycarya longipes. The sequence continues at coordinate 27,647,296 of CM071800.1, read as the reverse complement.
GAAGAACAGTGATGCGATTTTTAATTTGTTTCTTAGACAAATATTATCTTCCACTCATATAGAGTTATGCAAAAGGGAATCAAAAGCAAAAGATGTCTTCAGGATACAACACTGTTTATATAGTGTGCAGATTACAAATTCTGAACACTAACCTTTTGAACGAACATATGTAATAACAGTAGACATAACGTTTTGGTTTAATTGAATGTAACAATTATTGTCTAAAGAGGTACACAAACAACTGTAACTAACATTTAATTATAATTGTCAAAAAAATTAATCAGACACATCATTACGTTTAATAAAATAATTTCGTCACTTGCGACGATACGTATGTGCTAAGTGCGTCTAAAGCATCAATGTGTCTATGAGTCATGTGCGCTTGCGTGCATACGATCAGTGCTTCGCACTAGGTGATACTTTCAGGATGTGTCTACCCTTTTATTTATTTTATGTATAGTGAAATATATTCATTTATAAACCATTACAAATTTCACTATATAACTAATGTGGGATTAAGAAAAAATATATTTGAATTTTTTTTAAAAAATATATAGTTTAAATTTTGGATAAATTATTTGAAATAATATTTGAAAATTAAATTTGAAATAAATCTAACATGAAATCCCAAATTTCTGAGTTGGTTATTGGGGAATGAGTAGTTGGATAAAGCAAGTTCAAAAAGGGGGGGTTGCAGCGCTGGGAGGAAGGGTTTTGCGATTTCACATCACATCGCCGTGGGGGAAGGGGTTCACATCACATCGTAGGGAGAGAAAGGGGGTTTCGGGTCGCATCGTCGGGAGAGAGGGGGTTCGCGTCGCATTGCCGGGGGGCAGGGGGTTTCGCATCGCCGAGTCCAGTATGGTGGTGGTCTGGGTTTGGTGCAATGGTGAACTGGTTTCAACAAGAAGATCAAGTTCGTATGTTTGAGATTTCGCGTTCTGAAATGAACTTTTCTTGGTATAATCTGGTGATACCATCTAACGTTTGTATGTTTCTTCAGATGGGAAGAATATTTTCCTAAGAACATTTTCCAGTTTCTTCAATTTCTCCTTACTTTTCTCTTCAAAATGTTGACTATTATCCTGCCCCTAAGCTTGTTTTACATATTCATTGATAAATGAGTTTTTGTGGATTAATGTTTGGGCTTGTTAAGAATCCTAGAGGAGATTTGAGGAAGACGGGACCGTGAATTGGGGAAAATTGGAATTGTGAATCATCTTCAACTTTGAGCTTTATTTGATTCCAAAATGTGTGTAATTCGTGCAAATTAACAATTCATCGACAATAGAGATGATGGGTGGCGAAAATGTTAGTTGATGGTGATAGGAGAAGACAAGATGAATAATCTTGTGTAATACACTCTATTAACTTAATATGAAATAAGTGATAAAAAGCGTTGTGTCAATATCTTAATGGAGGGCTTATTTTCTAGCTTTAATGGTCGAACTATTTTGTAGCATCATCGATTTGGCATATGGTATGGTTTATTTTTCAAATGAGATGAATTAAGATAAAAATTAAAAATTAAATAAAATATATTAATATATATTTTAATATTTTAAAAAAAATATTTTATTTTATTTATATAAAAATTTAATAATAAAATAAAATGAAATGTATAATAAAAACAAATAAAATCTAAAAATCTCGTAAATTTTTTAAAAAATATAATTATGATTTGCACGGACGTGTAAGTCGTAATCATGTGACCATGTCCTCTCAAAAAGTACGATTCAAATGAAAAATCATTTTAGAATAATTCTACAGAGAATCATTCATAAGAGAGTCAAAGGAAAGTTGTTGACGTGGCATTACGTCATATATTTAAAAAAGAAATAAAAAATAAAAATGTGGAGTCGAAATCACCTCAACCCAGTGCCGTCCATTCCCAACGCAAGGTGCCTGATCCAGCCGTCCAATTCCCCTGTAACATCTACTTCTAGGCATTGTTGGTTCCGCCAATGCAGAATCCTAATTACAGCTGACTAGGTTCTTAGTTGTTTTGTGCGAGTATTTGACGTCAATTTTATATGTCTTTCGAAAGAAAAATGATAGAGTGAAGCCACCCTCATAGCACTCACTCTCACATGTTATTGTTCACATACCGACAATGCCTAGAAGTATATATATGTGAGAGTATATATATGAACAGTATATATATGAGAGTGAGTGCTATGAGTGTGGCTTCACTGTAGAACTACTCCTTTTGAAAATAGTTACTGGTAGATCTGGCATTCTACTTCGAGGCATTTATTTCCGTTGATAGGCTTAAGATGAGTTCATAAGTTTTTCTCTTAGAGCACTCCCAACTGTCTTTTCAAAATGTTATTTTTTGTGAAATATAATTTCAAATCGTCTAAAACACGCTCCCACAGAGCTTTCATAATAAAAAAAAATATGAAAATGTAAACAATACTTACGCTATATATAGCGTAATACATTCATCCTTCAAATATTTTTGATGAATATTTTTGTTCTGTTGCAGGTCGAAGCTACCACCAAAGATGTCGTCTCTCACATTCGATCTACCGCCGGCCACCACTAGCCTCACCTCCGGCATCACCGCCATCGCCTCACGTTGGCGACCAAACCCCGGTCGATCCCATCGCCGATAAGTCTGTCGTAGAACGTCACGCGTCTCTCCAACGCTGAAATGGATTTCGGGGTTTGTGAAGATCATTCGACCCATCGCCAACCGTCGCTGACCACACCGCCCATTCACCGGAAGCCTCTCATGTCGGCGACCAACCTCCTAAAATTTGAGTTCCGACAAGCTGGCAGTAGTCTCCCACACGCAGCTCCAGCTCCAAAGGCGGCGGTAATTCAACTTTTTAATTTCTGAAATAAATAAAATAAGAATATTTTAAAATATATAGAGAAAAATAGAGATGTTGATGGATAATCAAATGTAAAAGTGAATAGCTAAAATAAAAAATGTGTGTTTTTGATAGTTAAATTTGAAGAAATTTTAACGAGTCTGTTGGGACTGCTCTTAGGCATTTCGACTCTCGCATTGTTTTTTAATATTTAAATAACTATTGATGTTGATACCATGTCAGCAACTCCCTTTCAACTCTCTTATAAGTGACTTCCTATAGAATTAAGGCTCTGCTAGATACAAGCAGTCGTGTACAACCATTGCACATCAACACTGACGTGGATGTTTACATTAGAATAAAAAACAAAAAGCAAGCATAAGAAATAAATGAAAAGCTGAAGAAAAGCAGATAGCTAGCAGTGAATGCCAACATGATGGAGTCGTCTGCAACGAGAATCTCCCCACACTAATTCCCAAACAGAACCTGAACCACCCTTTCTCTTTCTAAGTGAGTTCCCAACCTCTCTCATGGAGTCGTCTCAACAACTCACATAGTATGAGCTCAAGTGCCTCGATAATATTCACCAGAATGATCAATTGGTGGTTTCCCTTAAAATCCACTCCAAGGTTGCTGAACTCTCCACTACTTCCAAGCGCCAAAAGTTTGATGGAGTTAAACCCATCTTTGTATTCTAGGATAAGCAAACACCTATCATTATAGTTACTTGATGCTGAAAATCGATGTCTTATTTTATTCTTTTAATGGCAGAGTTGCAATATTTGTTGAGAAGAGAAGAAAGAATAAATTCAATTTTTCAATTTTAGGCATAACGTCCTCAGCCATTACAATAATGGAAATAGAACGAACTGAAAAACAAAAAAAAAAAAGGATAGAACATATAAAAGAGGTGGGACAAGAACTTAGAAAAACTCAAAGCAAGAAAATTTTGAAAAATGCGATCTTTGTTTTCAAGTTTTGAACTCATTTTAGAGGAGGAAACTAACTGGTTTTGGCTTTCATTTTAACTCTATATTTTTTTTTATTCTAGATTTAAAATGTCCAGTGGATTCATTGGTAGATCTATTTAAGAATAAGAAGAAGAGGAAAATAAGATAATAGAGAGGAGAGAGGTGAACTTGAATCTTAGAAGAAAAACTTGAACTTGAAAAATGGTGTTTCATTTGTGGGTCCTATAATTGACTGGTGTACAGTAAGTACCCATAATTGCTTGTAAATAGAATTTTTAATAAAGTTATTCATCATTTTATTATTAATTTAAAAAAAAAACTAATATATACTAGTCTTGCACATCCTTTAAGCTTGTTTTATTATTACTAGATAAAAGTAACGTACTTATTATTACTAGATAAAAGTAACGTGCAAAAGCACGTTTATCTAGTTTAATTTCTAACAAAAATTAAAAAATTATTCATAATTAAATAGATGATAAATAATTATACGTTTTCATATATTATATAAAAAAAATATTAATAAAAATAATAAGATAGTCTCATAAATAAATTTAACTTATAATTTTATCAAATTTGTTTGAAATAATTTTGATTGAAACTTTAATAAAAGATTCGTTCAAAATATTATATTTTTATAATTCTAAGACGATGATATAATATTTACGTCATTTTGCACAGTCTCAAAAAAGAGGACATTAAAATACCCATATTTTTAGTTTTTGAGTTTTTCTAGATCTACATAAACTTGAATCATCCACAGTTTTTTTAGTTATGTGATTATTTTTAAGAAATAATATAATTTTAAAAAAAAATAAATTATGTAGCTTATAATTTATATAAAAAAATGTTATATTATAATTTATAACATGAAATTTTAATCTTAAATATGTAAATTTATTAGATCATATATATTTCAATTAAATATCAAACATATATAATATATTAATTATATTTATTATCTATTATTACCAATTTAATATAATTAATTGTATATACTGTATATTTATCATCTCAAAAAATAAATAAATAATACATTCATTTTAAAATTATAAAATAATTTTTAAAGAATGAAATTATTAATCATATAATAGGAATAAATTTTCATGAATAAAAATTAAACTTTCTAACGTATAAATTAACATCTCTAAGTGAGGATTGCATTGTTATATTGTTATGAATGATTTATTTATATATATATTGTTATATATTCTATAATATTATTATGTCATTCTATACTATTATTATTATTCTATATTTATTTTATATAAAAAAAAGTTTTAAATGAAAAATTTATCGTTATAGAAAATTGAAGTGGTGTAATTAAATTTAATGTGAAGAATATTATTTTGGTAATTAATGGAATTAATGGATTGTATTTAAAATAATATTTCTCATTAAATGTAGTATTTATTTTAACAAAAATGGATGGAAAGTGTTAACTTTAACATAAAAACAAGATTTTTCGTTAAAACAAGATTTTCCGTTAGATAACCACTTAATATATATAAAGATTTATTAATTTATTTACAAGTGGGATAGATTCAATTTGATCTAACGTTAGATAAATTTTATAATCTAATTACTATACACCAATGTTAAAAATTTAAGAATCAATTCATCATGGAGATTGAAATCGAGATCAAATTTTTTATTTTTTCAACTTCGATCAATCCTGTTTTTCAGTTGATCATTTACACATGTGATCATATGATATAAGTTTGATATTATAATTTTTCAATATTAAACTTAATTGTTAAAATTTAGTATTAATTATTAACAATAATTAATTCATTAATGTTCAACTATACTGATGTAGTATAAATGGTGTCTAACTAACTAGTGAGATTAATAAATTTGAATAATAAAACTGAAATAATATAATTAGTATGTAATTATAATAGTATAAGTAGTGTATAACTTACATAAAATATTATATTAATTTTATGTTATAAAATTAATCGACTTGAATAATAAAATTAGAATTTCACGTCATATTAATTAACAAATTATATATAATATAAAAAGTCATAATATATACCGGTCTAATTCATTCTAAACGAGCCGATTTCAATTTTTAAGAGCTGGTATCGCACCGGACAGGTCTCCTTTTTTTCACACTTATAAATCTAATTATAAGTTCAAGTATTTGTATTAATATTTAGAATAATGTTGTATATAATTATAAATTGTGCAATCATCACATATATATATTTTTTTTAAAGTAAGATCTTGACTGTATTGCACACCAAACTTATAATTGGCGTACTCTTAAACAAATTAATTTTCTACTCTTTGATTAGGAAAGAGATGTAAGTTTAAATTTTATCATTCTTAATTCGCAATCTTCTTAAATTATTTAAATGGTATAATTTTAGGAGCGGTGCTACAAAGGTTTGGTATCAATGGGTATCGAACAGTGTATTTTTTTTCTTTTTCTTCAAATTTTTTTAAATCATTATAAACATTTAAAAAAATAAATTTATATGCTTGTTAAAAATCATTTTCTTAATCTTTAAATAACAAGATTAAAAATTGGGTACAAAATATGTATACAAAAATTTGATGTTCTTGTTGTAAATGTATATGGCGGTGGTCATTCGGTGAATGACCACCGCCCATACAATTTCAGCAATTAAGCCGCCCTTAACACCGCCTCTAATTGCGTATATACATGGGCATATAATTCATTATTTGTATGAATTTTATTTCAGTGCTTGAGTTTATTCAATTATTCTCTTGCAATCTTATTTTATTTCTAATTTTATAACATATTATCAATATGAGATTGTCAATTTTGAAGTTAGTAGTTTTTTATTTTACGTAAATTTTTTAATATATTATTTACAATCCCCAAGATAAATATGAAATGTTATATTATTTATTATTACTTGATACAACTCTGAGTTTATTCTTATGATTTTGTGAGTATGTTTCTTAAATATACATTTTTTTCATGATTCATATATGTAAAAAATGTCAAATCTTTATAAAATTAGAAATCTTTGATCTTGACATTTTAGAAAAAAATTATTTATCTCGGATTCTTGATACTGAGATCAATCTAGATGCAATAAATTTGGAAGATACAATCAAAGAAAAAATTACGCGTCCCTGCAGGACCGTGCTCAAACAATGATTTTCTTTCGTCACCATCTTCACGAAAAATTAAAAACTAAATATCTCTCAGTAAAATATCCCCTTACTTTGTGGAACGGTTTAAAGGAGAGATATGAGCACAAAAAAATTGTAATCTTCCCAAAAACTCGTCATGACTGATTGTATTTGAGGTTGCAAGATTTCAAAAATGTTAGTAAGTATAACTTTGTACTTTTTAAAATTAGTTCAAAATTGAAATTATGCATGGAGAAAGTCATTCATGATGATATATTAGAGAAGATATATGCTATTTTTCATATCTCGAATGTGCTCTTGAAACAACAATATTGAAAGCGAAAGTTTAAAAAATATTTTAAACATATATCTTATATTCTAGTAACTAAATAAAATAATAAGCTTTTGTTAAAAAATACCAGTCATATCCTACTAGTTTCATTTTGAAGCTAGTAATTTTCTATTTTACATAAGTTTTTTAATATATTACTTGCAGTCTACAAGATGAATATGAAATGTTATATCATTTATTATTACGTTATACACCTCTGCGTTTATTCTTATAATTTTGTGAATATGTTTCTTAGATACACATTTATTTTCGCGATTCATATATGTAGAAAATGTCAAATCTTTACAAAATTGGAAATCTTTGATCTTGACATTTCAGGATAAAATTATTTATCTTGGATCCTTGATGCTGAAATCCATCTAAATGCGATAAATTTGGAAGATACAATCAAAGAAGAAAATTACGTATTCCTGCAGGTCTGTGCTAAAACAATGATTTTCCTTTGCCACAATTTTCATGAAAAATTAAAAACTAAATATCTCTCAGTAAAAGATCTCCTTACTTTGTGGAACGGTTTAAGTGAGGGATATGAGCACAAAAAAACTGTAATCCTGTTAAAAACTCGTCATGACTAGTTATATTTGAGATTACAAGATTTCAAAAATGTTAGTGAGTATAACTTTGTACTTCTTAAAATTAGTTCAAAATTGAAATTATGCATGGAGAAAATCACTCACGATGATATGTTAGAGAATATATATACTATTTTTCATATCTCGAATGTGCTCTTGTAGCAGCAATATAGAGAGCGAAAGTTTAAAATATATTCTAAACATATATCTTATCCTCTAGTAACTGAGTAAAATAATGACCTTTTGTTAAAAAATCATTAGTCATATCCTACTAGTTCCACCTCCCTCCCTGAAATGAATGATACTAGATTTACACTATTTTTAGAAGCGAATGCTGCATTATTTTAAAGAAATCGAGGGCATAGACATAATAGGAAAAATTATAGAAGTGTGAGTCCCAAAAATAACAACACTAAATAGGATAATAATATAAATACATTGTATCATCAAAAGTGGTACAACTCAGAGAAATGTAAAGGCTCTCAAAATAATTTTTCAAAAAAAAATGAAAATGTATGACATAGATATGGTATGACTGGACATTAGTCACGTACCATCAGACGATTTAGTATCTATAGATGGAGAAGATATTATCTATCTTGATATTTCTAAATTCTTTGAGAACCCTAATAGTGGAATTGATAATTTGATTAAACATAGAAGTGTTTCTTTCAATTAATGTATTTTCTTTTTTTTTATATTAAAATCTTTAATATTGTGCGACGTTTTGAAGTAATGAAAGTTTTATATATCTTATAGAATTATGAGTCATACTAATGAACTTTTTACTTGAGATGAATGATAGAGATATATGTCTAACTAACAGTGCTACAATTCATAAAATTCTAAAGGATAAGAAATATTTTCAAAATCTAACACTAAGTAAAGCCTATATCTATACCCTATTAGATTCATCGAATCTAATTGAGAACTCAGGAAAAGTATATATTTTGTTGCTTAATGGCACAATTTTTTTTATTGATGATACTCTATTTTCTTCACAATTTAAAAGAAATTTATTGAGTTTCAAAAATATACGTCGTGATGATTATTATATTGAAACTATCAACGAAAATAGTAAATAACATCTTCTCATTATTAAAATGTATTATAATAGAAAGTTTTCTATTCACTCTTTTGGATTATATTATACAAAATTGGAGACAATTGAATTATATGTGGTAATGCACCATAATTGCATTGACTCCTAAGTATTTATGACTTGTGTAGCACTCTGATTTTTTACCTCAATTAAAACGTAAATCGAAGCGTCCGGACAAGTAACACAAGGCTACTTATCCTATATAAACGTAAGGAGTAGCATGCATGCATTTAAGTTTATTAATTAAATGCAATGCAAAACACAGCAAAAAGAGGTAAATCTCCAATATATGCAAAGAAATCTAACTATTGTATAAATAGATCACATGGCATAGTAAAACTATAACCTTCATAACTTTATGTTTACAAAAATAGATTGTATCCAAAACTTACATAACCTAATTAGTTTTTTTAAAACAAATAACATATCCCACTATCGTCCGGTAGTATTACTATTCCACTTGATCACATATACATTCCATTCAAAGATGAGTATTCTGTAGGAGTCTCAGGGTACCTCAGAATCTTCTGTGCTGTCCGAGCCTCATGACAATTTATCTAATCTTGCAATAATATATATCATTCCATAAGAAATGATAGATAAAATTTAAAAAAGTGAGATTTCCAAGAAATCACAGTAAGTACACAGTTAATGGAATAATGCATAGATAACATCAGAAATTATCATACATAGCAATGATCAACGACATATAACTTATGAAAATGCTGTATGAAACTTATGCATGCAAATGACTACTTTTCCCATACAACTTAGACCTTACTTGGACCCACCACCTTATACTTAAAACTTATGCTTCATTCATCTTATTTCTTAATCTTGTGGGCCTTATTTATTTCTTATCCTTGATGGGCGTTACGTATCGTCGTCCTTATCGGGCTTACTTAGCATGACGCGTCAGCTTAACCATACAAATAACTCGTTCGTCATCCGGGCGTTACGTATCGCCATCCCTGTTGTGATGAGTCTCATGTCAGTTTTCCGGACATTACGTATCGCCATCCCTATCGTGATAGGGAAAATAACATAGCGGGCGTTACGTATCGCCGTCTCCGCTTGTCATGTCAGTCGTACGTGCGTTACATATCGCCGTCCCCATCAGCACGTCAATCATACCTGCGTTACGTATCGCCGTCCCCATCATGACGTGACTAACGTCTTAATCTTTTCACTTATAAAGTTTTCTTATCTTATTTCTTAAATGCTCGTCATGACCTATGATAGTACTTATATGACGACATGTAACATAAACTTTTTTTTAAAATGGACGCCATGACTTATGACAATACGTATGTGTCGAAATGCAACATATGCATAAACTTAGACTTTTGACATGCATGTTTCATGCCTTCATAATTCATATAACATATAAAAATATTTCATAAGAACATACATCATATATACATGTACATACGTCACATAATTTCATAACGTCAAAATTCAACGAATGATACACATATAATTAAATAAAATATTATAATATTATTAAATTAGAGCTGGCCAAACCTCATGGAAAACTTAGTTTTAATTAATTATTTATTTAACTTATTTAATTCAAGCCAAGATTTTTGCATAATCATACAACTTAAGCATTTTTATTTGTTTCTTGAATATTTCTCTTATATATATTTATTATTTTATTTTATTTTATATTTTTAGCATAACAATTCTTAAAAATTCTCCTAGTACATTGGAATTTCCTAAGCTTACCATACTTGTTAAAAATCTCATTCAAATAATTTACTAAAAGTTTAGATTAAAAGAAAAACACCATTTGAAGTCCATATCTACTCTGTTCTGCCACTTAATCCCCATTTTGCCCTTTATAGAGTTCTTATCTCTTAAAACTTAAAACACAAAAATTATAGATTTATGTCTTAGCTTTTCATAGCCTCTTAAATTATTCAATTTTGACATCATACTAGTAAGTTATGACCAATTTACCATATGATATTAAATCTGTCAACATTAACCCTTTTAAATTCGAAAGTTGCTAGAGTTGATCCATCATTTTTTTTTCTAGATCAAGATCTCATATTTTCACATAATACTTTTAATATATAATCATAAAATATATTCTTAAGGTTCTATAATTTTCTTAGCATTTCTACATAACAAAAATCACTCCATAAGTCAATAGCTTTCAATCTACTATATAAACAATACATAAGCTTAAACAAGCATCAAACAAGTATCAAATTAAATCTATAAATCAAGCCACTTATACTATACCAAGATTATATTAAGTAGTGTACTTACTAATTTTTCCAAAGCTATATTGGATGTCTAGGGTTGATCTTGCACCACTTTTCCTCCTATGTTCTCACTTAGCTCCTTTTTGAGGTTTAGGTATTGTAAGTGAAATTTTGAGTATTTTTCTTGGATTTTTCTCAAGGTGGCCGAATGTTTTCTCTAAAGGGAAGCTTGAGGTATATCTTACACATATATATAGGTGAAGTGGGCGACATGTATGGGGTTAGGGGTGAAAAAGCTTTGAGGCAATCAGCTAGAGTCCTTGCCGTGTGTGTGTTGAATTTCCCTTCCCACTTAGCTATCATCATACCCCTAATTTAGGCTTAGTTGTTCCTAATTCCTCATCCCATGGTTGAGTTTAATTATCCTCTAAAATTATCTTGATGAATGGCTTAAGAGATGCCATCACATAGAGATGGAAACAAAATAATATCATGAGTAATCTCCAAGGGATGCAAGTCCAGTTCTTTGGCCCTCCAAGTGTCCTCAACTCTCCTAAGGGATCTACCTCATTTATCCACCTGTTCCTTACACTTGTCTAAATGTCCAGAAGTATAAAAAATTCAATTAGATTTCGTCACTTATCTAAGGCGGTAGAGATAATCCAATTCGGGTTCCAATTATGCCCTTTTTAGATCTGGTCACTTCTTGGCTCAATAAGTCCTTGATCCATTGCTATTTTCCAAAAACTCAAAACATAAAAGTTTTAGATAATCCTCTTAGTAATTTATATAATTTTGAATCACCTTATTCCGATATCAAATGAGAGATATATGATTAAGTCACCAAAACACATCAAAACCACCCGAGAACACCCAATCTGAGTTCTCCATTAGTTTTCCTTTGTTTTCTTACCCACCAAGATTTCTAAATGAATTCTTATCAATTTGTCACATTTTCCCACATGTCAAGAACTCAGAAAGTTTGGTAGGCAATCACAATTTTTGTCACATGACCAAATATAAGACAACTCATCTATGTCAGTTACCAATTGACTTCTATTCCTATCTATCCACTTCACACCAGATTTATTCCTTGATAAATCCATTATTTTCAAAAACCCAAAACATAAAAGTTGTATATCTCCCTCTTATAGTTCTACAGGAACTAGAATCACTTAATTCAGAGCTCATATGACCAAGTTATGATTTTTTATTGAAAGTCGACAGATCAGCCCGAGAGCACTAATCTAGACACACCAAGTGTTTGATAAATAATCACCCTTGTTTCACACGAAAATCACTAGATAAAATCTTCTTATTTGTCATATGTCTACACACTTGTCATGATCTTAAGATAATTTATAAAATAAGCCAAAGATTTAATCTTAATCAAAGTCAGTAGTTAACTTAAGGTCAATGCCTATATATCCAATTCAGATTTGTCACTTCAATCTCAATTTCGTATTTGGTTAAGTCTATATCTCTTAAAACTCAAAATATAATAATTGTAGATATTCCTCTTATATTTTCAAATCATCTTGAATCATCTCAATCCGACATAAAATGAGTAAGTTATGTCTATATTACTAAAAGATGTTGAAATTGTCTAAATTTACCTAATCCGAAAATATCATAAGGTATATTCCTTACTTATACCATTTGACTTCCTTTGTAAATTTCCTCAAATTTCTATACAATATTTTCCTGAATATCCAAAAACTATATATTTTCATCATATTTAGTGTCTCCCATGATTTTCCTTCAATGCCAATAAAAAGTTCATAGGAAGGTTCCTTAAAATAATCTTAAAAAAACATAACCATGCCAAATGTGATAACTAAAAGAATACTTAAAAATCCAGGTTATCACAACTTAACACGATCACTTTGGACATCTGGGATCAATAATTATGAGACGAATTATTAATAATTCGTATGTGCATCCCTAAAAAAATGAAAGATTGTTTTACCTAACAAATATCTGTCATCTGCTGTTTTCAAGGTAAATTGATTATCAAACCATCTCTCTTAAATATTATTATTAAATTCTCATTATTTTTCTAGAGGATTCATGAGGATATATGTGGGCCTAATCAATCATTAAGTGAGCCATTTAGATATTTTATGATTTTAATTGATACATCAAGTCAATAGTCACAGGTGTGTCTACTTTTCACTAAAAATGTTATATTTGCTAGACTTATTGCCTAAATAATTAAATTACGAGCACAATTTTTTGACTATCCAATTACAACTGTTCGATTGAATAATGTAGGTGAATTTACATTTCAAGTTTTTTTTTATAACTATTTCATGTCAATGGAAATAGATATTGAACCATGTTGCTCATACACACATTTAAAACGGTTTATCTGAATTATTGATACAAAAAATTTAGCTAATCATTAGACATTTACTTATGAAATCAAAACTATATGTTTCTTCTTGGGAACACGCTGTATTTCATTTATATTTGAGATATATGTTACTTTTGATTCTCCATCTATTATTATATAATTGTGCCTCTTATAGGGAACATGTTTAAAGCATATTTTGTATCATTTTGACGAATTCATTTTTCCACCATTTAGTAACAAAAAAATCGATGCCTGAACCACGACAGAAAATTACTTGAGAAAATAAATCTCTATTTTAATTTGATTCTCGTACAAATTGATGTAATTTAGAAGTTTAGAGAATTATCCATTTATAATTATTGCAAATCAATTATCGAATGTAATTATTGACACTAAAGGTATGATAAAATCACATATTCTTGCTGTTAACGTTCCAATAAGGATTGTGGTTCCTAAGAGATAAATTGTCAAAACAACAATAGATAATCTAAGATACACTTGAAGCGTGAACGACCTATTGATACAAAAGACAAAATTTCTCGAAAAAGAAAAATATAAAATGAATTTGGTATTTTTGAAAAGCCCATATCCACAATACAGGCCACAAGAGTAATTGATGTTCTTGAAGAGATCAGATCTCCTATTTCAAGATCTCCTAAAGAAGAATCTCTTGAAGATGTATTTTATGAAATGTCTCATCTTAAAAAGGGAAAAGTACTTGAACATAACGAGATTTCAATACATTTCATGAGTACTGAAGAAATTTTGGATAGAAACAAAATTGTTAATGACAACATATTTTCATATAAAATGACCATTGATATTACCAGAATTAAAGAAGAAAGTGAGTCAATAACTGCTGAAGAATGTCAATGTAGAAGTGATTGACAAAAATAGAAAATAACTATTTAAACTGTATTAAACTCGCTAGGAAAGTGAGATGTCTTTAGACATGTTGTCCAAACACCAAATGGTTTAATGTCTGTTAGATATAAATGAGTATTTGTACGAAAGCGTAATGAAAAAATGAAATTGTGTTGTATAAATCATGACTTTTTACACAAGATTTCTTATAGAAACTCGGGATTGATTATGAGGAAACATATTCTCCCGTCATTGATACAATCACATTCAGATTTTTTATTAGTTTAGTAGTTACAAAAAAATTAGATATGTGATTGATAGATATGGTCACTGTATATTTATATGAATAATTAGATTATGACATATATATGAAAACTCCTAAACGATATAAAATTACTGAATCATCTAATCCAAGTATATCTAAAAATATGTACTCTATCAAGTTTTAAAGATCTTTATATGGATTAAAATAATCCGGATGTATGTAGTATAATCGCCTCAGCAAATATCTATTAAAAAAAGAGTTTGATAATAATCCAATACGCCCATGTGTGTTTATTAAGAAATCAAAATCCGAATTTGTGAGTATTGCGATTTATGTTGATGATCTAAATTTTGTTGGAACTCATGAAGAGATTACAATAACTACTATATATTTAAATAATAGATTTAAAATAAAAGATCTTGACAAAATGAAACTTTATCTCGGCCTACAGTTCGAGTATTTGCCAAATGGAATTTTTCTTCATCAGTCAATATATACAGAGAAAATCCTAAAGCACTTTTATATGAAAAACTTTTTTCCTAAATATTTCAATGGCTGTTCGATCACTTGACGTGCGAAAAAATTCATTTCGTCCTTATGAAAAGATGAAGAGATCTTTAGTCTTGAAGTACCATATTTCAGTGCAACTGGAACCTTGATGTATCTTTCAAATTGTATTCGATCAAATATTGCATTTTCAGTTAATTTACTTGTAAGATATAGTTCTGCACCAATTTGAACGGATTGGAATGATATCAAACATATAATTTGTTATATCTAAGATGCAGTTGATATGAGATTAATTTATCAACATGGATCAAATCCACAGTTAGTTAAATATGCAGATGCATGTTATCTTTTAAATTCACATAAAGGTAGATCTTAAACTAGATACATATTTACTTATAGAAATTTTACTATATCATGGAGGTCTATTGAGCAAACATTATTTGTCAGCTCTTCAAGTTACTCAGAGGCTATTACAATTTATGAAGCAAGTCAAGAGTGTATTTGGTTGAGATTAGTGGTTCAACATATTCAAGAAAAATATGGTTTTCCATGATCAATGACAGCCTAATAATTTTATACTAATATAATGCTGCTTGTATCATTCAAATTAGAGGATGATATATTAAATGTGATAGAACTAAATATCAAATGTGTCGGAATTAAACATATTTTACCTAAATTATTTTATACTCACGAACTTCAGGAGAAAGATGAAATTGATGTCAAGCAGATACAGTCAAGTGATAATATGGAAGATTTATTAATTAAGGCATTATCAATTACAATATTTAAGAAGATTATGTAGAACATTGGAATGTGAAAATTTAAAAATCTATTATTATTCACTTTTTAGGAGGAACAAATGTCTTGAAGACTTATGCTGATTGTACTTTTTTTTTTCATTTACTAAGGTCTTGTTCTATCGGGTTTTACTTTGTAAGATTTTAATGAGGAAATCCTAAAGTAGTTGGTGGTATACATGAATATTATACTTTTTTTTCTTCGCTATTAATTTTTTTTCTACTGAATTTTTTCTTGACAAATTTTTAACGAAATATATTCTTTATAGTTGATCATTCGAACAAAAAAAAAAAAAAAAGCATTGCAAATGTACATGACGGTGAATGACCACCGCCTATCTAATTTCGGCAATTAAGCCGACTTGAATTTCGGCAATTAAGCCGTCCTTAACACCATCTCTAAATTGCTTATATATATGGGCATATAATTCATTATTTGTACGAATTTTAATTTAATACTATAGTTTATTCAATTGTTCTTTTGTAATATTATTTTATTTCTAATTTTATAGTAGTTCTATCGTTTTTCTATTTTTTAGAATCAAAATATTTAACTAACAAATTTCAGTTTTATTAATCTATTTATTTTAAAATTATAGATAAAAAAATATAAGCTTCATGATAAAGATGAGACACAATACAAAGTACAACTCGATCATAGTCGCTGTTCTGATTATATTCATGTTTGCTAATCAAGAGTGTTAAAAGGATTCCTGTTGTTTTTCAGCTCAAGTAAAAGCAATGTAGGTGGTTTGAGTAAAATGAAAGTCACCGGAAATTATACGTTCAGACGATTCATGTGAGATAGTGTATGCGAACTCTATAAAATCCCCGTCTATGTATCATTACCCAAATTTAGTAGGGTTGATTATGGCATATCCTTGAATTATATTTAGATATTATTATTTATTTTAAATTCTAACATCTTTAATTATATTTATTTTTATAAAATTTTAAATAATTGATATAATAGATCAATTATTTATAATATATCAAATTAGTAAGTATATTAAAACTAATAAATTTTGTTATTGTTGTTCAATGTTAACCAAACAAATGTGAGGAGCTCAAAAAATAATGACATCCGGATTGACTAACGGATCCAAAATATAGCTAACTTGATCCAAAAATTGTATGACTCTAGTCCAATTTAAATTAAGAGATGAGATGAGTTTAATTTATTTTTTAATATTATTATTATTTTAAAATTTAAAAAAATTGAATTGAGATTTAAAAAATATGTATTGAAATTTGAAAAAATTATATTGTAATTTGTGTTTTATATGAGAATTTAAAAAAATATAATAATGAGTTTGAGATGAGTTGAGACGAACTCATCTCTACAAGGTATAAGAACCAAATATAACTATTGAAATTTTTTGTAAAAACAATACAATTAGAAAAATAAGCACATTGAAAAAAAAACTATGAAAAAATATAGTAATTAAATAAAAAAAATATGATCATGAGATAAAATAACAAAATAACACCACGAGATCTTAAAATTCTAAGTATTTAAAATAAATAAATAAATAAATAAATAATACTTTTATTATTATAGAGATTTATGTAGTTAATATAAGGAGCGGTTAAGTTATGAGTGGAATAATCAAAATATAAATAATGATATATCAATTAAAAACTGCTTACGGCTCAAAAAATTAAAAAATAAAAACTGCTTACGGAAAAAAATTAGCAAGATGGTGTGAAATTCGAAGCATTAATAAATTGATTAGCAGTTCGTCTGGATATAGAGGTAAGATCAAAATATTTTCTCCTTATTTTAATTCATTTTAATTTAATAATCTCATTATTACATATAAATTATTTTATCTTATCTCAATTCATCATTTTAATAATTAAAGTTTGTTTAGAACACTCACAATAGATTTAACAAAACTAATATTTAGTCCAATAATAATTAGTGAGTATGAATATAGAGTGCTAGTCTCAACAAATAAATAATTAAAATAACTTTCTATGGTTTGTCTCAACAAATATAACTAGCCCATTGGGCTAGTCAAGTAATTTTGTTGAGATTAAATATTCATTCATCCTACTAATTTACTTTTTTACACATTAAAAAAGAAGATTTTTTTCAATTTTCGTCTTCGTAAGCTTTTGAATATTCTCTTCGTAAATATTTAGTATAAAAATTAATTATTTTATTTTTGTTTTCATTTTTATAATTATCAACCATCAATCATCAACTATTAAAAATAATATAAAAGTTAGAAAATTAATGTATATTTTTTAATAATGAATAAATATTTAAATTATAATTAGAATTAAAATAAATGAAAATTTAATATTTAATATTTTAATAAAATAGTTAATGATTTGTTGAATTTATTATTTAATTTAATAAAATATGATTAGCTAAATTTATTTAAATGAAACTTCTAGTCAAATAATAATTAATCTATTATGAATGCTCTTAATAAATAGAATAATTAGCATGCGTTGTCAAAATGTTAGGAGCACGTGTTCTGTTGTCGTACGTTCGGAAGCACTATACACTTGCCTCCTTATCTTATTGATGGTATAATTACGTATGTCATATACCATAATATTATTTTTTAATAATCTCTATTCCTGCACCCTGCATTATTAACATGCATGGGCCGTTATTTGTGTGAATCAAACTGTGCATTTCTAATTGCAAGATATATATTTTTTTAAATGATATTGTAATTGCAAGAATTTAATGCAACGAGGTCTATATAGTGTCTGTTTTTCAAAAATTAAAAAAATTATTTGAGTGAAAAATTATAAGAAATCCTAATTCAATAATAAGAAAGTATTATTGCTTTTTATATGAAATTTATAAAAAAAAAAGTTGTACACTGTGCTTTTTCTAAAATAAAAATGATTCTTTTTTTGGCAGGTTTAAAAATGAGATTAAATAAGAATTTTGTGAATAGTAATAAGATAATTTGTTAATAGTAATAAGATAATTTGAATTGAGTATTTTCTAAATTTTGAGAAAGGAAAGAGAAAAAGTTGAATAAAAAATATTATGGCATTAATATTTTATAATAATATAGTTTTATAATATATTTTGCTGAAAATTTGAAAATTTTGGAATGATTTTTATTTTTATTTGAAAAAATTATAATGACTAGTTTAAAAATTTTGTATTTAAAATTATGTTTGAAAATAAAAAAAGATGAAATGAAATTAAATAAGATGAAAATTTTGTATCTCATCTTAACACCAGGTCCCAAACACACCCCAAACACTAGTCAAAGATTTTTAGGACTCAATGAATACCTCATGTTCTAGTATTAGGATTTTAGGGAGAATCATGTTTTGGGCTAGGTTGGAGATATAAAATATTTTAAAATATATGTAAATAATGAAGAAATAATTTGAGTTAGAATGCTTTATTAGGTTTTGGAAAATAAGAGATAAGAAGTTGAATAAAAATGTTATAAAGATAAAAAATTGTTTAAATATATTTTTTAATATTAATTTTATTTTGAAATTTGAAAAAGTATCATTTTTTATATTTTGTTTAGGAATTTGAAAAAGTTATATTGGATTTTATATTTGGAATAGATGAAATTGTCAAAAATTTAAAATCAAAAAATATTTTATATTAAAGTGATACTTGAATATATATATATATATATAAAATATATATACAATCTATACTAGTAGGGATTGCAAAGTGCAATGCACATTTGTTTAGTTGAGAGAAAAAATTATGCATTAATACTTGTGTATTATTTTATTTTTTTATTTTTTATTATTTTAATGTGCCTTTTAAAATAATATTGTCATTAATTCTAAGTTTTGTGTTTTTTTTTTTAATTTTACACAATACAAAACTCTTAAGTGTTTATTATTTTAATGTGCCTTTTCGATTTTTTTATATTTCATTTTATTTTATTTTAGTTTATTTTATTTTAAAATCATTAAAATACACAAAACTCTAACTTGTGTATTATTTTATTTTTTCCTATTTTATTATAAATAATCTTGTCATTTAATACTAAGTTTTGTTTTGTTTTTTAAATTTTAGTTTAGTTTAGTTTATTTTAATCATTTCAATTTATTTCATTTTAATTTCTAACTTGTGTAATATTATTTTATAATGTCCATGTGTCAGTCATAAATAAAACTCTCTGGCCAGTGATGTTAAACATCTTTTTCATCTTCTCATTATCTTTTGCATGCCTTTTCATACAATCTTGTATCATTGTATAGCGTAATGGCAAGGGAAATCATGGCTCAATATTCTGGACAAACTTTCGGAAGCCTCTTTTGTTGACTGGAGTTAAAGGTATCTCATCAATAATTATAATCTCTATAAGTATATCCCTCAACATCTTCTGATTGTATTGAGGGATGACTATTTTCTTAACCTGTATACCATCAGTAGTCGTACAAATTTCATAACTGAGCTTAGTCTGATTAGTGGCCGCCAATCCTTTGTGTGTCTTATAACGTTGGCAACCATTAGAATATGCTATCAATAGAGTAGTGCTTTGCTTTTTTGAATGACATCCACAAAGTTGCCCACAGTGGTGCATGTCGCGTGTGGGCTCTCCATAATCATGACTTCTTTTAGTAGTTCGTGGTAGTGGTGGCCTTGTAGATGGAGGTCATGGTAGATCCGAATTGTTCCTAATACCCATCTCCTCATTCTCATTAAATACTTCCTCATCTTCTATGTCTAATGAGAGTGAGAATCGACTACTTGCATAAGAAGTAGTTGCTCTAGAAGTGGTCTAGATCTCAGTGTCGGTGTAGGAATTGTGGCATCTGAATTCCCTTGTATAGTCCCACTAGGTGAAGCATCCATATCTATCAACCTCTTTGTACTGAAAAATGAAATAAAAGCAAAGATGTTAGACTCGTGATGTTTATAAAAATGAACAACTAAAAACATTCATAAAAAAGCAAGCATTATATTAATATATGCATATAATCAATACTCTTAGTTATATATTAATATAAGGATAAAAAGATACAAAAGAAGCCAAGTTGTCACTCCTTGTACAGTTCCCAATCATTTCTGCGTATGGTAATAGATAAAATGTGCTGTTTTTTGGGAGGTGCACAAAACAAGATAAAAAGTTTAGACAAATGACAAATGCTAAGAGCAGCTATGTCTATTTTACATCAAAAATTTATTTTGTTTTATGTCAAAACAACAGGAAGGCACATTTCTAAAGTAAAATTGTGGCATGTAATAATAAACCAATCAACCAACTATCCAACTGCTCCAACAACTTTGATACATGTGGAAAAATTGCATGAACATAGAAATTGCCCATGTATAAATTAGCTTGGAAGTCCATACTGTAAGAACATGTCAATTAAAGAATAATTTAGAATATCAATATTTTTTATGCAAATTGATGTGGCCTGCCACCACAACAATGGTGTATAATAATATAGATGTGTCCATATATATATAAAAAATCCCATTAGAGTCTGCCTTGTTCATTAAGTTGTACTTAATTTATAAAACAAACTCATATGTGACAATGCAACAACCCGCTTTCAATTTCTAGCATGATAACGAAAGAAGTGGCATCGAATGATCAAAGCTATGAAACATAACATCAATCATGTCGAAAAGATGCCTCTTACTTTAAAACCCTGCAGATAATAAGATGCATGCTTATACTTATCAACTCAATGAAAGATGTTAGAACCAAGCCAATACAATGTTTGACATTAGCCAAATGGGTTCCCCCCAAAAAAGTCACAAATTTTAAAAGGTAAAGCATTTTCTTCAAATGGAATGAGATGTTTAATCTAGCAAGAAAAATTAAATCTCATGATTTCCTTAGCAACCCCAATGAATAAGGATTCATACAAATTTAGACTAATGATGCTTTTAATAAATCTACAGTGATATACAAATCGAGAGGTGGATCTAGCAGTGTCAGGGAGATTATGCTTTGAAGATATTATGCTCAAAATAGAAACAAAACATATAATATATATATAGATTATGTTCGTTGGTTGTTCGCATGAAACATGATAGACATGCACCTTATATTATATGTAGCTTGCACAACAATATATTATTGAGAAAAGAAATATAGATATTTTACATGCAACAAGTTACGACATCGGACTTCAGAGAGTTCACCCATCACTATAGTGCTACTTCTTTTTTTCTCAGTGGCATTTTCACAAAAACCGTATATAGTATAATTGATATACTATATAATTATAATATAATATTTTCTCACTAAATCACTACAACCGTAATACCATTTCCTCAATAATCAATGCACAATATATAGTATAATTATAATATTATATACTATATGTAATATAATAATTATATTATAAATGTGAAATCAAAACCCTAAAATTCAAAACTAACCAAATTGAGGATCAAAAGAGTTGGAATTTGAACTTACTAGTTGAAGTTGACGATGGCAGGATGAAGGGATGCTGTCAACGATGGGCCTGGGGTTTGGTTGATGACACAGTGATGAGGGAGGGGGAGAAGGGCATCTAAAAGGATAGGGGAGAATTGAGAAAGGGGCAGTCGTGAAATAAGAGGGGGAAGGAAGAGGGAGGGAAGAAAAAATAAAGGGAGAGAAAAATGATGCCATTCAACTTGCAATGAAACGACATATTTCACAGAGGAGGCTTTGGTTATCCTGTCTACTATTGCGTTATCCGTCCTTGATATCCGCTCAAGATCAAAATAAGCAAGTTGGTTGCAGATGTCCAACACTCGATTTAAATATTTCTTCAACTTATCTCCTTTTATGGCGTATACCCTATTTACTTGGTTTACCAAAATTTGTGAATCCATCTTTGCTTCAATCTCAATAGTGCCTAGAGTCTTTGCGGTTAAAGTTCCGCTATTAGGGCTTCATACTCAACTTCATTATTAGTGGCTTTGAAAGTAAGTTTGGCCATATAGTAGTACTTTTGTCCCACTTCTTTGACGATGTAGATCCATATTCCTCCCCCTATTTGGCAAGTAGATCCATCAAGAATACCAGCCAAGGTTGTTGGTAGGGTGCTACTTCAGTATCCATTAGGAACCCAATGAGTTCGGCGATGAAATCTGCTAGAACTTGTCCCTTTATTGCACTCTTGGGATCATAATCAATGTTGAACATGTTGAGTTCCATTGACGATGTGACCAATCTTCTTGAGTTGTCTATTTTTGTAATACTTTCTTGAGGGCGTGTTCCATTAGTACTTTTATTGGGTGAGCCTGGAATACGATCACAATCTCCTAGTGGCTGTCACTAATGTGAACACCAATATCTCCTTCTATGGATATCTAGTCTTGGTGCCTTTTAAGGCTTGGCTTGTGTAATTCATTAGCGACTATGTTGCTTCCTCTGCTTTGACGAGGACTACAGAGATGATATGTGGAGATACCACTAAGTATACATATAAGGTGTCTTCTTGGTTGGGCTACTTTAACAAAGGTAGGTTAGCCAAATACTGCTTTAACTCCTAGAAGGCTTAATCACATTTTTTGTTCCAAGGTCTACTTTTCGTAGGAATCTAAAAAAGAAAGACATTTTTCCTTAGATCTTGACACAAACTTATTTAAGGCTGCCACTCAATTGGGCAACTATTGGGTGTCGTTGATATTCTGAGGTGGCACAATGTTCAGAATGCGGTCAAATTTCTTAGCATTTTCCTCAATGCCTCTCTTAGAGATAATGAAGCCCAAAATTTTTTCCAAGTCAATCCTGAATGCACACTTTTCTAGGTTCAATTTTATCCTTTATGCAACACATCAAAGATTCTCTTAGGTCTGCTAAGTGCTGGGCAGGTTCCTTACTTTTCACCAACAAGTCATCGACGTGTACTTCCATAGTCTTCATGATATGATGTTTAAATATTCGATTAATCGACTTTTGGTAAGTTGCCCTGGCATTCTTTAGACCTAAGGGTATTACTTGGTAGCAATAAAAAAGAGAATCTTATGATTTGTTGGGAATCTTTTATGATAATCATCCATGTCTGAAACATATCTTAATGTCAGAAAGCTAGACAGGATGGCCTTTATGTAAGGATTATATTGCCCCAATTTTTTATGAAATACATGATGCTGATTAAATAATACGAAATGACGGTCGTTGATGAATGTTGTCATCTCCTCATTTGCTTGGTTCATGCGGATTTGATTGTATCTTAGATACACATCCATGAAACTCAACACTTAGTGTCCCGTCATGACTTCCACAATAACATCAATTTGTGGCAAGGGGAAGTGGTCCTTGGCATGAACTTTGTTTAACTTTGTCAAGTCCACACATATTCTCTATTTTCCATTATTATTATTATTTTAACGAATATCACGTTTGAGAGGCACTTTAAGTAGTATGTTTCCTTTGGAAATCTTGTTGTCAAGAGACAGTCTATTTCCTCGGATATGGCTGTGCATTTCTCTGTACCAAACGTACTTCTCTTATAGCGTATCTTCTTTGTCACTGGATCAACACATAGCTTTTCTGTATGATGGCATTGTCAAATCCTGAAATCTCTTCATGAATCTAGGCGAACATGTCTATGTGCTCAATCAACAATTGTTTTAAAGCCTCTCTATACTTGGGAGGGAGTCTTGTCCCTACCCATGTCATGGCATTTGGAATGCTTGAGTGTAAGGCTACTATTTCTAGAGGCTTATTTGCTTTTGCTTGCATTAGGCTGCTTTCATCCATTGATTTCACATCTTGGTTGGCTTCATCAATAGTGGGTGGTGGCTTTCCTTTTAGACCATCTGTGACACACACGCTTGGCACCCCTGCCATAAGCACCTGCATGTAGCATTTCTGTGCCAGGACTTTCTCTCCCCGAATCTCACTGACGCCCGTCTACATTGGGAACTTCATTTTTAAGTTAGATAGAGGTTACAACGTGCAAATCATGTGCGCCCCTTGGCCGGCCGTGACAGGTAGTGTGATGGTGTCCATAGGTTGGAAAACTTTAGCTGAGCTCTTATTGTCGACTAGGATCCACCTGGTCGTGTAGTTTGCTATCAATAAGGTGACCACCAAGGCGTTACCATGGGGGTACAGGATGTAACTTCCCAATAGAAGGCTCAAACTACTTTACCTATTCTCTAAAAGGACTAGTTAATGATACTATTGAAGTCTAGTTAGAACCTTATAGAGTAAAAACTTCTCATTTTCAAGTCATGAAAGATCCTATACACTGCCCACCCTTATCTTTATCATATGGAATATCACATTCTATCCCTTTAAATTCTCGATGTCCTCATCGGGCGAGTTTGTTGCAAATAGCACTGCTCAAGATCTCATATTTAGATCAGTCCATTGTAGGTGGCACGACTTAAGTCCTACATTTCTAATTAGGATAAGCTGTTATATCATTTGTAATGCACCAATGGAAGGCCCTATCATATGGCCTATTCTCCAAAATGATTAGTTAATGATACAATTGGAGTTTTATTGGAACCTTATAAACAACAAAAACTTCTTATTCTTAAGCAATGTTGGATCTCATGCACTACCTATCCTTATCCTTGTCATATGGGATATTACAATTTATCCTCTTAAATTTTCGATGTTCTCGTCGAGCCGATCCATTGTAGGTAGCACAACTCAAGTCCCACATTTCTGGTTGGGATATGATTTGATATCATTTGTAATGGCCAAACGAAGACCCAAACCATGTGGCCTATACTCCAAAAGGACTAGTCAATAATACAGTTGGAGCCACATTAAAATCTTATAAAGATTAAGAACTTCTCTTTTTCAAGCAATATGAGATCCCATACACCACCTACTCTTATACTTATTATATGAGATATCACAATTTTTTTTTATCACAATTGATTTTTACTAGATGTGAGGTTACATGTTCAACAGGTTTTAAGAAATGTTTAAAATATATGAATTGTAGTTGAGAATGAAAGAGAGTATATATGGGTATAAGAGACTGTGCATGGGATTGGGAGATAAGAAGTCGGGTTACCATCAAAACATAACAAGAGTCATCTTGATAGATACTAGAATGGAAGTGTGGTTTTGGTAGTACGATAATTTGAGGGTAAACTATGTGACGTTTTGGAAAATAGTGACTTGAGATCTCTTAGGACTTAAATTTTGAGTGTTTTGCTTGACAATCTTCATATATGAAAGAGCAGGCGTGATACCTAGCCTGGGGTGTTTAAAGGGTTTATTTGCCATGTACATCCCATGGTACCTTACTCTGTAGACGTGAACCTTTCTAATGGATGCCATCACACCGCCACCGGCAAATCCTCCTGTTATGGTGTGAATTTCTCCTAAAGAAGCTTGGTCTTGGTCGCGTGGTTGGCAATCGTGTGTTGTGTCTTTGTTCCCTCTCTTGTCTCTATCTTTTTGTACTTCTGCTTCTTCTGGGTTCATGCCCACGACCTTCCTCCCTCCTTGGTTTGAGGTGCTTGGCCGACATTCTCTCAAGGTCCCCGCTTCCCACTAATCTGGCAACTATTTTCTTTAATGCTGAGCAGTCTTTTGCTCAATGAATATCTTATTGGTGGTACTTGCAATAACAGGCCTCTTGTAGATGAGTTCAATTTTTTCTCTCTTGGTCTCTACATTTTCTTCTATACTTAAATTTATTGTGGATGAGGTGAGAACTTTGTTCTCGATGGTTAGGATACCTTTTTCATCTCCCCATCTTGATGATTTGGCCCGGTCTTCTTATCTCTTGCATGGTTAGAGTTCTTAGTTTTTGATTTCACTTCTTGCTCCTTGGGTTCCAAATGGGCCTATAGCATATCCTTGGTATTAACATAATCATCAACCCATCCATGAAATACTTTTGAGTAGAGGGAGTTTTCCTGGCCAACTTTGTCATGAATGGGCTTTAGGGCCATATGCCTTCCAGAAAGGTGTTTAGTGTAATCTTCTCATCTTGATCAACTGTTATCAACTTCTCCTTGTTGAAGCGGGTCATATAGACTTTCAGACTATCCTCTTTCATTCTATCATCACTTTGTGAATCTGCCTTTTCTCTCGCTTGACTTTGGACCTTTCCAAACTTGGCTTTATTTCCATTTAAAGCTTCATTTTCAACGTGTGGATCTAAGGCTTAAGATGTTGACTGCTCCTTCCCATTATTGCTATGATGAGGAGTTTTGGTCATTGCCTTTTGAGTAGGAACTCTGAGAGAGGTACTATCTTGGTTTTGTGAATTACTATGCATGGATCTTTCATCAAAGGAAAGTTCACACCCATTTGCATCGTGTTTAATAATACTACATCTAAAACAAAAATTAAGAAACTTTTTTACTTAAAAAGGAAATCCAGCACTTATTACCTTGCAAGTTATGAAGGATTCCTGTCATTAGCGGCCTGGTGATATCCATAGCGACTTTACTCTGAGATAATGGCCCATCCAATACCATCCTTATTAGCATTCACTCCGTCCACCTCACCAATCATACTCTTGATTTCTTCCCCAACCTCCCTAGTCATTCCTCTAAGAGGAATGTTGTGGAGTTGAATCCACATTGGTTCCTTAGTGAAGGATAAACATTATGGTACAGCAACCCATCAAATTATGCAGACAAATTAAATTACGACCAAAGGTCCAGGGTTTGATTTTTTTTCACTTCCTAAATGTTTTGTTCATATTGAAACTCAATGATGTATAAATTATCACCAACTTCCTTGAAATTGATTGTCCCCCTTGGTTTTTGTATCGTCTGTGTGGTAGTTTTAAATGCTTCAGAGTTTATGTTTTTTGTAGCCACAATGAGACCAATAAGACAATGTTTCCCACTTCTAGTAGTCAGACTCTCCTTTGCGATCTCAACCTCTAATGCAATTGTTTCCTTCTAAGTTAGTCGAAGGTCACCCCACTTTTCTATAATATCATGATCATTTGCATAAGCACTTTTTATTTGAGACAGGAAACAATAAAAAGAATAAGAAAAACGAAAAGAAAACTACACTCCTTAGAGTAAACTAGAAGACCAGTTCTGTCTAGAGAAAAAAAACCTCCTCAACCCATGCTAGGAGAAATCTTATCTCTCTAAAGTGGTCGATCTAAATATTGATTAGAGAATCAAAAAAGTGCTTTGTTCGTTTTAGTAAGAATAAAAAATAATTTTGCCTAGAGCCAATTCAATCATTATACTTCCAACCCTGGGAAAAGAAAGAAGAGAAGAAAAAAAAAAAAATCTAAAACACATTGTGAAACTTGAGATGGAAAGAAAAAAAATGTGTGGGGGTGGAACTTAAGCTCCTAACTTAGAAAAATGATTATTAATAAATATTTAACAATTTCAATACAAATTATTTTCATATATTTTCTTTGTGAACGAAAAATAAGAAAATGAAAATAAATTACTATATATTTATCAAAGAGATACTTCTTAGTATGACCCATTAAGGGTTCGTTTGGTTCCTTGATTGTATTGAGTGTAGTTCATTTTTAAATTACTTTTACCAACCAAACAGCTCAATTGAGCTACATCAATACTCGAATTTGGTGCGTTTTAAAATTATAGTTGGAGGTGACTTGAATTTGGTGTGTTTTAAAACTAATATGTGGAGGTGACTGCCCATCTCAAATCATTATTATTTATAAAGACTTTAAATTTAATTTAATATTCAAATATAGCCTAACTTTAATGAAAAGAAAAGGAAAGAGGACATGTTGAAGATGAGCCTCAATTGGAAAGCGTCAAAGAGAACTATAAAGTACAACCACAGAAGAGTAAAGGAGATAGGAACGGAAAGTTAAGCAACAATAAATATAATTCATCAATATCCTTGTTTGGCAACGAAAAATAAATTTTAGTTAACATCTCTCCCAATTGCACTAAAAGTTCCACGTGGAAAGTAAGCGGACTAAGAAAGTGCCTTTAAGATAAAATAAAATAAAAAGAAATTATCGGACTGGACAGTTTAGGATGAATTTGGTTTGTTTTGCAACGCCCTAATTCGATCAATGCTTGCCCATGGCTGGATTGGATTGGGTTAGGTGGGGATATAACACGTTAAGGGTTGCGTTTGGTTAGGGTTAGGTTTAGGGTGCAAGGCTGGGGATAGTCTTCTCGGTGGGGAAAGAACCAGTACCAGTCGGTCAATGCGTCCTATAAAATCTTTTGAAGTCCTTGAATATCTACAGTATTTGCATGAGATTGGGTAGGGGTGATATTCGCATGGTACGAGGCAAGATGGACCTTTTCTCTACACTCCAACCGTCCGACCCACACCATGTGGGGGAAGCCCCGGTGACAGGGGCGGGGTCGAAACTGCCCCCGTCCCGTCCCTCGTCCAGGCCAACACTTATCCAAGACTAATTTGACTTAAAAATTATTTTTGAACTCAGATTATAATATAATTTAAATTATAAATTAAAATTTATAAATATAAAAATAAATTCATTAGAATTGTATTTTTTTATTATAACTATTCTCTTGAAATTTATTGTGACTATCACAAACAGAATTGAGTACTTTCTGACAAGGTTTACTGCACCAGTAGCCAAATCCAAAGCCAAGGCATGCAAACCAAAAACTCCGAGAATAAATTGCAAGGCAAGGCTTTTTTTTTATATATATATATATATATATAAAGGAAATATAAGGTTTTTTGGATTCAGATTTTCTATTTGGAGAACTGCAGGGGATCAAGCTCTTCGCATAATGCATGCATGTTGAACATCATTAATTCGTACTAAATCAAACTTAACGTGGTTGATTAGGTAGGATGATGTAAATAAATTATCTTGAGTAGGTCGCTAAATTATCTTGACTCACCTTAGACATATTGCAACGTTACCAACTTAATTTCTGAACATTTTTTTTAAATACATTTTATAATTTTGAAAAACCTAGTCATAATTGACACATGGATTTTTTGTATTAAATATAACATAATGTGATTCGCATATCTCATTAAAGAGAAGTTCTATATAGAAACATTACACGATGCATATCTATCACTAATCACAAGAGCGGTTCAATACAAATTGATGCTTAAGGAGAAATTTAAATGAGTCCAATTATAATACAATAAAATATAGCTTAATTGATTGCAAGTTGAATAAACTATGACCCGCTATAAATCATTCTATAATATTCTAGTGGTTGTCGCAAGAAATGACGTCATAGCTCTTACAAAAATAATAACAATTAAAGTCGTAGGTGGGTATTGAAATGAAGGGGAGCACTTTGCTATCATGAAGACGCTAGTTGTTACCATAATAGCTGCATGAATAGAAGCGGATACTAGAGTGAGACCCTAGCATTGAGTGATCGAGTATGTGAACCTATCTGACCAAATTTTCCAACAGTACCAAGAAGAAATCCAAGAATTTCTAGAGGCATTAGCATGAGCAAAAATAGTTGAAAAGTCTAGTGTTTGAAAGAGGTAAAACAATTTGAAATCCTAAGAGCTAATCCAAAGTTACCTGTTTAATAGACGGACAAAACTTTTATACCTACTTTATTTGCCCGAAGTTGTGTAAACCATAAATGAATTAATAAATATGAAGCTAGACATACTCGATTTGGATTGAATGATGAGATAAGATGAGATGAGTTGAGATGAATTTTGAAATTTGAATAAAATGTATTTTTTTAATATTATTATTGTTTTGAAATTTGAAAAAATTGTATTGAAATTTGAAAAAATTGTATTGAAATTTGAAAAAATTTATTGAGATATGTGTTTTGTATGAGAATCTAAAAAAATATAATGATGAATTTGAGATGAGTTGAGTATCTCTCAATCTAAACCGGGCCTTACTCCCTCCCATCCAAGAATAATTGAAGAGAGTTACCTCTAGCCACTAACATTGGCATAAAAAAAAAGGTAAGAAGGGATAAATAACACATAAATTGAGGGCTACGCAATACTCACACATATGAAATGGAATAAAGATGGACCAAACTATTTATGAATGTAACCATAATTAACATCACTATGATCAGGCTATCGAACACGGGGTCAGAAGTGAGACTATTTAAAATATTTAAATATATTTTAAAAAAATTTATATTTATTACAATTTAAAATATGATCTCAATATAAATATTGTGCCTCAATTTAGCTAGATCTTAAAAAGTTATTTAAAGTATAAATAATTTACTTGATTAAATATTAAATGTAGTATTATGGTGCCTTGGGAACATTAAAAAATATAAAATTTTTATTTAATGAAATAATATTTATTTATTTTTTATCTTAGAAGAAATTTTGAAAAACATCTCTTTTTTTTTTTAATTTTTATTTTTGGGAGCTTTGTTTAGGATAGAGATCTTAGGCAATGACCTATATGACTTTACCATTGAGCAGGTCTTGTCTATTCAACATATAATTTGTTATTTTTGTCATTCTATATTAATGTTTAAAAAATATTAGTATGACTCTCAAATGTGTCTAATGATAAAATTTATTTTTTTTAAATCTTCTTAATGGTTAAAGATGTTTAAAAAATACTTAAAAGAAAAAGAAAAAAGCAATTTGCATTGGTGTCAATATTTGGTGTGTACCTTAGCATTGGCCATACTTAAATATGTGTCTATTTAAATAAAATAATAAAAATAATATATTACATATTGATTAGATAGAATTATGTGGTGTAGGAAGTTTTTATAGAATTTTATCTTCTTTAAATTATAGAATACATTTAAAATAAAAAACATTATAAAATACCTCAAACTATATTGAATCTCAAAATATGCGTATAGAACGTAGAGGCTTCTCTGTGTTAATGGTTGCTCAATCTAATTAGTGCATAGGAGGTTGGGTGTTTCTTTTCTTCCTAATCAAGGTTGGGTTTATATCAACAGGACCTTAAGCCATCCATAATTTTATTTTTAGTGCTGTTTTGGAGAGTGAATGAGATAAGAATCTTTTGAATGATGATGATAATATATTTTATAAATAATAATAAGATAGTTTGAGTTAAATATTTTTTGAATTGTCAGAAAAGAGGGAGAAAAATTGAATAAAAAATATCATAAGAATATAGTTTTATGTTTTGAATTATATAGTTTAAATTATGTTTGAGAATAAGATAATATGAGAATACAAATTTTACGTTTTATTTGAGGCCACAAACGTGCCTATTCAACGAGAAGAAAGTCAAAGTCAAGCCGAACTAAAACACCATTGGTTAGTGAGAAATATTAAAAGGAAGAAGCTTTCAAAGCGACATCTAAATAAATTTAGAAAAAAAGCTCACGTGTGTCCTCTTGAGTAAGCCAATTCCCCACCAAACTCGTACATAGACACACTTATATATATATATATATATATATATATATATATATATATATATATATATATATAAGGTCACATACGCTCTGACACGACAACAACGTGTGTCACATTTTCCATATTTTCATTCACTTGATTTATAAGGGCCCGGTGGCTAAGGACCTCCCTGTGTATTATTCAGCATTATAATTATAGGAATTCTTTTACTCATCATTTATCAATTATCTATTTAATAAGAAAAAAAAAATTAAATATACAGTTTAAAAATGATAAATATATATTTTTAACTATAAATCCAAATTTATAGTAAAAAACCAAAAGAAAAGCAATGGTAATACTTTCTTCGTAATCAACATATATATATATATATAAGAAAATGATAGGATGATTCTTAAATATGCCCATGAAACGGGCTTATTGATATATTTTTATTTTTTTAATAATTAAGAAATTGATTATTTGTAAAATTATATATATTTTTTTATTTTTTTGATATTAAAAAAATATTTAAAAACAGAAAAGAAAAACAAAATTCAATAGCGCGCATACACGTATATATATATATAAATATATATATATATAT
The DNA here is from genome assembly GCA_036559045.1 of Platycarya longipes. Lineage (NCBI taxonomy): Eukaryota > Viridiplantae > Streptophyta > Magnoliopsida > Fagales > Juglandaceae > Platycarya > Platycarya longipes. The sequence goes on along the minus strand of CM071800.1, from coordinate 27,614,579 downwards.
TCCATTGCCACTCAGAGTAGAATTACAAAATGCCTAAAAGCCCATTATTTTTTTACAGTAGATAAGGTCGATCGAACACGCTAATTGAAATAAAATACACCATATCTCATACAGTATTTAATTTAATGAATAAACTAAATCCATGTGTCCGAAATTTACGATCAAGCACTCGTCCTAGTTCCTTGCAGATTTACATATTATATAACATTTGTTATGCCGACATCGAGTCATGAATGTAGTCTGTTTCTATTGTGGTTGAGAGTTACAACAGTGTTTGTCACCAGGAACTGTGACATATACGCTGTACTCGTACTCAACTTTAGACATGATTTTTTCTTTTTTAAATAAATATTCCACCGTCCTGTCACTGTGTTGTGTTACATCGCATTTATATATATTTACATCTCTTGGTAGGAGCCGCCTCGACCCGATCTTCCAATTTTCTTTCACACAGGTCATTGACAACTTGCAACCGACTATAAGCTTTTGTACACGCGAGCGGTCAGAGTCTTCATGTATAACAACTTTTAATTTCAACATGAAGTTGGAGCTTATCATCTAAGGGAATACCTTTACTCAAAGTTGACGTTATACGTTACAACAAATTTTAGTTTTAGTGATGAAATTCATTAAAGACAAAATTTATTTCATTTCTAAAATTAGTTTTTAAAGACATATTTTAAGTACTCGTCCCAAAAATTAGACGAGTTGCAAACTCCATTCGGACGGACAAAAATCCTTCCAAACAAGACAAAAAAATACGTTTGAACGAATAATTATTTGTCCGAATGGAATATATTTGGAAGGAAACATGGTGACAGAATTGCAAGTCCGTCCGAATAAAAAATATACTGTTTGGACGAAAAACAAGTTGGAAATGGTTCATTTTTGCTCATCACTATTCATTTGTATATATATATATATATATATATTTGTTTTCTATTAATTTCATTTTATCATTTTCAAAATATAAAAAATATGTTTATATTACATATTATGATTTATGGAACATTTAAAATATTTATAAATGCACAAATTAGTTTTATGTAATTACTTTTGTTATTTATTTTATTATCATGAGTAGTAAGTAAAATGAGAAAAATAAAAAAGAAACATTGTTATGAACACCAAAAATAAAAGAAAATACTAATTACATCTCAAAATATATATAAGATTGTTCGATACAACAGATAAAATAAAATACTAAATAAAAATACTCCTACTACTTCGGTATCAAATCTATGTCCTTCTGCATAGATTTGATTCGTGTCTCTACATCATCTATCATTCTCATGATGCGGTCCTCAACTTCTGCTACCACGCGGGTTGCCACTTTCTCCACCACGTGCTCTACCATTGCCTCCAATTGCTCCAGTATAAATCTTGCAGGCTGGCTCTGAGAAGGTTGGGTAGCAATACTGGTAATAGCATCAGTCAACCCTAGATTTCTTACATAGGGGTGCTCCTTGCTCTTACTGATAGATATCTTGTTGAGAGCCCCCATCTGAAGTTCTCTTTTCTCACCAATCCGCTTTGTAACTCTAGCTTGGAGTAAGAGGCCAGATATCAACAGTCCGAATGGTAGACTGACTCAACTCCCATATCGTGACTCTTGTCTGATGCGGTAGAAAATATACAGCGCTAAATCAATCAGGTCGTCCCTGGCTACCCTCACCAAAAGTCGTGCCCAATTCATCCCGAAATCTGTCTTGTGCTTTTTCGAGCCTACGTTGTACCTGACTATTAGATTTAGCAATTTGAAGAATGGAGTGCAGTCGACCTGATCGTTTGTAAGACCATCATCAGGTACGTACTCCTTATCGCTATCATCAACATCTGAGCCAGCAGCTAACTCATTGGCAGTCCATGTTGCAAAGGGCGATGAGGATCCAGCCTCCGTGTCTGCCCTAGCAGATTTAGACGCTGCTGCTGCGAAGGGATGAGGATATGCGTCCATCACGCGCGAAATGTCCAAATACTTTGAAATCACCCTAGGAGAGAAGGTGATGCTGACTCCCCGCACCATTAGGACATAATGGTGATTATCTCTAGGCTGATCTCCCAATGCACGATAGAATTCGCATACCATATTAGGATATGTGATTCCCTCTTGCGTGCAGATCGGAGTCTATCCTCGCTCTGTGAAGATCTGGTGGATGGTGTGTCCCTCCCACTCCAGCTTTCTGAAGCCATCCAATGTGATAGGCCGCTCTACTAGAATTGACCTATGGACAGGAGTAGTGGGAGTAGCAGGAGGGACAAGAGTGGAGGCAACTGGAGTAGCGTTCACTGGTGGAGGTGTATTGCTACTTTTAATCATCTGATCTCTCCCACGCTTTTGACCTCTGCACGTCATTTGTATACTGTTCAACAAATAAGTGATGGAAGAAGTTAGACAAGTTTGATGGAACCCAAAATACTTAAATAAAACCAAAACTTATATTAAGCTGTTCTGTTTGGCACTAACTCGTTCGGACGAAAAATAACAAGTCTGAACGAGTTATATGCCCGTTCGAACAAATAAGATCATCTCCTACATCTCGTTCAGATGGGGGTCATTCCTGTCCGAACAGAAACCCATGCGAAGAGAAATGGCCTAGTTGACTCGGCCAATACTTTTTTCCTACAAAAATCAAATCTATTCGGACCAAATCAACCTAATATCACTCCTAAAGGTCTGAAACAATGAATACTAGGAAAAAAACTACAAAAACTATGAAAAATGGATCGGATTCAATTTGAAATCTGACCACTACAAAAATGGGTGTTCATAACCCATTTTCAACCAATGTGAAGGGTTAGAGGGACCATACCTTATATATCTCACTGTAAATGATGATTTTGAGAAGTTCTAATGTGATTCTCGTTCGAATGGGAGTGACTTTTGGAATCTATCATTTGATGAAAAAATGAGGCATTCGATGAGGGCTGGGTATATATACCCCAACAAGTTTGAGCGTCCGAACGAAGTTTAGGAGAGTTTGAACGGTATGGGTATATGTTCGAACGGAGGGGTATCTGTTCGAACGAAAATAAAAGAGTTTGGGGTTTAAGCAATCCACTATCAGCTCGGCTAGTTATAATGTTATTACTATGTACTATACGACACTAATAGTATTATAAAGTATTTAGTAAAAAAAAAAACTAAAATTAGTCTTTATAATATACATGCACTATACATAACACTAAGATGATAATGTTATATATAATAAATATATATCAAGTACTTTAACTTCATATATATCAAGTACTTTGTATATACTAGTATATATTAGTTAGAATATAAGTAATATACTATTTACACGTAGTACTTAGTTTATAATAATTAGGTACATATTGCTTAAATTACTTAATATATAATTTGTAGTGTCATCACTTATTCAGTACATATAATTTATAATATATATTATTTAGAATAGTATTAGTAATATCGTTGTATATACATATATAATAATAATTAAATATTATCTAGTATATTAGTATTATAATACTAGTGTAACTCTATAAGATGATATAACACTAAGATAATATATTATATTATATAGTACAAGCCTATTGCAATAATGATATAATATTTTTTTGTATTATTTAGTATGTTAATATATAGTACTTGTTTGAATCGTAATTTACTATTATTCGAATGTACTTTATCTCGTAGTTTGTAGCAATAATTTGAAAAAAAAAATTCCTTGTACAAAATACTGAGGACTGTTATATGTCCTAACAGCCTTTAATTCATTCGAACAATAAATGCTTAGAATATGCTTAGAATAAAGAGTCCAAACGTGAAAATTTCCCGTTTGGACGCAAAAAATTGAAATTTTTCGCAGGAAAACAAGGTGGTAATTTGAAATTTTAGTGTTCGGACGGAGAAATTCTACGTCTGAATGCAACTTCAATGATTTAAACAAGAACTCTTCAGTTCATTTTTCACGCAGGATTGAGCTATTTTTTAGAGAGGGAGACTGAGAGGGAGGCAGAGAAGGATTGTATATTGTAGGAGGATTCTTGAGTGTGGAAAACTTAATGTTCTTGAGAGGGAATAGGTAAATCTCATTTCTCAATACTTTTTTTTGTGTATTTCTCAACAATAAAAGTGGTCGGGAGTTTTCTCATCTTATGATTTCTAATTGTGGACAGTGTTATTAAATTGGATTTGAAGTTGGAAGTGTAAAAGTTGAGCTTAGTTTTCTAATTATTAGGGTTTAAAGATTAGATATTTGTTTTGATATTTTGGGGTGATTTATATAGAGTTTGCATACTTCTTTTGATATTTGGGGTTTTATTATATAACCCATTTCGAGCATGATTTGTTTATTTGGGCATTTGTTGCTTACTTGCTTGATGTTGAGGATTGGTTCTGGTATTCTGTTTACACGAGTTCCGTTTGAACATAACTGTTCATGTCCGAACGAATGTTGAATTTTGTTGAGGTCCGTCCGGACGTAAAAATATATGTTCGAAAGAAATTTGTGCAGTCAGAATAAATAAATAGTGTTATAAGGATATCAATTACAGTATTATTGATGATGTTTATGAAATGATTTAGTTTTATTTTAATCAGCTGTGGACGGGTAACGAAAATATAATGGACAAAAGTTAGATGCTATTGGGAGATAGACTTGGGCGAGATTATTAGGAGTATACACGGGGGGTGAAATTTTTCATGGAGTTTGCGAAAGATAGTGCTGACAGTCGGGGTTTTATAAGATGTCCGTGCAAGAAGTGGAAGAATCTGAGTTATTTAAACATGGTAGTAGTGGAGTCTCATTTGTTCGTTAATGAGATAGATTCTAAATGCTTGCATTGGGTTCTACATGGCGAACCATTTCCTACAGGAGTTAGATTTGAGAGTCATTTCAATCGGATGGAGGAAACTGGTGATGAGATCGATATCGACGATACAAATGTGGTCCTTTTGGATGATAGTGATGATAATGGAGAGGATATCACTGAAATGTTAGGCGATATTGGTTTATAGGGTTCGAGATAGAGAAGGAACATCTTCACAATGTTTTAAGGGAAACGAGAACTTCGCAAGATTGTGGGAGGATGCACAATGACAACTGTATGAGGGGTGTACCCGTTATAGCAAGTTGTCATTCACATTGAGGTTGCTACATATAAAGTTAATATGCCGGATTTCTGCAAAGGCCATTGACATGCTACTTGAGTTATTTAAAGAGGTTCTACTGCAAGATAACGTGGTACCTCGTAACTTTTATGAGGCGGAAAAATTGAAGTGAGGATTGAGATTTGATTACAATATTATCTATGCTTGTAAGAATGATTGTGTATTCTTTTGGAAGCAATATGCAGAATTTGATTCATGTCCAATGTGCTACGAGTCAATATGGACATTAGATAAGCGTAATATACTGAATAAAGTGTTGAGACATTTTTCCTTGATCCCTTGACTTCAACGGTTGTTTACTTCTCGAGTGATTGCAAAGGATATGACTTGGCATAATGCAGAAAGAGTTCAAAATAATCAATTTCTCTTGCATCTGGTAGATTCCTTACAGTGGAAGAAGTTTGATGGAGAGTATCCATGGTTTTCCAAAGAGCCTCGGAATGCACGCCTCGGGTTAGCAATTGACGGTTTTAATCCATTTGGCAATATGAACACTTCTCATAGTACGTGGCCTGTGATATTAATTCCTTATAATTTGCCACCTTGGAAGTGTATGAAAGACCTTTATTTCATGATGGCTTTATTGATCCCAGGGCCAAGGTCACCAGGAAACGACATAGATGTATATCTACAACCATTAATAGCAGAGTTGAAAGAGTTGTGGGAACTGGGTGTGAGTACATATGATGCGGCTTTGTCGCGAGAATTCAAGATGCATGCCGCAGTCTTATGGATAATAAATGATTTTCCAGCATACGGAAACTTGTCTGGATGGAGCATAAAAGGTAAATTGGCTTGTCCTGTTTGCAACAAAGATACACAGTCCCAGTGGTTAACAAATGGAAGAAAATTATGTTTCATGGGTCATCGTCGATATTTACCTAATAATAATAGATGACGTTCGAACAAGACAATGTTTGATGGGAAAACTTAGCAGAGGTCATCACCGCCAATACTGTCTGGCGATGATATTCTTGCACAACTACTTGAGATTCTAGAAAATAGATTTGGAAAGGATGCACGAGCGCGAAAGAGGAAAAGAGATGTAGTGGAATTCAATTGGACAAAAAAAAAGTATTTTCTTTGAGTTGCCATACTGGTCTATATTGACACTTCGCCATAATCTAGATGTCATGCACATTGAGAAAAATATATGTGGAAATATTTTGGATACTCTCATGTCAATAGAAGGAAAAACAAAAGATATAGTTAACTCCCATAAAGATTTGAAGGAGTTGGGAATAAGACCAGAGTTGCATTTACAAGCTAATGGGTCTCGAGCTATCATGCCTCTTGGATGGTATACACTATCAAGCGATGAGAGAATGAAATTTTGTAACTGGTTATTGTCAATCAAATTACCTGATGGGTATGCTTCGAACATCTCAAGATGCGTGCGAATACATGACTGGAAGATAACTAGTCTTAAAAGTCACTACTGTCATATATTTTTACAACGTTTGTTGGCAGTTGGTGTGCGTGGAAAGCTTATTCGAGATGTTCGTACAGCTCTCACAGAGTTAGGGACATTTTTCAGAGGCATTTATAATAGGACGTTACAAGTTGATGCATTGTTAAAAATAGAGGCTGAGATCGCAGTGATATTGTGCAAACTTGGGGGTTTGTACCCGCCTTCTTTCTTTGATGTAATGGTTTATTTGGCTGTTCACCTACCTCGTGAAACTTTAGTTGCTGGCTCGGTTCAATATAGATGGATGTATCCAATTGTGTGGGAAATAAGGCTCATCCAGAAGGTTCGATTGCAGAGTACTACATTGATAATGAATGACACACTTTTTATTCAATGTATTTTCATGGGGTTGATACTAGATTTACGAGACCGGATCGAAATTATGAAGATGAACAAATGGATGTCTCATCATCATTTTCTGTATTTTCACAAACTGTACGTCCAATAGGCGTACAGGGGGGCTACGGCTTGTGTGGACGAGATTTTTATAAAGTTCGATGGTATGTCCTGAATAATTGTGCAGAAATTGAGCACTACTTGAGGTTAGTAATGAATTTACGTATGACTAAAATAATTGAGGTTAGTAGTTTTGTATAAATTAATATTTTACATGAAAATGCGCAGCGAACATTTACAACTACTTAACTCTAGTGGTAGAGCTGACATACAAAAGAAGCATGAATAGGAGTTCACCTCATGGTTTGAACATACGGTATTATTAAAAAATTAATATGGATTCTATTGATATTTAATATTATACTAAGTATATTTATTGATGTAGGTTTAATTAAAACATGCTACAAATCCCGATGAGATCTCACCAGAATTTTATGCATTGGCATGTGGTCCAAGCAAGAGGGCTATCCATTATTCGGGTTGCTTGGTGTCTGGATATAGATTTCACACACGTGATAGAGAACGATATAGAAAAACTCAAAATTGTGGGGTCGCAGTTGAATGGAGTCATGGAGATGATAACATTGATTTCTATGGAGTTGTAGAAGATATTATAGGGTTAAAGTATGTGGGAGGTTATATTACTTGGTTGTTTATATGTATTTGGTGGGATGTTTCACATCCTAGATTGGGAGTGCATAAAGATGGAGGTTTTGTCGGTGTGAATACATCCTAAACTTGGTACGAGGATGATCCTTTCATTCTCGCCTGCCAAGCGAATCAAGTTTTTTATTTAGATGATCCGGAATTCAGGAACCCATGGCGAGTGGTGAAGAAGTTTGCACCAAGAAATATATATGATTATATTCCAGAGGTAGATGAACTACATGAAGAATTTGATGGTTCGACAAATGAAGAAGCATATCAAGAAAATGAATCAGTGATCAATCTATTTGTTGACCTAAGTCAATATGACATGGTCCCACTCCGTAGAGAAGATGTTGCAACAGAAGTGATCAAGGGTGAAATGTTGGAAGAACATGAATCTACTAACGTGTCTAATGAAGATGAAGGAGATTCGTCCAGCAAAACTGATAGTGAATGAATTAAAATATCTGTGTAAGTATAAATTTGATAAATATCAATAATATTTATCTGGTTATATATTTAATTCATTACAATTTCAAATATATATGCCTCCCAAACGTAAAGCAGTTTGTGCACCATCCCCACCCCTACCCATTATTGACTCTCATGCACGTGATTCACTAGCTAGCAATAGTGTACCAGCATTACCAGACCCAGCGCCAGGTATTTTGTCAAATTATGGTATTTACCACATGAGTTAATATATATTTACCAAATTATATATATCTGTTCTAATTACTGTACTTGTAGTTGTAAGCCAGCACCGAGGGTAAGGCATCATGAGGGGTGTCTGCATAGAGAAAGTTAGAAAAATGGGTAAAATTAAAGTTGATATATTAGAGGGTCACACTGGTGGGCACAGTGATTCACAAGTATGGCTTTCTATTTATGTTGGTGCCCTCACTCGCACGTATGCTCCAATGTTAGCAGCCTACTGGATTAACGTTTCTGAAGATGTAAAAGATCATATAAAAAATCGTTGCTTGGTAATGAGCTACATCCCAAGAAAATTTAAATTTAATGCTAATTATATTTATATTAATTACTTATAATTTTTTCAAGGATGAATTTGATCTAGATTTTAGTCGGCGAGAGCATTGAAAAACAGTTGAGGAACTAATGTCGGGTGCATTCCGGAGGTACAAAGGTCGGTGCCATGCACATTTTGAGAAATTCAGCACTGCTGCAAAGGCACGCCAAAATCCATTTCAAACAATACCACCATCCAAGGGAGAGAAGGTTTGTGATCTGTTTGAAAATTTTGCTTATAAAGTTATATCACATTTATATTTTTTTAATAGAAAATTATATATGTATAGAATTTGAAACTTGTAATCTTTTTTTTAGCAACAGAGTGTTGTGAATAAAGTAAATAGATCAAATTTAAAGATTCACCATCGTGTGGGTTCTCGATCTTTTCATCGTTTGCATAAAAAAATGGTCAGTGCTACTAATTCCGATCTCATATTAAAATATGCATTTTTTTCTTTCAAGTTCTAATATAGTTTTTCTTTTGCAGCAAGCTGAAAGTTCTAGTGATTTTGATCTAACCCATTTATATGCTAAAGTACATAAAAATCATGATGGTGTTTGGACTAGTCCTTAAACATTCCTAGTATTTATACTAACTTTAATGATTTTTTTTTTGTAGGGAAAGATGAAATCTCTAAAGGACGCTATTGCAGATCCATCTGATGAATCATCTGTCAACGATGCTCAGATCCTATCTAAAGTTCTTGGATCAAGTTCTGGATATTTGAGGGGCTTAGGGTGTTGTGTGAAGCCATCCTCCAGTTCATCATCATCTTCTAAGGCTAGATCCAATGAAGACAAAACTAAGGAGTTAGAAACACAACTTGAGATAGAATGATTGAGGTCCAAAGAATAAGAGTTGTTGATCAAATTAGATAAAGCAGCGGAGTTAGAGTCAAGAATAGAAGAGAGACTAGAATTGAGGACCCGAGCAATGTTTGAAGAATGACAGAGGATGTCCCAAAACGCTATGCCACCACCACGATCTTAAAATTTATTTTTTATATTAATTGTATATTTATTATTCTGTCTAACAACAATATTTGAATAAATTTGATGTGCAAATTACATTTTTACTATAATAGCAATGCATATTTTAATTAAATGTCAATCTGTGTAGTGGTATCGTTCGAACAAAAAAATCACGTTCAAACGATACATTACGATTTAAAAATTTGTGAGGTGCATGTGTCAAGCTTCAGTGATGATGATGTTATGAGACTTGATCCTGCGGCTTGTATTTGTTGACTTGTTCTGTCTGTAATTATTTTATCTAGCTGAGGACATTTATGTAATTGGACTGGGTGATATATATACTGCTCGAATGCTCTAGACCTAGGATGAGATCCTTTCTGCCGTTTGCAATCGAGATACAGAGAGAGAGAGAGAGAGAGCTGAGGGTCTGGAAGCTTAAGGCTAGGGTTAGGGTTTTGCTAACCCGTGCTTTGTGGCTGTGCTCAGAGATGAAACGTTTGAGCTGATGGCTTGTTTTCTCCTGGTCTGTAAGATTGTAATCTCCTTTTCTGTGAATAAAACATCTCCTAGGGTTCCTGCAGTGGATGTAGGCCATTAGGGCGAACCACGTTCAACCTTGTGTTTGTGCTTGCTGTTTTCTTTCTTTTCTTTAATCTTGCATTTCTGGTGTTTATCTTGCTTACCGAATCATTTCTGGACAAAGTAACCTGAAACCTGTTTTCTAAACTACAAGAAATCTGTTCTTGTGTACTCTAAAGAAACTAACAAGTGGTATTAGAGATAGGTTTCGATGGGGACCGCCAGATTTGATATAGAGAAGTTTACTGGCCAAAATGATTTTGGCCTTTGGAGGATTAAGATGCGAGCTTTGTTAGTACAACAAGGACTTCAGGAAGCCCTTCTTGGGGAAAAGAAGATGGCCTCCTCCTCGTCGGAGGAGAAACCATCTTCATCTTCCTCAGAGAGAGTCAAACCTGAAGTCCTACAAAAGGCACACAGTGCCATTATCTTATCTCTCGGTGATAAAGTACTGAGAGAGGTTGCTAATGAGGACTGGGCAGCAGGGGTGTGGTTAAAATTAGAAAATTTGTATATGACCAAATCCCTAGCAAATAGGCTCCATAAAAAGATAAAACTCTACACATTTAAGATGTCACCGGGGACCTCTATTGATGATCACCTTGATCAATTCAATAAAATATTGTTGGATCTTGCTAATATAGAAATCACTATAGAAGATGAAGACCAAGCACTTCTGTTATTAAATTCTTTAGATTCTTCCTATGCTAGTATCAAAGAAACTATGATGTATGGTAGGGAGAGTCTCACCTTAGAAGAAGTGCAGTCAGTTCTTCATACAAGAGAACTCAACAATAAATCTGAGTTAAAATCAGACTCTGGTGAAGGCTTAAGTGTGAGAGGCAGACCTGAAAAGAAGGGTCAGAAATGTAAACACTATAAATCCAGATCAAAGTCAAAAGGCAAACATCTAAAATGTTTTGCCTTTCACAAAGAGGGGCATTTCAAGAAGGATTGCCTTGATAGAAAGAATAAGGAAAACACTGAAAAAAGGGAAGAGGGAAAGACAGCAGTAGTCTTAGAAGATGTATATGATAGTGCTAAAGTGTTAAATGTCTCAAAAGTGGATTCTGGAAGGGAATGGATTTTAGATTCAGGTTGTTCATTTCACATGTGCCCTATAAGAAACTGGTTTGAAAACTTCACTACACTAGAGGGTGGTTGTGTTATTTTAGGTAACAACAAAACTTGTAAAATCCAGGGCATAGGAAATGTGAGATTAATGATGTATGATGGGTCTGAAAAACTATTAAAGGAGGTCAGATACATTCCAGAACTGAAGAGAAACCTAATTTCTCTGGGTATATTAGACAAATCAGGATACTCTTTTAAATCTGACAATGGGACCTTAAAAGTCAGTAACGGGTCTCTGACTATAATGAAAGGGGTCTTAAAGAATGGGTTATACACTCTTATGGGGAAAACAGTGATAGGTGAGGCATCACCTGTCACTCACAGAACTGAAAACCAAGTTCTCCTATGGCATAAAAGACTAGGGCATGTCAGTGAGCAGGGCCTTAGGGAACTGGAAAAACAGGGCCTGTTAGGAGACAAAAAACTTGGAGATTTACCCTTCTGTGAACAGTGTGTACTAGGCAAATCCACAAGAGTAAGCTTTAAGAAAGCAATTCACTAGACAAGACAAACCCTAGATTATATACACTCTGACTTATGGGGTCCAGCAAAAGTTAACTCACATGGTGGGGCTAGGTATTTCCTTTCTTTAATTGATGATTATTCTAGGAAAGTGTGGGTGTATGTACTTAAACAAAAGAGTAACGCTTTTGAAAAATTTAAAGAATGGAAAACACTAGTTGAAAATCAAGTGGGCAGAAAGATTAAAACTTTGAGAACTGACAATGGTCTTGAATACCTATCTATTGAGTTTAATGACTTCTGTAAAGCTGAGGGGATAATAAGGCATAAGACTGTTAAGGAAACTCCTCAACAGAATGGCCTAGCTGAAAGGATGAATAGAACTATCCTAGAGAGGGTTAGGTGTATGCTGGCAACCTCAGGGTTGCCCAAAACATTCTGGGCAGAGGCAGTAGCCACTGCTGTTCATCTAATTAATAGGTGCCCATCCTCTGCTTTGGGTTACAGAACCCCTCAAGAACTATGGTCTGGAAAACCTGCAAATTACCAAACCTTAAGAGTTTTTGGCTGTGTAGCCTATGCACATTATAAAACTGATAAGCTAGAACCAAGGGCTCTTAAGTGTATATTTGTAGGTTATCCAGAAGGTGTTAAAGGTTTTAAGTTGTGGGTTATGGAACCTGGCAGACAGAAATGCATAATCAGTAGGGATGTTATTCTTAATGAAAACCAAATGGCAGGGAAGCTAGATAACTCTCCCGACCCTAAAAGGGCTGACCCTAAAACTGATATACAGTTTAAGGTGGAGCAACCCTCCAACTCTACTGATAAACAGAATGAGGAGGCTGACCAAACAGAAACTGACAGGGTAGACACTGGAGACCTGGAGAGACAAAATACCTATCTCCTTGCAAGGGATAGGGAGAGGAGGGTTATAAGACCTCCACAAAGGTTTGGGCAAGCTGACTTAACAGCCTTTGCCCTATCTGTTGCTGAAACTGAGGTAGAACAGGAACCTAGGAACTTTAAGGAAGCCATGAATTCTAAAGAGGCTGATAAATGGATTCTTGCTATGCAAGAAGAAATGGAGTCTTTGATAAAGAATAAAACATGGGATATGGTTCCTAAACCTAAGAAACAGAAATTGGTTGGATCCAAATGGATCTTTAAAAGGAAAGAGGGGATCCATGGTCTAGAACTTCCTAGGTATAAGGCTAGGTTGGTTGCAAAAGGGTTCACTCAGAGGGAGGGAATAGACTATAATGAGATATTCTTTCCTGTGGTAAGACATAGTTCAATAAAACTTTTACTCTCTGTTGTTGCTTGTAATGATTTACACTTAGAACAACTAGATGTTAAAACAGCTTTTCTGCATGGTAACCTTCCAGAAACAATCTACATGCAGCCCCCTGAAGGGTTTTACACTGATCTCAGTAAGGATCATGTATGTTTGTTAAATAAATCCTTGTATGGTTTAAAACAGTCCCTAAGACAATGGTATAAAAGGTTTGATGCCTACATGATTCAAAATGACTTCTGTAGGAGTAATTTTGATGGCTGTGTTTACTATAAAAGGTGTGATGGAAATATCATTTACTTACTATTGTATGTTGATGACATGTTATTAGCTTGTAAGGACATAATTCATCTTAATCAAGTTAAGTGTATGTTAAAGGCTGAATTTGAGATGAAGGACTTAGGTCAAGCTAAGAGAATTCTGGGTATGGAGATAAATAGGGACAGAAATAAAAGAATTCTCTATTTATCTCAGAAAATGTATATTTCCAAAGTGTTAACAAGATTTGGAATGGACAACACTAAAACTGTTACTACCCCTGTTGGTCACCATGTTAAACTGTCAGTCACACAAGCACCACAAACTGATGATGATATTGAGTTTATGAATAAAGTCCAATACACTAGCATGGTAGGGAGCTTGATGTATGCCATGGTATGCACTAGGCCAGATTTGACCTATGCTGTGAGTTTAGTAAGCAGGTTTATGAGTAAACCTGGAAAACCACATTGGCATGCATTAAAGTGTATTTTTCAATATCTGTCAGGAACCAAGTGTTTGGGGTTAAAATTTGGGGATTGTGATTTAACTGATAGGAGTTTGAATGGTTTTGTGGACTCAGATTATGCTGGAAATATAGACACCAGAAAGTCTCTTTCCGGCATGATATTCATGTTTTTAGGTGGAGCTATAAGCTGGAAAGCAAATCTACAATCAGTGGTGGCTTTATCCACCACTGAAGCAGAATATATTGCTATGACTGAAGCCTTCAAGGAGGCTTTATGGTTAAAGGGTTTGACTCTAGAACTAGGAATGTTGACTGGCAGTGTCACTGTGTATTGTGACAATCAAAGTGCCATTCACTTAGCTAGAAATCAAGTATTTCATGAGAGGTCAAAACATATAGATGTAAGGCTACATTTTGTTAGAGATGTTATCTCCTCAAGAGACATAGGAGTTGAGAAAATACCTACTGAGGATAACCCCTCAGACATAATGACTAAATCTGTACCTTCCATCAAGTTTAAACATTGTTTGGATTTAATTAACTTAGAAAATTGCTAGTACCCATTAGGGGGAATTTGCAGGAACTGTAGAAGGAGATGGAGCTGTAAAGGAGAAGGGATGCAAGCTTGCCAAGGTGGAGATTTGTGAGGTGCACGTGTCAAGCTTCAGTGATGATGATGTTATGAGACTTGATCCTGCGGCTTGTATTTGTTTACTTGTTCTGTCTGTAATTATTTTATCTAGCTGAGGACATTTATGTAATTGGACTGGGTGATATATATACTGCTCGAATGCTCTAGACCTAGGATGAGATCCTTTCTGCCATTTGCAATCGAGATACAGAGAGAGAGAGAGAGAGCTGAGGGTCTGGAAGCTTAAGGCTAGGGTTAGGGTTTTGCTAACCCGTGCTTTGTGGCTATGCTCAGAGATGAAACGTCTGAGCTGATGGCTTGTTTTCTCCTGGTCTGTAAGATTGTAATCTCCTTTTCTGTGAATAAAACATCTCCTAGGGTTCCTGCAGTGGATGTAGGCCATTAGGGCCGAACCACGTTAAACCTTGTGTTTGTGCTTGCTGTTTTCTTTCTTTTCTTTAATCTTGCATTTCTGGTGTTTATCTTGCTTACCGAATCATTTCTGGACAAAGTAACCTGAAACCTGTTTTCTAAACTACAAGAAATCTGTTCTTGTGTACTTTAAAGAAACTAACAGTTCGAATAGATAATATCCGTTCGGACATTTACCTCGTTTGAACAGATAATATCCGTTCGGACGTTTACCTCGTTCAAACCAGACAATCTGTTCGAATCAAATATTTATCCGTTCGAACGGAAACCCGTCCGAACGGGTTTCTGAGATGATTTTTTTTTTGTCTCAAATAAAAAAAACCCGTATGAACGGATTTGAACGGGCAAGTGAGATTTCGTCTCTAAAAATCATTTTTAGGAATGAAATTCAATTTTCATTGCTAAAAACTTTTTGAGACGGGCTTTTTGAGACAAATTTGGGACGAAATTTTTTTGTTTCTAAAGATTTTTTGGGACAAAAAATAGACTTTTTGAGACAAAATGATTTGTCTCAAAAAAATTATTCTCTTGTAGTGACATCCTCCGACTACGTGCAAACACCTTATACTTTTGTAGATTTTAAAATTGAGAAGGGGAGTGCTTGGCAGCTGTTTCGGGTGTAAAAAAGAGTTTTGCACCATCCAATCATAGATTGGTACTTATAAATTTAAGAGAATGTAAAATATAATTGATTGTAGGATAAACATGTGAAGAAAGTGTAGGGTTTCGCCCCCTCCTCGATTCCTTTGTTTCTCCCATCTCTCACTCTCATCCGAGCGTAATAGGTTATTATAAAAATCCCCATCTCACTCTCATCCAAACCTAATGGGTTATTATAAAAATCTCTCATAACTCTCCCTCTCTCTCTTTCCATCATCCAAACCTAATGGGTTATTATAAAAATTTATTTTTAATAATTAAAGATGTTAAAAACATACTTCAAGAAAATAATAATTAAAAGGGATATTTAAAGTCCCAAAAAAAACAATCATAAAACTCAAGAACCGACTTAGTCCAAGAGTTGAAGAGTGGGATATTAATAGCTCAAGAGCTCATGACACGTGTTAGATGATATGATAATTCCTTTGACAGATTAGAGAAGTTATCCTATCTACTTATTCATGGATTATCCAAGAAAACCATAGAATTGGTAGTTATCAACATCTTCTTATTCCTATAATTAACTCATAAAGGTAATATATTATTCATTCATTTTCATGTACTTATATTGAGACCGCTTCTGTAACTAAGTTTCGTTGAGCACCCCGCATCACCCTTTCACTTGTTGCAAGTTATTCGTGTAATTGGTGGTGTGAAATACGTTCTTTATAGTGGCACCTGTGAGATATTTACAAACATCAACGTGATTTTCACAAATCAGCTTGTAACAGCCTGCTAGAAATTCAAATGTGTAATTTCTAAGGCTTTAGGAATATTGTGAAAACTCTTTAACTTTTCACAAATCGGCTAATCGCGTATGTTTTAGTCTGTGAGCATAATTAGTATTACCATTCACTATGGTTCTAGAACTGTGTTGTTAACATGTGTTTATGAATCATCATTGAGGTTTGTTTGTATGACTAAAACTTTTGATGATAGTTTTTCTTGGATCTAGAAACTTGAGAACTGGAAGTGGAAAAACAATTTCTGTTTTGAGTAAGTTTGAATATTTTGTAGTTTAATTCTAATTCAATGGCTTTGATATTTTTATTGAAGGTACCTAAGCCTCTTATATACATGTTAGAATGTTTTTTTGAAGATATTCTATGTTAGTTTCAAAGATTTGAAATTTTATGCAAAGAGATATTCGGATATGTTAAAATACTGAGGTTCTTGACTAAATTTATGTTTTGTTTTATTTTTAACCACATGATCTTGAGTTTGAAGCTTAGATTTGTTTTAGGACACCTTTTTGAACTATGTGATGTTTGGATTTGAACATCACTTCTTTATAAGTCATGGATCAAGAGGTTGATCAAAACAAGCTAGAAATAAAAATTTATTTTTGGACTTAGAGAAAAATGAAGAACTTCAAGTGTTGTTTTAGTAATTTTGATGACTTTTGGTTGATGATTTAAAGTATGATTGTTTTTATGAATATGTTATGAATATTTTAGAAGTAAAATTTGGATTCTTGAAGTTCTTGTAGATGCTTTGAAATAGATCAAATCATATGCTCAATGTTATTCTTTTTAGTTAAAAATGTTGGATCTTTTTCTAAAAAGTTTGGTATTGATGACTAACATATTTTAAGTGGATATCTTAAGCATGTTTTTAAATTTAGGATATGAAGATCTTTGTTGTAAAAATTTGGTTAGATAATGAGTTTTGGAACTGGAAGGATTGCAACAAAAATAAAGGAAAAAATCCTATGCATGTTTTCGGCCCTATAGATTTTTCATGGTTGCGTTTAGTTTTAAATTTTTTTGAATTGGTAGTTGTGTTTAGGATAATATTTACATGAGGGATGTAATTTTAATAATTTCTGAAGATAGGATATGAAATCATTAAGTTAGGGATAAAATGATCATTTTTCGACATGTAGAGGGTAAAATAATAATTTTGTTCTACGTTAGTATTTTTTCATATTGCTTATTTTTAGTGATTTAGTTCTAACATTTAGAATCACTATTTTTAGTTCCTCATGTTTTGCGCTTTGTTCTTGTAGAACACGACATTCGAGGTAAGTTAAGTCGTAACTTAGTAACAGTTTATTGTGTACGTGACGGGTAAGAGAACTAAAGTTTATGTATGTATGTTATCATATATGTCATGCTATATCATTACATGTTTATCTGTTGCACAAATTATGCTGTCACGAAATGCTTATCTGTTATACAATGTATCTTTCCACATATGTTATTTATTGTAAGTATGTCATGTTACGTATGCCATCTGTTACATGTATGTCATGTCATGTAATATTTTTTGTTATATGTTATGAAATGTTGTTTCTTATATGTTATGCCATGTTACAAGATATTATCTGTTACATGTTATGTCATACTACGAAATATTTTCTGTCTCATAGTACGTTATGTATTTCGTTATACATCATGTCATGTCTCGAATATAAAGTGTCTTTAAAACAGTATTCTTTCAATCAGTCATGCTTGTGATACTTGCGATGTAATCATTATGATTTTTCGAGCATCTCCATTTATAATTTATGCGAGGTACTTCTGGCGTAATCATTCTAATTGTCAGAGCATTTCTAGGTACTCTTGGTATAATCATTCTGATTGTTAGGGTATCTCATGTAAAATACTCATGATGTAATCATTTTGATTGTCTGAGTATCTCTGACAGGATATGTTGGGTGGAATAATTCTGATTGTTCTCTATTCTTGGAGAAACAACTGGTGAAATCATTTTGATTGTCAATGTTTATGTTCAAGTTTATGCTATGTTTCAAGTTCACGTTTATACTATGTTCAAGTTCATGTTCATCATGTTCAAGTTCATGTTTAAATTCATGTTCAATCATGCTTCAAGTCCATGGTCATGTTATTCAAGATCAAGTTCGTGTCATGTCAAGTTTTAAGTTCACGTTCACGTTTGAAGTTTATGTCATGTTAGTTTATGTCATGTTATATGTTAAGTTATTTTATGCTTGCTTATAACTTTGATTATGCTTTCATGTTTTTACTATCTTGCATGCATCATCAATCTGTGTGGATGTTCTTAGTTAACTTATTGAGATTTGTGATCAAATCTCACTGTGGTAGTCACAACTACCATTCTCTCCAAGTGGTAGATCTTGTTACAGGACCCAAAAGAGAATTGAGATTGAACCAACTAGACACGGTCGACTGAGCGATGGTGCGGTGTCAATGTTAATATAATAGTTAGCTTATGTTACTACTTATATTATGAAGTTACTCTTTAATCATAGCCATTTTGGACTAGCATTATGATCTCAGTTGTTTATTATGTCATTTTGTATGATGGATGTTTTAAGTATTTGAGATATTTTGAGTTTAGTGCATAGTATTGCTAAAGAAAAAAAAATTATCCGCTGCGAATATTGCATACTGTTAAATACATTCTAGGTGTATTGCATCTTTATCTGCCATGAATGAGGTTAGATAACCTTTTATTGCATGTCCTGATGTTTTAAATATCCGTTCGATCCCAAGAAGAATATAGGGGTGTCACACAACTACTATGTGATCCCAGGAAACCCATGACCAAGATATGAATATGACAAATGTATAAGCAAGGCTAGTGGAAGCTGAAGAGAAGTTGAAGAAGGTGTTGGCATTGGTTGAGCAATTACGAAAGGAGAACGAAGAGCTAAAATGGCTTAATGCGGTTACACCACCTGTCCAAAATAGACAAGTAGAAAGAGACGCAAAGTGTAGGAAGCATGAACAGTGAAGAATTAGAAAAGAAGATATTACATGAAAAGTTGTGTAGCCTCATAGATAAATACAAGGAGATGGCGATAAAGATGGGAGGATCCTCCTCTGAAGAGAGCAATTGCTGAATCGGACTGAAACTCCTTACAGTGAAGAGTAATGGCAATAAACACTACCACCTAAATTTAAAGTTCCCCATATTGACATGTATGATGGATCCTAGGATACTAGAGATCACCTGGAGAACTTTAAAGCACACATGACTGCACGACTTTCCTATTGAGGTTGTTTGTCGTGGTTTTCTGTTAATGTTGAAAGGGATAGCATGGAGCTAGTTTGGGACCTTACGTTTAGGATTTACTAACAATTTTGAGGAGTTGGCTAAATAGTTCTTAATACAATTCATAGTGAGTAGGAGGCTTTGATGACTTGCTGTGTATCTCCTTACTATTAAACAAACAGAAGAGGAGAGTCTAAAAGCATACTTGACCCATTTCAATAAGGAGAAGTTGATCACGAGCGATCAAGATGACAATATCACACTAGCCACCCTTCTGAAAGTATATGGCTTTTGGGCCCATTCATGACTAAGTTGAAACCCCTTCATCCAAAGGGAATTAATGGACAAGGCGGATGATTATATTAACGCCGAGGATATGTTGCAAGGCATTTTGGAACCTAGGAAACAAGAAGTGAAATAATAAATTAAGAACTTGAAAGTGCAAGAGACAAGAAGACCAGGCCAAATCATCAAGATGGGAGACGAGAAATGTATCCTAACTAGAGAAAACAAGATCCTTACCTCATCCACAATAATCTTAAGTATGCAAGAAAATGCAAAGACCAAGAGGAAAGAAGCACGATCATTTACAAGAGGCCAATGTCATTGCAAGTATCACTAATAAGATATTCATTGGGCAAAAAACTACTCAACATTAAAGAGAAGAGTCACCAAATTGGCAGGAAGTGGGAAGCTGAGTGAATGTTGGTCGAGCATATCAAAACAAGGAGGGAGGAAGGTCGTGGGCATGAACTCAGACGAAGCAGAAGTCTGAAAAGGCAGAGACAAGAGAGGAAATGAAAACATAACACCCCTCACCAACCACGAAACCAAAACCAAGCTCCCTTAGGGAAAATTCACACTGTAGCAAGAGGATTTGCCAACGAGGGTTTGATAGCATCCACTAGAAAGGCTTATGCCCACATAGCAAGGTACCATGAGGTGTACATGGCAGATAAACCCTCCAAACACCCAGACTGGGTACCATGACTACTATCTCTTTTGGGGATGAAAATTGTCAAGGGGTCCTTTACCCTAATGATGACACATTGGTACTTGCCTTGTTGAAAGCAAACTACACAACTAGGTGAATCCTATTTGACAATGAGAGCTTAGCTAACATCCTATTCTAGGGTCTTTTAATCCCATTGGGCATTATCTCCAATAGACTACATTTGTACCCACCCCCCTAAAGGGATTCTTTGGTGAAGCTATCTAATCTATGGGTGCCATCGCACTACCTATCATAGTCAGCCAAGGGGCACACTATGATTTAACCAACCATCAGTTGGAAATCTACTCTCATCTCAACCTCTTCCCTGCCTGAAGTCTCAGCTATTGCCAATCTCGTGAGCACCACTTCATAAACTACTTTGTTGTTTGTCATTTTGAAGTTTAGTCGTATTTTATGATTTGACTCAACTTCGTCACTTGTTACCATGTGGATGCCTATGCTACCTCTAGCTAGACAAGATGAGCAATCAACATATACTTGTCATGGTGCTTTCTCGGGAGTCTTTAGCACTTCCTCAAGAAAATTTATAAACTCTGCTACAAAGTCAGCCAAGACTTGTCCTAAGACAACATTTTTGGAATACATAACTGATGTTGTATTTGCTCAATTTGATGGACCAAGTGACTAATCGCCCTAAAGTGTTGGGCCTTTGCAACACCTTTTGTAAGGTAGATGAGGTTGCAACTCTTATTGGGCGCGCTTGGAAATAAGAGCATAATCGCCTCATAAATGTTACGAGCATGAAAAAATTAGTTCTATCTTTGGGTACCTCTTCACTGCTCCTTTTAAAGCTTTCTCACGTAGTATACATGCTTTAGCTCTTTCCCTTCATCCTTGAAGGAAGCGGTTGATGTCATTCAGAGTAGCGGCCAAACACAATGACAAGGGCTCTCATTGCTTGGCTAAGTAATGGAGGGTGAGTTAGGTATCCTTTCAACTGTGCGAACATATCCTCACACCAGGGGTCCATCCCTGGGCCTTCTTTAGCACTTGGAAAAAGGGTAGACACTTGTTTGTTAATTGGGACAAGAATCTATTTAGGGTCGCTACCTCCCTGCCAACTTCTAAACCTCTTTCAATTTGTGGGTGACTTCATATTAATGATCGCTCGTAACTTTTTGGGATTTGCCTTAATTCCTCTCTCTCGAAGATAATTTCCAAAACTTTGTGCGATTGCATGCCGAATGCACATTTGGTCAAATTAAGCTTTATCTTGTATTGACATAATACGCCGAAGGCCTCCCTCAGATCCTCCATGTGCTATCACAACTCTATGCTTTTACTAATAGGTCATCCACGTACACCTCCATATTTTGTTCTATTTGATGTTTGAACATCTTGTTACTAGCCTTTAGCATGTTGCCTCCACATTCTGCATCCCAAAAGGCATGCCTTTGTAGCAGCACAGTTCTCAATCAGTTATGAAAGTTATTTGTCTTCGTCAAACTCACCTATCCTGATTTGGTTATACCCTGAATAGGCATCCATTAGGCTTGGGCTCCGACTCTGTCGGAGTTGGAACAGTGCCTTCCGACCATCGACTTCGACAGGCGTTAGATCTCAAAATCCTCTCCGACTCTGACTCTGAAAAAGAGTTGGAGTTCGACTCCGATTGGAGGTCAAAATTCCAACCTTCGATCAAAATCCCTTACTCTGTGGCTGACGAAAATCATAGGTTGATGTCGCCATCAACTTGGCACCAAGAATTCAAAGAAACTGAGCTGTTCCACTAATTAAAGAAAATGAGCAAACCCTAAATATTAAAAATATATATTGATAAAGAAAATGAGCAAACTTTTACTCTGTCACCGACAAAGTCGTGACACTGTAGGTTGATTCGTCAGAGTTGACATTGACAAAACCCATAAGTTGCACTATAGTGAGGGTCACGCTTGTAGTAAGGGTTGCACTAGAGGTTGATCCGTCAGAGTTAGGATCGACAAAACTCTCATCTAAGTTTCTAATCATTGCAGGCTTGCTGGTTTTAGTCTAACAGAAATTGAGATGGATGGAGTATGGGTGGAGGCGTTGGGGGGAAGATAGAAGAGAGGAAAAGTGTAAGGTTAGGGTTTTCAAATATACACCTTATTAAAATGGCGGCGTTTAAGGTTTTCGAAAAAAAAAAAAAAGAAAGAGGAGAAACAGGGCTCATGACTTGAACCTATATTCTCACATAAGGGTTGCACTAGAGGTTGGCGGCGTTTAAGGTGTCTGTTACATATTTTACAATATATAAGATATAATCTATAAATGGTCGGAGTTCAGATTCAGAGTTACTCTGACTCTGACTTGAACTCCAAATTTCGACAACTCCGACTTCGTCGGAGTCAGAATTGGAGCGGGTATTGGTCAAAATTGGAATGGTTGGAATTTTGCACACCCCAAGCATCCATGAAGCTCAACACCTTATGGCCTGGTATGGTGTTGAGTATCAAATCTATTCAAGGGAGAAAAAACTATTCTTTAGGCAGGCCTTGCTAAGTTCCGTGAAGTCTACACAAATCGTCTACACAAATCTGCCACTTTTAGTTGGGTTTTTTTACCAACACCACATTCGACAACCACTGAGGATATTGAGTTTCCCTGATGAACCTCGCCACTAATAACCGATCCACTTCTTTTGTAATCGTCTTGTACTTCTCAGAAATAAGGTTTCACTTTTTTTTTTGATACGCCATGTGTTCTAGCTAACGGTCAACTAGTGCTCTATGAGAAGATGTCTTTGTGTTCAAGGAGCTGTGTCAGTTTCCTTTTCTCTTCTTTCGCTATTTGGTTCCAATCTTCACATCGTTCTTTAGTTATGTTAGGTCAAAGTTGACAAGCTCCAACGACTCTTCTGCCTCTCTTCGTCTCATGACATCTTCATCTCTCGTTTCCACCTTTGTTATAAATACTTAAGGTGGTAGTGGATGGAGGGCTGCAACGACACCCTCTCGCAATTTGACTGCCTTCACTTTTTTCTCCCCCAGCCTAAGCTTCTGGACATAGCACTATAAGGCGAACACTTGCTTGCCACGTACTTTACCAACACTGGTCTTCGTAGGGAAAAGTATTTTTAGATGCTAAATAGAAGTGATTGCCTTCAAAGCACTTAGTGTTGGTCGACCAATGATCACGTTATATGATGATTGTATCCTGACCACTAAGAACTTAGTCATGGTGGTGGTAAGGTAGAGCTCTGTCCCTACTAACACTAGTAGTGTGTTTGACCACATAGGTTGCATTGCTTCTTCTGTAAACCCTTTCAATGTATATGGCCCTGGACAAAGCTGGTCTATGCTTATCCCCATCCTCGTAAAGGCATCCTAGAATAGGATGTCTTATGAACTCCCATAATCAATCAGTATCCTTGGTGCAATTTGCCACTAACATCATCACTACTAATGCATCATCATGCGGCTAAACCATTCCTCGACAATCATTGTCATCGAAAGAGATTGTGGGTGATAATTGTACCTGAGGTTGGTTAACAGGTTCTTCTATGCAGTACACCTTCTCATACCTAGCCCATCTAGCATACGCCTTTCTCCTTGTGGAGGTTGCATTAACCCTTCATATCCTTCAACTATGGTACATATCTCTCCCAATGATGAATCTCTTCAATCCACGTCTTGCTTAGGACGTCGATCCTTCGACTCCAGTGATCTCCTTCATTTTTTAGATGATCCTCTCTTTATCCAGTTCTCATTCCATTAGGGCTTGCGTTCTTGCTTCCTGTTGCCTGAATGTTGTGGTGGAGTAGCATTCTTGGCAACAATACGCTCCAACTCGCCATTGCCCTTGATTTCTTTAATTTTTTTTTATTTTAGCGTATGACAATCTTCAGTTCTATGACTGTTTGCCTTGTGTTACGTGCAATACTTTTGAGTTTCTCACCCATGATGCTCATCACACCTGGTCGCTTTGGCCTTATCTTGATTATGTACAATAGAGTAGTGTACATTTTTGCCACTATATTCCCTCGTGTGCATGTCTTGGCTTCCCTTGTGCTGACCTCTCCTCGCCTATTTTCCTCTCTTTGGCTCATGCTCCTCCTTTTGTTCCAATCTAGCAATTAGGGCTAGCGGTAAATGCCCCCCAGTAGAGTGGCTAACATGATCTTTTCATCTTGGTCATTACCTGTCATCCTCTCCTTATTCAATCGTGCCAAGTACACTTTTAAGATCTCGTCCTCACTTTGCTTCATAGCCAACAAGTATGCTGCCGGTTTCTTGCACCTTCAACTAGCCATAATCTAGGTTATGAATTGCCTGCCCATCTTCTTTAAATTGTCTATGGGTCCCAGCTGCAATGCCTCAAACCTCTCTCGGTTGTCCCTTTCAAAGTAAAGGGAAAACCTTACATTCAATCTTTCGCGAGAATCTATGGAGCGTCATGTGAGCCTTAAAAGTTTTCAAATGTCTCACCAGATCCTCGACTCTATTGTACATATCTATCAACGAGACCTTGAACTTTGGAGACAATGGCACTGTCATGATTTTCGTGGTGTATGGTAGATTGGCACTGGTTAGCAATTGATCAACCGAGGATAGGTCCCTATCTTCTTGGCCATCTCCTCATATTTGTCCATTAGGCTGCACAATCTATGATACATCTTCTTCATTTCCCCATTTTCCTGAGGTGGTTTGCCTACACTAGCAGTGTGGCCTTCCATCTCCACTCTATTGGCTTGACTAGTTGTCGTGTCCTCCCCTAACAACCTATTCTTTACTCTGAGGGTCTTGTTCTCTTTCCACAGTGACTCCACTTCGGTGTCGAGCTTCCTTACTACTTCCTTCATTTCTATAAGCCTTCCCTCCATAATTTGCGATGTCACTTCCTAGTTCTTAGTTGTGTGAGATTGAGTTATAGTGGACATGTGAAAAGTACACTATTTGAAATAAGTATTCTAGTGATCTACTTGAAATTTGAGTGGACATGTGAAAAGTACACTATTCGATAGAATGCTTATCGTCCATGTGAAAAGTAAGGCTTGAGTTCGATAGAATGCTTATCGTCCTACGTGTTATTTGAAATTCTAGTCTTAGGAATACTAAGGCTTATCTTATCTCTAAATGAGTCGATAGCTCTTCCATCCCGAAGTACTTGCATTTAGTGATCTAAATCTTGCTAGATCAGGCTTGTATGGATGAGGCCTTAGGTTTACTATATTATTGGACCTTGTACAATCCAAACCCATGATAATACCCAACAAACCTTTAGGAGAGAATTAGGCCCCTTCAATAAGTATCCAAGCAGCATAATTAATATATTTATAAAGTTATCAGAAATGTATGTTAACTCAATATTTTACCATGTTATTTCGTTTAAGTATATAGATCATACTTTGGTGTTTATAAACAACCCAATCAACAAACAAAGCACGTCGAATTCAAATTCAACTAAAACCCAAACAACTACGACAGTTAGCGTTTACTGTCGACGCCCCAACCCACGCTTGGGATCGCACGTGAATAGAAGCGTCGGGGACGAACAACACAAGGAAGCTCACCCCTCGTCATAGCATGCATTTAGTTAGTTTTTTTTTTTTTGAAACGCCAAGTAAAGATTTTCGCAGCGGAATGAAAAGGCTAAGCCGTCAATAACATACATCACATGGTTAGACTACGGATCCCAAACATAATATTAAACATAGCCAGGATTTAATATTTACATCACTTGTCCAAGAAACCAAAATAGTGCTTCCCACAGGCGGGAAGACTTTTTCCAAAAACAATAATACAGGGCATCAAAATACAATACGGGTCTTAACACTGCCCGTGTGTTCATCCGATGGGTTCCTTCTTCACTTTCTTAAGGTTCGGGCCCCAGCGAAGCCGGTCCAAATCCAGGCTAGGCCCTACCTCACATATCGCCCTAGAAGGCGTTCCAAAAACGCGCCCCAAGTGGAGGGACCCGTCCATCCCTAATACTAAACAACACCCCGAAGGGCGTAGCCCAACATAACTGTACATAGTCACCTTCAGTGACTCTATCTCCCACTGACCCGGGCGGTCTAGTGGTACTGGCCCCTTAAGGGCGGCCTCAATCGGACCTTCGAGGGTCCGACGTGTCATCTCCGGGGTTGTACCCTTCTGATCCATCCTCACCTGCAAGTACGTCTATTGCCCCCGAGAGGGCACAATAGTGGGGATACAAAGAGTGGGGTGAGATTTCGGGAGAAATCTCAGCAAGTACATCTATACTCTATCAGAAGCAATTTTAGGCATATAGTAAGGTGAATAACAAACAAATTTTCTTACGTATGCATTAACATGGGTCTTATGCCTAGACTGATGCACATGCTCGTGACGAAAATTCATATTTCTTTTCTTATTCTCAATTTCCAAAATCATACTTGTTCAAAACGCATAGCAAAACTTCTTTGATGCATATTCTTTCGGAAAAACTCTTATTCGGAAACTTTTTGTCTTTTCTTATCTTAGGCGCCACTTATCATATCTCATCATATATGGCCCGAAGGCCCTTTTCTTTTCGTCATGACTTCTTATTTTGGACACCTCACGGTTCCCCTATGCACCGTGTGCTCCCCGCTAGTTACCGTCACACCCGGCGACCAAGTCGACCAAAGTGAATACGTTTCGCGTCCTTTCACGCTATTCGTCACTCGGGGATTTCTCTCCAAGCGACTACAAACTTATCAGATGGCGAGGCCGAGGCCAACACCGCTTATAGGGCACCCACTAGCATTAGGTGCGACCACGCTCCGGACACCTATGTGGAGCCATACATGGTCTGCCGACGGTTCTTTATCGACCCAGGGGCTTTCACTCGACTTTAATCACTCCTGAGTGAACAGGGAGTTCCACTGGGACACTTCCCCGTCCCAGCCTTTGGAGTTCTTCTAAAATTTTATTTTTCTTCTTTCGAAAACATTCTTTACTAAAAACATAGGTTTTTCGTGCTTATGCATGTGACATGCAACATTTGACCTTGTAGATGCAAGAACTCGAGACGAACCCGAGTACACACGTATAGTCGTATTTCTTTCAAATCCTTATACCATAGACTCATACTTATGGGAAAATATCTAAACAAAAGCATTAGGGGGAGGTGGGGTGCTCGGCATTCACCCCTAGGGTTTGGGCCGAGACCCTACTTTGTTTCCTATTGATGTTTTCTTCTTCCATTGATCTCCCTAACACCATTTCGCCTAAATTCGAAATTTTAAAACAATTTCCTAGCCTTAATAGGGTCAAACCCGAAGCCTATAAGGTCCTCTAGCCTTATGTTTTCTTCTCTTGGCCTTTCCACTAAGGTCCTACTTCAATGCTCTAGGTGAAACCGAACTCATGCATGACATTCTCCCAATATACTCACTTCTATTTCTCCACAATATCCAAACATGAATATAAAGTAAATAAGAGATTAAAACTTCATAATTTTTCTCTTCTAGAACTTCTCCAAAAATATAACTCCACAAGCATGCATTATCATACTCATTAAGCAATAATAACACCAACATCTTCCAAAAATTGTTACAACTATTTTTCCACCAATGCTTCATACACTTTTCATCCTAGCATGGCATTTCTATATGCACAATATTTACAAAGATGTTTCCCCAATATCATAATATGCATATATCCTATATTCACCAACATTCAACTAACTCGATATCCTCATGCATACATACTTTTTCTCATCGAACCATCAAAATCATCATCATCTCAAAATCGTTTACCCAATAAGACTATAGGTTTTACACATGAATCCTCATCAAGATAACATTTGTACTCTTAAATATTCATCATGGCATTTCTGAGCAAGTAACCAAACAATAAAACATATTCAAACATATTCTCACACATTCAAGCACATTCACTTTAAAATATACGGAAATTGCTAAAGGCACAGTAAGGAGGTACTTACTTGTCTTCCTAGCTAGCTTATAAAACTTCTGAAAACAAAAGAAATGCTTAGTTAGGTTGTGCTAAAAGTTTATTATTTCTAAAAGAAAGGCCCCATTTTTAAAAGGCATAATCTTAAGGCTCTCTTTCATGCTTCTAAGTTCTTGCTTTGAAATGGCTAAGTTACTTACCTCTTCTAGGCTTCTTCTTCTTCCACCCACACTACTTCCTTCTCCTTCTTAGTTTGGTGTGTTTGGGTGTTTAGGTGGTGAGAACAAGTGAAACCAAGTGGAGAGAAATGGGAGAGTGCCGTGAGATGCCAAGAAGGGAGAGGTGTGTGTGTGTGTCCGAAAAGTGCAAGTCCAAAAGGTGAAGGGGCTAGGCCATTCGGCCAAGGCATTTGGCTAGCTTCTAGGCCACTCATTCCCCTATGCTTGAGTGACTTGTGATGGACTTGAAAGACTCTTGAGTGACTCCCATCACTTGATCACATCAACCCTAATCCATCCTATCCTAGGTTTTGGAGATTATGCTCTCTCTCTTTTCCTTCTCATGGCCGGCCACATACCCTAGGGTTCCAACCCCTTTCCATCACTTGACATCCCCTCTTGTCTCCCCTACTATCCCCTCACAAGTCATTCAAATGGATTTGAGGATCCATTTTTGGGAAAACCCCCAAAGGAGGTTTCGGATCCCTCCATCCCTCATCTCATCCGAATCCTTCCTTCATCTCACTCCCCTTCTACTTTTGTCACATGCTTCCTCCATCAATCACTCACTTCACACCTCACACAAACTTGTCATGTCACTCTTACACAAATATTCATCTAGATTTGGTGGCAAGTAAGTCAAACAAGGAGGGGAGAGGTTTGGCTAAGGCATGACCGAAACCCTCACCCCTTTCTTTCCACTTTTGCTCCATCATTTCCCATCTCATGTCACTTCTCTTACACACACCAAGTCTCATCCTATTGTTCACTATCTCCTCATGTCCTTTCCCCTAGATTTGGAAAGGTTTTAGGCAAGCAAAACCCAAGGCCATTCGGCCAAGGCCCTCACCGAAACCCTTCCCCTCTCTTCCCATCTCCAAGTCTTCTCAAATCCTTTCCACATGATTTTGCTAGATATGGTAGGATCCTATGTTGACTAATTTAGCAAAATCCTACACTTCACACACTTACCTAGGTAGGACAAGATGGATTCCACTCATGGCTTTTCCTTTCTTCTTCCAACAAAACAACTAGTCAACTAGTCTCACCTACTAGAATTTCCTTCTCTCAACCACTAGTCTTGACTCAAATTACTAAACTCTTCCTAGCTTGACATGTGTCACCAAGCTTGGGCTTGAGTTGTCTTATGGACCTCCTCCTATGGACCCATGGGCTTTTTCTCTCCCCCACTTAGGCCCAAGCTCATGCCATGGCCTTAAGGCCCTTGAACTCTCAAGTCCATTTCTTAAGGCACTAGTTACCCCTTTACCTAGACTACTAAGCCACCTTAGTATAATTAGGCACAGAAAAATACTCTAAAATTTTGGGGTCGTCACATTTACTATAGATTTTGAACTCGTGGAGGTGGCTCACTGAAGTTTTTAATGGTAGATCTGTCTTGTGAAGTTTAGAGAATGGCGGGAGAAAGTGACATAATTTATGTCTCGTGTGCTTCATATACATGTGGCTGGGAGAGGCATCGTATGTGGGTTTTAATCTTCCTTTGTTAACGAACATGAAAATATTATTGAATGGTGAGAGGACTAATGCAAGTGGATGAAGATAATTATTACATTAAGGACATAAAAATAGATCTTATTTTAAAACTCTCATTTTATCTTATCTTATTTAATTTTTTTTCAATCAAATCATTACAATTCTCCTAAACTTCCAAATAAGAAATAAAAAATCATCCAACTCTCTAAATAAAATAATATTATAAAACTATATTCCAACAATATTTAATTTTATAATACTTTTTATTCAACTTGTTTCTCTCATTTTCTAAAATTTAAAAAATACTTAACTCAAATTATTTATTTGCTATTTAAAAAATTCTCATCTCATTTCACTCTCTAAACAAACCATAAAAGGCTATATTTGGAGGTTCAAGTTATATTTGATTGTTGAACCCAACTTAATTAATCTTAAATCAATTATTTATGGGAGTCACTACTTTTTCAAATTTTTATAAAAGAATTTAAACTCATCTCAATATATTTAATAAATTTAAACTTAAAAAGATTCAGGTTGTGTTTGGTTATTAAAATGTATCAAGTAGATTGAACTGTTGAGATGAATTTAAGAGCCGTAGGATTTAGAGTTAATCTTGACTCATATATTTTCATCCCATCTAATTATTAGAACTTTTCTAAATTTATGTTAAAAATATAATTAACAATTCAATTTTATCAAATTTTAAAATAATAATATTAAAAAAGATTTTTTTAAAAAATATCTTATTCCATTGTCAATTTTTATCTCAATTCATCTTATGTCAAATCACTATCCAGATTTAATCTTAGTTTTTTTTATAAAAAATTGAAAAAATAATAGATCTTTAAATAATTTGTTTGAGATGAGTTAAATTTGATTTGACATCTTAACATAGCTAATGAACCAAACACAACTCAATTCTACATGTTCTTTTCTGATGTTACCATTTTGCATATTATTAGATCGGAAAGATATCTTTTTAGTATTGTTCTGATTAAATAACAGAATTTGACAACTTGGCGTGCATATATAAATTCCGAAATAGAAACCAGTTAAGCAACTAATTTTAATTAACTTTTCTCTCCAGACATCTCGACTTTTCTCTCCAGCGTCCACAGTCGTCCAAGGTTCTCCAACTATAACCACTCATTCCAGGGGGAGGGTGGAGTTTCAGCTCCTCCCACTCTCCCGTCCAACCCTAACTGGCATTTCTATTTTGTTTTCTTTATATTTTTTTCCACTTTTCTTAGTTGTTTTCCTAGTATTTTGTCCACAATACAAGGAATTTTCGATCTACTGTTTCCTGGGCCTCTACGACCTCTGTGCACCAGACTCTTGAAGCCTACAGCTGTTGATCTACGAGAGGGAGGCAGAAAAATACCCAAACGAGTTGTGCGTCAGTCTCATGCGTTGGGGTCAGTGTGCGTGAGACCCATGCACCGCCATGCCAGGAGACATCTCTTGCCGTCACGCGTGGCACCATTAGAGATAGCAGCCTCAGATCCTTTGGTTTCGGCTACAGTTTTCACTCCAGTGTGTTGTGTGCTCTCCAAGCACCTTCATAGCCAATGGTTGTCCTATTACGGTGCATCGATTCTTCCAGTTGCTGTTTTCCTATTTCCCTAACGTAGGATCAAGAGAAAGTGAAAGTGAGAATCCTCTTCAGGCATACTTGGCGTTCTTCTTGGTCAATGCTGTCAGAGGGCCGGACAATTTAGAAAATCCTTCCACGAACCTTCTGTAGTAACCTGCTAGTCCGAGGAAGCTTCGTATCTCATGAGCGTTTGTCGGTCTCTGCCATTCCGTCACCGCTTCTATTTTTGTCGGGTCCACTGCCACTCCTTTGCTGGAAATGACATGTCCCAGAAACTTGACTTCCCGAAGCCAAAATTCACATTTACTAAGCTTGGCGTACAACTGATGCTCTTGTAGAGTACTCAATATAGTTCTCAGATGTTCTCGGTGTTCTTCGTCACTCCGAGAGTATATCAAGATGTCGTCAATGAATACTACAACGAAGCTATCTAAATACTGCCGAAAAATCCTATTCATCAGATCCATAAAGGCTGCCGGTGCATTTGTCAGTCCAAAAGGCATAACTAAGAACTCGAAGTGTCCGTAACGAGTTCGAAATGCAGTTTTGGGTACATCCAGTTCCTTGATTCTTAGTTGATGATATCCTGACCTGAGGTCAATCTTTGAAAACACGGTCGCTCCTTGTAATTGATCTAACAAATCGTCTATCCGTGGTAACGGATACTTGTTCTTGACAGTGACCTTGTTGAGGTCTCTATAGTCAATACACATTCTCATAGTCCCATCCTTCTTTTTTACAAATAAAACTGGAGCTCCCCATGGTGACGAACTAGGTCGTATAAATCCCTTTGCTAATAACTCTTCTATCTGTACTTTCAATTCTTTCAGTTCCGTTGGTGCCATTCGATATGGTGCTTTATGAACCGGCGCCGTAGCGGGTTCCAATTCGATGGCAAACTCTGTCTCGCGGTCCGGAGGTAGTCCAGGCAAATCCTCCGAGAATATTTGAGGGAAATCTCGCACCACTGGAATCTCCTCAATATTTTTCAATTCTTCTATTACATTTGAGGATAGCAGCAAAAATGCTCTCACCTCTCCTTTCATACTCTGGATTGCTCTTCTTGCCGTCACAATAGAAGGAACCGAGCTAACCGTTTCTCCCGCATAACGCAACTCTGGTTCTCCTGGCAGCTCGAAGGTTATCTCCTTTCTGCGACAGTCAATCTTGGCGAAATGCTGAGATAGCCAGTCCATTCCCAATATCACGTCGAATCCCAACAGATGGAAAACTATTAAGTTGGCATCCAATCGCAGCCCGGCAATCTCTAGAGGGCAGTTCCTTGCTATCTTCTGGCAACCTATCGTTCTTCCATCTGGGAGGGTTACCAATACTTTCTGACTTAAAGGTTCTACTTCTAGCTTACACTGACGCATACAATTATAGGAGACGAAGGATCTCGTTGCTCCCGAATCAAACAATGCATATACTATGTTACGCCCCAGAATGATTTCTCCTATAAAGATTTCTTATCATCATTAAAAATTATAAAAACCCTTTGTAATCTGAATCAAGACAAGGTTGAATCCTTACCAGTAATGATACCTGCATTAATGGCCTCTTCGTCTTCCATGTCCACTTCTCCCGGGGTAAGGGCATACACTTTGGCCTTCACTGGGGTCCTTGCCTTTTCTCCGGTTTGCGTAGCCCCGCTGGCGACCATCTGAGGACAGTCGCGTATCCTATGGCCTTTCTGACCACACCGGAAACAGGCTCCTGTCGCTACCCGACACTCGCCCAGATGTGGTCGTCCACATGCTCTGCAAGGCGGCGAGGACGCTGGTACTCCTGGCCCGCTCATTTTGTCCTTCCCTTTGTCCGCAGGAAGAATAACCCTCTTCTTGCCCGTGTCCTTCCCGGAAGAGTAGGGAAAATTTCTTTTTCTATTTATTTGTACCTGGTTGATCAAGTTCTTTTGTTCTGCCTCAGCAATAGCCGCTACATTTACTAGCTCCTGGAAAATTTCGATTCGCAGGCAAGCTAACTGATTGCGGATTCTTGGCTGCAACCCGTCTTGGAACTTCTTCGCCCGCATCTTCTCGGTAGACACCAAGTGAGGAGCGAATCGCGCCATTTCCATGAATTTGGCTGCATACTGGCTCACCGTCATGGTTCCTTGTCCTAACGTGATGAATTCCATGGCCTTCTGCTGTTTGATGGACTCAGGGAAGAAGCGGTTGTCGAATTCCATTTTGAAACGTTCCCAGGTGGGATTCACATTTTCTCCTAGTTCCTCCCTTAACAGCCTCCTCTTTGTATCCCACTATAGTCCAGCTTCTCCCTGTAGTAGGTGTCCCGCGTATTGGACCTTCTGGATCTCTGTACACCCGCTGATCTCGAACGTACGTTCCAGGTCCATGATCCACCTATCCGCCTTCATAGCTCCTTCCATTCCCATGAAATTCGGATATCGGTAGACCAGAAACTTTTCGTAAGTACAGCCCGACGTCCCTCCGCCGGTATGTGGATGACACCTGCCTTGTTCCATCTGAGTTTTTACTAACTCCGTCATTTGACGGATTGCCTCAGCTATGGCCTGTCCCCCATCCATCGGGGCATTCCGTGCTTCCCTTCCTTCAGTTCTAGGGGAAGTGATTTGGGGCGTCTCGCCCCTCGTAGGGTTGCCGACATCCCGCTCCCCTTCTTCAGGGGGTACCCTGGTCCTCGGGGTAGGAGCACGACGTTTTCCTCCGGCCATACCTCCCCCTGAAAGCACAAAATTTACACGTGAGTTACCCAAACTCCGGTATTCTACTCTGATCTTCATAGTACTAGCATCACTTTCCTCTGGTTTTCTCAAAACACTTCAAGCCTGATGCTAAAAGATTAAATCCTATACCATGTGATTTCTTTTCCTAGGACTTGGGGTTGTTACCCAGAGACTAAACTGCTCTGATACCACCGCTGTCGACGCCCCAACCCGCGCTTGGGATCGCACGTGAATAGAAGCGTCGGGGACGAACAACACAAGGAAGCTCACCCCTCGTCATAGCATGCATTTAGTTAGTTTTTTTTTTTTTTTTTTTGAAACGCCAAGTAAAGATTTTCGCAGCGGAATGAAAAGGCTAAGC
This sequence comes from Platycarya longipes, assembly GCA_036559045.1. NCBI lineage: Eukaryota > Viridiplantae > Streptophyta > Magnoliopsida > Fagales > Juglandaceae > Platycarya > Platycarya longipes. Next base: position 27,579,784 of record CM071800.1, on the reverse strand, counting down.
CGTCAATAACATACATCACATGGTTAGACTACGGATCCCAAACATAATATTAAACATAGCCAGGATTTAATATTTACATCACTTGTCCAAGAAACCAAAATAGTGCTTCCCACAGGCGGGAAGACTTTTTCCAAAAACAATAATACAGGGCATCAAAATACAATACGGGTCTTAACACTGCCCGTGTGTTCATCCGATGGGTTCCTTCTTCACTTTCTTAAGGTTCGGGCCCCAGCGAAGCCGGTCCAAATCCAGGCTAGGCCCTACCTCACATATCGCCCTAGAAGGCGTTCCAAAAACGCGCCCCAAGTGGAGGGACCCGTCCATCCCTAATACTAAACAACACCCCGAAGGGCGTAGCCCAACATAACTGTACATAGTCACCTTCAGTGACTCTATCTCCCACTGACCAGGGCGGTCTAGTGGTACTGGCCCCTTAAGGGCGGCCTCAATCGGACCTTCGAGGGTCCGACGTGTCATCTCCGGGGTCGTACCCTTCTGATCCATCCTCACCTGCAAGTACGTCTATTGCCCCCGAGAGGGCACAATAGTGGGGATACAAAGAGTGGGGTGAGATTTCGGGAGAAATCTCAGCAAGTACATCTATACTCTATCAGAAGCAATTTTAGGCATATAGTAAGGTGAATAACAAACAAATTTTCTTACGTATGCATTAACATGGGTCTTATGCCTAGACTGATGCACATGCTCGTGACGAAAATTCATATTTCTTTTCTTATTCTCAATTTCCAAAATCATACTTGTTCAAAACGCATAGCAAAACTTCTTTGATGCATATTCTTTCGGAAAAACTCTTATTCGGAAACTTTGTCTTTTCTTATCTTAGGCGCCACTTATCATATCTCATCATATATGGCCCGAAGGCCCTTTTCTTTTCGTCATGACTTCTTATTTTGGACACCTCACGGTTCCCCTATGCACCGTGTGCTCCCCGCTAGTTACCGTCACACCCGGCGACCAAGTCGACCAAAGTGAATACGTTTCGCGTCCTTTCACGCTATTCGTCACTCGGGGATTTCTCTCCAAGCGACTACAAACTTATCAGATGGCGAGGCCGAGGCCAACACCGCTTATAGGGCACCCACTAGCATTAGGTGCGACCACGCTCCGGACACCTATGTGGAGCCATACATGGTCTGCCGACGGTTCTTTATCGACCCAGGGGCTTTCACTCGACTTTAATCACTCCTGAGTGAACAGGGAGTTCCACTGGGACACTTCCCCGTCCCAGCCTTTGGAGTTCTTCTAAAATTTTATTTTTCTTCTTTCGAAAACATTCTTTACTAAAAACATAGGTTTTTCGTGCTTATGCATGTGACATGCAACATTTGACCTTGTAGATGCAAGAACTCGAGACGAACCCGAGTACACACGTATAGTCGTATTTCTTTCAAATCCTTATACCATAGACTCATACTTATGGGAAAATATCTAAACAAAAGCATTAGGGGGAGGTGGGGTGCTCGGCATTCACCCCTAGGGTTTGGGCCGAGACCCTACTTTGTTTCCTATTGATGTTTTCTTCTTCCATTGATCTCCCTAACACCATTTCGCCTAAATTCGAAATTTTAAAACAATTTCCTAGCCTTAATAGGGTCAAACCCGAAGCCTATAAGGTCCTCTAGCCTTATGTTTTCTTCTCTTGGCCTTTCCACTAAGGTCCTACTTCAATGCTCTAGGTGAAACCGAACTCATGCATGACATTCTCCCAATATACTCACTTCTATTTCTCCACAATATCCAAACATGAATATAAAGTAAATAAGAGATTAAAACTTCATAATTTTTCTCTTCTAGAACTTCTCCAAAAATATAACTCCACAAGCATGCATTATCATACTCATTAAGCAATAATAACACCAACATCTTCCAAAAATTGTTACAACTATTTTTCCACCAATGCTTCATACACTTTTCATCCTAGCATGGCATTTCTATATGCACAATATTTACAAAGATGTTTCCCCAATATCATAATATGCATATATCCTATATTCACCAACATTCAACTAACTCGATATCCTCATGCATACATACTTTTTCTCATCGAACCATCAAAATCATCATCATCTCAAAATCGTTTACCCAATAAGACTATAGGTTTTACACATGAATCCTCATCAAGATAACATTTGTACTCTTAAATATTCATCATGGCATTTCTGAGCAAGTAACCAAACAATAAAACATATTCAAACATATTCTCACACATTCAAGCACATTCACTTTAAAATATACGGAAATTGCTAAAGGCACAGTAAGGAGGTACTTACTTGTCTTCCTAGCTAGCTTATAAAACTTCTGAAAACAAAAGAAATGCTTAGTTAGGTTGTGCTAAAAGTTTATTATTTCTAAAAGAAAGGCCCCATTTTTAAAAGGCATAATCTTAAGGCTCTCTTTCATGCTTCTAAGTTCTTGCTTTGAAATGGCTAAGTTACTTACCTCTTCTAGGCTTCTTCTTCTTCCACCCACACTACTTCCTTCTCCTTCTTAGTTTGGTGTGTTTGGGTGTTTAGGTGGTGAGAACAAGTGAAACCAAGTGGAGAGAAATGGGAGAGTGCCGTGAGATGCCAAGAAGGGAGAGGTGTGTGTGTGTGTCCGAAAAGTGCAAGTCCAAAAGGTGAAGGGGCTAGGCCATTCGGCCAAGGCATTTGGCTAGCTTCTAGGCCACTCATTCCCCTATGCTTGAGTGACTTGTGATGGACTTGAAAGACTCTTGAGTGACTCCCATCACTTGATCACATCAACCCTAATCCATCCTATCCTAGGTTTTGGAGATTATGCTCTCTCTCTTTTCCTTCTCATGGCCGGCCACATACCCTAGGGTTCCAACCCCTTTCCATCACTTGACATCCCCTCTTGTCTCCCCTACTATCCCCTCACAAGTCATTCAAATGGATTTGAGGATCCATTTTTGGGAAAACCCCCAAAGGAGGTTTCGGATCCCTCCATCCCTCATCTCATCCGAATCCTTCCTTCATCTCACTCCCCTTCTACTTTTGTCACATGCTTCCTCCATCAATCACTCACTTCACACCTCACACAAACTTGTCATGTCACTCTTACACAAATATTCATCTAGATTTGGTGGCAAGTAAGTCAAACAAGGAGGGGAGAGGTTTGGCTAAGGCATGACCGAAACCCTCACCCCTTTCTTTCCACTTTTGCTCCATCATTTCCCATCTCATGTCACTTCTCTTACACACCAAGTCTCATCCTATTGTTCACTATCTCCTCATGTCCTTTCCCCTAGATTTGGAAAGGTTTTAGGCAAGCAAAACCCAAGGCCATTCGGCCAAGGCCCTCACCGAAACCCTTCCCCTCTCTTCCCATCTCCAAGTCTTCTCAAATCCTTTCCACATGATTTTGCTAGATATGGTAGGATCCTATGTTGACTAATTTAGCAAAATCCTACACTTCACACACTTACCTAGGTAGGACAAGATGGATTCCACTCATGGCTTTTCCTTTCTTCTTCCAACAAAACAACTAGTCAACTAGTCTCACCTACTAGAATTTCCTTCTCTCAACCACTAGTCTTGACTCAAATTACTAAACTCTTCCTAGCTTGACATGTGTCACCAAGCTTGGGCTTGAGTTGTCTTATGGACCTCCTCCTATGGACCCATGGGCTTTTTCTCTCCCCCACTTAGGCCCAAGCTCATGCCATGGCCTTAAGGCCCTTGAACTCTCAAGTCCATTTCTTAAGGCACTAGTTACCCCTTTACCTAGACTACTAAGCCACCTTAGTATAATTAGGCACAGAAAAATACTCTAAAATTTTGGGGTCGTCACATTTACTATAGATTTTGAACTCGTGGAGGTGGCTCACTGAAGTTTTTAATGGTAGATCTGTCTTGTGAAGTTTAGAGAATGGCGGGAGAAAGTGACATAATTTATGTCTCGTGTGCTTCATATACATGTGGCTGGGAGAGGCATCGTATGTGGGTTTTAATCTTCCTTTGTTAACGAACATGAAAATATTATTGAATGGTGAGAGGACTAATGCAAGTGGATGAAGATAATTATTACATTAAGGACATAAAAATAGATCTTATTTTAAAACTCTCATTTTATCTTATCTTATTTAATTTTTTTTCAATCAAATCATTACAATTCTCCTAAACTTCCAAATAAGAAATAAAAAATCATCCAACTCTCTAAATAAAATAATATTATAAAACTATATTCCAACAATATTTAATTTTATAATACTTTTTATTCAACTTGTTTCTCTCATTTTCTAAAATTTAAAAAATACTTAACTCAAATTATTTATTTGCTATTTAAAAAATTCTCATCTCATTTCACTCTCTAAACAAACCATAAAAGGCTATATTTGGAGGTTCAAGTTATATTTGATTGTTGAACCCAACTTAATTAATCTTAAATCAATTATTTATGGGAGTCACTACTTTTTCAAATTTTTATAAAAGAATTTAAACTCATCTCAATATATTTAATAAATTTAAACTTAAAAAGATTCAGGTTGTGTTTGGTTATTAAAATGTATCAAGTAGGTTGAACTGTTGAGATGAATTTAAGAGCCGTAGGATTTAGAGTTAATCTTGACTCATATATTTTCATCCCATCTAATTATTAGAACTTTTCTAAATTTATGTTAAAAATATAATTAACAATTCAATTTTATCAAATTTTAAAATAATAATATTAAAAAAGATTTTTTTAAAAAATATCTTATTCCATTGTCAATTTTTATCTCAATTCATCTTATGTCAAATCACTATCCAGATTTAATCTTAGTTTTTTTATAAAAAATTGAAAAAATAATAGATCTTTAAATAATTTGTTTGAGATGAGTTAAATTTGATTTGACATCTTAACATAGCTAATGAACCAAACACAACTCAATTCTACATGTTCTTTTCTGATGTTACCATTTTGCATATTATTAGATCGGAAAGATATCTTTTTAGTATTGTTCTGATTAAATAACAGAATTTGACAACTTGGCGTGCATATATAAATTCCGAAATAGAAACCAGTTAAGCAACTAATTTTAATTAACTTTTCTCTCCAGACATCTCGACTTTTCTCTCCAGCGTCCACAGTCGTCCAAGGTTCTCCAACTATAACCACTCATTCCAGGGGGAGGGTGGAGTTTCAGCTCCTCCCACTCTCCCGTCCAACCCTAACTGGCATTTCTATTTTGTTTTCTTTATATTTTTTTCCACTTTTCTTAGTTGTTTTCCTAGTATTTTGTCCACAATACAAGGAATTTTCGATCTACTGTTTCCTGGGCCTCTACGACCTCTGTGCACCAGACTCTTGAAGCCTACAGCTGTTGATCTACGAGAGGGAGGCAGAAAAATACCCAAACGAGTTGTGCGTCAGTCTCATGCGTTGGGGTCAGTGTGCGTGAGACCCATGCACCGCCATGCCAGGAGACATCCCTTGCCGTCACGCGTGGCACCATTAGAGATAGCAGCCTCAGATCCTTTGGTTTCGGCTACAGTTTTCACTCCAGTGTGTTGTGTGCTCTCCAAGCACCTTCATAGCCAATGGTTGTCCTATTACGGTGCATCGATTCTTCCAGTTGCTGTTTTCCTATTTCCCTAACGTAGGATCAAGATAAAGTGAAAGTGAGAATCCTCTTCAGCAAGACCAGTTCAATAGAATGCAACGCACCTCTCCTCACTGTGACTTTTTGGCGCAGTAAAATAGTTTAGTTATCAGACTATTTGCAAACCGCTTTGGGATTGGTGGGAGACACAATTGTGGCTCTGAAATTATTTTTTATTTTTGGTGTCTGCTGAATATTTATTGTATTGCGATAATTATTGGGGACTTGCACCTTACTAAACTTTGTATCCTTGTATCTACTTAGTTTTATCTAAGAATTGTTTGCTTGCCTCAAAAGAAAAAAACTACTTTTAATTAAAATTTCTCTCTCTCTCTCCCCCCTCTCTCTCTTAACCCCATCGCTAGTTGAACCCCAAAAGACAAACCTGGTGATCCCTTTCTCATCTTTTCTCATTGAATTATATGTACAATCGTTTTGATTTCGTTTGATTTTGTATATTTCTAAATCCGCATCAGTATATACTAGTTTTAGAAATATAAGAATCGATATCGGAGCGATTCACTTTTGAAATCGAAACTTTCCATTTTTCTGATTTTAAGGATTATTTATGTAAGTAGTTATATGATGTCTACATATACTTAACTGTTAGTCTATTTATGTTATTGTATAACTACATTATATACATATATGTATATATCAAAAATAAATTTATATTGATAACTTAATATTAATGTTTATTTTAAGATTAAAATTTTATGTCGCACTAATTTTATATTACATTATTAAGACTAATATGTTATGTCAAATGCTCTAAAAAAATTACAAGATTAATTTTATGTTATATTTATATTCTATTCTCCTCAATGCGATACCTCAAAAAAGCTTTGTTTCATTAAGATGCATTAGACAAAGGAATCTACTATCTCCCTATCTATTTATTTTGGTTGCTAAGGTGCATAGTAGCTTGCTTAATCATGCTGAGGTTGTGAAAGACATCCATGGTTTTCCAATTTGCAGGAGCAAGATTAGCATTAATCATTTATTTTTTGCAGATGATAGCTGACTCTTTTGTAGAGCTAATGCTATGGAATGGTCTAAGATTCAAAGTCTTCTTGCTCTTTATGAAGTAGCCTCGGGCGAGAAGCTTAAAATGACCAAAACTCCCATCTTCTTCAGTGCCAATACTAGAATGGAGACCAAGGAATTCATGCTGAGGCTTTCTGGTACCAGATCTACTCCTTGTTTTAAAAAGTACCTTGGACTTCCATCTCTAATTAGAAGGTCAAGGCATGGTGCTTTCAAAGGAATTCTAGACAGAATAAGGAGTAGACTAAAATCTTCTCTCAGGCATGTAATAAAATTTTAGTAAAAGCAGTAGTGCAAGCTCTCCCTACCTATCGCATGACAGTCTTTCAGTTGCCTAAATCTTTGTTGAGGTAAATAAACAAAGTGATGCATCACTTCTAGTGAGGACTATAGTAGAATGATAATAAGGTCCATTGGGTGTCTTGGGGATAGATAGGGAAAGCAAAAAAGACAAGGGGATTGGTTTTTGAGATCTAGAAAGTTTCAACTTAGTTTTATTAGCCAAACAAGAATGTAGACTTTTACACTACCCTACTTATCTTGTTGCATAGGTCTTTAAGGGGAAGTACTTCCCTTCTACTCAGCTTGTTTTGGCTAAAGTGGGGTCTAGACCCTCTTTTATTTGGAGAAGTCTTTGTACTACTAGAGGCCTACTGAAAAAAAGTTCAATCTAGGGAGTTGGTGATGGCCGGGTGATTCAAATTTGGAAGCACAGATGGTTACCTCAACCTACTAGTTTCATGACTTAGGCTCGGTTTGCTTACGGAGATAAACTAAAAACTAAAAATATATCTCAAACTCATCATTACACTTTTTCAAATCCCCATACAAAATATAATAAAGAATTTAATTTTTTCAAATTTCAAAACATCTTTTTCAAATTCCAAAATAAAACTAATATCAAAAAAATATATTACACAATATTTTATTCTTTTTTTAACTTTTATCTTATCTTATCTCATTTCATCTCATATCTGAAAACAAACCAGGCTTTAATCTCCTGTTAATATCTTGTATAAAGATGCAAAAGTGGCAATTCTTATAAATGGTGAGACTAAGCATGGGATAGGGAATTTCTTCCAAATGTTTTTGGGTCTGAGATTGCTGCTATGGTTCAGAAAATTCTTATTAGTCCCACTACAATAAGGAATAAGCTCACTTGGTTGGCGACCAAAACTGGTAAGTTCTCTATTAAAAACTCCTATCATCTGTAGAAAGAACCGCATGATATGCCAAAGGGCCAGTCTTCATTAGTCATCAAAAGCATAACAATTGGGCTGATGTTGGAACCTAAAGATCCCAAATGCTACTAAGGTATTTGTCTAGAGGGCCTGTCTAGAATCTCTCCCTACTAAGCTAAACTTGTTTTTTTTAAAAAAAAGATTGTCGATTGTCTTATGTGTTCTATTTGTAGCAAGGAAGAGGAATCTATGGCACATGCTCTTTAAAGTTCTAGTTCAGCTATGGACATGTGGTGTCAAGAGCCTACCATTTTTCAAAAAAGTTCCTTAAGACAGATAGTTTTAAGGAGATTTTTAAGGGACTGAGTGCCATTTGTGAGTAGAATATCATGGACCTTTTTGTGGTGATGGCTAGGGGCATCTGGTTTAGAAGAAATAAATTGATTTTTGAGGGCTCCTTTTTACATCCTACACAAGTGGCTAAGAAATCAGTTTATTCATTAGATGAGTTTCAAGCTGCTCAAGGCAGAGTGAAGTCCAATACTCGAGAGCATCAAGATTTGACTTCTAAGTGGGAACCTCCACTTGCAGGGTGGTTTGTTAAGATTAACTGAAATGCTACTCTAAGTGACGTAAAGAAAATAATTGGCATTGGACTAGAGGATAGAGACCATGAGCGGAACATTTTGGCTACAAAGAAGTTGTCCAAAACTAGATTGATGGTTCCTCTATTGGCAGAAGTTTTAGGTGGTTTTCATAGTACTGTGTTTGCTTTTGAGCTTGGTTTGGAATCTGTAATCCTGGAAGGGGACTATCTTTAGGTAAGGGATTACTTAGGTCAGTGAGAGATGGGATAGGGTGGGCATGATGTTGTCAGACACTAAAGTGTGGCTTTCTAAGCTTAATCACTGGCAAGTGGTGCATGTAAGGAGAACTGGAAATAAATTTGCTCATTGTCAAGCTAAGGAATCTTTAGAGCTAGTTGAGGAATCTGTTGTACTAGTTCATAGACTAGATTGTACTCACTTTTCCTCCTTGATTTAAGACTAATAAAGTCTTGTGTTTCCTTTTAAAAAAAACATCACAGGTTATATTAATCAAATGTTATGAGATTAATAAACTTGAATAATAAGATTAGAATTTCCTGTTATGTTTATTAGCAATTTATCATTTATACCAGTCCGGTTTGGTTTTATTCGATTTTCAAAATATGAAAACTGGTACCATACCATTTTTCGATTCTTAAAATTTGGTAATGTACTGAACTGCTTACAAACAAGACCAAATGCACCCATTTTGTCTGGTCTGGTTCAATCGATTTTTTGGTCTTTTTCTACACCCCTACACTGAACCCTTTTCCTTCTCTCTCCTCTGTGTATACAGATGAAAGTTCAATTCTTTTTCAATTTTTCTCTCTACCTCAACCTTGATTTGATCTATTGATTACAACTGTTTGGGGGGGGGGGGGCTGTAACATACCAAGATGCACTAGGTCCAATCCACCATTAAACAATCATGAGGAAGCAAAAAGAAGGAAGAGACAAGACAAGGCAAAAGCTAAGGGAGGAAGGCAATCAAGACATGCAAAAGAGAGATGGAGATGGTGAAGTGACATAAAGCCAACATTTCTCTCTAACTACCTCAATAAATGGGGACTTTTGGGTGACTCCTGCTAGAGGCGGAAGGATCTTCTTCAACCTCACAATAAAAAACTCTAAATATATTATCTTCTCTAGTCTAAAAGGATCATCGACCCACATTGTACTATGAGATTTGAGAGACCATGAGAGGCTGTAAATACTCCCATCATAGTGCATTTTTCCTCCAAACGACTTGTGGATGTAGGTTTTATGTCAAACTGAGTCAATCCAAGGCTTGTTATTTATTTACATTTCCTATATTCTTTTACTATTTACTTGACGTACATACAGACGCGGTACCAATGCCCCAAACCACTTTCATGGGCTTTAGACAGAATTATCGAGGCCTGAATCTCCTCTGTGGGTCAGTGATGACTTTTTCTTTTCTTGGCCCAAATCTTCTCTAGTCTGTTGTGTGAATTTGCATTAATAGTAAGTGTTGTCTGTGGGATCAATGTATTCTTTACTTTGGAAGTGGGAGAAGAAGGATTTCCTACTTTTGAAGTCATCTTTGAATGAGCAAATAAGATTCCCCTCGCATTTTCATATATCCTTATTTTATTTTATTACTTTGGATAACATTGTTACAAAAATTGAATGGGTGAGAGAATTGTTCTTCGCCCATAGAGCTTAGTGCACTACACACATAAAAGCATTGTGCATATAGCACATGCACAATACCATTGACCAAACGTTTCACACTCAGAAGGACCTTCCTCACCCACGCACTTAAGTGCATAGTGTGAACTCATGGATCCAATGCCAGTTGCTTCGGCTTGACTCATAGACACTTTTTACTGTTGGCGCTTTCCGACTTCAAGCTATCCATGCTTGTTCATGGTGGACCTTAACAATGGAAACTTCGTTGCCTTTGGGTTCCTCTTCACACATAGGGTGCCATCACATTCAACCTAAGTGGACAACACATAGTTGCATGTCCCATGCAACATTGCAGAGCTTTAATTGCCCACTAAATGTTCCAAATTATTAATCTGCAATCATGGGGTCCTACCACTTGACCTTAGACTCTTACTTGCCCACAATGATGGTCCATCGCCAAAGGAGTTCCTTGCCACAGGGAGTTGCTTGGCCACAATGACTTGCTTGACCATAGTGAGTTGCTCGGCTGCTCGACCATAGTGAGCTACTCGAACATGGTTATTGGCCACAGTTGCTTGGCATAAAATCACATGCAATGTGTAATTAAGTCACCAAGTTGGTGGACATTGATGCACCAGACCAAAACCTAAAGGTAGATTGAGCATGGCACCTAATGAAATTGTCACCAATGGTAGAACTACATAAGGGCAAGGGGGCCATGGCCCCCCCTACCCCTATGATTTTGAAAATACATATATATAGACACATATATATATATGTTGTTCTTATTTTTTGTAATAAAATATCTTTTCTTTATTGTTGCTTTCTTTTTAACTAAATGAGAACGTTCAAATGCATTTTTACCTTTATGTTGGTATTAATGGGCTTTATAAAATTTCCGTTACTTTGGGCTTGGGTATTAACATTGCTTTGAAAAATTGTTATTGTTGATTTTTTAAATTGGTTGTTTTTATTGTTTTCTTCCCGTTAAATCCGTTACCTCCTGGGTTGTGTATTGTTATAAATAGATAGACTCTTTTGTTTAGTGATGAACTTATGAGTATTGGACGAGTAAGAGCAAAAACTTTATAAATAAAAGAGATAAAGAAAATAAACTTGATGATCTTTTAGCAAATAATTGAATATGAGTTTCTAGCAAATAATTTAATTGTTTATATTAAAAGACAAACAGTTAAGAATTTTAATTTAGATTTAATACTTGATAATTTTGTTTCTTTAAAAGAATGCAAGTTTCAATTTTAGACACTCTGTATTTTTTTTTATTTGATATATTTGCATGAGTGTCATTATATTATTTTAATGATATATTATTCTTGGCATATTATATGTTTTCTTATATATAAATAGATTTTACCATCATATATTGTATATTGTATTAAATAGATTTTACCATCATATAGATTTTACCATCATAATGTATTAAATAGATTTTACCATCATATAGATTTTACCATCATTTGATATATTTTCTTATACATATATTGTATTAAATTTATTTTATTTTTATTTTAGATTTTATCATCATATTCTTCTATATTGCAACATATATATATATATATATATATAAATAGAACAAAAAAATATTTTATTATAATTTTAACTTTAGTAGTTGGCCCCCCTAAAACAAATTTTTGGCTCCGCCACTGATTATCACCAAACTCGACCAATAGTCATGGACCATGGGCCTATCTGTCCCTCCTCAAAAGCGAACATAAAGCTTGTCTGCCATATTCATCAAATCACCAAGGAAATTAGTCTGAAGGATATGTGAACAATAAATTTCACTTGGCGATATAGCATAGGCAGTACAACAAATCTCAAACTTGTGATTTAGATTATTTACACAACCTGTTTGATTTTTTGGTGTTGTCGAGCTCCGTTTACCTCCATGAAAATGCGGTCGATATCTTTCATCCGCAACAATCGTGTAGTCAAGACTCCTCTCTTGCCCAAGTAGTATCGTCAAGACCCTTCTCCCACCATAGTAGTCCTATTGAGTTTCGTCTCCCACCAAAGTAGCACAATTGAGCACATCTCCCACCAGGTTCAACCATAGTCATGCAATCGGGTCCCTTAACATGGTCGAGCACATTGCTTGCCAGGTCTGACCCCATTCGAGCACACAAAGTCTCCCATTAACGTAATCAAACATATCCTTCAACAAATTTGAGCTTTGCACTTATCCTTAATGCAGTTGGGCCATCTTTCTCCTGGCTTTCCAAGCCAAGCTCCACGATCACACCTCGGTCGAATCATCTCCTGCCAAGCCTTCCAACTCGAGCTCCACACTTGCACATAGTGCGGTTGACCAACTCCCGCCTAGTACAATTGGGCGATCTCCTTCCTAGCTCTCCAAGATGAGCTTGACGCTCACACATAGCATGATCAAGCTATCTCTCACCTCACATCAAAGTTGAGTATTCTCACACTAGCGCTCGAACATCAACGCCTGCACACCATCTTCTCTGGCTAGTGCCGAGTGTTGACACTTATGCCACAACCACCGTCAGTGAGTTACCTTTGAGAAAGAGCCTTTGGACTCGATAAAGTGCCAAAGATGGACACAGATGGTCGACGGGCTTCCTGACCCCTTAGTGCGGGTCACAACAAATAAATTCTAATATCAACATCAATTGAGAAGTTCCATAGGATATCACCTTAATGGGCAAAAAATCCGCTAAGGCCATTAGAAACAATCTACTAATGCCATTAGAAACAAAACTGTTACTATCAATGGAATGCACTCATTGCTAACTGATAAACAATCGCATGCCATCATTAGCGCACTGAGTGATTCTTCCTTATGTTCATACAAACAAGTGTCTTAAGCTTGAATTTCGAAAATGAATAATCACCTCAAGGCTCTTATTATAAACTTCGTAAGTCTTCTGTTCTTGCTCGAAGACCTTCATTGCTTTGGACAAATAATAGAATTAGGGACTAGTTCTCAAAATTTATATCTCTACAAGTTTCTATAGACTATTTATGTCACGGCTTGACTTGAAGATTCTCAAGACCTTCTTTTTCGAACAAATTGACCTTAAGAATCACGAGCATACTTTTGTGGGTAAATGTACTAGGCCCATTCCACCAAACAAATTGACCTTAAGATGCCACGTGTCCTATTTTGAATGGTCCATATTAAAAACAAAAATCGAATTAGAAACTTGATCCCTTCCTTTATACGCACCATCCCTACCCTTTCTCTTCACCCCCATTCATCCCATTGCCCCGTTCTCTTTCTTGTAAGCCTCGATCTTGTGATTTTTCTCCTTCATCTTGGTGTCACCGGTTCCCTTTCATCCCATCGCTTTACAAGAAGAAGAACAGGAGCCACAAGTGCTTATTTGGGGCTTCAGAGAGGCTATAGTTATTTTCTTATTTTTCTTCTAGTAATTATTAATCGAGGGAAATAATTTTTTTGGATGGAAATAATTTTTTTGGAAAGATTTGTGATGTCTAGAAAATGTTATCACCAATTGGATGTGTTCGAAAGTTTTGCTTATTTCAGATTTTGAAATTGGCAATGAAACTCAAATTTTCCCTTTCAATTCTAGGAAAATACATGCAGGAAGAGAGTAGTAAAAACTCTACTTGACGTTGGCCTATTAATAGTCTACTTAAGAAATAGATCACAAAAATGGAGGAAAATAAAATTTACCCCTCAGATTTGTGTGGGAGTGACGGAGGTGGGAAGAGAGTAGTTGGGAACAAATATTTTAGCTAGAAAATGATAAAAATGGAGGGAGGATAGGTGATGGAGGGCAGAACTTTTAGGAGAGGGTGGAAATGGGTATCGGGCAACTGGAAAGGTTTTCCCACTTTTTTCTTTTTTTAATCATGATTTCCCTCTTTTTTCATTTCCAAAGGATGAAAAAGCGTTTGGGCAATGAGTTTGACAAAAATGTCACGTGATTGGTCATTAATTGATAAAATTGGTGGGCTCCGCAGCATCACCCTATATGACTTGGGCATGCTCAAACTTCTTGGGTTAGAAATTGCAAGATCAAAGGATGGGTCCATGTTTGCCAAAGAAACTATGCCTTGAAAATTATAGAAAGTGTTGGACTGCTTGGGGGCAAAACTGTGAGCACTCCCATGAAACCGAATCACAAACTTACCCATTCCTCTAGTGAATACCTCTCAGACAACACTAGTTATCGAAGGTGGATAGGAAAACTCATTTATCTAAGCATTACAAGGCCTGACTACTTACTTAGTTGGCATTCTTAGCCAATTCATGGATAAACCCACTCATACTCATCTGCTCATAGCTCATAGGATACTTAAATACCTTAAGGGCTCGGTTGGTCAAGGGATATTCTTCTCCTCTAAATCTTCTCTACATCTTAAGGGGTATAGTGACTCGGATTGGGCTTCAAGCCTTAAAACCAAGATCTCTATAACTGGTTTTTGCTTTTATCCGTGATTCCTTAATTAGTTGGAAATCAAAGAAGCAAGTGGTGGTATCAAGGTCATCTGTTGAGGCAGAATACAGGACATTGGCTCATACAAGCTGTGAAATCATCTAGCCGAAATGACTCTTGAAGGATTTCAATGTTGCACACACATAAGCTGCCTTGCTATATTGTGATAGCCAATCTATAATACACCTTACCAAAAATCCAATATTCCATGAGAGAACAAAACATGTGGAATTGGATTGTCATTTCATTTGAGAGAAAGTGCTATCCAGTGTCATTAAACCATTACACGTCTTCAAAATTTCAATTGGCTGACATACTCACTAAGGCCTTGACAGTACCACCCTTTTATTTGTTATTGTCCAAGATGGGAACACTTAACATTTACGCACATCTTGAGGGGGTGCCTCAACAATTGCACACCAAAGAGTCAAAGGAATGTCCCAACTCCCTTGCTGTAGAAGACCAAAAAACGCAACAAGAAGGCAGACAAGACTCTGCCATAAGGGCCACTACCGAGCTACTCTGGTAGCTAGCCCACTAACTTTGATGACTGACAAATACAGGACTAATAAAGAGCATGATATTAATGGCTCACATGTACTATGAATCAGAAGTTGTTATCGTATTTTTGTATAGCTGTATATTATAGCAGACAAGTGTAATATTCCTTTGTTATTTTTTGAATGATTGTTGCTGTAGTGAGGCTTGTCTAAAACACTATTGTATAGAGCCATTTTGGCTAACTTTCTTTCATCAATGAGATAATAAGATTTTTCTCTCTTTTTTTTTTTTCAATCAGTTTTCTCTCAACTCTCAAGTTTTAAGAAAGTGAATTGGGTCTCAACCATCGGTAAGTCTAGAACAATGAATTGCACTATTTATGAACTTGCAACGACTTCAATCATCACTACAAAAAAAAAAAAAAATGAGTATTTGTAATGAAAATGACTATTTGTAAAACGAATAGACTTATTTTAATAGAAATTAATCATTTTCATAACAAGTATTTACCCATAAATAAGTTTTTTTTAATCATAATAAATAGTTTTCTTATAATGTTTTGTATTACAGCTAGTTAGCTGGATTGAAAAATTTTTATTGAAGAGATTCTCTCTTGGGTAGCCTAAGATGGGGATGGGTGAAAATGAGTTGATTAATCTCAAATCCCTCTTGTAGGTGCTATATTTTATTGTGATGCACTTATTGTAACAAGTGATTGTTAGAGATCCCCATCCCCTCATGCATAGAGGTAACTTCTTTGTGTTGATGTAATGCTTGGTTAGATAAAAAAGTAACATGCCTAAATATAAACGTAAATCATAATAAGAAAGGCATATTTTTGCTAACTCTAGTGCTAGCTTATGGTTTCAAAGTTTCAAGATTGGGGTCAATGATAGGAAAGCGGTTGGACGGGGGGACGTGTTGTACTAGCTAGCGTTGTCAATGCTAAAACTTCTTGGCAGCTTCTGTAGGCAACAATTATAGGGTATATATATATATATATATATTTATATATATATATTTTTTTTTCCTTTAAGTAAACATGTATAATTTTATTTCATCTTGTAATACAATTGTAAAAATTTCTGATGGACCATCCTCAATCCACACAGACTCCACTATGAGCTAAAGCTACTCTTGCCAATTCATGGGCCACTTTATTGCATTCCCTATACATGTGTTGTATTTTCCAATTTGGTCTACTACTATTTATAGCCTTCTATTAGCTGCCCATACCACGTCCAGACCTTTTTCTTACCATTTACAGCTTTTATCACCACCAATGCATCTCCTTCAAAAATCATTCTAGAAAAATTCAACTCTGTACAAAATTCTACTGCCCTCCACTTAGCAATAATGGGTTTGTCTATTCTCATCTTACTCATGCACAGTGATGCTAATAACCCTTCAACATTGTGGTGCCCCAACTGATTCTTCACTCTTCCAGATTCTCCAAAGTTTTTCTTATAACTCTTTTCAAGCTTGTGAATTTATTCTAAAAATTAACTATATTTCTGAACAGGGCTACTAGATTCTATCCCACACATCTATAGTGAAAGTGAATGACAGACTTGCTCTTCTTCTTTGTTGCAAATAGGACACATGGGATTTTAATGATCTTTCTTCTTATAAAATTTTTCCTAGTAGGTAAGTAGTGATTTACCGCTTTCTAAATGAAGTATTCAACCACTCCAGGAACCTTCATTTTCCAAATATCTCTCCAAACTATACTGTTATAGACTGTGATAGAGGATCACCTTTAACCATCTGCTTTAGGCTCATGTCCAAATGATATGCACTTTTCACTGAGAAAATTCCTGACTTTAATTGTCTTTGAGGTCTAGCGTACTGAGAGATACATTGAACACCGTGTCTGCATCTTCTTTGCCCAACACTTCCACACACCCTTTTCTCCATCTATAATATAAATTCCACCACTTTTGAAGTCTTGTTGAGTATATTAATTGGAGGTTGTAGGATAAAACTCATGTATCTCCCCATATATTAATATACTTTCCATTCCTTACTCTCCACATTAACTGCTCTCTCAACAGGTTCAAAGAACCCCACAAACTTCTCCACATCATAGAAGGGCTATAGCCTAACTTTGCATGCAACAACCTGCTTCTTATAGTATTTTTCTTTGATGTCTTTGCTGGTAGTGAGCTTGAATTAGTGAGTAACTTTGCAATCAAAACAAAGATTTCATTACATAGTTTTTTTGGCAACAATTATGCTTTGGTTACAGGATGGGGTGGTATTTGCTTTTCTATGATCACTTGGGTTGGAAGTTGAGACCTATTTAAATATTGTGCCTTTGTTATTAACCTTGGCAAATTTTCTCTTCCCAAACAATCAAAATCCATAGCCTATTTATCAAAAAAGAAAGTACTAATCCGATCAAATGCAAGCCAGCCACAGAAAAGCATCAACTGCGATGTGGAACAATTTACATCTTCTCCAACAATGTTTATGTTAGATTGGAAAGAAACTTGAAAAGTGAAGCAGCCTTATTGCTAGTCTATGAACATAAGAAATGTAAACCAAATTCGCTCGAAAATGTGGTTTCCCAAAGGGGGAGAAAATAGGAAAAGGCCGGACAATGCTAAGGGTACACCAAAAAAAAAAAAATCTTAATCATTAAGAAGAAATAAATAAAAATTTACTAATAGTCACTTCTTTAACTATTAATTTAAAATATATATATATATATAAGTGAGCACATTTGGGAGTTGTACTAGCATTTTCCATTATAGCCTATGAATGAACTTGGTAAAATAAAATTGTTAACAACTGAAAAACCAGATTATTTTTTAGGAATATACATTGGATGCTAAGACTACGCATTGAGTTTCTAAGCAGATAAAGCTTCACCTTCACGAGTATAACTTTTCTCTTACTTCATACTAGAGGCTTCCTTCTAGGATGTTAAAATTGTTGAAGCAAAAACATATAAATAACGCCCAAAGTGAAATAAGTAGCATCATGTTGCCTGCAACACCCTAAATCACAAGTGTAAAACGTCTTATTTATGGGTAAAAAATAAGAGAGACGCTCGAGTTTTTCCACTAAAAGTTGGAGACGCCAACATGAAATCATTATCTTATCCTTCTTTACGTACCTGCAACATACACTGTCACAACAAATATAGCGATGTGATTGGTATTAGGTATATTATTATTTTTAGTTTATCTATTTTTTTTATCCACAATTTAATGTATATCTTTTATATCTATTTTAAAAGAGTAGTGTTAGGTGCAAGCCAGGCTTGCGCGCACTCCACTTATACGAACAGTATTTTCAATGTTTATGTGAACAGTAAAAATATTGTTCATGTAAGTGGAATGCGCGCAAGCCTAACGTGCACACAGATTTTTTCATTTTAAAATAGCTCTTTTTATTTTAGCTTTCTTATTTTTTTATAATCTACATGTCAAAGTAAATGAGGTTTATCCAACAATCATAAATTAATTTTATTTCCATGCACAATTTCAGAAAAATATGCATAAAATTAATTTAAAGTTTTTATTTACTGTAAATTAAAATAGATTATAGGTGACTACAAAACGTATATTGTGCTTTGTGAGGTGGTGCAAGAGGTAGAGCCAAAGTTGGGCCAGAGGAGAGAGGGTCTGGGTTAGTGTGGCTATGCAAGAGGAAAGAGGAAATAAGATAAAATAATAGATCATGAATGAGCAATAGTAACCTTGCATATATAGAGAGTTACTCTAGACTTTACATGTGATGCATTTAACTCCTCCAATGTAGACGATTTTCACTCTTTATTAGGCAAATTTTGGATTGCAAGGACAGATAATGAAGCAAACGTTGCCAATTATCACCACCTGGATTTTTCTAGAGAATTCCACAATCTACTAGAGTCTCCTAGTCCTTTGTACATTATTCTAAAATTTTGTAGAATGTAGTAGAAGTGTATGAAGTACTCTAGAATAGTATAGAGACTCTTGTAAGAGAATATTATATATAGTTCTAGAATAGTAATCTAGAATGTTCTTTACTCTTAGATCGTGACAAGTGTTACAATTCTAACCATTTTTTGTACCAAGAGGTCCCTATAAATAGAGAGAGTCGTCATTTGTGTAAAGCACCAAACAATAAGAGTAAACAAGTTCTTTAGAGCTTATCTCTCTACTTTCTCATTCTAGATTTGTTCTCTCTTATCTTGAGTCACTTAGAATGTTTACTTAGGAGATTTGTGGGGACAAAACCTCCTAAGGCTGCACGGGACAAGTGAATAAGTTTTAAATCTGTGACATAATGCTATGAAAGGTGACCAAGTATCCCTAGAAAGAGACCCAAACAATAAATGCCCCTAAGCTTGTAAGTGTCTCCATCCGTCTCTCCTTGTCTCTCTTCATCTCCCTCAATCTCTCGCTTTCTCGAGTTCTCTCTTCATCTCTCTCACTTTATTGTCTAGCTCTTTATTGTAAGATAACCTATGTGATAAGTGGAGGCCACCAGAGCTAGCTGCAGCACTGCCTCATCTTGCCAAGTAACTTAGACCACCTTGAATCATATTGTTCACCTTGTATTTCGCAGTTTGGGCTACGACAAAGCCCAAACAATCCATTCCTACAAAAGAGATGGAGAGGGGAGGTTGGGAATAGGTGAATGCTCTATGGTAAAAGCAGGCGAGATTAGAGATGAAAGAGGGAAATGTGTAATGGTGAAAAGAGTAGAGAAAAACGTAACCTATCTTTTGAAGATGGATTGCTCTATTTATAGGTTACTCAAGTTTTGCTTTGTTGAGAAGAATGATGAGGACGTCGCGTCAGTTCCTATCTTGTCATTATTTGTTCATCTATGTTAAGGTTGGTAGGCCTGACTTGGGTAGAGTTATCGATAGGGGTCAGGAGGGGGAACATGTCTTGTTCAAGCTGCGCAGGCCTTTCCTTTCCTGTTGTTGTGAGACCAAGAATTCCAGTATGCATTTAATGCAGTGTCTTTTTGGCCTAATCGACATTTATTGTGGGGCTTAGAACGCTCCTGACTCTCGGTTTGCATTGAATGTGATGTGCCCATGGATTGACTAGCATTTAATGTGGGGCTTGCACCACCTAGTCTTCAACCTGAGGTGTCCATGCTCTGGGTTACCTTCTTAAGTCAGACGCCTACTGTGTGGCCGGTTTGGTTCACCTGGTGGTCACCTGGGTGTGCTCCATTCGAGTCGGGTTCGCCTTGTTGGTTGGACCCCCTTCTTCGACTGGGGGCTGGGCCTGTCCTGTTCTGGGCTAGGGCCATTTTCTCTAGATGAATCTCCTCTCACACATATCTTGGCAGATCAATGGCTCGCTCTTGAATCCGACTGACCACTGGAAGCTTGGGTTCTCTATGTTGGATGCTAGAATTGTAGTTGAGTGATTTTGGTATGGATTGGCTGCCTGTGTCCCTTATTTGTAATGTCATGTTTGTAGGACAAAATAGTCGTAAAATGTAAATGTGATGGGTGTTGGAAATGAGATTTAAGCTAATCTAAGGAGGTTGAGCTAATTGTTGGTGGTGTCGTGCTTTTGGACAATGTGCTTGGGAGCTTGAACGATCTTATGGCTTTGTGGCGTAGTGTCGAAGTTAGAATAAGCTTGAAAGTTTCAATAGTTGGCTTGAGGATGGTAATAAGTTTAATTTGGTGGAAATTTGGTCAATTAGGTTTCAGGAGGATGAATGATAAGATGCATTTGGTGTTAAAGATCAACAAAATTGCTGAGTTGGAGAATGAGGATGCAAAGACAACCTTCACTTGAGAATGATGTGGCTACTGACTTCGAGAGGAAAGAATCAGACTTAGCTTTGTCCATAGCACCATTCGAAGGCAGGTCATCAAAGATGAAAGAAAAGCCTTTGAAGAAATAGGAAAGGATTTGGCAAAAAGGAATTAACCTTTATGTATAGGTTTTGTCTCTATGTAATATTTATCTCTTTATCTGTCACATGTAACATTTCTCTGTAAAAGTAATTCAACATGGTTAATGCTAAGTAGTGCATATAGTAGGCATTTGTAAGGATAACCAAAATGTGTTGCTATAAAGAACAACCTCCTTGTATGGAAATGAGAGTGAAATATACTAAATAGCTCATTCTTACAGTTTTTCCTCGTCATGCCAAGCTCCCTACTATCTTCCACACATATTTTGCATTTGTTTCATTTGGGGACCAACTTGGAGTGTTTTTATGCAAATTGTGGACTACTATTCGAAATGAGACTTTGTTTGTGACTAGAAATTTATTGATAATGTTTGGATATTTTTTATTAAATGGATCGAGCTATAGGCATAAGTGGGTGTTTATGAGCCCCAATTTGAATGGACATATGCGTAATTGTAGTGGTTCCAACCAGTC
The DNA here is from genome assembly GCA_036559045.1 of Platycarya longipes. Taxonomy (NCBI): domain Eukaryota; kingdom Viridiplantae; phylum Streptophyta; class Magnoliopsida; order Fagales; family Juglandaceae; genus Platycarya; species Platycarya longipes. The sequence continues at coordinate 27,558,405 of CM071800.1, read as the reverse complement.
TTGGAAGTTATATTTTGTTGGCTTGGAGTTGCGTGGTGATCAGGTTAGAAGGATGGGAATCCTGAAGGTATTGTCATGGAGTTATCGAGTATTTTTCGCCTAATTTATTTTAGAGGTGTTAGGTAATTTATTTTACTTATAGATTGTATTGATTTTTTTTCATAAAAAAATAAGATTGTATGGATTTTTAAAGGTTTTGATCGACTGTTGTGAGACAAGTTTTGGTTGTGCTTTAAAAGTTAGTATAGTAGTGCTTTTATGCTAAAATCTACCTTAAATTTGCTGAGGTTGATTTTGTAAAAAACTTGAGTATTTTATTATGAACATCGATTATTTATCACAACAGATTGGGGCTCTACTAGGGCTTTTGGTTTTCTCTTCGTGTGAGGTTGGGTGTGTGTCGTTGGGACCCTCCGGTGACCCTTGTCGCTGGCGGCGGGATGGAAGGGCTTCAGCTGTCTAGGCCTCTAGGGAGTGAAAATGAAATGGGTAGAGATGCTAGTAAGGGAGGTGTTGTTGCGGGAGAACGCAGGTCCTTTTCTCAGGCTCTTCAAAGGCCTTTGCCTCTTTTAAAATTGAGCAATGTTAGGGATGTCTACTTTAAGATTCTTATTTTCGAATCCCTATTTAGGGATTCTTACTTGGGACATTTTTTTTTATTTTTTTATTTTACATGATTTTTATATAAGTATTTTAAAACAATGTTGTGGTTTTTTTATATTTTTAAAATATGGTTTAAGATGTTAAAAAAATCATGTAAATAAAACATACATATTAAAATACTTAAATTTTTTATTTTTAATATAATTTTTTTAACATCTTAAACTATTTTTTAAAAATATAAAAAATCACAAAATTGTTTTAAAACATTTATATAAAAATTATGTAAAATAAAAAATTAAAAAAAAGGTCTCAAGTAAGAATTCTCAAGTAGGGATTTGAAAATAGGGATTTCAAAGTAGGAATCCTTAGCACTTTTTTTTTCAAAATTTTGTGGGGCTCTAAGAAAACCTGAACGGATCAATGGATATTTGGATTTTGTAACTTTCCGACCTAGATATTAATTATTAGAGTTTAAGCGCAAATAGTTGGTCTTGCAATTTTTTTTATTCTTATGTTATTATTAATATTATTATTTTTGATCGGATTACACGAGCTTAATAAATAGTTTATATTTTAAATGTGGATTAATTATATATATTATTTTAATTATAATTGTTAATATTATAATAGATGAAGTAGGATTTATTTTTTATTTTTATTTTGAAAAGTGTATTAAAACATATAGATTTCTCTCCTAGCCATCACCAACAGATTAGAAAAAAATATTTTAAAACCATGCACGTCTCTCATCCAATGCATGCACTTATGTTCACGTCCCATGCCCATCACCTTATCTTTTCATTTAGATTTCTCCACAATCCCTGCATTCACGGATGAGTTGGTCATCATATATATTCGAACGCTATTATCCTTCTTAGGATTTTCCTTCCGCCTATATATACATCCATTCCTTTTGTTTCTCGGAGGAAAAGAAAATCGGAAGCGCGCAACAGCTCCTACACCCACTGCTCAGACCCCTCAAGAAGTCTCCCCCACGTCGAAGTAGCCAGTTCAGCCCGCAGCTTCGTTCGTCTTCTCCTTCGCACCACCCACACGCTGCCGAGTCTTATGCACGACAAGTGCAATCCACCACCTGCACCAGGCCGAGAAGCCACCTCCTAGCCTTCATCACCTCCACAAATCACCACCTTGCACCACGCCCGCATACCACCATAAGTAGCCAACATAAGTCCTCTTTTTAACTTCTCAAAAATAGAGCATATACTCCTTCACGTAGGACCTGCAGCCACCTCAACCTCGAGCCAACTGTACCGGGAATAACCTAGGCGGCAACAGAAAACGCCGACCGTCACCTCTGGTCTGTCGTACTTCTTCCGGTAAGCCATTGCCGCCGCCCTCTCCTCCTTTTGTCTTATTCTTCTCGGTTTCAGTCAGATGTCTCTAACTCTCGCCGACACCAACTACGCCGTCGTCGCACTACCCTAAGACACCAGCTATCGCCGTCGCACGCACCACCTAGATCTGTCGCACCTCTCTCGTGGTGTCCCTGTTTTGCTTGATAAACTTCTGCCGCCAATGCTCTCTCTTCCACGTTGCCATTTCAATAACTCTAGCGTTTTAAAAGAAAAGTAGCACTTATTTACCTTGTTGCCTTATTGTTTTGTGCAATCGCCAGATTTTAGTTATTTGGGTTAGTGTGTTCTTCACACTTGCTTTTGTTCTTAAGTTAGGAAATTCTTAACATTGGCTTATAGTTTTCACAGCGGGCTTGGGTCTGACTTTTGGATTCAAACTTAATTATTTGGATGATATTTATTAAGTTTTGGACTTGGTCTACTTTAATTTAGCTACAAATTCTATTCTTCAAAATTATATTTTATTATAGAAAATTATTAAAGATTTAAATTATGTTATTTACTATTAATTTTATTGTTAGTTTTTAATAGTAAATAGTAAGTGTTAATCTTTAATTTAATCGTTGTCTATCTTATGAAGAGAGTTTCTGTTTTTTTTAGTATTTAAATAATTTATGATATTAAAAGTTATTAATTTTCTTATTAAGTAAAATATTTACTTAAGTATTTCCTATACTACGATTTTAACTAGGTGAAATATATTACTAGTATTTATTAAAAATTTGGGATGTTAGTTTTTAATGTCTTTTGTAAGAACATAATATTTATTGTTTTTCACGATAGGCATTTAATTGAGGAGAATAGTACAATATATTTTTCTAGAATGTTAGTGACGATTAATTATTCGTATAGGTAATGTCAAGTTATGAAGAAACATTTAGGAAGCAACGCTACAAGATAAGTGAATTTGATCACAAAAGTAAGATCTTCACCATTAGATTATATTATTAGTAGAGCCTATTCTTTGATAGCCATTTTCATATACCCTTATGTCATGCAAGCATGTTATTCAGCATAGCACAGCACATGATCGTGTCATTCAACATCATATTTAGATTCAGCTAGTTATTTATACTAGCATGTAAACTATGCATTTCATGTCGTATAAGTCATATAAGTTATGTTAAATTTAAGTATAAGATTAGTCAGACCAGTAATCAGTTGATTAGTAATCAGTTCAGTTTAGATGGTCATTCAGACGCATGGTACTAATGCATATTAGATCAGGGTGGATGTACAAGCCACAGACCTAAGTGTGGTCCACTATAGTACGTTTAAGTACTATCAGCGGCTCCCCTTGCTGCAGCAGGACGTGGGGCCGATACATAACTTTGCATGCAGGTTTAAGTTTGTTAGCCAATTAGTTCAGTTAAATCAGTTTAGTTAAATCAATTCAGTTACATCAAATCAATCAAGTCAGTCATATTAGTCAGTTAATTCAGATCAGTCAGTTTAAGTCAGTTAGTCGATTAAATTAGATAGTTTAGTCATGCATAGTATGAACATTAGCATATTTTTCAGATTTTAGTATAAATTTTATGAAAATTTCCTATAGTATTATCTTATGTTATAGTAAATTCCTTATTGTGTCATCGACTCATTTTAGTTTATTTCTTATTTTTTTAAAACCACCAAGGTGAAGAAGAGGACCAGTGTGAGTAGACAGGTCAAGAATAGATTAAGTAGTTATTTAAATATTCAGCATTTCTAAAAATAAATATTTTTATGACACAAATTTAAATTCAGTTATTTCAATTAATATTTTATTAAGGTATTTTTATTAGAACTTCAATTTTTAAGAATAAATATTATTTATTTTATTATTAAATCAAAATTTTTGTATTGGATTAAATTTTTTAAAAAAAGTTCACTGATACTCCTTAGCGTACAAGAAGTGATTGTTACATGTTTTGTTTTCACAGATCTAAAGATGGGTAGGCAGCTGAAGATCTAAGATTTGCACTGGTTTTGAAATTTCTTTCAAAAAGACCGTCCATTAATGTTTTGCGTCTTAAAATCATCAAATCGTGGGCCTTCTCTGAGGTACCAATGATTAGCTTTATGGATGAATATCACGTTTTGTTGCACCTTGCCAATGAGTAAGATGATCTTCATGCCTAGGCAAGAGAGGGGAGAATGGTGGCTGGTTGTTAGTTTTGATTATTTAATTAGACGGTGGATTTCGATGTTTATAAGGAGCCTTCCATCGCTCCTCAATGGATTTTCCTTCCTGGTTTACCGTTACACCTATATCGTATGGATTTTTTGCGAAGCTTTGCGACGAGATTTGGTAAATTCCTTGGTATGGATAATGCTATGCTTTATCGTACCCATGCTACAAGAGCAAGAATTCACGTTGAAGTGGATTTGCGAGAGGAACTTGTGTGTGGTTTTCCATTGGTGATTGGTCAAAAGCAGCAACGTTCGCAGGAAGTGTTGTATGAGAAAAGAGGTTTTTATTGTATGAAATGCAATAGACAGGGGCACATTGAAGTGGTTTGTAGATTGGGTGTTTCTACTAAGGAGAGAGCTCCTAGGATAAATATGGAAGACAAGAAGGGAGATGGATGTGGAAAGAGGTGGGGAGGAAGAAAAACTTGGAGGATGGAGGTATTGGTACTAGTAATATGATGCATTATGAGGAACTTGTTTATGAGGAGACTTAGCCAATTGCAATCAATGATAAAGGTAAACAAGTAATACAAGAAGAGGTGGCTAGTCCAACGACTGAATTTCTTGATGAGGAACAGAGTGTTTATAATCACATTATTGAGAAAGGGGAAATTGATCGGAGGACTGACAAAATTGGTGATATTGTTGAAATTGTGAACGAGGAAAGTCCTGTGATTGACAAGGTTGCAGCTGTTGATTCGGTAATCTTGCTAAATGATGTTGGCATTAATTTGGATGATTTCAAGGGCCTAGAAAGGAATGAGGCTGTGGCAGAGGAAGAGGTGTTTTTCAAGAATAGAAATCAAGTTTTCTAGAAAGGGGATGGTTTGTTGACTAAGACCACCTAAGTGTGAATACCTAAATGAATGGCTGCACCATCCAAACTTGATATCATGCAAAAAATAAAACTTGGTAGTACCGTCCATCCCCACTCTTCATCTACTATCCCATATTCCTCTATAGTTGCTGCACTTTGATCATTGCAGACAACCTTTCCTATAAAAGGAGAGCTCTGGTAGGAGAATATGAGTGTGCAAATTAGAGAGAGTGGACGTGAGATTTATTAAGTGTTTGTAATCTTAGACAAACATATTGAATTTGGCACTAATGGATGTAGGCAAATTACTGAACCACTTAAATATCGTCTTGTGTAATTCTGGATAGTTTTGTGTATGTGCAACAATTGGTATCAGAGTTTTGATTCGCACTGTCCAGAAATCAAATTGATCAAAATCAACTTTTGACAACTCCAAGCTATTCCTTGCGTCGAGACGAATTTGTTGGCATAAACGGAATCGAAAATAGACGTCGGAGGAGCCTGCACTCACACCTGGAGGTTGAAGATGACTGAAAAACACTCTCTATACGCCGCCATGCGCCCTGCAGAGCTTCTACACTTGTGCCCCATGCGCTCATGCACACTGCTTACTGTTCGCACGTGACAGACACGCGCCTCATGCGCTCCAGTCGCCCTACTCCCGATCTGGACCATTCAATTTCAGATCCATTTTTGGGCTTAATCTAAGCCATCTAGAGTCCGATTTCGACTATCAAATAGTGGTTTCTAACTATTTGGATCATTCCGGACTCATCCTTACGGTTAGAATTTCTAAATTTGTCTTCTAAAATTTCTAAATTAATATGAAAGGTGTTGGAGGAGATAAAAACTCTGGAAATGCTAGTAGTTCAGGGCGTATGTCCATAATTTTAAATGCCAAGTTTGAAGTTGAGAAGTTCGATGGAACTAACAACTTTGGTATGTGGCAATGTGAAGTGATGGATGTTTTGATTTAACAAGAGTTGGATATAGCGTTGGAAGGAAAACCCAACGAAATGGTGGAAAATGATTGGAGGAAGCTTAATACCCAAGCTTGTAGTATAATCCATTTGTGCCTTACCAAAGATTAGAAGTATTTTGTCATAAGAGAGACAAATGCAAAGGAACTTTGGAAGAAATTAGAAGATAAGTTTATGAAGAAGAGCATTGAGAGCCGCTTGCATTTGAAGAAAAAGCTATTCAGATTCCAAGTTCGTGATGGTATTAGTATGTCCGAACACCTGAATAGTTACAATCAAATTCTTGCTGATTTACTAAACTTGGATGTTGAAATCCAAGATGAAGATAAGGCTTTACTGTTGTTAAATTCCTTGCCTGATACATATGAACATTTAGTTACCACATTATTGTATGGGAAGGAAAAAATTAGTTTTGACGATGTATCTAGTTCTCTGATTAGCAATGAGTACCGTAGAAAAGATAAGCAGGTACATGTAGATACATCAAGTGAAGCATTGACAGCAAGAGGGAGACCACATTCAAGGTATTCAGGAAAGAAGAAAAGTTTTCAATCGAAAACTCGGGCCATATCACATGGTTCATCAGTCGGTAGAAAATTCGCCAAAGATGAGTGTTTCTATTGTCACGACAAAGGACACTGGAAGAAGGATTGTCCTAAATTGAAGGGAGAATAGAAGAATCAACCCACCACAGCCAATGTCACAGACAGAGATGAAGATCTAGACATTGCCTTGACAGATTCATCATTCATTTGTCATTCCGATGAATGGATTTTGGATTCCGGATGTATCTATCATATGTGTCCCAATCGGGATTAGTTTACTGACTTCACAAAGATTGATGTTGGATCAATACTTATGGGCAATGATAGTGCCTGTAAGACTCGGGGTATAGGAAGCATTCGGTTGAAGCTGTATGATGGAACCGTCAGGACTTTGACCGAAGTTCGGTTCGTTCCGGACTTATGGAAAAATCTTATCTCACTAGGATTTCTAGATTCAAAGGGATTCAGAATCACTATTGAAGATGGAACTCTTAAAGTGGTAATGGGAGTTCAGGTGGCTATGATGGGTTTGAGGCGATGAAACCTTTACTTCTTGCAATGAAGTACTGTTGATGGAAGAGGTTCTACAGGTTGTGAGAAGCTAGATGAGACTGATGCTGACACAACTAGTCTTTGGCATATGCGTATGGGACACGCTGGAGAAAAAGTTTTGCAAACACTCGTAAAGCAAGGCTTACTCAAAGGTGCCAAGACTAAAAAATTGTCTTTTTGTGAGCACTGTATATTGGGGAAGTAGACGCGGATCAAGTTCAGAACTGCTGTTCATAATACATAAGAGATACTTGACTATGTACATTCCGATATTTGGGGACCTACCAAAATTGTATCTTTGGGAGGTAAGCATTGGTTTGTAATTTTTGTGGATGATTATTCTCGTTGTGTGTGGGTGTATACGATGAAGAATAAAGATGAAGTGTTGAACATCTTCCTTATATGGAAGAAGATGATTGAGATTCAGATCGGTAGAAAGATCAAGCGGCTCAGATAAGATAATGGAGGGGAGTACACTCTAGACCCTTTTATGGAAGTTTGTTGAAAAAAAGGAATTGTCAGACACTTTATGGTACGAGGAACACCACAACAAAATAGTGTGGCAGAACGGATGAATCATACTTTGCTAGAGAAAGGACGGTGTATGTGGTTTAGTAAACAATTTTGGGTTGAAGCTGTGACATATGCCTGCCACCTCGTCAATAGACTACCCGCAGCTGTCAATGACGGAAAGACACCATTGAAATGTGGAAAGGTATACATGCTAATGATTATGACTCTTTACACGTTTTTGGATGTCCTGCTTACTATCATGCTAAAGAAAGTAAGCTTGATTTTAGAGTCAAGAAAGTAAAATTCTTGGGCTTTAGTACTAGAGTAAAAGGGTATAGACTCTAGTGCATAGAGTCTAAGAAAGTAATCATTAGTCGAGATATTACATTCAACGAATCTGAGATGCTTAAGTCATATAAGCATAAAGATTCCAATGAAGGCAGCTATGATAGCGAAACACCCGGTGATTTGTAGAAGGTGGAGTTTACTACTCCAAATGATTAAAGAGAATACAGACAAGATGAGGTTGATAGTCCAGTCACAGTACCTCCAACACATTATGCAAACTTTGTGACATATGCACTACCAGTTGGAGGGGGTGAGATTCCAACCACTTACAGAGAAGCCATACAATCTAATGAAAATGATGAATGGACAAAGGCGATGAAGGAGGATATGCAGTCTCTTCATAAGAATCAGATTTGGGAACTTGTGCCATTTCCACAGGGAAAAAAGTCAATTGACTGTAAGTGAATTTTTAATCAGAAAGATGATCAACTTGCTAAAAATAGATTATGATACAATGCTAGATTGATAGCCAAGGGCTACACTCAGACAGAGGGAATTGACTACAGTGAAGTATTCTCTCTTGTTGTAAAGCATTCATCCATTCGGATATTGTTAACTTTGTTTGCACAAATTGATCTTGAATTAGCATAACTTGATGTGAAGACAATCTTCTTGCATGGTGATCTAGAAGAGGAGATCTATCTGTCTCAACCAGAAGGTTTTAAAGAAACTGGTAAAGAAAAATGAGTCTGTAGGCTGAAGAAGTCTCTTTATGGATTGAAGCAGTCACCTCGGCAATGATACAAGCGGTTTGACCGCTTTATGATGGACTTAAAATACACTCGTTGTCAATACGATCATTGTGTGTATTTCAAAAAACTTGCAGATGGATCTTTCATTTTCTTGCTTTTATATGTAGATGATATGTTGATTGCATGTAAAAGCAAGGTGGAGATAAATTATTTGAAAACGCAATTGAGTCATGAGTTTCAAATGAAAGATCTAGGAGAAGCACGAAGAATATTGGGGATGAAGATCAATAGAGATAGGGTGAAAGGTACAATTCACCTTACTCAGAAGTAGTATCTGAAGAGAGTATTGCAACACTTCAACATGGACTCAAAGTCGAGGCCGGTGAGTACTCTAATGGCCCCATATTTTAAGCTCAATGCATTGCAGTCTCCTAAAGATGATGAAGAGCGGGACTACATGAAAAATGTCCCGTATGCAAGTGTTGTTGGAAGCCTAATGTATGCATTGGTGTGTACTCGACCTGTTATCTCCCAGGCCGTCAGCGTAGTCAGTTGCTATATGCATAATCCTGGAAAGAAATACTGGAATGCGACTAAATGGATTCTATGGTATATTCGAGGGACCGTTGATATTGGTTTGAGGTTCGAGAAGAGTGAAGATAGTCTTGTAACTGGATATGTTGACTTAGACTATGCAAGTGATCTTGACAAACATCGATCGACAACTGGATATGTGTTCACTACGTCTGGAGCACTAGTTAGTTGGCAATCGAATTCGCAGTCTACAATTGCACTGTCATCCACGGAGGCTGAATACATGGCTATAACAGAAGCCGTGAAAGAAGCCATTTGGTTATAGGAACTGGTACCAGATTTGGGTTTTAAACAAAAAGAGGTTACCGTTTACTATGATAGTCAAAATGCAATTCATTTGGCCAAGAATCAAGTGCATCACTCTCGAACAAAACATATTGATGTCCGTAAAACGATTTCACTTTGTACGTGAAATATTAGAAGAAGAGGACATCATACTTCAGAAGATTGGCATTGAAGATAATTCAGCAGATATGTTGACGAAAGTCGTCATAGGGATCAAGTTCCAACACTGCTTGAACTTGATCAATATTGCAAGTTGCTGAGTACCTTCGGGTGCATTGGCACTTTTGGGTACATTGACGCCTTTTGACTCATTTGTTAGCGAAAGTCTCTCATGTCAAAGAAGGAGGTGCATTCATTTGAAGAAATGAATCAGTTTGTAAGCACTCGAGTATGGCACACTTGGGTGGAGGGGGTGATTGTTGACTAAGACCACCTAAGTGTGAATACCTAAATGAATGGCTGCACCGTCCAAGCTTGACATCATGCAGAAAATCAAACTTGGCAGCACCGTCCATCCTTACTATTCACATACCATCCCATTGTCCTCTATAGCTGCTGCATTCTAATCATTGTAGGCAACCTCTCCTATAAAAGGAGAGCTCTAGTAGGAGAATATGAGTGCGCAAATTAGAGAGAGAGGATGTGAGATTTGTTGAGTGTTTGTAATCTCAGACAAACATATTGAATTTGTTACCAGTAGATGTAGGCAAATTGCTGAACTACTTAAATCTTGTCTTGTGTGATTCTGGATAGTTTTGTGTATGCGCAACATGGTTCACCGGAGATGGGTTGTCACAAGGATTATGAGTTGGATTCTGGAGCTAATAAGAATATTTCGATGCTTAGGGGGTCCAGGGATGTGGCTGCGAGAAGATCTTCTAGGGTGAAAGCCCATTCTAAAAAATTAAATTTATGATTCATTCTATCTTAGTATGGAATGTCCGCCGATTGGGAACGTCTAAGAGAAGGTTGTGGAAATTTGTTCGAAGTTTTAATGTTTCTATTTTAATGATTTTGAAACTATTTCAAGCTGAGATGAAGGTTCAAAGTTGGGCACTGTTCTAATAAATTCAGTACAAATTTTGAAGAGGGAGGTAAGGTCTGGTTATGTTGGCAGAAGAGATAAATATGGATTTGGTGAGTTTTACAAATCAGTCCTTTTCTGGAAGTTTTTCTTATAATGTAAATTCGATTTTGGCTACATTCGTTCAAGATAAGTGTTCCATGTTAGAGAGAAGGATGCTATGGGAGCATCTTAAGAGTTTTTCTAATGTTGGAATTCCTTGGATTGTTCTTGGAGATTTTAACATTATTAGAAATAACGATGAACGTGTTGGTGGAAATCTGAGGCTGAGAAATGCGATGCAAGAGTTTAATGATTGTATGAATTCTTGTGCTCTTATAGATTGGAGGATTGAAGGCAAGCAATTGTCTTGGTATAATGGTCAACACGGCATGGCACGTAGTTAGGTGAAGCTTGATTGGATGTTGGCAAATAATGAGTTTGCCTTGAGATTTAGCGGAACCAGCATTTGATTATTAAACAGAAGACTTCAGATCACTCTCCTATGATAGTGCAGTCGAGATCTATTAATATGAAATATGGGCTTGTGCCATTCAGATTTCAAAATATGTGGGTTGAGCATGAGTTGTTTTTAAAATTTGTAGAATGATCGTGGATGGAGCCGATGGAGGAAGTCAATAAGTTACTTATATTGGCAAGAAAGTTAAAGAGATTAAAGGTGGGACTCCGGGCTTGGAACCGAGATGTATTTGGTCGGGTGGAAGGGCGTATCAAAGCTTTAGAGGAAAAAGTGGAATTAATTGAAGCTGAGTTGCAAAATGGGTTCTCAACGGAATTGGAATCTAATTTAATGGATGCTAAAGCAGAGTCTGATAGGTGGTCTTGTATTGAAGATGTGAGGCTGGCTCAACAGGCTAAGAAAAAGTGGATGGTTGAGGGGGATAATAATACCAAGTATTTTCATGTCGTTATTGCTCAAAGAAGAAGATAGAACTGTGTAAAGAATATGAGTCTCGGCGATGAAATAATTCTATATTCTCCAGAATTAGTGCATGATGGGGCTGTGAAGTACTTTGAGGAATTTCTATTGTAGAAGGGTTTGGTTGAGATGCCCAGGTTGACACAGTTATACAGCCGATGATTTCCGAAAACAATGATGCTGTTCTGAGAGTTATTCCATCTGAAGTGGAGGTAAAAGAAGTTTTATCTTCTATTGCAGTTGATTCAAGTCCAAGACCTGATGGATATGGATCAGTGTTTTATTTAGCATGTTGGGAGATAATTAAAAGGGACATAATGGCTGTTGTGATGGAGTTTTTCCAAGGCACTAAGCTGCCCAGATTTTACACGGCATCTTTGTTAGTGCTTATTCCTAAGGTGAGGGATCCAACCAGTTTTGATTAATTTTGTCCCGATAATGTTATTTATAAGGTTTTTGCGAAGTTGTTGGTTAATAGATTGCACGGGATCTTGAGATGATCATTTCTTTGGAGCAGGGTGCATTTGTGAAAGGAAGAAGTATTTTCCAAAATATTTATTTTACTCAGGAGATGAGTTGGTTATTGCATCAAACAACTCGAAGAGAGGGGGGGGGGGGGTGGTGATATGTTGTTGAAGATTGATATGAGCAATGCATATGATAGAGCAAATTGGAGATTCTTGATGCTGGTAATGTAAAGTTTTGGATTTCCAGCTGATTTTTGTTAGTTGATTGAAAATTATGTGATGACACCGTGGTTTTCAGTTTTGATAAACGGATCGCTTAAAGGTTTTTTCAAATCTAAAAGGGGTCTTTAACATAAAAAAAAAAAAAATCTAAAAGGGGTCTTCAACAAAAGTATCCACTATTCCCTTATTTATTTATTATTATAGAAGATATCCTTACTAGATTGATTAAGCGAAAAATTGAGGAGAAAAAAATCCATTTATTCTCACATCCGGTAAATGCTTCTGAGGTTTCACATTTGTTATATGCAGATGATGTAGTGGTGTTCGCTAATGCTTCTAAACTGTCTATTACATGTATTATGGAGACTTTGAAGATGTATGAGAAGTGGATAGGGCAGTTGATTAACTACGAAAAATCTGCCATATTTTTTTTAAAATATTTGGCGTCCCAGCGTGTTGATGAAATACTTGAGGAAACTGGTTTCAAGCAGGGGTAGTTTGCTATGTCCTACTTGGGAGCATCTATAGTTGATGGTAGATTAAAGGTCAAACATTTTGATCCTTTAGTGACAAGAGTTGGGAAAAAATTGGCTGGTTGGAGAAATAGTTTATTGTCACAAGGTGGGAGATTCATTTTGTTAAGGCATGTTTTATCTAGTATGCCTATACATCTAATTTCTGTGGTTTATATGCCAAAAACGGTTATTAAGAAGCTTAATGGGTTGTTTAAGGATTTCTTTTGGGGTTCAAAGGATGGTCATGGGAAAAGAAAATGGAGAGCGTGGAAAAAAATGTGTAATCCTGTGGAGGAAGGTGGGATTGAAGTTCGAAATTTGAAGGATGTGCATAGTTCCCTGTTTCTTAAGTTTGGCTGGCAAATGTTAATTGAGTGTTCTCTTTGGGCAAAACATTTAAGAGCCAAATATGTGAAAAATCAGCATTTTTTGTTGAGTATGGGAGAGGTGAAAGATTCGATTTTTTGGAAGAAAGTTGTGGAAGGACTACCTGTGTTATTTAGTAACTCGAAATGGAAGGTAAGGGAAGGAAATTTAACATTCTGGTATGATAAAATTCTGGACGCCAGTCCTATTTGTTCTATGGTTAAGACAGTTGAAGATTCATGTTTAAAGATCAAGAATTTGATGTTAAATGATAACTGGGATATTGATAGAATTAAGCTGCTGGTAGGTGATCAATTGGTGTTGGAAGTAATGAAAGTTCTATGCAGCTTGAGGACTACCAAAGATGTTTTGATTTGGAAACCTGAGGTGAATAAGTTTTTCTCTACTCGGTCAGCTTGGGATCTGGTGAGAGTTAGAATGGCCAGGTTTGATTGGTCAAAATGGATTTGGCACAAATTCATTCCAAAATAAATTTCATTATGTATCTGGAAAGCTGTGTTTGGCTGTTTGAATGTTGATGAGAAAATTCAAAGTATTGGCATACCAATGGTTTCATGTTGCAATTGTTGTCAAGTTGGCAATGTGGAAGACTTGAATCATGTTTTGGGTGAGGGTTAGTTTGCAAGAGAGGTATGGAGGAAAGTCTCAGTGGAGTTAGGTGTTCACTTTTTGGTTCAACAAAGCTGGAAAGAGAGAATTCAATGTTGGTTTAATAGAGCTAACTGATGTTCCCAAGTGGGGCTGCTGATGGGATTAATCCCTAATATTGTTGTTTTGAGGATGTGGAGGAGAAGATGCCTTGCTAGAATGGAAGGAAAATATGAGGATGTTAATTCGGTGTGGAGCTCTATTAAATTCTAGATTCAAGAACTCGCTATGAGGATTAAAGCTGTGAGTAAAATTCCTAGTCCTGATTGATGTTTGCTAAAGAGGTTAGATATTCAAGTGGTGGAAAGAAACAATTCAGTACTAGAATTGTTCGGTGGATAAAGCCTATTCCAGGTAGATTTAAACTAAATATGGATGGAAGTGGTAGAGGAAATCCTGGTAATAGTGGTGGAGGAGGAATGCTTAGAGATAATTTGGGCAGGATATAGTTTGCGTTCTCAAAGTTTTTTGGCAATTATACTAATAACGAAGCTGAGCTAAGGGGGGTATTAGAAGGCTTGACAGTGTGTAAAAACCTGGATATTTTTCAGTTGACATTAAGTGTGATTCTTTGCTAGTGGTTTCCTGGATTTTAACTAGAAAATGCACAGTCTGGTATCTCTGGGACTTCTGGGATAATTTATTATGTTTGCTAGAAGAATTTGATTTTTCTATTAATTATTGTTTTAGGAAAGGAAATAAGGTTGCAGATTGGCTAGCACGAAATGGCTCGTTGGGGAATAATATGTTGTTTACGTCTATTGATCAAGCAGCTCCTGAGTTAAGGGACTTGTACAGATTGGATAAGCTTGATTTGGCAAATTTTCGGTGCAGGTAAGTGTGGTCTGGGATTTATTGTTTTATTCGTTCTATTCTTTTAACTGATTATTGTTTAGTGCGTTAGTTAATTTTGATGTTGGGATAGGGGTTTTTATTTGTTATATTGTAATCTTTTCATTTTGTTGGTTGTAATATGGTATTCTTCCGGCATAAGTGAAAGTATTTAATAAACTTCGAGGACGAGTCACTAATGAACATGTGACTCTTACTCTTTGCCTAAAAAAAAATATCGATTATTTTTTACACTATTTTTTGTATATGAATATGAAAGTGAAATATTTTGTCATGACTGATATGGACATGAATAATTTTTGTACTTTGTTTCTAACTGAAAATGTTAATATGTTGTCTGAAATTTGTATTTAATTAAACCATTTTATCTATTTAGTATATTGTCCTTCTATTTCATTTTTCTGAAAACCCTGAGGTATAGTATTCTGTTATGATTTGGTTACAAGTCTTGCCACAAGTTATGATGGTGGGCCGGTGGCCTATGTTCTGTTAATATTGGCCTTTATTTTGGCCTTGCGATGGGTATAAAATGTGGCCTCTGTTTTGACCTTGCCAGTTGCCATTGTGTAAAGTGTAAACTGTGATCTCTGTTCTTAGTGCAACTCATTTTGTAGGCAAAAGTAATTTTTACTCTGCTTGGCTAATTGTAGATATATATAAAAGCCTGTTACGGGGATAAATGTGACATGATACTGTTTCTTACGTTGTTTCAGTTAGACTTATGCCCAAAGCCCTTTATTTATATTATTATTGTAATTAAATATTTTTAAAATACTGCTCTGTTATTTTTGAGACAGGGTATTGAATACCGCTATCGTGTTCTTTGAAAAATCATAATTTTGTTTTAACTCTAGAGAGAGATGGTATTAAAATTGGTATCAAAACCTGGACTTGAAAGATTGTATATATTTTTCAAAAATGAAGAGGAAATAACTTTTAAAAATAGAAAGAAAGACTACCGGAGTCTCCCCTAGTAGGGCTTGCCGATATGAACCGAAGAGAATTGAATGAGACGACATGAATTAAATCGATTTCCTCCCCCATCAGCTGCTCTCTTACCAATAATCTATCATATATCTGCAGAAGTACTAAAGAATCCTCTTGTATTATTAAACCTCTCCTCATCATTTTGTTTAACTTTTATTTCATTTTACTGAGTTATCTCAATCCTTCACAGGCTAAAAAGACATTTCATTGTATCGTCTTTATTACCGTAATAAATTTACTCGATATTTTGACATTAAGATTTAAAAGTGAGGGTCGAGGATGGAATATTTTATTATAGAGCTTATGATTTGTAGTTCAGATCTAGAGAACTAAAAAAAAAAAAAAACTTTTCATCTCATATTGGTTATTGATTTTCCATTACTTATCCTTTTAGCTTTCACTCCACTTAACTCTTCTATAATTTTATTATTACTTTCTAATAAAGAATAAAAGACTTCAACTTATTATAGCTTCTGATTTTTCTTTATTTATCTTTTTGGTTTTCTCACATTTTAACTATTCTACTTTGAACTCTGTGTATTTTTACCATTTAGTCTTGAATCTCTTGATGTTTATTTAAATATAAAAATGATCCTTCCTGATAAAGATTATAAGAGTATTTTTTTTCAGTTTTTATTTTTTGTAACAACAACTTAAACATTAATAATGATAGTTTGATCAATTATTATTATGTCATATTCTTAGAAAATACCACTCAATAGAAAAGTGAGTACTGAACCCTCTTGCTCTCTGCTCTGCCTGACCAAACCCTAGGCACCCCGCCCAACCCAAGCGCTGCGGGAAGGGGTGGGAGCCTCGGCTCCCCTCCCTCCCTCCCTCCCCCACCCCCTTCTTTCTGCCCCCTTCTCTCTCCCCTCTTTTTGGTTTTTTGCTCGTTTCTCCCCCTCCTGCTTCCTACCTCCTCCCCCCTCTTTGTTTTTCTTCCTTTTCTTTTGTCTTCTTTGTTTTCAGAATGCAGGGATTTCACTGGCAATTTTGTTTTCCTTGGGAACCATCGGCAGATGGCAAATGGCGACTCGAAAAAGCTTGCGCACCCAGCCTTCGGCATCTAGCCCCAACATGCCACTACGTTGGCCTCGCAAGATCTCGATCTTTCAGTTGGGGGTGGTTTCTTGCCGGTTGGAGGCGTGCGTTAGGAGCACGTGCAGTCCTAAGGGAGGATGTTGTCTCCCTATACACCTCTTCCTGTGGTGGCTTTCAGCTGCCACGCGTGTTTCCATGGGGACAGGGGCCTCCAGTTGCATCGCCATTTTCTCTCTAGCATCCTCCAGGAGCGGCTCGTGCTACCCACGCGCCACCAACAACTGTGGCTTCACCTATTTGGTCTGTTTATGTTTCCTCCAAGGTTGAGAGTTGGATCCAGATCCATGTGATTTGGTTTTTTCCATATAGTTTATTGCTGCTTGCTTCTCATTTTATTTGATATAAAAACAAAAAAACAAAAAACACATAGTTTCTAGAACTTTATGTCCTTAGAGTTTGTTCCCGTATCCGTCTTTGGACGATACTGGGGTTGGTTGCTTTTATTTGTCTTGTTAGCTTGGTGATTGTAACCCTGTCTTTGATTGAGTTGGGCTGTCTATCAGATGTTATTCTAGAGAGGTGTACGGCCAGAGTTAGAATATGTCAGTCACTTTTAGTATACTGGAGAGCTACAGATTGTTGTTTAGTTAACTTGTAATGCATGTTTCAGGTCCATTTGTAATGCCCATTATTAATAAATTGAATGCAGCTCGTTCCCTTCAAAAAAAATGAATAATGGTAGTTAGGTAATTAGAACATTCTCAATAGGTTTTGCAAAATTTATATTTATGCAAAATTAAAAAAAAAAAAAATAGGCCAAAAGTAACGTTCGATGATGTATTTCAATTTTAGAAAAAAAAGTGGCAGGTGTCCAAAAGTGCTCAACCAATAAGGACATTCTTGTACTACTACTTGCCTTGTTGCTAGGTTGCCCACCCCTTCCACATTTTCTTTCAATGTATGCCATGAATTCATTATATAGATCAAAAAATTAATAATATCTTTTAAATAGATTTTTTAGAACTTAGTAATTATGTTATATTGAACTGTGTTGGAATAGAAAGACATAATTTCAAACAAAAATTGAACATATACGAAGGTATAGTTATATTGTTCGAACAAGTTAGAGGCTCCATTTGAACGGTCTTAGAACAGTCGTACATATATATATCATTCAAGCAACATCATCCTATGGGAAGTTTCCATTGGTAGGAGAAATTATTTGAACTATTATTTTATTTATTAGAATATTGTAAGGGAGCCCAATCAGGTTAGGCCCATTTCAAAGAAGGGACAAGAGGCCCATGAGGTCGACTTGGATCCAAATTGGATAAGACGTGGCAACCCAGTTGGAATGAGGAAGCTAAGGCAACTTGGGGTGCCCACGGGATACGGGGAAGGAACCCGGATGCTTGAATGGCATGAACGGCGACTAGTGTTGCATTAAATGCTAAATGAGATAGGTTTATGCCGAGCACCATGCCACATTAAATGCTAAATTGGGTGAGACGTACTGCATTAAAAGCCAGCCAGGAATCATAGTCTCACAGGATTGGAAATTACGGGAGTTAATACGGCTCAGATTGGATGGGAGACGCCTGACATAATCAGGCTAGTTGCCCATGGTAAGCTTGTCCTCTCTAACACCACCAACTAAATGATAACAACACAATGACATAGGACAACCTTTGCAGCCTCCACACACCAATTGAGCATAACCACCATTATAAATAGCATCCAAATCCTCAGAAGTAAGGTTACGTTTTCTAATTTTTTGTTTTCACATTGCCTTTCCTATTCTCATCCCGAAACTAACTTTGGCATTTGAGCGATCTCAAACCCCGACCCCATTATCTTCACTTTAATCAGTCTTGCAGGCCCGAGTGGATTGGATCACTGTTGAGTAGCTTAGGCCGCGAAATACTTCCTCAGCAGTGGTGCTGTCTATAGGATTTTGATTCCATATAAGCGTATTGTGACGACTCAAGACTTTCATTTCTTATTATTTTAATTAAGTAATTATTTTAATAATAATATTGGTAATTTATAGGAGTGATGATGAAAGCTTGGGTTTAGAATTGAAGCCTTGAAAGCATAATTTAAGTTAATGGACCAAGAGAGGAACAACAAGCCCACAAGTTCATGAATTTGACCCATGATACACCAAGCCTACACAAGCGACACATGTCATCTCTAGAGAAATCCTAGTGAGTCATCCAAGATTAGTAGATAAAAAGTAGAAATTGCTAATAGTTGAGAGTTGACTAGTGGGTTGCCTTGTAGGATGGAGTGTGAAATCTCATGATGAGATTTTCTCATCATTGGGATATCTTGGGAAGTACAAAAAAATCTTCTATTTTAGCCTTCCTAGGAATATACCATATCTAGATAGATGATACATGTAGGTGAAATAGGAAATAGAGGAGAAGAGAAAAATGAGTTTCGGTGGAGGCATATAGCCGAACCCCTTTGGGGTATTTCTATGTAATCTTCCACAATCTAAGCAAATGACCAAAAGTAGAACTTGTAAGAGTGAGTTGACAAAATGATTGACAAGTGAGGAGTGGCATCATTGGAGAGAAGTAAGGGTGCAAATTTAAACCGGAAAACCAGCCCAAACCGAACTGGACCGAACCAGAAATTCCAGTTTTGGATCATTCCGGTCCGGTACCGGTTTCATAAATTGAAAAATCGGATAATATCGGTCTGGTTTCGGTTCTGTCCATTTTAAGATCGGACCAGACCGAACCGGACCGGTTCTAATTTTTTTTTTTTTAGTATTATTATATAATATATTTTATACTATATATAATAATATAAATTATAATTAGATATGAGATAATGTATATTTTTTATAGAACAATTTTTTTATAGCAATTTTTTTAATTCAGATTTTTTTTATAACAAATTTTGGTAAAACAATTTTTTTTTTTATAGAGCAGTTTTTTTTATAGCAGTTTTTTTTTTTACATAGCATATTTTTTTACTAAAACAGATTTTTGTAATGGATTACAATCTTTTTACTAAAACAGAATTTTCAAACCAGTTTTTTTTTAAGGAAAACATATTGGTTTTTATAAATTTATATTTTATTAAAACTAGAAAATCGGATTGAAACCGGACCGAACCGGTAAAACTGGTACTACCGGTTTTTGGGAAATAATCGGGGCGTAATCGGTTTTAAGAAATGCAAAATCGGTGATACCGGTTCGGTTCTTAATTTTGTTTAAAACCGGACCGAACTAGACCGGTTACACCCCTAGAGAGAAGGAAGGAAAGAAAGAAAAGAAAACAAAGAGGGGTTCGGGTGAAGCCAAAACCGTGGGCTTCATTTGGAGTTCTTCTTAGGATTTTGACAAATCTAGGTTAAGGGACTTGTGAGATTGGTGTAAGAGTGTGAAGTATAATGTGTAAAAGTGTAAGAATGAGTGACAAGTGGATTGATAGATGATTGAAAAGAGAGAAAACCATGGGAGAAGAAGAGAAGGTTTCAGGTGAAACCAAAAGTGGCATAGCCAAACCATGCTTGCCCATTTCCCAAAAGTTTGATATTGTAATCCTTTGGATTGACACATGAGGTGATAGAAGGGAGATGTATGAGTGATGTGAAGGGAATAGGGAGCCAAAAAGTCTATAGGGGGCGCCGGCCATAGATGGAAACAAAATCAACCTAGGTATGGGCTAGATTTGGTCTTGGAGTGGTCATGAGATGGAAGTCAATCAAAGAGTCATTCAACCCCTCAAATATCACACCTAAGACTAGTGAAATAACTACCTAGTACCCTATGGAGAGACATGGCCGAATGACCTTAGGCATGATCTATCTCTTCCCTTGCATGTTTCATTTGGTCTCAAAGCACACACACTCTCTCTCACTCTTTCTACTTCTCGGCCAACACTCCCTCCCACTCTATTTTATTTTACTTCACTTCCTTTTATCTTCTAAACACAAGAACATCCTAAGTGTAGTGGAGCTAAGGCAAGCACTATTGAGTGGAAAGTGTTGAAGAGGTAAGTACTTAAGTTGATCCAAGCATAGGAAGAACACACACACACCACACCTATATTCTCATTTCAAGAATCTTCTCATCATGCCTCCATGTTTATGGTTGGTCTAATGGAATATTATATATATATATATATATATATTTTCAGATTTAAGCTAAGCTTACTAGGAGTATTGTAAGTATATTCTTATCTTACCCTTAGCAATTCTAGTATACTTTTGAGAGAATTTGATTGTATTGTTTGAATCTTTGTTTGTGTATGCTAAAATAAAATTCCTTAGTGAAAATGCCATGCTTAGTTAGGTATGAATCCATGTTTAAGTTTATGATTATTTAAGTTTGAGAATATAAAATGATGGGTGCATTTAGTCAACTTATTTCAAAGAAATCAACATGATGCGTAGATGGAAGAAATGCATGCATGATTAAGGTTAACTTGTAAGATATTGGATGATGTGGGTTAGATTACTTGAAGAAGATGTTTTATTTATTTGGTGGCAAAATGCATGTTTCGTCAAGTATCATTTTAGATTAAAGGTTATAATATATTGTGGATTTGGATACTTTGATACAAAGGAAG
Source organism: Platycarya longipes (assembly GCA_036559045.1). Classification (NCBI taxonomy): domain Eukaryota; kingdom Viridiplantae; phylum Streptophyta; class Magnoliopsida; order Fagales; family Juglandaceae; genus Platycarya; species Platycarya longipes. Next base: position 27,537,216 of record CM071800.1, on the reverse strand, counting down.
AATGTAGCATGATCATCGTGATGAGTGATGATGATATGTATGCATGTTAAAATTTAACTTGGGGTTGAAAAAGGTTGGATGCATGTAGGTGTTTCGGTTTTTTTAAGAGTTTTGGGTTGAGCTTTCTTTTCAACTATTATGTTACAATATGATTAAATCTTGAATACTTGGAGAAATTAGAGGTATGAGAACTAGAGGAATATAAAAGCATGATATTCGATTTTTACATAAATGGTTAAGTGAGCTATCTTGATGAAAGGAAAGTGACTAAAAATATTAAACATAAGGACCCTAGGTTTTGGGTAAGGCATTCTTGTGGTGTTAAAAATATTCGATTATTTTATTAAGGTTAGATTTGAGTATTTGGAGGATGATAGGAAAAGAATATACTAGGAAACAGCAAAGGGAAGGTCTCTGCCCAACCCTAGTAGGAGAAGGCCGAGCACCCCTAAATATGTGCAAGGCCCATTATATGCTTTTAAATGAAAAAGAAGTAAAATTATAGGGTGTTTGACTTGTGAAAGGGTATGACACTTAGTATACGTGTGTTCGCTCACGTTTCACATGTTCAGTGTTATGAGTCGCATGTCTCATGCATGAAGCACGTAAACCATATTTTGAGTCAAACATGTTTTTAAAATAAAAGAAAAGAATTAAGATTTTATAAGAACTCTAAAGGCTGAGACGGGGTAGTGCTCCAGTGGAACTGCCTGTTCACTTAAGATTGAATAAAGTCGAGTGAAAGCCCCTGGGTCGACAAAGAACTGTCGGCGGACCATGTATGGCTCCAAAAGGTGTCCGGAACGTAGTCGCACCTAAAGTTAGTGGGTGCCCAAAAAGGGTATTGGCTTTTGCCTTACCGATATATGAAAAAGTTTGTAGTCGCTCGGTGAGTGATCAATCATCGAGTGATGAAGAGCGTAAGGGCGCGAAACGTAGCCACTTAGGTTTGATACGGTCGTTGGGTGCTATGGTAACTAGCAGGGAACACACGGTGCATAAGGGAGCCATGATGTGTCCAATAAGAAGAGGTCATGACAAAAAGAGCGGCTTTTGAGCCAAGATATGATATGATATGTAAATGATGCCTAAGATAAGACAATATGAAAAGTATTTGAAAAGATGAATTGTGAAAAGTTCAAGCATTTTGTGTTATGAATTTATAAGCAAACACATGAAAGAAGTTAAAGAAAAACAAGTTGAAGAAAGTGACATGAGCATGAGCATGTGCATAAATAAAGTCATGGGTCCCATAATGCATGATGCACATATAATTGTTTGTTATTCGCTTAACTGTATGCTTGAAATGCCTTTGTTGAGATATTAATGTACTTATTGAGATTTCCTCCAAAATCTCTCCCCCTTTTTATATCTCTACTATCGCTCCTCTTTTTGGGATGATTGACATAGTTGTAGGTGATGACGACCCAACCGAGTATGATTCCCGGGACGACACCTTGGACCCTCAAGGCCGGACTAAGTCCACTACAGTCGAGTCGATGACTCTCGGCTTATTAGGCCAGTGGGCGGTGGAGTCACTGCCATTAGTGACGTATATTTTGCAAGACCTACGCTTTACAGGGTGTTGCTTGGTCCTAGGAGTAGATGAGTTTCTCTACTTGGGACGTTTGTATGAGTCATCCTTTGAGATGAGTTGTGAAGTAGGGCCTACCTTGAATCTGGACCGTCTGTGTTATGGCCCTGATTTCAAAGAGGTAAAGAAAGAGCCATTGGATTAGAAGAGAGGGCGATGGGAATCGCCTATGCGACTTTTGTATTTACTTGTTTATATTTTGGGCTTCCGTTGTTTTGAAAGAAAGAACAATTATGAATGATCTTTGTGTTTATATTAACAGTATTGAAGTACTTTGGAATATTAAATTCGTTGAGCCATGTGATGTACGCTTAGAAAGGTTTGACATTTTTCTGCTACGAAAACCTTTATTCACTGCTTATATTTAGAAAAACAAATATACATGATACGACTAGCGGGGGCGCCGACACATATCTTTCATATGTCAGCAAAGGCATGGTTCCAAACAACTCGGAATGAAGGACATCAAAGCAGTACGATGGAAGCAAGACTAGACGCAATAGAGGAAACTATGAGGAAGCTACCAGAGGAAAAGAAACTAGCGTGAGTGAGGATGCAACCTCAGGACACAATGCTGAGCATGAAAGATCCGAGGAGGAATGGTGCCAGATGCTATAACACCCTGATTTTTTGCCTGTATTAAAATGTAAATCGAAGCGTTAGGATAAGTAATACAAGGCTACCTATCCTTCATATAACGTAAGGAGTAACATGGATGCACCTAAACTTACTAACTAAATGCAGTGCAAATTGTAACAGAAAGAGGCAAATCTCCAATATATGTAAAGAGATCTAACTTTTTGCATAAGGTGATCACATGTCATAGCATAACTATAAGTTCATAATTTATTATTCATTTCCTTAGAGAGTACCAAATATCTACATCGCCCCAATTGTCTTAGAACACCTACATAATATATTACATCCAGCTTTTACTTTTTCCATTACTAAAGGTCGTTTCTGACTTTCTCATAAATTTTACTAACTCATTGAATCACATACATAAGAGATTAATCCACAGAAGGGGAGTATTCTATAGGACCCTCAGGTACCTCAGAATCTCCGACAATGTCTTGGTCTCATGATGAGTCACCTATTCCTGCAACAAAGTCTATATTCCAGCAACAAAGTCTATATTCCATAAGAAATGATAGATAAAATTAAAAGAATAAGATTTCCAAAAAATCTCAGTATATACACAAATAATTTAACAAGGGCATTATCAGAGCATATCAATAACATAAAATAATATATATCATGATGAATTATCTTAATATATGATTTACGAATGCTTATTACATGTCTTATGCATGGCCTAGGTACCCTTTTCACACAAATTCATGCTTGTACATGAAAACTTATATAGTTATGGGTACACAACCTTATGAAAGGATTCTTTTCTTATAATTCTTATCTTATTCGTATCTTTTATTAACTTGCTTACACATATGACATTATGCATGATTTATGCTTGACATATGCACCCTTTAATAACGTATGTGTTTTTGTAAGAAACTTTTCATGGAACTAGGTGCAAAACTTTTCGTAACATAAAAATGTTTCCCTTGAAACTCTTATCCTTTCATTTTTTCTTTTTTCCACTATTATTACCTATGGTTGGGCCGTATCCACTATTATTACTCGTGGTTGGTCTATATCCACTATTATTACTTGTGGTTGGGTTATATCCACTATTATTACTCATGGTTGGGCCAAATTCACTATTATTACCTGTGGTTGGGCCATAACTATATTCTCGTCAGTCATCCGGGCGTTACGTATCGCCGTCCCCGTCGTGACGAGCCTTATCATATTCTTATCAGTCATACGGGCGTTACGTATCGCTGTCCCTGTTATGACTTAAAACACTATTATCATATGACAGACGTTACATATCGTCGTGTCTATTAACGTATTAGTCATCCGGGCATTACGTATTGTCGTTCTAGTGATGACGTAAACACTATTATCATATGAAAATATTACATATCGTCATCCCTATCAACGTATCAGTCATCCGGGCGTTACATATCGTCGTCCCAGTGATGACGTAAACATTCTTATCATACGACAGACATTACGTATCATCGTCCTTGTCATGATGTGACTTTTAAGTTTTTTTATTCTTAATTGTTCGTTTTTTATTCTCATGAATATTTCTCATTTTTCCTAAAAATGCATGCCATGCCCCTTCCCTTGGGTGCAAAATTTTTATGCCCTTTGACATAAAACTAGTGACGTAATGAGACATGCATGTATTCTTAAACTCTTTCCATATATGCTACATATCTCTTGAGACACATGATATATAAATTATGCACTTTGTATTCAACATATAATTCTTAAAATTCTTTTTTTCTTGAATCCCATGGATAAAAGGAAATTTCGGATAAACTAATAGGGGATTTTGCTCGAGCGAAGTATCGAGCGAGTATCAAGTGAAGTTTCTGGCGATATCTCACTCAAGCCATACGTCGAGCGAGAGTCGAGCGAGAGTCGAGTGAAATCTTGAGTTAGGCGATTTTTAACCTAAAACACACCACCTTTTTTACATAATCTCTATTCATGACTTATTAAAGTGCTAAACATATTCCACCATATCTTACTTCTTTTTATTTCCATCAATTTAACACAACATAGCAAATAATATACCTTAAGCAATCAATTAAACATAATAATAACCTTATATATACAATTACAAAGCCTCTTATTTTCACATAAACTTCTTCATATATCAAAATAGAACATTTTTCTAAGTCCTTACAATTTTTCTTAGCATTTTTTCATAACAAGAACTAATCCAAAACTCAATAGATTTCACTTTAGCACATAAGCAAAGTTTAAAGTCAAACAAGCAACAAACATGATCTAATTACCAAATCACTTATTCTATGCCAAGATTAAGTTAAATTGTGTACTTACAATTTTCTACAAAGCTTGGTTGGATAATTGGATTAGGCTTTGTGAAATTTGTCCTCCAAAACTCCTACTTTGCTCTCTTTTGATGTTTAGTGGGGTAAGTGTGTGTTTAGGTGAATTTTCTTATTCTTTTACTTGTGTTGCCTTGTATTTTCATCCCTAAGGAAGCTTTGAAATGTTTCTTACACACACACACACACACACACACACATATATATATCTAAAGTGGGCGACGCATGCATGGTTTAGGGGTGGGAATACATGAGGCCATCGGTTTGCCTCCAAAACCGAGTGTGTGAGGTGTCCCTCCTCACTTAAGATGCCATCATAACCTTAATTTAGGCTTAGTTGATCCTAATCCCTCATCCAATGGTAATATTTGATCCAATTGCAACCTTATCTTGATTAAGGGCTCAAATGATTCCAACATATGGGGGTAAAGACAAAACAACATTATGGTATCTTCCAATGGGATGCATCCGGCCATTTCTCAAAGACTTTATCTCTATTTGCCACTTGTTTAAACCCCTATTGGTACACTTTGGATAGTTTAGAGGATTTTTCCTAAGGCTTGGTTAGGTATTGGTTAGCAACAAAAGAGTAATTGGTTGATTTGGTTAATTCTAAACCAATCAGATTTACACTTAGTTCTTCCATGGTTCTTGGCTAACAATCCTTCTAGAAAGTTTTTATCCACATGCCACATACCCCCTAAACATGTTAAGGGGTTGAGAAACTTGAGAAACCAACTAGATTTTCGTCACATGGTAAATTCGTTGCACTTTGCTTAAGTCGGTTACCAATTGGGCTAAATCCATGGCCGACCACTTCTTGCCTGATTAACTTCTCAATCCATCCCAAATTTTCAAAAATCCAAAACATGAAAGTTCTATATCTCTCTCTTGGTGTTCTATAAAATTTTGAATCACCTCATTTGGAGACCTGATGAAGAGGTTATGCCTAAATCACTAGCATTCGACGAATCAGCCCGGGAGCAACCAATCCAGGCACACCAAGTGTTTACTAGATAATCCTTCTTGTTTCACACGAAACTTTCTAGATAAAATCTTCTAATTTGCCATATTTCTACATACTTGACAAGATCTTAGGATAATTGAGAAAATATTCCAAAGACTTAATCTTAAACAAAGTTATTAGTCAATTCAAAGTTAATGCATATATGTCTAATTCGGTTCTGCCAACTTCAATCCTGATTTCGTATTTGATTGAGTCCATATCTCTTAAAAGTCAAAACATAAAAATGGTATATCTTTCTCTTGGATTTCCAAATAATCTTGAATCACCTCAATCCGAAATACAATGAGAAAGTTATGTCTAGATTATCAAAGAACGTTGAAACTATCTAAAATTGCCTAATCCGAAAATACCATGGGGTATATTCCTTACTTATACCACTTGACTTGCTTTGTAAATTTTCCTTCAATTTCTATACAATATCTTCTTGAATATTCAAAAACCATATCTTCTCATTATACTTAGTGTCTCCAATGATTTTTCATCCAATACCAATACAAGGTTTATAGGAACCATATACATATATTCAAAAAGTTCCAAAAGTTCCCTAAAATAATCTTAAAGAAACATAATCATGCAAAATATGAAAATTAAAAGGAAACGTAAAAATTCGAGTTATCACAGATGCATGTTGAACTCGGAGAGCTTGGAGACAAATATGCAGAAATGGCTAAGCTGATCGAACTACCTCTTACATTGGGCTTGTCACGAGGTAGTTTGGGAACACCATATAGCTCCAATGTGATGGTTGTCCCTCTCCCACCGAAGTTTAAAGTTCCCCAGGTGGAGCTTTTTGATGGGTTGAAGGATCCGATTGAACACCTAAAAGCATTCAAGACGCACATGAGTTTGCACCATTATCCAAGCAAGGTAGCTTGTCGAGCCTTCTCGTTGACTCTAAAGGGGGGGCTCAAACGTGGTTCAGGACTATCCCTCCTGGCGCTATCGATAGTTTGGAAGCATTAGTTTGACTTTTCACGAAACCGTGCATGGCCAGTCGAAAGAGAAGATGTCTAGCAGCATACCTTCTCACAATTAAGTAGAGGGAGTGAGAGAGCTTCAAGAAGTATTTAGCCCGATCAAGAAAAAAATATCACACTCGTGGCGCTCTTGGGCAGCATTTGGCCTTGGAGCCCATTCATGGTCGAGATCGCTCGAAAGACCACGACTACGCTAAATGAATTCATGGATCGTGCCAATAGATTCATCAATGCTGAAGACACATTCGAAACTCTAACAGCCTCGTGCTGTGGAGAACTCCAGCAAGTAGACTGAAGGATGACTGACCCCAGGGAAGGCTCTAATCGAGATGGAGGGAAGAGGAAAACATCTGACGAAAAAAGAAGGCAGGATCCACCCTAAGCACACAACCCACCTAGCCTCCACGCCAGCCTAACAATCGAATGAGATTGCAGACCGAGTTTGAGGCGAGAGCAAGAAATGGGTATGTGGCAGGAACTGTACTGTGAATTCCACAAGTATTGAGAACACAATACAGATGACTGTTATGCTTTGAAGAAGAGGCAAGAAGACGACAGATAGCACAACTAGTGTAGGGGGAGTCGACCTAGATCCACCCACAGGAGAGAGTCTTGGCATAACAACAACAGGGACTCGCCACCGACTGACCACCTACTCGGCAAGGTTAGGACCCTTGTTGGTGGCATCATGAAAGGAGGGACAAATTCTTCCTCCCGATGGGCGCATGTCTAGAAGGCCCGATACGTGACTCATTCTAAAAAGTATTTTAGAAATGACTCCCAAGTATAATAGTTGTCAAGTAGTAACAAGGAAGTTCCCAAGTTATTTCCTCAAGGAATGGTTAATTTAATATGCAAATGTATCCACTATCAAAAATAAAATGAAGTTATAACCTAAACCTAACTACAATGGTGTTCACAATGAGAATAGATTTTTTTCTGACATTATAAAAATGTCAAAATTCTTTTTGTTTGAGATGATGGGTTAACACTAAGATTTATGCTAGAAAAATGAAGAAAAATTTTGCATCGAGCTTGGGTTGGGAACAAAAATGTATAGCAAGTATCTAAGAAATTTGTGCTCTAACGTGCCTTGACACTATTTCAATCACTTCTATAAATTAATTGGATTCGTGAATGTGGGTTATATAAATTATGGTTATTCTCACTTGAAAAGCTAAACCACGTTTATTATCGTTATCTAATCCAACGTTTCCAAACAACAAATAGAAGATTATGAATTTTACGTTCTCAGAGACACTTTATCAAACACCCTATGTGTGAATGCATAAACCAAATATTTTCCACTCCACCAAATTCAAACTAACCCCAAAAATATTACACTACTTGGATTGTTGCAGCACAAAAGAGATAACTAAAATACAAATTCAAGTAACTCAAAATAAATATGAAAACATGCTTAAATCTAACTAGCACACATCAATGTAAAAAGGGGAGCTGCAGGTGTCGAAAATCTATATAGCAACTACATACGAATCGAACACAACCACAAGCTGTTGAAATATGTAACTCAAACCGAAAGCAAAAGAAATCACCAAATGAAATGGAAGGCCACCGACTGAAAATCACTAGACTAGAATAACCAAATAAGGGGCAAGTATACATCCACCGAATGTAGCATAAACACCAACCAAAATGAAGAACAAAAGCAGGAGCTGTCGAAATAAAACTGCCAAAGTAGGAGCTGCTGGAACATAAAATTATGGGAACTAAGAGAAGGCTCAATGGACTGAAATAAATTAGAGAATCACTGAAAAAAATACACCACATCAAGCTACTGAAATAAATTAGAAAATCGAAGAAAAATAACTCCAAACGTAAACTACAAAACTGAAATAAGATAGGTTGCAGCCCAAGTAACCATTGCAATTAAATTACTAAAATGAAAGCAAGCTAAAATCACAACAATATGAAAATAAAAGCATTGAAAGAAAAAAAAAAATTATAACTCCAATCCAGCCACAAATGGTCTATGGATTCAAAGCAAAACTAAGAGTTGAAAACATATAAAATTGGGGCAAACTCTAAGGAGCTTGGCTGAAAAAATCAGTTTACAAAACTCCTCCAAGCAAAACCAAATGCCTCCTTTTCCTCCTCCTTTTCTCTATTATTTCAAGTAAAGAACTCAGCTTCTTTTTTTGTGTCCAGACCAAAGGCACCCTAAAATGAATATGCTGTGTGCCTTTCCAACCAAGAGGACAAAGACCAGTGGATCAAAAGCATTTGTCCTTCTCGACTTCTTCAACCTAATGGACCAAAGCTTGCTGTGTTTGGCATACCATGAAGTGCAGTTGGGTGTCCTCTTCTTGGCTTGCCATGTGAGACATGAAGTACAGGGGTCTTCTCTTGGTGCATTGGCAGCTGACTGTGAGGTGTGCTGTGTTTATTCTTCATAATGCCAACAAGAAAGGGCTCTGTTGAGGGAGGTTAAATTGCAAGGGAGCTTGAAGCTTTAGTGTTGCTGTGAGCTTGTGTGAGCTATTTGAGGCTGCCACGTCTTGAAGTGAAGGTGTCACTTGCATCAGTCGGTACATGCATGTGGAATGGTTTTGCAGTTGGTGTAGGGCGTTGCGTGGCTTGCTTCAATTCGATGTGTACGGACCATTCCTTGTAATTGAAGATCCGGATTGATTTAATTCTTCTCTTGTCCTGCACCATTTCCAATCCACATGCCACTAAACAAGTCATCATATAGCCCACAATTTCCCTTGTTTTTATTAGCAAATCATGTGCTAAGTTGTGCTTTGAGTCCTGCAAAAATATAACAAAACTTGAGATTAAATGGACATTCTTAATTGTATGTAATAAATTAGAAATTAGAGATCATAAATAATCTTTTATGAATTGAGTTGAAGTTAATTAATCAAAGCCTAATTCACTCAATTACTAGTAGAAAAAATGTGATTGACATCGAATTAAAATGTAAATAACGACAATATTATGATTCAATCAACACGAAGAAGTGTATATGACTAGGAGTGCCATTGGGGTGGGTCTCAGACCTTAAAAGTGAAGGTGTGAGCTTGTGTGAGCTGTTTGAGGCTGCCACATCTTGAAGTGAAGGTGTCACCTGAATTGGGGTATTGGGTGCATGCATGGGTTGGAATGGTTTTGCAGCTGGTGTAAGGCGTTGCGTGGCTTGCTTCAATTCGATGTGTACGGACCATTCCATGTGATTGAAGATCCGGATTGATTTAATTCTTCTCTTGTCCTGCACCATTTCCAATCCACATGCCACTAAACAAGTCATCATATAGCCCACAATTTCCCTTGTTTTCATTAGCAAATCATGTGCTAAGTTGTACTTTGAGTCCTGCAAACATATAACAAAACTTGAGATTAAGTGGACATTCTTAATTGTATGTAATAAATTAGAAATTAGAGATCATAAATAATCTTTTATGAATTGAGTTGAAGTTAATTTATCAAAACCTAATTCACTCAATCACTAGTAGAAAAAATGTGATTGACATCGAATTAAAGTGCAAATAACGACAATATTATGATTCAATCAATACAAAGAAGTGTATATGACCAGGAGTGCCCATTAGGGTGGGTCTCAGACCTTAAAAGGGCTGCAAATTGTTTTTGACGAATGAACGAGAAGGGAATCCTCCACCCTCATAATAACACCCAATAGTCACCATGCAGGTGGCTAACTTCACGACCTGAAGGATATTGGTAGATAATGGCAGCTTAGCTGATATCTTGTTACAGGAGGCTTTCACACGGATGAGAATTCATCTTAATTGACTGCAGCTAGCACCCGTCCCACTCAAAGGGTTTAAGGGAGATGTCATACAGCCCATGGGGGTGATTACTCTGCCAGTCTGATGGGCACCACCCCTAGGAACACCTCGACTATGATCGACTTTCTGGTAGTCAAGGCCCCATCTTCCTACAACGTCACTCTGGGATGGCCAACCTTAACAACTTGAAGGCTATAACCTCAACTTATCACCACAAGATGATATTCCCAACTGATAGGGGATAGGCAAAGTCTGAGGCGAACAAGTGTTGGCTAGGGAATGCTACACTTAGGAGCTTTGACACGAGACCAGGATAGTCGTGATGGTGGAAACTGATCCCGAAGCCGCTAACCTACCGCCGCCTCTAATCCTAATTGACTAGGATGTGAAGGTTAGAGATGAAGAATCATTGAGACAAGCTAAGCCCAATGAGCCGTTGGAATTGGTCCCAGTCAACCAGGCATACCCAGAATGCATAGTACGCATCAGCACCATGATAAGCCTAGCACTGAAAGAAGAGTTGAAGCAACTTCTCATTGAACACAAAGATGTTTTTCGATGGACACACGAAGACATGCTCGACATTATTATTCAATCATTGAGCATCGTCTTCATGTCGACCCCACTATTTGGAAAGTTAAGCAAAAGAGGAGAAGATTTTGTGCAAAAAAGTACGTGGCTATAGCGGAAGAAGTCGATCGATTGTGAGCTGCGGGGTTTATCTGGGAGATCCATTACCCAGAGTGGCTCTCCAATGTTGTCCTTATGAAGAAGGTAAGTGGAAAGTGGTGAATGTGAGTAGATTTCACCGTCCTCAACAAAGTTTTCCTAAATGATAGTTTCCCCTGCTCACATCGACCTCGTAATGGATTCAACGATAGGGTGCTCACTCCTCAGTTTCATGGATGCCTATTCCGAATACAACCAGATCAGGATGAGCCAAAATGATGAAGAGAAAATGGTGTTCATCACCAACCGAGGACTCTACTACTACATGCCATACCTTTCGGCCCAAAAAGATGCTAGGCAACTTACTAGAGGTTGGTTAACTAAATGTTCAAAGTACAGTTTGATCAGAAGATGGAAGTATATGTTGACGACCTCCTAGTCAAGAGCTGTAAGCCTAAGCATCACTTGACAGACCTCCGAGAGGCATTCTCTATCTTATGAAAATACAAGATGAAGCTCAGGTTAGAAAAATACACATTAGAGGTCGAGTTGGGCAAATTCTTGGGGTATATGGTCTCTGAGAGAGAAATTGAGGCCAACCCCAATAAAGTTTAAGCCATCCTAGGCATGGTGTCACCATGCAACCTACAGGCGGTCCAACAGTTGGCTGGATGGGTTGCAACCCTCAACCGTTTCATTGCTTGATCCACCAATCGGTACCTACTATTTTTCCAGGTTCTCTGAAAGGCCCACAAGTGGAATTCGACCTACGAGCAGGTGTTCACTGATTTGAAAGTCTACTTGACCAGCCCCTCACTACTCAGCTAAACCATCCCGGGCAAGATGCCAACTATTTATCTGGTAGTGTCTCCACACGCGATCTTGGTTGTTCTGGTCCGTGACACAATGCAAAAGTAGAGACATGTCTATTACATCAGCCAAGCATTTCGAGGTGTAAAAGCCAGATACCTACGAACTGAGATGTTGGTGTTCGCACTAGTCATAGCTACTCGCTGACCCAAGTTTACTTCCAGGCTGTTTCCGTCAAACTCCTGGGACATGGGTTTTCATGGGTTTTCATGCTTATGCATGGGACATGCAACTTCCAACCTTGTGATGCAAAACTCGAGGCGAGCCCGAGTACATACATTTAGTTGTTTCCACACGAAACCCCTATCTCATTAACTCATCACTCATGCGAAAACACTTAAACGGGTATAATAGGGTGAGTATGGTGCTCGGCTTCCACCCCTAGGGTTTGGGCTGAGACCCACATTGTCTCCACTTGGTGTTTTCTTCCTCCATTCATCTTCCTTCCACTCTCTAGCCCTAGTTCAATGTTTAAAACAATTTTTCTAACCTTACAAGTGGGCAACCCAAAACCCTATAGCCCTTAGATATAGTGTTTCCTACCTTAGTTCATCAAGACAAGTATCCCACTTGAGCATTCAAGGTGAAACCGAAAATATACATGTCATTCTCCCATTCCTTACGTCTCTAACTTCTCCCAAAATATCCAAACACAAATATGTAATGAAAGGGAAATAAAACCTCAAGATTTCCACTCCAAGAAACCCTCCAAAACCGAAACTCAATAAGCATGCATTTCTTTAGCAACCATCAATCAATGATAACAATAATATCTTCCAAGAACAATATAACTAGATTCCACCAATACTTTATAAATGTTCATCCTAACATGGCATTTCAATAGGCAAGATATTTGCTACTAGAATCAAGGCTTCTTTTATGATATATGTACATCCCACATTACCCAACATTCAACAAATTTAACGTAATCATACTTACATGCTTTCCTCAACAAAACCACCAAGATCATCTACACATTATAACCCTTTATTTAAGAAAGAACATGGGTTCTAAACATGGATTCTAACCAAAATAGCATTTCTACCCGAAAAGCTTCATCATAGCATATAAGGTAAGAAACCAAACAGTACAAGCATATTCAAACACATTCACTCAAAAATATACTAGAGATGCTTAAGGCAAAATAGGGATATACTTACAATTCTCCTAGCTAGCTTATATGAGTTCAGAAAATAAGAGAAGTATTTTATTAGAATATGCTAAGAACACACCATTTTCAAAAAGAGATTTCTTTTAGAAAGCATGAACGTAGGAAGTGTTCTTCCTTACACTTCTAGGTTTATCTTAAAGTAACCAAATCCTTTACCTCTTCTAGGATTTCCTCCTTCCAAAACCACTAGCTTCCTCTTCTTCTAAGCTTAGAGTGTTTAGGTGTTTAGGTGGTGAAGTGAAGTGAAGCAAAGTGGAAGAAATGGAGAGGTGAGTTGCTGTGAGGTAAAGTGAGTGGTGTGTGTGTGTGTGTGTCCGAATGAAGCAACGAAAAGGGTGGGGAAGCAAGGCCATTCGGCCATGAGACTCTCCTAGGCTCTAGGCCACTCATTCCCCTAAGCATGGGTGACATGTGATGGGTTTGAAAGACCTTTGAGTGACTCCCATCACTTGATCACATCAAACCTAATCTAGTTCATTCTAGGTTGAAGATTTTGTTTCTCTTTCTCCCCACGTGGCTGGCCTCTCTCTCAAGGGTTCCAACCCCTTTCCATCATCTCACATCACCTCTTGTCTCCCAAACCATCACCTCATAGGTCACTCTAAGGGATTTGAGGATCAACTTCTTGGGAGAAGCCAAAAGTGGGGTTCGGACCCCTTGCCTCATCTGAAACTCTCTCTTCTTCCTACTCTCATTTCCCTCTTGTCACATGCTCCATCAATCAACTATTCATATCATCTCTTACACGTGCTTGTCCTATCACTCTTACATAAATCCATAGCCTAGATTTGGTAGCAAAAAGAGTGTCAAAAAGGGGAGGGGGAGTCAGCTATACACCATACCCGAACCCTCCATTTTCTTCCTCCCACCTTTGTGTCTATCAATCCACATCTCAAGTCATCTTTCTCTTACACCCTCTTACACATCAAGTCTTGTCTATCCTTACACAATCTCACATGTCCATTCCATCTAGATTTGGAAATAGGTTTGTGAGAAAATCCTAAGGCATTCGGCTAGTCCTTACTGAACCCCTCTCTCTTTTCTCATCTTCAAATCTTTTCAAATCTTGCCTCATCATTTGACTAGATATGGTAGAATCCCATGATTATCTTATTTGGCAAAAATCCTATGCCTCACATGCCTATCTAGGTAGGAAAAGATGTGAAGATTCCATCTTGATCTTCTCTTTCCTTTCTCCAACCAAAACAACTAGTCAACTGTCTCACCTACTAGTATTTTCCTTCTTTCAACTACTAGTCTTGTTCTAACTTACTAAACTTCTCCTAGCTTGACATGTGTCATCAAGCATGGGCTTGGGTTGACTATTGGACTTCCTTCCATGGACCTATGGGCTTGTCCTCTCCACTTGGGCCCAAAGTTTTAGTTATGGCCTTAAGGCCTTCAACTTCTAAGCCCACCTTTTAAGACTTTATCCACTAAATTGCCTAAGTTACTAAACTCTACATACTTAATTAAATAAAAGTAATGTATGGAAAATTCAGGGTCGTCACATCCTCCCCCACTAAAGAGAAGATTTCGTCCTCGAAATCGCTAAGGTATGCACAAGAAGACAATTAAAGGGTGGTTTTTTTTTTGTTGTAAATATATATATACCTCTTGTGCTAGTAGCAGTAGATTCCTCTGATGAAGAATACGTAGGTATGTCATCCTCCTCAGTCACGGAGTCCTGGGAGTGGTAGAACACGGCATCCACGTCTGGGTTATAGTACATGTTCACTCTTAATTCATTCAACCTATGCATAATTTCTTCCTCTGTCTCTACTCGGGGTACTCCTTCCCTCAGTCTAATACGGTCCTCCGAAGTATCAGAAAAATTTAGGGGCTCTAAATTTAGTTCGCTCACCTCCCCTCTGATTATCCTACGCAATTGTTTTCTCTCCGCTCTCAACCAGCTTCTAGGTGGTTGTCGCTCTTCGTGAGGCATAGCTCGACGAGGAACAAGTACTCCTCTACGAGTTATACTCATAATATGGTTGCGGTGCCACTCATATTGTTCCGAACGTGCTAATCCCTGCACTCTCATTCTTTCGCGCCTTCTGCGCATTATTCTCTGTCTATTTTCCCTTCTTTCTCTTATCTGAGCTACAGTTTCTACGGACATACGTGGATTTCTCTTAGTTCGGGCCATTTCCTAGTTAAAATTCCACAAGTCACTATGATTCTAAGGAATAGTCAAGCAATTACAGATATAATACCACAAAGCACTCATACATTCATATGCACACATATATACACATATCATTGTCATCATTATCCAAAAGATACAAAAAGGTTCAAACAAAAGACTACAGGCACATCAATTGTTTACAAATAAATGAGGGTATTTAGCCCTCATAAGGTCTTCGCGTTCCCACGTCGCTTCCTGAAAAGCGGGGTTGTTCCATAGCACTTTAACCATCGGAATCTTTCGATTCCTTAGTTCTTGTTCTTTGTAGTCTTCAATTTGGGTTGGCCATTCTTCATATGTTTAGTTAGGACGCAATTCGATACTATCTGGGTCCATAACTATCCCCAGTCTTTCACTTAGACTCTTTTTCAGTGATGATACATGAAATACATTGTGAATTCCTTGTAAACTTGTGGGTAAATCCACACGGTAAGCCACTGACCCGACTTTCTCAAGAATTTCATAAAGGCCTACATAACGGGGACTCAATTTTCCCTTTTTGCCAAATCGAGTTACTCCCTTCATCGGTGAAATTTTAATATATACCCAATCGCCGACTTCGAAGTCCAAGGGTCTTCGACGTCGATCCACGTAACTCTTTTGCCTGCTCTGTGCAATCTTCATTCTTTCTTGTATTAATTCCACTTGAGTTCGGACTTCTTGTAAGTATTCAAGCCCTAGTACTTGACTCTCGCCTACTTCATCCCAGTATAGAGGCGATTGGCATTTTCTTCCATATAGGGCTTCATAGGGTGCCATTTGGATAGTAGCTTGGAAGCTATTGTTATAGGCAAACTCTATCAGAGGCAAAATGTAATAGCCCTAAAAATCTTCATCTTAATTTAATTAGTTAATTAGAGGTTAATACACAAGATTAGTGGTAATTGGTGAAAGAACAAAATAGGCTTTGAAGAGATGGGCTTAGGAATGAGACCTTTGGAGAATGGATCAAGTGAATGGGCCAAGAGAGCAATGGTGAGTCCAAAAGCCCATAAAATGAGCCCATGGCCCATCAAGCCCATGGTAGAGACACTTGTCAATTGAAGAAAAATCCTAGAAAATTATCCAAACACTTATAGGAAAATCCAAGTTGGTGGAGGTTGACTAGTAGTTGGATGCATGCCATGTAGGATTGAGTGTAGGATCTAATGGAATGATTTTCCTACCATGGTATCTTGGAGGTACAAGACACCATCCCTTGACTTGCCAAGTGAGATCATGGTATGTAGGGAAGTGACAAGTGGCATGAGGAGAAGAATGGATGAAAGGAACTAGGAGGTTTCGGTGGAAGGCAATCCGTGGGGGTTCATTGGAGAATCTCATGAGGTATGGCCACCAACAAGTGATAGGACAAAGGGGAAGAGTGTGTAAGTGGCTAAAGTACATGTGTAAGAGAGTATGGTGATGTGAAGAGAGGTATGGTGTGGGTGTAGGTGATTGAAATGACAAAAAACTAGGAAGAAGAACAAAATGGATTTTCGGTGGAGCTTAGCTTGGCCGGTCATGCCTTGCTCAAATTCCAAAAAGCATGGCTTTGGAATCACTTGGATGGACACATGAGAGGATAGGGGAATGATGATTGAGTGAAAAGCAAGAAAATGGAAGCTAGAAGCACCAAGAAGCCGCCGGCCATAGGAAGGAAAAGGAGAAAGGAAAATCACCAAGGTATGGCCAAGATTTGATCTTGGAGTGGCCTAGAGTTGTCAATCACTCCATCTATCATTAGCCATACCTAAATATGATGAGAAGTGTACCAAAGACCCTAGGGAAGAGAGCTGGCCGTGTGACCCCTTAGGCAAACCCCTTAAGCTCATTTCACTTGGACACATGCAAACACTCTCATTTCCTCTCCACCTCTCGGCCAAACTCACTCTAGTCACTCCTACTTTTGCTTCTTCTCTTTTCACCACATAATTTGAAGAACCCTATAGTAGTGAAGCCAAAAAAGCAAGAGTGTGGAAGTGATCAATTCATTGGAGAAGGTTAGTGACTAAATCCATACAAGTTTAGGAAGAACACACACACACATGTGACACTTTGTTTTGGTTAGAAGGAAATAGGGTTTCCTTTGAGTTTTATGTTCATGGCTAGACTAATGGGAGATTTTATATGTGTAATTTCAGATTTAAGCTAAAGTCTAATAGGAGTGTGGTAAGTATACTCCCACTTTTTCCTTAACAATTCTTATATATAGTGAAGTGATCATGCTTGTTGGATTAATGGTTGCCATTGCCATGTTTGGATTGAAATGATTTTTCTTGTTCGTGATATGAATATTTTTGGATAAATCTATATGATGGAATAAGCTTAGAATGTGAGTAGAAATGATGAATCAAGTGTTAGTTGCAAAAAGAAAGGAAAAAGCATGATTATTTGATGAAATGATGAAAATGATGCATGAAGGATTTTAGTGTTAAATATTAAATTTTGGTGTTGCTAAGGTAAATATTTCATTTGAGGAACTAGTGATGGAATTGATTTATTCAAGGAGCATATTGTTGTAAGAAAATGAAAATGGACATGAGAATGAATTATATGATTGATATGGATGGAAATGATATATACTTGCATATGGAAGAAATGATCACTTGTGTATGATGTATAGAAATGTTTATTTGGAATTTTATGATATTTAATGTTGAGATTTGGAAGATTGAAATTATATTGCTTTGTGGTGATTTTGTTTAGTTGAGCTCATAGAAGAGACTATTAGAAAAAGGAAGTTTAAATAGACTAAGGGGAGGAGTTCCCGAAGTTAGAAAGGTGAATGGAGGAAATAGAAACAACTAAGTTTGATGTGAAAATGGTTACTTGGGGAAATGCTAGGATTTCGGTTACCCCTTGCTAAGGAGGGTACATGATTTAATTGGATACTTTAAAATTGATTGGAGGAAATTTGAAGTCAAATGATGATGGAAAGCCCTAGAAACCCCTCTAGGAGAATTCGGCCATGATGGGTTGGAGATGGGCCCAATACCCCACTTCAATCCTAGGCCCATTTTAAGTATAGAACCTGATGACTAAGTAGGAAAATTATGAGGTCATTCCCAAATGAGGGAGAAAAGAAAATGAAATGTGAATGCACTCGAGCTTGTCTCGGGTTCTTGCATGAAAACAAGTAAGCATGCATGTCCCATGCATAAGTCATGAAAAGAAGGTTTTTTTTAAAGTCAAGCATGTTTTTAAGAAAAAGGAAAAAGAAAAGAAAAGATTGAATTTTTGAAAGAAAAGAAAAGAAATAAAGTTTTATAAGAACCCCAAAGGCTGGGACGGGGAAGTGCCCCAGTGGAACTCTCTGTCCACTCAGGAGTGTTTAAAGTTGAGTGGTAGCCCCTGGGTCGACGAAGAACAGTCGGCGGACCGTGTATGGCACCAAAAGGTGTCCGGAGCGCGGTAGCACCTAACGCTGGTGGGTGCCAAGGACGGATATGGTGTAAGGACCTGCCGTTTAAAGTTATAAGACGCACTCACAATAAGGTGATGCGGTAACCAGCAGGGAACACGCGGTGCTAGGGGAACCGTGTTGTGTCTCATACATGTTAAAGAAAAAGTCATGACAAGAAGGGCTTTCGAGCCATAAGAAAGATCTGTTCAAGATAAGTGGCGCCTAAGAAAGAATGAAAGATACGAAATGTTTTAAAGAAATGTTTTGAAAAGTAATGATGATATGAAAAGAAGTTTGAAAGAAGAAATCTGCATGAAAGTTTTATGAAAAGAAGTCTGAAAGAAGCAAGTCTGTTTAAAGGTTTTCATGAGCATGTGCATGAGTCAGTCATTCATTGCATGTGCATTAGTTAAGAATGTTTTGTTCACTTATCTGTATATTTGAAATGTTCTGGTTTAAGTGCTAGTGTACTTGCTGAGATTTCTCCCGAAATCTCACCCCCCTTTTATTATCTCTACTATCGCTCCCTTGGGAACGATAGAAGTCATTGCAGGACGTGATGGATCCACGGATTACGACTCTCGAGAAGATGGGTCGGACCCTCATGGGCCCGACTAAGGCTGAGACTGCCGGGCCAGTGACCCCAGACCTGTTGGGTCAGTGGGCAGCAGAGTCGCTTCCTATGGCGACGTATTTTTTTGACGACTTACGCCCTACGGGGTGCTGTTTGGTGCTAGGAGTTGACGGGCTCCTCCACATGGGACGCCTGTTTACGTCATCCTTTGGGATGATGTGTGACGTAGGTCCAGGACTGAGTCTGGACAGCCTTCGTTATGGCCCGACTTTTAAGAAGATAAAAGAAGAACCCGCCTTTTAGTATGGTTGGCGGAGGGAGGAGCGGATCAGCAGCACCTTTATTTTGTATTCACCGATGTACTTTTTGGAAAAATCTTCCCGTTGTTTTGGGAAGTACTTTTGTATAAACTGTTTACATTGGTGACTTTATTCTGATATATATATATATATATATGCATGTGATGTTTAATTTGGGTTTTATTTTGTTAACCATGTGATGTGCGACAAGCGTAACGTTTTGTCGTTTATTTATGGCTTGACCTTTTTCCGCTGCGATACAAAAAAAAAAAATAAGGCTCTCACACGTAAAGATGAGGGATGACTTCCTTGTGACGTTCGTCCCCGGCGTCGCAATTTGCGTACGAACCCAAGCGCAAGCTGGGGCGCCGACAGCTTCCGAGTCAGGGACCGTACGTAGAGGGGAAGCTGGGACCATGCAGGGGAGGACAATACGTAGTGACCGCAAATAACTACTCAGGTTCATTCTGACTAAAGGACAACCAAGGGGCTGAGCTACCTCATCCATTGAATGCCAAACATTTGAAAATGTATTATGTGTAAAGCTCGAAAGCATCTATAAGTAATTCTCCTTGTTTCACCATGTAGCTTGTAGATTGACATAATCAGCAAGATCAAATGTTGAAGTTCTAAGCTTGTAGCATGAGATACGCAGCATTCTAACCGTCAACTATTGCAGGGTGAAGGCCGGGCACCAAACTCAAGCCCTCAACTCACCCACGCGATGTCAACTATTGCAAGGTGGTAAAGACACCCATGCGATATCAACTCCTGCGGGATGAAGGCCAGGCACTAGACCTGAGCCTCCACTCATCCAAGCGTTTTCAACTCCCGTAGGGTGGAGGCCGGGCACCAGACCCGAGCCTAGAATCACCCATGCCAGGTCAACCCCCCCGAGGTGAAGATTGGGCACCAGATCCAAGCCTTCAACTCACCCACGCGATGTCAACTCTCGTGGGGTGAAGGCCGAGCACTAATCTCGAGCCTTAACTCATCTACACGATGTCAATTTTCACGAGGTGGTCAACACATACATGCGATGTCAACTCCTGCAGGGTGAAGGCTGGACACCATACCCGAGCATCTACTCACCCATGCAATGTCAACTCTTACGGGGTGAAGGTCGGGCACTAGACTCGAGCCTCAACTCACCCATGTGAGTCAGCTTCTGTGGGGTGAAGGCCGAGCACCAGACCCAAGCCCTTAAAATCACCTACATGACATCCCTCAGGGTTGTCAACACACCTACATGATGTCAGCTCCCATGGGGTGAAGGCCAAGCACCAAACCTGAGCCTTAACTCACCCACGTGATGTCAACTCCCGTGGGGTAAAGGTGGGTTCCAGAGCTAAGCTCTTAACTCACCCACGTGATGTCAACTCCCATGGGGTGAAGGCCGGGCACCAGACCTGAACCTCAACTCTTCTATGCAATGTCATCTCCTGTGGGGTGGTCAACTGACCCACGTGATGTCAACTGTTGCGAGGTGAAGGTCGGGCACCAAACCTGAGCCTCAACTTACCCAAGCAATGTAAACTCCTATGGGGTGAAGGCCGAGCACCAGACTCAAGCTTTCAAATCACCCAAGCAATGTCAACACCTGCGGGGTGAAGGCCGAGCACTAGACCCTAGCTCTCAAATCACCCATGCGATGTCAACTCTTGAAGGATGGTCCAGACACCCATACGGGAACGAGCACCACGGTGGTCGACCCCATAAAGGCAATACAATTCCTGAGCACCAAAACGGAAAGTACATTAATGGGCCTAAAGGCAATACAATTCCTACCCAAGTTCCTTCAGTAAGAATTCGTAGGGTACTATGGTGAGAAGAGCTAAAACATACATTGAAACAAAGAAAATAAAACCCAAGAGGCAATGAAAAATGAGTAATCATTATAAGTGTTGTTTACATAAATGTTTACAAAATTATCCTGAAGGTAGAAAAGGCGTAGGTGAGCCTCAGAAGGGGGGATAGCCAAGTTTCCCTATCTTCTTGGAAAACCTCTGCACAATAGGATACGGGGGAAGGAAACTCAAATTAAGAGCCTCCAAGTTGAGCTCGGGATAAGCCAAGAGCCCAGCCCTTAACCTTATCAAGCCTTCTTGATAGCCTTAGCCCCAGGTGGAGTCATGTACAGCTAGAGCTCATGACACCTGAGGTTTGATTTCCTCTAACCGCCTATTAACATCATTTAGGGTGGCTCAAACACTCACCAACTTGGCCTCCAGGGCAGCCTGCTCTCGCTCAGAGACAACCGACTCTCCTTCCCTAGCAGCCCATTCATGCTCTAAGATTCCCAATGCTTCCACTTGAGCACCAAGTTCTCGACCAGAGGTAGCCAATTCTACTCTTCGTGCCACCAACTCCTTTTCAACACATGCCCGATCATGTTTGACAGTAGATTGGGCCTTAGAGAAATTTTCACACCTCCTATTGGTAGCTATCAAGGACTTTCGAACCTCGTTGAGTTCTACCTATAAAGTAGTTTGCTCTCCTCTAGGCTTTCATTTTCCATCTTTAACTTTTTGATGGTCTTTATTAATTTGCACTTGGAGGTTTTGAGCTGATCGTCCATTTGCTTCAGTTTATAGTAGCTAAATCTTCAAACTCTCTTGGGCTCCTAATTGTAATCCACAAGTTCAGCCAACTCGGAACCAAACGCTCCAGCCACCTGACTCGTAACCTAGATCCAAAAGGAAGTTAGTTGAATCCAGTAAAAACAAAATGGGGACCAAAAGCAGATAAGAAAATAAAGAGACTTGCCTGTACAAGAAGAGGCTGCAACATTTGAGCCACACGTTCAGTTGCAACTTCATGGGCTCATTCAAAACTTGAAGGGACACTAGAGCGTAATTCTTGTCCCTGACCTAAGCCGCTCTTTGGTTGACCCTCCAACTCTTTGAGCTGCTTGAGGGTAATGATCCCGCTGTAGAGTCGAAAAGGGGAGCTCTAGAACCCTACACCAGAGGTCCGAATGGCTCCTAGGGACTTTGTTAGTGAGGATCACGAGTGGAACCTCACCCCCAGTGGAGGCCTTGTCCTCCTTCTGGTTGCCCCTCATCCTCAGGATGGCATACAGCCTCTTCAGTCTCCTCTTCATTGTGTTCCTCTTCTTCATCGTGTTTCTCCTCTTCATCTCGGGCCGCCTCCTCATCTCAATCCTTGTCTTGGTCCTCCTCGTCCTGCTCCGTATGGACTTCGGTATCTTCAATTTTAGCTTCTTCCAATTTGAACTCCCTCTCGGGATTGCTACCATAGTCAAAAGAAGATAGAGGTTATTCGGGCAACTAGGTTACCCTAACAACTCTCTCTTTCGATTCCTAATTAAAGGCATCTTTGAAGGACACAAAGGACAATGCGTCAGAAGAGACGGGGATGAGCCAGCAACTCTGAGAATGCAATCTCAATCTCATTAGCATCAAAAGAAGGAATCCCCGTCACCTAGCAGGTGGCCATCTGGGCCTCGATAACCATCTACCTAGCCTCGGCTCGAACCTCGTCCTCCTTATGGGGTTGAAGCTCGGATGATGAAGTTAGAGATAAAGTTCATGGCTTTCAAGAATGTCGAGACCCTTCGAAGGTCAAGGGATCCCCGTCATGACGCCTTTTGTTTCTCCTTTTTTGTTGGCTAGCTCACCTTGGGGCCCACTTGCAGGATGAGAGAGGATGGTCTACTAGAACCCTGAAAAGATTTTGGTTCTTGGCATACAACCTATTTGGCTGAGTCAGGTACTTCAAAATATTCCCCTCATCAAGCAAGACATTCGAGTACAACAACTTGAGATTGGCCCAAGCCTAGGCCAGCATGACCTCCACCCTCTTTGTCTCCATAGGGGTAAGGGACACTTCGAGACTCCAGTTGGACGAGAGGAGGCCCCAGTCTGCCTGGATAAAAAAATTCTCCTGCTACCGCATTCTCGAGAAACTCCTAGCCATCTCCCGTGATAAAGAGGAACTTCTTATAGTAGTCCCTCATGCTAGAATGTATTTCATCCATCCGAATTAGCTTTCAATCCTTATGTTTGACTTGGAAATCGACAGTGTTCCTCGGGCACTGGATTAGATAGTTAAGGGATAGAAACTCTCATGCAATCAAATCGAGATATATATCATTCTCGCTGAGAGCGCTATCTGGAAGGCCGCACAACTAGCTAACAATAAATGCCAACCATTCAGTAAGATCTGACCCAAAGCCAAGCCCAGATAATAGAGTACTAGAACCCCTTCAAAAACATGATCAGGAACGCCATGACCTTCCATGCTTTTCCCATGGAATCGCAAACTTTCTCCGACCCTTCAAGCACCTCTATTGTAATGACCCTTCCTTTTTACATATATCCTTAGGAATAGATTCATTTAGAAATTTATTATTTTTATTTAAGGGAATTTTAGGAAGCTATGGTAATTGGAATGAAGATTTAAACTAAAAACACCTTAAGTAGTAAAGGAAATATGGAAAATTATGATCAATTTATTTGATAATTTTTAAAAAGGTTTAAATAAGAATATTTTAGTTTTCATCTATAGAATAATTATATCAAGGATATTAATAGGAAAATTGAGAAAATTGGAAGTGGAGTGTGAAAAAACACTTAGGTAGCCTGAAATCCAGTTCTCGGATTAGAGTAACATGTTTTGGTAAATTGGTGATATATCCCTCATATTACCTCTTATTTAGGTGATTCAAAATCTTATAGATCACTAAGAGGATGATTTAAAACTTTCATGTTTTGCGTTTTTGGAGAATCGAAGTGGATCAATGGGTTATTTGCGCTGGAAGTGGACTGATCTGTGTTGAGCATAAACTGAAGCCCAAAATTAAATCAAACCACCGACCTACTTTAGGAGCTCCAATTTGATTGGTTCTTCATATTTTTATGTTCTAGATATGTGTAAAAAGGTTTGTACTTGGTGGTGGAAGAGTTTTTAGAAGACAAATTTGTATATAACCATGGGAGAAGTGGGAGCAAATCTGATTGGAGGAATACCAACCAAACCAGCCAAGTTGCCCCTCCATCCTCAACCAATAGCCAACCAAGCCTTAAAGAGATTCTTCTTAGATGTTCTAAGATTTCTAGGAAGGCTGGAACATGTGGCAAAAGGGGGGGGGGGAGATGATCTAAAAATGTGGAGGTAAAGGAAAGGCCAAGTGGCCGGTTTAAGCTTATCCTAGCTATGCTAGGATTTTGTTTCATTTTTATTTATTTATGTTCTGTAATAATTTAAACCAATGATCTAAATTATCTTAGAGATGGGGGAAGCCTAGCCATGGGATGAAAATCTTGAGAGATCATGAGATATAGGGGTGATCATGAGGCCTTACATCTAGGAGGAACACCTCACCCTTTCAGCCAAGGTTATTGCCGAGGCCCCCATCCCATTCTCAAGTCCTTTAGCACATTTTTTACACCTATAGATAGACACTCAAGCTTCCATTTTTTTGTTTTTAGAGAGGCCTCACGTTCACCTTGATAGAAAATCAAGAAAAACACAAGAAAACTCACCCAAAACACACATACCTCAAAAGGAAACTAAGTAGGAGCCTTGGAGAGAAGGGAAGTGCAAGATCCATTCAAGACTACTAATTTATCTTTGGAAAAATTTGTAAGTGCACTAATTAACATAATCTTAGTGTCGTATGAGTGGCTTAATTTTTAGATTTGGTTTGATGCCTATTTGATGCTTGTTTAAGCCTATGTATTACTTAAGAAGTAGCTTGAATGTTCTTAATTTATGGAGTGGTTTTTGTTGTGAAACAATACTAGGAGAAATTTTTTGAACCTTATGCATATGTTTTATGATCATATAATAAGAGGAATATGTGAAAATATGAGGTCATGATTTGGAAAAAAATGATAGAACAACCCTAGTAACTTTCGGACTTCAAAGGAGTTAAGTAGACAGATTTAACATTTTTCAGTAAAATGGTCATAACTTATTAGTGTGATGTCTAAATTGATAGAATTCAAAATGCTATGAAAATCTAAGACATATATCTAAAACTTTGGTGTTTTAAGTTTTAAGAGATAAAAACTCTATGATGGACGAAACCGAAATTAACTCACAAAACGGAGTAGGTGAACTCTTAAAAAAAAAAAGATGTTTTCCTTTAATATAAAAACTTCTAGTGAATTAATTGAATAATATTTTCAACAGGTATGATAAGTTTAAGAATCTTAATATATTAGGAGGATATATTTTTTTAAGAATTATTATCATAAAAAGATAAAATAAAATAATATATAAGAATAGTTCAAGAAACACTTAAAAATATTGAAGTTATGAAATTATGCAAACTTGTGGGCTTGAGTTGAATGAGTTAAAATGAAAAATAATTAAGAATATTTTCCATAAAAATTCGTCCAGCCCTTGATTAAATAAAAATTTAATATTTTATTTAGTTTCATATGTATTATTTGTTAAGTTTGACGTTATGAATTTAGGCGACGTATGTGGATGTGGTTTTGTGTTATGCTTTTCTATGTCATATGCTTTATGAAAACATGAAACATGCATGTCATCAGTCTAAGTTTGTATGTATATTGCATTTCGTCATATGTATGTGTCATCGTAAGTCATGACGGGTATTTTAAGAAAATACGATAAGAAAACGTTAAAAAAACGTGATAAGTTAAGTGTCGTGTGACGATGGGAACGACGATACGTAACGCCCAAAAGACTGACATGACTAGCGGGGATGACGATACGTAATGCTCGCTATGCTAAGTAATTTCGTGGCAGGACGGGGACGACAATACGTAACGCTCGAAAGATTGATGAGCTTATGTATGACCAAGCTGACGTGTCATGCTAAAAAAACCGGGCGGGAACAGCGATACATAACGCCTGTTGAGGTTATGAAATAAGTATGACCCACAATGTTACGAAAGATAACATAAGAAATTAAAAATTTAAGTATAATAAGAGTGAGTCCATAGGAAAAATAAGTTTGTCGTTCCTTTGTCATATACATGCATAAACTACATAAGACAATTTATATATTATGTGTTATGATTTTGTCATGTGTTTTATGTTGCACTTTATCTATGCCATGTTATGATATATGTGTACTTACTGAGATATCCAAGGAAATCTCACATTTCCTTTTTATGTCTTTTCCTGGAAAAATTAAATATTGTATAGGACCTTATGACGGACAGGAAAAAAGTCCCTTTATCTCAAAGAGCTTAGGAGAGCCCTCTAACTTTTCTCTTTTTGTCCTTTTTGACTTTCTTGTTGTTGATATCTATGACCGACCGATGGGGTTATGGAGACATGATGCATCCGCCTTCTCAGCGTAGCAGAAGGGTACAGGATGTTGTCTAACGTTAGGATTAGATGGATCATTGTTCATATGCGGCATATACACATCACCATATGGGCAATACCTTCATCAGGATTTTGATATTACTTTGGATAAGTTTTGTTATGGGAAGGAGTATCCAAAGGTCAAATGGAAGCCAAAATGGTGCTGACATAATAGTGGAACATTTATGTATGTTTTTATGACTGAGAAATAAACTGGATCATGTAATAGTACAATATAATATTGTAAAGGTGGATGTGAATATTATGTTGATATTTTACCATGTGATCACTAGTTTATTTGTAAAAGTTTTTATTTAGACCAGTTTCTGCTGTGAGTTTCATTACATACAATAGTAAGAATAGATGCATCATTATAAGATCGTTACGTATGGGATAAGTAGCCCAGTGTTACTTACTCAGACTCTTCAATTTACGTTAAAACCCTTAGCATAAATTGAGGACGTCACATCTATATTCACCCTATAAGAGATTTTGTACTTCACTTGCAATGGTTGGACATTGGAGTGGAAAAAAGTAGATGTCCAGCCATGACCGGCAAAAGAAATAGAAGAAGCAGAGGGCGAAGTTGCAGCAACCATAAATATGGAAAGAAAAGCTCGAGGTTGAAGAAGAAGGCAAGGGGAGTTGAAGAAAGAGCTTGAGAATCAGAGTTGTGAAGGTAGGAGAAGTGAGGAAATCATAACATTTTATAGTCAAAAGGAAATTAATGCACACGAGAAACAAGGTGACATGACAGCCCACGATTCGGCATGATCTTTAGGGCGTGGGGCGTGTAGAATACAAACCAGTAGAGATCGAGAGACATACGCAGTAGTTTTAGGTAGAGTAATGATGGTGCATGTGACAGACCGGACTTTTCCTATAGGACCTTGCTCATGTTTGAACAAATATTCATTATTTTATTCATTATTTTGAGTTGTTTCGAGTCAAAAGAAAGGGGGGGAACTTTTCAGGTTAGCCCTAAGAGTTTGGATAGAAACCTATAAAAATAAAAACCTAGGCTTTGCTTGTATGAGATATATAAGAGTTAGGCCCAAGAGTTGAGATAAGGCCTAAAAGTCCCAAATGAAGCCCTGGGGTAGCATGGGGCACCTAGGGATCTTTTGAGCTTATTTGGACAAGTGGCATACCAAGACTTCTAGTATTTTGGGTTTTCCAAAGAGCCCTTTTGCATGGGAAGTTGAAAAGAAGGATTTTAGAGAAAATGAAGGTTGATAGGCGTGTAAGGTGGAGTGAGAATTGGAAGAGATTTCTTGGGAATGACACACACTTTGACAAATGGTATGCTAAGAAAACAAGAAAGGGTGAATTTTCAAGAAAGCTCTTATAGGATTTTTCTCTAGGAAAGGGCAAAAATTCAAAATGGGAATTTGCATGCATGAGAAAATTGGATTGGAGAGAGAAAAGGGAGGGGATCCGAATCTAGCATGGCCTTTTGTCTTCCCTGTGCAAATCCCATTAGTTGGAAGCATGGGTAAGGGAGTTTTTGCTATGTGTCATCCATGCATAAAGAAGGATTGAAGTTTTTGAGGCACTATATAATCCTATGGCCGGACTTGGGAGTGTCTTTTTCCCTACCCTATTGTGGAGCCTTTAGTTCAGAAAGTTTTGGTAGCAATTCCTAATGGGAAGGTAGTTGGGTGTACTCGCATAGTGAGAAATTATCTTATAAAGGTTGCGAGTATGAAGTTAATTGCCAATCTGATAGTTTTTCATTTGATGGATTTGACTTAATTTTGGGAATGGACTGGTTGTTTCAGCATTATGCTAAGATTGATTGCCGTAGAAAAGAAATAGCTTTTGATTTTCCAACTCAAGAGAAACTCTGTTACATTGGGGAAACAGTTTGATTCATTTCTTCTATTGTAGCAGCGTGACGAATTAGAAAAAGTATAAGAGATAGAACCAGAGTATTTTTAGTAGTAGCATTGAATCCGTTGGAAGAAGTTAAAGGTATTAAGTAGTGGAAGAATTTTCACAAGTCTTTGCAGACGACTTACCCGATTTACCCCCTGATCGGGAGATGGAATTTACCATAGAATTAGAACCAGCTACCCAGTTAATAAGGCATCGTTTCGGATGGCGCCAATGCTGTTAAAGGAGTTGAAAGAGCAAATTGAATAATTACTAAAAAATGGGTTCATTTGGCCTAGTTCGTCGCCATGCGGAGCGCCAGTCTTGTTTGTGAAAAAGAAAAATGGAACAATGCGCATGTGTATAGACTATCGAGACTTAAATAAGGTTACTATCAAGCATAAGTATCCCCTACCACGGATTGATGACCTATTGGATCAGCTACGAGGAGCGACGGTGTTTTTGAAGATAGATCTTAGATCTGGATATCATCAGCTTAAGATTTGAGAGCAACATGTGCCTAAGACAGTTTTCCGAATTCAGTATGGGCACTTTGAATTTTTGGTTATGTCGTTTGGATTGATGAATTCACCCACAGTGTTCATGGATCTAATGAATCAGATATTTAGACCACATTTAGATAGTTTCGTAGTGGTCTTTATTGACGATATTTTGATATATTCCAGAATGATGAAGACCATAAGGAACATTTAAGAATTGTATTGGGAACTTTGCAGAAGAATCAACTTTATGCAAAACTTAGCAAATGTGAGTTTTGGTTATAAGAAGTCAAGTTCTTGGGTCATGTTATTTCTAGTGAAGGAGTGATTGGAGACCATACTTTCTGCGCCTTTAACGATATTAACCAGAAAAAATGTTAAGTATGTTTGGAGTGATCAATGTGAGAAAAGCTTCCAAGAGCTTAAGAGAAGATTAACGACAACACCAGTTTTAGCTTTACCAGATCCCCAGTTGTGGTATGTTTGGTATGTAGTTTATAGTGATATCTCAAAAATGGATTTGGGATGCGTGTTGATGCAAGAAGGACGAGTAGTCGTTTGTGCATCTCGACAACTAAAAAATTATGAAAGAAATTACCCTACCCATGATTTGGAGTTGGCTACTGTGGTTTTTGCTTTGAAGATATGGAGGCATTACTTGTATGGGGAAAAATGTGAAGTATTCACGAATCACAAAAGTCTCAAATATTTATTTAGTCAAAAGATTTTGAATATGAGACAGAGAAGATGTATTGAAACAATAAGTGACTTTCAGTGTGAGATTAAATATCACCCTGAAAAAACTAACGTGGTAGTTGATGCGTTAAGCCGAAAAATTCAGACAGATGACTTTTCGATATTATCGGCAATACGAAATTTATTGATAAGAAATTGGCCAAGAGATATTGTGATGGCAATGGCACAACAAATCATCTCGTTGACAGATGAAGAAATTCGAGAAGGACAACATAAGGATATTAAGTTAGAAAAAGATCTGGTAGCAGTTGTTAGAAGGTAGAAAACTATCAAATTTTACAATTTCGGATGATGGAATGCTATACTTTGGGAAACGAAAAGTGATTCCTAACGATCCTGACTTGAAGAAGAAGATTATGAAAGAAGCTCATTGCACTCCCTATACCACCCATCCTGGTAGCACTAAGATGTATCAAGATTTGAAAGGAAAGTTTTGGTGGGAAGGCATTAAGAAAGATGTAACTATTTTTGTGGCTAAATGTTTGGTATGTCAATTGGTAAAGGCAGAACATCAAAGACCAGCATGATAACTACAACCTTTATCAGTTTCAAAGTGGAAATGGGAAGATATATCTATGGACTTTGTGGTAGGATTGCCACATACGTTAGCAGGGAAGAATTCAATTTGGGTTATAATCGATTGATTAACAAAAAGTGCTCATTTTCTGCCAATAGCTAATACTAATTCAATGGAGAAACTGTCATGTATTTATGTTAAGGAAATAGTTCGTTTGCATGGAGTACCTAAGACGATTGTATTAGATTGGGACCCAAGATTTACTTCTCGCTTTTGGCAAAGTTTGCAAAATAGGTTGGGCACTAATTTAAATTTCAGTAGTGCATATCATCCGCAAACCGATGGGCAAATGGAACGAACTATTCTGACTTTCGAGGATATGTTGCGAGCTTGTATGTTAGATTTCCATGGTGATTGGGAAAGTCTGTTACCTCTGATAGACTTCGCCTACAATAACAGCTTTCAGGCTACTATACAGATGGCACCCTACGAAGCATTGTATGGGAGAAAGTGCAAATCACCTTTGTATTGGGATGAAGTGGGCGAAAGTCAGGTATTAGAACCTGGATATTTACAGGAAGTCAGAAAACAAATAGAAATGATAAGGGACAAAATGAGGATAGCTCAGAGTAGGTAGAAAATTTATGCTGATAAGCGTAGAAGAATTTTGGAGTTTGCAGTAGGTGATTGGGTGTACATTAAGGTCTCCCCTATGAAGGGTGTGGTACGATTTGGCAAAAAGGGAAAATTAATTACATTTGGATGTTGAGAGTGTTTGTGAGTGTTTGTGAATAGTAGTAAAAAGTGAGTAAAAAATAATAATAAAATACTAAATAGTAATGAATAGTAATAAAAGTATGTGAAAAGTAATAATAAAGTAATGAATAGTAGTAGAAAATATTTGAGAGTGTTTGAGAGTAGTTGGTTTCCAAACTTGGCTAAATCCTCGGTATGTCAGACCATATGAAGTTGTGGAAAGGATTGGACTGGTGGCTTGCCATTTGGATTTACCAGAAATTTTGCAAGGAGTACATAATGTTTTTCATGTATCTTTCCTGAAAAGGAGATAGCATTACATTGCGCCCTAATTTAACTAATGAAGAATGGCCAACCCGAACTGAAGATAAAAACGAACAGAGGTTATGGAATTGCTCAATCTCTCTTGGTAAAGTACTCTGGAACAATCCTGCTTTCCAAGAAGCTACTTGGGAGCGTGAGGATGTTATGAGGGCCAATTACCCTCATTTGTTTGAAAATTAGTTAAATTTTGTTTGTAATCTAAAACCTTTCTATGGTTGTATGTAATTATGTTTGTTCCTTGTATAAATATGATTGTAGTTGTTTTCCGAATCTTTTGTTGAATTTATCTAATAGGGTAATAATTTTGTTATTTCGATATTAAACAGGAAATGCCTCATTTAAAAGAACTGCACGTATGTCAGTATTATCCGTAGATCAGATAAGAAAAAGATCAGAGGAGCTTAGACATATGATTTGATTAAGTAGATTAAAAAGATTAGACTATTATGAGAAGCATCGTACACATAAAATGGATGTAGATAATCAAGGAAATGTAATATTTAGACGTGTCGCACCAGATGAAGAAAGACAACCACCTAGTAGTTGGTTGAGAGCAGAGAGAAAACTTTTATGCAGGTTAATTCGAGGAAAAGAAGAAAATGAGGGATTAATGATTTTAGGATTGTTTGACACTTCTAATGATCGAATACGTCAATCGAAGATACTGAGTCAGAGATTGTACGTAGAATTAATGCAGCGTCAGTTAATATATATTATGACTCAGACCTGGACGACATATTTTACTTCCCTCAGAACTCTGTGACTCTAGAAGATAATATGTCTTTTGATTCAACCTTAGAGGAGTCCACTGCCATAAGTACTCGAGGTATAAAATCTTCTTTAATTAAATTTGAATGATTAGCGACGATGCTTTAACGATTTCGAGAGCGATATTTTTTTTTTAGGGGGGAGAATTGTGACATCCCGATCTTTAATTTCATGTTGTGATTTTTTTTATGAGTAATATAATTTCTTTAATTATTCTTTAGAGATATTTTGAAAATATATATGTATATATTTATATAGACATTTCTCCTTTTATCAAGCAAGTGTATAAGAGTAATATTTGAATTTTGGTGTAGAAGGTGTTGAGGAAGTGTAAGTTTTTTTTATTTATTATATATTTGACATGATAGGATAGAGGAATATATATATATATATATATATATATACTTGAATTTATTTTTTGAATTAGGGGCATGAGGGATTGAGATATGGGAAAGGGGAAAGAAAATAGATGATTTTTTTATATATATATATACACGTGGGGTAGCCGACTTATTATTTTGATCTTATTGTCTCTTAATGTTAATTTGTATCTTTCGGAAATGTTGGGAAAACAAGTGGCAACGTATGAAAGATGGGAAGGAAAATAGTATTTAATATATATATATATATATATATATGCATATAATTCGGTGGAGAGGAAATATCCTTTGGGAAGAATTGGTTTGGGCATTGGATAAGGACAGCTGGCCAAATTGACTTCATTTACTATTCTTTTCTTACTTTCTGAGTTCCTTTCATTGGTTGATTTTCTTAGAAAAAGTAGGGATACAAAGCACTAAGAAAAGGGAAGATTTATATGTGAATTACGTTGAGTTTCGGTCATGAGGGAGGGGTATGACCGAAGGATTAGTTTGACTTTTCTTAAATTTGTCTTATATCAAAAAGTTAAGATAAGGCCATGGGACTAGTAAAACAACTAAGTCTAAACAAAATGATGAAACGCACTTGTTAGATAGATACGTGGATGGTTGAGAATAAAATGGAATAAACAAAACCTACCTTAATCTAAAGCATGGACGTCGACCTTAAGAAAAAAAGAAAAAGAAAAAGGCACTATATATATATATATATATATAAAGAACATTCGGCCAGACCATCTCCTTCTACTCCATCATTTTTCTCACTTCCCTCACCTATAAAATATAATTTTCTAGTGCTTGGGGTGAAAGTCTTTTTCAAGAAAATTAGTAGAATCTTCTCTTGATAAAGTTATCTTGGTTTATTTTTTTAAGTGGTAAGTAGTCTTTTAACTAGCTTTTGTATTACTTGTCTATATATGTGTGTTTTATATTTTAATAATTTATTGACTCACACCTTGGATGATTAGAAGATGTATCTTTATGTTTTATTAAGATGTTATCCAAGGCTTTGATTGATATATGTATGTTTTGATGTAATATATGAAATATAGGCAAGAAAAGTGCACCTCGATAAGTTATGTTCGCTTTGAAAGTTAGAATAGTTAGCTTTGGAGGACTATATCAATCGGCTCTAATGAGATTTAAAAAGAATTATTATAAGCATGTATTTTATAAATAAGAATATGATGTTGTTTTAGCATTTTGAAGAAGCTTAAGGATTAAAGGTTAGAGATAAAGATTTAATTCTCACTTAATAAGTTTATAAGTAAAAAGTAGGTATAAGGAAAATTTTTAAGATTTGATTAAACCCTTTAATAGCTTGATGACTAATTTATTTAATTTTAAGAAGCATGAGTAAGCTATTAAAAGAAAAAGGAAAATAAAAAGAAAATTTTAAGTAGAGTTTGAATCTACGGAATGACTTGGCTTCAAATTTATAGGGTAAAATTTTTGTATCAAATTATACATTTTTTTTTTTAATTAGTAATTCTTTAGATATAGGTGAAGAAATAAAATAGGACAAATATTCGAAACTCTTCCTGGGGTTTGGCTATACATGTAAGATATGAATTATGTTGTTGGTTTCTTCTAACTTAGGGTGATAATTATATTATTTTAAAAATGATTGTGTTTGTATAAGGTAGCATGGCTAAGATGAATTTTAAATAAAAATATTTAGTAGGTGGCATGATTTGCATACCTGGAAGACAGCCTGTCATGTAAGTGAGAAATCTTATGTTTATTGAATAGGTATGTGTTTTAAGAGAAAACAAGTTAGTCAAATATATATATATATATATATATATTTGAACAAGAACTCCAACGGATGGGATGAGGAAGTGTCCTAGTGGAACTCCCATGTCCACTCTGGAGTGAATAAAAATAGAGTAGAAACTCTTGGATCAATGAAAAACAGTTGACGGGCCACGAATGACTCCTTTTTAAAGATTCTTGGAGCGTGGTCACACTTAACGCTGGTGGGTGCCAAGAACGGCAAGGGTGTTATCACCTGCCATAAGAATTAAGATTATGATTATGACGTATTCATGTAAGTGTGATATGGTAACCAGCAGGGAACACACGATGTATAAGGGAGCCGTGGAGTATCCCATATGATAAGTTATGATAAGAATTATTAACTCAAATGCTGATAAGAACAAAATGGAAATGATACAGAAAGTTATAAATAATAAGACTTGAAAAGTTATGAAAGGTAAACAAGTTTTATGTTCTGTCGATTATATAGGATACAAGGGAATTTTTATGAAATAACATCAAACATGAATCATGCATAGATCATTGTATATGTTCTTTATTTGTGGTATATGTATTTAATTATTGGTTTATGATTAATTGAATACTTACTGGGATCTTGTGATCTCACTTTTTTTTATAGTGATTATTTGATTTAACTATCATTTCTTTTGAAATGATAAAAACATTGGCAAGTTATAACAATATCAAGTCAGACCCCGACCTCCTAGGAGGATCTGATGAGCCATGATGGCCTATTAGATCTCTCCCCTTTTGATGATTTAACTAGTTCCACTTATGACCTTCAGCGGGACTATGAAATCGGGGTGAACTTTGTCGTTATGGTCACGAGTATAAGGAGGTCAAGAAGGAGCCCAAAGGTTAGAAGGGGACAATGATGGTAGTGTTTATGTCTGTATTTTGGGAAACTTTATGTTGTGTATAAAAGAAACTTGACACTTTTGGGATTGTAAATATTATGTTGTAGTTATGTTGACCATGTGAATCTCATTGCAAAGCTAGCCTTCTTTGCATGTTTTGATTTAATTATAAATAGGTAAGCCATTCTGCTGCGAAACACATTGCACACTGTTAGAAATGTTAAATGTTTGCATAACTTTTATAGCACGAACAAGGGATATGTAATCCTGTGTTATATGTCCCGATGCTTTAGTCTACGTTAAATCTCAAACGTAGATTGGAGGCGTTACATCAAGACAATGGCATTTTCTTGGAAACCAAACAATTTTTTTCTTTTTTAACAAAGAGCATTCGGTTTTCTTGAGTAAGAAGTTCCCTATATTTAATCTTGAGTCCCTTGTATTTTTTTCAAATTTTCTTGCTTTGTTCTTGGAAGTTTTGTAAGTACACTCATAACCTAACTTTAGCATTACTTATATATATTGAGTGAACTCGTGATTGGTTGATTTACATTATTATTTTTGCCTGCTTGTTGGATGATCTTTCTATATTTTCTCTATCTTTGTTAAGATTATACCTTAGGGTTTAATCTAAGAGTATTAGATGGAGTGTAGTGAATACTTGACAAAAAATATAGAAAGTGTAACTTAGTGACTCTCGGCTAAGGTGTTGAATCATGGCATGAAATATTTTGGTTGATGAAAATATATTTTAGAGAGTTTACACAATTTGGCCATCGTGAGTTTTGAGCAAGAAACTTTAGGTTTTCAACCTTTGATTGATGATATGATCCTAACCTAATTCCTTGAGTGGTTTTTGGACTCAAAACTATTGTTTTACCTTTGTGTATAGTTTCGGGAATATGTGAGGTTTAGACCTTGTTTTGTAGAGTTGACAAAGAATAAGAAAGCAAAATGAGATCTAGGGTTTCAACTAAGGCCCCATTATGGTTTTTTAATGAATTTTACTATTTTACTATTTTGGATCCCATAAGTGTCTTGTCCTTACCCCTTTTGGGTTGATTGTTCTCTTTTAACTTAAATAAACATGACTTCCTTGAGATATAATTATGTTTGCTTGTCATAGCATGTTCAAATTATGGTTTAGAAATGCATGCTTCATGTCCCATAAACCACATGTTTTGTATGAGAAGTCACAAGTTGCATGCTTGTCTATCTAAGTCATGAGTTTTATGTCTTTGGGTCATCATGTTTTTTCAAAGGAAGTAAGTCAAGAACCTTTTTATAAGAATCCCAAAGGCTAGGGCGGGATATTGCCCTAGTGAAACTCTCTATTCACTTAGGAGTGACTAAAGTCGAGTAAAACCCCTGGGTCGACGAAGAATAGTCGACAGGCCTCGAATGGTTCCTACTAAAGAGTTTTAGAGTGAGGTCGCCCCTAAAACTAGTGGGTGCCAAGAACAGTGAAGGCGAAATATTCAAGTTGCCCTAGAAATGGGCAATAGTGTCTTTTTCCTTTCGAGTTTAAGACAATATTTATTTAGTGGTGATTGATGGAATTGGTTCTCCTCCTGTATTTTGGGAGCTTGGGTTGTTATGACTTGATACATTATAGGGATATGCTTTGTAAAGTTTTTGTGATTTTACTTTAGCACTACCATGTGATAATTGGCAAATTTTAATTTTTTTCTACCCTTTTATAATTGATCTTATTCCGCTGTGATATATATTGCAAACTACTAATAAGCTAGATGCATGCATTGTATTTCTATCATGAATAAGAGGTATGTAACCTTGTGTTACATGTCCCCGATGCTTCAATTTACGTTCAATCTCAAGCTTAGGCTGGGGGCGTCAATAGTGCACTCGTCCGGGGCACGAACCAATCACAATCCATGAACATGGCATGCCCATAGTGTTGACAGTATGTGTGATGCCCCCAATTTACGTCTGAGATTTAATATAAATTGAAGTGTCAGGACAAGTAATACAAGGTTACCTACCCGTCATACGTATCATACATAGTTTGCATGCACCTAACTTATTAATCATGCGGAATGAAAAATGCAGTGGAATAAGTTTAATTTCCAGAAAATACAAAGAGATCTAACTTTGCACTTAGATCACATGCTATGACTTAACTAAAACCCTTGTATATACATATACAATAACGTCAAGTCTTAGCTACACATAGATTATAGGTCCAAAATACATTTACATAGATCTTCCTATTCCTTTATGCCTCATTACAAAGTAGGCTCTTTCTTAACTTCTTTATATTCGTTTCCATAACGAAACTTGTTCATACTGACTTCAAATTCGCATTGGAGGAAATGTCCCGATGGCATTATAAACACACTACTCATAGATAAAAGAGCCATCAGCACTCAAAAGAAGGTAACAGCCTAAGCTGGTCCGGTCATCAGAGATAAAAGATATGTGTTGCCTTATATCCCCCATCATATTCTTAAAAAAAACAAGAGGCATAACTATCAAAAAGTGGGTCCACAAAAAAGAGAATTTGGTGGGCTTCTCGAGACTCACTAGAATCTCTCGAAAAGTCCAGTTCTCCTGGTGAATCAAACCAACCTATAACCAAATCTATCATTCCAAAAGAAATGATAAGAAATATTCAAAAAATGGGATTTCAAGGAAATCTCAGTAAGTGCACAAGCAACATAAATAAGTAATAACCATATTCACAAATAACATGTACATACACACAACATACCTTTAAGACCTAGTAATCATGACTCGTACATGTCTTATGCATGACTTGCATTTAAATTGTGCAGTTTCAATAAAAGACTTAGTGAACACCGATGCCCTTTTTTCATCTTATAACTAACATTCTTGTGAAAATTCTTATTTCATATTTTCTTTTTCATTCTTATAAATCTCAGTTTTACCCACGATAGCAGATCGAATCGCCTTAATCGTCGGGTGTCTTAGCATGAAGGCAGTTACGTATTGCCTTCATCGCCAGTCTCATTCGTCATGTGGGCATTATGTATCACCGTCTCCGTCATATTGTAAACATTTTTATCATAACGGGTGGTACGTATCGCTGTCTCCGTCACGGCATAACTTATCATACGACAGACATTACGTATCACTGTCCTTGTCGATACATCAATTATCCGGGCGTTACGTACTACCATCCCCGTGATGATGTAAATGTTCTTATCATATGAAAGGCGTCACGTATCACCGTCTTTATCGTAATATAACTTTTTAAGTTTTCTTATTCTTAGTTGTTCATTTCTTATTCTCATGAATATTTCTCAATTTTCTTAAAAATACATGTCATGCCCCTTCCCTTAAGTGTAAAACTTTCTATGTCCATTGACATAAGACTTGTGATGTAATGGGATACGCATGTATTCTTAAACTCTTTTCACACATTTACATATTCAGTGGAACACATATCATGCAAACTATGCACTTATATTGCACATAAAATTCTTCTTGACTTGAGTCATAAACTCTTCAGTCAAGGAAAAATCTCAAAATTAACTAATAGGGTATCTCGCTTGAGCAAATTATCGAGCGAGTATCAAGCGAAGTCTTGGGTTGTTCCTCGCTCAAGTTAGAAGTGGAGCAAACATCTAGCGAAGTCTCTGATGCTTCCTCGCTTGAGCCAGAAGTCGAGCGAGAATCAAGCGAAGTCTCGGGTTATGCGGTTTTTCAACATAAAGCATGCCACCCTATTTACCTAAGTCCAATTCATGACTAAACCTTTATTTTCAACAGAATCCTTACCATATTTTAGTATTTAAACATAATGACCAACAAGACTATGATCTAAATTACAAATCCTACAACATCTCAACCTTAATCATGTTAAGGCCTAAACCTCTTAGCTTTAAATTTCCCTTTTTTTTGCCCTCTAAGTTTTGCATCTTTTTGTCTATTATTACCATCATAGATTTCTAAGATAAGGTCTTAATTTCTAATAAAATTTCTCTCCCTTGTCTTGCAAGAATTTACATATCAATCTCACTTATACTCAACTAACAGTTACTTATCACTATGTGTTGGAAGAGAACAATTATGACTATAAAGCTTTTTACTTGAGGTTAGACTTGGTTTTGGCAATTCTCCTTCCCAAAGTATCTAAAATGCTCTTGTTGAAGGTTTTATGAGAAGTTGGTAGTTTAAGTAAGGGTTTAAGGGTTTTCTTCCAAGTGTTGTCATGTGTTCTAGTACAAAGAAGGGTGAAGAACTCTTCCCCTTAGGGTGTCATCCATATATATAGTAGGAGGGTGAAGAAAACATTCAAAAGATCCAAGTATCTCCTTTAGCCAATTGCCACATGTGAGGACTTGAAGTTTAGGGCATCATTTGCCTTTGCTAATAGGCTTGGTGGGCAAGTAATGCATCCAAGGGTTTAGCTTGAGCCACCTAAGAGAGATGTTATATTATCAGAGTATCAAAATCTCCTCACTCAACAAAATAATTCAAGGCAATGGACATGTGTGTGTGTGTGGACTCCCCTTGCATCCTTGGAGAAATCTGAAAGCTACCAGAAATAAATCTCTCTCTTGACACTTGTCTTACACCTAAGAAGACACCTAGGGAGCTTAAGAATGTTTTTAAAATCTGATAAAATCGGCGGCCATGTATCTCAATTGGTTTCCATCTAAAACAAGCCAGTGCCTCTGTTTTCTACCTCCAAGTTTATTCTATCTACTTCGAACCCGATTTTTTCCTTGATCCCCTTAATATATTTTAAAATACAAAACACAAAAGTTATAGATATCTCTCCTAAGGTCCTATAGAGACTTGAATCATTTTATTTGGAGATCAGACGAAAAAGTATGACTAATTTATCGAAGGATGTTGAAACTACTCGGAACAGACCAATCCGATTTCACCATGTGTTTTCACTTGATTTCTCCTTCAATTTTCCTATCTCGAATTTTACTTGAATTTTCAAAGACCACATCATCTAAATTTCTCTTTTTATTTAGCTATATATAAAAATAATAATAATAACACCATAAAGGAATTTCTATAGTTTTTGTTCCCCTTTTTATACTAAAGAAAATTCAAATATGCATAACAAATATATTTCTAAGAAATTCTTACAATCATGCTAAATAAATAAATATGATCATTCTATTATAAAATTAATAAAAGAAGTAAGGTTACAATTTTTAATCTCTTGTCTTCACATTGCCTTTCCAATTCTCATCTCGAAACTAACTTTAGTATTAGAGTGGTCTTAGACCCAGACCCCATTCTCTTCACTTTAATCGATCTTGCATGTGACAACCCAATTTCTTTTATTAATTTTAGAATAGAATGATCATATTTAATTTTTTTTTTTAGCTTAATTGTAAGAATTTCGTATAAATATATTTGTTATGCATATTTGAATTTTCTTTAGTATAAAAAGGGGAACAAAAACTATAGAAATTCCTTTATGGTGTTATTATTATTTATATATATATATCTAAATAAAAAGAGAAATTTAGATGATGTGGTCTTTGAAAATTCAAGTAAAATTAGAGATAGGAAAAGTGAAAGAGAAATCAAGTGGAAACACATGGTGAAATCGGATTGGTCTGTTCTGAGTAGTTTCAACATCTTTCAGTAAATTAGTCATAACGTTTTCGTATGATCTCTAAATAAAGTGCTTCAAGTCTCTATAGAACCTTAAGAGATACAGTTATAACTTTTGTGTTTTGCATTTTAAGAGATATTAAGGGGATCAAGGACAAAATCAGCTTTGAAGTCGGCAAAATAAACTTGGAGGTAGAAAACAGAGGCACCGACTGTGTTTTAGATGGAAACCAATTGAGATACATGGCCACCGACTTTATCAGATCTTGGAAACATTCTTAAGCTACCTAGGTGTTTTCTTAGGAGTAAGACAAGTGTCAAGAGAGGGATTTATTTTTGGTAGCTTTCAGATTACTCCAAGGATGCAAGGGGAGTCCACACACACACACACATGTCCATTGCCTTGAATTATTTTGTTGAGTGAGGAGATTTTGATAATCTGATAATTTAGCATCTCTCTTAGGTGGCTTAAGCTAAACCTTTGGATGTGTTACTTGCCCACCAAGCCTATTAGTAAAGGCAAATGATGACCTAAACTTCAAGACCTCATATGTGGCAATTGGCTAAAGAAGACACTTGGATCTTTTGAATGTCTTCTTCACCCTCCCACTATATATGGACGACACCCTAAGGGGAAGAGTTCTTCATCCTTCTTTCTACTAGAACACACGGCAACACTTGGAAGAAAACCCTTAAACCCTTGATTAAACTACCAACATCTCAGAAAACTTTCAACAAGAGTTTAGGCCTTAACATGATTAGAGGGCAAAAGATGCAAAGCCCAAGTTTAGGTAATAATAGACAAAAAGATGCAAAGCTTAGAGGGCAAAAGAAACGGGAATTTAAAGCAAAGGGTTTAAGCCTTAACATGATTAAGGTTGAGATGTTCTAGGATTTGTGATTTAGATCATAGTCTTGTTGATCATTTTGTTTAAATACTAAAACATGGTAAGGATTCTATTAAAAATAAATGTTTAGTCATGAATTGAACTTAGGTAAGATGGGTGGTGTGTTTTATGTTGAAAAACCGCCTAACCCAAGACTTCTGGCTCGAGCGAGGAACCATTAGAGACTTCGCTAGATGTTTGCTCAACTTCCGGCTCGAGTGAGGAAACAACCCGAGACTTCGCTTAATACTCGCTCGATAACTTGCTCGAGCGAGATACCCTATTAATTAATTTTGAGATTTTTCCTTGACTGAAGAGTTTATGACTCAAGTAAAGAAGAATTTTATGTGAAGTATAAGTGCCCAGTTTGCATGATATGTGTTCCATTGAATATGTAGCATGTATGAAAAGAGTTTAAGAATACATGCGTGTCCTATTACGCCACTAGTCTTACGTCAAATGGCATAGAAACTTTTACATTCAAGGGAAAGGGCATGACATGTTTTTTTTAGGAAAAATGAGAAATATTCATGAGAATAAGAAATGAACAACTAAGAATAAGAAAACTTAAAAGTCACATCACGACAAGGATGACGATATGTAATGCCTGTCGTATGATAAAAACATTTACGTCATCACGGGGACGACGGTACGTAATGCTCAGATGACTAATATACCAACAGGGACGGCAATAGGTAATGCCTGTCATATGGTAATAAATTGTGTCATAACGGGGATGGCGATACGTAATGCCCTCCATGATAAAGGTGTTTACGTTATGACGGAGACGGTGACATGTAACGCTTGTATGAAAAATATGACTGACGGTGAAAGCGATACGTAATTACTGCCTTAACTCGATAAGACTCGTCATGATGGTAAAGGCGATATGTAACTACTGTCATGCTAAGACACCAGACGGTGAAGGCGATTCGATCTGCCGTCATGGGTAAGACTGAGATTTATAAGAACAAAAAATGAAATATAAAATAAGAATTTTTACAAGAATATTAGTTATAACATGAAAAGAGGGCATCAATGTTTACTATGTCTTTTATTGAAAGTGCACAATTTAATTGTAAGTCATGCATAAGACTTGTACGAGTCATGATTACTAGGTCTTATATGTTATTTGTGAATATGGTTATTGCTTATATATGTTATTTGTGCACTTACTGAGATTTTCTTAAAATCTTATATTTTGAATATTTCCTATCATTCATTTTGGAATGATAGATTTGGTTGCAGGTAAGTATGAACCACCAAGAGAACCGGACTTCCTGGGAGATTCCGGTGAGCCTTAAGGGGCCCACCGAATTCTCTCTCTTTGTGGACCCACTTTTTGATAGTTATGCCTCTTTTGTTTTTGAGCATATGATGGAGGACCTAAGGCAACACACATCTTTTATGTCTGAGGACCAGACTAGCATAGGATGTTGCATTTTTTTGGGTGCTAATGGCTGTTTATGTATGAGTAGTCTGTTTGTAATGCCATCAGGACACATCCCGAATTTTCATTCATAATTCAACGCAAATTGAAGTGTTAGGGTTATGGGTGTAAATGTTCCAGTCCAGTCTAGTTCGAGAAATTTTTGGACCGATTTCATTCAATCTAAGAATTCTTTCACCCTGGATCGGACTGAACTCCTATTTGGTTCATACCGGTCCGGTCCAATTCGGTCTAGAGGCGGTTCGGTCCGGTCCAGGGGTACCCCATATGATTAAATGGACTAAATTTAATTTAAAATTCTACAATGATCAAATATTTTTTTAGTCCAAATTTAATTATTTTCAGCCCAATTTACGTATTTATAACATATTTAAGGCAAAAAATATTTAAAAAATTACTCTTAGTATGTTATAAGAGTATATATTAAGTATGTTAATATTATAAGAGTATATATTATATATTAAGTATGTTAGTAAACTATAACTAATAATACTATTACATTAGTATATTATATATTTATATGTTAGTAAATAGTGATAAATTAGTAATAATATATTAAATAATAATAATACACTTATTACTTATAAGTTATTACTAATACTCTATATAGAGATATACTATAATTTATATTTTGATATTATAACTAGTCAACTACTATAAATTATAATATGTTAATATTATAAGATTATATATTATATATTAATATGTTATTATATTAATCTATATTAATATTAATATTAAAATTTATATACTATTATTTATATATACATATATTTAAAAAAAAATTTAGGGGTTCGGTCCGGTCCAGGAGGAGAAATTCCTTGGATCGGGATTGGACTGGAATCATTCGGTCCATATATATTTTGGACCAGACCGGACCAAACTCCAACCAGTCCGGTCCACCGGTTCGGTTCGGTCTTTTTGCAGCCCTAGTCAGAGTAAATAATACTAGGCTACTCACTCCCGTACTTATCGTAAATCAATGCATACATTTAGACTTACTAGCATATGCAATGCAAATCGCAGTGAAAAAGTTCTGAATAAAATTAAATTTTAGAGATCACATGGTGACAGAAAACCTTAATATCCATATCGTCCATTCATAAAATAACGTTGTATCCTTACATGCATAACCCAGTTAGTTTTCTCAGTTCTCAAGTTATATACAAACTTATCAAAATATCACCTTAGGGCCGCCTAGGCTCTTTCTTCACTTCGGAAAACTCGTTTCTATGCCAACGCCGATCCCTACTACTATTAATTGAGTCAAAATTTCTATGGAGAGAGAGTACACCGGGGACCCCCTTAGGGTTTCTCCGGGTCTCTCGAGCAACTGGGACTTAGCCCATGGCCGCCATCACACCCTGCAGCGAAATTTAAGTTCTGAAAAAAAAATAAACATACAAGAATGAAATTTTCTTGGAAATCTTAGTAAGTACACACTTAACTTAATAAAAGCATAGGTATCGTAAAATAATCACATACAATCCAAATAGCCAGAGTATGCATTTATGGCATGCTTTATGTAACTTATGCAT
This sequence comes from Platycarya longipes, assembly GCA_036559045.1. Lineage (NCBI taxonomy): Eukaryota > Viridiplantae > Streptophyta > Magnoliopsida > Fagales > Juglandaceae > Platycarya > Platycarya longipes. The sequence goes on along the minus strand of CM071800.1, from coordinate 27,492,496 downwards.
GACTTAGACTTATTTCTTATGTGGAAGTATATTGGTATCCCTCTTTCTGGACAATCTTATACCATGCATGGACTTCTTATTCTTTCATTATAATTCTTATTCTTTTAAGTCTTACTTATAGGGGCCCTTCTTATCTTAACATCAACAGGAGTTACGTATCGCCATCCTCGCTAGATTTCTTAGCATGATGCGTCAGCTTATCCATACATATAACTCGTCAATCGTTTGGACGTTACGTATCGATGTCCCCGTCATGACGAGTTTCGTGTCAATCTTCCGAGCGTTACATATTGCCATCCCCGTCATGACACGAAAAATACTTAACATAGCAGACATTACATATCGCCGTCCCCGCTTGTCATGTCAATCGTCCGGGCATTACGTATTGTCGTCCCCATCGTGACACGATACTTATCTTATGAAACCATGTCAGTCGTCCGAACGTTACGTATCGCCATCCTCGTCATGACGTGACTAACTTCTTAATCTTTTCACTTGTAAAGTTTTTTAACATATTTTCTTATAACATATGTCATGACTCATGATGACACTTATATGTAACGAAATGTAATGTAATATAACCTTAAACTTATGACATGCATATTTCATGTCCTTAGAAACCTTATAACATATGAGAATATTTCATAATAGCATACATCACGTGTACATGCACTTACGTCACATCAATTCTTAAAGTCAAAGCATAACGAATAATACTTAACAATTAAATAAATTATTAAAATATTCACACAGTAAGGCTAACCGAACCCTATGGATAAGCAAACCTCATTTTCCTCTTATTCAAATGAAGCTAAAATCCACATATACAATATCATTCAAATAATTAGACGATATTGTTTTCTTGGTTAATTCTCCAATACTTTCTTGTATGATGATTCTTGAAATTTTCCAAATAAACTCAAGTTTCTAAACTTACCATAATTATTAAAATATCATTCAAATAAGTAGAAATCCAGTCACTAAGAATTTTAGAAGAAATTCACCAATAAGATCAATGCCTACTATGATAAGCTCAGATCTGCCACTTCAATCCCCATTTTGTCCTTGATTGAGTCCTTATCTCTTAAAACTCATAACATAAAAGTTGTAGATATTTCTCCTAGTTTTTCAAATCCTCTTAAATCATTCCAATCTAACATCAAATGAACAAGTTATTCCTGATTTACCAAAATGTGTCGAATCTGCCAATAATAATCCTATTCAGGCCGAAATTCACTAGAGTTGTTTCTTCATTTTTTTTTTTCAAAATTAAGACCTCATGTTTTCACATAATTCTCTTCATATAACATCATAAAATATATTTCTAAGGTCTCATAATTTTCTAACATTTTTCCATAGCAAAAACCACTCCAAAATCCAATATATTTCAATTTAACATATAAACAAAGATTAACCTCAAATAAATATTTAATATGATCCAATCACCAAACCACTTATTCTATGCCAAGATTAAGTTAATATATGCACTTAAAAAATTTTTCGAAGCTTGAATTGATGCATAGGATAAGTTTTGTACCACTTCTCCTCTAATGCCCTCAATTAGTTCTCTTTTGGTACTTAGGTGATGTAAAAGAGTTTTTGCATATTTTTCTTGGCTTTTTCTCACCATAGCTGACTGGTATCTCTAAAGGAGAAAGAAGAGGAGCTCATGCATCTATTTATAGGTATGAGGGGCGTTGGAGGCAAGATGTTTGGGGGGATATTGTTAAATCCATCTGCTGCAGCCTCCCTTAGCCTATTGGGGTGATGTGTCCCATAGATTTGTGGTTTCATGATCACCCATAAACCTTAGGCTTGGTGAGTCATATTTCCATCCAAAGGTCAATTTTTGAGCTACCTAAAAATCTCCTTGATCAATGGCTCAAGTAATTCCAACACATGGATAAGATAAAAATAAAATAAAACAAAAAACCTAGAATATCTAAGATGGGATCCAATCGGCCACTTGGCCTTCCCTTGCACCCCACAGTTTCTAGATCAATTTCCCTCTTCTTGCCACATGTTCCAGCTCTCATTGGCACACTTGGGACATTTTGGAAGAATTCCCTTAAGGCTTGGTTGGCTATTAGTTAAGAATAAAAGGGTAACTTGGCTAATTTGGTTAGTTCTACACTAATCAGATTTGTTCCTACTTCTCCCATGATTATAGACTAATTTTCCTTCAAGAAACTCTTCCACCACAAAACGCAAACTTTCCTACACCTGTCTAAAAGATAGAAATGTAGATAACCAGTCAAATTCAAGCTCTTAAAGTAGGTTGGTGGTGTAATTCATTTTCGGACTTCAGTTTACGCTCAAATCAGATCAGTCCACTTCCAGCCCAAATACCCATTAATCCACTTCGATTCTCCGAAAACTCAAGACATAAAAGTTTTACACAATACTCTTAAGATTCTATAGGATTTCTAATCACCTTATTCCAAGATTATATGAGAGAGATATGCTTAATTTACCAAAACACGTTAAAACTTATCCGAGAACACTCAATCCGAGTCCACCATTTGTTTCCTTTTAGTTTCTTGCCAACCAAGACTTCTAGATGACTTATCTCCATTTGCCACATACCTCCCCACATGTTTCCAGATCAGAGAAATAGAAGGAACCAATCAAATTTAAGCACCTAGAGTGAGGTGGTGGCACACTTTATTTTCGGGTTTCAATTTTTCATCCAATCCAGATCAGTCCACTTCCAGTCCAAATAAGTCATTGATCCAATCATAACCTTCGAAAACCCAAAACATAAAATTTTATATCTGCCTATTAAGATTATAAAGAATTAGAATCCCCTCATTTAGACCTCATATGAGAAAGTTATGTTCCTTACACAAAAACTCGATGGACCAGCTCGAGAACTTGTTTTGGCACACCAAGTGTTTGATGTTTTGTTGTATTACTTTCCTTTGAATTTTTCTCTCAAATTTCAGAAATTTGCCTCTTCCTAATCCCAAATATAATTTTTTTAGTTGATACCTTATTAAAATTTCAAAAATTTAATCATAATTTATCCTAAAATGCATAATTAAATCCCTTTCTTGGCTCAAAATTATTATCCAATTCTCAATTTTTATTCCTTTGGAAGATTATACTCCAAAAAATCCTTAAAATATAATTATAAATTCTAAAACTAAATATTTTAACCTAAGGAAAAAATTGGCTATTACATTAAGAAAGAGTCTGTTTGGTGAAGAGGCATAAAGGAATAGGAAGATCTATGTAAATGTATTTTGGACCCATAACCTTTGTGTAACTAAGACTTGACGTTATTGTATATGTATATATAAGGGTCTTAGTTAAGTCATATCATGTGATCTAAGTGCAAAGTAGATCCCTTTGCATTTTCTGGAAATTAACCCTATTCCACTGCATTTTTCATTGAGCATGATTAGTAAGTTAGGCGCATGCAAGCTATGTATGATACATATGAAGGGTAGGTAACCTCGTGTTACTTGTCCTAACACTTCCGTTTACGTTAAATCCCAAACGTAAATTGGGGGAGTCATATTGCACGCCCGGGTGGATTGGATCATCGCTGAGTAGGTTAGGCCGCGAAACACGTCCTCAACAAATAAAATCAAATATTGATCTAGAATTGGATTAATTATTTTTCAATTGAACGGAAAGAATTATTGTGTGGAAAAAACTTTTCGAACAACTTGAAGGTCTCTTGAACAGACAACTTTTAGATAGTTTGAGTGGGTGTTGTCACCTTAAAACTACAAGCATTGCTATTTGGCAAAAACCATTTTAACAACTTGACTTCAATTTGACCAAGCAAACCTCAGCCATGAAAATCCATGCTTGAGTAGACTAAGAACTAAGTAAAACCAACAATTCATCAAGAATTGTTGGTGATGAATTGTTGGCCAGTGGCTTTGATCATAAAACTTTAATAGAGTGAAACCCAAACCTCACTCCGTCATTTCCATGGCCAAATGCCATGTGTGGCTACTAGAAAACATGACAGAATGGTAGGCTTCGAATGGGGACAAATGGTGAATGAATGGTTCGATGCTTTTGGGTTACATATCTATCCTGAAATAATTCTGTTCAAACTAGAATTTTGTACGCTCGAACAGTTTAAAGTAGAATTTTCAGTGTTCAAACAAAACTATTTGTTTGGACTGTTGATGGAATGAAGCTTCTAGAAAAAATCACAACCTATAATATATTTTTGTTGAGGATTAGGTATGTTGAAACTAGCGTAATGAAAAAATCGGTTGGCATTGATCTATTTCTGATTTTAAGCTTTTTGAAACTGGACCAGTTCGATATAATATATATCTTAAATTAATTTTTTTAATATCATATATAACATTCTTATATTAAATATAATTTTTATATATGATATATAAAATAATATGAACTTGAATTATATATAAGATAATGTTATTATAATTTATTTAAGATAAAAGTTTAATTTTAAATAAAAGTTTAATTGATCATATCCTTTAAATATAAAATATATATACTAATAACATTTTATCATAAAAAGCACCTAAATTGAGAAAAGAAATACTTAAAAATAAAGCAATTTTTTTAATGCAGATTATTTATATAACATATTCTTTTAGTAAAACAAATTCTTGTAATTAATTACAATTTTTTCAATAAAACCGATTTTTTAAACATTTTTTTAAAAACATTTTTTTCACAATTCTACATTTTATTAAAACAAAAAAAAAAAATGGACCAGTTACACCCCTAATGAGACCTGTCATCCTAAAGCATCCTCGATGCAACGCCAAGAACTTGAGTTTCCATTCAATTTGGCAACCAGAGATAAAGGAAAGCTTTTGATCCACTGACTTGAAGGCATCGACAAATAAAAAGAGAAGTTAGTGGAAGAGCACATGCAAGGAAACATGCCACATTAATGAGAAAAGTAGGGGAACTATGACGCACTAATGGCGCCACAGCCCGGAGTGCACGCCACATTAATATCGTCATTGCAGAGGCCACTCTAACAAAGGAATAGTGCATTAAAGGCTCTGACAAAGGAACACTGCAAAGAGAGAGGCCTATAGGGACAGGCACATTTTGTCCCCATCCAAGCTCCACATATAAACAATGAACTCTTAGGTATGAGAAAAAGGATAGATACTTTTGCTTTCAAAGCTTTTATAATACAAATACTTCTACAAAACTTTTACTAACTTAGGTATCGAAAACTCCTCGACCTCCTCTGCATTGTTTTTGCATGCCCAAGTTGAGAAGACCTAAACTCTTGAGATTGCCCACAAGGGTGTGAAACACAATATTAACAACTTGATAGTTCACAAATCTCAAGCTGACTAGACGTCTTGACATATAAGTTTCGTATCTTTTGAACAATGGACTCTACATATAAATAATTAGTAATAGGAAAATTCTATACCATCATTCTATTTTCATCTCACTATGTAAGATACGAAATATTTTTCTACTATTGGATTATCTTTTATTGTAATTTTTAAAGGCCCATATTTTTTTTTCTTTCATCGATTTGGTTATTTGAATGGATATCAGGATTCTTATTGAATAGAAATAGAAATTCTAGGACTTTGAATGATAAGAGTAAGAATTGCCCTTTGTTTTTTCATATTCATGCATTCTTCTTATTAATATTAGAATAATGCTACCATGTCCCTCATTTTGACTGCTGATATATTTAGTTTTTTTTTTTCTATTTTACTTCCTGATTAAGAAATTGACTATTAAAGTATTGATATTTTTATATATTTTTTAAAAATAATTAAAAACATTAAAAATATGTAAATAAAAAAAAATTGCAAAAGAAAATTTAACCTAAAGAGCATGTAAAAATTAATCAGTACAATTCTACTAAAAGTCAATTCTTGAAGGCGGTTTGGTTCCTTCGTGGTGAAGTCTCCTCTCGTTTTCTGTCTAAGGCGAAAACAAGAATGGTGACCCTAGAATCAAAAGTGTGTCTTTTGTTGAAATTTCCATAGTTTTGTAGTGATTAATAGTGAGAGCAAGGTTTCGAAAGAACAATCATGAGCAAAATGGAAGCTTTGGAGGTAATGTGGGAGCAGATGAAGTTGACTAAGGAGGAACTAGGCGCCATCAAAGTGAATGAGTTCGAGGTTGATGCAGCGAACAGGAAGGGAGTATTATGCCTGGTAGGAAATTTTGTGTTGATAGAGTAATTAGTAAAAATGTTATTGCATCAACTATGGCCAAAATCTAGAGGTTGAACAAACCGCCTAAGTTCCAAGAAGTAGGAAGAATTTTGCATTTTGGAGGTGGGGCGACCTTGGCTTTTTTATAATAATTTATTCATCTTGAAAAACTTTGAAGTTGAATCTCAAGCAGGGAAGATGGTTTTCAACCGTGAGCATTTATGGATTCAGTTTTACAATTTGCCTTTTGCTAGTATGAATAAGAATACTGGAAATAAAATTAGGGAGTCCATGGGGAAGGTACAAGAAGTTGAGGTAGATGATGAAGATATTGGTTTGGAAAAGTTTTTGAGAATGAAGGTTGAATTGGACCTTACCAAACCCTTAGCACGAGGAAGAACAATTCAAGTACATGTTAAAAGATAATGGATTCCTATCAGATATGAGAAATTACATCATTTATGCTTTTCCTAAGGGAGAATTTTACATGATGCTTCGTTATATAGAATCAACAATTCTGAGGGGAAGAGTCAAAGTTCTAACTTTGGAACCTGGCTTGGGGCAAAGTCTGGTAGGAATATATGGTATGGTAATTCAAATGGAACTACTTTTGGTGGATTTGGTGGAGATAATCAAGATAGCACACAACCTGAAGAAGTACCTGGGACTGAGCAGGGGATTGATAAGGGGTTTAGGGATGGAGGGAGACAGATTAAAGGAAAGATCGTAGAACAGTTTCGAGCTAAAACTCAAGGGAAAGGACTTCAAGAGATTCCTTCTCAAAGGGACAAGATAGGTAGCTCCAAATCCAAACTTAATATGAAGTATGGTGTGAATGAGGTTATTGAGGAAACTGTTTCAAGAGGGATAGCTAAGAATTTCAATAAAATTTATTCTGGAGAATAGATATGGGGCATCCCAACTAGCAACCACCAAGACAAGTCTCCTCATGATGAATTTTCCCCAAAAAAAAATGCTAACACCATGATATCAAATGCTGATACTAATTTGGACCATGTTTCTGAAGCTGACGATGCTTATGAGATTAAACAAGGACATAACACAGAACTACTGGTGAGAAGAAACGTACCTCTAGGGGAGATCAAAAGAAGAGCTTGAAAAGGGGAACCAGCTAGGCAAACATGGCAAATGACTGGAAATAAGTGCTTAATTGCTATAGAATTAAAGGAAGAAGTATTTGAAGTGTGAATTAAAAAAGCAAGGTCTCTTACAGATGAGGCAGTGACAAGGCAGGATAATGATGAAGCGGAGGTTGCTTTGCAATCTCCCCAATCTCAATGAAAACCTTAAGTTGGAACTGTCGGGGATTTGTGAACCCTCAACAGTTCAAGACCATAATAGGTTGGTAAGGTGTAAGAGTCCCAATTTAGTTTTCCTCATGGAAACCAAATTAAATAGCAGGAAAGCCGGTCAAAAGAAGTTAGGCTTTGAAGGTTGTGTACCATGGGGAAGAAGTGGTGGTTTAGTGTTATTCTAAAATAATGATGCTAATTTTGAAGTCATTACTTTCTCTCATAGCCACATTAGTGGCTAGGTAGTTGATAAAAAAGAAGATGTGCAATGGGTTCTAACAGGTTTCTATGGAAGTTCGGATGTCAACAAAAGGCAAGAAAGCTGGGATTTATTAAGGTTACTAAAACCATTTGATGTTTTATGGTGTGTTTTAGGTGACTTTAATGAAATTCTAACTCAAAATGAAAAAAACATAAAGGAAGCAAAAGAATGATAGACAGATGGACAATTTTCGAGTCGTGCTAGAGTAGTGCTGTTTGTTTGATTTGGTATGAAGTGGCAATTTCTTTACCTGGTGTAATAATCATTGTGATGATACCTTTACATTGGAGAGACTCGATAGAGAGGTTGCTAACCAACTTTGGTCTAAGGTCTATAGTCAAGCCAAAGTGGAGGTGTTAACTGCTAGTAGTTATAATCACAAGCCTCTTCTGCTACAAGCAAATAAGGATAATGTAAGACAAACAATAAGGGGTAGCAAGTTTAGATATGAACTTGGGTGGGCTCTAAAGGAAGGATGCAGGTAAATAGTGAAGACAACTTGGGAACATGTCTGCCATACTTCCAGACTAGCTTATGGAATTCAAAATAGAGTGAGAAAATGTAGTGAGGAATTAAGTAGATGGAGCAAGAAGTGTTTCAAGTCTAGAGATCTTATGATTAAAGCAAAAAATGATCAATTACAAGCCCTGTAGTGGACAGAAGATAGGAGTAATATAGAAGAAATCAAGCAGCTAAAATAAGAGATAGGTGTGATGTTAGAGCAGGACTTAAGATGGAGACAGAGAAGCAAAATCCATTGGTATCAAATGGGAGACAAAAACAAAAAGCACTTCCACTCATGTGCATCAGTAAGATAGAAAAGAAATAGGTTTTACAAGATCAAAGACAAAGATTAACAGTTGAAAACAGAGGATCATGGCATTCGACAGGCTTTCAAGTAGTATTTTGAAGAGGGGTACTCAACTATATCTCCTTCTCTAGGTGATCTTGATACAGTCCTAGAAAATATAGAATGTCGAATGTCAGAAGCCATGAATGCAAAGCTGATTCAAGACTATAGAATTGAAGAAATTAAGTAAGCGATGCAACAAATGAACCCCATAAAGTCACTAGGTTCGGATGACTTTAAAGTTGGTTTCTTTTAGCAGCACTGAAGTGTGGTCAAAGATATAGTATGCCAGGCATCTCTGGACTTCCTCAATCATGGTATTTGTGACGTCCCCAATTTATGTCTGAAATTTAACGTAAACCAAAGTGTTAGGATAAGTAACACTTGTTTACTCACCCCCGTACTTATCGAAATTTAATGCAAATCGCAGCGAAAAAGTTTTGACTAAAATATTTACTAATGATCACATGGTGAAATAAAACCACAATATCCACATCATCCATTCTTAAAAAGAACATTTTATCTTTACATGCATAATATAATTAGTTTTCTAAGCCAATATACATATACAAACTTATCAGAACTTTGACTTAGTTTCACCTAGGCACCTTTTTCACTTCGGGAAACTCTTCTCCATGCCGATGTCAGTCCCTACTACTAACTGTGTTAAAACATATAGAGAGAGAGTACTCCAGGGACCCCTTATGGTTTCTCCGGGTCTCTCAGCAACTGGGATCTAGCCCATGACCGTTATCCAACCCTGCAACGAAAATCAAATTCCAAAAGAAAGGAGACATAAAAGAATGAGATTTCTAGGAAAATCTCAATAAGTACACATGTAATTTAATAAAAACATAGATGTGATGACCCGAGATTTTCGTTTCTTACTAATTTATTTAAGTAATTATTTTAATAATAATATTAGTAATTTAGAGGAGTGAGGATGAAGGCTTGGGCTTATAATTGAAGTCTTGAAAACATAACTTAAATTAGTGGGCCAAGAGAGGAATAATAAGCCTACAAGCCCATGAGATTGACCCATGATCCACCAAACCCACACAAGGGACACATGGGAGGGGAAGGAGGTTTCGGTTGGGAGTTGACTAGTAGATAAAAAATAGAAATTGCTAGTAGTTGGGAGTTGACTAGTGGGTTCCTTGGAAGATGGAGTGTGAGAATCAAGGTAGGATTTTCTCATCATTGGGATATCTTGGGAAGTACAAAGAGATCTCCATTTTAGTCTTTCTAGGAGTATGTCATATCTAGAATAGTGACACAAGTGGTATGAGATGAGAAAGAGAAGTGAAGAGCAAAAAGGGAGCATTCGGTGGGCACCTAGCCGAATCCCTTTGGGGTATTTTCCATGCAATCCTCAACAAATCTAAGCAAGTGACCAAAAGTAGATCTTATATGAGTGAGTTGAGAAGGTGATTGACAAGTAAGAAGTGGTATCATTGGAGAGAATGAAGGAAAAATTAGAGAAGAAACCAAGGGAAGGATTCTGGTAGTGTATTGCTGTGAGACTCATTTGGAGTCTTTCAAGAGTTTTGACAAAAACCTAAGTAATGAGACATAAGGGACTTGTGTAAGAGTGTGAAGTAGAAGGTGTAAGAGTGTAAGATGGCATGGTGATGTGATGAGATGATTGATAGTTGCTTGAAAATAGAGAAAACCATGGGAGGGAAAGGAGGTTTCGGTTGAAACCAAAGTGGGGCTAGCCAAAAGTTGCATGCCCTTTTTCCCAAAAATATGATTTTGAAGATCTTGTGGAATGACATATGAGTTGATAAGTGACTGTGTAAGAGAGTTGAAGTGACAAGAGAGGGAGACAAAAGGGATGGAAGTTTCGGATGAGGCAAGTGGGGAAGCTTGGAGCCGTATGCTTTGAGTTTTGTTGTTCCCTCGAGTTTTCACCACAATTGGAAAACACCAACCAGTTGCTCATTCCACACACTTCCATAATTTGTTTTCTTTTCCCAAGCAACCACTCTTGTCAATCAAGTGTCTTTCAATCATAGGTATGGTGGAGTGTCCTAGAACCCTAGGAGAGAAGGTCATGGCCGAATGGCCTTGTGTATGCCCATTCTCCGCACTTGGTCTCACTTTCTCACAAACCCACACACACACACATACCTCTCGGCATTGAGCACTTCTCTCCCACTCTCACTTTGTTCTATCTCCTTTTATCACCTAAACATCAAAATACTCTAAGTTTAGAGGAGGAAGAAGCAAGTGGTCTAGTGTGGTAGTGCCTTGGAAGAGGTAAGTGACTTTTTGGGCTAGTACAAGTATAGAAACCTAGAGAAGAACACACACCACATCTATGTTCTTGTGTAAAAATCTTCTCTTTAAAAATACTATGTTCTTAGGTTGATCTAATAAAATACTTAATATATTTTCAGATTTCATCCAAGCCAACTAGGAGTATTGTAAGTATATTCTTATCTTGCCCTTAGCAATTCTAGTATACTTTTGAGAGAATTTGATTGTATTGCTTGAACCCTTGTTTGCTTATGCTAAAATGAAATTCCTTAGTGGAAATGCCATGCTTAGTTAGGTATAAATCCATGTTTAAATTTATGATTCTTTAAGTTTGAAAATATAAAATGATGGGTGGATTTAGTCAACTTATTTAAAAGAAATCAACGTGATGCGTAAATTGAAGAAATGCATGCATGATTAAGGTTAACTTGTAGGATATTGGATGATGTGGGTTAGATTACTTGAAGAAAATGTTTTGTTCATTTAGTGGCAAAATTCATGTTTGGTTTAAGTATCAATTTACATTAGAGGTTATATTGTATTGTGGATTTGGATACTTTGATATGAAGGAAGAATGTAGCATGGTTACCATGATGAGTGATGATGCTATGTATGCATGTTAAAATTTAACTTGGAGTTGAAAAATGTTAGATTGGTGCATATAGATGTTTTGATTTTTAAGGGTTTTGGGTTGAGCTTTCTTTTCAACTATTATGTTAAATTATGATTAAATCTTGAATACTTGGAGAAATTAGTGGTATGAGAACTAGAGAAATTTAATAGCAAGATATTCGGTTTTCACATGTATAGTTAAGTGAGCTATCTTGATGAAAAGAAAAGTGATTAAAATAATAAATATAAGGACCCTAGGTTTCGGCTAAGACCTTTTTGTGGTGTTAAAAATATTTGATTATTTTATGGAGACTAGAGTAGAGTATTTGGAGAATGATAGGAAAAGAAAATATTAGGAAACAACTAAGGAGGGTCTTGGCCCAACCCTAGTGAGAGAGGACCGAGCACCCTTAAGTGTGTGCAAGGCCCATTGTGTGCTTTTAGATGGAAAAGAAATAGAATTCTACGGTGCTTGACTTGTGAAAGAGTATGACACTTAGTACACGTGTGTTCGTCGTTTCACATGTTAAGTGTTATGAGTTGCATGTCTCATGCATGAAGTACGAAAACCATGTTTTTGAGTCAAACATTTTTTAAAAGAAAAGAAATTAAAGTTTTATTAGAACTCCAAAGGCTGAGACGGGGTAGTGCCCCAGTGGAACTCCCTGTTCACTCAGGAGTGATTAAATTTGAGTGAAAATTCCTGGGTCGATGAAGAACAGTCGGTGGACAATGTATGGCTCCAGAAGGTGTCCGAAGCATAGTCGCACCTAAAGCTAGTGGGTGCCCAAATGGCGGTGTTGGCTTTTTCCTTACCATATAAGAAGTTTGTAGTCGCTGGGTGAGTGATCAATCACCGAGCAATGAAGAGCGAAAAGTCGCGAAACATTTTCACTTAGGCTTGAGTGGTCACCGGGTGATACAGTAACTAGCGAGGAACACACGGTGCTTAGGGGAACCGTGAGGTGTCCAATAAGAAGAAGACATGACGAAAAGAATGGCTTTCGAGCCTAAGATATGACATGATAAGTAAGTGGAGCCTAAGATAAGAAAAGATGAAAAGTGTTTGAAAATGATGAGTTTTGAAAAGATGTTTCAAGTATTTTGTCACATAAATTTTCAAAAAAACACATGAAGAAGTTAAAGAAAAACAAGTTGAAGAAAAGTGACATGAGCATGAGCATGAGCATGTGTATAAGTGAAGTCATGAGTCCCATAATGCATGATGCACCTATGATTGTGTGTTATTCGGTTAATTATATGCTTGAAATGTTTTTGTCAAAATATTAATGTACCTGCTGAGATTTCTCCCAAAATTTCACCATTTTATATTCCCACTATCGTTCCTTATTGGGAACGATAAAAGTAGTTGCAGGTGATGGTGGATAGACCGAGTATGATTTTCGGGACGACACCTCGGACCCCCAAAGGCCCGACTAAGTCCACTATCATTGAGCCGGTGACTCTTGGCTTGTTAGGCTGATGGGCGGCAGAGTTACTGCCACTGGCGACATACTTTTTGGCAGACCTATGCCCTATAGGGTGTTGCTTGGTCCTAGGAGTAGACGAGTCCCTCCACTTAGGACGCATGTATGAGTCATCCTCTGGGATGAGTTGTGACGTAGGGCCTAGCTTGAATCTGGACCATCTTCGTTATGGCCCTGATTTCAAGGAAGTAAAGAAAGAGCCATTGTATTAGAAAGGGAGAGCGATGGAAATCGCCTACGCTACTTTTGTATCTACTTGTTTATATTTTGAGAGTTTTCCCGCTGTTTTGGGAAAAACGCACTTTTGTGGAACCAGATACATTGGTGATATTAACTCTAGATGTGTATGAATTTTTTTTTATTTTGAAATTATGTTAACCATGTGATGCGCGGCAAGTCGTAAACGCCTTGCCTTAAATAATTTTTATTTGGCTTGACCTTTTCCGCAGTGAGTTTACCATTCACTGTCTTTATTTTAGCATGCTTTACTTTGTTTATATTACGAACGAGGGGTGAGCTTCTGTGTGATGATTATCCCCGACATGTCAGTTTACATGCGATCCCAAGCGTAAGCAGAGACGTCGACAATAGATATTGTGAAAGAATCACATACAAACCAGACAATCAGAGTATGCATTTATGGCATACTTCATGTGATTTATGCATGACTTAGACTTCTGTTCTTCATAGACCCACTCTTTCATACCTAAACTCTTATTTCTTTTCTTTGGTAACATTGTGAGTCTTACTTGTTTCGTATCATCGACAAACGTCTCCATCGAATATTACTTATTTCATTTCATCGACAGGCTTAGGTCCCTACCACTTTTCAGGTCCCTGCTGGTTTTCAAATCCTTGATAGGTTTATGTCCCTACCAGCACGTCAGTCATACGAGCACGTCGTTGGTCTCCGTCATGACGTGACTGACTTATTAATCTTTCTACTTGTTAAGTTTTCTTAACATATTTTCTTAAAACAAACGTTATGACTTATGACGACACATATATGTGACGTAATGCAACATACGCATAAATTTAGACTTATGACATGCATGATTCATGTTTTCGTAAAGCATATGATATAGAAAAGTATATCACAAAAACACACATGCACATATGTCACCTAAATTCGTAACGTCAAAGCTTAACAAATAATATGTATAGAATTAAATAAAATATTAAATTTTTATTAAATCAATGGCTGGCCAAATTTTCATGGGAAATGTATTCTTAATTATTTATTCCTTTTAACTTATTCAACCCAAACTCAAAAGTTTACATAATTTCATAGCTTAAATATTTTTAAGTGTATTTTACACTATTCTTATATATATATATATAATGTTATTGTTTTATTTTATCTTTTTAGCATAATATTTCTTAAAAATTCTCCTAATATATTAAGATGTCTAAACTTATTATACTTGTTAAAAATCTTATTCAAATAATTCACTAGAAGTTTTAAAATGAAGGAAAACATCACTTTTTAAGAGTTTACCTACTCTATTTTGTACATTATTTCCAGTTTCGTTCTTCATAGAGTTCTTATCTCTTAAATCTTAAAACACAAAAGTTGTATATATATGTCTTAGATTTCTATATCCTTTTGAGTCACTCAATTTCAACATCACACTAACACGTTTGACTATTTTACTGTAAGATGTTAAATCTGCCAACTTAACTCCCTTGAAGTTTGAAAGTTACTAGAGTTGTTTTTTCATTCTTTTCCATAGAAAAATCTCATATTTTCACATAATCCTCTTAATATAACATCATAAAATATATTTCTAAGGTCTCATAATTTTCCTAACATTTTTTCATAGCAAAAACTACTCCAAAATCTAATTTGTTTCAACTTAACACATAAACAAAGATTAAGCTCAAATAAATATCAAACATAATCCAATTATCAAACCACTTATTCTATGCAAAGATTAAGTTAATATATACACTTAAAAAATTTTCCTAAGCTTAAAAATTTTCCTAAGCTTGATGAAGTGTTTGGAGTAGGCTTTGTGAAAATCTCCTTCAAAACTCTCAACCACTCTCTTTTGGATTTAAGGTGAAATAAGTATGGTTTGAATGAGGTTTTTCTTGCTTCTTTCCCTTAAGTTGCTATGTATCTCCACTAAAAAGGACCTTGAGGTACTTCTTACGCTTATATATGTGTGAAATGAGTGGCATATGCAGATATTAGGAGTAAGAGTGCATGAAGCACTCGGGTGTTTGTCTTAGTTGAATAGATGAGGTGTCTCTCCTCCCTTTAGGCATCATCATGACTTTTAATCTAGGCTTAGCTGCTCCTAATCCCTCATCCAATGGTCATGTTTGTTCTAGCTACCATATTATCTTGATCAAGGGCTCAAATGATTCCAGCACATGGAGTAGAAACAAAATATTATGATGGTATCTTCTAATGAGGTGTATCTGGCCACTTGGTCTCTTCCAAGGGTCAGCCACATTCCATCCTAAATAAGTCCTTGATACAATTCGTTTCTTTGAAAACTCAAAACATAAAAGTTTTAGATCATTCTCTTAGTAATCTATAGGATTTAAAATCTAATTATTCCAAGATCATATGAGAGAGATATGCTTAATTTTATTGAAACATGTCAAAACTCACCCGAGAACATCCAATCCGAGTTCTCCATTTGTTTCCTTTATTTTATTACCCACCAAAACTTCTAGATCAATTCTTATCAACTTGCCATATGTTTCCACACATGTGAAGACCTCAGAAAAATTAATAGCCAATTACAATTTTCGTCATATGGCCAAGATTAATGCACTTTGCTTAAAAGTCGGTTACCAGTTGACTGCTACTCCTGTCTGTCCACTTCATACTAGATTTAGTCCTTTATCCGATCATTATCTTCAAAAACAAAAAACTTAAAAGTTCTATATATACCTCTTATGGTTCTACAAGAATTAGAATCACCTCGTTCTGACCTCATATGAAGGAGTTATGTTTATTACATCAAAACTCGACGGATCAGCCTGAGAACTCGTTTTGGCACACCAAGTGTTTGATATTTTGTTCTATCTCTTGAGCTTGAATTTCTTCCTCAAGTTCCAAAAATTTACCTTTCTCTAGGTCCAAATTAAATTTCTCTAGTTGATACATTGTCACAAATCTCAAAGGTTCATCCAAAATTTATCTTAGAATGCATCTAAGTCTCAAATTCTATTTTCATAGGAAAATATACTTCCAATAAATCCCTTTAAAATATTCTCAAGTAAATGCTTTATTTAAAAAAATTGGGATATTACAGTATTGATTTTCAGCCATCAACTCAACTCTTATTGCATTAATTCCAAAGGTCGACAATCCTGAGTTAGTACAGGATTTCAGACCAATTAGCTTATATAATGTCTTTTATAAAATCATCTTCAAAACAATAGCAAATAGGCTCAAGCATGTACTTACACATGTCATTGCACCCATTCAAAATGCCTTCATACTAGGAAGACTAATCACAATTCAATAGTGGTGGCCTATGAAATTCCTCATTCCATGAAGACAAAGCAGAGGGGAAGAAAGGGTAGTATGGCATTAAAATTAGACATGTCAAAAGCGTATGATATGGTAGAGTGGGTCTATCTCAAAGTTGTGATGGAGAAATTAGGTTTTGATCCAAAATATATTAACCTAGTGATGAGATGTGTAATATATGTGAGATATGAAGTGTTAGTTAACGGAGTTGCAGGTAAAGAAATCAATTCTCAGAGAGGATTGAGACAAGGGAGCTCCTTTATTCCCTTACCTCTTTCTTCCTTATGCTGAAGGTTTGAGTTGTTTACTAAACAATACTGAAAGAAAATAGTTGATCACAGGGGTTAGTGCAGCAAGGATGGGACCTAGACTCAATCATTTGCTCTTTGTAGACGATTGTGCCATATTTTGCTAAGCTACTCAATCAGATTGGGAACATACTCTAGCAATTCTTCAACAATGAAAGAGCTTTCGGTCAACAACTAAATAGGGACAACACTTCACTTTATTTCAATTCAAACACATCAACTAAGGTCAGAAACTCCATTAGACAAGTGGCTGGTGTGGTAGTTTGTGGATATTATGAAATGTATCTTGGATTACCTTCACTTGTGAGAAGATCGAAGTATAAATGACAGACTTTGAAAGAAAATTAATAGTTGGGAAAACATTTATCTTTCAAAGGCACACTAGGAATTTTTAATAAAGGTTGAGTTACAAGTTGTGCCAACATATACCATGAATGTATTTAAACTTTCAAGGAAGTTGTGTACTAAGATCTCATACATGTTTACAAGATTTTGGTGGGGGAAGCCAGGTGACAAAAAAGGGGCCGTTAGAAAAGTTGGGAGCATATGGGCAAGGCTAAAAATATGGTGGATTAGCTAAACATAGTTGGAATTTTCTTCAAAACCCAACATCACTAGTTGCTCAAGTTTACTACAGTAAATATTATAGAAGGAGTGGGCTTATGGAGGCAAAAGTGGGCAATTCCCCTTCTCTTATATTGAGAAGTACTTGTCAAGCAAAAGATTTAATGAGAGAGGGATTGATGTGGCATGTAGGTAATAGATAGAATATCAAAATTTGGGACCATAAATGGCTGCCACAATCCCTTTCACATTGCAATCAATCCTTAAGTTCTTCAACCATTTGTTTGGATGCCACAATGAATCAATTGATTCTGATAAACAAATTTGTAAGTTTACAAAAAATGGTATGTTCAATGTCAAAAGTGCATATTATGTGCAAAAGATCAAAGGAAAAAAGATGGAGGGGAGACTTCAAGTGGGGTTCAACAATGGGAATTTTGGAAATCCATTTGGAAGCTCAAGGTTACAGCAGCCATAAAACACTTTCTTTGGAGAGCTGAGTCAGATTCTATACCAACTAAGGCACTACTTCTCAATCACAAGATAGGAACATCTAATGCTTGTCCCCTATGCCAACAGGAAAGAGAATTAGTCCTAAATGCTCAATGGCAATGCCCAGCAATGAATGATGTGTGGTCTGAGAATGGGAGTCGACTGCATAAATGGCCTATAATGATAAGTGATTGTATGAGTTTATGGCATCATATGCAGAATAGATTGACACAAGAAGAGATGGAGGAGATTGCGACAATCTTCAGAGCTATATGGCATCGAAGAAACAAACTGGTTTTTGAAAATCAGTTTGAGGGTCCAACATAAGTGTTGTTCAATGCATTACAATGCCTAGGAGACTACAAAGAGTACAACCTCAGCCTAGAGTACACTCTGCAAATTCAAGCAATGCATTGTCAACATGGAAGAAACCTAATCCAAGATGGTTCAAAGTCAATTTTGATGCAACAGTCAATTTACTTCATCAAAAAGCTGGCCTAGGGGTGATCATCAGAGACCATAATGATGAGGTGATAGCGACATGTTGTGATCTAGTTCCCTAGGAAAAATCTCCTCATTTAGCCGAGGCTAAGGTACTACAAAAGGTAATTGAATTATGCTTGGATTTGGGATGCCATAGAGTCATATTAGAGGGAGATGCTCAAGCTATTGTTTAGTTAGCTGCAAGTGATGCTCATTGCTGGATATTTTATGGTTAGATTATTGAAGACATCAATGACGTAGCACATATGTTAGCAAAGTTGGCTTTATATTACAAGAGATGAAATATCGAATTGAAGAGGCACTTGCCTTAATATTTAGCAAATTGATCTCTGAAAAAATCTTGTAATGATTGACTGTATTTGCTGCAATGAAACTAACCATATCTTCAAAAAAAAAAAAAAACTTAAGGGCATGTCTGATGAGTGCACAAAAATGCACTCTAAATATCCTATTTAAATGCTAAAAGAAAAGAGAAAAATAATGAAATAACTCATTTTATTTAATTTAATAACTATTTATCTTGAGATGGATATGAGCATGATTTAATATATTAAAGTCTCAAATAAATACAAAAAGAAATACATGAGTTAAATATATTAAATAAGTCTCATAGCAATTCATTTTGTCTTACACTTCAAATATGCTACATGCATTCACGTTTGGCATCACAAAATAACGCCTCATGCTAGGCCCCACATATCCCATTAAGTCCTACACGAAATCTTCAATTAATAAGTCAATTTCCTTCTAAATTCATGGACCCTATTTTTATTATTTGACTTTTACATTTAATTGTATTTAATGGCAGCCACATGTTGGGTAAAGCTTTAAATCCATCAATTGGATATTGTTCATTAATGCAAAGCTCAAGCAAGCACAAGTCAACAATTAATTTGGATGGCTTCATGCGTATTCACACTTGCACCTTAATCATCATACGGACCCCACTTGCAAATCAAAGGAAATCAGTCACAAGTGTTGAAAGCAAACACATGACAACTCAAATTGGAAAGCGCCACTTGCATCTTGCATCCAAGCCACAATTCATTTGTTCAATACACATAGTTTTCGAACATCACAAAGGAACACAGCCATATTAGATTAAACCGAAATTGTTGACCATTTCAAAGTTACAAGTTGTCACATGCAAAGTTGGAACTCAAGGCAATACATGACAACTCCTTTGAAGCATGACAAAGTCGACAGCTCACTTTTTTCTCAAAAGCAAGTCATGTGGCCCACCCACATGGATTTAGATACTTGGTTTCACATTCAAGTAATATGGCTGCATATATACCACTCATTCAGCGAAAATATGTGTGACGCCCACGAATCCCCCCTAGGATTTAGAAGGACTCGCAACATCCAGACAATCATCACATGGACCAATCATGCCATTGATTTGTGTTTGAAAAGTGTGTGAAGCATGCATAAAGTGTACAATAAATCTTCACAGCAGAAAAGTAAATAAAAGTCAGTCGTTCTAGTATCAGAGATTCTTAAAAATTACAAATCAATTTAAAACAATTCCTCCAACAAGGATTATACAGTCTTTTAAAAGAAACAGATAATCAACACTGCTTCCAAGATCATAATCTCAGTCTTCATTCTCTCAACAGATTTCTTTTCCAGTGTAGTCTATATCTCAGGCTAAATGTTATTCTCTGCAATCACAAACTACGATCTCGTAATGTGGGACCGTAGGTGGGTGTGATCCACCGGTGAGATGTGAATCCCAGTAAGCAACAGACAGCATACAGCCAATTCACACAACAGAACATCATCAACATATACAAGTAAACACAATGAGTGCATGTACCATGAATATGAGACTTGCAACATGACTTATGCACATGCACTTTCATATAAAGATTTCCATAAACCTTGACAGTCTTCGAAATTTTGCTTCATGTACGTGCTTTTCATAAAAATGCTTTCATATAACTTTGACCTCTTTCATATGTAATCAAAACCTTTTCATAAACTTTTCGAGTCTTTCATCTTTTTCTTATTTTAGGCGCCACTTATTATATCATATGACTCGTAAGTCTATCTTTTTCATCATGACATCTTATTTAGACACATCACGGTTCCCCTATGCACCA
The DNA here is from genome assembly GCA_036559045.1 of Platycarya longipes. Classification (NCBI taxonomy): domain Eukaryota; kingdom Viridiplantae; phylum Streptophyta; class Magnoliopsida; order Fagales; family Juglandaceae; genus Platycarya; species Platycarya longipes. The sequence goes on along the minus strand of CM071800.1, from coordinate 27,472,104 downwards.
TGTGTTCTCGCTAGTTACCGTAGCACCCGGCGACCGTATCAACCGCAGTGGCTACGTTACGCGATTTTCGTGCCATCCAGCGACCGTATCAAATCAAAGTGACTTACGTCGACCGCTCTTCATCACTCGGTGACCACTCAAACCAAGCGACTACAACTTTTTTCTGTATCGATAAGGTAAAAGCCAATACCGTCCTATAAGCACCCATTAGTTTTAGGTATGACCATACTCCGGACACCTTTTGGAGCCATACATGGTCTGTTGACTGTTCTTTGTCGACCTAGGGGCTTTCACTCAATTTTAGACACCATGAGTGAACAGGGAGTTCCACTGGGACACTGCCCCGTCCCAGCCTTTGGGGTTCTTATAAAACTTTAATTCTTTTCTTTTCTTTTAAAAACATGCTTGACTCAAAAACATATTTTTCGTACTTCATGCATGGGACATGCATGCGACATGTGACTTCTTGTTTAAAACATATAAATTATGAAACATATGAATCATACATTCACAAATCATATCTCTTACATATTAACATATGAACAGACTTCCCTTTTAATTTATTTTTCTTTCCAACATGTCGTGCATATTCCATTGAAAAGATAGTCAAAACCTTAAGTCACATCAAATCAAACCAACATTGTCCTATAGGAGTTAAGGACACAACTTATGATGGAGTCAAACCTAACTTTTTCTTCTCTATTCTCTTTACCAAAACATGCATATTTGCTTAAGATTTTCTCAAAACTTAATAGCTATATTATAACCAATCATTAGCCACTACATTTATATTGCCTATATAGTTATTCTCTTAAGCAAATTGTCATCATATGATATTTTCTCTAAATCCAAAAACTTCTCAATCTATACATCAAGGGAATCTAAGAGTATACTTTAATATTTTATCCAAAGACTCAAGTCATAATCATACATCAGTCATGAGTTAAAGCCTAATGTTTTTCCAAAAAAGTATACCATGATTGAAACTTATGAACTCTCGAAAAATAAACTTTTCGTCGTACAACATATTATGCCATTGTTTCAACCCTTAACCAAATTTTACTTAACTATTCTTCCAAATATCTTTTAGATTAAAATCCTAGTGTATCACCTTATTGAAACATAGTGGAAAAGTAACGTAATCATTCGACCAAATCATTAATTCACCCATACTTACTAAAAGTAACAGAGTCATCCAACCAAAACATTATATCAACCATGATCTCCAAAAATAACGAAGCCATCCAATAAACCATTTCACCATTAACAATTCCTAAAGAGTAACGGAATCATCTAATCAAATCATTATATCACTAACAATCACTATGAGTAACTGACTCATCCAACCCAGTCATAATATCCTCAACAATTACCATCTACACAATATCCAACCATAGTCAAATTAACTCGGGGTGATCCAATTCTCTGTTAAACAACCTCAGGTCCAACCAACCTACTTCCGAATTATTTATTATCACTAGATAACACTTCAAGCAAACAAAAGAGAGATTAATACAAAATTAAATAGTCAATCAAATAACAAAAAATGTCTGTTACTTACAACGCATAAACAAACGCCAATTGAACATCGTGCCGATCCACGATCCATAACGGGTAAGTTGCTCATTATTTGTCTCCTGGAACGACAAGTGACGGGTTGGGCTCAGGTACTTCATTTGACACCAAAATTTAGGGTAAGATACATTGGAGGATGGGGAATCTCACAGTGGTGGTAGTGAGGCGGTACAACCACCGGAAGGCAGCAGATTTGGCTCAAAAGAGTGGAAACTAATTTTTTGATTTTCCCTTATACAAGGGAGGTGGGGCCATGGATGGAGAGACTACTTAGGGTTGTAGCAAACTAAGGTAGGGGAAGCTTTTGGCGGTGGAGGTGAGAGTCACGGTGGCCGGACGGTGGCGCGGCAAAGGATGATCTATTTAGAGACCCATTTCGATTTTATGGGAGATGAGGGAAGGCGACGGCTCCGTTGGAGCTGAAATTTCTGGTGGTAGGTCGCCTATGAATGGCAGATCAAATGACGGGGGTGGTGTCATAGTGCGGTGGCTCATGGCGAAGCTATGGGCTGAGCAAGGTGGAGGCATAGAGGAGAAAACCAGTTTTGGGTTTGGGACTACTGGTGAGAGGTGGGGCTGTCATGGTTGACACCTCCAGCAGGGTTGGACTCACCGGAGGCTAGCGGTTCAGGCAGGGCCGGAGGTGAGGCTTGGTGGCCAGGGTGGTGCCGCCACAAACTAGAAACCGAACTGCCCTTTAGGGGCACTGTAACACCCAGGAGAGAAGAAAGAGATGAGAGAGAAAAAGGAAAAAGGGAAAAAGGGAAAAAGGGAAAGTGAAGGGTCTAAGCCTTTTTGGGCTATATATAGGCCCGGCACCTCGGGGTCTTCAAACATACAATAGATGAATTTAAAACACTGATCTGAAAGTGTGTAACGTCAATTTAACTTAAAATGCTCAAATTAATTAAATAAAATATTTTTTTCAACTTACTTTATTTCTCAACATAATATTTTTCATCAACACTTAAAATGATGAAACTTATTTAATTATTTAAAAGGAATAAAACCATATATTTAAATCAGATATTCAAAGCACGTTTAAGATCTCACAATATTTTAAATAATTAAAATCAAGATAATAAAAGGATCATGCATAATATAATGTTTTTGGAGCTATTCGAAAGCTGCCATACCAAAATAGAATAAACATAATAAGACTTAATAATTTAATAAGTTTAAGGTCAATGAATCAGATAATGTCAAATAAAATAGAATAAGCGCTCATTAATAAAAATACGACAAATCAAACTATACATTATGATAATTAAATTAAAAAACAATGAAGATAGCATTTCAAATAGAAAGACCAGTAGTAACGATTAATTAAAATAATGAAAAGTACTATTATTCATGAATCTTGCAAAAACTTGTATCAACAATAAAACCAAAACCACTAAATTAAAATAACATTGATAACAATTCAAATGATGAAACCGATAATAATCTTTAAATAACTAAAAATATTAAAATCGTAGATTTCATAAAGAATTAACCCCAGTCATAAATAAAGCGTACCTGAAATAAAATAAGTAAGATAACATTTTAATTTATTAGAATAAATTAAAACATCCAACGATGAAATATAAGGAAAATAAAGATATGCAAGAATTCGAGGTCTCACAATATGGACCAATTCTTCTCATTCAAAGTTTGCATATTTCGGCTACAACTTGCAAAGTGGTACACATCAAGACAGCTTGAACTCATGATGATTTAGTTAGGCAACTTGCTCATAGAAATGTCTATATATATGGATACAACGAGAGCAAGAGAACAATGCTTGGATGAGAGGAGAGCCTTCTCAGCCTTTGAGAAAATGGAGGAGCATATCAAGTGTTGTTATTTCATTTCTCTTTTGAAGAATTTGGTTATTCATCATGTGGATGAACAACTAAATTCTCAAATAAGGGCTAGGGATGAACTTGTATGTGATGGTATTTGTAGTTTATTTTTTATTCATGTATTTGGCCTTTAAATATTAAAACTCTTTTGTTCTATCATTCTCAATTTATTTGTAATGTTTTTTGTCTTCAAATAATTATAAAATCTATTTTGTTTATGGATTCATTCATGCTTTTTCCATCGAGTGGATTAGTTCTATAATTATGTTTGGAGCAATTGATTGTCTATATTGATTTAAATCTCTGCTGCAGTATCGCCTCCCGGGTATATTGTAGTCGTTGGATTTTCTCAGTGTTGATAACAATTTATGAGATTTAAGTGCAACGAATAATTTTTCAAAGAGTTACCTTTGATTTAATTTTGGTTATTAATGTTATATCTTCCGATTGAGAATTTGGACATATAATTTTCAATTGAGTTATCAATAAATTAAGAATAAATTTGAATACCAAAAATACACAAGGAATTTCCTACGCTCTACTTTTCATCTCATTTTTATACTTTTCAAATTACTCATTTAGTTTTAATTTACGTCACACTTCAAAAATAACTTTTCGCACTCTTCTAAATCTTTTCGTTAATTTCGTTACTATTTTTCAATTTCTCAATCCATCTCCTTGTGGAATTGACACCCCAAAACTATACTACAAACGACGCGTTATTCTTTGGGCGTAATCAATTTCCAACGGCCATTACTAAGCAGCACCCTGACATCACTCTTATATTCTGTGTTAATATTTATGTCAATTCAAAATTCATTTTAACTTATTTTATCTCAACTCACTATCCTGGCGTGTGGTAGCCTAAAGAGCAGGTATGGAAGAAGAGCTAGATGGCAATCCCTGAGTCTCATTGATAAGGAGAAGTAGGGAGTGGTAGTTCCCATCCCACTGTTCCGCCTGAAATGAAACCATCCCCCAACTGTCTAATGGTCATGGTAGTCTTAGAGAAGAGTATCAACAAAGAGGCATTCAAGTCCACCATGTCCAAAGTTTGGAGATGTGAAAGCTAGCTCCAGTTTGTAGAAGTGGGCACAACAAATTCCTCATAGAGTTTAATAGCCTCCACGACATGGAGAGAGTAGTGGAGGGCAGGCCATGGTCTTTTGACAAATGGCTCCTATGCATACATATGTTTGATGGATCAAACTCCATCAAACAAGTAGCACTTAGCAAAGAGGGTTTTTTTGGCTTCAAGATTTTGAAGTTCCTTTTGATTGCATGAATGTCAGTGTAGGTGCAAAGCTTGGTAGTCAAGTAGGAAGGGTTATAGAAATCCATGCTAATGAGAAGGGCCTCTGCTGGGACAGGTTCATCAAAATGAGGGTAGAGGTTGATATATCCAAATCTTTTATGCGAGGTACCTTCCTCACGACTGATGGTATCCAGAGGTGTATCCCTTTCAAGTATGAAAGGCTCCCTTCTATTTGTTTCCAATGCGGCATACTTAAACACAACCAGAAGCAATGTACTACTACATCGAATGGAAGGGGCAAGCCACAATATGGGGTTTTGCTTCGAGCCCCTGTTGCTAGGAAGAATGATCTCCTATTCAAAAAATATGGTGAAACCTTGGACTCAATTCATTCATGGAGGCAAGAGCACCAGTCCAGGGATGACCAGGAACCTGTACAGGATAGGCCCTTCAAGGACCAAAGGGTAATGCAGGCAACCTCCAAGGAACTAGTGTCCCAAACTCACAGTCTACCCCTCAGCGTGAGCTGGCCGCAAGTCCATCTTCCCAACAAGTTCCCCTTAAAGTATGTCAACTTAGTACTCCACGAAAAGACTCCATCCCCCTTTACACAAAAGGAGATGCTAGTGACATGATAGGTGTTGAGCTCGAGGACCCAAAAGTTAGCAACAGGGTAGCAGCAATACCAGAATCTATCAGAAACAACACTCTTCCCACAGCACCGACTTCCAAGGATTCGACCAACCTCTCCTTCCATCTCAGTTTCCTTGATCACTTCTTCAAGGAGCAAGTAGAAGCCTTGCAACAAAATAAGACAAAAGCAACTTGGAAGAAAATGGCGAGAAATCTTAATATGTGCACGTTGAATAGGTATGGTTCCCCTCCTTCTAGCTCTATCAAATTGTCCTCTAGTCCTCTTCCCAACAGAAATAAGAGAGTTACGAGTCCCCCTCCTAACAGAGGCTGCATCACTCGATCCAAGAAGATCCAACTTGAGCTCCTTGATGAAAATCAACCTAGCTCAATATTCATGGTGGAGACTGTTGAACAGCCCCACCAACCTCGATGAAGTGCCTAAGTTGGAATTGTCAGGGGTTAGGGAACCCCCAGACAGTCCTCAACCTGCACTCCATGGTGCAATTAAAATCCCCCTCTTTTGTTTTCTTAATGGAAACAAAAAGTAATAGGCTTAAAGTGGAATCAGTTAAACGTAAACTAAGATTTGAATATAGCATTATAGTGGAAAGTGTTGGTGCAAGTGGAGGCATAGCCTTCTTGTGGAAGGATGGGATGAACGCTGAAGTCCAATCATATACTCATCATCATATTTTCCTATGTGTTAAAGACTAGGAATCTTGAGGAAATTGGTACCTAATAGGCTTCTATGGTCACTTTGTAGCAGCCAAGAAAAAGGAAAGTTGGTTGTGTCTTAAGGCACTTAAACCCCCTCCTTCACATGCATGGCTATGCATGGGAGACTTTAATGAAATTCTGAATTTTGGTGAAAAGAGTGAAGGCCCTGCAAGACTTCAATCTCAGGTGGATGTTTTAAGAACAGTTATTGAGGAATGTGACCTTTATGATATGGGATTTATTGGTAATAAATTCACTTGGACAAATAGGAGTCCAGGTGAAGCTTTCACCAAAGAAAGACTTGATAGAAGCTTCAGCAACTCCCAATGGATAGATAAGTTTCCTTTCTCACGAGTATTCACCTTCCCAGCTCTCTCTTCAAACCATTGCCCCATTTTGGTCACCTTGGACAGCACACATCCTACCCCTCACCACTTAAAGGATCTCTTCAGGGTGGAAGTTAGTTGGTTCTTCAATGAAGAGTGTCATATGGTAATTTAAAAAGCTTGGAACCAACCTAGAGTCTCACCTAATCTTTTATCCTATGCCACTGATGGTCTCAGTCTATGTCAACAGAAGCTCTACGTGGAGGAAACGGCACTCTAGGAACCTTAAAAAGCAACTTAAGTATAAGGAGACTCTCCTAGCTCAACTGCAGATGAGCAACAATGGTCATCTAAATGGAGAAATTAAAAAACTATAGGCAAGTATGACCAAGCTATTGGAAGAGGACAATGTAAGATGGAAGCAGAGAGAAAAGCAAAGGTGGCTGAAGAGGGGGACAGGAATACTAAGTTCTTCCATCATTGTGCTACTCAAAGGAGACAAAACAACTGGGTTAAGAAACTGATCAATGATGAGGGCCTCACAATTCCCTCAAAGGAGGGAATAAGCAAGTTGTTTCAAGACTACTACAAGGGTCTATTCACCACCTCTACCCCTTTAGGCATCCCAGAGTACTTGAACTGCCTAACCCCTAGAGTAACATCTCCATAAAATGAATCACTAGCCAGTCACTTTACCTCTCAAGAAGTTGATGATGCACTATTTCAGATGGAAGGTCTTAGCTCCCCAGGTCCTGATGGTTTCTCAGTAGTATTTTTCCACAAACATTGGGACATTCTAGGAAACTTGGTCACTCAAGCAATGTTGTCCATTCTAAATGACAGGGGCAAAATCTCAGCCATCAACCACACTTTCATTACCCTCATTCCATAAAAGAAGTCCCCCACGAAGGTCACTGAGTACAGACCCATCTCCCTCTGTAATGTCCTCTACAAATTGATTTCCAAAGTAATTGCTAATAGGCTTAAACCCTTATTGCTTAACATCACTGCAAATGTTCAGTCTACCTTTGTTCCAAATAGGTTAATCACAGACAACGTTATAGTAGCTTTTGAGGCTCTACACACCTTGAAAGGCTAAATAAAGGGTAAAGAGGGATACATGGTTGTGACAACTCAGAAATTCCATCTCTTATTATTTTATTTATTTTAAGAATAACAAGCGGTATTTTAGGTTAGTAAGAATTGGAGGCTTGGGATTGGAATTGAGCTTTGGGGTGTATGGACTAGGATATAGAGCCAAAGTAGTGTATCAAAGTCTACAGGCCTATAGGATGGATCCATGGGTCAACCTAACCCATGTGTGGAGACACATGTCACACTTCGAAGAACTCTAGTGAGATTTCAAAGATTGTTAGGTGAGTGTAAGGAAATACTAGTGGTTGGAGGGTTAACTAGTGGCTTTCTTGGAGGAGGAAGTGTTGGAATCAAGATGAGATTTTCTCATCATTGGATTTGCTTGGGAGGCGTGTGAAGGAAGAAGCGGTCTTCCGATTTAGTCTCCCTAAGAGCTTACTAAATCTAGGTGATTGACATATGCTAGATTTGGTGAAGATGAGAGTAGTTGAGAGAAGATGTATGGGAAGCATGGTTTGGGTGAATTGGAAATGGGAGTGCCGAATCTCATTGGGTTTCCCTAGGTGGCCAAATCTAGATAGGAAATCTTGAAGGGACTTGAGAAAGTGTGTTAGATGATTGATTGAGTGATGTGTCAAAAGGAAGCATCATTGGAGAGAAGAAAGGAAGGCTTGAGGAACAAAATGGTTTCGGGTAAAATGAGGGAGTGTAGCTGCCCATGCAATTTCTTCCAAATCTAGATGAGTGACAATTGAGAGATCTTGTAAGATGAAGTGACTTTGAAGTGGTTAGTGCTAAGTCAAAGGAAATCATTATTAGAAAGAGGAATTGGCATGAGGAAGAGATGAAGGTTTCGGGTGATGTTTGGCTTGGGGTAGCCGAATGCATTCTTTTAGTCTTCCTAGAATTTTTTTTGCTAAATCTAGCTGAATGGACAAGTTGGATTATGTAAGAATAATGAGACTTTTGTGTGTAAGGGTGTAAGGTTGAATGGTGGTTGATGGAACACATGAGAGGAAGGAAAAACAAGGGAGGAAGAGAGATGAGTTTCAGTTGGGCTTGGAAAAGGCATAGCCGAAGGTTGCATGCACCATTTCCCAAGATTTGATCTTGCAATCTTGGAAATGACTTGTGAGGTGATTTGGAAGTGTGCGAGGAGTGATGTGAAAGAAGGAGTAAGGCTTGGAATGTGACGACCCAAGACTTTCTTTTCGTATTATTTATTCGAAATTCATTTTGATTGAATGATTAATTGAGTAATTAGATTAATTATATGAAAAGGTGAGAAAAAGGGCAATGGGCTTAAGATTAGGACTTTGAAACTTAGGATGAGCTATTGGGCCTAGGAAGGAATGGCAAGCCCACAAGCCCAAAAGGATGACCCATGACCCACCAAACCCTACCCATGGGACACTTGTCACCCATAGGAAAACCCCAGTGAGTCAACTACAACTAGTAGGCGGAAAATGTGAAATTTACCATTAGGTGAGAGTTGACTAGTGGGTGGATGGTGAGGTTGAGTGTAAAATCTTGTGATAGGATTTTCCCATCATTGGAATATTTTTGGAAAGTATTAAGGTATGGCTTAACTTACCCTAACTAGTACATGTCATGTTTAGGGGAATGACACTTGTGCAATGGAGTGAAAAGTGGAGGAAAGGAATGGGAGGGCATTCGGTTAGGGTGATTGCCAAATTAGGGGTTGTTCCCATCCCATTCTCTCCAATCTATACTAGTAATCATCATAGAATCATGTAAGAGAGAAGTGACAAGATGATTCACATAAGAAGAGAGGTGTCATGAGGAAAAAGAAAAGAAAATGGAAGAAGCAAAAGCAAGAGGGATCCGGGTGGGTTGCCGAGTGCACCACTTTGGAGTTTCCTAGGATTGCTTGGAAATCTAGTGAAAAGAGTACATCGGATTTGTGTAAGGAATAAAGTAAATGAAATGAGATGTGTAAGAGGTATGGTGGTGTAAAAGGAAGGAGTGGAGGTTGCTTGAATTAGAAGCAAAACTAGGAATGGAAGGGGGGAGGCATTCGGATGCCATGAGGAACCAAAGGATGGCCGGTTCATGCAAGCTCTTGTTCCAAGAGGTAAGGCCATGAAATCTTATGGATTGACTTGGGATTGGAGGATTGAGTGTGTCATAGGGTTGAGATGACAAGAGAAGGAGGCATGAGAGGGGAGGAGGTTTCTGTGGGAGCTTTGGAAGGCAAAGGGGATCCGGTTTCCTACGTCCCTCATTTCCCATCATTGTTTTCTTTTCCCATGCAACCACCCATGCCTAGTCTTGTATCCTTCAAATCAAGGTATGGTGAGTTGTCCTTGACCCCTAGCAAGGAGTGTATGGCCGAAAATCTTGAGGAGACCACCCCTCATTTGGCTAGCTCACAAACACACACACACAAGTCCTTTATCTCTACCTCTCGGCCAAGCACCCCTTCTCCCTCAACTTTCATTCGATCTACCTTTTTCTAACTTCTAAACCTCACTATATCCTTAGTAGAAAAGAGCTAGAACAATCATTTTGAGAAGGAATTGCTCTTGAAGAGGTAAGTGCATTTTTATCCTATCTTTAGCAATCTTAGTATACCTTTGAGTGAATTTGGTTGCCTTGTTTGTTTTCTTGCATGTATGTGGAAAAATGAACCTTTTTAGAGGAGAAACTTGCCATATTTAGTTTAATAAGAATCCATGTTTAAGTTATGTTAATTTTCTAAGTTGAGGAGTTGAAATGATATGTGGTTTAGTTAGTTATTTAACATGAAGTGAAATGAAGGAAATGCATGCATGACTGAAGGTTTTCTAACATAAGATTGGATGATGCCTTAGTGTTACTTATTTAGTGGTAAAAATCCATGTCCAAGATTGATTAACTTGTTAAGATTAAAGATTATTTCATGTGGAGACTTTGAATATTTGACATGAAAGGAGAATATAGCATGATCAATAAGTTAAGTTAAGATGAACATATATTTGTTAGATTTTGATTTGGAGAATGAAAATGTTGAGTATTGCATGCATGTATTTTCGGATTTGAGAACCTCTTTGGTGGAAATCATTGATTTAATTATTATACTATGTGATGGTGATATGTTTAAAATTTTGGAGATATTAGATGCATATAAATAAAATGGTTACATTGTCATGATTGAAGGTTTTCACTAAAATCATTGAGTGAATTATCTTAGTAGAACAAGTGAACAAAATAACACATTAGGAGACCTAGAACTTTCGGCCAAGCCTTGTTTTAGGGTTAGGATAACACATTTAAAAGATTGGAGTTGAACTAGAGTATTTGGAGAAAATTAGAAAACAAAAAGCTATGAGAGTGTAAAGGGAGGGTCTCGGCCCAACCCTCGTGGGAAGGGGCCGAGTACCCCTAAGTGTATTGGAGGCCCATTATAGCATTTTGGGAAGAAAAGGAGTAGGATTATGAGGTGCGAAAAGTTTCAAAGAGCTTAACATAGGGTAAGCGTGATGTTCATCACCTATTGCATATGTTCCGTGACATGAGTCTCGCGTCTCATGCATATAGCACGAAAATCATGTTTTCAACATGTTTTTAAAATAAAAGAAACTAATTAAAGTTTTATAAGGACCCCAAAGGCTGGGACGGGGTAGTGTCCTAGTGGAACTCCCTGTTCACTCAGGAGTGACTAAAGTCGAGTGAAAGCCCCTGGTCGACAAAGAACCGTCGGCAGACCATGTATGGCTCCAAAAGGTGTCCGGAGCGTGGTCGCACCTAAAGCTAGTGGGTGCCTACAGGATGGTGTTGGCTTCGGCCTCACCGATACAGAAAAGTTTGTAGTCGCTCGGCGAGTGATCAATTGCCAAGTGATGAAGAGCGCAAAAGGGTGTGAAATGTAGCTACTTAGGTTTGATATGGTCGCTTGGTGCTACGGTAACTAGTAGGAACACACGGTGCGTAGGGGAACCGTGAGGTGTCCAACAGATGTCATGATAAAAGATAGGCTCTCGGATATACGATATGATAAGTAGCGCCTAAGATAAGAAAAATGAAAAGTATTTGCGAAAAGAGAAATTTTGAAAAAAAAAAAACTCAAGTGTTATGCTTTCTGAGATTTCGAACAAGTATATGAAAAGAATGCAAATGGAAAAAGAGAAAATTTAAGACATGAGCACGTGCATATCATGAAGTCATAAGCCCCATATTGTATTATGTATGATTGACTGTCTGCTATTCATTTAACTGTATGCTTAAATTGCTTTCGATATGATATAAATGTGCTTACTGAGATTTTTCCCGAAATCTCACCCCTTTGTTTATTTCTCCACTATCAACCCTTTGGAATGATAGAAGTAGTCGCAGGTGATGACAACCATGATGAGTACGAACCCGCAGATGATGCCTCGGACTCCCACGGGCCCGACTGAGCCCATTACTTCCAAGCTAGTGACTCTAGACTATCTGAGCCGCTGGGCGGCGGAGTCACTACCTCTGGCTACGTATATATGTGGTGTACGCCCTATCAGGTGTTGTCTAGTTTTGGGCGTGGATGATTCCCTCCACATGGGTCGCCTTTACGAGTCATCCTCCGGGATGAGTTGTGTGGTGGGACCGGCCTTGGAGTTGGACCGTCTCCGTTACGGCCCAAACTTCAAGGAGATTAAGAAGGAATCGATGTATTAGGAAGAGATGGTTGGGGATCCTCCATGCAGCTTTTGTATTTAAATTGCATGTATTTTGGTCTTTCGTTGTTTTGGAAGAATGAACACTTTTAAAGGATCCTCATGTTTATATTGATAGTAATGTGATATTTTGGGATGAATATTGTATTAAGCCATGTGATACACACTTAGAAAGGCTTGACCTTTTTCCGCTACGATAAAAAAAAAAAAAAATCCAGTACACGATAAGACGAGGGGTGAACTTCCCTGTGATGCTCATCTCCGACGTCACAGTTTGCGTACGATCCCAAGTGCAAGCTGGGGCGCCGACATGGAACCCTTGAGATGTGCCGACCATAGGAAGAGAGGGGAAAGGGTTTTCAACCTAAGTACAAGCTAGTTTTAAGCATGAGTGTCCCCTAGTGATGGAGGTCAATCAAATGGGTCTTTCAACCCACAAGTATCAATCATAAGCTAGGGAAATGAGTACCTAAAGGCCTAGAATTTCCTCTTGGCCGAATGGCCTATGCCTTGATCTTTTCCCACTTGTTTGCTTCACTTGTACACACACACCCCAACCTACATCACATGGCAACAAGCTTGCTTCCCTCTCTACTCTCGCTATGTTTTGCTTTCTTCTACCTTCTAAACACTAAAATATCCTAAGTCTAATGAAGCTTAAAACAAGTTTTCTTGAGAGGAAGCACGTTTGAAAAGGTAAGCAAGATCCTAAGTTAGGTCATATGCACACACCAAGGTCTTATATCCTTAAGAATTTCTTTTAAACTATAGTATTATAAATTATGTTAATGGATTATTTTTATATTTTCAGAGCTAATCTTTTCTACTTGGAGTATTGTAAGTACATCTCTATCTTGACTTTAGCATTTCTTGTATATATTTAAGTGAATGTGGTTGTGTTGTTTGATTGATTGCTTGGTGATGCTATACTAGGTTTTCTTGAAAGAAATACTTTGTTTATGTTGAATCCAAGGTTTCAAATTTCGTATCTACGTGTAGATTTTGATGATAACAAATAAATTCAAGTCTCAAGCTCAAATTATTTATGCAATGGAGCGAAGCACACATCAAGCATAAAAGAACAAGTCTACAAATGAAGCTCATAGATTATTTTTGTACATCTCTTGATAAAATTCAAAATTGGATAAAGGCTCCAAATTACTCTTTTTTCTCATAAAACATCAAATTACTTTTTTCACATATGTAAGACATTTTTAAATGTCTTAGTTTTGAAAATTATGTTTTTCACATGTGCATAACATTATCAAACAAAATAATTTCAAAAATTATATTTTTTTTATACAAAAATTTGAATTTATAAGATGATTGATTATCATATTTGACATGTGCATATTTTGTTTGAAAGTCTTGAAGGGGGGTGGTGTGTTTTTTTGACAAATGCAAAAAATAGATGATTTTGTTTGAAAATCTTGAAGGGTGGATGTGGATTTTTTTGACAAATGTAAAAGGTAGATGATTTTGTTTGAAAATCTTAAAGGGTGGTTGTGTGTTTTTTTGACATATACAAAAAGAAGATGATTTGGTTTGAAAAATAAATCATACTCATTTTGTCATGTATGAAAAACAAAAGATTATGTTTGATTTCTTTTAAAAATGAATGGAGTTGTCTTTGACAAATGCAAAAAGAAAATGTTTTTATTTGAATTTTTTGAAAAGTGAATAGTGCTCTTATTTGACATGTGAATCTTTTCAAATTTGAAATTGAAAACTCATTTGCCTATAAATGGCTCACTTGAGTTTTGTAAAAAAAATAACAAGAGCTTACACATCTATTGTTAAGTTTTGCATCATTCTTTCAAAGCTCTCATTCTCTCTTTTCTAAAGTTTTGAGCCTTAATTCTTGTTCTTTTTTAGAGAGATATAAGTTGAGCTGTATTGTTTCTATCTCACTCATTGAGGAGTGTACTTTGATAGTCTACCCACTATCAACTATTATATTTGTAAGAGGGTGCGTATATCCCTTGTGTGTGTAAAAGGTGTTCTACACGAGGAATAGTTAAATCACCAAGTGTGAGGTGATTGGAAGTGTAGAGGGTGTTCTATACGGATTCTTTGGAGCAGTGCTGCTCAAAAGTATTATAGGTTTCTATCTCCACCTAAAGGAGATTGACTAGTGAATTCGAAATCCTCAAGGGGTAGCTTGAGGCGATGACGTAGGCAGTGGGGCTGAACCTCATAAAAATACTAAGTTTGCTTTCTCTTACCCTACTCTTTCCATTTCTTACAGTTTTATATTCTGTTTATATTTTATATTGTGTATTTGATTAATAAGTGTTAATTTTTATAATATAACCCAATTCACCCCCTTCTTGTGTTAGTCATCTGGGCAACAATTGGTATCAGAGCAAGGACTCTATTATAAGATTAATTATCTATTGAATTAAGATTATATAGCTAACATTGCAGTTACATTTGCTGAAGGTCAATCCAGTAGTCGACCTCCGTTATTTTGTGGAGATAATTATACTTTTTGGAAAGCTAAAATGAGAATATTCCTTCAGTCTCAAGATCGTGAAATCTGGAAATGTATTGTAAATGGGCCTTATATTCCAACAAAAACTGTTGATGGAGTAAAGGTCAAAAAGGAAGAGGAAGAGTTTGATCGCGCGAGCACGATAGACTTTATACTGTGAATGTAATGGCTATGAATTTTCTACATAATGCTCTCAATGGTAATGAATTTAACAGAATAATGACTTGCAGGACAGCAAAGGAAATTTGGGACAACTTGGAAGTAACCTATGAAGGAACTTCACAAGTCAAAGAATCAAAAATTTATGTTTTTACGCATGAATATGAAATGTTCAAAATGAATGATGATGAATCTATCTCTTCTATGTATACTCATTTTACTAATATTATAAATAGATTGACATCTCTTGGTAAACTTTATTCCAGTTTGGAGATAGTAAGGAAAATTCTCAACTCTTTGTCAAAACGTTGGGAATCAAAAGTAACAGCAATTCTTGAAGCTAGAGATCTTAAAAAACTCGAAGTAAATGAACTCATCGGGTCACTTATTACCCATGAGTACATATTGAAAAGAGGAGAAGAAGAAGGAAAGCAAAAGAAGAGGTTGGCACTCAAAGCCGTTCCTCATAAAAGTGAAAACGATGAAGATGAAGAAAGCGATGACGAAGAGATTGCAATGATCATTAGAAGATTTAAAAGATTCTTGAAAAATAAAGCTCCTCCAAAGAAACCTTTTAAAAAATCTTCCAACAATGATACAGGTAAAAATGATTTATTAATTTTTTATAAATGTAAAAAGCCTGAACATATCAAAGCAGATTGTCCCCTACTAAAAAAAGATCGATACAAAGGCAAGAAAGCAATGAAAGCTACATGGGATGATGATTCAAGTAGCTCAGACAGCGACGCAAGTAATGAAGAATCTGCAAATCTTTGTCTTATGCCTAAAGATGATCTTGAGGTAACAAATCTTAAAAATCCTTCTTATGAAGAATTGCAAAATGCTTTGGAAGAGGTATATGAGGAATTTGAAAAATTGGGTATTAAGTATACCACTTTGAAAAAGAAAAATTCTTATTTAATAAATGAAATTGATGTTTTAAAAAAAGAAAATATAGTTTCAAAAGATGACAATGATGAACTAAAAAAGAAAGTAGCTGATTTAGAAAAGATTGTTGAAAATTTCACAAATGGAAAAAGAAATTTCAAAAAATTTCTTGGTAATCAAAGATGTGTTTTTGATAAGGTAGGCTTGGAATACATGCCAAAAGAAAAAATCAAACCCTATAAAAATTTCTTTGATAAACCCATTAAATCAAAACCAGATTTTCAAAATTCTTTTCCTAAAAAGAGATCTGTCGAAAAAAGACATTATTACAATCACTCAAGTTCTTCAAGTATGTCACATGTTATTTGTAATTTTTACAATAGAAATGGTCATAACTATCATGCTTGTCCTATTAGAAGAAAACATACAATGACTATTAGGGTCATATAGGTACCAAAGAATCTTATTTCTTCTAATACTAATAAATAAAGGACCCAAAAAACATGGGTACCAAGAAAAATCATTTTAATTGTTTTTGTAGATATGCATGAAGTCTTCCGTAAGTAAAACAAGATGGTTTTTAGATAGCGGATGCTTAAGACACATGACAGGAGATAAAACTAAGTTCATTGATCTCACTCTTAAAGAAGAAGGATACGTGACATTTGAAGACAATTCAAAAGGGAAGATCGTGGGAATGGGTAAAGTTGGTAATAAGTCTTCTCTCATAATTGAAGATGTTCTACTTGTTGAAGGTCTAACATAATCTTTTAAGTATAAGTCAATTATGTGATAAAGGATTTACAGTTACCTTTCAAAAAGGATAAGTGCATTATTTTGAATAATCATGATTACAATATTTTTTTTATTGCTCTTAGAATCAATAATGTTTATACAATTGAATTTGAAGAAATTAACTCACAAGATACTATTTGTTTATCAGCTCAACATGAAAATAGTTGGTTATGGCATAGAAGGTTAGGTCATGCAAACATGGAACTTATTTCCAAACTTTCAAAAAATGATCTTGGGAGAGGTTTGCCAAAGGCAAACTTTTTTAAAGACAAAATCTGTGATGCATGCCAGTTTGGTAAACAAACAAAAACTTCTTCCAAAATCAAGAAACATATTTCCACTACTAGACCTTTGCAACTAATACACATGGACCTTTTTGGACCAAACAGAGTTGCGAGTCTGGGAGAAAAATATTATGCATTTGTTATTGTTGATTATTTCTGTAAATATACTTGGATCATCTTTCTCGCTCATAAAGATAAGGTACATAATGTCTTTACCAAGTTATGCAAGAGAATTCAAATGAAAAGGGCTAAACTATTTCAAACATCCAAAGTGATAGGGGGAAAGAGTTTGTCAACAAAGATATTGAGTCTTTTTGTGATGAAAATGGTTTTCTGCATAATTTCTCTGCTCTTCGAACTACTTAACAAAATGGAGTAGTAGAGATAAAGAATAGATCTCTTCAAGAAATGGCACGAACAATGCTTAATGAAAATAGTTTACCTAGTCATTTTTGGGCCGAAGCGGTAAGTACTGCATGTTATGTTATAAATAGAGTTATGTTAAGGTCTAAATTAGATACAACCCTTTAAGAGCTTTGGAATGAGAAAAAGCCCAACATTGGTTACTTTCATGTATTTGGATGCAAATGTTTTATACTCAATGAAAGAGATAATTTAGGAAAGTTTAATGCAAAATCTGATAAAGGTATCTTTCTTGGGTATTCAACAAATAGTAAAGCTTATAGAGTATTCAATAAAAAGACTTTGACTGTACAAGAATCTATGCATGTAGTATTTGATGAATCCAACCCTCTACTCTCCAAGAAATCTATTGATGAAGAATCAGAAGGTACAAATAACACAAATAGTCTCAATCTCGACAAAGAAAATACTATGGAAGAAGTCCAACATGAAGACATCAGGAAAGATCATCAAGATTTTGTACAAGATGCAACCAAACAGTGGAAACATGTGAAAGATCATCCAGTGGAACAAATTCTAGGATAACCTTCACAAGGTGTAAGTACTCGATCATCTCTTAAAAATATTTGTAATCACACTGCTTTTTTATCTCAAATTGAACTCAAAAATATTGATGAAATACTTATTGATGAATCATGGATTTTAGTTATGCAATAAGAGGTAAATCAATTTGAAAGAAATAATATACGGACACTTGTTCCTAGACCCAAAAATCATGTTGTTATTGGAACAAAATGGGTTTTTAGAAATAAAAAAGACGAGTCTGGAATCATCACTAGAAACAAGGCTTGACTTATAACCCAAGGTTTCAATCAAGAGGAAGGAATTGATTATGATGAAACGTAAGCACCTGTCGCAAGATTAGAAGCTATTCGAATGTTACTTGCATATGCATGTTATAAAAATTTCAAACTTTTTCAAATGGATGTTAAAAGTACTTTCTTAAACGATTTTATAAATGAAGAGGTATATGTTGAGCAACCTCCAAGTTTTGAAAATCATATTTCTCCTAATCATATTTTTAAGCTCGCAAAAGCATTATATGGACTCAAACAAGCTCCTAGAGCTTGGTATGAGAGGCTTAGTGGTTTCTTGATTGAGAAAGGTTTTTCTAGAGGAAAGATCGATACAACTCTTTTTATCAAATACGAACAGGATGATATTCTTCTAGTTCAAATTTATGTTGATGATATAATATTTGATGTTACTAATGAAAATATATGCCAAGATTTTTCTAAGAGCATGCAGGAAGAATTTGAAATGAGCATGATGGGAGAACTTAATTTCTTTCTTGGATTGCAAATCAAGCAAGCAAAAAGTGGAACATTCATTAATCAGTCAAAATATATGAAAGAGTTACTTAAAAAGTTTGAGATGGAAGGTGCGAAGGTAATTGGAACACTAATGAGTCCAGCCACCAAACTTGATAAAGATGAAAGCGGTAAGCCAGTTGACTCAAAGGTCTCTCGAGATATGATTGGTAGTTTATTATATTTGACAGCTAGTAGACCTGATATTATGTTCAGTGTATGCTTATGTGCACGTTTTCAATCATCTCCAAAGCAATCTCATTTAATTGCAGTCAAGCGTATTTTTAGATATCTTGCCAGTACCATTGACCTAGGGTTATGGTATCCTAAGCACACTTCTTTCGATCTTATCAGTTATTCAGATGCAAATTATGCTGGTTGCAAAGTTGATCGAAAAAGTACTAGTGGAACATGTCATTTTTTAGGTCATGCATTTGTTTTATGGTTTAGTAAAAAGTAAAATTTTGTTGCATTATCTACTACTGAGGAAGAATATGTTGCTGCAGGCAGTTGTTGTGCTCAAGTTCTTTATATGAAGCAACAACTTGAGGATTTTAAACTTATATACAATCATATTCCTATTAAATGTGATAATACTAGTGCTATAAATCTTTCAAATAATCCAATACAACATTCTAGGACCAAGCATATTGAAATTAGATATCATTTTCTTAAAGATCATGTGCATAAGGGCGATATTGTATTAGAATTCACTAGCACACATGATCAATTGGCAGACATTTTCACAAAACTCCTACCAGAAGATAGATTATGCATGATTAGAAGAGAAATAGGAATGATGCATGCCATGAATATCTGCTAGATACTTTTATTTCATTATCTCAAATGACCTACAGAAACTTGAAACGTTTAACCTCATCATTCAAATGCATTTGCTCCTCATAAATCATTATGCCATCCTTGTCTAAAGGATTAGGCAATCAAAATGAAGAGGCAAGTAAGGATTTCAAATCCTTATTCTGTTGCTTTAACTCTACTATTTTTTTTTTGAATCATAAACAAGTCGTTGAAGTACAGAAACAGTCTCGCTAAGCTTCTCAATTTCGTGAGTTTTGGACTGCAACCGAGCAGAAAACGAGACGATGGATGATAAGTATCGAGTTCCGAGACCCACAAGCTCGTAAATGACATCATGATCTGATTTATTAGCTAAATCAGTCTCTTGTTGCTTCATGGCACCCACGACAGATGCAGAAATAGATTCAGACTGAGGTGAAGAATACCTTAAATCTTGATCAAGAGAAGTACTGAAGGGAAATCGATGAGCCATTGAAAATTTGTAGAATGAGAATGCAAGCAAATTGCAAAGATGAGAAGAAAATTTGATGCGAAATAGATAAAACTAAGGATTGCTCTTATAGAAAAGGAAATAAGAACAAGACAAGCTTACAAATCCTGATAATATCTCATTTTTCAGCAACATCAAGTGAATCAAATCTCTGCACCGAATTGCCAGAACTACGCCTCCAACTTTTGCAGGTTTTGCCGGGCACGAGTGGTTCCAATTATTCAACTCTTTACAAAATCTCCTTCCGCACTGAATTGCCAGAGCTAGGCCTCCAGCCTTTGCAGGTTTTGTCGGGCACGACTGGTTCCAATTATTCAACTCTCTACAGTTTCTACTAACAAACCGTTTTATTTGGTTATCGCTTATTGCAAAAAAAAAATCTTACTGAAGCTAATTGCGGTTCATTTTTAATGATGTCAAAAGGAGGAGAAGTTTTAGACATAAATATTTAGATTTTTAACTCTGTTATATATGCTGGAATTATGTTTACTATTGCTTGAAAAACTAACGCATATTCTCGGGGGGAACTTAAGCATTATTGCAAGTCTCAAAATTCTACTAAGTATTTGTCATCATAAAAAAAGGGGAGATTGTTGAATCCAAGGTTTCAAATTTCGTATCTACGTGTAGATTTTGATGATAACAAATAAATTCAAGTCTCAAACTCAAATTATTTACACAATGGAGCGAAGCGCACATCAAGCATAAAAGAACAAGTCTACAAATGAAGCTCATAGATTATTTTTGTACATCTCTTGATAAAATTCAAAATTGGATTAAGGTTCTAAATTACTCTTTTTTCTCATAAAACATCAAATTACTTTTTTCACATATGTAAAACATTTTTAAATGTCTTAGTTTTGAAAATTATGTTTTTCACATGTGCATACCATCATTAAACAAAATAATTTCGAAAATTATATTTTTTTATACAAAAAATTTGAATTTATAAGATGATTAATTATCATATTTGACATGTGCATATTTTGTTTGAAAGTCTTGAAGGGGGGTGGTGTGTTTTTTTGACAAATGCAAAAAATAGATGATTTTATTTGAAAGTCTTAAAGGGTGGTTGTGTATTTTTTTGACAAATGTAAAAGGTAGATGATTTTGTTTGAAAATCTTAAAGGGTGATTGTGTGTTTTTTTGACATATGCAAAAAGAAGATGATTTGGTTTAAAAAATAAATCATGCTCATTTTGTCATGTATGAAAAACAAAAGATTAGGTTTGATTTCTTTTAAAAATGAATAGAGTTGTCTTTGACAAATACAAAAAAGAAATGTTTTTATTTGAATTTTTTGAAAAGTGAATAGTGCTCTTATTTGACATGTGAATCTTTTCAAATTTGAAATTGAAAACTCATTTGCCTATAAATAGCTCACTTGAGTTTTGAAAAAACAATAACAAGAGCTTACACATCTATTGTTAAGTTTTGCATCATTTTTTCAAAACTCTTATTCTCTCTTTTCTAAAGTTTTGAGCCTTAATTCTTGTTCTTTTTTAGAGAGATATAGGTTGAGTTGTATTGTTTCTATCTCACTCATTAAGGAGTGTACTTTGATAGTCTACCCACTATCAACTCTTGTATTTGTAAGAGGGTGCGTATAACCCTTGTGTGTGTAAAAGGTGTTCTACACGAGGAATAGTTAAATCACCAAGTGTGAGGTGATTGGAAATGTAGAGAGTATTCTACACGGATTCTTTGGAGTGGTGCTGCTCAAAAGTGTAATAGATTTCTATCTCCACCTAAAGGAGATTGACTAGTGAATTCGGGATCCTCAAGGAGTAGCTTGAGGCGAGGACGTAGGCAGTGGGGCTGAACCTCGTAAAAATACTGAGTTTGCTTTCTCTTACCCTACTCTTTACATTTCTTACAGTTTTATATTCTGTTTATATTTTATATTGTGTATTTGATTAATAAGTGTTAATTTTTATAATATAACCCAATTCACCCCCCCTCTTGTGTTAGTTATCTGGGCAACAGTTAATTTAGTTATAAATCCATGCTTAGCCTATATGTTATTTTAGGCTTGAAATCATAATATGATAAAGGATTTAGTCAACTTGATGCAAAGGAAAAATGAAGTATATTGATATGATAAATAAAAACCGCATACTTAACGAAGGTTAAGCTTGTAGGATGTTTGGTGATGCTAAATTAGATTATTTGAAGAAAGACTTTGCGTATTTAGTTACAAATCCATGCTTAGTCTATATGTTACCTTAGGCTTGAAATTCTATTTTGATTGATAGATTTAGCTAAGTAGTAGCAAAGAGAAATGAAAGCATGAGGATACAAAATATATATGGTGATAATGATAATGCATGCATGACTAAGAAGATATTGTTGGATAGTGGTGATGCTATGACAGATTAATTGATGAAATACCTTGCATATTAAGCTCAAAAATCCTTGCTTGATTAAAGAATTGTTCTAGGTTTAATGTTTATATTAAATTGGTGGATTTAGTCATTTGTTGCAAAGAAAGATGGAAGTATGAATAATATGTTTTGTGGTGACAAATGAATGCATATTAAGATAAGTTTTAAAGTTGGAAAATGGATGGGTGAGGACATTGGATTTTTGGGTTCTATGGTATCTAAGGTTAAGTTTAATAATTAAGTTATATTTCTTTTCTTCATGGAATGACATAGTCTTAGGCTTTTGGAAAAGATTAATGATATGAAAATTCAAATGAGCTAATGTTAAGATTTTATTTACATAGGATTAAAGGTATTAACTTTGGTTAAGAGAAAAGTGAGCAAAATACTCATCTAAGAGGCTATAGGGTTTTGGTCAATTCCTTTTTGTGAAGTTAAAATTATTTTAATAATTTTACTAAGGTTTAGTGAGTATGTGGAAGGGAATAGAAGGAAGAAACTCTAGGTAGTAACCAAAAAGGGTCTCGGCCCAACCATAGGGGTGGAGGCCGAGCACCTCACTCAACCCATTAGGCCCAATTATGTACTTATCATGAATGGTAAGTTGAATGATATGATGTTTGACTTATGAAAGAAGATGGCTAAGTGTGCACTCGGGTTCGTCTCGAGTTTTTGCATGATTAGTGTTAAAGGTTTGCATGTCCTATGCATACAACACGAAAATCATGTTTTTGAGTCAAACATGTTTTCAAAAGCAAAAGAATTAGAGTTTTATAAGAACCCTAAAGGCTGGGATAGAGAAATATCCCAATAAAACTCTCTGTTTACTCAGGAGTGTTTAAAGTCAAATGAAAGCCCCTGGGTCGACGAAGAACAATCGGCGGACCATGTATAGCTCCGAAAGGTGATCGGAGCGTAGTCGCACCTAATGTTAGTGGGTGCCAAGGATGGTGTTGGCTTTTGCCTTACCGTTATAAGAACAAAGATGTAGTCACTCAGTTTAAGTGGTCACCAAGTGATGAAGAACGGATAACACAGACACCACAACTTGAGTAGTCTGCAGGCGACGCGGTAACGCGTAACGTATTCACTTAGGCTTGAGTGGTCGCCAAGTGAGACGATAACTAGCGGAGAATACATGGTGCATAAGGGAACCGTGAGGTGTCCAATAAGAAGTCATGACAAGAAAGATCGGATTTCGAGCCTCAAGAATGATATGAATATGTTAAGTACCGCCTAAGATAAGAATAAAAAAATACGAAATTTTTTTCGAAAAATGGTTTTTAAGTATGAGTTTGAAGAAAGAATTTTTCGTTAAAACTCTTTTTATGAAAAGCAAGTACATGAATCACGAATTGAAAGGAAGTCAAGTTTTTATGAAAGTCTACATGAGCATAAGCATGTGCTAAGTCATAGCCGCATATGCATGACATGGTTTATTTGTTATTCGCTTACATGTATGCTTGAGATGATTTTGCTAAGACAGTTGTGTATTTACTGAGATTTCTCGAAATCTCACCCCCTTATATTTTCATTATCGTTTCTTGTTGGAGCAATAGAAGTGATTGCAAGTGAAAATGACGTCGACGACTTTGACACTCGGAGAGACTCTCTAGACTACTGATGGTCTGGTGATCTCCCCACCTTTTGATGTGGTGAACCATATCTTTGTACAAGGGTTAAGAATGAATCCCGTTATAATGGATGGCCATAGGGTCAGCACATAGATGATGTTGCGGGTTTATATTCCATTATATTTTAATGGTTTCTAATGTTTTGGAAAAGTATATATTTTGTGGAGACAGATACTCTTGATGATATTTATTAATATGAAGTTTATTTTGGGATCTTAAAATTATTATATCATATGACATAAGGCAAAAATTTTAAGTCTTTGCCTAGTTTTAGAATGACTTAACCTTTTTCGCTGCGAGATTTTCTAATCACTACTTTTACTATAAATGCATACTCGAATCTAAGTTAAGAACGAGGGGTGAACATCCTTGTGTTTTTTATCCTCGATATCTCGGTTTACGTTCGATTCCAAGCGTAAGCGGGGGGGCCGACAATGGCCATGAAACTTGATATAAGTAAAGCCTATAATAGGCTTGAGTGACCATTTATTCGAGCAGTTCTTCTCAAGATGGGTTTTTGCACCAGCATCACAGATCTCATAATGCAATGCATAAAATCAGTCTCCTATGCCATCCTAGTCAATGAAACCCCTCAAGAATCCTTCAACCCCTCAAGAAGAATCTGACAAGGTGATTCTCTATCACCATATATTTTTATCTTATGTGCTGAGGCTTTGAGTAGTCAAATAAGGCAAGCTGAATAACACAAGCTGCTCCATGGGGTCCCTCTTGGCAAAGAGAGGCTCAAAATTTCACATTTGTTTTTTGCTGATGATAGCATCATTTTTTGTAAAGCCAACACCATTGAATGGGGTAATGTCATTAGTATACTAAGGGGGGAACAAGCTTTTGGCCAAAGGATCAATCTTGAAAAAACCTCTTTACTCTTCAGTTGAAACACTGCAAGAACAACCCAGGCATACATCCCATCAATTGCAGGTATGAGGGCTTCTATGTCCAATGAAAGATATCTAGGCCTGCCACTAGTAGTTGGGAAGAATAGGTTCCAAACATTCAAAAGCATCCTTGATAATGTGAGACAAAGATTGAGTAATTACAAAGTGAAGTACCTATCTCAAGTAGGGAAGGAGATTTTTATTAAATCTATTCTTCAGGCCTTCCCTACCTATACCATGTTAGTATTAAACTTCCCATTTCTCTCATCAATGCAATCAACAACTCGATTCATTAATACTGGTGGGGACAATAGGAAAATGAAAATAAGACTCACTAGGTATCCTGGAAGAGGATGGGCAGACCTAAGGCTTGGAAGGGGGGGGGGGACTTTCTAGCCTTCAATAAGGCCATGCTTGCAAAGTAATGTCGGAGGCTAGTTCAATTTTCTAATTCTCTAGCTGCAAAGGTCATGAAAGCAAAGCACTACCTGAGGGCATCCTTTGAGCATGCAACATTTGGATCCAAGCCCTCATTCATCGGGAGAAGCTTCATTTCTGATAGACCCCTACTAGAAATGGGCTCTTATTGGAGGGTAGGGAATGGCCTTAACATCTAAGTATGGGAAGACAAATGGATCCCCCATCCACAGCCATCTAGCGTGCTTAGTCCTATAAACACCCTCAGTAACAAGGCAACAGTTTCTGAACTGATTGACCCCTCACAAAAGCAATGGAAGTCTGATCTAGTCAAGAGAGTATTCGATCAAGGAGAAGCTCAATCCATCCTACAACTCCCCATTAACAGTGTCAATAGCAAGGATAAGATGGTCTGGCAGGGGACAACAGATGTCTCTTTCATAATTAGGAGTGCATATCATATGGAGAATGAAGGAGTACTAGCTGTGCAAGGACAAACTTCAACAAGCCACTCTGTCAAACATGTATGGAACAACCTGTGGTAACTTCCAATAACCCCAGCTAACATAGTTTTCTTATGGAGATCCTGCCTAGACTCTCTTCCCACGATGTTAAATTTATATAAGAGAAAGATTGCTCATTATCCCATATGTCCCATCTGCAAATTAGCCATTGAAGACACTCTACATGCTCTATGGCAGTGTGAGTCAGTCAAAGATGTTTGGAGTGCTTGCTCAAAAAGCCTCCAGAAACAGTCACTGCCCTCACCATCCTTCATCCAACTTGTTGAGGGCCTAATTTCAACAATTAGTCCTCATGTTATCAATGAATTTATCCTAGTAGCGAGGAGGATTTGGTGGAGAAGAAACCAAGATATCTTCAAAGGATAATTTTGCCACCCCAGAGTTTTGATAAAGGCAGTTAAGACCACACTTGAGGAGCTTTCAGTAATTAACTCAGAACAAGAAAACAAAATCTCCAGCAATTCTACTATCTCCCAACCCTGGCAAGCATCTCCCCAACACTGGATCAAGGTTAACTGGGATAGAGCTATAAACAAAGTGCATGGCAAAGTAGGTGTGGGAGTTGTTGTGAGAGACAATTCATGCATTATTCTAGCCACAATCTGAGAATCCAAACACCTCTTTTCAGATCTCCTATTAGCTGAGGCCTACGGAGCTCTAAAGGCAGCCACTTTGTGTGCCCATCGAGGACTTCAAAGTGTCATTCTTGAGGACGACTCCCTTCAAGTCATCAAGACTCTTTCATCTGACAAGAAAGATTGGAACAGCACCAGCATGTTCATGATGAAGGCAAAACAATTACTAAATTCCTTAGCTAGGTGAAAAGATTCTCATGTCAAGAGAAATGTAAACAATATAGCCTACTTGTTAGCAAAAGACTCACTTTCACTTTTTGATTCTTTTGAAACTCTAGATGTGCTACTTTCTTGAATCTGGTTTATGATATAAATAAAATGAAATTAAAATATTTCTGTCAAAAAAAATTATCTCAACTCCCTATCCAGAATATAGCTTAATATTTTTACTTTCTTTGTAAATATTTACGCCAACACGAGAGTAGGACCTACATGAGTATCCAAGGAGCGCAAACTGTATCCAATCGAATAGTTAACAAGTCTTATCCAGGATATAGCCTTATCAGCTGCCAAATGGTGTCCACGTATCCACCCGTTATCAGAGAAAGTCTATCTCTGGTCCGGGAGAGACCAAAAATGGCCTACTCGGCTTCTCTTTTCTCCCCTCTACGCTTCCACCACCACCAGAGCCATCTTCCATTCTCTCCCAAATCCCCTATCAATCCTCCAACAATAAGACCCACCAAGCCCCCGACTCCTTTCGCCATTCCACCCCTCTCCACCGCTGACGCCGCCGCCGCCACCTTGGACGGCACAACCTTCGCCGTCATTGGGGGAAGCTCCGTCGCGGCCCTCGCCGCAGTTCTCTCCTTTACAGACCCAGAGAGACGGAGGCGCCTTCAGGCCGAAGTCGTTGGGGGTGGCGACAAGGAGGTTGTGAAGGATTACTTCAACAACTCGGGATTTCAGAGGTGGAAAAAGATTTACGGAGAGACCGACGATGTGAACCGGGTTCAGAAGGACATAAGGCTGGGCCACTCCAAGACCGTTGAGAACGCCATCAAGATGCTGACTGATGAAAGCCCGCTTCGAGGGGTTACTGTGTGTGATGCTGGATGTGGCACCGGTTCTTTGTCCATTCCGCTCGCCAAGGAGGGCGCTATTGTCTCGGCCAGCGATATTTCGGCTGCTATGGTTGCTGAAGCTGAGAAGCAGGTGAGAGAAGCCCGCTACTTAAGCATATGTGTATGAGTATAAATATATATAATATACACACACACTGTCGGTATAACTTTCATTATAGTTTTTTTGAAGTTGGGGATGAGGTGAGTTTGATCTGTGTGTTGTTTCGATGTTATGTAAGAGGTCTCTGTTTAAAGCGTTCTGTCAAGTTCAGATAAACTCTGTATACCGAATGCTTTCTAGGTGTGCTTGCTACGATTAATATTACTTATTTTAAAGTTTCGGATTGGATCAAATCCTGAAGGTAAAGTCGCATTAGTCTTATGTTAAGTCTATTTCTGTATGCACATAAGTTGGAATAGGATAGGACTACTTAACCGTGGTGCAGTGAGAAAAGTGAGTGATAATCTGCCAATGAAGTAAAATAATTATTTGGCGATCATATTTACATGTATTTTGAATTTCATGACAGGCAAAGGAACAGCTTCTGGCAGGCAAGGATGACCTTTCAGCAGCTCCAGTTTTGCCAAAATTTGAAGTGAGTGATTTGGAGAGCTTAGTAGGGAAGTATCACACCGTAGTCTGCCTGGATGTTTTGATTCATTACCCACAGAGTAAAGCAGACGGTATGATTGCCCACCTTGCTTCATTGGCAGAAAAGCGATTAATTCTAAGCTTTGCACCAAAGACGTTTTATTATGATTTATTGAAGAGAGTAGGAGAGTTGTTCCCCGGGCCTTCAAAGGCAACAAGGGCATATCTCCATTCAGAGGCAGACGTGGAAAGAGCATTGCAAAAGGTAGGGTGGAAGATAAGGAAGAGAGGCCTCATCACCACACAATTTTACTTTGCAAAGCTTGTTGAGGCAGTTCCTGCATAATGTGGCCCAGAGGTTAGATATAAGTTTTGCCTCGATCTATTTGTTCTGTTTCTGGGAGGTTTAGGAATTACCTCCAACTTTAATGTAAAACCTGCATTTTTCCATGAGTGTTGTTATTCTCTGCCTGCATTAATGAATTAATACATATTGCAGCAAATAGCAGTTGTCAATGCGGAAACGTTTTGATGTATCCATGTGCGGCAACAAGATTTTATAGTTGTTTTGCTGAAAATTCCACGATTCATCCATTGTATCGTGTTCAGTGCACTCTATATTAATATATAACTCTCAAGCTTAAAGATCGGGAGAGAACAATGAATGAGCTCAAAATTTTCTTTTTTTAAATCGTTGGTTTCATGGGCAGGGGCCCTTGTTTGTAACGGACTAAATGCCCACGATTTTTTTATTTCGATTGTAAACTCTATATAGGAGCCTCTCATGTACACTCTCTGTGTACTTGGGATGTGCCTATTTCTATAAATAAAACTTCTTGATTATTTATAAAAAAAAATATAACTCTCAAGCTTAATTATGTGGCGGCAAAATGGTGCTTGTTTTTGTTATGATCCATCTTCCCTTTCATTCAGCACTCGCTTTTGTAGCCTTGTAGTTGTGTACATATTCTCTTAAAGGACTTGAAGAGGTCTTAATAAGATAGATTGCAGAAATTACTGCCTGAATGGTAACTTATTTCAGAGGATGGTGTGTCCAAAGATTGAAGCTTAGAGTTTTTATATGTAATTGAAAGTAGATCAAATGTTCCATAAACCTTACATCTGGCTCTTCTAACTGTTGGGTGGAAAAGGCAGCATGAATGCTAACGGGCTTTCTAACCTGTAAGAATGTTGGTATTGGATTCATCAAAATTTCCTTTAAAATTTAAAAGAAAGTACAATTATGATGGATCTATCAAACTTAAGTTTATAACTCTACATTAGATTCATCATTAGATCTATCAAATTAATAATATAATAATATTTTTTAATATGAATATATTTAAATATTTTTTCATATTTTGCAATTACACTAATCATATATATATATATATTAATAATTTAATTTGATACTTAAATAATTATTTTCAACCAAATTTTGAAAAAAATATTATTCAATTCCTTGTTAAAAAATTATTTTTTTCAACTCCTTGTTAAAAAATTATTTTTTTCAACCAAATAATTACTTAAATAATTATTTTTCAACCAAAATTTTCAATTCTTTGTATCTAACAGTCTTGAAATTTTTAGTTATAGTTAATAGTCTCGAGATTTTTAGTTATAGCTAACAATCTCGAAATTTTTATTATTATAGCTAACGGTCTCGAGATTTTTAATTATAGCTAACGGTCTCGAAATTTTTAATTGTAGCTAACAATCTCATATTCATCCTTATAAATAGATCTATCCTTTCACTATTTTCAACACATCAAAATCCAAGCTTTCTTCTTTGACTTCTTCAAATTTTCTTGTTTCATTTTTCTATGGATCCCTTTCAAAATGATCTTAATATGTTAGATGAAGATTATTCTGATCATGAAGATCTTATGATAGAAGCAATGGTCCTACATAGAGAACGACATGCAGATGATGGAGCATCTGCCTCACGCCGTTCTAATTCTCAAACTCGTATGTTCATCCAACGTAATGCATTGGAGGGTCATCAACAACTTTGGAATGATTATTTTGTTCAGCCTCCAACATATCTGGCACACCTTTTTAGGAGGAGGTTTCGAATGACTCGTGATCTTTTCCTTTGCATACAATCTACAATTGAGAGTCATGATGATTATTTCGTCCAAAAGAGAGACGCTAGTGGGAGGCTTGGATTGTCTTCCCTTCAAAAAATGACTGCGGCAATTAGGATGCTTACATATGGGGCAATGACAGATCTTATGGATTAGTACATAAGAATTGGAGAAAGCACCGCACGCTTGAGTATGAAGAAATTTGTAAAAGCGATCGTGTCAATCTTTGGCGGTGAGTACTTGAGGTCACCAACTAGCAATGATATAGCGAGGCTAGTAGAAGTTGGAAAAGTTCGAGGGTTTCCAAGAATATTGGATAGTATTGATTGCATGCATTGGAAATGGAAGAATTGTCCTAATGCATGAAAATGTATGTACTCTGGTTACGTAAGTAAACCAACTATTATTTTAGAAGCAGTTGCATCTTATGATCTTTGGATTTGGCATGCCTTTTTTGGTTTGCCTGGATCTCATAATGACATCAACGTATTAGATCGCTCTTCTGTTTTTGTTCCTTTGGCCGAAGGCTGTGCTTCTCCGTGTAACTACACTATCAATAGTCATGAATACACAATGAGATATTATCTTGTTGATGATATATATCCTTCATGGGTAACATTAGTGAAACCAATACCTGCTCCACATGGAAACAAGAAAAAACATTTTACTACTTGCCAGGAGTCTGTAAGAAAAGATGTTGAACGTGCATTCGGAATACTTCAAGCTAGATTTGCAATTGTGCTTAGACTTACTAGGTATTTTCATCCAGCGGTTCTAAAAGATATTATGTACGCATGCATTATCTTGCATAACATGTTCGTTGAAGATAAGCGCATCAATACACGGGACTGACAAGTTCAACTATGAACACCCAAATGATACACAATTAGAGCCAATTTCACGCGATGATATACCTAAAACGACAACGTTCATTGCGCAACATCATCGTATTAGAGATAGGGGCACTCATTCTCAACTCCAAGCGGACCTTATCGAGCATTTTTGGAATATGCATGAAGAAGAATAATTTATTCTCTAGAGTATGTGCAACATCATTGTAATTTTTAATTTATTCTCTAAGTATGGCTTGGCCATGTCCTTTAATTTGTAAGCACATAATGGAAGACTTGTGTTCTTGAGGATTACTGCCTTTTTTCCACCTCCAATTATTGCTTCTTTTTTTTTCATTATTATCTTGAATATCTTCTACCCTAGGAAAATTTTTGAGAGAAGGAAATGCTTTTAACCGCATGCATTATTTCAGCCATAATTACAACAGTTCAATGTGGTCATAGCACATATGACAGATCAATATAATCACACAGATTAATAGGAACCAAAGAAAGTTGCACATTAATTTCTTGTGAAAGATACCTAGAAACGAAAGAAAGTTACACGTTAGTTTCAAACTTTAAATACAGAGCAAGCCCTTACCTGGAAGGTGTTTACATTTAAAGACCCCAACAATGATTCCAAAAGGTACACATTAATTTCATCTAACTAAAGACCCCAACAATGATCTCAAAAGGTACACATTCATCTAACTAAAATCAGATCCCTGCATCCAAAAAGTCACATTCATCTCATCTAACTAAAATCAGCTAAACTTCCATAGGTAGGTAATCTTAAAAAAATTCCCTGCATCCAAAAAGTCACATTCATCTCATCTAACTAAAATTAGCTACACTTCCATAGGTAGGTAATCTCAAAAAAATTCCCTGCATCCACTTGGGTTGGTGTCTCAAAATATTTCAACAATGATCCATTGTGAAGGTGTGACATTATGCTCTGAAGTCGCTTTGTACATTGCTTTTGCCTTATCAATCTAAAATAAATAACGAAGACGATTGAGAAATTAATAAACAGATAAATAAAAACATTACTAAAGGAAAATCTTGCATGCCTTGTCTTGCTCAGTCGCACCACTAGGGTGCAATGACTCTACTTGTGACATAGCTGCACAAAACTTATTGATACATTTCTGGATCATTGCCTAACGATTTTGTTGTGACCCTATTGATCGGTCACAAGCATCGGGTTTTTTATGCTCATGATAAAAATCAGAAATCCTCTCCCACATTTGAGAGGATTTTTTATCAGTACCCCGTATGGTATCAAGGCT
Source organism: Platycarya longipes (assembly GCA_036559045.1). Taxonomy (NCBI): domain Eukaryota; kingdom Viridiplantae; phylum Streptophyta; class Magnoliopsida; order Fagales; family Juglandaceae; genus Platycarya; species Platycarya longipes. Next base: position 27,439,984 of record CM071800.1, on the reverse strand, counting down.
AATATTGAGCCAACCAGAGGTCAATAATTTATCCTCCTCTACAGAGAAAGATGCACCTCTTGCTGCTTTTTTTGTTGGGGGCCTCTTTTCTAGAACTGGAGGGATAGATTGGACAACAACATTGGAATGTTACGTATATGTCGGAGTGATATTAGAACCTTCTACATCACTTTGCAAGATAGTGGTGTAAAGAGAAAGGTCCTCATCAAATTGATCATCCATCCTTTAATTTCATAATTTATATAATGTCAGTCAAGAAAGCATAAAAGAAAGTAAGCCACTTATTTTGTAAGTATCACAACCTGCACCATTTGCTGAAAAAGAAGAACAAAGCAGAAAGAAAGGCAAGAGCAGCATTGTAGGAAAACCGAAGCTCATTATTTCTTTATCCTTTTTTTTTTCTTTTTTCTCTTTACCCGAAGCTCATAATATACTCGCAGCACAAAGTATATTGCATGAGAAGAATGAAACAAGCAATCAAGTAATATTGTACACCACCAATCTAGAACTAATTGTTTTATATGGTACATTGAACATATGCAATAAATGTTTCAATCAAAAGTAAAAACCCAGCCAAAATCAAATGCTTGAAGGAAAAGGGGAGACACTGTGATGTTTGATAGTCTACAATGATATCTAAATTTCACATTACATATAAATACTACTAACAATACACTACATCGAGATCCAATACCTATTTATAAAACCCAATCAATTCAAGTCCGACACTAGAGCAATTGTATACATTATGTAAAAATTCAAACATCTATTATGAACACAATCCCTTGCTCGAAATCACAATCCCTTGTTCACCACAGCAACTACTTACAGAGCAAACGAGAATCACAATATCAAATAAACCACAACAACAAATATAGAGCAAAAAATTCACCCAAAGAGCCTCTAAGCAACAAATTCACCCAAAAAATTCACCTAACCAACCCATAAAATACACTCATTTAACTACTTACAGACCAACCCCTAAAATACACGCAACAAATAAGCTTACTTACAGATAAAGCTGTCGATCGACGGAGATCTACTGAGGAGAGAGAGAGGGAGAGCGCCTGAGGGTTGAGAAGAGAGTTTAGGGCATGAGACGATGGCTCGAGGGGAGAAAGAGAGATGGTGACTGAAGGGTGAGAGAAAGAGCTTCAGATTGAGGAGAAAGACAGAGAGGTTGGGCGAAAATGGGATGATTTTGAGCAGAGGCAGATGAGAGAGAGACTATGGGTGAAGAAGGGACGACGAGGGAGAACTGGGTGCGAGAGAAAAATGCGGGAGGGAGAAATGTCCAGAAACGAAAACGAGAGAAATAAACGTGGTGAAATAAAATGTGTTAAAATATCTGTTTAGCATGTGAATAGTAATCTTTAAATATAAAAGATGATGAATATTTACTGTAGTTCAAAATTAGATATTAAGAGATTTGATAGGTTAAATATGGAGTTTTTTTAATAAAAATCATTAAATTTGACAAATTTAATGAATTTAATGCCAGTGCCCCAAGCCATAAATTAAAAAGAGAAATTGAAAAAAAAAAAGGAAGGGGGCAACCGTAAGCATAAAGAATGAGTGGAGTAGTTTATTGTAGATGTACTTCTAAAGGTCCTTAAATGTTTTTCGATGAAGTCATATTCTAACTTATCAGCAATCCTTGCTAAAACATCAGCGACTTTACTGAGAGTAGCAGTTAAGCTATCAATAATATATGCTCCCACTATTGGTCCATATTCTATTTGCAGTTAATTTTCTGAGCTCTAAGATGCGAGTTCAGCTTTCCTATGCAGAACTTTGTCATAGATCCCCCCTTGAGAGAGAATCTCTCCCTTTGTTGTTTGACTTTTGATATTTTTTCCCTCTACTATGCCGTCGTGGTATAAGTAATGTTGTGCTTTGTTGTGGGTAAAATACACACCAAAAATGACAAATAAAAATAAAATCAAATACAATCAATTACATGATACAAAATTTACGTAGTTCGACAAATTTCTTACGTCTACAAAACTGCAAAAATCTTATTAACTAGAGAAATTACAATCACTCAATCTCAACTCTCTCTTTAAGGCTTTTTGTTCTCTCACATAATATGCACTCATTATGTAATTGTTCACTCTCAAAATATACTGAAAAACATGTTTAAGTAGTCAAATATAATATATTTATAACAAAAATGATGCTAGAAACTTTAATTTTGAAATTTTTGTGAATCTCGCTTGAGTCAGATGTCGAACGAAGTCTCTATCTGAGTATCACTCAAGCCAGGGTCAAGCCAGGGTCAAGCTAGTATCAAGCAAGTCTCACTCGAGCCAGGGTCAAGTCAATTTCGAGCGAGATTCCTGGCACACGATTTTCAGCTCCCAGATTAGTCTTTACATGCAACCCAACAATTTCTCACTTGGAAACTAGGTCTCCATATGCCATCCCTTATTTCCAGCCAAGCCCTATTATCTCTGCAGCTCACAACTCCCTTCTTCAAGCTAGAAAACAAACTGAAGTCGAGCTCGACTTTAGTCTCCCACATACATCGCCTCTAGTTAGTTCATCCACTGAACGATTCACAACTCCCACTGCATTAGCAGTATCCGGTCTCGAACCGTTCTTGACAATCTCAGCCAACTTCCCAAGGCTTACATAAAGAACAACAAAGTTGACTCCATTTGAATTCTTCATAGGTTTTACGCGATCAAGCCTGTCATTTTGCACTCTTGTATTTCTTAGCACATCACAGGACCCTAATGTCAAAAATAAAGAGTTATATCTCTTACCATGCGCTAAAACCAACACACCCTTAGTGATCTTCTAAGCTCCTCCAGAGAATGCTACTACATAACTACTATCATCAAACTGTCCCACAAACATCAGTTTTTTTTTCATATCTGAAACGTGTCTGACTTGCCGTAAAGTCCACACACCCATATTTGGAAGTGTGATGCACACATCACCTACTCACACTACATTCAGTGTCTCTCTATTAGCCGCATACATCTTCCCAAATTCACCAGCAACATAATGATCTCTCGATGTGAGGTATTATGGAGCTAAATTCCTGAATCGAACACCCAATCATCAATTAGACTATGCACTACAAGAATTAGGGTATTATGAGTTTCTTCTGCCACTACATTCACATCATCATCCTCAACATTTTCTTGATTCTTTCATTTTTTCTTGATGTGGCTTAGCTTGCCACAACTCCAACACGTGATCTGCTGTCCAGATCTCGTCTTACTTTTCCCTCTGCTCTTGGAGCCTGACTTGTCCTGTCCTCTGCCCCGACTGTCAACATTCAGGTCCGATCCTGAACTTGAGAACTCACCTGAGTCTCTCTTACGTACATCTTCAGCAAGAACCATGTCACGTACGTCATCGTATTTTAATTTCATCTTGCCAGTTGAACTACTCACATCTAGCCTCATGGCCTCCTAACTATTTGGCAGTGATGCCAACAGAATCAACGCTCTAATCTTATCATCAAATTCAATCTCTACAGAAGACAATTTATTTGTGATCGTATTGAATTCATTCAAGTGTCGAGCTACAAACATATTTTTCAACATCTTTAAATTGAACAATTTCTTCATTAAGTGCACTTTGTTATTCATCGAAGACTTTTCATACATACCTAACAAAGTCTTAATGCGATCCACTCCTTGGTCTTCTCCTTACCAACATTGTGTGCCACTGTTTTAGATAAGATTAGCCGAGCAATTCCCAGAACCTGTCGATCTAACATGGTCCAATCATCATCATTCATGCTCTTTGGCATCGTCCCCAATAGTGGAAGATAGAGCCTCTTCCCGTAGAGATAATCTTCTATTTGCATCTTCCAATACCCAAAATCAGTTATGTCAAACTTCTCGATGCCGGGTGCATTCACTTTATCTCCAACCATCGTTGTCTTTCAGATCCGACCTTGGCTCTTGATACTAGTTGTTGTACTTTGTTGTAGGAAAAACACACACACCAACGATGACAAATAAAAATGAAAGCAAACACAATCAATCACACGACATAAGATTTACGTGATTCGACAATTTGCCTACATTTATAGAGCTGCAAAAATCTTATTAACCAAAAGAGATTACACTCACTCAATCTCAACTCACTCTCTAGGGCTTTTTACTCTCTCATACAATATGTATTCACTATGCAATTGTTTTCTCTCAGAATATACTGAAAAACGTGTTTAAGTAGTCAAATATAATATATTTATAGCAAAAAGGGCGTTGAAAATTCTAACTCTGAAATTCCTGTGAATCTCACTCGAGCCGGATGTCGAAGGAAATCTCTGTCTAAATATCACTCAAGCTAATGTCATGCGAGTCTCGCTCGAGCCAGGGTTGAATTAGTGTCAAGCGAGATTTTTAACACATGATTTTCAGCTCTCAGACCAGTCTCCATACGCAATCCAACAAGTAAGACGTTATGTAACTTCTTCACGTGTTCTAAGTCCAAGTTTGGGATGAAAAACAAGTCATTCTATTGCATAAGTGTGGCCATTCAATACAAATTCCATAAACTTATGTTTCATACTTGGAAGAAAATTCAAGTTACTTATTTTAGTTTTTTTCTCCATGAAGAACATAGCTGCATTTGTTTTTTGTGCTCTAACTATGCATTTATATTTCAATCTTTCAATCTATATGAGTCTCAAGGCAAGAGTCCTAACATGCATTTATGTTTACTTTTGTATCAATATTTATTTACAAGTAAAGGACCTCAAGGGAATGAGAATTATAAATGCTATTTTATCATATACAGAGCAACACTAGCTCTCTTGCCTAGACTCCTTGCTTAAGCAAGCAACTCATTATACAATAATCGCTCTTTGTAGACTGTTGTTTGATGTACCATTGGCTGATGAAACCTGCTTAGGGCTTAACATAGAAAATGCGATAATTGATGCATAAAATGAGTATGCCGTTGTTCTGCTTTTGTATTTGGATGGAAAATCATAAAAATCAATGAAGTTGGATACACCTAGGAAGGATTATATTTGCATATGCAAAATTTAGTTTAACTGATAAAAATGACCGATTGTACTTTTTCATTTTCTTTTTTATTTTTTATTTTAAATTTTACTTAATCATTAAGGAAGTGAATATTAGTGAATTGGTATTTTTTCACTATTTTTTAAAATTGTAAAAAAAATATTAAAAGAAATGGAGAAAAAAAAATAAAAAATGTTTATACACTTAAAAGTCCTAATTGGTTCACTCCTAATTACTCCAGTAGCACTATCCTTTGCATATTGCTTAATATTATACGAATATTATGGTAATATCCTAGGTGAGAATATTTTGCACTAATGTGCTAATTGTATTTTTTTGGAGCAGTGCTACATCCTCCGAATTTGTACCAAATGAAGGAAATTCTTTTTTATTTTTTTTTTAATTTTTTGGGATTTATTTTCAATTTTTTTTGTGGTTTTAAGTATTTTTTTAAAAAAATGCATATCTTTATTAAAAAAAAAAACTTTCTTAATCATTAGGTAAAAAAAAAAAAAATGAAATTGGTACATGAATTCGGTACATAAAGCAGTTCTCATTTCCTTAATATTATAGAATAAAAGGGCCACCCTTGTACGTTTGCTATATACATTGAACATAAAAAATCACCTCATCCATAAGTTTCTACATGGTATCAAAGAGACCACCATCCTTATCTCTCTAGAAGTTGTTTTGTGCCATTCCTTTCTTTCTTGCAGAATTTAGTGTCCTCTCCCATTTGCCCTTTTTTCCCTTTTTCGCACTGTACAGTTGCTCCTCTCTCTCCCTCTCTCAACAAATTGAACCTTCATTAACATTCAGTAGAGGTTACATAAGACAAAATATTTGGCCTAACAAACAACTCCACTACATTCTCTTGCAGCATAAGTATCGTGGACAATAATAAAAATCAATGAAGTGGGATGCACCTAGTATTATGGACGTGTCTTGCACCTGACAACACTTTTCTTAAGTATGCACCAAAAAAAATCAAGGAAGGCTTGAAGGGTGTTAAAAGTCTCTGATGTCTAAATCAGACGATTGAGATAATTGTAAAGGTTCTCCAAATTCCACTTTCACTTATCTTGGTTGCGAGTTAGGGCTGTTATTTATAGAGTTGAGAAAGATAGGATAAGGCCCGTATAACTGTTATTTAAACTTCTCTGTCTTTTTCCTCCCGCCCAGGGTGCTTATCTCAAGGGAATGTATTTAAATTATCATGTTACGATTGTGTGGTCGAATCGCCCACCTGACACATTGAATGGTTTAGAGGCCTATCGTTATCTCTCAATTAGGCCAAATGGACCTTCATATATGGATTATCTACATAAGGCTACTAGGGCCTTCGTGGAACACAAACAAACCAATCACGAGGGAGGAAGGTGGCCTTTCTAGTTACCCTACGAAGTCTCATACGGGAAGGTGGTGGGACTTATTTCACTTTGGCACTTCATTGCTTAGGACCTGCTCATGCATGCCCTGGGATAAAAGGCATGTGCCACTTACTTTTCAAGTCCTTTCCAATTTCTCTTTTGGTGCTTCGCACGTTTCTTTATTCGGACAACCCTAGGAAATACTTTGCGTAACAAACTTTGTAATCCCTACTTCTTTTCAACCTTACTGTGGTGCTACTCAATGAGATTCTCTTCTCCTCGCATCTCCTTCTTCTGATGGTTTCATGAAATGATCTCAAATGTACTTCCAAGTGTAGAAGTGTCAAGTTGTATCAAGGATAAATCAAGGATCGTATTCCATAGGAACAAAATATTATCAAATCATTTGTGAAAGTTTATTGTAAAAATTTGATGTTAAAAGAGAAATGTGAGAAAGTTAAAAGCTATGTAAAACTCTTTTTGAATTTTTTATGATTATGTAAACAATAAGTAAAATGAAATGTAATGTATACACATTGAAGAATTTCTTGAAAATGGAATGTATAATTAAGCTTGGAGGGTCTCGAGTTGTGATTTTTGTGTGAAAAGTGAACTAAATCATGAACTATTTGATTACTAAAAATTAAATGGTTCAATCGATATTAAAATATGATTTATGTTTTATCAAAACTCAGAAATAGAATTCAAAATAGTGACTGAAATTTAACAAGTTCAAATAAACAATTTATCAAACACTTGGGTTACGGATCAAAACATTATTTGTTTCCGCCATTTACAAGATTCCTGGGCATTACTATTCACTTTTGTTAATCCAATCAAGGTATCAATAAAACACAATGTGAAAATTATAAGCTCAAAGTAAATGTGTCGAGACCTATAATTGAAATACCCTCACAAAGCATCAACAAAAATCAATGTCACACCCAGCTGGATAAAATCCTTGCTTAAATTCAAGGTTATGTTGTACTTAGTGTCAACAACAAAACAAGATCTAGAGCAAGATATTTCTTCAACTATCCCTTTTAAGAATTTGGTCTCAAACAAAGCAAAGTGTGCAATTGAAACATAGAAAATCCGGCAACAATGAGAAGCAACAGAACCTTTACAGCAGCCCAAGCCGTAAAACGTAGCCAAGAATTGTCATCAGTAAACTAGAAAATTACCCAAAATGGAAAAAACCCTAGAATGCGGAAAATGCGTTTGAACAGAGTAGAAAGTAAAGAAAAAATTGAAAAATTAACAAACTCCTTCACTCGAAATCCCTTTTCACTTTTTAACTCGAATTCTTCTCTCTTCTTCTCTCTCCTTGCCACGGATTGCATCATTTCCATTCCGTAATCGCTTCTCTCTTTCTTCCCTCTAATTGTGGTCCTAAAACTTGTTTTCAAAAGCCTCGCATATTTGCCTCGGGTTTGTCTCCTATCTGGCCTTCATCAAGTCACAGGTTCCCTTTAATTTCTTCATGGGTTAGTCATTTACATGGCCTTGAGTTTTTAGCAAATCTCCCTTAGTTTCTTCATAGAACAGTCACGTATATGGTTCTTGATTATGGGCTCAAGCTGCCCTTTGATTTCTCCATTGATTTATCTCTTAAGGGCCACAAATATGCAATGGGTCATGCACAACTACAAATTCATTTAGATGCTAGCCATCCCAAATAACATTAGCCCATCTACATTTAGTTAGGAGTAAAACATCATTTCAAATTCCATGAATAGTTAATTCACATTGTCAAATTAATACCATTCATTTAACAAATAAAGTCCACTAAACCCACTATATTAAGAATACTAAAAATAACATAATTGTCCATTTATTACTTTACGCGAAGCTTCTTGGTGTGCGACTAGTCATGCTAGGTCCTCCCATCCTCACGACTCTCCTCCTCATGTTGAGGGGTCTAGCGCACATTGTCCCCTTCAAGTGGATCTAGTGGTCTGCAATGACGACGTACTCCATTCTAGACCTCGTGAGAACCTATTATATTGATCCTAATTTTGTGATGCTGAGCTTGCCCAAGCCACGTCGAAGGGTGGCTGTCCTCGCCAGCCTTGCTGTGCAAGTGGTGTTGTAATTCATCATGCTCTTTATGGAGTTTCGTTTGTCATTTTGTCGGTCACTTAGGGTAATGCTCGATTTCTTGGGCATGGCTCCTTTCTAGTTTGTACCTAATGTGTGAAGGATATTCATGGCCTATTGTGTGGTGTGATGATAGGTCTTGGAACCTATTGATGACAAATACACGAATTGGGAGTTTCTCTCTCCCCATAGTGTGCATATTGATAAGAACTTGTCTAGTTTTCGATCCAGGAAAGCTTCATTTTTTAGGCTCAAGTGTTGATTGGGAGTCTCCTTCCAGCGAAGCTTCTTACAATGAGTTTCTTGTAGTTATGGGCCCTAATCCTGATGATCTTCATTTTTCCGTCATCCTTTCTGATCAGTAAGAAGCTCGAATGTGCCTTGTCTATGATTGGATAAAACAAATGATAGGTCTAGTTGGTCCGATGCTCTACTAACATGTGCTAACGTCAATGGATTTTTGGTCTCGTCCACTTGAGCTCATGTATTTAGGTGTCAATTCCTGGGTGCTGCTTTCCTTGTTCGGTGGCGCAAGAAGGGGCCCCTCAAACAAATCATCCTCTCTCGGGATACGACTGATTTGAAAGTAATCAAATCGGTTGCATCCTTGGTGGACTTGTTGCATGTATTTTTTGAGTTTCTTGCCTTTTGCCATATATTCTCTGGTTATTTGGTTGACCACAACTTGGTATGGTTAGTCCTACTAACACAGCTTATACTCGACTACATTGTTATTGATCTTAATTCGAGTCTAATGGTGTAGTATGCTTCAACGTTGTCTTCCATGATTATACCCCTTCTCCTCCTAAAAGGTAGGACAAGCCATCAACATATACTTTCCATGATTTTCTTGTAGAAGGTTTTTGCATTTTTTGGGAAAGTTGGAGAACTTGGCCACAAAGGTGGTTATGACTTGACCTTTTACAATAGTCCGAGGGACATAATGTATATCAAATTCACTTAGCTCAATCGACCACTTCACTAAATAGTCGATATTTTTTGATTGTTATAGTATTTTTTTTTTTTTTGTAGGGGAGTTTCCATTATTAGTCTTACAAGATGTGCCGGATGTAAGGTCGCAGCCAATGAGCTGTTACTGTTAGTGTTAGCGCAAATACTAGCATTTCTATTTTACGTTATTGTGTTTTTGATCCTTTCAAGGCTCCGTTGATGTAGTATATTATCCTTGGTATCCTTCCCTTTTCGTTATCAATGCAATGGAAATAACACTTGGTGTCATAGATAGAGACAATAACTGAAGCTCTCCTTGTTTTGTCTAACTTAAGAGTGGGGGGGCTTGACAAGTACTTCTTTAATTGCATGAGTGCCTTTTCACACACGTTGTCCTAGTTCTATATCTTTCACAAGACTCAAAAAAAGGTATGCACTTGTTTGTCGCATTTGATAAGAATATGTTAAGCACTACTATTCTCTTTAACACTTTGTACTTCATTTAGGTTCTTTGGTGGTTCCATCCCAACAGTGGCCTGTAACTTTTCCAAGTTGACCTCGATTCTCATTTCTAACACTATGAAGCCTAAGAACTTGCTTGACTGGACTCCAAATGTGCAAGTTAGGTTAAGCTTAAGTTTATATTGTCGTAACACTAAATGCTTCCATTTGATCCTCTACGTGTTGTCTTGGTTCTTTTCTTTTCTCCACCAAATTATCAACATACACCTTCATGTTTCTTCTAATCTGATCCTTAGACATTCTATTTACGATCTCTAGGGCATTGATCTAGCATTTTTTAAGCCAAAAGACATACATTACTTTGTAGCAATATAACCCTCGATTAGCTATGAATATTGTCTTTTCTTGGTCGTCTTCACTAATCTGGATTTGGTTGTAATTGGAATACTTGTCCATAAAAATTAACATTGTGTGTCCCATGATGGAGTCCACAATTAAGTCGATTCAAATTAGTGGCAAGTTGTCTTTTGGATAGGCTCTATTAAGGTTTGTAAAACCCACACACATCTACCACTTACTACTATATCTTTTTACTAGAACTACATTTGAGAGTCAATTGGCCTCTCTAATAAAGTCGGTTGCCAAAAGGAAACCAACTTCTTATGTGATGGCCATGTATTTCTCATCTCACCACTAAAGCTCATTTTTCTCTTACATGTGGTATAATTGGTCACTAACATGATCATTACCAACGTGTAGTCATCTGAGTATACTACTTCCCGGCAACCTTCGTCGTTGAAGGATACTATAGTAGTTGGTTGTGGCATCAATTGTTTTTCGACTTTCTTATATAAATTTATTTTTTGTATTTCGCCTTATGTTCACAAGACTTATTCCCAAAAGAAGTAGAATCACCTTTTGTGAATCCCTCTGCGATGGTGTGCATTTCCCTAAGGGGAATGTTGTTCTGGTCTTGACTTCGGCAAGTGGCTTGATCGGGGTTTTCCCTTGGGATCATTTTTCCCCCAAACTTTTGTTTCTCTAATGTCTCTACTCTCGATGCCTTCTTTTGCCTATCAACCTCAGATGAGTTGATTTTCGAGCTTCTAGGCGCTCGAGCTCACTACTATCTTGCATCTCCCTAGTATTTTGTTTTAAGGTTTGGTAGCCTTCCGTAGGTGCCTTCTACCTTGTGGTAAGTGCAAAGTCATTGGGTCCTTTGAACGTGGTTGCCATCTTGGGATGGGTCCTTGGCACCATCTTGAACGTTCATGTTGGAATGCTCACCTTAGGATATATCATCCATGCTGGAGTGCCCATGTTGTATCTTCTTTCATGCTAGTTCTTTTTAGTTGTTGAGTCTTTTTCTCAATCTTTTCCTTTCGCACATCTTCTTGCTTTGTCTTTTGATTGTTCTGCTTTTGATTTTCTCGATGAGGTCAAGGCCTGCATGGTGTCTTAGGCATTGACAAAATCATCTACCTTGTTCATGAAATCACTTCAAGTGGTTGGAGTTTTCCTTGCTAGCTTGGTCATTAAAGGATTTCTAGGCCAAATTCTTCCCCAAAGGGCTGCAAGCATGATAATTTCGTCTTGATTATCCTCCATCATATGCCCCTTGTTAAAATGAGTGAGATAGGTCTTCAAGCTTTCATCTTCTCGCTACTTGACGATGAGTGTAATATCTCAAAATTTTTAAGATGAAGTATTGTTTGGATTTCTTTAAAGGATTATAATTTTGGGTATATTTTCTAGGATAATAAAGTTGGAAACCTAAATGAGATTATTGGACTTAGAATAAGTGAGATCATGTATTAGAAAAAAATATTGTAGAGAAATCTTTGAGATTTGAAATAAGGTATCAGCTAGAGAAATTCATTTTAAACTTAGAAGGAGTTGAATTTTCAAGAATTAGGGTGTAAATGCAAGAGGAAGTGGTTGAACCAAAGATCAAATACTTGGTGTACATTCTAGGATTAAAATGTCAAGTTTTAGTATAATGATTATAAGTTACTAATATGAGGTCCACATGAGGTGATTCTAACTTGTATAGAATTCTAAGAGATATATCTAAAACTTTTATGTTATGAGTTTTTGAAAATTTAGACAGTATCAATGACTTATTTCAGAATCAAGTGGATAACTCTGGACTGAGCTTAAACCAAAACTCCAGTTGGAGAATATGGATCCAAATGAGATTCTATCCCAACCAAACTAAGAAGTGACCTTCTAGAACTTGTTAAGTAGAGTCCTAAGGAGGTTAGCAAGTAACCAAATGAGTTAGGGGAAGGCTAAAGGGGTGTGGAAAACCAGATGAAGGCTAGAAAGGGAGATGCATGCATGGTTAGGTGAGATGACACATCATCCGTTATCCTATAAGCCTCTACCCCAACCATTGATCAAATGGTTAGCAAAAATATCTTAAATACTGACCATTAGATGATCATTTTAGCTACAAAGCCTAAGCTTTTTGAGGATTTTGTTAATCAGGCAAATAGGCTTAGGAGTGACACCTTATCCTATGCAAGCCAGAAAACTTATGGTTTTTACCAAGCTATCTGTGACGCCCCCAACTCACGTCTGGAATTTAACATAAGTCAAAGGGTCAGGATAAGTAACATTAAGCTACTCACCCGTGTATGTATCAATATCCTAAAGCATTCCTCTTGACTTTTTAACATAAGTCATATATTTCGCAGCGAATCAGGTATTAATTATAACCAATTCTAAATATTACATATGGCAAATATTAGCATACAACTTCCACATTCTCCTTTCATATATCAAACATTGTATTGTTATATATACATGTCCAAAATAGTTATCAGTGTCAAGCAAATAAAAATATATATCCAAAAGACCATCTCTATGGTCACTAGGGTTCCTTCTTAACTTCGAGAAATTCCCTCCCATAACAGAACATATCCAAGCTAAGACAATGGTCTAGCTGAAGATACTGTCCCTGTGGTATCGATAAAACCCATATACAGCTAGGGAACCGTCCAATCGTAAAGTTAAACAGCAACCTATACGCTACTCCTCCTCGACAAAAGCAGGTGCACTGTGATACCACAAATCCACCAGCTGATCATATATAGAAAGTCTTAGGAATGCAAAAGTAAAATATACATAAGAACTATATTTACAAAGTCCCTCAAGACTCCTTGGAGTCTCCTGAGTCATCGGGGCTTTGCCCCTATTGTCCATCACATCCTGTATATAATTTGTACATACAAGAAAGAAAAATAAAATTACAAAAGAGTGAGATTTCCTTAGAAATCTCAGTAAGTGCATAATTAGCTTAACAAAGCATAGGCACAGCTATCATTAATCTTTTTAGAAAAAGAAACTAACAAAATGTGATCAAAACATGTTTCATGCAACTTATCAATAACCTACATAGGTTTGTACTCTTATGAAACTTATATTCATTTTTCTTAACCATTAATACCTTTTTAGAACTTATTCAATTATTATCCTCAATGGGCGTTACGTATCGCTGTCCCCATTGCAGATAACTCTTTTACATCATATCTGTCTCTTATCACCAATGAGCGTTATGTATCCCCGTCCCCGTTGCATATAACTTATCAATCACCCGGGCGTTACGTATCGCTGTGCCCTAACTTATCCATATCTCTTATTCTTAGTTGTTCCTTTCTTATTCTTAGGAACGTTTGTTAAGTACATGATGTATCACTTTTCTTAAATCTCACCACATATTAGAATATGCATGTACTCTTAAACTATCACATAATCACACATGTATGTATCTTAAATTCTTCCAAGTGTTTTACACATGCTATACACTTAGATAACACATAATTCCTTCTTATCTCAATGTACACATTTATCCCAACAAAAGTCTTAAAATTAGCAAAATAGGGTATCTCGCTCGAGCGACATATCGAGCGAGAGTCGAGTGAAGTCTCGGGTTGGAGCTCGCTCGAGCAAAGTATTAGGCGATATCAGGTGAATTGGGTATCTCGCTCGAGCAAGGTATCGAGCGAGATTCAAGCGAGTTCTTGAGTTAGAACTTGCTCGAGCAAGACATCGAGCTAGTGTCGAGCGAAGTCTCAGGTTGCAATTCGCTCGAGCCAGACATCTAGCGAGGGTTTATAGTTGTTCTTCGCTCGATCCTTCGCTCGAGCGAGAGTCTAGCAAAGTTACAGAGCATGGGCTTTATAATAAAAAACTCGCAATCTTTTCACACAAACTTCATTCTTACTTATTATAACATAGTTTTTAGGTTCTTTTAACCTCATTTAACACATTTCCATTAATTAAAACCACTTCAATCAACACTTTGATTTATTAAAACTCTTTAACAAGACTATAAAGGTTCAATATTTAACATGTATAGTCCAACCATTTAAATAACCATCTCTATACTAAAGTTAACCTAGAATATGAACTTACACACTCTCTAAGTTTAGTTGAAGATGATCAAACAAAATCTTTACAAGCTTTCTTCTCAAAACACCAACGAAGCTCACTTAGTGTATGTGTGGAGGTTTAAGGACTCAAGAAGAGTTTTTTTCTTGGATTTCTTCAAGTGGGACTTGTAGTATGCTTCCGAAGGAAAATAGAAAACTCTCTAGTGTCTATTTATAGTGCGATGGTCGACCACATGAGGAAAAAGAAAGGAAAAGAAGTAAGGATGCAACTGGCTACCCATTTGAGAACAATGAGGTGTCCATTCCTCCAAATCTCATGATTAAGCTTAGCCCCCTCCAAGATCTTAGGTTTTACAGCTAAAATGATCTTCCAATGGTCAGTGTTTGAGATACTTTTGCAGCCCATTTGATCAAGAGTTGTGAAGAAACAAATTAGATAAGGGATGAGGTGGCAAATCTTACCTACCCATGCATGTATCAACCTCCTTCTGATATGCCATGCCCCCATCCTCCTTATTACTACTTTTAGTAATTTTTCTAAATCTCCTAAGACTCCATTTGTAATAGCCCTAAAAATCTCCATCCTGATTTAATTAACTAATTAAGGATTAATACACAAGATTAGTGATAATTGGTGAAAGAACAAAATAGGCTTTGAAGAAATGGGCTTAGGAATGAGACCTTCGGAGAATGGATCAAGTGAATGGGCCAAGAGAGCAATGGTGAGTCCAAAAGCCCATAGAATGAGCCCATGGCCCATCAAGCCCATAGTTGAGACACTTGTCAATGGGAGAAAAATCCTAGAAAAAATTATCCAAACCCTTGTAGGAAAATCTTATTTGGTGAAGGTTGACTAGTAGTTGGATGCATGCCATGTAGGATTGAGTGTAGGATCTAATGGAATGATTTTTCCTACCATGGTATCTTGGAGGTACAAAACACCATCCCTTAACTTGCCAAGTGAGGTCATGATGTGTAGGGAAGTTACAAGTGGCATGAGGAGAAGCTTGGATGAAGGGAGCTTGGAGTTTCGGTGGATGCCAATCCGTGGGGTTCATTGGGGAATCTCATGGGGTATGGCCATCTACAAGTGATAGGACAAAGAGGAAGAGTGTGTAAGTGGATGAAATACATGTGTAATAAAGTATGGTGATGTGAAGAGAGGTATGGTGTATGTGTAGGTGATTGAAATGACAAAAACTAGGAAGAGAAGCAAAAAGGGAGTTTCGGTGGAGCTAGCTTGGCCGGTCATGCCTTGCTCAAATTCCAAAAAGCATGGCTTTGGAATCACTTGGATGGACACATGAGGAGATAGAGGAATGATGATTGAGTGAGAAACAAGAAAATGGAGGCTAGAGGCACCAAGAAGCCGCCGGCCATAGGAAAGAAAGGAGAAAGGAGAATCATCTAGGTATGGCCAAGATTTGATCTTGGAGTGGTCTAGAGTTGTCAATCAACCCATCTATCCTTAGCCATGCCTAAACATGATGAGAAGAGTACCAAGGACCCTAGGGAAGGGAGCTGGCCGTGTGACCCCTTAGGCAAAACCCCTTGAGCTCAAATCACTTAGACACATGCAAACACTCTCACTTCCTCTCCACCTCTCGGCCAAACTCACCCTAGCCATTCCTACTTTTGTTTCTTCTCTTTTCACCACATATTTTGAAGAATCCTATAGTAGGAAAGCCAAAAAGCAAGAGTGTGAAGGTGATCAATTCATTGGAGAAGGTTAGTGATTAAATCTATACAAGATTAGGAAGAACACACACACACATGTAACACTTTGTTGTGGTTGGAAGGAAATAGGGTTTTCTTTGAGTTTTATGTTCATGACTAGACTAATGGGAGATTTTATATGTGTAATTTCAGATTTAAGCAAAAGCCTAGTAGGAGTGTTGTAAGTATACTCCCACTTTTTCCTTAACAAGTCTTATATATAGTGAAGTGATCATGGTTGTTGGATTGATGGTTGCCATTGCCATGTTTGGATTGGAATGATTTTTCTTGCTTGAAATATGAGTATTCTTGGATAAATTTATATGATGGAGCAAGCTTAGAACATGAGTAGAAATGATGAATCAAGTGTTAGTTGCAAAAAGAAAGGAAAAAGCATGATTATTTGATGAAATGATGAAAATGATGCATGAAGGATTTTAGTGTTAAATATTAAATTGTGGTGTTGCTAAGGTAAAGATTTTATTTGAGGAACTAGTGATGGAATGGATTTATTCAAGGAGCATATTGTTGTAAGAAAATGAAAATGGACATGAGAATAAATTATTTGATTGATATGGATGGAAATGATATATATATATTTGCATATGGAAGGAATGATCACTTGTGTATGATGTATAGAAATGTTTAATTGGAAATTGATAATATTTAAGGTTGAGATTGGAAGATTAATATTATATTGTGATGTGGTGATTTTGTTTAGGTGAACTCATAGAAGAAACTTTTAGGAAAGGAAGTTTGAATAGACTAAGGGGAGGAATTCCCTAAGTTGAAAAGGTGAATGGAGGATATAGGAATAACTAAGTTTGATGTGAAGTGGTTACTTGGGAAACATTAGGGTTTCGGTTACCCCTTGCTAAGGAGGGTACTTGATTCAATTTGATATTTTAAAATTTATTGGAGGAAATTTGAAGTCAAATGATGAAGAAAAACCCTAGAAACTCTCTAGGAGAATTCGGCCATGATGGGTTGGAGATGGGCCCAATACCCCACTTCAATCCTAGGCCCATTTTGGGTATAGAATATAATGACTAAGTAGGAAAATTATGAAATTATCCCAAGAGAGGGAGAAAGAAAATGAAATGTGAATGCACTCGAGCCTATCTCGGGTTCTTGCATGAAAATAAGTAAGCATGCATGTCCCATGCATAAGTCATGAAAAGAAAGTTTTTAAAGTCAAGCATGTTTTTAAGGAAATGAAAAGAAAAGAAAAGATGGAATTTTTGAAAGAAAAGAAAGAAGTAAAGTTTTATAAGAACCCCAAAGGCTGGGACGGGGAAGTGCCCCAGTGGAACTCCCTGTCCACTCAGGAGTGTCTAAAGTCGAGTGGTAACCCCCGGGTCGACGAAGAATAGTCGGCGGACCGTGTATGGCACCAAAAGGTGGCCGGAGCGCGGTAGCACCTAACGCTGCTGGGTGCCCAAGACGGATAAGGTGTAAGGACCTGCCGTTCTAAAGTTATATGACGCTCACTTGAGGGTGATGCGGTAACCAGCAGGGAACACGCGGTGCTACGGGAACCGTGTTGTGTCTCATACATGTGAAAGAAAAAGTCATGACAAGAAGGGCTTTCGAGCCATAAGAAAGATCTGTATATGATAAGTGGCGCCTAAGAAAGAATGAAAGATACGAAATGTTTTAAAGAAATGTTTTGAAAAGTAACGATGATATGAAAGAAGAAGTCTGCATGAAAGTTTTATGAAAAGAAGTTTGAAAGAAGAAGTCTGCATGAAAGTTTTATGAAAAGAAGTCTGAAAGAAGTATGTCTGTTTAAAAGTTTTCATGAGCATGTGCATGAGTCAGTCATTCATTGCATGTGCATTAGTTAAGAATGTTTTGTTCACTTATCTGTATATCTGATATGTTTTGGTTCAAGTGTAGTGTACTTGCTGAAATTTCTCCCGAAATCTCACCCCCCCTTTTTATTATCTTTACTATTGCTCCCTTGGGAACAATAGAAGTCATTGCAGGACAGGATGGATCCACGGATTACGACTCTCGAGAAGATGGGTCGGACCCTCATGGGCCCGACTAAGGCTGAGACTGCCGGGCCAGTGACCCTAGACCTGTTGGGTCAGTGGGCGGCAGAGTCGCTTCCTATGGCGACTTACTTTTTTGACGACCTACGCCCTACGGGGTGCTGTATGGTGCTGGGAGTTGACGGGCTCCTCCACTTGGGACGCCTGTTTACGTCATCCTCTGGGATGATGTGTGACGTAGGCCCAGGACTGAGTCTGGACAGCCTTCGTTATGGCCCCAACTATAAGAAGATAAAAGAAGAACCCGCCTATTAGTATGGTTGGCGGAGGGAGGAGTGGATCAGCAGCACCTTTATTTTGTATACACCGATGTACTTTTGGAAAAATCTTCCCGCTGTTTTGGGAAGTACTTTTGTATAAAACTGTTTACATTGGTGACTTTATTCTGATGTATATATATGTGCTTGTGATGTTTAATTTGGGTTTTATTTTGTTAACCATGTGATGTGCGACAAACGTAACGTTTTGTCGTTTATTTATGGCTTGACCTTTTTCCGCTGCGATAAAAAAAAATAATAATAATAAGGCTCTCATAAGTAAAGATGAGGGATGACTTCCTTGTGACGTTCGTCCCCGGCGTCGCATTTTGCGTACGAACCCAAGCGCAAGCTGGGGCGCCGACACCATTTGACATATTCTAAAAGGCCACTTCTTAGTTTGGTTAGGATAGAATCCTATTTGGATCTATATTCTCCAACTCGAGTTCTGGTTTAAGCCCAATCCAAAGTTATCCACTGGATTCCAAAATAAGTCATTGATATTGTCCAAATATTCAAAAACTCATAACATGAAATTTCGGGATCACCTCAATTAGACCTCATATGAGTAACTTATGATCATTACACTAAAACTCGATATTTTAATCCAAGAATGTGCATCAAGTGTTTGATATTTGGTTCTATCACTTCCTCTTACATTTACATCCAGATCTTTGAGAATTCAACTCCTTCTAAGTTAAAAATGAATTTCTCTAGTTGATACCTTGTTCCAAATTTCAAAGATTCCCCCACAATCTTTTCTCCAATACAAATTCTCACTTATTCTAAGTCCAAAACTCTCATTTAGGTTCCAACTCTATTTTTTTTCCTAGAAAATATATTCCCAAAAATATAATTCCTTAGAGAAAATCCAAATAAAATTTTATCTTAGAAATTTTGGGATAGTACACTATCCCTCTTCTCTCCTTCACATGAGTCGACCATTACCCCTATAAATAAACATTTGGGAGTCTTCTAACTCTTTTGGAGAAGTCTAGCATGAAATCCTTTTGAAAGAAACTAAAGAAAGCCCTTCTCTAGTCCTGTAACCTATAAATACATTTTAAGTGAGTTTAGTAAGAGTTCTGAGGAGAAAGCTTGCAAAAATTTGGTTTGATCATCTTCAACCAAACTTAGAGAGTGTGTAAGTTCATATTCTAGCTTAACTTTAGTATAGAGATGGTTATTTAAATGATTGGACTATATATGTTGATATTGAACCCACATATTCTTGTTAAAGTGTTATAAGAAATCTAAGTGTTGTTAAAGTGTTATAAAAACTCTGTAACTTCGCTCGACTCCCGCTCCAGCGAAGGATCGAGCAAAAAATAATTGTAAACCCTCGCTTGACTCTCGCTAGATGTCTGGCTCGAGCAAAAGACAACCCGAGACTTCGCTCGACACTCGCTCAATGTCTTGCTTGAGCGAGTTCTAACTCAAGAACTCGCTTGAATCTCGCTCGATACCTTGCCTAATATTTGCTTGATACTTTGCTCGAGCGAGTCCAAACCCAAGACTTTGCTCGACTCTCGCTCGATATGTCGCTCGAGCGAGATACCCTATTTTGCTGATTTTAAGACTTTTGTTGGATAAATGTGAACATTGAAATAAGAAGGAATTATATATGTTATCTAAGTGTATAGCATGTGTAAAATACTTGGCAGAATTTAAGATACATACATATGTGAGTATGTGATAGTTTAAGAGTACATGCATGTTATAATATGTGGTGAGATTTAAGAAGAGTGATACATCATATACTTGAGAAATATTCCTAAGAATAAGAAAGGAACAGCTAAGAATAAGAGATATGGATAAGTTAGTCACGTCGTGAAGGGGACGGCGAGACATAATGTCCAAATGACTGACGTGCTAATAGGGACGGCGATACGTAACGCTTGTCATATGATAAGAGTGAGATGTATTATCACGGGGACGATGAAATGTAACGCCTGTGGAAATGATATGATTAGTGGGGATGGCGAGACGTAACGACCACTATGTTACGTATGTTCCGTATCAAGACTGGGATAGCGAGACGTAACACCCAGAAGATTGACACGAGACTCATCATAACGGAAACGGCGATACGTAACGCCTAGGTGATTGATGAGTTATATGCAATGGGGACGGCGATACGTAACGCCTATTGAAGATAATAATTGAATAAGTGTTAAGAAGGTATTGATAGTTAAGAAAAAGAAACATAAGTTTCATAAGAGTGCAAACATGTGTAGGTTATTAATAAGTTGCATGAAACATGTTTTGATCACATTTTGTTAGTTTCTTTTTCTAAAAAGATTAATGATTGCTGTGTCTATGCTTTATTAAGCTAATTATATACTTACTAAGATTTCTAAGGAAATCTCACTCTTTTGTGGTTTTATGTTTCTTTCTTGTATGTGTAAATCATATATAGGATGTGATGGCTAACAGGAGGAAAGCCCTTATGACGCAGGAGACTCCGAGGAGTCTTGAGGGACTTTATAAATACAGTCCTTATGTAGATTTCACTTTTGTGTCTCTGAGACTTTCTATATATGATCAGCCGGTGGAGTTGTGGTATCACAATACATCTGCTTTTGTCGAGGAGGAGCAACGTATAGGTTGCTGTTTAACTTTCGAATTGGATGGTTCCCTATCTGTATGTGGGGTTTGTTCGACACTACAGGGACAGTATCTTCAGCAAAACCGTGGTTTTAGCTTGGATATATTCCATTATGAGAGGGAATTTCTCAAAGTTAAGAAGGAACCCAAGTGACCATAGGGATGGTCTTTTGATATGTATTTCTATTTGGTTGACACTGATAACTATTTTGAGCATGTATATATAATAGTACAATGTTTGATAAATGAAAGGAGAATGTGGAATTTGCAAGTTAAAATTTGTCATATGTGATCTTTAAAAATTTTTATACTTGACCTTATCCGCTGTGTATAGTAAAATTTCTATATTTTATTTATTAAGGTCTTGATACGTACGATGGTGAGTAGCTTAATGTTACTTATCCTGACCCTTTGACTTACGTTAAATCTCAGACATGAGTTGGGGGCGTCACAATGAGGAGATAGGTTGATGGTCTCTTTCTCCATTTGCTCATCATGAATTGAGTTAGGAGCTACCTTCGCAACTCATAAAAATTATCTATGGACCCTGGGTGCAACGATCTAAACCATCTGCAAGCAACTTCTTTGAGGCTTAAAGGGACTATCTGAACCCTGAGTGTCATGTGTGCTTTTAATGTTTTTGGATGTTCAAAAAAATCCTTGGATTCGTCCTACATTTCAACTAGTGGGGCCTTGAAATTTGGTGGGAGTGGGACTATGACTTTTGTGCTATAGGGTAGGTTTGTGTTGATTAGCAGTTGTTCTACCAACTAGGATGTGCCTATATTTCTAGTCATTTCTTTGTATTTTTCCACTGGACTTCAAATATCATTGTGCATTTTTCTTCTGCCCATCTCCTACAAGTGACTTTTCCATACTATGTGATTCTGCCTTCGTTGTACCAACAAGTTTAGCACAATATCTTCCCCTAAGGTAGTATTCTTGAACTTCATGTTATGATTTTTGCACTGGAGAGCTTCCAACTTTACAATGACCTTTCTTCGTTTCTGCTCCATTTCTGCTAGTTTCCTTTCCATGTTCACGTAGGTGGCTTCCTGATACTAGGTTTCTTAGCAGCATGTTGTTGCAGGCGTGCGAAAGGCATGTTGAGGGCCAAAAGTTGGGGTGGGCTCCTACTTCGTTGGAGTTAGAATGCGCACCTCCAAACTCCAACTCCAACTGTAGTTTGAAAATGTTGCTCTAATTTTCTGATAACACATTTTGAGATCTGCATACTGAAATTATAATATTTTGCTTCTGCATTCTAAACTTTTTGAAATTGCTCATGTTACATAATAGTATTTGTTTTCTACTTACAAAGTTGTTTAAAACTCCTTCTTTATCTCCACAATATTTTTAGATATTTTGGATGGTCTACATGTTTTTTCATTCTATTTTGGGATTTGTACGTACTTTCTTGAAGTAGTTGATATATTTGATCTCAAGAGCGAGATTAGCTTCCCCTGCATCCATACGCATAATGCTTGGTATGTAGTCCATGAGCCGTAGTGGTGGGTATCCGTACAATGCCTTAAATGGTGTGAATTTGTTAGATATGTGTGGTGTGGAGTTGTAAAATCATCTACTAATGGTAGCCATAGAGCCTAGTCCTTAGGTTAGTCTCAAGTGAAGTATCTTAAGTAGTAAGTAGTTTTCTAGGATTTTGTTCATAACCTCAGTTTGACCATTGATTTGGGGGTAGTAGACTATGATTAGGGGCATTTGTACTTTCTGAAGTGTGAATAACTCCTATAAAAATGACTTGTAAATGTGCTATCCCTATCTAAAATAATGGATATGGTAACCTGCGTAACTTGAAGATTTTCTTAAGGAAGAGCTCAGCTACATCTTTGGCAATGTATGAATGCTTAAAGGCTATAAATGGTTGGACTTAGTGAGTCTGTCTACTACCACCGAAATATTGTTAAACCTTCGAGAACCTAGAAGCCCCTCATAATGTTCAAGGTTATGTGGGTCCATTGTTGAGAGGGTATGGGAAAGGTTGTAGTAACTCACTAGGTAATGCATTGTCTACCTTCATCCTTTGACACAAATTGCAACTCTTAATAAATTCCTTCACATCCCTTTTTATACATGACCAAAAAAAAATTCACCTTTCCATTTGTAGGGACTTGTTATAACCTGCATGTCCTCCTCCCTCCTCCCAAAGGCTACTATGTATAAGCTTTAATAACTTATTCTTTAAACTTTCATCCTAGGAATGTACAATTTGCCACTGTACAAAGGTAGTCCATCGCACATAGTGTAAGTTGAGCTCAACTTCTCTTCCAAGAAAAGTTTAATAAGGTTCTACAGCTCTTCATCCATAGTATATGTAGCCTCAAACTCATCCAGCCAATCTACAATTGGAAAAGAGATAACGTTTAGAGTTCCTTTTTCCTTAGTCTCTCTTCTTCATAGGGGCATCTGCTACCCTATTTTCAGCCCCTTTAACACTCCACAATAAATTTATATCCCAATAGCTTAGTTATCCATTTTGTTGCATTAGGCTCACATTTTCTAGTTCAATAAGTGTTTTAAACTCTGTTGGTCGATTTTGACCACAAAAGTCTATCTCAAAAGGTAGAGTCTTCATATAATTAGAGCTTAGACTAGAGTAAAGAGTTTCTTCTCGTAAGTCAACATCATCAAGAACCGCCCCTTGAGATTTTGGTTGTAGAAAGATATGGGTTTGCCATGTTGCAGACGAACTACTTGAATAGTATTCCCAAATGCATCACACTTGATAATAAAGGTCATCTAAAAGCTTGGTAGTGCCATGACTAGGGACTGAGCGACTTCTTCTTGCAATTGCTAGAAAGCCACTTCGGCTTCTTTACTTAAAATGGAGATTATTTTTTTTAGCATTAAGGTCATAGACGCTGCAATCCCTTCATGACCTCAAATACACATGCAGTAATACCTAGTTAAGCCCAAAAGTTCCCTCAAGGCTTTTAGGGAACTTGTTAGCAGCCATTCCTTCATGGATGTAAGCTTTTCAGAATCTTTTCTGACCCCTTCAACAAATATTAAGTGCATACAAACCAACATTTGGACTACTTGGCATATAGTTTATACTATCTCAGTGTTTCTATGATCATTTGCAATTTCTCATGCTCCAACGTTGTTTTACTAATAACTAGAATAATAAAAAAATAAGAATAAACTTTTCAAATGAGAGGGAAATGCCTCTGTAATATCCCGAAATTTTTGAAATGAATTATTATTTGGATTTCTTTCAAGGATTATATTTTGGATATATTTTCTAGGATAATAAAGTTGGAAACCTAAATGAGAGTATTGGACTTAGAATAAGTGAGATCATGTATTAGAGAAAATATTGTGGAGGAATTTTTGAGATTTGGAACAAGGTATCAACTAGATAAATTCATTTTTAGCATAGAAGGAGTTGAATTTTCAAGAATTAGGGTATAAATGCAAGAGGAGGTGATTGAACCAAAGATCAAATACTTGGTGTACATTCTCGGATTAAACTGTTGAGTTTTAGTGTAATGATCATAAGTTACTCATATGAGGTCCAAATAAGGTGATTCTAATTCTTATAGAATTATAAGAGATAGATCTAAAACTTTTATGTTATGCCTTTTTGAATATTTAGACAGTATCAATGACGTATTTTGGAATCAAGTGGATAACTCTGGACTGAGCTTAAACTAGAACTCGAGTTGGAGAATATGGATCCAAATGAGATTCTATCTTAACTAAACTAAGAAGTAGCCTTCTAGAACTTGTTAAGTAGAGTTCTAAGGAGGTTAGCAAGTAACCAAATGAGTTAGAAGAAGGCTAAAGGGCGTGGCTAACCAGATGAAGGCTGGAAAGGGAGATGCATGCATGGGTAGGTGAGATGGCACCCAACCCTTATCCTATAAGCCTCTACCCCAACCATTGATCAAATGGTTAGTAAAAATATCTCAAATACTGACCATTGGATGATCATTTTAGCTGCAAAGCTTAGGATTTATGGGGATTTAGTTTAGTTATGAAAAAAGATTTAGAAGGGACACCTCATCCCATGCAAACCAGAAACTTATAGTTTTTACCAAGTTATCCCTCTTCTCTCCTTCACATGAGTCGACCATCACCCCTATAAATAGATATTTGGGAGTCTTCTAACTCTTTTGGAGAAGCCTAGCACGAAATCCTTTTAAAGAAAACCAAATAGAGCCCTTCTCTAGTCCCATAACCTCCAACTACATCCTAAGTGAGTTTAGTAAGAGTTTTGAGGAGAAAGCTTGCAAAGATTTGGTTTGATCATCTTCGACCAGACTTAGAGAGTATGTAAGTTCATATTCTAGCTTAACTTTAGTATGGAGTTGATTATTTAAGTGGTTGGACTATACATGTTAAGTATTGAACCTTTATATTCTTGTTAAAGAGTTATAATAAATTTAAGTATTGTTTGAAGTGGTTTTGTTAATGAAAATGTGTTAAATGAAGTTAGAAGAACCTAAAACTATGTTATAATAAGTAAAAACCAAGTTTATGTGAAAATATTGCAATTTTGGATTAAAAAGCCCATGCTCTGTAACTTCGCTCGACTCCCGCTCGAGCGAAAGATCTAGCAAAGAACAATTGTAAACCCTCGCTTGACTCTCGCTAAATGTCTAGCTCGAGCGAAGGGCAACCCGAGACTTCGCTCGACACTCTCTTGATGTCTTGCTCGAGCGAGTTCTAACTCAAGAACTCACTTGAATCTCGCTCGATACCTTGCTCGAGCGAGATACCCAATTTGCCTAATACCCGCTTGATACGCTCGAAGATACCCTATTTTGCTGATTTTAAGACTTTTATTTGGATAAATGTGGACATTGAAATAAGAAGAAATATGTGATATCTAAGTGAATAGCATGTGTAAAACACTTGACAGAATTTAAGATACATACATATGTGAGTATGTGATAGTTTAAGAGTACATGCATGTTATAATATGTGGTGAGATTTAAGAAGAGTGATACATCATGTACTTGAGAAAAATTCCTAAGAATAAGAAAGGAATAACTAAGAATAAGAGATATGGATAAGTTAGTCACGTCGTAACGGAGATGACGAGACGTAACGCTTGAATGATTGACGTGCTGACAGGGACGGCGATACGTAACGCTTGTCATATGATAAGAGTGATATGTATTATCACGGGGATGGCGAGACGTAACGCCCGTGGAAGTGATATGATTAGTGGAGACGGCGAGACATAACACCCACTATGTTACGTATGATTCGTGTCAAGACGGGGATGGCGAGACATAACACTCAGAAGATTGACACGAGACTCATCATAATGGGAACGGCGATACGTAACGCCTAGGTGATTGATGAGTTATATGCAATGGGGACGGCGATACGTAACGCCCATTGGTGATAAGAAATAAATATGCTATAAAAGAGTTGTCTGCGATGAGGACGGCGATATGTAACGCCCATTGAAGATAATAATTGAATAAGTGTTAAAAAGGTGTTGATAGTTAAGAAAAAGAAACATAAGTTTCATAAAAGTGCAAACGTGTGTAGGTTATTGATAAGTTGCATGAAACATGTTTTGATCACATTTTGTTAGTTTCTTTTTCTAAAAAGATTAATGATGGCTGTGTCTATGCTTTATTAAGCTAATTATGTACTTACTGAGATTTCTAAGAAAATCTCACTCTTTTGTGGTTTTATGTTTCTTTCTTGTATGTGTAAATTATATACAGGATGTGATGGCTAACAGAGGGAAAGCCCTTATGACGCAGGAGATTCCGAGAAGTCCTAAGGGACTTTGTAAATACAGTCCTTATGTAGATTTCACTTTTGTGTCCTTGAGACTTTCCATATATGATCAGTCGGTGGAGTTGTGATATCACAATACACCTGCTTTTGCCGAAGAGGAGCAGTATATAAGTTGTTGTTTAACTTTGGGATTGGATGGTTCCCTATCTGTATGTGGAGTTTGTTCGACACTACAGAGACAGTATCTTTAGCAAGACCGTGGTTTTAGCTTGGATATGTTCCGTTATGGGAGGGAATTTCTCAAAGTTAAGAAGGAACCCAAGTGACTGTAAAAATGGTCTTTTGATATGTATTTCTATTTGGTTGACACTAATAACTATTTTGAACATGTATATATAACAGTACAATGTTTAATGAATGAAAGGAGAATGTGGAAGTTGCAAGTTAAAATTTGCCATATGTGATCTTTAAAATTTTTATACTTGACCTTATCCGTTGTGTATAATAAAGTTTTTATATTTTATTTATTAAGATCTGGATACGTACGAGAGTGAGTAGCTTAATGTTACTTATCCTGACCCTTTGACTTACATTAAATCTCAGACGTGAGTTAGGGGCATCACAGCCTCATTCATTAGGCTTTGGAATGTGGAAAGTACATTTGTTAAGCCAAACAGCAAAAGTAGGAACTTGTAGCAACATTCATGAGTCCTAATATTTTTTTGTGCACATCATTAGGCTCGTATTTTGGTGGTAGTCAGACCTCATATCTACCTTAGAAAATGTAGTATCTTCTTGTAACTCATCCATCAATTCTTCTAGCATGGGTATAAGAAATTAATCTTTAATTATAATGTTGTTTAGACCCTTGTAATTTACACAGAGATTCCATGTCACCATCTACCTTTCTAACCATTAACACATAAGAAAAGTATGGGCTTTAGCTAGGATATATAATGCCTAAGGATAAGAGTTCCTATAATATTCTCTTAGTTTCATCCTATATATAAGACGTTATAGATATGGGTTTAGTGTCGAGAATTAAATTGATTGCATGGTCATGTGTTCTTGGTGGGGGCAACCCTTTAGGTTCGAAGAAGACATCTTCAAGTTGCCTTAGTATGGATGGTATGGCTAGGGGTGTTTTACCCCCCACTCTCTATTATTTTCCAACCTTCCCTCTAACATGTATAAAATGATGCCTTCTTTTCCAGCCCATTATACTTGTTAGCTAACCCTTCATCGATCATCTATGATGTAGCCAGTACTTTAAACTCAATTCTACAAAATGAACTCCAAGTCTTAGAGCCATTGGATTCATAGTGCCATGTGTTACCCCTCTAGGACTAAGACTTGCACTTCCATAATAAACCCAGTCCCTTAAATTATAACTCAAACCCCACTACACTTTCCCTCATTAGAGATTAATTCACCGCTAGCAACCGTCATTTAGCCTTCTCGGTGTAATCAAGGGGTAGTTTGATCTTATTACTTACTTCTAGATCAAGAAAATTTTGTTGACCCTATGTCTATCAAGATGTTTACCCATTGTGCACCAATTTCTCTTTTTATTCTCATTGTTTTTTGGTTGAGGGAGCCTATCAATGCATGCAATGAAATCTCAAGGTTTTCTTGAGTGGCATTCAGTTTTGATGTTACTAATTCTCATTTATCCACCATTTCTTACTCTTGTGCATTCCATTCTTTCTCTAAGTACTTCCTTAAGTAGGTAAAGTTTTGGAATTTGATACTTATGCCATGGGCCCCAATTAGCATCACAATAATAATATAATCCTTTATCCCTTGTTTCCTTCAGTTGGGCTTGGTTAATTTTTTGAATTGATAGTGTGGCTTTTGGTAACCTTTTGGATTTATCTCCTAGATTCCTACTAGTGGTGTAAATGGTCCAATCCGGTCCGGTCTGGAAAATTTGTAGGCGGGTTCCATTCGGTCCAATAATTCTCTCACCTTGGATCGGACCGAACTCCTATTTGGTCCATATCGGTCTGGTCCAATTCGATTCATGGGTAGTCCGGTCTGATCTAGGGGTACCCCATATGATTTAGGATAAATTTAATCTAAAATTCTACAATGATGAAATATTTCTTTTGGCCCAAATTGAATTATTTTCAACCCAATTTACATATTTATCACAGATTTAAGCCAAAAAATATTAAAAAAAACTTACTCTTAAAAAAATGGCAAAATATAAATAATATAAATAAAATATAGGAAAAAAATATTACTAATAACTCTATTACATTAGTATATTATATATCTATATGTTAGTAAATAGTGATAAATTAGTAATAATATATTAAATAATAATAATATACTTATTACTTATAAGTTTTTACTAATACTCTATATAGATATACTATAATTTATATTTTTATATTACAACTAGTCAACTACTATAAATTATAATATGTTAATATTATAAGAGTATATATTATATATTAATATGTTAATATATATTATATATTAATATGTTATTATATTAATCTATATTAATATTAATATTATAACTTATATACTATTATTTATATATACATATATATATATATATAAAATATGGTAGGGGTTCAGTCTGGTTCCGGTCCGGTCCGCCGGTCCGGTTTGACCTTTTTACAGCCATAATTCCTACTAGGAATTTCTAATATTTCCATGGTCTAGGAATATGAAACAGTAACCTGAAAGTTTTTCTAGATGTGTTCAAATTTTCTCCTTGATTTCTCCTTAGGTGTGGGTTAAACATTCTTGCATGTAGTCTAATTTCATCTCTTAAACCACTAAGAAAAATATTTTGGCTTGGAAGTAATAGAAAGTCCTTTCAACCTATTAGACAAGGTTCCAAATCTAGCCTTGTATTCCTCTACAGTTCCACTTTGTTAGTCTAGTGACGAATTCCATTAGGTCATCATAAGCACTAGTTCCAAATCTCACCATCTTAACTTTAATATATGAGTCCCAGTAAGAAATTTGTTCAAATTCTTCCAAATCTTGAAACTAATTTAGGGCCTTACCCTTCATGTGAAATGAACCCCACCCATGTGTTGTTGTTGGTTGCTTGGTTCTTCCATCTGTGGCACGGCTGAAGAAGATTTAGGAGTGATATTCTAGCTTTTTCTCTATAATTCCATTGTTAAGGTTGACAGTTGTTGTACTACGGAATCTGTTTGCCTCTCATTTTGGTTTCTAAATTCTTATATTGGAAGCTTGTTGATTTTTTAGGGTAGTGAGCTCATCTTGTAGATGGTTTAGCTTGGTTCTTTAAATTATAATACGTACAAGGCTAGCACAAAGACCAATGTCTCTCTGATACCAGTTTTGTAACACTCCTAACTATAAAGAAAACCACAAGAAAGAAGGTTGCTTTCTTTGAGGGGAGCGCCTCTAGAAGAAGGAAAGGTAGATAGAAAAACTAGGGTTCCAATGGCCAATCACATTTCTAGAGGATCCTTACAAAATATACCAGTAGAGCTATACCGTCAATACCTTTTTTCCCTCTAATGGCCATGGCCCACAATACACCGAAAGAAAGTAATTAACAGAAGTCAAGCTACACCTTTAATGCCAAAACAAGGGCTCAATAAGCTACTGGGTGAGCCTGTTAAAGTGAAACCACTAAATAAACATAAACTAAGATAGATGGTTGATCTAGAGCCCGTCCTTCAAGTGAAATTAAACATACTAGTTGACTTCGGATTAAAGTGTAACCCAAGCTTCTGTCTCTCATAGATGCCCCTACTCGAACCATCCTCCCTTGCCTCTATCTTCCACAAACGATAGGCATCAGGGTCTGACACATTTCACCAAGTCCCCAGCCCTAGCTTAAGATCTTAGAGCTTCTAACAAATTGTTTAAAAAACAATGGAAAACTTGAAAGGAAAAGACATGACAAAGAGGTCAATCCAAGCACCGTGAAAATTCTAATTGAATGGATGTTTTAAGGTTAAACAAATTATGCTGCATGGTTAAGATTCGATAGAAGCTTTGGCAAGCCAAAAGGCATAAAGAGAAAATAGTGGTAGATCTTCGATTAACCTAAAATTTAAACATTGCAGCAACAACCTTGTGATTATTAAAGTTTCGTGTGTTCTTATAGTTTTTTTTTTTTTTTTCCTTACTTTAATCCTTAAGGATATTATTTCTACAATTATGTTGTTACGATTAGTTTTAACGATATATCCTACATAAAGGATAACTTACTGTTCATTTGATAATCTTTTAGCCATCAATTAACTTCAAGTTATTTAAACTTCGAAGAGGTTTTCTCTATTTTCAGGGTCGAATTCAATTTCATTGGGTTTGACATTGCTCAAGTTCTTATCCTACTACTACTTCCACCATGTCAATTGTAATGATGTCAACATTGTCAAGCCGGAGATATGTTATCCTCATAAAATGTTGAAGAAGATTAGTAGTAGCGCGAAGGTTGTAGATCTGTGTAAAAATAATAGAATTGTGAAAACTTTACGTATGAGAAACTTGTATGCATGAATTTCATAGTGAAGATGGGCTAATTTACGCATATAAGAGAAGATGTAGGACATGAAGCCGAATGATCAAGTAATTTTGGCAATCAACTAAATGCTTATATATTAATCAAGTACCCAAGTCGCATTTAATAATTCCAATTGAATGCCTAACGTGGCAATCAAAAGACACGGGAAAATCATGGCGACGAGACTATTAATATGCTCACAGAGAAGCATTCAGTTGCAGCAAACCTCTGGACAGATACGGCTAAAACCAATGTCAGAATTTCCATAACTTTTTTAACACAGCCATTTATTCCAAAACACAGATATCATAGCAGCCTCTGGACACCAGAATTTACCAAGATGCCATAAATTTTTATGGCCAAAAACAATATTTTACAACAGAGAAAATGAACAAGTCCTGATTTAGAAGTTGCTTCCTGTACTTAAAGGTAGATGATAACTAAAAGAGAAGTCAATGGTTTCAACAACTTAACCACACGGCAAATTACAACAAAGAAGCACCAAATAAAAGCGCAAGAAAAGAAAGTATGATGCATTTTAGCCAAGTGAAAAATTAGAACAAGACGCTCTTAAAAGATGACGAGGGTGAGTTAAAAGGCATAATGCCAAGAATTCCAGTTAGAGTTGAGAAAGCAATGCCATAGCCGCTACCAAGGTTTCAGATCACCCACTGGACCTGCAGTCCAGTTTAGGATTTTCTCACCCGACTTCAAGTAAATACTCTTGTCATGTGGCAACTTTCTTGCCAGTCCATTTAGAACTTGATGGAATGCATCTCCTGGTTGAGCTGGTTGTGGAAACAACATTGCTTGCTTCATTGAAGGATTAGCAAGCAATCTTTGCTTTCTCAGAATTAGATCTGATGGGATTGACGTGAGGATGGTATCTAAGTTAGGAACGTCCTTCTCAGCTACAAAGACCCCAATTTCTTCCCATGGAATGGCATCAGCAAAGGGTAGAACAATGTCATCTGCTATGATAACGGGGATGCAACCAAATATCACTGCTTCCACCAATCTCGGGCTCCAAGGAGCCCACCCAAGGGGACATAAACAAAACACAGCTCGTTGCATGTCCTCATAATATGTTGTTGGGTGCTCTGTGGAAATATCAAAAAGCGGATTGTCCTTGAAGTTCTCCCACACTGCTGCACGTGCACCCCTGTAAAATTTTGGAACAATGTTAGATTCAGTTATAACTTTTATACTC
Organism: Platycarya longipes; assembly: GCA_036559045.1. Classification (NCBI taxonomy): domain Eukaryota; kingdom Viridiplantae; phylum Streptophyta; class Magnoliopsida; order Fagales; family Juglandaceae; genus Platycarya; species Platycarya longipes. Next base: position 27,407,629 of record CM071800.1, on the reverse strand, counting down.
ACCCAAAAAAGTTAGATTTTGATATGTGCATGCTTGAATGACTCGATCTATTTTATTATATTACGGATGGGGGGAGAAAACTTGGAACCTTTTTCCAAAACTCTATTTAGTCTCTTAAAATAACTAAATAATAGGATTTTTGGACAAAGGGCTTTTTCCCTTGTGCCATTGCAAAAAGAACAAAAACAAAAGGCAGCAGTCAAAGAAATATCAATCAAATAATTGTCAAAATCAGAGATTTCAATGACAGCAAAGCAGACAGAAAGAAGCTTAAGTTGCGCCGTATGGCGTATAATATGGCAAAAGAGATTCTATCAACATCCTGTCATAATCCTAGTATTACCACAAAATCCTCTAATCTTTTAGTTTAATTGGACCGATGCATTCAACCCTTCAAAAAGGATGGAAAGAAAATTAAAACCATTGGATTTCTAAACATCCTCTTGTTAGCATGTAAGTTTGATATTAAATACCTTGCGTAATAACCGCCTTCTGGGTCATTTCCCACATCATAAAACAATCCCCGGAAGTACACAAATATAGACCTGGGAGTTCTCTCAGGAATCAGGTGGGCTTGCATTTTTTGTGGAGGAGCATATGGTGGTATTGTAATCGAACTCTCTTTTAAACAAACATGATTTTGTTGTCCAAAAGTCTGAACCAGTGTCGCACGTTGGAGCAAGGGAAGAATTCCTCTTTCAATTGCCTTTTCCTCCTTCAACAATTTACATGAACAGAGAGTTGTGAAACGAAAATTAGAAATAATGACAAAATTAGCCTGCCAACATACAACTATTTCGACAATCCAAAATAACATTGAGACACATTCTGAATAGTTGAGCCCTATAGGGTCTTCAAGAATCCATACAATAGGTCAAATTGGTATAAAGATATCATCCGCTTTCAGCAGACAAGACACAGAGTTCTTACTTGATAATGGAAGCATGCTCCAAAGTCATGAGGGACTACAAAAAAGTGATCAGCACCTTCTGTCCGATTCCAGTAAGGCCAGTTAGAAGAAATGAGCTGTATTGCACTCCTCATCATCCGAGGTGACTTAAAAGGCAAAGGGAGGCCATTTGGTGTCAGGTCACAGGTCGTGTAAACAGGGGTGTAAAACCAATCTGCTTCTTCAGGATTAAGGGTTCGAACAGGGCTAGATAAGAGAAATCGATGCATGTAGATCTCAGCTGCAAACATATGGGTTAGGCATCTTGGATCCTTCTGCAGAATCTTTTTGTTATATTTACTTGGAAGCTCATACACAAAAACTTTCAACCTTCCCACTGGATCATCTTCCAAGACATCACCAGCACTACCTACACTCCGTACAAATCAGACTTTTAAGTTCATAAATTGAACATCGCAGCAAGTGATATTAAATAATCTCCAAACATTTTGATAGTTCACTATTTTAATGGGACAATCCCTACACCGCAAAGGAGGATAGAAAAACTAAACAATATAAATTATACAAAATTTTTTTTTTTTCAAGACAAGGATTACTAGCAAATTTATCAATTAGTTTCTTGAATTAACCAAATAGCACTTCCCCTCCAAGAACGGGATCGAAGGTGAAGTCATCAGTACAGAACCCACTACCCACGTGTAGTTTCACAAATAAACAAAAAAATTGTATTACACAAGTACATAAAACGAGATATGAATGACCCATTTGAACATCTTAAGATTTGAATCAAGTATTTACGCATGAAAAATAAATACAAATACAGATATGTTTCCCGTCCCCTTAAAAACAAAAATGTCTAGGCAAACTATGTATGAGAGGCTCATAAAGGGCTCTCTTGGGCCCACAAAAAACTAAATCTATGGAGGTCTGTTCAGTATACAGAATTAACTTCAGATTTGGTGGAAGTTAGAGCTTCAAAACATGATGCCATTTACACTGAAACTACCTTCGCAGGTACAAATCAATCCCTTGCCACTAATTTCTGACAAGGATCCATTTCTCCAATCAACTTTATATCACGTCATATCTTCAACCAAATAGTAGGTCACAACCTCAACCAGCTTACCTTGGCCTTTTGCCACGCTTTCTATAAACTTGCTCGATTATATATAGCTTCCTAGTAGAGACATGTTAAACTATACACATTCTTCCTGGCATAGTCTAATGATGCCTAACTCATTAATAGAATGACCTATGTTACATAAAGTTTTGCTGTCTCCCACCTCTCACCACGATTCTGAGGATACTATTCATGGCATAGTGGCACTAGATGTTGAGACAATTGTTAGTATTATGCAACACAGGATTCGTTGTGCTACACGTTATATAACCTATAACACCCCAAGGGAATGCCCAAGCCACATCTAGGTCATATTCTGCAATGACTAGTTAATAGTACAATTGGAACCCTATTTGCATCATTATAAAGAGTAAGAAATTTCTCCCTTTGAAGCCATGTAAGATCCAATATGCCACTTGCACTCATCCTTTAGTATATGGCATTACGATCTCCCCCCTAAAGTTCCTGTTGTCCTTGTCGAGCCATTCTATCATAGGTGAAATCTTACACCTATGGTAGAGAGAAGCTCGAATACCATTTGTAAACACCCCAAGGAAAGGCCCAAGCCATATCTAGGCTTATATTCCGAAAGAATTAGTCAATGGTACAACTGGGACCTAATTGGAATCAGTCTAGAGTATGCACTTCTCCCTCTCAATCAATATGGGATCTCATATGCCATCTATACTCTTTAAGATAGGGTATCATATTGCTTAGGAGGAAGAAATTCTTAATCTTTCTAACACCCCCAATGGAAGGCTCAAGCCACATCTAATTTATACTCTAAAAGGACTAGTCAATAGTGCAATTAGAACTTATTGGAATCATTATAAGGAACAAGAAAATCTCCCTCCGAAGCAATGTGAAATCCAATACATCATCTACACTCGTCATTCAGTATAGGGTATCATAATCTCCCACCTTAAATTCAGAAGTTCTTGTCGGGGCCATTCCATCATAGGCATAACAACTCAAGTCCCATATTCTTAGTTGGGATAGGCTCCGATACCAATTGTAACTCTCCAAGAGAAGGGCACAGCCACTTACTGGCCTATACTACAAGAACTAGTTAACATTTCAATTGAATCCAAATCATTATAAAGAACAAGATTTCTCCATCCCAAGTAACATGGGATCCAATACATCATCTACACTCATCACTCAGTGCGGTTATCACAATTCTCCTCCTTGAATTCCAAACACTGTCATCGGGCCATTCCATCATAGGTGTCACAACTCCCACATTTTTTGTTGGGATAAGTTTTGATATCATTTATAATAACCCAAGGGAAGGCCCAAGCCACACTTGGACATATACTCCAAAATGACTAATTAATGGTACAATTAGAGTCCTATTGGAATCATTATAAAGAGCAAAAACTTTTCCATTCTAAGCAACGTGGGATGTCATTCACCACTTAGTCTTATTACTTAGTATGGAGCATCATATTACCCTAATTGGATCTACCATTGGTACTAGAGCTATGTCCATTAGCAAAGAGGATTGAAAAAATGGAGATCAATAATGAGCAAGTCTAAGATGAAATTGTGAACAAGGTACATTGTGGTGTCGCTCCTACACAAATGAGAGTGGTTTAATAAAATTGTGTGTCTAGAAAAACGAAATTAGTAGACGGCATGCATGTTCAACCGGCAGACAGTTCATGAGACAATCAGAACTTCAAGAATGTGAGGCTGTCCAGGAAGAAATACCTTACCCCAGAGGTGCTTAAGTGTAAAAAAGAAAAAAAAAAAAAAACATCCCAGGGAATTTGTCCATTCTTCCAGCAGCAACAACAAAATGGTCCGGAACTCCAGTAAAAGAATTATCATGCTATGAAATGTAGTGACAGTGCCCAAGAGGATGATGTTTTAGTTGCAACCAATGGTTTACATCCCAAAAAAAGTGCAAGCAAAGCCCCACAAATGTTTTCAATTGAGGAAGATAGTTAAAAGTTGATGCATTTTTTCTTGAATATTCTAGATATAGTCATGATCATTGCACGGTAGCCAAAGTCCATTGAACCTTGAACCATGAACCATGCATGTATCTAGTTTATTTATTGGACCTAGGAAGTTGTAAAGGCTGGTTCTAGAATGTGTCTACTTCTCCAATATATACCCAATTTAGGGTGCTTTGTATGGCAATCAAAAATAAAAAAATAAACCAAATAAATATCAATCTCTTCTACAAGCTTTGGATGAACTCAAACATAGAAGTCTTCCTAATTCCTCTAGCTTTTTTTCACAACTTAACGATTCAATTAAATATCAGCTTTTAATTCCCAACAGTGGTATCAATGCTCAAGTCCAATCAATTTTGGGCGAAGGGCACCATGTCTTCCTTTCTTCTCAACCATAAATTCCTATTTTTGGTGGTGAAAATTATGACTATTGGAGCATCAAATTGATGACATTTTTTTAATCTCAAGATCTATAGGCCGTGATTGAAGGAGTAGCAAATTCTACTAAAGGAAGTCCTCTCTCTACAAGTCAAAAATCGAAACAAAAGGAGCTGAAACAAAAAGATGCAACAGCTCTTTATGTTCTCCAACAAGCTCTAACTGATACAATCTTTCCAAGAATTATGAGAAGCTAAATCATCAGGGCAGGCTTGGGACATGTTGCAGGAGGAGTTCCAAGGTAACATCAAAGTACGAACTATCAAACTCCAAACTCTGAGAAGAGAATTGGAGAAACTTAGAATGAAAGATTCTGAGATTACTAAAGATTATTGTTCAAGGATGGTGGAGATTGTAAATCGGATGAGAGCTTAAGGAGAAGAAACCTCTTACCAAAGACTAGTACAAAAGATATTAATCAGCATGACGGAAAAAATATGATCCTGTTGTAGCTAACCTCACTAGAGAATGCCTTTCAATCTAGGCTCAACGTAAAAACTCAGATATTAAGAGAAGTGCAAAAAAAATCTCAAAAGAATTCCAAAGGAGGATCAAAATCTCAAGGGGAATAAAATGTAAAAAGGAAGGAAAAGAAAAGAGATCACCTAGTGGCATATGCAAGAAAACAAACCATCTTGAAAAAGATTGTTAGCATCGTGGAAAGCCTCAATGTAGAAATTGTAAAAAATTTGGGCATCCTGAACAAATTTGCCACTTCAAAGAAGACAACAACGAGTGCCTGTTCTATGCACACCTAGTTGCTCCTGTGGAGAAACGTGAAAAGTGGCATTTAGACAGTGGAGGCAGCAACCATATGATGCCTTGCGAAAGTATCTTTAGCAATATAGATACATCTGTCAAGGCAAAATTCAAGATGAAATGGTGCTTTTGTGGATGTAACAGTAAAAGGCACAATTGCTATTGGTATAAAGAAAGGAACAAGATACATCAAGGATGTTCTTCTCGTCCCTCATCTAGAACAAAGCCTACTAAGTGTTTGTCAAATTATGGAGAATGGATCTTCTCTACATTTTGAAGGAAATGAGTGCACTGTTTATGATGTGAATAAAAATCAAGAAGTGGCTCACGTTAAGATGGGAAAAAGTAGAAATTCTCCATTCATTGGTAATATGCAGCAGAAACAGCTATATGAAGGCTCAAGTTGACAATTCATGGATTGGCATCGAAGGTTTGGGCATTTCAACTTTCATGCACTCAAAATTCTATATAAAAATTTAAAAAAAAATGATGAAAAACTTGCCAAATGGAGCATGTGATGGCTGACTATGTGGAAACAATTTTGACAACCATTACATTCAAATAAAGCATGGAGAGCCAAACTGTTGGAACTAGTGCACACAGATGTAGGTGGTCCAATGAGAACATCTATGACTCAAAACAGGTACTTTATTCCTTCTATAGATTATTATACTCAAATGACACGGGAATATTTTCATCCCAACTGACCTAAAGAGCCTAAATTATCTCCAAGAGCAATGCATTATTACTCCAGCGATTTTGGACTTCTCAGAGACAAAAATGATCAAAATTGACATTGTTTATTCTAGCTATGTCAAAAGCATCTACAGTTTATTATACCTAGAGCATTTGTGCTAGCTATGCTTAACTTCTCAAAGACATTTGTCATTGAAATTGACCCTTGTGAAGGAAGGGATTGATCCATTTTGTGAAGGGCTTACCTCCTTTAGTTGGCAAGGACTCTTGGTTGTTTTAATCATCTAACCAAATATGCACGTTTTTCTGGCTTCATACCATCCATATATATGGCAAGGTGAGTAACAAAAGCTTTCATGGACATATGGCTAAACTTCATGACATGCCATAAACAATAATTAGTGAGCTTGATTCAGTATTCATCAATAATTCTTGCAAGAATCCTTCAGAAGTTTCTTTTCTCAAACCTTGTTCCTTTGGGCGTCTGTCATTGTGCACAATAGATATACTATTCATGACTTTCTTGTATCTTTTAAAACAAAGAAGGACGTCATCCCAATTTATTGAAACCCTCACTTATGGTGGAGGAAAACCATGGTAACAACCATACCTAGAGATTACATATAAACAAAAAAGCTAAACCCAAGTATCAATAAAACCAAACACTAATTTGTACATCCAAAACAACTAAAAAATATTATCGTTTCCAAAAATAAGTTAAGCCCCATCTATCAGTACGTACAAGCCCAAGGAACTGTCCCAGTTCAAAGCTATCTCCAAGAAAATCCAAAGAACACCCCCTGGTTCCTTCCTTTTAGCCAAAAAATAGCAACCATATTAGATTCTCTAAACACATGTTTCACCCGAACATTAAGGTTTTGCAAAAGTTTTTGAGCTTCCTCCCAAAAATCCCATAAATACCAGAAATTACACACCCCTAAACAAAACCAACCCACCACCACACTCGAATCCAACTCTAACACAATATTCCTCAAACACAATTACCGGCATAACAATAAACCATCTAGAAATGCCCTACACTCTGCAATAGTGTTCGTAGCATGACCATAGTGATGCACAAAACCAGCAATCACCCTCCCACTAGAATCCCGAATTATCCCTCCACCTGACAGCCCCAGCTTACCAGAAGAGCCCCAGTCGACGCTCAGCTTCACTCAATCACATTCAGGCTGAGACCAACCTACCAGCAATGGTAGCCGTGAACACACTGGAGCCATAGCACAAGTTCCTGCACTAACAAAATATCTCTCTCATTCAATTTCGGAAATTTCCAAAGAGTAATAGAGTGCTCCATAAAAAATCCTTTCACCAAATAAATTAAACTCTTCCAATAAAAAACAACACCCTCCATAAGTGCGGCACAACGACCCTCCAAATTGCCCAAGTAATAGGCACAATACCACATAGCCATCCCATTTGAGAGGTCGATGAAGTCTTCAACCACCAAATATTTAACAGCCCCTTCCAACTCTGAACTTGAGGTAGACGGACCCCAAAAATTCCAGCAAAAAAATCGCACACCTTCCTTGCTCCCTCACCATCGCCCAAAACATGATCAATCATTTCACTTGAAGCTTGGAACAACAATTACACTTTGAAACTAGCGGCACTCCCAATGCCATAATAGCTTCATCCACCGGAAGTGCATTTCCCTGAGCACACCAACACACAAAAGACATTTTCCAGTACCTGCTGTTGCCATAGCCACTTCCTCCATTGACAAAAAGAGCCACAACGCCATATTAAATTCCATGCTGATGAAGTACTGAACTTTCCATCCGCTTCACGTTTCCAAACAAAAATATCTGCACCGTCACACAAGTGAACCAGTATAACACTGACTTTCGCAACCATATTTTCATTAACCAGCTCATGAAATTTACACAGATCCCATGCATTTTCAGACAACAAATCACGAAGCTGCAAGTTAGGATCACCACCGACTACTGCTTCATCAGCCACTGCCCCATCCCCCATCAAATTATCATACCATAAATTCACCTCTCCTCTTCGAACTAAGTATCTCGAATTGCTCAACAGAGTTACAACCCTCAAAACATCCTTCCAAAACCGAGATCCACGAGTAGAATTAATTAAAGCTGCAAAGACCCCCCAACCAACATTTTCCACACATATTTCTTGAGTAAAGAAACCTGAACTTCCCATACCCAAACCTCCCTCCACTGGCAAGCAAATTGTGCACCAAGACACCCAGTTTCTTTTCTTCTCTTCATTAGAATCCACCATAACAAATTCAAGAAAATTTTCTGCCCTTTAATAACCCCTTTAGGCAAGTTCATCACTGAAAGCACATGGATAGGCATACTATTCAACACATGCTTTAAAGGAACAATTTTTCCCCAAACTATAAAAGTTTACTTTTCCAGCGAGCAAGCCATTTCTAAACTTAGTAGATCATACATTTTTTCTTTTTGGTCACTTTCTTTGTATCGGTAGGGGGTTGCAGGTGGCGTTCTGCGTATGGAAGTAAAATTGTGTGGTGATTAGTGTTTTCGCTAGTTAAAGATGGGGACGCCCAGTGAGGTATCTATTTGAAGGACTCTAATAGGGCAATGGAGGTAACCTTATTCATGATCGACCCGCAACTAATGCCCCTTGATGAGCCTATTTGTTTATAACTCCAGCTAATTTATTCTAATTTTCCTGTTTAGCCTAACTTCACGACACTTGATTATTTTAGGTTTGGGGTAATGTTAGGTAATCCTCCTGAAACTCCTGATTACCTGTTAGTTATGGCCGAGATAGAAAGATTTATCGGTCAGATGTGGATCCGCATTGCTCCGGTCATATTTAACAAGCCATTTGTTAGGTGGAGTATCACATAGAGAAGTCGCAAGGTGGTGAAATACATCTCTGTTGATCATGAAGCCCTAGGTTGGTTGGCTTTTGTTGTGTGGGAATGCAAGGCTTCATTGGGTCAACGAGAATTCCTTCGAACTTGAAGGCTCAGAAGCTGGGTGTTAGTGTTTCAGAGGAGTCGTAACCCCAATGGCAAGTTCTTCTCCCTTTCAGAGTATGAACATGAGAAGAGGGGATGCATGATAGTGGTGCCAGAAGGGAAAATGGGGGAGGGGTGGAGGACCTTTGGGATAACACTGAAGGAACTCACCTTTTCTTCCTCTGTTTCGGGTGCTAGAAACAAAGCACAGGGTGGAATGGGTTGGTCTCAGTTGGCTAGAAGCAAGTTGAAGATGGGTGGAGGTGACGGAGGAGCAGGTGGCCCCAAGTCATATTGCGAGGTGCTTCAAGCCCAGAGGGGACAACCTCGAGCTGCAAAACCTACAGTACTCCCTAGCGTTACCATTTCGGAGAAAGGAAAAACAGGAAATGGGGATGGCAGGGACGTGTATGGGCTAAATGAAGTACTGTTTCTGCAAACGTTAGCCAATATGGAGGAATGGGTGGGGACAATTTTGGAAGACATCATTTCTCTAAAATGCTACGTTAAAGGGAAACGGGATTTGCAAATGGGCATAGGCCAAGTTCTGGGCTCTAAAGCTGAAAACAAGCCGAGAGATGAGGCTAAAGGGGCTGGGCCGTCGACGGGCTGTGGGTCGGGTCAGGTATCAGGCCCAAAACGGGTTTGGAAAGGAAAAAAAAAGCTTTTTCGGGCTCCCCCCGAATCACTGGTTTCAGTTCAGCGGACTTCCACCCCACCTGTGGCACTGATATGCATTCCGCCGACTCCCACTCCGGCACAGAAAATGTTGCCGGTCATCGTTGACCACAATGGTGGGCAGGCAGAGCCAAACCGACGGGAAAATCTAGAGGATGGCGAGCTAGTGGAGGTTTGTGATGCCGATAATGATTCAAACATTGAGAGTGGGCTGCCAATTGTGTCGTTTTAGAGGGGGCGACCCCTGCGTGGGAGGTGATCACATGGAAGGGTCGCAAGGTGGAAGGGATGGATGGTGAGGATGTCGAGCGTTTAACAGAGGTATATTCAACACCTGAAATGGGGGGTGATGAGTTGGGTAGCCCTATTCCTCTATGTGCTATCCCACCTAGTCCTATTCTTTTCTCAGAAGATTGGGTGCTGAAAAAGGTGGTGGGTCTACACCAATACTTAAGAATCTCTTATGTTGGTTATGAGGAGCAATTCGAGGCTTTATTAGTGACTATAGAAGCAAACAGACACAAGGTGTTGAAGCCAGCTATCAAGAAAGATAGGGAGTTAAAAAGGTTGGTGTGCTCAACCATTATGATACTAAGGAGGGTAGTGTTGGGCGAGAAAGGGTGAAAGGTGAAGGGAGTGTGTTTTTTTATGAAGCGTAGAACTTTATCGTGGAATGTGAGGGGGATCAATGATGTTAATAAGCGACTTCAAATCCGATCTCTTTTACGTAGTTGGAAAGTTGATATTGTGTGTCTTCAACAGACTAAATTACAGTTTCTCGATAGAAGCATCATTCGCAGTTTGTGGGGTAGTTTGTTTGTGGGGTGGAGTTATCTAGCTTTTTCGGGGGCTTCGGGTGGGGTGTTGTTGATGTGGGATAAAAGAGTGGTGGATGTCGTTGAGGAATGTGTTGGGAGCTTTTCTATTGCTGGTTCTTTCAGAAATATTGAGGATGGATGGGAGTGGGCTCTTGCAGAAGTCTATGGGCCTAATGTAGATAGAGATAGAAGTTATCTATGAGAAGAATTGGCGGGTTTATATTCCTTTTAGGAACTCCCTTGGGTTGTGTGTGGGGACTTTAATGTTGTAGGCTTCCCTAGTGAGAGGGAGGGGCTTCTTCTTTGACAAGGGCAATGGAAAATTTCTCAGAGCTGATTTTTGATGTGAACTTAATTGATCTTCCCTTGGTAGGGGGTTCTTCACGTGGTCTAATAGTAGAGGGGGTTCACAATTGGATAGATTCCTAATCTCTACATCGTGGGAGTCGCATTTTCTGGACTTATGCCAGAAGGGAATGCCTCGGGTTTGCTCAGATCACTTCCCTATCTTGTTAGACTGCGGGGGTATTCATGGTGGTAAAAATTATTTCAAATTTGAGAATATATGATTACAAGTAGTTGATTTCAAGGAAAGGGTGAGGGATTGGTGGGCTATTTATTCATTTCATGGCAATCCCAGTTTCATAGTGGCTAGTAAGTTTAAAGCTCTCAAATTAGATCTAAAGAAGTGAAATTGTGAAGTGTTCAAACGAATAGATGAGCAAAAGAGGCTTCTTTAGGAGAAGTTGAATTCTCTTGAAGAGAGGGGAGGCGATGAAGAATCCTTTATGAGGAAGGTTGAGGTGGTGGCAGAGTTAAGATTGGGTTTTTTTGTTGGAAGAAATTTCTAGGAGACAAAAATCTAGGTTGACATAATTGAAGGAGAGAGATAAATGTACCAAGTTTTTTTCATAAAATGACAAACTCTCACAAGCGGAATAATGTTACTGAGGCTATTCACTCGAGTAACTCGGTGTTCAAGCCCAAGAAGAGATCCAAGACCATATAGTCAGTTATTATAAAAAGCTTCTCAAAGAAACGGCAGGATGGCATCCTAAACTAGATGGATTATGTTTCAACCAATTGGATGATAGTATAGCAAGTTGGTTGGAAAATATAAAGCTCCCGATTCCAACGGTTTCTCACATCCACCACTTTTTGAGGAAGCCGAAGTACACCATGTGGTTTGTAGTATGGGAAAATATAAAGCTCCCGATTCCGACGGTTTCTCCCTAGCTTTCTTTCAATAGTGTTGGGAAGTGGTGAAAGATGATGTGATGTGAGTTTTCCATGAGTTTGACCTTTGCCACAAGTTTGAGAGATCCCTCAACACTACCTTTATCGCTTTGATTCCGAAGATTGTAGGAGTTACGAAGTTGAAAGATTTCTGTCCTATAAGTTTGGTAGGTGGAATATATAAAATCATTTCGAAGGTGCTTGCAAATCGTATGAGTTTGGTAATGGACAAGATAATCTCCAAACCCCAAAATGCCTTCGTTTGGAGTCGATGAATTTTGGATTCCGTTTTAATAGCCAATGAGTGCTTGGACAGCTGGGTAAGGGATGGTATTCTGGGTGTTCCTTGCAAGTTGGACATGGAGAAGGCCTACAATCATGTGAGTTGGGACTTCTTGCTTTATATGTTAAAGAGATGCAGATTTGGAGAAAGGTGGTGTGGTGGGTTAATTATTGTATTTCGACTGCCCGATTCTTCGTGTTAGCCAATGGCAAGCTGTGTGGCTTTTTCCTGAGTTCGAGTGGATTGAGACAAGGGGACCCGCTCTCTCATTTCTTATTTGTTCTAGTAATAGAGGCGTTGAGCCAAATGATGGATGCTGCTATTCGGGGTGGTTATTTGGTAGGTTTTGCAATGGGGAATGGGTTATCCATCACTCTTACTTTATGCGGATGATACATTAATTTTATGTGATGCAGACAACGACCAAATTCAAGCACTAAGGGCTATATTACTTTGTTTTGAGGTTGTCTCAGGTCTCAAGGTCAACTTGGGAAAGTCAGAATCGTTCTCGGTTGGGAAAGTGGAGAACATCAACTAAGTAGCTGATTTGTTGGGTTGTAAGGTGGCTGCTCTTCCTATGAGGTATCTCGGACGCCCATTGGGCGCTTCTTTTAAAGCAAAATCAATATGGGATGGGGTTGTAGAGAAGGTTGAAAAAAGATTGTCAAAGTGAAAGGGTCTCTGTCTTTCAAAGGGAGGGAGACTTACTCTCATTCAAGTACTCTCTCAAATCTCCCAACCTACTACCTATCTTTGTTCCCCATATCGGCGGGGGTCGCTAATCGAATTGAAAAACTCTTTAGAGATTTTTTGTCAGGTGGTTTGGGGGAGGAACATAAATTTCATTTAGTGGGATGGCCAAAAGTGTGTAGCCTAAAGGAGATGGGCAGTTTAGGGGTGCATAATTTGATCACTTTCAACAAAATTTTATTAGGAAAGTGGTTGTGAAAATTTCAATTGGAAGAGTCGTCATTGTGGAGAACAGTGCTAGCAAAGAAATATAGTTGTGATCGGGGGGGTTGGAGCACTAAAGAGGGTAGGGGAACTTATGGAGTTAGCCTCTGGAAGTTTATCAGATGGGTAATGCACTAAAGAAATATAGTTTTGACGTTGGCGTGGGTGGGTACAAGAACTAGTTTTTGGTTTGACAAATGGTGTGGTGGGAGCGCCCTTTCAAACGCATTTCCAAGAGTTTTCAACCTTGTTGAAGACCAACAAGTTGCTGTCTTCGATGTGTTGTGTAGAGCAAATGGCAAAGTGTATTGGAATCTCACTCTATCCAAAAATATTTAGGATTGGAAAGTTGAGGAGATTACAGCTTTTTACAGCTTCCTATACACTAGGCAGGTAGGAGGAGTTGGGAGGGATAGAATGTTGTGAAAGCACTCCATAAACAAAAACTTTACGGTCAGGTCATTTTACAAGGTGTTGCAAGTCTACCAGCCGATCTAGTTTCCTTGAAAGGGTATATGGAAAGTTACAATGCCACCCAAAGTCGCTTTTTTTGTATGGACAGTAGCCTTGGGTAAGATTTTGACAACCAACAACTTAAGAAAAAGAGGGATGATAGTTGTGGAATAGTGCTACCTATGTAAGAAACCCCAGTCAATAGATCATATTTTCCTGCATTGCGAAGTGAGGAGGAATTTATGGAACGGCATCATTAGTCGGGTTGGATTCAATTGGGTAATGCCCAAAACAGCGGTGGATCTCCTAACATGTTGGAGACGACATCATCAATGCAAACAAATGGCTTCGACGTAGAGGATGATTCCTTCATGTCTACTGTGGTGTCTTTGGATGGAAAGAAATGAGAAATGTTTCAACAACAAGAAAATGACCATGGAAGAAATTTGGGATTATTTTGTTGTTTTTGGTCTAATGGTTTTCTGCCATTGTATTAAAAGCAGGCAATGTTAATGAGTTGTTGACTACTTTTCAGTTTGCTAGAGTATAACCAGGTTTTTCTTTTGTATACTTCATGTGTACTTGGGTTTTGCCTAATTGCATTCAATCAATAAAGATTATTACCTATCAAAAAAAAAACTTAGTAGGTGCTTCAATGTTTGCAAGTTCCTACTGTGACTCCTTTCACTCATCGGTGTAAATTAGTAGAATGGAAAAGACCAGCTACTAGCTGGTATACGTTGAACACTGACAGTAGTAGCCTTGGCAATCCAGGTTCTTTTGGTGTTGGTGGAATCATTAGAAATGATCATGGTCTTTTGATAAATGCTTTTGCTTCACATATTGGCTTTGGTTCTAACAATAAAGCCAAACTATTAGCTCTTCTTTATGGTCTCAAGGCTTGTAAATATTTGGGTATTAATTTTGTTGAGATTGAACTTAATTATGACAATAGTATCATGGTTGAAAATAAGGATATGTGGGATTTAGTATTTGGAGGATATATGAAAGGAACTTACCATCATCATGGATTCTAAGATTTGTACTGTGAATCATGTTTTTAGAGAGAGGAATAAAATGGCAAATTGGTTAGCCAAGAAAGGGGAGACAGGTTCCAATGAATTCGTATGAATTCTTCAGGGTTGCCTTCATTAGATTTCTATTAGAGTATTCTCCTTGGTTTGTCAAAAGCTATCATTCAAAAAGTACAAATTTGCACATTTATACAAAAAAAAAATGTCATATTTGATCAAAAGTTGGGAGATAAAGTGGAAGAATGGAATAAAAGTACTTTTTGTCAATAATAAACTAAAACTTTGTTCAACAAAAGCCAATAAGTACTATTCACAAAAAGTACTTGAATTCTATTCTTCCACTTTTATCTCCCCACTTTTGAACAAATATGACCAATTTTTTTTTATAAATGTACAAATTTATACTTTTTGAAGGATAAATTAGACAATCCAATGAGAATGCTCTTAAGAGTATTTTTACTTATGGTTGTGGTTTTTCACTCTTGTAAGGTTTATTTTCAGTTTTCTATTTGATTATGGTGATGTGATTATGGTTTTCCTCCAGGGTTCTCAATAAAATTTCAGAGGTCCCATCCGCCTTCATAAAAATAAAAATAAAAATAAAAACTGAACTTAAACACATAACGGATCAAACATTCTCAACATAACTCTTCCCACATATAAAGGCACACCCAAATAAATAGAAGGCCAAGCACCCTCCAAAAAACCAGTAACCCTCATCACTTCCTCCTTTCTAGCCAATGGAAAATTAGAGGAAAAATATTTACTCGAATTCACCAATTGGCCAGACGTGCTTTGAAAAGCCTGAAGAACTCGCATAATACCCCGGATTGACTTCTTCCCACCATTCAAAAACAAAAGCAGGTCATTAGCATGTGATAAGTGGGATATCACAGTACCACCAAATAAACTAAACGGCTTGATCTTACCCAAGAAAGATTCCTTACGAAGCATCCGAAACGATACTTCCTCTGTCAATATAAACAAGGAGACGATGGTTTACCTAGACAAAGACCTCAAGATGCATTAAAAAAAAACCTTTCAAACTCCCATTTAACATAACTAAATACATCAGAGAACAAATACAATTAAAAATACTAGTCTCCCATTCACCGACAAACCCAACCAACGCAATACTAACATCAAAAATCTCCAGCTCACTCAGTAATAAGCCTTCGTCATATCAATTTTTATCATAACATTACCCCCTACACCTCCTACCCATCCCCTGCACAAGCTCCTACGCAAGAGTAATGTTGTCAAAAATATTTCACCCTCTCACAAACGCAGCCTGCTCCGGCAAGATAATCCTTGCTAAAATCAGGCAAACCTCGCCACCATTATTTTAGAAAATATTTTATAAACAATCGAACAAAAACTAAAGGGTTGAAACTGCAAAAAGGAATTTGGCACATCCACCTTTGAAACTAACAAAATATTTGTGGTTTCATAAAAATTCGTAAGCAGCATCTGTCCAAAAAATTCACCTGCCAAATTGAAGAGACCATCCTTTACAACTTCCCATGCTAGAAGAAAAAAACTAGCTGAATATCCATCCCGACTCGGACTGCTGTCCTGCAAAATAGACCATAGTGCAGCCTTGACTTCCTCCATGATCGACTCCCCACACAGCAGCTCATTTTCTTGCTGTCCTGCAAGAAGATTTAGATCATCATCATCCCAGTCTACAAGCAACGCTGAAAGCAGCACACCAAAAAATCCCACAACCCCCTTATGAACATCTTCCATTGTACTAAACACATGCCCATCGGCCAATGACATTCTCTCAATTAATTGATTCTTCTTGACATGTATCGATGCATGAAAATAGGTGTATTTGAATCACCCTCCGAAAGCCATTTAATCCGCAACTTTTGCCACCCCATAATTTCCACACGGTGTAACCATTGCACATGTTTTTGCTTACAACATGCAACTCCTCTAATTCCTGAGAATAATTAGAAAGGACCAAATCCTCCAACTCAAGTAGACGTGCCTGAACTCTACCAAACACTTTCAATTCAGATTCAACTCTACAAAACACCTCCACATTCCACTTTTGCAAGACTCTTTTTAAAGCCTTCAGCTTCTTACTCAGCTGAACCATAGCACAATGCTCCACAGGTTGCATCCAACACCTCTTAACAACCTGCAAAAATCCTCATGAGTACCCCACATGCGCTGGAAATGGAAAGGCCGAACCCCACTTTTTCTTTCACATAGCTAGTTAACATAGGACAATGATCCAATATTGAGACCACCTCAAAAACAATATCCTCTACCCAAAAAAGCCAAACTTTGCCACCAGCTCCCACA
Organism: Platycarya longipes; assembly: GCA_036559045.1. Taxonomy (NCBI): domain Eukaryota; kingdom Viridiplantae; phylum Streptophyta; class Magnoliopsida; order Fagales; family Juglandaceae; genus Platycarya; species Platycarya longipes. Next base: position 27,390,990 of record CM071800.1, on the reverse strand, counting down.
TTTCGCCCATCTCCCACATTTATTAGGTAAAAGAAAAGGTTCCAAAACAGCCACCATAGAAGGGCGGTTTTTATTCCAAAGACGCCGAAGCTCGAAAGAATCCTTCTAATATTCCAGGTAAGAATATTCATCACCATCAATAAATTTTATTAGACCAAGTTGTCCTTCACAGAATGACTAAAGAATTTTTCTTCTTCAATTCCTTAAACTTTTTTAGAGGCACATTCATCTCTGGGTCAGATTCATAGCACTTTAGCACAAAATCCTCCACCTCTTCATCCCTCTCCTCATCAGTCAGAGAACAACCACAATTATCACCCACTGCCATATCAATTTCAAATTCTCTCCCATGCACTAACTCACATTCTAGTGCTTCATCAATAAGTCTCAAAGAACTCCTACGCGAAGACAAAACCGGGTACTTAGCACGAGCAACTTTTTCTTCCACAGCAATCAACTCATACCAACTACCTCCACCATCAACATTCAAATCCACCAATCTGCTACTCCCTACATTATCACAAACCAACCCACCCTCCTCACCAAACAACACCAACTGCTCTACACAATCCTCCCTCGCTTCCAGCTGAGCCTGACTCAACACTACCCCCTTCTAATCTATATAGAGAACACATGCAGGAAAGTCATCTCTACTTCAGAACGATGCCTCTGAATATCCTGCAACAAAGCCTCTCTACATGACCATTTCTTAGAAAGCATCTTAGGAACAACAACGTGCTGATCCTTCTCTGGATCTTTGACACCCATAGGTTTCCAAATTATTTTTTTTTTTCCGCTGATCACCTCCCCTCAACCTTTGAACTCACTTAAACCCAACTTTCTCCAATCTCTCACCAGAACCAAAGGCAAATCATCTTCCTCATTGAAATCTGGATTTCAATGGAAAACCCTATATGGCACCACCTCAATCTCAGCATTCCCACGCGACATCACAGCTAATAAAATTTTCTTCATTCAAAAGATGAACCAGCACATTTCTTGGATTGCGAAGCTGACCCACCATTGGCATCAACTGAAGCCCCCATCTGTTCTTGCTAAAGCCCCTCACATGGTCAAGAGAAGGACGATGCCACAGAAATTTTAATGCCACCGAGAAACAAAATGGTTCCGCGGATTGTTTAATCTCCATCTTAGAGAAAACAAAGAACATTTCTCCATCATTAAGGCCTGGTTTGTTTTGGGAGACAACCAAAAACTCCAAACTCTTCTCAAACTCATCATTACTTTTTTTCAAATCTCCATATAAAATATAATAAAAAATTCAAACTTTTTCAAATTCCAAAATTACATTTTCAAATTCTAAAACTACTTTTTCAAATCTCAAAACAAAAATAATATTAAAAAAAATATCACTACAATATTTTATTCTTTTTTTAACTTTTATCTCATCTCATCTCATCTTTAAAAACAAATCAGGCCTAAATCTAGGTTCCCCTAGAGGCAAATCCACCTCAGGTAGTTGTAGTCTTGATACCATGATATCAACATTTAAGGTGCTTCGCATGTCAACAGAAAGTACAATGTAGTCAATATTTAGTCCAGGCAAAATGCTGGTAGGAGAGTACATGAAAATATAACTAAACTTGAGAGCATGCCCAAACAATCATTAGTGTTGGTTCATCTTTTTTTATTAAAAAAATTGACTAATTGCTATCCAATATTCTTCATCATTTTTTGGCAATACTACCGACCAACCCCACTCAGACAAACAAACAAAAGTGGTAATCCGGTGCTCAAAACAACATTTAAGGTGCTTCACAAGTCAACAGCCACAACAATGGAGTTGATATTCGTCAAACCCAAGAACCCATGCATAATAATAACTTAGCCAAAAATCTTTCTTTATTCATTTTTGTGTGGCTCCAATTTATTGGGTGTCCTAGGTTTTGTTATTGGCTCATTGACATTCATTAATGATGATTGAGATTTGACTGATTGTTATTCAATTTGTTATGATTATGTTCAACTGATTTCATTGATTGGCAAGTATAGAAACTTGCCGAATTTGATTACAACCAGTTTAGGAAACTTTCCTAAATGGATTTTCAACGTCTATGCATCGTAACAAGGGGCTGTCGAAAATAGGTTTTAGGGCAAATTAAAAAACTTCCTAATATGTCACCACGATTGCCAACAGCCCAAAGATATTAAGAACTCTCTTAGCCTAAGGAATGTATTAAAGAGGGGGAAACCTGTTTCCAAAACAGATTTTGGGAACTACAAGTAATGATATCAAGCCTCTTGTGGCTGCCATCATAAGACATTATTGGAAATTTTTCCCATCAAAAGTCCCAAAAACCTTCCGAGAAACTTGCTGGAAATTCCAGAACAACATCCTAAATCAAAGCTGCCCAATCCACCTTTTCTGTTTAAAGCCTAAAACTATGTCGTAGTTTGGATTCGAAGTTGAGATGAACTCAACTCATCTCAAATTCATCATTACATTTTCAAATCTCAATTTAACTTTTCAAATCCCAATACAGTTTTTTTAAATCTCAAAACAACAATAATTTCAAAAAATAATATTCTAATAATATTTTATTCAATTTTTAAAACGTATCTCAACTCTGAATCTAAACCGGGCCTATGACTTTCATTATGTGAAACCTAACATTTCAAGCATCATAAACTTCTAAATCGACTTATGAGATTTGATGGTCACAAATGAATTCAAACATACAGGAGTCTCAAGTTGTCCAAAAATTAAGCAAGAGCAAGAAAAGGAACAAGTTTACAAATGAACTTCTGTTTGTACCTCTTTCAAAATTCGATAAAAAGTTTAAGGCTCAAAAGAATCCTTTTTCATGAAACATCAATTTGCATTTTCATATGTACATAATATGTTTGAAAATATGAAATATGAAATTTGAAATTTGAAATTTGAAAGATAATTGATTTTCATTTTTCACATATGCATGATATGATTGAAAGTTTGAGATTTGAAAAATTGAGAGATGATTGATTGTCTTTTTCACAAGTGCATGATATGTTGAAAATTTTGAAAATTCATTGATGCTCCTTTTTACATATGCTAAAGGTAAAGTTTTGATGAAATTTTTGAAAAGTGAATGATTCTTCTTTTGACATGCAAAAAAGGTGAAAACTTTTGTTTGAAGTTTTTTAAAAATGAATGATGGCTTTGACAACTACAAAAGAAGAAACTTTGGTTTGAAATTTTTGAAAAATGAATTCTACTCCTATTTTGACATTTGAATCTTTGTAAATTTGAAAAGTAAATCTCATATGTCTATTATAGTTCTATTCATGGCTATGCCTATTCATCGATCAATAAAATTAGTTTTACCTATTAAAAAGAATGAAATCTCATATGCGTATAGATAACTCAATTTAAGTCTTCAAAAATTACACAACTACAAGCTTTACAATATTCATTCATCAAAAGCTCTTAATCTCTCTTTAAACTACAAGCTTTACAAGCTTTACAACATTCATTCACCAAAATTTGTATCTCTTTAGTGATGAAGAAGTTTGCTGAATTTTTGTTTGATTTGGACCTCCTCCTTGTTGGAGGCAAGCTCACATGGTCCAACAACAAGGGGTAGTCGAGATTGGATAGGTTTCTTGTTTCTCCTTTTTGGAAAGCACACTTTCCAGACCTGTATCAAAAACAATTGAGTCGGATTTGTTCGAAGCATTTCCCCATTTTACATGATTGTGGTGGTTATTTGCAAGGGCCGCCGGTACTTCAAGTTTGAAAATATGCGGTTAGCAGTGAATGGCTTTGATGATAAGGTTCGGGATTGATGGTCTTCATATCAATTCATAGGTACTCCTAACTTCATTCTTGCAAGTAAGCTAAAGGATTTGAAGCAAGGCTTGAACAAGTGGAACATGAAAGTTTTTGGCTGTATTGATTGGCAAAAGACCGCCTTAATGGGGGAGTTACAAGAGTTGGAGGGGTAGGTTTTGTTACAAGACTCCTCAGAAGAGGCTTTGGAGAGGAAGAGTAGTGGCGTCTGTACTGGAAAGGGTAATGTTGATGAAGGAGACTTCGCAGCGACAAAAATCTAGAGCTCTATAGTTAAAAGAATGTGATAAATGTACAAAATGATTTCATAGAATAGCTAACTCACACAGGTGCAACAATGCTATTGAGTCGCTCACCTCAGGTAACCAAGTTCTCTCATCCTCTCCTGGATTAGAGAACCATATTGTGAATTATTATGAGAACTTTCTTACAGAGTCGACTCTCTGGAGGCCAAAGCTCGATGGTTTGTTTTTAATCCATTGATACCCAGGGTGCGAGATGGCTGGAAAGATCATTTGAAAAATAGGTCGTCTTTAAAGTCATTAGCAATATGGCTAAAAACAAAGCGCTCGGGCTGGATAGTTTTTCTATTGGATTCTTTCAGCATTGTTGGGAGAATGTAAAAGATGATGTTATGTAGGTCTTTTTTGAATTCTATACTTTTGAAAAGTTTGAGAAATGTTTCGATGCGACATTCATAGCCCTCATACCAAAGAAACAAGGGGCCATGGAACTTAAGAATTTCTGTCCTATTAGCCTGGTTAGTGGGGTTTACAAGATAATTTCGAAAGTTCTTGCCAATCGACTAAGTTTGGTTATGGGGCAAATCACTTCTAAACCTCATAATGCATTTGTCCAAGGGAGACAAATACTTGATTCAATGCGTATAGCTAATAAGTGTTTGGATCATAGACTGAAGAAAGGCATACCTAGCATTCTATGTAAATCTGACATGGAGAAAGCATATGACCACGTGAATTAAGACTTTCTCTTTTATCTGCTGGGGAGATGTGGATTCAGTGATAGGTAGATTTCATGTATTCGACATTGTGTCCTCATTATTCGCTTTTAGTGTTAATGGTACACGTGCGGGATTTTTCAACAGTTCTCGTGGTTTGTGACAAGAGACCCACTATCTCTTTTTTTTTCGTCATTGTCATGGAAACTCTTGGTTGAATGGTGAAGGAAACTGTTAATGGAGGTTTCTTAGCTAGTTTTTCAATAGGTAATTGTACTAATAGCTCAATCATCATTTCACATCTTTTATTTGTAGATGACACTTTTCTTTTATGAAGTGGATCAGGGCCAAATTCAAGCTTTACGAGTATTCCTACTACGTTTCAAAGTTGTTCACGGCTTAAGATCGATAAGTCTGAGATGGTGGTGGCGGGTGTCGTGCCTAGTATCAAGTGCCTAGTATCAATAGCCTAGTAGATCTCATGGGTTGTAAAATGTCTTCTTTGCCTATGAAATACTTGGGCCTACCATTAGGGACAACTTTTAAAACTAGAGCTATTTGGGATGGTGTCATTGAGAAAGTAGAGAAAAGGTTGGCTGGGTGAATACAGTCGTATCTATTAAAGGGGGCGGCTCACATTGATCAAGATCACTTTATCTAACCTTCCAACTTATTTTTTTATCTCTATTCCCATTGCCTGCAGGAGTGGCAAATAAGATCGAAAAGTTATTTCGAGCTTTATTATGGGGGGGATTGGGGGAGGAAACCAAAATCCATCTTACTAAGTAGAATAAAGTTTGTTCTCCAATTTCTAGTGGAGGTTTGGGTGTGTGCAATTTAAGGATATGTAATAAAGTACTATTGAAAAAATGGTTATAGAGATATTACTTAGAGGAGTCGTCGTTGTGGAAGGAAGTTATTGTTGCTGGACACGGTAGTGCTTGGGGGGTTGGTGTAGTAACGCAATGAAAGTGGGCATGGTATGGGTCTGTGAAGCATATTAAGGGTTTGGCAGTGTTTTGAAAACAATATCCTTACTGTGATGAGTGAAAGCACCAGAATTAGATTTTAACAAAACATTTGGAGTGGAAAGCGCTCTATAGAGCGAGTCTTTCCAACTCTTTATAGCATTACAGCTAACAAAGAGGCTTTGGTGGCAGACTTATTTGCTATTACTCATGGCTCCCCCCAGTGGAATATCCAATTCACTAAGGATAATCATGATTGGGAATTGTCGGCAATTTCAAAGTTTTTCAGCCTACCACATTCCTTAGAAGGCACAGGGAGATAGGATACAATGGCAATCCCTACACAACAAGAAATTCACAATCAAGACCTATTATAAAATTTTGGTTCAACGAGGTAATGTAGCATTTCCATGGAAGAGCATATGGCGATCTTGCACACCTTCCAAATGGCTTTCTTTGTGTGGATTGCAGCCCTTGGAAATATTCTTTTCTTTTTTTTTTTTAATAAGCACTTGGAAATATTCTAACCACAAATAACCTACAAAAGAGGGGACTCATAGCAATGGATTGGTACTATTTATGCAAAAACCACAGAAAATTAGTGGACCATCTTTTGTTGCATTGTGAGTTAACAAGCATTGTGGAATGGGATATTTAGTAAAGTGAATGTTGCATGAGTTATGTCGTCTAAGGTTGTTGAACCTATCGCATGCTAGCAAGGTATCCAGGGCTGTCCACAAGTGATAGCAGTATTAAAGATGTATCACATTGTGCTTGATGTAGTGTATTTGGTCGAAAAGAAATGCATGATGCTTTGAAGATAGAGAGAGAACAATGGCGAAACTTTAGTATTATTCTTTGCATACTTTAATCCTTTGGTTCTCAGCTATGGTACCTAATGGAAGCAATGTGCATGATTTCTTATCTTTGATTTAAAGCTTTAAAAATGTATTTAGGCATTTTCATTTGTATACCCGTGTACTTGGACCATGCCTACTTATATTCCCATCAATAAAATTCCTTCTTACTTGTAAAAAAAAAAAAAAATCTATTTTCAAACATTGAGCCTTAACACTTATTCATTTTGAGAGATATAGTGTTCTGTATTGTTTTATTTTCCTCATTAAGGATTATACTCTGATAATCTATCTACTATCAACTCTTATATAAATAGTAAAAATGTGTTTGCTTGTAAGTGTAATAGGAGTTCTACACAAAGAATAGTTGAAACACCACCTTTAAACTGATTGTAAGTGTCAAAAGTATTCTACACGAATTGGGTTAGTCATCTGGACAACACTTCCAAGTATACTGCCTCAAAACAGAATGGAATCGACAAAAGTCTCTGAAGCCTTCTACAATGGTTGCCAAGCCTAGAAGCCAAATTTAGAGGGTGTTTTATGAAAGGAAAAATAAGGCTGCGTTTGGATATTAAATTGAATTGAGTTATTTATGAATAGTAGTAAGTTAAGATGGTGGAGTGAGTTTTGTGGGCTCCACCTAAGATTAGTTTAAACGTGTTTGAATATTCAAATAAGTTTATATATATTTATAGAAAATTGAAAAAGATTATGAGTCTCACGTATAAAGTAGTATTAAATTAAAAAAGATTGTGAATCTTACATGTAAAGAAATTTTGAATTGAAATGAATTTACTAATTTAAGAGTTGGGTATTTAGATGTTAGACATAGTTTAAAATTAGACTAAACTGAGTTGATCTTAGTTGAGTCTAACAACCAAACGGGACCTAAACAATACATGAGAATCCCTAGGTGAAAACTTACAAAATGTTGTAACCCAAAGAACCTGAGCTGCTGCCACTTAGAATGCCTTGTGCCTCTCTCCAAGCTTATATAAAATAGATGCTGCCAGCAGTCCCTAAGCCGCCCCTTTCTTTGAGCCCCAACCCAAGCTTTTCCAAATTGTTCCAAGAGAATTTCTCCGCCACTGCTATGCTCTGTACTGCCACTCTTAATCAGGCACTACCCTGAACTTTGTTCTAAAACAAAAATAAACTCAGAAGTTGCAGCCACTACCTCCTCACTGTGCTGCACCTCCATAGCTTCCTCCTCTGCTTTTCTTCATCAAATATTCAAGACAAACGTGTTAGAGCCTCTCTAAACAACCACCTGCAGCCATATTTAGAGTTATTAGATTCTTTCTTCCCACTAATACGATTGGTCAAGTTGAAGCCCTCAAATAGGGAGCCTTCACCCAGAACAGATTTTATTTGAAGTATTAAACCCAAGTGGATAGTAGGCTAGCTAAAGAGCGTAGGGATTACTTTGCAAGTTGGACATGACAAAGGCTTATGATCTAGTTAATTGGAATGTCATGCTTCACATGCTCGAGAGATGTGGTTTCCGGGAGAAATGGCATTTTTAACTTCTGTCCGCTTCACTATTTTGGTAAAGCGTACCAAGGGGATCTTCAAAAGTTCCCGAAGTTTGAGGCAAGATGATCCACTATCTCTATTATTCTTTGTTTTTGTACTAGAAACTTCTAGTAAAATGATTTCAAATATCGTAGAGGGTGGATGCCTTTCTAGATTTTCAGCGGCAGAGACAAGCACCATCACACTTGATATGAAATACTCCATTCTAATAAATGATAATGGTGGGTAGTGTATTAGATCCCACAATATTTAGGAATAAGTTATTACTCTTTATAATTTTTCACTGGGACTCCAATTGTACCATTGATAGTCATTTTTAGAATAAAGACTGTGGCTTGGGCATTGGTCATTACTAATGGTATCTGAGCATATTTCTATCAAAAATATGGGACTTGAGTCGTACCACCTATAACAGATTGGCCCCATGAGGATGTCAGGAATAAAAGGAGGAGGAAGATATCATGATACCCCATTCTGATAAATAATAAGGGTAGATGGTGCATAAAATCTTATATTACTTGAGAAAAAAAAATTCTTACTCTTTATAATGTTTCAATGGGACTATACTTATAAAAAAAAATTGTTTCAATGAGACTCTAATTGTATTATTAACTAATCCTTTTAGCGTATAAGCCATATGGCTTAAACCTTCCATTGATGCGTTACATGATATGTCCCATCTTCTAGTTTCAGATAAAACTCATTTTTTTGGGGCTAGCCAAGACCACATCCGAGCTATGATGACTCTTCTTCTATGCTTTGAAGATGTATGTCTGGATTGCATGTAAACTTAGCAAAGTCAAAAACGGTTCCATGGGAAATGTTCCTAATGTGGAGAACTTGGCTCTCATTTTTGGGTGCTAAGCATTGTCCTTGACAATGAAGTATGTTGACTCCCCCTTGATGTCTCTTTTAAGTCAAAGGCTATATGGGATGAGTATTTTAGAAAATGGGAGCAGAGGTTAGCCATTTGGAAACGGGTTATTTATTACAGATGTGTCATTGATTAAACGCACTTTCCATCTTACCTACCTTCTTGTTGTTGCTTCTACTTCCCACTAAGGTGGCCCATCATTAGAGAAGCTACAACATGAATCTTAATAGGGGATAGTTGATGAGTTTAAATTCTACCTCATGAAATGGTTATGGTATGCACTCCAATCTCAGAAGGAGGGATGTTAGAATCTGCTGATTTTCAATAGGACTCTAGTGAAAAAATGGTTGTGGAAATGCCAATCAGAAATGGGACTCTATGGAGGATCATCATTAACTAAAATCTCACATGCGGTGGTGCTTCGGAAGCACATAAAAAGAATACGGGGAATTTTCTCTAGAAACACTCAATTTGAGGTGGATGATGGGTCTAGAATCAAATTTTGCAAAAACTATACATTTATAATGTGGCGACAGGATCGTCAAGGAATCCTGTCCAGTAACATATGGAATAAAGAAATCATAGGAAACCTCAAATTGCAAATTTTTTAGAATAATCCAGCATCCTTCCTCAATTGAATGTCACTTTCTTCATAGACTCACAAGAGGACATTGAGGCATTCACTTAGTTTTACGATCTTGCCTAATATGTTAGAGAGAGTGAGAGAAGTTAAAGATCGTCTAGAGCCCTTTGAAGAGAGGAAAATCCAGCATTTGTTCATTCTATAAGCTTATCATTCTGAAATATAAAAATCCACTCCCCTCGAAGATATTCGGAAGACTTTAGGCACCCAAAATAACAGCTCTTTTGGCAGGTAGATATTCCTTGGGGAAGATCCTCACCTCATATAATCTAAGAAAATGCCGAATTATAATAATAAATTAGTGTTGCACATGCAAAAAAAACAGGGATATGGTTGATCATTTACTTTATTATGCTTTTTGACCATAACTATGGCCAAAGTTTTATTGTGTGAGCTTAGTATCATGTTTTATTGCAGTTTGGCTTCTACCCAAAGTGAAGTATGTAATTAGTGTGTTACTTATCAAAAAAAAAGTATGTAATCAGTATGTTTGCTCTTTGACCATAACTTGGACTAAGACCTATCATTGTCAACTGCAGATCCTTATTCTGCATCTTGTATGAACATGGTTCAGGGTAGAGCTGCGACCCAACACATTTGACTTGTGTTTAAGCTCGACCCGACTCGACATGCAACCAGCAACAATCCGACTCAACACGTGTCGGGTCGATTTGTCGGGACAACTCATTCTGCTCATAGACAGTTCCATCTCTGCCCCCAAATGCATTGTCGTTTCTGCAGGATGGAACATCATTCGCTCAATCAACTTCATTTGAAACCCTAGAACCGAAAAGGACACCTACAACGAGTAAAACTACAGCAAGTTCCGACTACGGCAACTCACCAACTATGACAAGATCATATTCATCGACTCCAACATCATCGTTTGCGCAACCTCAAACTCCTCTTCAACTTCCCTTAGATCTCAGTTGCTGGCAACGACATTTCAATCTTCAATCCTGGCATAATGGTTATCGAGCCCTCCAACTATACGTTCTGAGTGTTAATGGAATGTTGGGATGACATAGTTTCGCAAAACTACACCGAGCAAAGTTTCCTTTCTCTTTTATGATGACGTTGACTGTGACGATGACTGTAAGGATGGCGAGGTGAAGACTCAAAGTGGAAGGAAGGAAGCCGAGAAAGTGGATGAAAAGTTGAAAGGATCTGAAGAGTGGGTCAGAGTGTTAACTTTCATTTGTTCGCTTCAAGGGGATGAGGAATCCCTGCAAAATGGTGAACGCAAAGGTTTGCATTTTTATCCAATGAGTCAGGTTCATCGAGTTCACCATCCTAGATCCAAGTTTGCGTCTTGATCCGATTGACCCGCCTTTTATCGAGTCAATACTGTCAGGTCGGGCAGGTTGAGTGGGTGATCAGTTGTTTTGCATAGGCATAGTTCATGAGTCAATGAGTCCATGTCACAAAATTAATACCAAGCAATATGTTCCCAAGGCATCTCTCCAAGTTGTCTCTTTTAAATTCTTAGCTAACTTATGCATCTTCAGAAACTATTCTCAATCTCTCATAGTAAATAAGCATCAAGTATTGATGCACCTCGACTGTAAGCAAATTATGGGTTCAAGTTTGGAGAAGATTGGTAAACTAATAGAAGCACATTTGTACCAGCATTGATTCGCATTTATACCTATGGTAAGGTTAAGGGTATGTGGTATATGAGATCCTATGTTGCTTAAGAATGATAACTTTTTTTATTAGTAAACAAGTATTATTAATAAAAAAAATGAGTAAAATGCCAAGTACAACTACTAGTGCCCTAACTAGGTAGGGATATTAGAGATAAGAAAATTATGTAGATCCATACCATTAAAACCTACAACAATAGCCTAAGTACAAACAGTTCTAAAAAAGAAAACTTTAAGCTCCTCTTGCGACCTCTCCTTGCTTCAGCCATCCACTCATTGCACTCCTACCATAGACACCACATAATGGAAGTAGAAATCATCTACCACACTACTTTGATCTGTTGCAAGCCACGAATGGAAGTCAAGCATGCCAAAGTTGCCACCACAGACATTGGCATAACTCATGCTAGGTCTAGTCTACTGAATACCTCATCCCAAAGACCTTTGGCTGTGTCATAATGTAGAAGCAAATGATTCACCGACTCACCTCCTTTTCTACACATACAGCACCAATCCGCAATGATTACCCTCACTTTTTGCAAATTATCCGTGATGAGGATCTTACCTATGGACGCCATCCATGCAAAAAAAGAAGTTTTAGGGGGTGCCTTATGTCGCCATAGCCATCTCCAATGAAATTGTATATCAAGCTCTTACGTAAGGACTTTGTAAAATGAGCGAACAATAAAAACCCCTCCCTGTGGGTGTCCACCATAAATTGTTGTCATGTTGGTTACTCAAACGGATGGAATATATTAGGCTATAAAAATCAGCAAAGTTGCTCATCTCCCAGCTTTGTGCCACCCGGTTGAAGCTTATGTTCCAAAGGGCCCCTCCACTCGTGAACCCCATTACCTCCTCCACGGCAGCGTCTTTAGCACTAGCAATCTAGAAAAGTGTCATAAATAAGTTTTGTAGGGCTCTTGTATCACACCATTTGTCCTTCCAGAATCTACTCCTAGATCTTGTGCCCACATGTAACCTTGTGTGACTTTGGAATACCCCCCATCCTCTTCTAATATGTTTCCATAGCCCCACTCCATGAAGTCCTTTCATCTCTTTAGTACACCAACCTCCCCTTAAACCATCGTACTTATTGTCAATCATCAGTTTCCATATAGCTTCTAATTCCTTATTATATCTCCCCAGCCATTTGCCAAGTAGTGCCCACCTCAGATTTCTAATACCCAAGCCTCCACTCGAAATAGGATGACACCTTTTCCCATTTGACTAAATGGAAGTTGAGCTCCTCCCACAGAAAATCACGTTGCAGCTTTTCTAAACGGTCTGCCACCCTTGCCGGAATAAAAAACAGAGATAAGAATAGGTGGGTAGATTAGACAGTGTACTCTTGGTCAGAGTAACCCACTCTCCTTTTGTTCAATACATTATCTTCCACCCTGCCAATTTTCTTTCTATCTTTTCGATCACTATATCTCAAATCGAGCTCGTCCTCGTTGTTATACCCAACGAAAGCCCTATGTACTTCATTGGGAAAGAAGCTATCTTGCAACCCAAAAAAGCCAACTCCTGCATGTCAGGCACACCCCCAATTAGCACCATTTCATATTTCTCATATTTCACTTTCAGCCCAGAGACTGCCTCAAAACAAAGCAGCAAAGCCCTCAGATTTCGCACTTGATCCTGATCAGCCTTATACATAATAAGCATATCATCTGCAAACAATAAATGAGAACTACTAGTAACACCCCTATCCGGAGTATCAATCGGGAATCCACTTACCAAACCATTATCAACTAATGCCAAAATCATCCTTCTGAGTACCTCCATCACAATAACAAAAAGTAAAGGAGATAATGGGTCGCCTTGTCTTAAGTCGCGCAAACTCTAGAAAAAAACCCTATGGACAACCATTAATCAGAACGGAGAATTTTGCGATCGATATACAGCTGATCCATGTCTTCCATCTTTCACCAAAACTACATCTATCGAGTAAATACAGAAGGAAATTCCAATTAACATGATCATACGCCTTTTTCATATCTAACTTACATATGATTCCTGTTTTCCTAACTTTTAGTCTACTGTCCAGATATTTGTTGGCTTGAAGGACCGTGTCAATGATCTACCTATCTTTTGCAAAGGCATTTTGGGACTTAGTGATGATTATTCCTAATACTTCGCTTAGACGATTTGCCAACACCTTTGCAATAATCTTGTACATACTATTTATAAAACTAATTGGCCAAAACTCCAATATCTCAATTGCCCCCACTTTTTTGAGAATTAGCGCAAGAAAAGTTGTGTTAAGGCTTTTCTCAAATTTCCCAACCATTTACAACTCTTGAAACACCTTCACTAAATCTTTCTTCACTACATCCCAACATTCCTAGAAAAAACCATAGAAAAACTATCAAGACCCAAAGCCTTATCTTTAACCATTTTCTTAACCACATTGTACACCTCTTCCTTCTCAAAAGCCCTCTTCAACCGAGCTACTTCATTTGACCCAATAGTATCAAAGGCAAGACCATCAAGAATAAGCCTCCATCCCTCCTGCTCAATAAGAAGTTTTTCAAAGAAAGCAACGACGTGGTTTTGAATAGACCCCATCAATTTTCAACACCTCAATATTGTTGTGTTTTCGATGAGAGTTTGCAATTTGGTGGAAGAACTTCATGCTTAAGTCTCATTCTCTTAACCAAAGAGGCGAATAAACTATGCGAATTCGGTGGACTCAACCAGGCGAATAAACATCTACTGATTTGCTTCATGAGCGAACATAGGCCTAATTTGTTTTTAGAAATGAGATGAGATGAGATAAAAGTTAAAAAAAGAATAAAATATTATTATAATATATTTTTTAATATTATTTTTGTTTTAAAATTTGAAAAAGTTGAATTATTTAGATTATTTTATATGAAAAATTGAAAAAGTGTAATGATGAATTTGAGATGAGATGAGATGAGATAATTTTAAAAAACGAACAAGACCATAGTCTACAAGAGAAGTGGGTCAATAGAAATATTGTATGTAGTTTTAGAAAGGAGAACTGATTGCTCTTTATAAAGTTCTAATGGGACTCCAATCTTATCATTGACTAGTATTTTTTAGTATAGATTATATAGTTTGGGCCCTTTATTGTGGCGTTACAAATAGCATCAGAGTCTATTCCAATCAGAAATGTAAGACTTAAATCGTGCACCAACAATAGACTGCCTCGGACGAGGACGTTGGATTGTAATACTCATATATAAGAATAAGGGTCGGTGGTATATGAGATCCTACATTACTTGAAAATGAGAAATTCTTGCTCTTTACAAGATTCTAATGTGCCTCTAATTGTATCATTGACTAGTCATTTTGAAATATAGTCCATGTGATTTAGGTCTTCGATTGGGCCATTACATCAAAAAAAATTCAACCTACATGGACTACACATCTCCATTGTATATGACCGAGACAACACATTCACAAGCCAATTTTGACAATAGCTATTTACACTTGAGGGGGTTCAAACATCCCTAAGAACAACCTACCACCCTTAAAAGTTAAACCAATGAACAAATTGAAGTAATGAAGAAGAACCTAGAAAACTACCTAGGATGCTTCATTGGAGATCGACCAAAGGACTGGTCCCTATGGGTGCCTCTAGTAGAATGATGGTACAATTCCACCCCATACATGTTAACTAAGCTCACACTATTTGAGACCTTTACAAGGAACCCACCATCCAAATTTCTCGACCATACACCTGACACTGCAAGCATGGAGGGTGTGGAAGCTAACCTTTGTTGCTGAGAGCAATCCTCACAACTACTTGTCAAAACCTACACAAGGCAAAAGATCACATGGAGAAATATGCAGGCATGAAGAGAAAGACCAAAAGTCTGAAGTGGAAAAGGACAAAACAAGATTTTGAATTGGGAGACTTTGGTAGCTCACAGGCACAACCTCAAACTAGCCCCTCGATTTTTTGACCTTCTTTTAGTCATATAGAAGGTTTGGAAGGTTGCTTATCAACTAGATCTACCAGCTTCATCCTGAATCCATCCCACTTTCTATGTATCACAGCTCAAAAAGAAACTGGGTGCCAAGTTCACCCCGATCCCCGTGCTTCCTCCAATTGATGACCCAGGAATCCTCATCCCTAAACTACAAGAAGTCATGTGGAGCCAAATGACTAAGGCTGGGAACCGAGCGAAAGTAAAGTTGTTGATCTGCTAACAAGGACAAGGAACTAATGAAGCAAGGTGGGAAACCTACTCTCAATTGAAATAGGTTTTTCTCCACCTTGCAGGCAAGGTGTTTTGATGAGGAAGGATCTGTCACAAGCCAAGATATATGGTTGGACAGATGGAAAAGCTTCTGTGAAGCTGAACAATCAAGACATAGGGAAGTGGGGGAAGAGGTAAGATCTCAATTCCCTTAGGCTTGTTCTTTGGTTAGTTAGTTAACCATGTTAACTAGTTACATCATGTTACTTGTTGAAAGGGGCAGACGTAGTGGGCCTTAACGTTGTTAGTTTGAATAGGTTGTTGTGGTGGGCCAGGAAGTTGGTGCCTTAGGACCCGGTTTGGCAAGATTGGACATGCTGTTGATTTGTTTTGTTACTAGAATTGACCAATGGCCTTTTTATTTGTTCGGGTTAAGGAAGTCCCACAGTAGATGTACTGTTGGGGGAATATTTTAACTGCATATGAAAAGTAATAGAATTCTCTTATTTCCTCCCATATCCTTCTTCTTTCCAGAGGTGTTGCCCTCGAAGTGAGCTTTCTTTGGGTCTTTCCTCTTACAACTTGTGTGTACCATGCCACAACATGTGCTCATTGCATATCATCCCCTTCCTGGTTTTCAGTATACTTCCAAGCAAATGCGAAATTGAAATTTATTCTCGACAGATCTCAAGCCTCTTAGAAAGCTAAAGTTTATGCCAGAACTAAAAATAAAATAAAAAACCACGACCCGATTAATAAAAACCCGAAATTCAAAGCACTAACCAGTAATTTATATTTAAAGTTAAAATCCCTAACAACTTATTGCCAAATCAAACCAAATGTAAAAGAATAAGTGAGCATTCAGAGAGAGTGTGTGTGCGCGCGCGCGCGCGGGTGTGTGTTCAGCAAAATGAGCAAAGAGAGGGGGAAAAAAGTCAAAAAAAATCCCACCTGAAATTCGCTCAGTGGGTTGACTCCGGCGCTGCCCAACTGCATCACTCCTAAACACAAAGGTGGCATAAAGAAGGCCAACATAAATCCACCTCCAACCTTTCATCTTCTTTTTTCTCCCTCAACAAAACAAGAATATGGACTCTCCGATAACAGAATAAGCAAAGTAGAAAGAAAGGTGAGGAAAGTCAGAACGATACTGGAAAATATGTCCCAAACAAGACTGGAACTTGAAGAAAAAGAAGAAGAAGAGAGGTTATCGTTGGGCCATCGAGGGAGTTCAAGCAAATGGTTTTGCTCCAGCAGCAAAGTGAGACACAGAGAAATTAAGGATAGATTTCTTTCGAAGAAACAAAGATCAATCCCTCCTTTTTCCTTTCTTGTACTTCAATGATTCATCGCGGTTTGACGAAGAGGCCACTTCGAGCCATACCGAATTTGACATTCTCTCAAATTTCTTTTTTTTTTTTTTTTTAACAGTGCTATAGCCCAATTTTGACCATCGAATGTCTACTAGAATAATTTTCATTTTTTTATTTATAATATTTTAAAAAAAAATTTAAAAATAAAAAATTAAATATATTAAATATTAAATATTACTTCATTAATTATTAAATAAAAAATATATATATAAAATATCAAATAAAGAGTCAAAATTTTGATACATAATAACATTTGCTTTTTTTATATAAAAGGCGTTGTTTGGATATTAAAGTAAGTTGAGGTGAGCTCAACTCATTTCGTACAAACAATTCACTTTTAATCAAAATGTGAATAATAAATTTGGAGTGAGATGAGTTCAACTATTATTATTATTATTGAATACTATTATTTATTATCATAATAAATAACAGATTTTTTTTTTTCAACACTTTTGTAGGTCGTCTTCAAGCTCGTTGTAACATCACTCCGGAATATAACAATTTTAAAAGATTTTAGAGAGTTAGTGTGCTACCAAAACTTTTTTTTACAAAATGCACTAGATACGAACGTTTTTGGAATGAATAAAACAATATTTATAAAATTAAAAAGAGTCAACGAAAGTATTTGTTTAAAATATTGAAATCACACGTATTTACAAAAAAAAATATTTTATTTATTGAAAATCATGAATTACAACTGATACACTGTCCAGGCCTCGGCATTGCCTCCTTGAATCAAATCATGTTAACTATGCATCATCATTACCTGGTATGATTTTTAAAGAAAACGTAGAAACATAGAAATAAAAATAAAAATCGAATACTTAATAAGTAACACACTATACGATAAAAATAATAATCATCAATTTTTCATGCATATTCGTAGATACATACATAATAACATGATTATGATCTTTTCATAATGCTAAACATGAATTTTCCTAGATGTTGAAAACATAAATTTTTTATAATGGTTGAAAACATGAACTTTCATAAATCATGAGTTTTCCGTAAAACATGAACATGAACTTGAGTTTATCTTATCATTTAATATCGTATCTTATCACATCATACATATCATAGGCCATTGTTGACCCCCGTGAGTTAGAGTTAGCGAATCTAAAAAAGATTCTGATTTCGCCCGTAGCCGCAGGTTATGGAATCCATACATAAGGAAGACATATTGGGTACACTACTAGCATATACAACCTGATAATACAATATACCCATACATAGGTACCAACTTTATATCATACATACGCCGCTTACATATCTTATCATACATATTATAGATTTCAAAAGAAATCGCATACTTTTGTAACATATCGTGATGTATGTTTCCTCACATAAATTTATGATCTTTCATAACTAATTTTATGCACTCTCACATAAAATCATGACATTTTATAAATAACTTTAATACATCAAATCATGAACCTTCATAAACATCTTGATTCATAAACTTTTCATAAATCATGCATAACTTTGCATAAATTTTCATAGCTGGGATACATAAAAAGGGGCTTCCAAAAGATAGTTATACATACATAATATTTTTTTATAAAAATATGTATACCTTACATGCGTGAAAAATATGATCATACTACTTACCTTTTAGCGCTGCTTCCTGATTTTGCATTGTAGCTCGTAACCAAAAGGACCCGAAGGCAATGTTGGGTCTGGCCGAAGATTACGGCGGTTCAGGAGTGGTTGGCAGGTTCTATGGTCGTGAGTGGTGCTCTAACAACTAAAGGGCTGCTTGGTTGGCTGGAAAACTAGGCTTGTTTGCTTCGGTTTGCTGGGCGAAACAGGGAAATGACTCACCGAGAGATGCTCGAGATGGTGGAGGAAACCTGGTCGACAGTTTCTGTGCAGGTGGAGGTGGTGTTTCCGACATCCTAGGCTGGCTGGTTGCAATGCTTACAGTGGAGGTCTCGGCTTGGGAGATATATTCTTGCTCTGTTTTCGGGTGGCTAAAATAGGGAATCATCTATAGTGATTTTCGGCAAGGAGGAGTAAGACAAGTTCACTCCTTGTAATTTAAAAAATCCTTCCAAAAAGAACTTGTGAAAGTAGCTCCTTTATTAGATACAATGTTTCTAGGTATTTCATACAGCATAAAGATGTTATTTAAAAACAATCTAGCTATTGTGGCTGTTGTGAAATGGTATTTTAAGGCTAAAAAGTGTGCATACTTTGATAGCCTATCAACTACAACCACAAAATCTTTTTGACCTAGGTAGGCCCTAAACAAAATTCATAGAAACACATGTCCGTATTTGTTGAGGAATGGACAATGGGTGCAATAAGACTACTGGAGGGATATTCCCAAGGTTATTCTTTTAGCACATCTCACATTCTCTAATAAACTTTTTGACTTCAACTTTTAAGCTAGACTAATAGAAATTTGTTCTAGCCCTATACATGGATTTATGAAATCCTGAGTGGCCAGCTAAAGGACTTGCATGAATATATTGTAGAAATTTTAACTTCAAGTCAATAAAGTTTGGAATGTAAATCCTCATTTTTTCAAAAAAGCATAGCTTGCTTGAGAACCAATGTTGAGGAAGAATGTGCGATAACCCAGGTTCTTAAATATCCATTTAATTTTCATATGTGACATGTTCATTGAAGATTGATCAAATAAGGAATGTGTATAATAAAGAAAAGACTTATAAATATATGTTGGAAGGTTAGGAGTAGGATTGGGTACAATAGTGGCTTGTTTTATGTGGAAAAAGTACCTAACCCGAGATCTCGCTCGATTCTCACTTGACGTTTGGCTCGAGCGAGATTCAGGTCGAGACTTTGTTCAACTCTCGCTTGATGTCTGGCTCAAGCGAGATATAGGGAGAGATATGATGAATTTTGATAGAACGGCCATAACTTGCTCATTTGATATTGGATTTGAGTGATTCAAGAGGCTATGGAAAGTTAAGAGGAATATCTAAAACTTTTATGTTTTGAGTTTTAAGAGATATGGAGTTAAAAAAATACGAAATTGAGATTGAAGTGGAAGATCTAGATTGGAGATAGATAGGCATTGACTTTGAAATTGACTAAGGACTTTGGATAAGATTAAGTCTTTGGATTATTTTCTCAATTATCCTAAGATCTTGACAAGTGTGTATAAATATGTCAAATGAGAAGATTTTATTTAGTAAATTTTTTGTGAAATAAGAAGGATCATCTATCAAACACTTGGTGTGCCTGGATTGGTGTTCTCAGACTGACTTGTCGACTTTTAGTGGAAAAATCATACATTGGTCATATTAGCTCCAAATGGAGTGATTTTAGTTCCTATAGAACCTTAAGAAGTAGATATATAACTTTTATGTTTTGGGGTATTGAAGATAAGGAACGTATCAAGGACAAAATCTAGTGTGAAGTGGATGGCCCTGGGTTGAGTTCAATTGGTAACCGACTTAGATGAATTGTCCTATATTTTGCCATGTGAAGAAAATTGTGATTGGCTATCAATTTTTTTGAGATCTTGACATGTATAGGAGTATGTTTCATGAGGAGATGAAGTGATCTAGAAGCTCTAGTTGGCTCAAAGACATGAAGCAAACATGAGAGGCAGAAATCTGCCTGAATCTGTCCAAGTCTAACTAAGTGAGTTACAAACCAAAGTTATCCCAACCAAATCTCGAAATGGCCTTCTAGAACATGTCAAGTTGTGTCTTATAAAGTGTAACATGTGACAAATTGGATAGGAGAGGGACTGGGAGGCGTGGCATACCAGAAGAGAGCTGGAATGACTTGGTTCATGCATGGTTAGGTGAGTGCCACCTCATGCCTTAGGTAAGCTGATGCATTCTCAACCATTGATCATTTTGGTTGACTAAAATGACTTAATGTTAGCCATTGGATGAATATTTTTACTGCCAAGCCTAAGATTTTAGGGGTTTAGACCCAATCATTTGATTTGGAAGGAAGATACCTCATCTCCATAGCAAATAGGTAGTCGGTTACCCCTTGGCTACATTCTCTTCTTCTTCCACACATATGGATTGACCCCCCTCATATATAATAGTGTTTGAGAGTCTTCTAACTCTCTTGGGAAGCATAGCACACACCCCGCTTAAAGGAAGACAAAGAAAAACCCTCCTTAAGCCCTTGAATTTCCAAACATCCCTTAAGTGAGCTAAGTGAATGATTTTGAGGAAATCCTTTCAATAGCTTGGTTCTATTATCAATACAAGTTTTGGAAAAACTTGTAAGTATACAATTTAACCTAATCTTGGCACAAGATGAGTAAATTGATGATTAAATCATGTTCATTGTTGGTTGGAGTTTAAACCTTACTTATATGATGTAAGTGAAATTCATTGTGTTTTGGATGAGTTTTTGTTATGGTAAAATGCTAAGAAAATTATAAGAACATAGATTTATGTTTTAATAAATAAAATAAGGTTTATGTGAAAATATTTCATGTTTTAGATTGAAAAATCCTATAAACCGTGATCTCGCTCGACCTATAGATCGAGCGAAGAACAACCATAACTCTTCACTAGAAGGTCGATCAAAGTTTGGCTCGAGCGAAATGCAATCCGAGACTTCACTCGACTCTTGCTTGATATCTTGCTCGAGTGAGAGACAATCTGAGACCTCGCTTAATGCTCGTTCGATACCTTGCTCGAGCGAGATACCCTGTTTTCATAAATTCAAGGCTTTTCCTTTAATAAAGGTGGATGATTCAAGTGCGAAGAATTATTTGTGAAAAATAAGTATAGTCTATATGATATATGTTGTATTGGATGTGCATACAGCATAAAGTTTAAAAGTACATACATGTCCAAGTATGTGATGGGTTTTAAGAAAGAGGGGCATGACATGTATTTGTGAAATGCTCATAAGAATAAGAAAGGAACAACTAAGAATAAGAACTATAGATAAATTAGTCACGTCATGATGGAGACGACAATACGTAACGCTCGTGTGATTGACGTACTGACAGGGACGGCGATACGTAATGCTTGTCGTAAAAGTAAAAGTTATGCCACGATGGGGACGACGATACGTAAACCCCATCGAGAATAAGTAAGAGTTATGTCACGACGGAGACGGCGATATGTAATACTCAGACGACTGACATGACTAGCGGGGACGACGATATGTAACGCCCGCTATGTTAAGTATGTTCTATGTCATGATGAGGACATCGATTCGTAACGCCCGAAAGATTGACACAAGACTCATCACAACGAGGACAGCGAGACGTAACGTTCGGATGACTGATGAGTTATATGCAATGGGGACAGCGATACATAACGCCCGCTATGTTAAGTATGTTCCGTGTCATGACGAGAACGGTGATATGTAACTCCCGAAAGATTGACACGAGACTCATCACAACGGGGACAGCGAGATGTAACGCTCGGATGACTGATGAGTTATATGCGATGGGGACGGCGATACGTAACGCCCATCAAGGATAAGAGATAAGTAAGACCCGATAGGGACGGCAATACATAACGCCTGTCGAGGATATGCAGTAAGTAAGACCCGACGACGATACGTAACACCCATCGAGGATAAGAAATAAGATGAAAAGTTTAAGTCATAAGTATAAGATGGTGGGTCTAAGTTTGTATGGGAAGAATAGTAATTGACATACATAAGTAAAGCATTTTCATAAGTCATATGTCGGTGATCATTGCTATATATGATAATGTCTGATATAATCTATGCCTTATTTCGTTTGTACTTACTGAGATTTCTTGTAAATCTCACTCTTTTAAATTTTATCTATCATTCCTTATGGAATGATAGATATTGTTGTAGGATTAAACATATTGCATTGAGACTCAGACAACACAGAAGATTCTAAGGTACCCTAAGAGTCTTGCAGAATACTCCTCTCCAGTTAGAATGATCTTTTATGTAAGTGATCAAGTAGAATAGTAAGATTACTGGATGACGATGTGATATGATATTTTATTTTAAGAAAACTAACTGAGTTATGTAAGTCTTGGATACAATCTGTTTTTGTAAATGTGAATTATGAAGGTTATAGTTTTACTATACCATGTGATCTATTTATGCAAGAGTTAGATCTCTTTGCATATATTGAAAATTTACCTCTTTCCACTGTGTTTTGCATTGCATTTTATAGTAAATTTAGATGCATGCATGTTATTTCTTACGTTTATGAAGGGGAGATAGCCCTGTGTTACTTATCCGAATACTTCGATTTACGTCTTAGTCAAGGCGAAAAAATCGGGGCGTTGCAGAATGATCCTATTGTAAATCCACCATTTGCGATGGATCTTTATCATATGCCTTTTGAATTTACTCAAGCCATGTGGGATTAGGGACAGTAATGGCACTCAAAGTAATAGAATCTTCAACTTCATCTCTTCTAGACAATGCATCTACTGCTTTATAATCCATCACTTTCTTGTATTCAATAGTGAGTTAATAACCTAAAAGTTTAGAAATCTACCTTTTTTGAGTTGATGTGACAACTTTTGCTCAAGTAGATACTTTAAACTATGTGGTTTGTTCTTACTACAAAAGCCCCCCAAGAATATAAGGCCTCATTTTTTTGACTGCAGGGACTAAGGCAAGAAACTTCTTCTCATAGGTCGACAACAACAAATTCTTTTCCTTCAAAACTTGGCACAAGAAAGTCACAGGCCTTTGGTCTTGCATTAGTAAAACACATATCTCATTTGCATAAGCATCACAATTCTATAATGAACCCCTATGTAAAGTCTCGCAATGACAAAACTGGTGAACTGGTTACAGCTGACTTTAATTTCTCAAATGCTTTTGTTTCTTCCAAACTCCACACAAAAAGCATCTTTTTTTAACAAGGTTTTCAATAGAGTAGCTATAATATCATAATCTCGAATGAATAATTTGTAGTAACTTGTTAACCCCAAAAAATCCCTTAATCCCTTCACATTCTTTAGCATAGGCCAACTGAGCATGGCATCCAACTTCTTTGGATCTACCTTAACTCCACCCTTTGAGATTAAATAGCCCAAATACTTTATCTCCTCACAAGCAAAATGACACTTTAACCATTTTAGCATACAACTTTTTCTCCCCTAAAGTGTTTAATAAGACAACTAAATAAACACAATGAGACTCCAAATTCATACTGTAAACAAGGATATCATAAAAAAAATAATAACAAAGTTTCTCAAAAAATGCCTAAATATATCATTCATGAGGCCTTAAAATGTGAAAAGTACATTTGCGAGTCCAAAAGGCATGATGAGTGCACAAAAATACACTCTATACTCTATTTAAATGCTAAAAGAAATGAGAAAATAATGAATATAACTCATCTTATTAAAATTAATGGTCATTTATCTTGAGATAGATATAAACATGATTTAATATATTGATGAGAATATAAAATGTCATATTTTTCTCTCTTAATGTTTAATATTTTATTTTTATTGATGCCTAAATATACTCATTATTCTTATATTTTGATTTAGGACACAAATAGAGACATTAGGAGCAAATGAAGATAATTGCAAAATTTTAGACAGTTTTGACGTCTTTTTGTAATATAGGCATAACTCTCTCATCTAATCTCCGATTGAGCTGATTCAAGATGATATAGAACCGCAAGAAAAATCTCTATAACTGTTATGTTTTATGTTTTAAGAGATATCTGCTCGAGCCAAGACAAAATTGACCATCAAGTAGACGTACTTGCACTTGACGTTCTTGAATATTCTTCAGCCACTTGCATCAAATCCAAATGTTATCACAATATTTTCCAGCAAGCACTCCTACACCAATTTGAAAATTTAATGATCAACTCACATGCAAGATGAAGTGCACTCAAGTTTCTTCAAGACAAATTATTTGACCACAAGATATAAAGTCATACAAGACAACTAATGGATAAAGAAGCAAAATTGAAACACTCAACCTACAAGCAAAATTCAGCTCAGGCATAGTGGGAAAACAAATGATCAAAATGACAACTTACAAATCACTTGGATTCAAGAATGGCACATGGCAAAGCAAGTTGACATTGTGATGATTTTGTCATGACAACTTGCAGGAAGGATACTTATAAATAGAAGGAAGGAGTGTGTGTTCTAAAACCATGCTTAGTGTGAGGGGATGCTTTGGAAGAACTATTTTGAGAGCTTGAGAAAATAAAAGAAAAACCAAAGAAGAGAGAAAACAATGGCCGGTTCTTCCATATTTTTCCTTAGAGAATTTTTATTGCATATTTTCAATATGTATAACTAATTTTCTAGTAGAGTTAGGGATAAATTTGTATATATGATGGTATTTGTAATTGTTTTTTATTCATATATGTGTTCTTCAAATATTAAACTCTTTTGTTTAGTCATTCCAAATTTATTATAAATGTTTTTATCACCAAATAATCTTAGAATTTATTTCATTTATAGATTCGGTCATGCTTTTTCTATTGAATGAAATAATCCTTTAATTATGTTTGGTTCAATTGGTTATCTATATTAATTTAATTCTCTGCTGCAATATTACTCTACGAGTATATTGTCGACATTGAATTTCCTTAATATCGATAACAATTCCCATTCTTACATTGCGATGAATGATTTTTCGAAAGATTACATTTGATTTAAATCTTATTATTAATGTTTTATTTTCCGATTGAAAATTTGGACATAAAGTTTTCAATTGAGTTATTAATGAATCGAAAATAATTAAAATACTAATTATATACAAAGGATTCTCGATGCTCTACTTTTCGTCTCATTTTTATACTTTTCAAATTACTCATTTAGTTTTAATTTACGTCACACTCTAAAATTTACTTTTCGCACTCGTCTAAATATTTTTGTTAATTTCGTTACTATTCTTCAATTTCTCAATCTATCTCCTTGTAGAATCGACACCCTTCTTTGGGCATAATCAAATTTTGGCGCCTTTGCCGGGGAGACGGTAGAAGAATTTGTAGTTTTTTTTTAGTAGTTTGTAAAAAAAAAAAAGTAGGTAATTTCATTCATTTTCTTTTTAGCTTTCTGCATCTTTATTTTATTTTATTTTTTCTTTTCATAATATATTTTTTTTTTCAGTATTACACTTTTCTTTACTTTGCATGCGCAGATATAGAGATGCTTTTGGACTGTTTACTAGTAGACCCGTGCTAGAATCAGATTCAGAATCTAATTTTTCTAATCGCTTGTTTGATAATTCTTTCAATTCTGACGCGATGAGTGAACACGCGGACCAACCTATTAGAACCCTCCAAGATTATCTTCATCCCGTACGAACAGCCACACCATCTTGTATATGTTCTCACCTAATATTCGTTATGTAGATTTCAAAACAGGAATGATACAATTATTTCTGACTTTCCATAGTCTAGAAAATGAAAACCCCTATGTTCATATTAGGGAATTTGAGGAAATAGTTGCAACATTCCACAGTCAAAATACCACTGACGACACGGTAAGGCTAAAGTTCTTTGATTTTTCTTTAAAAGATAAAACCAATAGTTGGTTGTACTCACTAAGACCACGGTCTATTGGAACATGGAGTGAGATGACTCAAGTGTTTTTCAATAAATACTTTTCCCAACATAAGATCAATACTTTAAAAAGACAAATCTCCACTTTTGCACAAAAGGATAGTGAGACTTTGTACCAGTCTTGGGAAAGATTTAAAAAATTACTGAGTATGTGTCCCCACCATGGATATGAGAATTGGCGCTTAGTGAGTTATTTCTATGAAGGGCTTACGCCCAAGGAACGTCAATTCGTGGAAATGATGTGCAATGGAGAATTTTTACAGAAAAATCCCGATGAAGCCATAGAGTACCTCAATGAGCTTGCTGAAAAAGTTCATACTTGGACTGGAACTAGTGCTACTGATAGCACAAATAGGTCACGACCTACAGGAAACCCGAGTGGTGGTATTTACCATCTAAGGGAGGAGGATAACCTTAAGGCTAAGGTTGAAATACTCACCAGAGAATTAGAGTTATTGAAAATCAAAAACTCAAAACCAACACACATGGCTAATCATGTAGAATCTTTCGGGCCATGTGTTGTCTGTGGTGGGATAGATCATCATGCCCAAGAGTGTCCTACACATACTAACATGAATGGTATGTATGAGGAACAAAGTAATGCTCTGGGTATGTACAAAAAGCCCTTCACGCCTTACTCTGAAACCTACAACCCAGGATGGTGTAATCATCCCAACTTTAGCTGGAAGTCTGAAAACTAGCAGCTTGCACAACACTCTAGATCATATCCTACACCATACCATGCACCTCAATCTTCTAGAAATTCTTTAAAAGATACTTTGCATACTTTTATTGAAATACAGGGTAAGACTAATCAGAAATTTGAATTTTTGATTACGCAGGTTGTTGAAGAAAATAAGGAAATAAAGAGCCAAGTGTCTAAAATAATGAGTTCTTTGACTGTGAATGAGAAATGTAAGTTTCCTTCTCAAGCTCAGTCTGTATTTCATGGTCAACATATGGCACAAGGAGATCTGAAGGACATAAACGCCATTGTGACACGAAGTGGTAAGTCTCTATGTGATCCAATAATAGACAAAACAAAGGATGTAGAGAAAGATCAAGATAGCAGCAGTTCTGAGCTTCCCAAGGAACTTAAGGTAACAATAAGGTACCTTTTCCTCAAGCATTAAAGTCAAGCAAACAAACTCTGGATCATAACAATGATATTTTGAAAAATCTTAGACAGGTAAAAGTTAATCTTCCTCTTTTGCATGTAATTAAACAAGTTCCTACTTATGCAAAAATTCTCAAAGATTTGTGTACAGTTAAGAGGAAGCATCATGTGAAGAAGACAACATTCTTGACAGAGCAAGTTAGTGCTCTAATTGAACAATGGATTCCCCCTACGTACAAGGATCCTGGATGTCCATCCATCACATGCAACATTGGCAATCATGAGCTTGGACAGGCCTTGCTAGATTTAGGGGCTAGTGTAAATTTGATGTCATATTCTACTTATTTGCAATTGGGATTGGGAGAAATCAAACCAACTTCTGTGGTATTGTAATTGGCCAATCGTTCAGTCAGAGCACCACGGGGTGTGGTAGAGGATATTTTAATTCAAGTTGACAAATTTTATTATCCTGTTGATTTCTTAATTCTAGATACTATTTCTACCGTAGAAACCACCTCTAAAATTCCATTAATATTAGGTAGACCTTTTCTTGCTACTTCTAATGCGCTTATTAATTACAGAAATAGATTAATATAACTCTCTTTTGGCAATATGACTATTGAGGTAAATATTTTTCATATTGCAAAACAGCTAGAATAGGATGTCGAGTGTCATCAGACATACATGATTGACTAACTCATAGAAAGGGAAATTCTTACAACTCCTGATTCAGATCCACTTGAATACTTTATTGTTAATTCTGAATTTAATCCTATAAGTGATTCATTTGATGTAGTTCACATTTGTGCTATTTTTGACAGAGCTCATGATTATAGCACACAGGCGTGGCAATTAAAATTTGAGAAGTTGCCTGAAAAAAGAAAAAGACAGATTCCTTCAAGGGTTTAAAGCATGTTTTCCTTGGTCCAGGTGATACTTTTCCTGTTATTATTTCATCTGAATTATCTAAGTCCCAAGGTGAGAAATTAATTCAGATTTTATGCAAGTATAAATCAGCCCTAGGATGGAGTATTGCTGATATAAAAGGCATTAGTCCCCTGGTCTGTACTCATAAAATAAATTTAGAGGAAGGAACTAATCCTCGAAGAGACCCCCAGCATAGACTTAATCCCACTATAAAAGAAGTTGTGAAAAATGAAGTATTGAAACTATTAGATGCAGGAATGATATATCCTATTGCTGATAGTAAATGTGTAAATCCTACACAGGTTGTTCCTAAAAAGTCAGGGGTAACTATGATAAAAAATGATATCGGAGAGTTAGTCCTTACAAAACTGGTGACTGGTTGGCGGATGTGCATTGATTATAGAAAATTAAATGCTGCCACACGAAAAGACCATTTTTCGCTTCCTTTTATTGATCAAATTCTTGAGCAGGTAGCTGGTCATCCTTTTTATTGCTTTCTAGATGGTTGTTCTAGTTATTATTAAATTGAAATTGCATTAGAAGATCAGGATAAAACCACTTTTACTTGTCCTTTCGGTACTTATGCTTTCCGTAGAATGCCATTTGGACTGTGTAATGCTCCAACTACTTTTCAATGTTGCATGATGAGTATTTTTAGTGATATGGTTGAAAAGTGCATGGAAGTTTTTATGGATGACTTGACTGTTTTTGGATCTTCTTTTGATGCATGCTTAATGAGTTTAGAAAGAGTACTGACTCGTTGTGAAGAAAAAGAATTGGTTTTAAATTGGGAAAAATGTCAGTTTATGGTACCTTCATGTATTGTTTTAGGGCATATTATTTCTTCCAAAGAAATGGAAATGGATCAATCAAAAGTTGAATTAATCTCTAAATTGCCTACACTTAGGACAGTCAAGGATATAAGATCATTTCTTGGTCATGCGGGTTTTTATAGGAGACTCATATAAAATTTTTCCGCCATATCTAGACCACTATGTAAACCTCCTAGCTAAAGATGCCTCATTTGAATGGACACAAGCCTGTCAAGAGGCTTTCAAAACATTAATTGGTAAGCTTACTTCAGCACCCATAATTCAACCACCTGATTGGAATTTACCTTTTGAAATTATGTGTGATGCTAATGATTTTGCTGTAGGTGCTGTTCTTGGACAACGAAGAGAAGGGAAACCTTTTGTCATTTACTATGCTAGTCGAACTTTAAATAATGCCCAAATGAATTACTCCACCCCTGAAAAAGAGTTGTTAGCTGTAGTATTTGCTTTGGATAAATTCCGCACTTATTTGATTGGTTTTCCTATTATTATCTTTACAGATCATGCAGTCCTTAAGTACCTTCTTACAAAGAACGATGCTAAGGCACGATTAATATGATGGATTTTGCTTTTGCAGGAATTTGATATCACCATCAAGCACAAGAAAGGAGTGGAGAACGTAGTGGCAGACCATCTCTCTAGACTCACATTCAAGGACACTTCTGACCACATGCCAATCAAAGATGATTTTCCCGATGAGCATTTACTTTCTATTACTTCTCTACCATGGTTTGCTCATATTGTGAACTATTTAACTGCAGGTGAAATACCAAAGGATTTTAGCACCCAAGACAAAAGGAAATTTATGATTGAGGTACAAAAATTCTACTGGGATGACCCTTACCTTTTCAAATACTGTCCTAATCAAATTTTAAGGCGTTGCATCCCTGATGAAGAGATTGCAAGCGTTTTGGAATTTTGTCATTTCCAAGCTTGTGGTGGCCACTTTTCAATGAAGAAAACCACTGCAAAAATCCTGCAGTGTGGATTTTATTGGCCCACCTTGTTTAAAGATACAAATATCTATTGTCGCTCATGCAAAAGATGTCAAAAGTTAGGAGTTATGACCCATCGTAATATGATGCCCTTAAATCCAATTTTGGTAATTGAAATTTTTGACTGTTGGGGCATTGATTTTATGGGACCATTTCCTCATTCTTTTGAATATTTATATATTATTGTGGCAGTAGATTATGTGTCAAAATGGGTAGAGGCAGCATCTTGCAGGACCAATGATAACAGGACGGTAATTAAGTTTCTCAAAGAAAATGTATTATCTCGATTTGGTACCCCATGTGCTATCATTAGTGACCGAGATACGCATTTTTGCAACCGTTCTTTTGAAGTTTTAATGAAAAGATATGGGTTGATACATAAGTTTTCTACTGCATATTACCCTCAGACAAGTGGACAGGTTGAACTTGCCAATAGGGAAATTAAACAAATTTTAGAAAAAACGGTCAACCCAGATCGGAAAGATTGGTCTTTAAGACTGACTGATGCGCTTTGGGCTTACCGTACAGCTTTCAAAAATCCCTTAGGCATGTCACCTTATAGACTTGTTTTTGGAAAACCCTGTTACTTGCCAGTGGAGCTCGAGCATCGAGCATATTGGGCCATTAAACACTTTAATTTTGACTTGGAAAAAGCAGGAAAACTTAGAAAATTCTAATTGATAGAATTAAAAGAATTGAGAAATGATGCTTATGAAAACTCCAAGATCTATAAGGCCAAAATGAAAGCATTTCATGATAAAAATATTTTGAGAAAAACATTTAAGCCTAATGATCGAGTATTTTTATATGATTCAAGATTCCATAAGCATCCAGGAAAACTTCGATCTAGATGGACCAGCCCTTTTATAGTAAAAAAAGGTTTTTACAAATGGGGCGGTAGAAATAGAAAATCCAAAAGATGGATGTATTTTCAAAGTAAATGGTCAGCGCCTCAAAATCTTAATTGATAGACAAATTCTAGAAGTGAAAGACATTCTACTTATGGACCCAATATATCAATCTTAACCATCTCCAAGTATGTTTTTCTTTCATTTTCTTTTCGTTCATTTTATTTTTGTTTATTGTTTACTTTATTTTGTTATAGGTTAATTTTATTTTGACAAATACCATCTTTGATACCAACCAAGCCACCACATCCCACATCAGATGTATTCTACCCTATTTAGTTATTCAATTTTGATTCTTAAACATTGAGGACAGTGTTTCATTTAAGTTGGGGGGTGGGAATACAAATCTGTTATTTAAACTCTGTGGCATATTTCATTCAAAATATAAAAAATTGCCAAATTTTTTATAAATTTACATCACACAGGCATCTTTTCACACATTATACTCATGCTCATTCATAACCATTTTGGTGAATTCAACAAACTCATCTTAAATCATTTTGCTAAAGCATCCACAGAACCATTTATGCACTTATTCAAACTTTGTGGTAATATGGTGATTTGATACGTGTAACTAGAGAATTATTTTGCTCAAGTATTTATGTGAATTTTGGTGAGAATTGAGAGCTTACAAATACAGAAATTGTGATAAGTATCCATTGATCTGTTGAATTGGACACTTCTTTTGAGAATATCATTACATAGTTTGTGGTAAGATGGTGGATATACTTGGGATATGACGAAAGTCAACTTAGGATTAACGTTTGAGCCTTTCAAGTAGACCCTTAGCAGCCAATTTTGAGCCAATATACACATATGGCATTTTCTTTTCATATCTACATCATCCATACCTCTCTATATTGGAGAATAGCTTATACACTAAATTTTCCTACCCTTTTACTTCCAAGTGTGTACTAGGTGTGAAATTATCATTTCAAAAAACAAAAAAAAACATGACAAAAATGGCATGGTGCTAGATGTGTCCATCAAATTATTCATGAAAGAGTTCATCAAATTGTGAAGACACCAGTGGCAAAAGAAGATGGAAAAGTATTATTAATGAAAAATCTGAAAAGTCGAAAAGTACATCAAAAGGAAAGTATGATCTACTGAGATATTTAATAAATTTCCTTTTGTATATACTTGAAAGTTTTTGAATCCTCTTTACCTTTTCCTTCTTATAGCCAAACCTAAACCACGTTACAACTTTTTGTGTTGATTATTCTGATCCTAAGTATGTTTGTGGAAAGAATGGTGGAATTCTCAATTGTTTGTATTCCTATCATAAAATCAATGTTTGCTTGTTGCTTATATAAAATTGCCTGAATTTTCATGAGAGTAAGTGTACACCTTTATCAACTTCATAGAGAAAATTATTACACAAAAACACTTATATACCCATGAGTTATGAAGTTGAACATTTTACTTAGATATTCTTGATGTTGCATATGTCGGAACCTCTGATTTGATAAAAATAGTTCGGAACACATACATACTCTGTGGATTGTTATATTTGAATTACTTGTGAAAGGGTTATTGAATTGCTAAAATTGTTTTGATATGTAAATTTGAAAAATGTGTCTTGATGGCCCCTATGTGTGATTTTCTTTGGTCTTTCTCATCATTTTGCATGAAAATTGTTAGGGACTAGCAATGAGTAAATTGGGAGGTGTGATGAGTGCACAAAAATGCACTCTAAATACTCTATTTAAATGCTAAAAGAAATGAGAAAATAATGAATATAACTCATGTTATTAAAATTAATGGTTATTTATCTTGAGATAGATATAAGCATGATTTAATATATTGATGAGAATATAAAATGCCATATTTTTCTCTCTTAGTATTTAATATTTTATTCTTATTTGATGCCTAAATATACTCATTATTCTTATATTTTGATTTAGGACACAAATAGAGGGATTAGGAGCAAATGAAGATAATTGAGGAATTTTAGACAGTTTTGACATCTTTTCGTAATATGGGCATAACTCTCTCATCCAATCTCCGATTGAGCTGATTCAAGATGATATAGAACCGCAAGAGAAATATATATAACTTTTATATTTTATGTTTTAAGATATATCCACTCGATCCAAGAAAAAATCGACCATCAAGTGGACGCACCTGCACTTGATGTTCCTAAATATTCTTCAGCCACTCGCATCAAATCCAAATGTCATCAAAATATTTTCCAAGTACTCCTACACCAACTTGGAAATTCAATGATCAACTCACATGCAAGATGAAGTGCACTCAAGTTTCTTCAAGACAAATTATTTGACCACAAGATATAAAGTTATACAAGACAACTAATGGATAAAGAAGCAAAATTGAAACACTCAACCTACAAACAAAATTCAGCTCATGCATAGTGGAAAAACAAATGGTCAAAATGACAATTCACAAATCACTTGGATTCAAGAATGGCACATGGCAAAGCAAGTTGAAATTGTGATGATTTTGTCATGATAACTTGTATGAAGGATGCGTATAAATTGAAGGGAGGGGTGTGTGTTCTAAGACCATGCTTAGTGTGAGGGGATGCTTTGGAAGAGCTATTTTGAGAGTTCGAGAAAAAAAAAAAAAAACCAAATAAGAGAGAAAACAATGGCCGGTTATTCCATATTTTTCCTTAGAAAATTTTCGTTGCATATTTTCAATATGTGTAACTAATTTTCTATTAGAGCTAGGGATGAATTTGTATATATGATGTTATTTGTAATTGTTTTTTATTCATATATTTGTTCTTCAAATATTAAACTCTTTTGTTTAGTCATTCGAAATTTATTATAAATATTTTCGTCATTAAATAATCTTAAAATTTATTTCATTTATAGATTCAATCATGCTTTTTCTATTGAATGAAGTAATTCTTTGATTATGTTTGGTTCAATTGGTTATCTATGATAATTTAATTCTCTGCTGCAATATTACTCTACGAGTATATTGTCGACTTTAAATTTCCTTAATATCGATAACAATTCCCGTTCTTATATTGCGACGAATGATTTTTCAAAAGATTACATTTGATTTAAATCTGGTTATTAATGTTTTATTTTCCGATTGAAAATTTGGACATAAAGTTTTCAATTGAGTTATTAATGAATCGAAAATAATTAAAATACCAATTATATACAAAGGATTCCCGATGCTCTACTTTTCGTCTCATTTATATACTTTTCAAATTACTCATTTAGTTTTAATTTACGTCATACTCTAAAATTTACTTTTCGCACTCGTCTAAATCTTTTGATTAATTTCGTTACTATTCTTCAATTTCTCAATCTATCTCCTTGTGGAATCGACACCCCAAAGCTATACTGCAAACGACCGCGTTATTCTTTGGGCGTAATTAAGGCATTACAAGAAACTCATAATGCTCCTCATGTATTCTAAATGTAGTTTTAGGGATGTCTTCATTTCTCATTCTACTTTGATGATAACATGATCTAAGATCAAGCTTAGAAAAGACTATTGTCCCAAACAATTCATCAATTAATTCATCTACAACAAGGATTGGGTACTTATATTTTATTATGGCTTCATTCAACACCCTGTAGTGTATGGACAGCCTTCAAGATCCATCCACCTTCTTCAACAATAGAACAAGAGATGAAAAAGGTGACTAATTTGGGCTTATCAAACCAGACTACAATAACTCTTTGACTATCTTATCGATTTCAATCTTCTGGTAATAAGGGTATCGATATGGCCTCACACTCACAAGCACAACCCATTTCTTCAAGTTAATTTGATGATCATGTGATCTTTGAGGAGGTAAGCCACTTGGTTCCTCAAACATATTGTTGAACCTACTCAGTAATTCTGCCAATTCCTCAGATTCCTTACTAGAACTTTCTTGACATTGCACTGAAATCATAGGCAAAACACACTCTTGTGCTCCAATCCAATCATAGGATAAGAGATAGGGACAAAACACACTGAAATCATAGGAGTGTGTTATTAGGTGCAATGGTTATTGTGATAATCCAAAATTTTATTTTATCTATTTATTTTATTTTATTTTATTGATTGACATGATGGTGTTTGATTCAAATAATGATAATAATAATAAGAAATTGGGTGTAACTCAAAACCATGCTATTTTGCCTATTGTGCATAGTATTGTTTATATATTTTAAAATTATAGTTGATCACACGAAACTAGTATGATTTGGTTATTATCTACACTAAGAGTTCTAGATTATATGTTTATTTTTAAAATATTCAAGAGAATGAATCATTACAAGAGGAGTGTAGTTATTTGAGCAAGGATTTTTTTTTTTTTAAGTATTCCTAGTGAAGGCTGCCAAGATATTGGCTGATTTAGAAGGTTTGAGATCATTTCTTTTTACATAATTCTTTAATTATATGTTAATTTACATATTAGGTTAAATGTGTGATAAGTGGTGAGATGCAATTGGATGAGACATAAAAGGAATTACTATATGTAAAATTGGCCATGGCTGAACCAAAAAGAGACATACGGATTTACCCATTTGGAGGCAGCATGGATCGATTCAACATGTGTATTTGATTTGTGTTTTTTTTACCATATGTTAGGTTAATCAATAGGTAAAAGGTGGGCCAAGAGGAAGGTTGTGATTGGAGGAGAATTGGTAGACTTTTCTACTATATGTTACACGGCAAAAACAGGGGTTGGAAAAGAAAACAGAAAGTTTACTTTGTTTTGTTGATTACTTTTCATTCTAAGATAGCTATTTATCTTGGCATAAGTTAATACACATGGTAAGTGATCATTGGAGGAAAAGAAGTTGATTTTCCACATGGGGATCGGTTGAACTGGAAAGCAAAAGAGAAAGCATGTTTACCGAAACCCATCTAGCTTATCTCTTTGATATTTGTATCAATTTTTGGGTAAGAATGTGACGTATGCTTAGGTCACCTAATTATAGATTTAATAAGTGGTCTAAGGGCTAAAGAAGACACATGTCATTGTGGGGTTAAAACTGAAAAATAGGGTCCAAAAGAGTTGGTGGTGGTTGACTCATATAAGCTGAAATTCTACACACACACACACTTACACACTTGAGTTTCACGGTAACCCCTCCCTTTCTTCTCCTCTTTGCTCATTTCACTTCTCCACCTCATTTTCTAAGACATTTTCTAGTAGTATATTTGAAGTATTTTCTTAAGGAAGTAGAGAAAAATCATCACTTGCAAAGGAAGAGCTTGAAATAATTCCTTGGTGGTGGTAAGTACAACCATAACTTAAAGTTGATATATTGTTTAATTATGTGGCGCCCCCTTCTCGTAGGCTAGGGGATGTCACTTAACTTTTCTAAAACATTTAACCTGTAAAAAAAATTCTTGGTTTTAATAATAGAAAATAAATAACATTTATTCCAAAAACGAAGTTATAATAAAAATGTCTTTTGCAACCTTAACTGGACATAACTGAAAGTAGCTTGTGTCGTAAAGACACTTATTTGCTAGAAAACATAAATTTAACAGAAATAATTAAAATTAAACTTGTTTCATAAAGACACTTATTCTTAATAAAACTTAAAGATTTTAAATAGTTGCTCAAATTACTCCTAGCCTGTCTGCTCGCACTGGTCATCTTCATCACCTGTGTGGTTTAAAAAAAAAAAGGAAATAAACTAAAATGAGTCGATGACTCAGTAAATAAATCCATCATAACGTAAGATAATATTATAAGAAGTTTTCATAAAACTTATGCTGAATTCTGAAATATGATTATACATGTTAATGCTGATGCCATGCATGACTGAGTTGACTGACTAACTGACTTAAGTGACTGGTTTAAATTAACTAATAGGTTTGACCAATCTAAACTGACTAGCTGAATTGATTTAAATGATCTGATTTGACTGTACTGGTTTAGCTGAACTAATCTAACTGAGCTGATTGGCCAACACACTTAATCTTGTGTGCAAGGTTGTGCACCAGCCCTACGTCCCGATGCAATAAGGGGAGCCGCTGATAGTACTCTAGCATACTATGGTGGACCACGCTTAGGTCCGTGTCTTGCGCATCCACCCTGATCTGATATGCATTAGTACCATGCATCTGATGGCCATATAAAATAACTGATTTACTGAACTAAAACTAATGGAACTGTTTTAACTGACTGATTTAATTGAAAGACTGCTTAAATGATTTCTGATCTGAATTTAGTATTATACTTGAACTTAACTCAACTTTTGTGACTTATGTGGCATGATATGCATAATACATACTATAATAAATAACTATAATTCGCTGAGTCTAAACATGATGCTGATGACATGATCATATGCTGTACTAAATGACATGTTTGCATGACATGAGAGATATTTGAAAAGGGCTATCAAAGAATTGGCTTTACTAATAATATAAACTAATGTGAGGATCCTAATTTTGTGATCAAATTCACTTACCTGGATGCGCTACTTCCTGAAACTCACTTTCTAGCTCGTTACCTATACGGATTACGAATCGTTACTAACTTCTAAAAAAACATGTCGTACTATTCTATTAATTTAAAAATAAAACATATCGACTAATAACACATATCATGAAACTAATAAATATTTTATTTTGAACATCATACTATTAAAAGTCAGAAGGTTTTTCAAAACAGTATTTTAATAACCAATGTTTGTTATTTGATTATAGTTTGGGTAAATATTTACTTTCTATAGTAACCATATAATATAAAATTCATTATTGACTACTTAAAATCTTAATTTACACATCATATATAAGGAGAAGATTTAATAATTATTAACTTATTCAATATTACTTATACTAAATTTTTAATCAATGCTCATTACGTAATCTTTTAATATTCTATTAAATAATCTTATTAAGTTTATCATTTTATTTGTCTCAGCTGTCATGGGTCACGTAAACTTTAAATGTAACATATATATTAGACATTAGAGTTTCTTAAATAACCGAGTTAAGCCCAACATGAATCATAAAGTCATAACCACTTAAGCCTAACGTTACAAGGTTCTAGCCCGAACGATTTTATGGCCCAAGGCCTATTGCTATACCCAGGACACAACACACCCACGAGTTGAACATAGGCTCTCGGCAAAGGAGGTTACGAGTGGAGATATTCAGAGAGGATAAGGGTTTATACGATGCTTACCAGGAGGAGAAATGAGTGCGGCGATTTTGGGTGGCTGGTCTGCAGTCACGGCGTTGTCAGAGGTGGTGGCCGGTGGAATGAGCTGAAGATTTAAAAGGAATTCAGTGGGTCTGGACGGAAACGAAACAGAGAGAGGGAGGGGCGTTCTCGTTGGAATTTTGCCGGAAAAGAGTGGGGCTCCTCGGAGTAGGCTGGCCGGTGTTTTCTGTGGTGACTAGAGGCTGTTCGGTTGCCCAGAAATGGTCGGCGGTGGTTGGAGGTTTGGGACGTCGGTTTGTCGAGAATAGAGTATGGTTTTGCAGTTTTTGTTGTGTTTTAATTCTAGTGTTTTCATGGATATTTATAGATGCAGAAGTATAGATTATGTAAATTTCGAATATAAGAGTTTGAATTTGGTTTGGATTGGTTTTGAAATTGATATTGAATCTACTGGCAATTTCGATAAGCTAAAACGGTGAATGAGTGAGTTGAATGACTTCGTTTAATAGGAATTTAAAATCAGTCCGAAGTGTTTATTTATTTATTTTTTTCCGATCTGTGAGGATACGAAGTGCTGGGGATTTGGATTTCAATTGGGTTTTAAAAAATGCTGATCCTCAGGTGGTTGAGTAAATTTCGGGATAAATATGTTTATACAAGCTGCCAAATTAAGAGGGATAACGCTTGCACTTTGGAGAACAAAGATACTATAGGACCTTATAAGTCTGATCGGCTATAGATTTTTTTTTTTAAACTTGAAAAATTTTCTAACTTAATACCTACTTAACAAATTGATAGATTATGAATAATATTTAAAAAATGTAAGGATAATATTAACAATAATAATAAAAACAAATAGCAGATAAAATAAATAGATAAAAGAATAAATAAATTCTAAATTTAAGGTCGGGATGTTACAAATTAATTTGTAAGTTTGATTTCTTGAAGAATATATATTACTAGTTGATTATGAAATTAATGATTGTTTATTTGATATATGAGGAATAACATGAGAATTTATTTTCTTTGTTTTGTCAAATATTAGTTAGTGATGAGTAGTGGATATGATAGTATACCTCTTATGCTTGATTGGTAAAAGAATGTAAGCTCTAGTCTAAGATGTCTTTTAGAAAAAGAAAATATAAGAGAATAGCTATATATATACACATATATATTCAAGGGTTAAAGAAAATAATTATAGGATGAGTTTTAAAAAGCAGAAATATGGTAGATTCAGAGATGATATATGTTGTATATATGAAGATTAAGGCTTTGATTATGGTATCTTTTGGATAGAAAAGAAAATAATAATTAGATATTTTTATGAAAAGGAATATGCTAAGAACTTGAGTTTCAAGTGATAATAATATTTTTAGAATATCTTGGTGGATGATTGAAAAAGGAAATAGATACATGAAGGGGTTGCGATAATGAAAAGATTGATGAAGCTAACAAGGGTAGTCTAAAGAGAAAGATTTGGCTTAGGCTATTGTAAGCCTAAAGTTTAATTATTTAGATTTATTCTTTTATTTGACATATAAGATTTAGTTGAAATATTCGCTATGACAGGGTTTTCGTGATTACGTTGCGAGTTATTAAGTGCGTGTATCATACGTTACATAAGTCATGCATTACGCATGAAAGAGAGTTAAGTTGTATGTATTTAAGATAACAAGGAAAATTAGAATAAGATCAAGCAAAGAATACGAAAATGCAAAGTTGCGTAGTCACGGGGAAGGCGAAACGTAACTCCCATATGACTGATATGGACGGTGATATGTAACGCCTGTCGGATAATAAGAAGTCACATCGTTACGGGGAAGGCGATACGTAACTTCCGTCTGACTGACATGATTGGTGGTGAAGGCGATACGTAATTGCCGCTATAGTAAGTCGTTTCGTGTCATTACGGGGAAGGCGATACGTAACTCCCGTAGGACTGATGCAAACGAGAACCCAATGGTGAAAGCTATACGTAACTATCGTTGAGGTTCGAGATAAAGGTGGCAGTGAAGGCGATATCTAACTGCTGTCACATTATGATTAAGCGAAGAACACTAAGAATAAATGAAATAGTAACAAGAATAAGAAAACGTTAAGAATTGTGTGAAAGGAAGTGCTATATGCAAGCAAAGTTATTCAATATGCTAATTAAGGTAATTAAGGTACATTGTATATAAGTTAACTCGTAAGTTATAGCTGCATGAATTATGTGGTTATTGATTGATTTATGTATTTGCGGTTGCTATTATCTTGTTTATATATGCACTTACAAAGATTTTTCGAAAATCTCACTTTGTATGATTTCTTTTTACTATCATTCTCTTCTGGGAATGATAGAAGTTTTGACAGGTTATGATGGCAGGTCAGGGAATGAGGACCACTCAAGAGGCTTTGAGGAGCCCTGAGGGTCTTGTAATTTATGATGCTTTTGTAAAGATGGCGAAGCAGTGTTTTGAGCGTATGACTAGTATAGTCTGGGAGGATTGAGCCATGGTGCCGGAAGGGCGTCGTCTTATGGGGTGTTGTTTAGCGTTGAGCTCTGATGGATCTTTAACTTTGGATAGTATTTTTGAGACTCCTATAGGAATTAGGCGCCACCAAGGAGAAAAGATAAATATGGGACAGTTTCAGTTTAGTCCTAACTATAAAGAAGTAAAGAAGAATCAGGGCTATGAACTTGAGGGTCTTGTATTTTGTGGTTTTTGGAAGTTATTATATAATATGTTAAGAGTCTCAGTGATGTATTGATTTTGGTACATTATGTAAAATGATACAGCTTATGTGAAGTGAAGTAGTTACCATGTGATATTTTGCAAAGTTTTAATTCTTTGTATATTTTAATTTTTATGAAACATTTCCGCTGCGAGATATCATGCATTGATAGTAAGATTAGGAGTATTTACATTAATCTTAACATGAACATAAGGATAAGTGGCCTAGTCTCATATATCTTGATGCTGCCAGCTACGTTAAATCCCAGACATAGTTGGGAGTGTCACAGTTATTGTCCCTAGCTCCTATCCTAGGATTTTTAGATGTTCCAATCAAAGGATTGCAATATGAAGACAATTCTTGCAAAGAAACAGACTTGCTTTGATCCAAAATTGCATTTGTAACATCTAAAAATCCTAGGATAAGAGCTAGGGACAATAACCATTGCACCCCTAAGACAATATCACACCCCCCTCACTCCAAAGTAAAAAGATTTGACATAAATGTTGTGCCCTGAATTAGAATGCCTACTTCACTACTCACTACATCTCCATTAGCAATTTTAACTTGCATAGAATTAACTTTTGTAAACACATTTCAGATTTAATGGCCACATATCCACAAAATTGTGGGTACGACCACTATTTATGAGTCTCACCACTCTTCTCTTCTTTAGCTACCCAATAACCTTCATTGTTTTTGGACTTGGTGTCTCTATCATTGCTTGAATTGAAATTGAGGCAATCTGAGCAGGCTCCACCATCACATTTCTTCATCTTCTTGTACCTTATCAGGTTCTAGTCCTGCATAACCACTACCATCATCCATAAAATCCATGCTTTCCATCATATCAAGTTTGAGTCTGGTACACTTGTGGCCTTGATGCCACTTGTTATCATAGAAATAATAGAGACATTTTCTTCTACATTCTTGCATTTGAGTCTCAGATATCTCTTAGTAAGGCATTCTTGAAATAGGTTGTCCCTTAGGAACACTTAAGATAGAGCTTGATGGATTAGATCTGTTCACATTCACACTTGATGTTTACTGATTACTTTCAAAGCAGTTACTCTTTCAAGATTTTTGGTGCTCCACACATGTTTTTCTTGAATCTTTGCTAAACCAAAGGCAACATTCAAGTTAGTAGGATTCAACATTCTCACTACCAACCTTATTTCATCTTTTAATCTACTAAGAAAATAACTCAGTTTGTTTCTCTCAGAGATGCTTCTTATTCTGTTATAAATCAATTTGAATTTAGTTTTGTAAGTTGTGACTGAATCTACATGCTTCGACCTTGTTAAAGATTCCATGAGGTCATCATATAGTGATCAAACCTAACTTGTAAGGCTTGCACAAACTCCTCCCAAGAATGGAAGACACCCGCATCACTTGCATCCTTAAACTAGATTAAAGTTTCGTCATCTAAGTGGGATGCACCTATGAATATCCTTTGATCTGGTGGAACTTGATGATAGAGGAAATATGATTCACTATATACATCCAAGGGAAGGATTGTGCTTAGAAAACCTTGGAAGCTCTAGCCTAATTCCTCTAGGAAACCGACTATCAATAGTTTCACTATGTTGAATTTCCTCAACACCTTCATTATTCGTATCATTACCAATTCTGCCAAGATCTCCATTGCCAATTGAATTACTCACTAAGATTCTTGAAGTCTGCTGAAACAAATCAATAAATCATTTTTCTTGACTCTCCTTATTGAATCTTACTGCTTCTTGTTGTTGTATCGAAATGAAGTTAGTGTCTTCTATTTATTTCTATTGTCTTTCTTGCTATTGCCTCAAATAAAAGGTTACATCTTTTGATTTTTGTTGCTATTTCTTTCAACTCAAAAAATTTGATCAAATTGAAATATTGCAACAAAGATCCTTATATCTTAAGTTTAAAAACATGCTTAAACATCAAATAAAATATATACTTGTCATAGACATAAATATTTTTAGTAAAAGATCCATACTTTTTAACTAAATACAAACTCTTAAATCTCTAAGTATTGATCTATTTCAAAGCATTTTCAAGATTTTCAAAAGTTTTAAACTTTCTTCTAGCATGCTCATAATGCATTGTTAACAACTAATGCTTCGAATCAACATATAAGTCTTACAAAAAATCATAAATCACACATGAAGCACTTATAGGCTGTAATCGATCCGAGTCAAGTCGAGTTTTTAGGTTATCGAGTCGAGTTTGACTCAAATAATTGGAGCTTGAGCTCGAGTTGAGAGCTTGCCAAGCTGAGCCGAATTCGAGCACATCAAACACGATCTCGAGCCGAGTCGAGTTATTTATTGATCTTAATTTTTACGCTTTAAACGAGCTTGAGTCGAGTCGAGTTATTACCCGAGTTTTATTTATACCCATATATATTTTTCAAACAAATTGAAAAATTAAAACTACTAGATTATAAAATAAAATATTAAATCTAATAAAAATTTAATTAATATATAAACCTTATATTTAACTATAAAGTTATAACATCTTTATGAATACATTTTTTATATGATTACACATTGTAGTATATAATGAAACCACCAAGTCTTATATACTAACTGTGATAACCCGAATTTTTACTTGTCCTTTTTAATTTTCATGCTTAGCATGATTATGTTTTCTTTAGAATTATTTTAATAAACCTTTAGAACTTTTTGGAAATATATATATATATGTTTGAAGAACCAATAAATATACTTGGCACAAGTGTCTTTTTGCACAAAGATAGCTACAGTTTGGAGAGAGAGTGGATTTAGATCATTTCATGATTTTTTTGAAGAAAAGTGATCAAAAGCAAGTGATGATTGGAGATAAACCTAAGCTTTCTAAATGATAGATACGGTTTGATATATGTTTGTTTTGGATTAGAGGAACATGGAAACGTCTAAGTGTTTAGAAAAACATGAGGATACCTAGTGTTGGGAGGATTTTGGGACACTTGGCAAGCTAAAGATATGTTACCTTTTAGAATTTCAAAGAGTCAAATGCTTGAAAAGTTGAGTTAGGTAAGTCTTAGCAAAGGAATTCAAGAGAATCAAGTAAGGAATATTCTCTTGAGGAGTGTTGACTATTGGATGAATCTTAATGGGGAGAGCCGACTTATGCCTATTATTTTAGGTTATTTATGCAAAGACTACTCTTAAGAAATAAAAAACAAGTGACAAGTGGTGATGAGACGCACATA
Source organism: Platycarya longipes (assembly GCA_036559045.1). Classification (NCBI taxonomy): domain Eukaryota; kingdom Viridiplantae; phylum Streptophyta; class Magnoliopsida; order Fagales; family Juglandaceae; genus Platycarya; species Platycarya longipes. The sequence goes on along the minus strand of CM071800.1, from coordinate 27,346,866 downwards.
AAGGTGTCCAGTGCAAACAAAAATAATTGAGTAATTTTCGACAGTTTTGATGTCCCTCTGTAATCTAGGCATAACTCTATCATCCAATTTTTGATTGAGATGATTCAAGATGCTATGGATCACCAGGAGAAATATATAAAACTTTTTATATTTTGAGTTTTAAGAGATACTAGCTTAACTGAGGACAAAATTGGACTTGAAGCTGACGCATCTGAAATTGATTTAAGTAGTAGTCGGAATGTATACTTTACATAACTTGGCCAAATTCTTTCTTGTCCACTTGTGCCAAATCATTCCAAACTCTTCACTCAATAAAGATTATACATCAGCAAGGGACTCACAAGTTTGAAAATGAGAAATCAAAGTTGAACATAGCACCTATAAGTAGATTACTTGTTGAAGTGAAACTCTACTAACATGTGTACATATTTCGATTAGAATGATTCAAATGGGAAAATGACTTAGTCAAATTGAACACTCAAGCCACCTTATTTGACTCAAGATCACATGCCATCATGTTGAAAGAAGCCAATAACAAGGAGTTTTAGTTAGATAAGTAAAAGATTTTGAAAGAATATTGTAAGTCAAAGGAGGCAATCTGATTGGGCAATTTGAAATGCATAAATCGATTTTCTATGTTGTATTTTGCTATAATATTTAATTTACTTCTTGAGCAAGAATCAGACAAGTGGAAAGTGTTGGTTGGAAGAAAAAAAACTTGGACTTTTTTTTAGGTGATTGGAAGACAAGAATTCATAGGTGTCAAGTAGTAATTAGAAGAAAATGGAGAACCAAAACACTAGACATCTCTTTGGATGAATTTCGGCTATGGTGATTCTAAATGGAATTTCCATTTGGTTTAAAGTCAAGGGAGGACACTTGGCTTGAGATAAACTAGCTTTGAACAGAGAGGTAGGTAGGAAAAGAGTGTTGTCACCTAGTTATAAGTGGCCAACAAAAATTAGGAAGGAAATGAGATGGAAACCGATTCTTGCAATGGCACCACCGAATTAGGCATGTAACCGACTTAGTGTAGCCTTTTCTTTTGAAATATCTAGGTAATAAACATGATAACTTGACAAGTGTAGTGACAGGACAAGTGGCACCTTTATCTTAAGATTAGTCCTTGCTCCTTTGCTTGCCAACCAAGCCTAAACAAGGTAAAATGATCACCATAAACCTAAGAGGGACAAGTGGCTCACGGCAAGAGGGACTTGTGTATGTGTTTTTAGATTTTTTTTCACTCAATTCTATATAAGGTGGTCGACCAAACTTATAGGAAGTTCCCTCACTTTTTCCTATCTCAAGCTCTTGGTCAAAGCAAGAATAAAACCTTCTCCACTCTCTCATACACTCACTTACCTTATCAATCAAGGCTTTTAGGTGTGGTTTCAAATGACTTTCAAAGGCAAAACTCTTTCACAAGCAGAACCTTTTGGAGAAATTTATAAGTACACTCTTAACTTAATCTTAGCATTTATATATATATGAATAAACTTGGTTGATGGGATGATTTTGCTATGCTTTTCTATGCTTTATTAGGATGATGCTTTTAAGTGTTAATTTAAAGAATAGTTGGAGGATTATAGTGAAAGTTTGATGGAGCAAAATATTATTTTGGGAAGCCTATAGATTTCGACTATAGTGGTTATTCTGAAGAATTTTAGGCTTTAAATTCTTAATTTGGTGATGTGATTATGATATGAGTCCTTGGGTGATTTATAAGACTATATTCTCTGATTTACTTGAGAAATAGTTAAAGACAGGTTTGATTCAAGAAGATCTTTTAAAGAATAAAGATTTATTTTAGTAAATCATGGTTGGAAGTTTGGATGTTGGCATGTGATGATGGGATGACAAAAGAACCAAGTTTGAGATTTATAGGGTTTGGTCGTAGTGGAATATTTTAGAGTATTGTGAGCTTTCAACCCCTATGTTGAGATGACGATTAATTTAAATTATCGGGGTGATTGAGGGAAATCATCTTAGGGTCTTTCTTGAAGAGTAGTGGAGGAGTATGTTTAGTGTTGGTAAAATGGTGATTTGATAAAGAGAATGGTTAATGAAAACGACTCATCAAGTTATTTAGGATTTTCAACTAAGGGTTAGTTTAACTTATGGAATTTCCAAAATATGCTATGAAGAGAGCAAGATGGTTTAAAGGAAAGGAAAAGAAAATTGGAACTAACTCTACCTTAATGTTTGAATTAAAGCTTTTAGGGTTAAGGTTGGGGAATTTTCCTTCAAGTGAAATATTTACATTTTAAGTGAAAAAGGAATTATTTATGCAAGTATGATATGTGTATGCCATGAGTTGAAAATATTCTACATGTTATATGGCCCATGAATCATGTGGCATGTATGCAAGGAGTTAAGAGCACATGCATGTTCATTTATGCCACAAGATCATATGTTTTAAGTCATGCACCATGCACAAAGAAGTTCAAGTGGGCATGCATGATCATTTTTGGTACAAACCACATGTTTTTAAGACCTCATGATTTTCAAAGGAAATAAAAAAAAAATAGATTATGAAAAATCGCATCATGACGGTAAAGGTGATTCAATCTGCCGGATGACTTACGTGTCGATGGTGAAGGCGATTCAATCTGCCGCCATGATAAGAAAAATCACGTCATGACGGTGAAGACGATTCGATGTGCCAAATGACTGACGTGAATATGAAAGCTGACGGTGAAGGTGAAGGTGATTCGATGTCCACTCAATTGCCTAAGTTACTAAGCTCTATATATTTAATTAAATAAAAGCAAAGTATGGGAAATTCGGGATCGTCACAAAATCTTTTATAAAGCAAGGGTTTATTTTAGAGAACTATGAATGGAAATTTAGAAAATTGATAGGTGAAGTTTGATTAACAAAAGAAGTTGAGTTTTGAAACTTGCAAGGGTTCGAACTTAGTAGAATACCTAGAGGTGATTTGAGTTTTAAATTTATAAGTGATTTGTATGGTGATTTATTTGAATTCTTGAGTGATTGAGAAAAATCATCTTATTAAATTTCTTAGAGAATAGTGGAAGACATATTAGTGGTGAAATAGTTATTTGATGAAATATTAGTTGAAGAAAAATTAGTATGACAAACAAGAGAAGGTTTCGGCCATGGGCTAGTTTGATCTATTAATGAAGTTTTTACGATATTTCAAGTGGAGAATAAGTTAATTTCAAGGAAAAGGAGAAGAAAATTTTATCTTAGGGTTCGGCCCTATACTTTTGAATTAAGGTGAAATTTTTTTAATTTGTTTTTGAATGAAATTACCTAGGTTTTAAGTAAAAAAAGAATTTTTATGTAAGAATGATATGTGAGATGTAAACGCATTCTTTTAACATGTTATGTGACCCATGAAACATGTGGCATGCATAAAGAAGTCTAGTGGTGTAATAACCCTTCATTTTTAAAGATTTTCTTAGTTATATATTCATTTAGAAATTGATTTATTATTTTAAGGAACTTTTGGGAAATTATGACATTTCGATTTAAAGTCTAAATTAGAGACACTAAAGGTATTAAATGGAATATGGTAAGTTTTTGATCAAATTTTCGAAAATTGAGTAAGGTGTAAATTAAAATATTTTAGTTTGAATTAGGGGGATAATTATATCAAGAAGGTTAAGAGGAAAATTGAGAAAACTAGAAATGGAATGAAACACATATGTAGCTTGAAATGTAGTTCTCGGGTAAGTCTAACATTTTTTGATAAAATAGTTCTATCTATCTCATTTGACCTTTTAATTAGGTGATTCAGAATCCTATGGATCACTAAGAGCATGATCTAAAACTTTTATATTTTAAGTTTTTGGAGAATCAAAGTGTATCAAGGTATTATTTGGGCTGGAAATAGACTGATTTGGATTGGACAAAAACTGAAGCCCAAAAATAAAGTAAGCCACTGCCTCACTTTAAGAGCTTGAATCTGATTGGTTCTTTCCATTTCTATCATCTAGACATGTGTTGGGAGGTAAGTGTCATGTGGAGGAAGAGTTTCTTGAAAGATAATTATCCTATAAGCATAAAGGAAATAAGAATAAATCTGATTAGTAGAGAACTAACTAAACCAGCCAAACCATCCTTTTATACCTAACCAATGGCTAACTAAATTTTGAAATACCTTCCCAGCCACCCCAAGTGTACAAGTGAGGGCTGGAACATATATCAAGAGGGGAAGAACACCTTAGAAGTCATGGGACATAAGAAAAGGGGCCAAATGGCCGGATGCAACTCATCCAGAAATTCTTATGTTATTATTTTGAATTTTATCTCCATGAGCTGGTTTTCTTTTAGCCATTGATCAAGATCATATTATAGGTGTATTAAGCTTAACCATTAGATGAAGATATCACCAAATCATTATAGGATTAGAGTTAGTCATGAGGTCACAAAGGGTAGGGACACATCACCCCAACAAGCTAAGGGGCTCTGCAGATGGGTTCAAGATTTTCCCCTTGATTTCCTTACTTTTAACGCCACTCATGCCTATAAATAGGTGTGTTAGTTCCTCATCTTTTCCTTTTAGAGATATCAGTCGACCAAAGTGAGAAAATACCCAAGAAAATTCACTTAAATCCACTTACTTCACAAACTTACCAAAGGAGAGCTAGTTAAGGGTTTTGGAGAAGAAAGTGTTCAAAACCTACCACAAGCATCAAATCAAGCCTTGGAAAAACTTGTAAGTACACTACTTAACATAATCTTAGTATAGTATAAGTGGCTTGATGATTGGATTAAGTTTGTTGCTTGTTTGATCTAAAACATTGGCTTAGTGCTAAAATGAAACTTATTATGTTTGGATTAGTTTATTTTGTTATAGAAAAATGCTAAGAAAATTGGAAGAATTTAGAATTATATTCTAATAGGTAAAAATAAAGCTTATGTGAAAAGGTGGCCTGTTTTAGGTTGAAAAACCATTTAACATGAGATTTCGCTCTACCCTCGCTCGACTTACGGCCCAAGCAAAGTACAATCAGAACCCCTCGCTAGATGATCGTTCAACTTCTGGCTTGAGCAATACAAAACCCAAGATTTCGCTCTACTCTCGCTAGACTTCTGGCTCGAGTGAGGAACCATCAAAGACTTCACTGGATGTTTGCTCGACGCCTGGCTCGAGCGAGGAACAACCTGAGATTTTGATTGACACTCGCTCGATGCCTTGCTTGAGCGAGATACTTTATTAGTCTAATTTTGAGATTTTTCCTAATTCAAGAATTCTATGTACAATATATGTGCATAATTTGCATGATATGTGTTTAAGAATACATACATGTCCCATTACATTACTAGTTTTACGTCAAAGGGCATAGGAAGTTCTACATTCAAGGGAAGAGGCGTGGCATGCATTTTAAGGAAAACAAGAAATATTTATGAAAATAAGAAAGGAACAAAGAATAAGAATTATTGATAAGTTAGTCATGTCATGACGGGGACGGCGATACGTAACACCAGCTATGATAAGTATCTTCGTGTCATAACAAGGGCGGCGATGTGTAACGTTCGAAAGATCGACACGAGACTCGTCACGACGGGAATTGCGATATATAACGCCTGGAAGATTGAAGAGTTATGTATGACCACGCTGACGCGTCATGCTAAGAAAACCTGATGAAGACAACGATACATAAAGCCCGTTGAGGTTATAAATTAAGTAAAACCCACAATATTATGAAAGACAATAAAAGAGATAAGGGTTTAAGTATGATAGGAGTGGGTCCATGGAGAAATAAGTCATTTCACATGCTATATGATTTTTTTTGCCATGTGCTTTAATATTGGATATTTTCTATGCCTCATTATGTTGAATGTATACTTACTAAGATTTCTGAGGAAATCTCACTTTCATATGTTTTGTCTTTTTCTAAGAAATTAAATATTATCGCAAGACCATATGACGGAGAAGGGAAAGGCCCCATGACTACACAGGGACTTCAGCAGAGCCCTGAAGGACTCTCTGATTTCCCACTTTTTGATAATTTTGATGCTCCTTCTGTACATAACTACATATCGACGGTGAGCCAGCACACATATGTCACCTATGTGGAGCGGCAACGAGTGGGGTGTTGCTTGGTGGTGGATCTGAGGGGTGTCCATATGTGGTATCTATGAAACCCTGCATGGACAAATCCTTTTGAAGGATATAGATATTAGTATATATCGGTTGCGGTATGGAAGAGACTATTCGGAGGTTAAGAAGGAGCCGAGGTGGCCCTGACGCTATGTAGAAAGCTTTTATCTATGTATATGATAGATAAAAACTAACTAGGTTACTTTGTGAACTGAGACAATGTGGAATGTAATATTATGTTATATTTGCGGTTTTCTTTCTACCATTTGATCATTAACTTGTTATGCTAAAATTTCTATGTAGACCCTTTTCTACTGCGAGTTTCACTGAACTCAATGGTAAGAATAGGTGCATACACTATAAGTTCGATACATATGGGGTAAGTAGCTTAGTGTTACTTACTCTGTGTAATAACCCTAAAATTCTCATCCTAATTTAATTATTTAATTAAACACTAATATGAAAGATTAGTGATAATTTATAAGAACAAGCTCTAAAGAGATGGGCTTGGAAATGAAGTTTTGGAGACATGGATTAAGTGAATGGGCCAAAAGAGTAGTGGTGAGCCCATAAGCCCATAGTATGAACTCATGACCCACCAAGCCCATATTAGAGACACGTCACTTGAAGAGAAACCCTAGAAAGTCATCCAAGGCTTGTAGGAAATTGCTAGTGGGTGAAGGTTGACTAGTAGGTAGCCATGTAGGATGGAGTGTGGAATCTCATGGAGAGATTTTCCTATCATGGGATCTTGGAAGTACAATGCACCATCCCTTGATTTTCCAATAGAAGTCATAGTGTATGTGAGTGTGACAAGTGGCATGAAGAGAAGGATGGAGGAATGGAGCAAGGGAGTTCGGTGGGGGGGCATTTCCGTGAGCTACTTGGAGGGTTTTCATGGAGTGTTGCCACCAAAAAGTTGATGAGACAAGAGAGGAATGTGTAAGTGAATAAAGTACAAAATGTAAGAAGGTATGGTGATGTGAAGAGACGTATGGTGTGTGTAAGTGATAGAAATGACAAAGAAAGGAGATGAAGCAAATGGAGGGTTCGGTTGGAGCAAGGCATTGGCCGAACCATGCATTGTTCAATTCCCAAAAACCATGGCCTTGAGATCATTTGGATGGACACATGAGATGATGGAGGGAAGGCGATTGAGTGAAATGCAAGAAAAATGAAGACCAAACACTCAAGGGGGCGCCGGCCATAGCAAGTGAGGGAGGGTGAACCAAATCTTCCAAGGTATGGCCAAGACTTGATCTTGGAATGACCTAGTGTTGTCAATCTTTCAATCCATCATTGGCCATACCTAAGAATAGTAAAATGTGTACCAAAGACCCTAGAGGAAGGGTTTGGCCGTGTGACCCTATGCCCACATTCCTTGGCTTGTTCCATTTGGACACAAAGCAAACATATCCCTACCCCACTCTCTCTACCTCTCAGCCAAAGCTATCCATTTACCCTCACCATTGTTTCTTCTTCTTTTACTACACAACTTGAAAAGTTCTAAATTAGTGGAGCTAAGATCAAGGGTCTTGAAGTGGATATTGCTTTGGAAAAGGTTAGTGCCTAGACTTACGCAAGCCTAGGAAGAACACACACACATATAGCACCATTGTTTTAGCTAAAAAGAAATAAGGTTTCTTTTGAATCTCTATACTTATAATTAGTCTAATAAGAGATTCTATATCTATATTTTCAGATTATAAGCAAAAATCTAATAGGAGTATTGTAAGTATACTTTCATCTGTTCTTTAACATTTCTTGTATATAGCTAGGTGATCATGCTTGTTGGATTAATTGTTGTATTGCCATGTTTGGATTAAATTGATTGGTGTTAATGCTTGTCGTTGGTATGAATATTCATGTGTAAATCTCTATGTTAAAATGAGGTTAGAATATGAGTATAGATGATGGATCAAGTATTAGTAGCAAAAAGAAATGGAAAGCATGAGTATTATATGAAATGATGAAGTTGATGCATGGTGGATCTTAGTATTAAGTTTATAGAATTTGGTGTTGCTAAGATAAAATTTACTTAAGGAAATAAGTAGTATGATTGACTTATTTAAGGAGGATATTGTCATAAGGAAATGAAGAATTGACATGGAAAGAAAATATATGACTAATATGAATTGTAGTGGTGTATGCATGCATATGAAAAGAAGTGATCACGTATATATGATGATTAGTAGTGTTTATTTGGGATCTTGTGATGTTTAAGGTTAAAATTAGAGGATTAAATTATATTGATTATTTGTGGAATTATTTAGTTTAAGCTTATAGAAGACACTTGTTGATGTGGAAACTTTGAAGGAATTAATAGAAGGAAATCTTCTAAGTTAAAAAGGTGAATGGAAGAAGTTGGAATGAAATAAGATTGGATGTAAAAATGTTTACTTATGGGATAATAGGGTTTCGGTTACCCCTTTTCTAGAAATGGTATATGTTTTAATTAAACACCTTTAATTCTTGGAGGATACTTAGAGTGAAATGATGAAGAAAAACTCTAGGAAATACCCTAGGAGGTTTCAGCCTTAATGGTTTGGATATGGGCCGAGTACCCTACTTTAATCCTAAGCCTAAATTTGGGTGTTAAGGTATGACGGCTGAGTAGGGAATTGTAAAGTTTGTCCTTAATGAGTAAGTGTTGCATGTCCCATGCATAAATCATGAAAAGCATGTTTTTAGAGTCCAACATGTTTTTAAGAACAAAGAAAAAGAAAATTAAGTTTTAAAAGAACCCCAAAAGGATGGGACGGGGTAGTGCCCCAGTGGAACTCCCTGTTCACTCAGGAGTGTTTAAAGTTGAGTGAAAGCCCCTGGGTCGACGAAGAACAGTCGGCGGACCGTGTATGGCTCTAGAAGGTGTTCGGAGCGCGGTCGCACCTAATACTGGTGGGTGCCAAAGACGGGTAAGGTGTAAGGACCTGCCGTACTATAAGCTACGTGACGCACTCACCTTAAGATGATGCAGTAACCAGTAGGGAACACGCGGTGCTTAGGGGAACTGTGTTGTGTCTCATATATGCTACGCAATAAGTCATGACAAGATGGGCTTTCGAGCCATAAGAAAAGATCAACATCTGATAAGTGGTGCCTAAGAAAGAATAAAAGATGTGAAATGTTTTAAGAAATGATTTGAAAAGCACTTATATGAAAAGAAGTCTGAAAGAAGCAAGTCTATATGAAAGTTTACATGAGCATGTGCATGAGTTCGGTCATCCATTACATATGCATTAGTTATGATTGTTTGGTTCACTTATCTATATACTTGGAATGCTTTAGTTAAAGTGCTAGTATACTTGCTGAGATTTCTCCCGAAATCTCACCCCCTTTTATTATCTCTACTATTGCTCCCTTTGGAATGATAGAAGTTATTGCAGGAAAAGATGGATCCGCGGATTACGACTCTCGAGAAGATGGGTCGGACCCTCAAGGGCCCAATTAAGACAGATTCTGCTAGGCCAGTGACCCTAGACCTGCTGGGTCAGTGGGCAGCAGAGTCGCTTCTTATGGCGACCTACTTTTTTAACGACTTACGCCCTACGGGGTGTTGTCTAGTTTTAGGAGTGGACGGGCTCCTCCATATGGGACGCCTGTTTACCTCATCCTCTGGGATAATGTGTGACGTAGGCCCAGGTCTAAGTTTGGGCAGTCTTCGTTACGGTCCTAACTTTAAGAAAATAAAGGAAGAACCCGCCTATTAGTATGTTTGGCGGAGAAGGAGGGGATCGTTAATGCATCTATTTTGTATTACCAGTATATTTTGAGGAAATCTTCCCATTGTTTTGGGAAGTGCTTTTGTATAAACTGTTAACATTGGTAACCTTAACTTTTGATGTATATGTATATAATGTTTAATTTGGATTTGTATTTCGTTAACCATGTGATGTGCGACAAGCGTAAACGCCTTGTCGAAGTTTTTGGCTTGACCTTTTTCCGCTGTGAGATATTGCTGAGTAAAAAAAAAAAAAAAAAAAAAAGGGATGAACTTCCTTGAGACGCTCGTCCCCGGCATCGCAATTTGCGTACAAACCCAAGCGCAAGCTGGGGCGCCGACACTCTGACTCTTCAATTTACGTTTAATTACAAAGCGTAGTTTGAGAAGGTCACAAGTGGTACCTGCATGTCTGATTACGTCACAAGATTTTATGTTTTGGAGTCATACCATTTTTTTTGAGAAACAAGATCACAAAATTTTACAAGAACAAGAAAATAATAAGATTATGAAAAGTTGCATCATGACGGTGAAGGTGATTCGATCTGTTGGATGACTGACGTGCCGACAGTGAAGACGATTCGATCTCCCATCATAAAATGAAGGTCGTGTCATGACGGTGAAGGCGATTCGATCTGCCGTATGACTGACATGAATTGGCGATGAAGGCGATTCGATCTACCGTCATGATAAAAAAAAAGTCACGTCTTGACGGTGAAGGCGATCTGATCTGCCGAATGACTGACGTGAACATTAAAGTTGGCAGTTAAGGCGATTCGATTTGCCTAGGTCACATCACGAAAAGTGTGCACCTGTGTCAACTAAGTCATTTTTCTATAAAATTGTATGTTTTTATAAAGAGGTGCACAAGTCATGTATAAGTCATGCATAAGTCATACATAAGTCATAACCAATAAGTCCTATAATCATGTCATATGCATTTACACGTTATTTGCATGTAATGTTATTGTTTTTGTTATGCTAATTGTGCACTTATTGAGATTTTTCGAAATTTTATCTATCATTTCTCTTGAAATGATAGACTTGGTTGCAGGAAAGTATGATGGACAGCGAGGCTCAGACCTACCGAGAGATTCAGGCGCTTGAGGGGCCTACTGAATACTCTCTTTTTGATGACTATGCCTCTCCTATGTATAATTATATGTTGGAGGTCATGAGGCAACATGTGTCTACCTCATTTGAAGAGTGACTTCGTATAGGGTGTTGCTTGTCCCTGAGCCCTAATGGCTCTTTGTCACTAAATGGTGTCTATGTGACGCCATCTGAACAATACCTTCAACAAGATTTTAAAATTAGTATGAATATATTTTGCTATGGAAACGAGTATAAAGAGGTTAAGAAAGAACATGCTTGGTGAAGAGGTATAATGACTTGATGGGTTGTATATGTATTTTGAAAAACTGGTTTCTTTATAACCTGATACTTTATGTATTGTAAATATTCATTATGAGTTTATGGTTACGTTTTGTCATGTGATCACTGTGCAAATTTAGATTCCTTTGTATACTTTAGATATTAACCTTATTCTGCTGCGTTACTCATTACATGAGATTAGTAAGTTAGGTGCATGCAAGCTAATTAAGATCAGTACGAAGGATATGTAACCTCGTGTTACATATCCTGACTCTTCAATTTACGTGATATTTCTAAATGTAAGTTGGGGATGTCACAAAAGCATTTTATAAACTCATCTTTAATTTTGATGAAGTTTTGTTTTGGCAATCTTCAATGTATCATTATGTTATTAGATCATTCTATTTTATGTTTGATAACAATTCTCTTAGGTAACAATTCTTCTCATTTGACATTTTATTATATATGTTCTTTAACTATTCAATGTAAAACTCGATTTTTTTTTAACGTTAACTATCTATGTGACCCAAAGAGTTTGTTATCAATGCTGCTGCCACCTTCCATAAATCGAAAGCATTACTCTAATCAAAGTAAGTATGAGTTACAAAAGTGAGGTCCAAACAAAAGAAATCTAGTTAATGCAACTACAAAATGTCCAAAATTCTAACTTCGATTTGTCCACCAAAGCCTTTAACCAAACAGAAATTTTGATCGTCATGCACATTTATATATATTTCAAAATGACAGGGTAGGGGGGGCCATTGCCCCCCCCCCCCCCCCAGCCCCTATGTAGCTCTGCCATTGAATGAGTGTTGATTGAAATTGTAACTTTCGCCTCATAGGACACTATAAAGGGTGACATCGTCAATTCAGGACCCACTAGATGCATATAAAATTGTCCAACAAAAAAAAAATCAAAGAAACACCAAATGGGAGTAAGGATCAAAAGTGGACTGGTGATTTTAGAACAAGATTCCTCCAACAAACTACCAACCATGGGGTCCATGATAGTAATAATAGCACTTAACAAAATTAGTGGGATGAGAGGAGTGGGAAGTGCCAGTTGGATGTTGCACCAATCGAATATAGACATGCAAACATCCTTAACCATATTATTTACATATAGCACTAAGAGATGGTTACCTTTTGACACAGGGTATTTACCTTCTGCTAGACAATTGTATGCAAAGTCTGATGAACATCTCTGGCCATACCTTTGGTATCACCACAAACATAAAAATATCCCCCCTGAGAAATCAAAAGAGAAATCCATGGCCAATATGCACACCCACCTCTTTAAGGGTTGCTCTTTCCTAGACAAACAATTTTACCTTTCAACATTCATCTTGAGTGGGAAGTGTGATAATCCAGATTTTTAAGTGTTCTTTTAAAATACATATTTGGTATAATTATGGTTCTTTAAGATTATTTTAATAAACCTTTAGAACTTTTTGGAATTATATAGATATTTCCTATGAACTTTTTATTGGTATTAAGCCTATAGATATTGAAGGAAAAATGTTTGGGAAATATTTAGATGATTGAAAAATCATTGAAGACACTGGGCATGATGATAAGATATGGATTTTGAATATCCAAAGAGATATTGTACAGAAATTGTAGGAAAATTTACAAAGGAAGTCAAATAGCACAAGTAAGGAATATATCACATGATGTACTCGGATTGGCCACTCTCAGGTAATTTCAACGTATTTTAGTAATTTGGGCATAACTTTCCCATATGGTCTCTGAATTAGGTGATTCAAGATACTATAGAAAGCTAAGAGAAATATTGAATTAGTGTTTATTCTTTTGAAATATCTAGGTGACATGCATGATAATTTGACAAGTGTAGGGAACATTTGGCAAGGTAGGAACACTTGGCCTTTGGAAGATCAAGTAGATCATGCATGAAAATGAGAGTTAGGTAAAGAATCAAACTAAAGAAAAGAAGCCACTTGAAACCATATGATTGGCTAAGGGGGAAGGCTAGCATTGACTTGAGTATGGGGGCTTCCTTTCCCCTCAATTTTCGTGTGACTCATGGAAATATGAATTGATTTCAGTTTAAACTTAGGAAAATGTTATTTTGGAGGATTAAGGAGAAAATTTAGAAAATTTGAAATTGGAAAAAGGGAACACATAGAGAGCTCGGATTGGGTGTTATCGGGTAACTTTAACTGTTTTGGTAAAATAAGCATATCTCTCTCATTTGATCTCAGAATAAGGTGAATCAAAATTCTGTAGATCACTAAGAGAAAGATATCTCTAGAACTTTCATATTTTGGGTTTATAGTGATACAGGCTGGATCAAAGGCTTAATCTCTTGCAAAGTGGGCTGACGAGAAAATGATTCAATTGGTAACCGACTTAGGCAAATAAGTTTTGTTTAACCCTTACCATCAACTTTGCATAGTAATAAGATTAGGATTACCTTCTTAAATGACTTGACAACATGACAAGTGGAAAGGGTAGGTGGCACAAGAGGGTAAACACTCTAGAAAGTGTTGGATGACACTTTGAGGAGGAATGAGAACCAATGCATGCATGTGAGGTTGTTTTCTCCATGTGATCAAATTTAGCTAATCTAATGATTATACTAATCTCTTAGGTGGCTCGAGGAGAGCCTTTGGATGAGCATTTTGCCACCCAAGCCTAAGCTTAGACTAAATGATTTCATCTAAAGAAGTTAGAAACACACACACGACAATGAGAAGGAAACAAGCCACTTCAACAATTTTCACCCCTTTTGCTTGTGTGTCATCTTATATATATAGGAATGAAACTCGTCAATTTCCCCTTTTGAGACACATGGCTACCCTAACCAAAAAGCACTCAACCCCTTGCTAAAACTCACTTTCTTTCCGAACCATGAAAGAGAATACTTGGATACTTTGAAGAGGAAGGTTGCTAAGGCTTGAATCACTTGTCAATTGGAACTTTGAAAAAATTTGTAAGTACACATCTTAACCTAATTTTGGTATAGAATGAATGATTATGTTAAGTTGCTTCATGGAGAAACAAGGAGTTATTTGGGGAAAATTCTTAGTATAGCAAAGATTTATCCTATAGAACTAAGAATGAAATTTAAAAGATTGATATGAGGAATTAGATTTACAAGGAAATGACATTTTGAGACTTGCAAGGGTTAGATAAGGTTCGGCCCTAGTAGGTTTCTCATAGTGTTTATATTTTATTCATTATTTTTATGATATTCTAATAAAATAAAATGATTCAGAAGATTTAAAAAAATGATCCCTTTGAGGAATATTGGAGGAATGTGAGTTATCTAGTGATTGCCTTGAACCAAGTTGTAGTGAAAGAAATGAGATTAGTTAGGTTAAAAAGGGGATTTAGCTAGGGGTGCCTAATTAGCCTCTAAATTTTCAAGGAATGATGAAAAGGGAAAGAGAAATATGTTTTCAAGTAATTGAGATTATAGGATTCCTTTTAGAATGAAATTCTCATTTTGATTAATAGGAAAGAATTAAATAAGATCTAATTAAGAAATGAGATGTGTTTTGGCTATGATTAAGTTTTATGTATAAAGTCCTCATGACATGCTAATAAGAAGATGTATGAATTTCAAGAAAATAAAGAAAGGAAATTAAGGGTATTTCATATTGAATAATTCGGCCCTATGATGTTTAGGGCTATAAATAGACATTTTGTTTAAAGAAAATATGATTAAGTTATGAGATTGTTAAAATGGGATTTCTATAAGTTATGATATTTATGAGAAAGCTAGTTACACGCTGTATGACTCACGAGTGCTTGTATCATGCACGAAAAGTTTAGTGGTTCAGACGCATTTATGTTACGTCACAAGATTTTGTGCTTTGAGTCATACTGATTCAACTAGAAATAAGACTATGAAAAATATTATAAGAACAAGAACAAGAAAGAAACAACTAAGATGAAGGAAATTTAAAAGTTACGTCATAATGGGGAAGGCGATACATAACTCCCGTATGACTGACGTGTCGACAAGGACGACGATACGTAACACCTGTCAAATAATAAGGAGTCATATTAAAGCAGGGACGGCGATACATAACGCTCGTATGATAGATTTGAACAAAAATATGATAAGGCTCGTCACGACGGGAACGGCGATACGTAACGCCCAAATGACTGACGAGAATATGGATAAGGTCCAACTATGGGTAATATTAGTGGATAAGGTCCAACCACGGGTAATATTAGTGGATAAGGCCCAACCAAGAGTAATTATAGTGGATAAGGCCTAATTATGGATAATAATAGTGGATAAGGCCCAACCACGGGTAATAATAGTGGATAAGGCACAATCATGGGTAATAATAGTGGATATGGCCCAACCATATGTAATTATAGTGGATAAGGCCCAACCACGAGTAATAATAGTGTGTAAGGCCCAACTGTCGATGCCCCTGCTTACGCTTGGGATTGGATGTAAACTGAAATGTTTAGAATAAACAACACAAGGAAATTCACCCCTCGTTCATAACTTAAATTCGAGCATACTTTTTTTTTCTTGGAAAAATAACAATGAATACAAAAGGACTTTTGCAGTGAAAAAAGGTCAAACCGATCTAAAATTAGGCAAGTATTTAAGATTTGCCTTAAGTCACATGGTATAACAATTTTAAACTCCCAAAAGAACTTTATATTAATAAATATCACCAAAAGTTTCAGTTTTCACAAAATATTTACTTTCCTAAAACATCGAGAACCACAAAATATGCTAGAATAATAACAGGCGACAACATTTATGCCCTGATCCCACGACCATCCACTAAAAAATGGGGCTTATCCTAGGCCTTATTAACCCTGGGACCTGGGACCTGGGACCCTACAAGAATTGTCCCAGGCCCATTCGACCGCCACGCAGGAGGCCTAGCCCCATTTCTGAAGTGTAGATGCGGTCTAGAAACAAAGACTCGTCGGTTCCCAGAGTAAGGCAGCACCCAATACATTGGCTACCAGCGGCCTTAATGAGCACACTCCATCACATGTCTGATATAAACTGGTCATACAAAACAGGGTTCACCACATCAAAAGGCGGGGAGATCACCAGACCTTCAGTGGTCTAGGGCATCTCTCCAAGCGTCAAAAATGTCGAGGTCATCCTCACCTGCAACCACTTCTATCGTCTCAACAAGGAACGATAGTAAAAACATAAAGGGATGAGATTTCGAGTAATTTCAGTAAGTACACAGTTATTTCAACGAAAGCATTGCCAGCATACATTTAAGCGAATAACCAAAACATAATATACGTCGTGCATTATGGGACTAGTAACTTAACTGATGCATATGCTCGTGATAGCTTTCGAAAAACTTGACTTTCTCATAATCTTAATTCGTATACTTGTTTTTCATGAAAAAAAGGGTTTATCATATGATGACATCCTGTTGACTTATGCTTTAAAAACCTTTTCGTAAAAACTTTTTGTTTCTGTCTTCATTTCTTATCTTAGACGCCATTTACATATTCATATCATTCTTGGGGCTCGAAAGCCGCTCTTGTCATGACTTCTTTGTGGACACTTCACGGTTCCCCTACGCACCGTGTGTTCCCCGCTAGTTACTGCATCACCCGGCAACCACTCAAGACTAATGACTACGTTATGCATTACCGCATCGCTTGCAGACTACTCGAGTCATGGTGTCTGAGTTATCCGCTCTTCATCACTCAGTGACCACTCAAACCGAGTTACTACATCCTTGTTCTTATAATGAAAAGGCAACAATGCTTACACCATCTTTTGGCACCTATTAGCTTTAGGTACGACCACACTCTGAACACTTTTTGGAGTCTTACGTGGTCTGCCGACTATTTTTCCTCGACCTAGGAGTTTTCACTTGACTTTAGCCACTCCTGAGTGAACAGGGAGTTTTACTGGGACACTATCTCGTCCTAGCCTTTAGAGTTCTTATAAAAACTTAATACTTTTCTTTTTCTTTGAAACCACATTTGACTCAAAAATATGATTTTCATGCTTCATGCATGTGACATGTAACTCTAGTGTTTGTCATGCAATTCATGAGACAAAATTCAAGCACACACTTTGTTATGCATCCTTTCCCAATATAACCATCTTAAGATCTCATTGACAAGTTCCAAAAGAAACACACAAATGAGCTTAACAAGCCAAGAGGACTACTTGGCCTTCACCACTAAAGTTGGGCCGAAGCCCTTCATGGTAACTTCCTAGGGTTTTTTTCTTCTTCTATTTTTCCTTCATATACCCATCAAGTCTTAAAAAAACCAATTAAACGTTTTAGCATCACTAAGAGGGGTTGGCTGAACCCTATAGTCTTTAGGATTAATATTTTAATCACTTTTCTCTCAACCAAAATAGCATACTTACTCCTATATAGGTAAAACCGAAATTTCATGCCATTAAATCTTACTAGTTTCATGCTTCTAAATTTTTTAATTATTTAAAACATAATCATAGTTTCATGCTTCTAAATTTTTTAATTATTTAAAACATAATCATCACATGGAAGAATAGTGGAGTATTGAAAAACTCGACCTTAAAACCTTAGAAACCAAAATCCCCATGTGCACCAAACCATCCCTTTTCAACTTCCCAAAATTTATCTAAATCATGCATGCCCCTTTATCACCATCTATCATATGAATCATGCTTTCTTTTTTCTTTATAACAAAGTAACTAAATCCACCAATAAGATGTAAATCTCAAGTCTAGAATATTATACTTGCTAAGCATGGATTTATACTAAACATACAAGGCATTCTTCAAGCAATCTAACCTAGCATCATCAATCTTAATCATGCATACATTTTTTTGTCACCATTAACATATCAATCTTACTTCGTTTTTCTTTTGCAACAAGTAACTAGATCCACCCATATAATATAATTTTGAGCCTAAATAACACATTGACTAAGCATGGATTTGTAATTAAATAAACAAAGCATTTCCTTTAAGATAACCTAGTCTAGCATCATCAAGCATTCAACAAATACAACCACATTCACTCAAATATATACATGAAATACTAAATGCAAGATAAATGTGCACTTACAATACTCCAAATGTAGATAAGATTAGCTCTAAAAAAGTATGAAAATAATACATGAAAATAGATTACAAGCATGTAGTTAAAAGAATATCATAAGCTTAGGTGGGTGTGTAATCTAATCTAAGTTTCTATTCATGAAATGGCTCAGGGCTTTACTTACCTCTTCAAGATTGTTTCCACTCAAGAACACCTTGCTCAAACTCTACTAAACTTAGGATATTTTGGTGCTTGGGAGATGAAAGAACACAAAGTAAAGTGAGAGTGGAAAGGGAGAGTTGTTGCCATGGGGAATGGTGTGGGTGTGTGTGGGAAAGTGAAACCAAAAGAAATGGAAAGGGAGGCATAAGGCCATTCAGCCAAGAGAACTTTTAGGTATTCTAGGCACTCATTCCCCTAGTTTAGGATTGATATTTGTTGGGTTGAAAGACCCCTTCATTGGCCCCCATCACAAGAGCACAATCATGCCAAGTTTAGCTTGTACTTATGTTGGACTTCTCCTTTCCATTTTCTTCTATGGCTGGCGCCTATCATGGGCGGAAATCTTTCTCCTTTTTTCACATCACACCTCACACACTCACCTATCACTTCTCTAGCCAATTGCCAAGATTTTAGAATCAAACTTGGGGAAATGGGGAAAGCCATACTCGGCCTACCCATGCTTGCACCATCCGAAACTCCCATCCCTCTTCCATGGGTTTTCTTCCCTCTCACTTGTTCCATCAATCACCACTCAATCACACACTCTCACATACACAAGTCTCATCCACTCTTACAGAATCTAATTTGTCATAATCACCTAGATTTAGGAATACTTTGGAAGACTAAAAATGGGGTGATCGGCTACACCTTTCTCTCTTCCTCAAGCCATTTCTTCTCTCCAATGATGTTTTCCTTTGACCCATCACTCATCACATTATTGTCACGTCATCTTACAAAATTCATCACTTGTCATTTATCTAGATTTGGAAGCAATACATGGAAAAGCACAATGAGGGGTTCAACTAAGGCATCCACCGAAACTCCCTTGCTCCCACTTCCATTTTCACCAAATCTCTCATGTGTCAATCATCTAGTTTTGGCATGCTCCTAAGAAAACCAGATTGGAAGACTCCTCTTTATCTTCCCACACCTACCATACCTTCAAATGATGAGAAAATCTCATCTTGGTCCCAACACTTTTTCTTCCAAGAAACCCACTAGTCAACCTTCCATCCACTAATCTTTCTCCCACATATCTACCAGTCTTTGAAGACTCACTAGAGCTCTTCTAAGTGGGACAAGTGTCTCCATACATGGGCTTGGTTGACTATGGATCAATCCAATCGTGTGGGCCTAAAGGCCTTGCCACTCCATTTTGGGCCAAATTTCTAAATCATAATTCCAAAGCTCAATCTAAGCCCAACCTCAAATCCTTACTAAAATAAAATACCACAATTATTCTTAAAATAAATAAATAAATAAATAAAACAAAAAGAAGTGAAAATTCTGGGTCGTCACACCAACCATGGATAATAATAATGAATATGGTCCAACCAAAGGTAATAATTGTGGAGAACCTGGCAGGGGAATACGATACGTAACGCCTGTATGACAGATATAAACAAGAATATGATAAGGCTTGTCATGACGGGGACGACGATACATAACGCCCGGACAACTGATGAGAATATGGATAAAACTCAACCACAGATAATAATATTGGATAAGGTCCAATCACGAGTAATAATAGTGGATAAGGCCCAACCACGGGTCATAATAGTAAATAAGGTCCAACCACGAGTATAATAATGGATAAGGGTCAATCATGGATAATAATAGTGGATAAAGCCCAACCGCGAGTAATAATAGTGCATATGGCCCAACCACAGGTAATAATAGTGGAGAACCCGGCAGGAAACGTCGATACGTAATGTCCATCAAGGTTCAGAAACAACAATAAGACTTAAGAAATGATACAAAAAAGATATGAATTTTAAGAAAGGTATTGTACCCATGTTCATATAAAATTTTCATGAAAATGTGTAAGTCTATGTAAAAATGGTACATAAGTCATGCATAAGTTATTCATAAATCATGTACTGTGTTAATCATTCATGATATTTGTTATCTTCTATTATTGACATGTACCGTTACTGCCTCTGTTATGTTATCGGTGTACTTACCGAGATTTCTTAGAAATCTCACTCTTTTATTTTTATTTATCATTTCTTATAGAATAGATAAATTGTCATGAGACTCAAACATCACAGGAGATTCTAAGGTATCGTGAGGGTCCTACAGAATACTCCTCTTTTGATAGAATGATCTCTCACGAACGTGACCAAGTAGAATAGTAAGATTACAATATGGCAGTTGGATATGTTATATGTTTTAAGAAGACTAATTGGGTTATGTAAATATTTGATACAATATGTTGCTATAAATATGAAGTCATGAATGTTATGATTTTACTTATGCCATGTGATTTATTTATGTAAGAATTAGATCTCTTTGAAAAATTATGGAGATATACTCTATTTTGCTACGAAATGCATCACATATAATAGTAAACTTAGGTGCATGCATAAAATTTTTGACATGTACGGGGGTATATAGCCTAGTGCTACCTATCCTAACGCTTCAGTTTGTGTCAAAACCCAAACATAAATTGGGGGCGTCACAAAGAGTAACCTAAAAGGAATATTGGTTAGAAGGTTGCTTTTAATTATTATAAAGCAAATATGGCAGCATATCAACTTGCCAAGTTAGATTTCACCCAATCTAATGATAATAATTTGATGGAAGAATGTCCAAAGATAAATATTGTAATGACTGAAACTATTTGGTATTTAATACCAACAATATTAATCTTGGTGGGACGATAATACAAACAACTTTTTAAGATACATTTTTTTTTCTATGGATGCGGTTGTTGAGGGATAATTTATGTCACATAAATCACTTTCATTAATTTGTGTCATATGGCAGGTACCAATTTATAAACTTGATAGTAATGATGAGGTCAATGTCGACAATGTGGTACATGTCGAAGATGGGGGCAATGTCGACAATGGAGTGAATGTGATTCCCTCTTCGAGTAATGATCCGCCAAAGCCATTCATTGGTATGTAATTTGTGGAGGTCGAAGACGGCCAAGCCTTTTACAAGGCATATGCAAGGCAAAAAGGATTTGCAATCTAGACGAATTATACTCGATTATTGAAAGAAAATAAAACTCTTTGTGCAGTAGATTATGTTTGCACAAAATAAGGCCGACGAAGAGTAAGAGTGAATGTCGAATATCAAGTAATGCCTAAATCCATTGAGATAAAGATCGGATGTAAAACAATTATAGAAATAAAAAAAGATGGTTAAAAGTGGATAGTAAACAAGTTTGTGGTTGGACATAACCATATCTTATTTAGCCAAGAAGTGCTAGCCTCCTCCATGGACATTGGAAAGTTATTAAAGTTTTAAAAAAAACTGATTATGACTTTGAATGAGTCTGATGTACCGACAACAAAGATAATTTTGGTGTTGAGTAAAAATGCAGGTGGTGCTTTTAGTGTTGATTGTATTGGCAAAGATGTAAAAGATTATATGGGAAGCGAAAGGAAAAAAAAGTATTTGAAGAAGAGAGGGGATGCACAAAGGTTATATACCTACTTTCAAGATCAACAACGCAAAGACCCTAAGTTTGTGTTTTTCATGCAAGTTAATAAGGATGGGTGTATAAGCAGTTGTTTTTGGGCTAATGTGCGTTCAAGAGCTACATACCAATAATTTTTAAATTGTTACATTTGATGCCACTTAGCTAACCAATATCTATAAGATGCAATTTGTGTTAATTTTTTGGAGTTAATCATCATCATCAGACCATTATATTTGGATGTGTTTTGTTAGTTAATGAAATGAAAAAATCATATACATAGTTGTTAAGAACATGGCTAGAGGCAATGCTTGGACGTGCCCCTGCAACTGTAACTACCAATGATGACAAGGTGATGGCGAAGGCAATTGTAGAGGTACTCCTAAATACAACTTATAGGTTGTGTTACTGACACATTTTACAAAAGTTTTCCAAACATTTAGCTCATTTATACAACATATTTCTGGACTTTGGAAACGAGTTTAATCATTGCATCCATGCAATACTTACTACCGACGAGTTTGAGCAGGAATGAGCAAGGATTCTGATGAAGTATGAGCTTGGAGAAAATATGTGAGATCCCAGACTACGTGTATTTTTACGTATTTTTTTATTCTTATTGTTGATTATTTTAATTTACTTTAATAATATTATCGGTTGTGTTTTATTTTTTTAAAGTAATTGTTTGAGCTATTAGTTAGTTAATATCAGTTTACGTTGTTTTTATATTTATATGTTGAGTTACGTTATTTTCCTTATTAATTTTAATATGCAGTAATTATTTTAATTATTGGAATTAAATTCCTTTATTTTGTTATGTGATTTTAATTGATGTGCTTTCTTTATATAAATTATTATTTTGTAATTAAATTGCGCTTTGGTTTAATATATTGTATTGGTGGGCTTTAAGTATTTTATTTTGTTAATATTGAATTTTAGCCTTTTCAGTTGGCTTTTTATTTATTTATTGTGCCTTTTTTTCTAGTAAGACTTTATTTCTTTTTTTTTTTTCCTTTCCCTTTTCTTTCTTTTTCTTTTCTTTTCTTTCCCTGCCTTTCCTTCCCAGCCCGCGCTAACAACCCTCCCCTCCCCTGTTTCCCGTTCAGCTCTCCAGTCCAGCTCAGCCACCATCGGCCACCACCTGCAACACCACCTCCTCCATCTGAACCGCTGTCTATCGGCGACCTACCACCAGCAATCCAAGCTCTAGCCAGCTCCTCACCTCCCCTACACGGGCTAAAACCCGAATGGGTGTTAGGATACCCATTCGCTTGCTTTTCGACCACCACCGGCCACCTAGCTGCACCGGTAACTTCCACCTCCTCCCAATGACCTCCAGTATCACCCCCAACCATTGGCACCACCCACGGCAGCCCAAATGCCCCAACCCGGAATGGGTATTTCAAATACCCATGCACGGGTCTGCCACCCTAGCGCCACCACTGGCCACCATCTGGTCTCACCGCCGCCACCAACAAGTTCCCCTTACTCTGGCGACCACCCCCTAGCTCAGTTTCTCCATCTATGGCCCCACCTTCCATGTACAAGCCCAACCCCGAAAATGAGTTTCCACCCATTTTGAGCCCAATCCGCCACCTTCTGGTGGTTGCACCGCTTCACCACCACTACCATAAGATTCCCCACCCTCCAATGAGTATTTTCGTAAATTTTGGTGTCAAACCGAGCACTCTAGCCCAATGTACAAAGTGACTCGCTGTGAACGCTGTGGACTGGCGTTTGCTTAATGATCCGATTTTTACCTGCTATAAGTACTTTCCAAATAAACTTTAAGATTTAAATATATTTTTGTATCAACAAATATTGTATTTGTTTGACGTTGGGATTTATTGGTTGATGTTGGAATTTATTAATTATTAGTTATTTTGTGTGTTGTGGTTTAAATTGTGTAATTACACGCTTGATCATGTGGATATTTGGTGTTGAATTTTAATATGAGATGTGGTTATTGGGTTTATAGATTTTAATGGTTTTTGACTGAGTCATAATGGGGACGGCGATACGTAATGCCAGTTATGATCAGTGGATATGAATGAAATAACGGGGACGGCGATACATAACGCCCATTATAATCATTGTGTGTGTATTTCATAACGGGGACAGCGATACGTAATGCCCGCTAAGAAATGTGTGTAAGTCATAATGGGGACGGCGATACGTAACGCTCATTATGATTAATAGTGTGTGGAGGACATAACGGAAACGGTGCTACATAATGTCCGTTATGATCATTGGGTGTGTATTTCATATCGGAGACGGCGATACGTAACGCCCGCTATGAAATGAGTGTCTATGAGTCATAATGGGGACGTCGATACGTAATACCTATTATGATTGGTGTTGTGTGTATATCATATCGGGGACGACGATACGTAATACCTGTTATGATTGAATTTACAGATATCTTTTTATGGGAAATGATGGATGAGTTTATTGAAATTTTATCATGGACCAAAATGAAATTTTGGCATGTGTTATTTTATTTATTTTGAGAAAGATGATGAGATTCATGCATACGGTGTCATATTCATGAGTGAGGTTGTTATTGTTGCATGGTATATTTTATATCTTGTGGTTTGTTTGGATTGTACTAACTTGCGATGCCATTTTGGCGTCGTAGTTTTTGGATACAATGTTTTGTGGAGGCTGAGCCTGAGGAGGCGACGCCACTATTGAAGTATTTATATTATGATTTGTTATTTTGGAAAATTGTTTTCCCCTTTTCATAAATATGTATTTGTATAATTTGTATTTCAGATGACTGTATTAAATCTCCTGTTGGAGAATTTATGTTAAAATAGTTTGTAAATAATTCTAAAAATTCTGGTACTTAGATATTGACTTCAAATATCCGCTGCTTTTATTTATGCATGTCACGTGTTCACACACTTAGCACTTGACGTTGGGGGAACGTGACCCGTGTTGTCAGCATCCCGACGCCTCGATTCTCGTATTTATTTTAAGGAGAATTTGGGGGCATCACAAAATACATGCCTACAAAACCTTCACAACCCGCGGGATAAGTGGGTACCAGCCTTCTTTCATTCCACATTCTATGCTGGCATGTTAACAACTCAGAGGAATGGAAGCATGAATAATTTTTTCAAAAATTATCTTCGTTCAATCATTATGATTAGTGACTTTGTACATCAGTATGAAAAAGCCATAGATGTACGTTACTTTAAAGAGAAGTCAAGGGATATGCATACAAGCTCTACACAACCAATTATGAAAACACTTATTAAAGTTGAAGAGGAAGTGGTAATGGTTTATACAAGAAAATCTTTTATGATTTTTCAAGATGAGCTGTTTAGTAGTCTACGGTACCAAGTAAAAAAGTCGTATGCGAATGGTGAGGTCAAGACATATAGAGTGATAGCTCATGATAAAGAAACACCTATTTACCATGTAATATTGGAGGGTGATGATGCTACATATAAATGTCATATGTGGGAGTTTATGGAGATTTTCTGTAGGCATATCTTGAGTATTTTTAGCAAAAAAGTGAAAGTAAATAGATTGCCACAATAGTATATTCTAGACAGATGAACTATTAATACTAAGAGTCGACCCATTCCTAGGGCTGTAATCGAGACAAACTTTGGCTTGCCGAGCTCGGCTCGACTCAAAATATTCAAGCTCGAGCTCGAGCCCGAGTTCAAGATTTTTATTTATTCTTTGTTTGAGCTTGACTCGATAAGCTAAACTTCTAATTCGAGCTCGAGCGCGTCTCATAAACGAACTCGAGTCGTACCGAGCTCAAACTCGATCTCGAATATTTTTTTTTATAATTTTTTGAATAAAATTTATAATTAAACAACTAAATAAATAAAAAAATATAATAAAAATTAATACTTAATATCTAATTAGTTGAAATTTATACATTATAACAATATGTTATATGCTTATATATATTATTAATAAATATACATAATAGGATAGCATATATATATTTCAGATATGGTTCCCACGTACTAATATAGAAAACTATTAAATTTTATAGATTAATTATTATACAAATTATAAAATGTAGTTATGAAATATATTCATTATATAAACATAAGTAATTAGATTAAATATTACATATTTAATTATAAAAGTATTGTGATAATCTGGATTTTTAAGTATTATTTTAAGGTTTATATTTGGTATGATTATGTTTTTTTAAAATTATTTTAGGGAACCTTTAGAATTTTTGATATATGTATATTTTACTAGTGTTGGAGAAAAATCATGGGAAACACTAAATATGATAAAAAAAAAATGATTTTTGAATATTCAATGAAATATTAAATAGAAATTGAAGAAAATTTACAAAGGAAGTAAAGTGAAATGAGTAAGGAAAGTACCCTATGATATTTTCGGATTAAGCAAATTTAGACAATTTCAACGTCCCTTAGTAATATAGACATAACTTACTCATTTTATGTCAGATTGAGATGATTCAAGATGATTTGAAAATTTAAGAGGAATATATACAATTCCTATGTTTTGAATTTTAAGAAATATGGATTTAATTATATACGAAATTGAGATTGAAGTGGTAGATCTGAATTGGATATATAGGTATTGACTTGGAGTTGACTAGTGATTTTGATTAAGATTAAGCCTTTGATATATTTTCTCAATTTTCATAAGATCTTAACAAGTGTGTAGAAATATGTCAAATGAGAAGATTTTATTTAGTAAGTTTCGTGTGAAACAAGAGGGTTCATTTATCAAACACTTGGTGTGCCCAGATTGGTGCTCTCAGGCTTATATGTTGACTTTCAGTATAAAAGTCATATCTTGATCATATGAATTCTGAATGAAGTGATTATAGTTCCTATAGAACCTTAATAATGAGATATATAACTTTTACATTTTGGGTTTTTGAAGATAAGGAATGTATCAAGGACGAAATCTGGTGTGAAGTGGACGGATAGGAATAGGAGTCAACTGGTAACTGACTTAGATGAGTTATTTTATGTTTGGCCATATGACAAAATTTGTAATTGGCTACCAAACTTTCTGATGTCTCGACATGTGTGGAAACATGTGGCAAGTTGATAAGAATTTATCTAGAAGCCTTGGTGGGTAAGAAAACAAAGGAAAGCAAATGGAGAACTCGGATTGAGTGTTCTCGGGTGGTTTTGATGTGTTTCGGTGAATTAAGAATATCTCTCTCATATGACCTCGTAATTTGGTGATTCAAAATCCTATGGATCACTAAGAGTATTATATAAAACTTTCATGTTTTTAGTTTTTGATAATAAAAGTGAATCAATAGGTTATTTCGACTAGATGTGAGCTGATTTGATTTTAGCGTAAACTGAAGCCCGAAATTAAGTCACACCACCAACTTACTTTAGAAGCTCGAATTTAATTGGTTCTCTACATGTTTATCTTCTATACATGTGTGAAAATGTTTTTACTTGGTGGTGAAAGAGTTTTAGAAGGAAAATTTATATATAACCATGGAAAAAGTATGAATAAATCTGATCGGAGTAGAACCAACCAAACCAGCCAAATTGCCCCTCCATTATTAACCAATAGCCAACCAAGCCTCAAGGAGATTCTTCCAAGATGTTCTAAGGGTTTCAAGGAGGGCTAGAACATGTGGCAAAATGGGGAGAAGTAATCTAGAAAACGTGGGGGCAAAGGAAAGGCCAAGTGGCCGGTTTAAGCTTATCCTAGATATGCGAGGATTTTGTTTCATTTTTTTTTACCTATGTGCTGTAATTGTCGGCGCCCCAGCTTGCGCTTGGGTTCGTACGCAAATTGCGACGCCGGGGACGAACATCACAAGGAAGTCATCCCTCATCTTTACGTGTTAGAGCCTTATTTTTTTTTTATTACATGCACATATTTTTTTTTTTTGTATCGCAGCGGAAAAAGGTCAAGCCATAAATAAACGACAAAACGTTACGCTTGTCGCACATCACATGGTTAACAAAATAAAACCCAAATTAAACATCACATGCATATATATATATATCAGAATAAAGTCACCAATGTAAACAGTTTATACAAAAGTACTTCCCAAAACAACGGGAAGATTTTTCCAAAAAGTACATCGGTGAATACAAAATAAAGGTGCTGCTGATCCACTCCTCCCTCCGCCAACCATACTAAAAGGCGGGTTCTTCTTTTATCTTCTTAAAAGTCGGGCCATAACGAAGGCTGTCCAGACTCAGTCCTGGACCTACGTCACACATCATCCCAGAGGATGACGTAAACAGGTGTCCTATGTGGAGGAGCCCGTCAACTCCCAGCACCAAACAGCATCCCGTAGGGCGTAGGTCGTCAAAAAAATACGTCGCCATAGGAAGCGACTCTGCCGCCCACTGACCCAACAGGTCTAGGGTCACTGGCCCGGCAGTCTCAGCCTTAGTCGGGCCCATGAGGGTCCGACCCATCTTCTCGAGAGTCGTAATCCGTGGATCCATCATGTCCTGCAATGACTTCTATCGTTTCCAAGGAAGCGATAGTAGAAATAATAAAATGGGGGTGAGATTTCGGGAGAAATCTCAGCAACTACACTATCACTTAAACCAGAACATTTTCAATATACAGATAAGTGAACAAAACATTCTTAACTAATGCACATGCAATGAATGACTGACTCATGCACATGCTCATGAAAACCTTTAAACAGACTTGCTTCTTTCAGACTTCTTTTCATAAAACTTTCATGCAGATTTTTTCTTTCAAACTTCTTTTCATATCATCATTACTTTTCAAAACATTTCTTTAAAACATTTCGTATCTTTCATTCTTTCTTAGGCGCCACTTATCTTGAACAGATCTTTCTTATGGCTCGAAAGCCCTTCTTGTCATGACTTTTTCTTTAACATGTATGAGACACAACACGGTTCTCCTAGCACCGCGTGTTCCCTGCTGGTTACCGCATCACCTTATTGTGAGTGCGTCTTATAACTTTAAACGGCAGGTCCTTACACCATATCCGTCCTTGGCACCCACCAGCGTTAGGTTCTACCGCGCTCCGGACACCTTTTGGTGCCATACACGGTCCGCCGACTGTTCTTCGTCGACCCAGGGGCTACCACTCGACTTTAGACAATCCTGAGTGGACAGGGAGTTCCACTGGGGCACTTCCCCATCCCAGCCTTTGGGGTTCTTATAAAACTTTATTTCTTTTCTTTTCTTTCAAAAATTCAATCTTTTCTTTTCTTTTTCCTTTTTCTTAAAAACATGCTTGACTTTAAAAAAACCTTCTTTTCATGACTTATGCATGGGACATGCATGCTTACTTATTTTCATGCAAGAACCCGAGACAAGCTCGAGTGCATTCACATTTCATTTTCTTTTCTCCCTCATTTGGGAATGACCTCATAATTTTCCTACTTAGTCATCAGGTTCTATACTTAAAATGGGCCTAGGATTGCAGTGGGGTATTGGGCCCATGTCCAACCCATCATGGCCGAATTCTCCTAGAGGGTTTCTAGGGCTTTCCATCATCATTTGACTTTAAATTTCCTCCAATCAATTTTAAAGTATCAAATTAAATCATGTACCCTCCTTAGCAAGGGGTACCCGAAATCCTAGTATTTCCCCAAGTAACCATTTTCACATCAAACTTAGTTGTTTCTATTTCCTCCATTCACCTTTCTAACTTAGGGAACTCCTCCCCTTAGTCTATTTAAACTTCCTTTTTCTAATAGTCTCTTCTATGAGCTCAACTAAACAAAATCACCACAAAGCAATATAATTTCAATCTTCCAAATCTCAACATTAAATATCATAAAATTCCAAATAAACATTTCTATACATCATACACAAGTGATCATTTCTTCCATATGCAAGTATATATATCATTTCCATCCATATCAATCAAATAATTTATTCTCGCGTCCATTTTCATTTTCTTACAACAATATGCTCCTTGAATAAATCAATTCCATCACTAGTTCCTCAAATAAAATCTTTACCTTAGCAACACCAAAATTTAATATTTAACACTAAAATCCTTCATGCATCATTTTCATCATTCCATCAAATAATCATGCTTTTTCCTTTCTTTTTGCAACTAACACTTGATTCATCATTTCTACTCACATTCTAAGCTTATTCCATCATATAGATTTATCCAAAAATATTCATATCACGGACAAGAAAAATCATTACAATCCAAACATGGCAATGGCAACCATTAATCCAACAAGCATGATCACTTCACTATATATAAGAATTGTTAAGGAAAAAGTGGGAGTATACTTACCACACTCCTATTAGACTTTAGCTTAAATCTGAAATTACACATATAAAATCTCCCATTAGTCTAGCCATGAACATAAAACTCAAAGGAAACCCTATTTCCTTCTAACCAAAACAAAGTGTCACATGTGTGTGTGTGTTCTTCCTAAACTTGTATAGATTTAGTCACTAACCTTCTCCAATGAATTGATCACCTCCACAATCTTGCTTTTTGGCTTCACTACTATAGGGTTCTTCAAATTATGTGGTGAAAAGAGAAGAAGCAAAAGTAGGAGTGACTAGAGTGAGTTTGGCCGAGAGGTGGAGAGGAAATGAGAGTGTTTGCATGTGTCCAAGTGAAATGAGCTTAAGGGGTTTGCCTAAGGGGTCACACGGCCAGCTCTCTTCCCTAGGGTCTTTGGTACACTTCTCATCATATTTAGGTATGGCTAATGATAGATGGAGTGATTGACAACTCTAGGCCACTCCAAGATCAAATCTTGGCCATACCTTGGTGATTTTCCTTTCTCCTTTTCCTTCCTATGGCCGGCGGCTTCTTGGTGCTTCTAGCTTCCATTTTCTTGCTTTTCACTCAATCATCATTCCCCTATCCTCTCATGTGTCCATCCAAGTGATTCCAAAGCCATGCTTTTTGGAATTTGAGCAAGGCATGACCGGCCAAGCTAGCTCCACCGAAAATCATCTTTGTTCTTCTTCCTAGTTTTTGTCATTTCAATCACCTACACCCACACCATACCTCTCTTCACATCACCATACTCTCTTACACATGTACTTTAGCCACTTACACACTCTTCCCCTTTGTCCTATCACTTGTTGGTGGCCATACCCCATGAGATTCTCCAATGAACCCCCACAGATTGCCTTCCACCGAAACCTCCTAGTTCCTTTCATCCATTCTTCTCCTCATGCCACTTGTCACTTCCCTACACACCATGATCTCACTTGGCAAGTCAAGGGATGGTGTCTTGTACCTCCAAGATACCATGGTAGGAAAATCATTCCATTAGATCCTACACTCAATCCTACATGGCATGCATCTAACTACTAGTCAACCTCCACCAACTTGGATTTTCCTATAAGTGTTTGGATAATTTTCTAGGATTTTTCTTCAATTGACAAGTGTCTCTACCATGGGCTTGATGGGCCATGGGCTCATTCTATGGGCTTTTGGACTCACCATTGCTCTCTTGGCCCATTCACTTGATCCATTCTCCAAAGGTCTCATTCCTAAGCCCATCTCTTCAAAGCCTATTTTGTTCATCCACCAATTACCACTAATCTTGTGTATTAACCTTTAATTAACTAATTAAATTAAGATGAATATTTTTAGGGCTATTACATCCTCCCCCACTAATAAAAGATTTCATCCTCGAAATCAATGCATGCGATGACATGAAGAATAAGAATAAATTATGTCATACCTCGAGGAATATTAGTAGTGGACTCTTCTGATGATGAATAAGTGGGTACTCCTTCTTCCTCTGTCACCGAGTCTTGAGAAAAATAAAATATTGCATCCAAATCCGAGTCGTAATACAGGTTCGTTTTTAATTCATTCAATCTGTGCATTATTTCTTCTTCCGTTTCCACTAGGGGTATCCCCACTACTCTTTGTCTTATGCGATCGTTAGAGGTATCAGAATTTTCCAAAGGTTCCATGTTTGGTTCACTCGCTTCTCCCCGTACTATTCTACGCAATTGCTCTCTCTCTCCCTTCATCCAGGGGTTAGGGGGTTGTCGCTCTTCGCTCGGCGTAGCTCTACGGAATACGAGGTTCCCTCTAGGTCCTACATCCATCCGATGAGTACGATGTCTCTCACATCGCTCCAGGTGCCTAAGCCTCTGTATTCTCTCTCTTTCACGCCTTCTACTCAAGATTCTTTGTCTGACTTCTCTCCTCTCTCTTAATTGGGCTATAGTAGCTACTGACATGCGTGGGGTTCTTCTAGTTCTGGCCATAACCTAGTTAAATTTTATTAAAAAGTTACTTATAGTGCGGTGATGTAATCCAAAGAATATAACACTCAAAACACCAATCAATTGTTCATACATTCAAACAAAGCATTCATTCATTCACAACAGAATTCAGTCAAACAAAAATCAAATACACTAGAAATTTTCAAACAAGTGAGGGTAGTTAGCCCTCATAGTGTCTTCGCGTTCCCAAGTTGCTTCCTGAAATGCCGGGTTATTCCACAATACTTTTACTAAGGAAATTTTTTCGATTCCTTAGTTCTTGTTCCTTGCGATCGGTAATCTGTGTCGGCCACTCTTCATAGGTTAAATTCGGGCGTAGTTCGATGGTACTCGGATCCATTACCGTCGCTGGTTTGTCGCCGAAACTCCTCTTCAAAGACGACACATGAAACACGTTATGGACTCCTTGTAGGTTTACTGGCAGATTCAAACGATAAGCCACTGGTCCGACCCTTTCCAAAATTTCATATGGTCCGATGTAACGGGGACTTAATTTTCCTTTCTTGCCAAATCGGGCCACTCCCTTCATTGGCGAAATCTTAACATACACCCAGTCGCCAACTATAAACTCTAAGGGTCTTCTTCTTTGATCGGCGTAGCTCTTCTGCCTGCTTTGGGCAGTTTTCATCCTTTCCCGTATCAGCTCTACTTGAGTCTTAACTTCTTGCAAATACTCAGGCCCTAACACTTTGCTTTCACCGACTTCGTCCCAATATAAAGGAGATCTGCACTTTCTTCCATACAAGGCTTCGTACGGTGCCATCTGGATAGTAGCTTGAAAGCTGTTGTTGTAGGCGAATTCAATTAAAGGCAAAAGACTCTCCCAATCGCCATTAGAGTCTAGCACACACGCCCGTAGCATGTCTTCTAAAGTCTGAATAGTCCGTTCTGTCTGACCATCAGTCTGCGGATGATAGGCGCTGCTAAACTTCAAGTTGGATCCCATTTTCTTCTGTAGACTTTGCCAAAAGTGAGAGGTAAATCTTGGATCCCTATCTGAGACGATCGTTTTTGGCACTCCGTGCAGACGAACTATTTCTTTCACATAAATTCGAGACAATTTCTCCATTGAATCAGTATTTGCAATCGGTAGGAAGTGGGCACTCTTTGTCAATCTGTCCACTACCACCCAAATGGTGTTCTTTCCCGCCGAGGTTCTTGGGAATCCTATTACGAAATCCATGGAAATATCTTCCCATTTCCATTCCGGAATTGGAAGAGGTTGTAGCATTCCTGCAGGACGTTGATGTTCTGCTTTAACCATTTGACACACATAACATTTTGCCACAAAAGCAGCTACATCTTTCTTTATACCTTCCCACCAAAATTTTTCCTTCAGATCCCTGTACATTTTGGTACTTCCAGGATGGGCTGTGTAAGGGGTGCAGTGTGCCTCCCTCATAAGCCTTTCCTTTAATTCTGAATTATCTGGTATCACTGTTCTCTTTCCGAAGTATAACGTTCCATCATCAGATACGGTAAAATGGGGTGATCCTTTTCCCTCGAGTAAATTTGTTCGGATCTTTTCCAGTTTGGTATCTTGCCGTTGTCCTTCCCGAATTTCATCTTCGGTTAGAGAAATAATCTCTTGAACTGTTGCTAACATCGCTTCTCTAGGCTGACTCCTAACCAACATACTTTGCATAACTGCTAGCACTGGTGGTTCCTCCACTTGAGATTTTCGGCTTAAAGCATCTGCCACCACGTTAGCTTTTCCCGGGTGGTACTTAATCTCACACCGGAAATCATTTATAGTCTCGATCCACCTTCTCTGTCTCATATTTAGATTCTTTTGACTAAACAGATACTTTAAACTCTTATGGTCAGTGTATATCTCACATTCTTCCCCATACAAGTAGTGTCTCCAAATTTTCAACGCAAACACTACTGCTGCCAATTCCAGATCGTGGGTGGGGTAATTTCGCTCATGATCTTTAAGCTGTCGGGACGCGTAGGCGACTACTCGTCCTTCCTGCATTAGTACACATCCCAAACCCAACTTTGAGGCATCACTATATACTACATATGGTTTGTGGGGCTCTGGTAATGCCAACACTGGTGCAGAAGTCAATCTCCTCTTAAGCTCTCGGAAACTTTGCTCACACTGGTCATTCCAAACATATTTGGCATTCTTCTTACTCAAAGCCGTCAAAGGACCAGATAACTTAGAAAACCCTTCAACGAATCTTTTGTAGTATCCTGCTAAGCCAAGAAAACTACGTATTTCATGAACGGATGTCGGTTGAGGCCATTCAGTAACCGCCTCTATCTTCGCCGGGTCTACAGAAACTCCGTTGCTTGAAATTACATGGCCCAAAAATTTAACTTCGTGAAGCCAAAACTCACACTTACTAAGTTTGGCGTACAACTGATGTTCTTGTAAAATTTTCAGCACTGTCTCCAAATGCTCCTTATGTTCTTCATCATTTCGTGAGTATACCAGGATATCGTCGATGAATACCACGACGAAACTGTCTAAGTATGATCGAAAAATTCTATTCATCAGATCCATGAAGGCTGCTGGGGCGTTTGTCAATCTAAAAGGCATGACTAAGAACTCGAAATGTCCATAGCGAGTTCGGAAAGCAGTCTTGGGTATATCTTGCTCCTTAATCCTAAGTTGATGGTACACTGATCTGAGGTCTATCTTGGAGAATACTGTTGCTCCTTGCAGTTGGTCCAGCAAATCGTCTATCCGGGGTAGTGGATACTTATTCTTAATGGTGACTTTATTGAGTCCTCGGTAATCGATGCACATCCGCATTGTCCCATCTTTCTTCTTCACAAACAGAACTGGGGCTCCCCACGGCGATGAACTAGGCCGTATAAATCCCTTTTCCAACAATTCCTCGATTTGAGTCTTCAATTCTTTCAATTCCGTTGGAGCCATCCGATACGGTGCCTTGTGAACTGGAGTTGTTGCAGGTTCAAGTTCAATGGTAAACTCAGTCTCACGTTCCGGGGGTAATCCTGGCAGATCGTCTGAGAATACTTGGGGGAAGTCCTTTACTACTAGAATTTCTTCAATATTCCTGGTATCTCCGCCTGCTTTCAAGGACATTATCAAAAATCCTTCAGCTCCTCCTCTTAAACTTTTCGTCATTCTTTTCGCTGTTACTATAGAAGAAACATAACGAACTGTTTCCCCTTCGTAGCGCAACTTCTCTTCTTCAAGTAGTTCGAACGTAATCTCCTTTTTGCGACAGTCAATTTTGGCGTAATACTTAGATAGCCAATCCATGCCTAATATCACGTCAAATCCTAACAAATGGAAAACTATCAGATCAGCGTTGAACCTTACGCCAGCTATTTCTAACGGGCAGTTCCTCACTATTCGCTGACATCCAAATGTCTTCCCATCGGGGAGTCTCACCAACACTTTTCGAGTCAAAGGCTCTACTTCTAACTTACACCTCCATACGCAATCATAAGAAATAAAAGATCTCGTCGCGCCGGAGTCAAACAAAGCATACACCACATTACGCATCAATATAATTTCACCTATATATATAAAACTTCCTCATGGTTATTTTAAGAAAGTTATCTATGCTTTAATTCGAAATAAAAATTAAGATCGTTACCACTGATAATGCCGGCGTTAATAGCCTCCTCGTCGTCCACATCTACTTCTCCCGGGGTAATTGCGTACACCTTGGACTTCACAGGGGCCTTTGCCTTTCCTCCAGGTACTGTCGTTCCGCCAGGGGCTATCTGTGGGCAATCACGGATCAGGTGACCCACTTGACCACACCTAAAACAAGCTCCCGTTGCAGCGCGGTGATGAGTGCACAAAAATGCACTCTAAATACTCTATTTAAATGCTAAAAGAAATGAGAAAATAATGAATATAACTCATGTTATTAAAATTAATGGTCATTTATCTTGAAATAGATATAAGCATGATTTAATATATTGATGAGAATATAAAATGCCATATTTTTCTCTCTTAATGTTTAATATTTTATTCTTATTTGATGCCTAAATATACTCATTATTCTTACATTTTGATTTAGGACACAAATAGAGGCATTAGGAGCAAATGAAGATAATTGCGGAATTTTAGACAGTTCTGATGTATTTTCGTAATATGGGCATAACTCTCTCATCCAATCTCCGATTGAGCTTATTCAAGATGATATAGAACCGCAAGAGAAATATCTATAACTTTTATGTTTTATGTTTTAAGAGATATCCACTCAATCCAAGACAAAATCGACCATCAAGTGGACGCACCTGCACTTGACGTTCCTGGATATTTTTCAGCCACTTGCATCAAATCCAAATGTCATCATAATATTTTCCAGCAATCACTCCTACACCAACTTGGAAATGCAATGATCAATTCATATGCAAAATGAAGTGCACTCAAGTTTCTTCAAGACAAATTATTTGACTACAAGATATTAAGTCATACAAGACAACTAATGGGTAGAGAAGCAAAATTGAAACACTCAACCTACAAGCAAAATCCAGCTCATGCATAGTGGGAAAACAAATGATCAAAATGACAACTCACAAGTCACTTGGATTCAAGAATGGCACATGGCAAAACAAGTTGAAATTGTGATGATTTTGTCATGACAACTTGCATGAAGGATGCTTATAAATAGAAGGGAGGGGTGTGTGTTCTAAGAATGCTTAGTGTGGGAGGATGCTTTGGAAGAGCCATTATTTTGAGAGCTTGAGAAAAGAAAAGAAAAACCAAAGAAGAGAGAAGAAAATAATGGTTGGCTCTTCCATATTATCCCTTGGAGAATTTTTGTTACATATTTTCAATATGTGTAACTAAATTCTCTAAGAGGGTTAGGGATGAACTTGTGTGTGTGATGGTGTTTGTAATTTATTTTTTATTCATGTATTTGGTCTTTAAATATTAAAACTCTTTTGTTCTATTATTCTCAATTTATTTGTGATGTTTTTCGTCTTCAAATAATTATAGAATCTATTTCGTTTATAGATTCAGTCATGCTTTTTCTATTGAGTGGATTAGTTCTATAATTATGTTTGGAGCAATTGATTATCTATATTGATTTAATTCTCTGCTGCAATATCGCCTCTTGGGTATATTGTCGTCGTTGGATTTTCTCAATGTCGATAACAATTTATGAGAGTTAAGCGCGAAGAATGATTTTTCAAAGAGTTACATTTGATTTAAACTTTGGTTATTAATGTTATATCTTCCGATTAAGAATTTGGATATAGAATTCTTAATTGAGTTATCAATGAATTAAGAATAAATTTGAATACCACAAATACACAAGGAATTCCCTATGCTCTACTTTTCGTCTCATTTTTATACTATTCAAATTACTCATTTAGTTTTAATTTACGTCACACTCTAAAATTTACTTTTCGCACTCATCTAAATCTTTTTGTTAATTTCGTTATTGTTCTTCAATTTCTCAATCCATCTCCCTGTGGAATCGACACCCCAAAGCTATACTGCAAACGACCGCATTATTCTTTGGGCGTAATCAAATTTTGGCGCCGTTGCCGGGGAGACGGTAGAAGAATTTGTAGTTTTTTTTTGTAGTTTGTAAAAAAAAAAAAAAAAAAAAGCGGTAACTTCGTTCATTTTCTTTTTAGCTTTCTGCATCTTTATTTTATTTTATTTTTCTTTTTGTAATTATTTTTTTTTAGTATTACGCTTTTCTTTACTTTGCATGCGCAGGTACAGAGACGCTTTTGGACGGTTTGCTAGTAGACCCGTGCTAGAATCAGATTCAGAATATAATTTTTCTAATCGCTTGTTTGATCATTCTTCAAATTCTGACGCGATGAGTGAACACGTGGACCAACCTGTTAGAACCCTCCAAGATTATCTTCATCCCACACGAACAGCCACACCATCCTGTATTATGTTCTCACCTAATGTTCGTCATGTAGATTTCAAAACAGGAATGATACAATTACTTCCGACTTTCCATGGTCTAGAAAATGAAAACCCCTATGTTCATATTAGGGAATTTGAGGAAGTAGTAGCAACATTCCACAATCAAAATACCACTGACGACACGGTAAGGCTAAAGTTCTTTCCTTTTTCTTTGAAAGATAAAGCTAAGAGTTGGTTGTACTCACTAAGACCACGGTCTATTGGAACATGGAGTGAGATGACTCAAGTGTTTTTCAATAAATACTTTCCCCAACATAAGACCAATGCTTTAAAAAGACAAATCTCTACCTTTGCACAAAAGGATAGTGAGACTTTGTACCAGTCTTGGGAAAGATTTAAAGAATTACTGAGTATGTGTCCCCACCATGGATATGAGAATTGGCGCTTAGTGAGTTATTTTTATGAAGGGCTTACGCCCAGGGAACGTCAATTCGTGGAAATGATGTGCAATGGAGAATTTTTACAGAAAAATTCCGATGAGGCCATAGAGTACCTCAATGAGCTTGCTGAAAAAGCTCATACTTGGACTGGACCTAGTGCTACTGATAGCACAAACAGGTCACGACCTACAGGAAACTTGAGTGGTGGTATTTACCATCTAAGGGAGGAGGATAACCTTAAGGCTAAGGTTGAAATGCTCACCAGAGAATTAGAGTTATTGAAAACCAAAAACTCAAAACCAACATACATGGCTAATCATGCAAACTCTTTTGGGCCATGTGTTGTCTGTGGTGGGGTAGATCATCATGCCCAAGACTGTCCTACACATGCTAACATGAGAGGATGGCGTAATCATCCCAACTTCAGCTGGAAGTCTGAAAACCAACAGCTTGCACAGCCTGCACAGCCTTCTAGATCATATCCTGCACCATACCATGCACCTCAATCTTCTAGAAATTCTTTAGAAGACACTTTGCATGCATTTATTGAAGTACAGGATAAGACTAACAAAAAATTTGAGTCTTTAATTATGCAGGTTGTTGAAGAACAAAAGGAGATAAAGAGCCAGGTGTCTAAATTAACGAGCTTCTTGAGTGTAAATGAGCAAGGTAAGTTCCCTTCTCAAGCTCAGTCTATACCTCATGATCAACATATGGCACAAGAAACTGTGAAGAATGACGAGTGCCATCAGACATACATGATTGACTCACTCATAGACAGGGAAGTTTTCACAACTCATGATTCTGATCCCCTTGAGAATTTTATTGTTGATTTTGAGTTTAATCCTATCAGTGATTCGTCTGATGTAGCTAATATTTGTGCAATTTTTGACAATACTCAAGATTATAGCACACGGGCTTGGCAACTGAAGTTTAAGGAGTTTCTTGAGAAAAATGAAAAACAGATTCCTTCAAGTGGGCAAGTAACCAAAGTTAATCTTAAACCTTGCCACCTACCTGTGAAGTTCGAGCACCGAGTTTATTGGGCAAATAAGCGTTTCGTTTTTTACCCAGGAGGAATAGTTCAAGAAGTGGAAGATAGTCCGGTTGTAGACTTGGTCTATCAACTTTGACCACACCATGCAACAATAATTATTATTATTATTATTATCTTGTTTGTTTTGTTTTATTTTTGTTTACTACTATTTTCTTTATTTTTGTTTGCAGGATAGTATCATTTTGTCATTTCAGATCACTACTTTTGACGCTTAGCGAGCTATCTACATCACACATCAGGTGTATCCTACCCTTTTTAGTTACTCCCCATCCAATTTTGATTATTAAACGTTGAGGACAATGTTTCATTTAAGTTGGGGGGTGGGAATACAAATCTGATATTTCAATCTCTGTGGCATATTTCAATCAATATAAAAAAAATTGCCAAATTTTTTTCACACAGGCATCTTTTCACACATGATACTCATGCTCATTCATAACCATCTTGGTGAATTCAACAAACCCATCTTAAATCATTTTGCTAAAGCATCCACAGAACCATTTATGCACTTCTCCAAACTTTGTGGTAATATGGTGATTTGACACATGTAACTAAAGAATTATTTTGCTCAAGTATTCATGTGAATTTTGTGAGAATTGAGAGCTTACAAATACATAAATTGTAATAAGTATCCATTGATCTGTTGAATTTGACACTTCTTTTGAGAATATCATTACATGGTTTGTGGTAAGATGGTGGATATACTTGGGATATGACGAAAGTCAACTTAGGATTAACGTTTGAGCCTTTCAAGCTGACCATTTTCATCATATACCCCTAGCAGCCAATTTTGAGCCAATATACACATATGGCCTTTTCTTTTCATATCTACATCATCCATACCTCTCCACATTGGAGTATAGCTTATACACTATATTTTCCTATCATTTTACTTCCAAGTGTGTACTAGGTGTGAAATTATCATATAAAAAAAAAAAAAAAAAAAAAAAAAAACGATGACAAAAATGGCATGGTGCTAGATGTGTCCATCAAATTATTCATGAAAGAGTTCATCAAATTGCGAAGACACCAGTGGCAAAAGAAGATGGAAAAGTATACTTAGTCAAAAATCTAAAAAATTGAAAAGTACATCAAAAGGAAAGTATAGTCTACTGAAAAATTTAACAAATTCCCTTTTGTGTATACTTGGAAGTTTTTGAAACCTCTTCACCTTTTCTTCTTATGAACCCCAAACCTAAGCCACATTACAACCCTTTGTGTTGATTTTTCCGATCCTAAGTATGCTTGTGGAAAGAATGGTGGAAATCTCATTTGTTAGTATTCCTATCATAAGATCAATGTTTACTTGTTACTTATATATAATTGGCTAAATTTCCATGAGAGTAAATGTACACCTTTGTCAACTCCATAGAGAGAACCCTTACATGAAACACTTCTATACCCGTGAGTTATGGAGTTGAACCTTTTTGCTTAAGATATTCTAATGTTGCATGTGTCGAAACCTCTGATTTGATAAAAATAGTTTGGAACACATACACACTCTGTGGATTGCTATATTTGAATTACTTGTGAAAGGGTTATTGAATTTCTAAGATTGTTTTGATATGTAAATTTGAAAAATGTGTCTTGATGGCCCCTATGTGTGATTTTCTTTGGTCTTTCTCATCATTTTGCATGAAAATTGCTAGGGACTAGCAATGAGTAAGTTGGGGGGTGTGATGAGTGCACAAAAATGCACTCTAAATACTCTATTTAAATGCTAAAAGAAATGAGAAAATAATGAATATAACTCATGTTATTAAAATTAATGGTCATTTATCTTGAAATAGATATAAGCATGATTTAATATATTGATGAGAATATAAAATGCCATATTTTTCTCTCTTAATGTTTAATATTTTATTCTTATTTGATGCCTAAATATACTCATTATTCTTACATTTTGATTTAGGACACAAATAGAGGCATTAGGAGCAAATGAAGATAATTGCGGAATTTTAGACAGTTCTGATGTATTTTCGTAATATGGGCATAACTCTCTCATCCAATCTCCGATTGAGCTGATTCAAGATGATATAGAACCGCAAGAGAAATATCTATAACTTTTATGTTTTATGTTTTAAGAGATATCCACTCAATCCAAGACAAAATCGACCATCAAGTGGACGCACCTGCACTTGACGTTCCTGGATATTTTTCAGCCACTTGCATCAAATCCAAATGTCATCATAATATTTTCCAGCAATCACTCCTACACCAACTTGGAAATGCAATGATCAATTCATATGCAAAATGAAGTGCACTCAAGTTTCTTCAAGACAAATTATTTGACTACAAGATATTAAGTCATACAAGACAACTAATGGGTAGAGAAGCAAAATTGAAACACTCAACCTACAAGCAAAATCCAGC
Organism: Platycarya longipes; assembly: GCA_036559045.1. Taxonomy (NCBI): domain Eukaryota; kingdom Viridiplantae; phylum Streptophyta; class Magnoliopsida; order Fagales; family Juglandaceae; genus Platycarya; species Platycarya longipes. Next base: position 27,305,118 of record CM071800.1, on the reverse strand, counting down.
TCATGCATAGTGGGAAAACAAATGATCAAAATGACAACTCACAAGTCACTTGGATTCAAGAATGGCACATGGCAAAACAAGTTGAAATTGTGATGATTTTGTCATGACAACTTGCATGAAGGATGCTTATAAATAGAAGGGAGGGGTGTGTGTTCTAAGAATGCTTAGTGTGGGAGGATGCTTTGGAAGAGCCATTATTTTGAGAGCTTGAGAAAAGAAAAGAAAAACCAAAGAAGAGAGAAGAAAATAATGGTTGGCTCTTCCATATTATCCCTTGGAGAATTTTTGTTACATATTTTCAATATGTGTAACTAAATTCTCTAAGAGGGTTAGGGATGAACTTGTGTGTGTGATGGTGTTTGTAATTTATTTTTTATTCATGTATTTGGTCTTTAAATATTAAAACTCTTTTGTTCTATTATTCTCAATTTATTTGTGATGTTTTTCGTCTTCAAATAATTATAGAATCTATTTCGTTTATAGATTCAGTCATGCTTTTTCTATTGAGTGGATTAGTTCTATAATTATGTTTGGAGCAATTGATTATCTATATTGATTTAATTCTCTGCTGCAATATCGCCTCTTGGGTATATTGTCGTCGTTGGATTTTCTCAATGTCGATAACAATTTATGAGAGTTAAGCGCGAAGAATGATTTTTCAAAGAGTTACATTTGATTTAAACTTTGGTTATTAATGTTATATCTTCCGATTAAGAATTTGGATATAGAATTCTTAATTGAGTTATCAATGAATTAAGAATAAATTTGAATACCACAAATACACAAGGAATTCCCTATGCTCTACTTTTCGTCTCATTTTTATACTATTCAAATTACTCATTTAGTTTTAATTTACGTCACACTCTAAAATTTACTTTTCGCACTCATCTAAATCTTTTTGTTAATTTCGTTATTGTTCTTCAATTTCTCAATCCATCTCCCTGTGGAATCGACACCCCAAAGCTATACTGCAAACGACCGCATTATTCTTTGGGCGTAATCACGCGGCATTCTCCCTTATGTGGGCGTCCGCATGTCCTACATGGTGGAAATGGAGCCGTCCCTTTTGGTCCACCTACTTTACCCTTCCCCTTATCCATGGGACGAGTACTTCTCCTTTTATCCATATCTCTCCCTGAAGAATATGGAAAATTTCTTTTCTTGTAAGTCTGGGCTTGATTAATCAGACTTCTCTGCTCGGCTTCAGCAATGGCCGTCACATTCACCAATTCTTGAAAATTTTCGATTCGCAAACAAGCCACTTGATTGCGAATCCTTGGCTGCAATCCATCCTGAAATTTCTTCGCTCGCATCTTTTCTGTTATCACCAAATGCGGGGCGAATCGTGTCAGCTCCATAAATTTAGCAGCATACTGGTCTACCGTCATGCTTCCTTGTACTAGCGTAGCGAACTCTATCGCCTTCTGTTGTTTGATCGACTCCGGAAAGAATCGATTATCAAACTCAGTTTTAAACCTATCCCAGGTGAGGACTACATTCTCTCCCAGTTCTTGTCTCAATAACCTTCTCTTCGTGTCCCACCATAGTCCGGCCTCCCCTTGTAGTAAGTGACCAGCATATTGCACTTTTTGCGCCTCCGTGCACCCACTGATCTCGAAGGTGCATTCTAAGTCCATAATCCATCGGTCGGCCTTCATAGCTCCTTCAGTTCCCATGAAATTCGGGTACCGATACACCACAAATTTTTCGTATGGGCATCCTGCCGTCCCTCCACTGACGCTCGGGTGACATCGGCTCTGCTCCATTTTGTGCTTCACTAATTCCGTCATCTGGCGAATAGCTTCCGCTATCACTTGTCCACCGTTTAACGGGGTATTCGGGGTCTCCCTTCCTCCGGTCTGAGGTGGCGAAATTAGTGGCGCATTTCCTATGGTCGGCATTGGGCTCGAAACATTAACTCTCGGTAATGCTTCGGGCCTTGGAGTAGGGGCACGTCGTCGCCCTCCTGCCATTCTTCCCTGAAAAGCACATAATCTTCATATGAGTTACTTTAACTCCTGTGCTCCGACTCTGGTAACTCATCACACCAAACCTGTATACCACCATTATCTCCAATCCAATATCTAAAGATTCAGACCTAAGTCTAAAGAATCATAGCCTATACCATGTGATTCTTTCTCCTAGGACTCGTGGTTTCTTACCCAGAGACTTAACTGCTCTGATACCACCGCTGTCGGCGCCCCAGCTTGCGCTTGGGTTCGTACGCAAATTGCGACGCCGGGGACGAACGTCACAAGGAAGTCATCCCTCATCTTTACGTGTTAGAGCCTTATTTTTTTTTTATTACATGCACAGATATATTTTTTTTTTGTATCGCAGCGGAAAAAGGTCAAGCCATAAATAAACGACAAAACGTTACGCTTGTCCCACATCACATGGTTAACAAAATAAAACCCAAATTAAACATCACATGCATATATATATATATATATATATATCAGAATAAAGTCACCAATGTAAACAGTTTATACAAAAGTACTTCCCAAAACAACGGGAAGATTTTTCCAAAAAGTACATCGGTGAATACAAAATAAAGGTGCTGCTGATCCACTCCTCCCTCCGCCAACCATACTAAAAGGCGGGTTCTTCTTTTATCTTCTTAAAAGTCGGGCCATAACGAAGGCTGTCCAGACTCAGTCCTGGACCTACGTCACACATCATCCCAGAGGATGACGTAAACAGGCGTCCCATGTGGAGGAGCCCGTCAACTCCCAGCACCAAACAGCACCCTTTAGGGCGTAGGTCGTCAAAAAAATACGTCGCCATAGGAAGCGACTTTGCCGCCCACTGACCCAATAGGTCTAGGGTCACTGGCCCAGCAGTCTCAGCCTTAGTCGGGCCCATGAGGGTCCGACCCATCTTCTCGAGAGTCGTAATCCGTGGATCCATCATGTCCTGCAATGACTTCTATCGTTTCCAAGGAAGCGATAGTAGAAATAATAAAAGGGGGGTGAGATTTCGGGAGAAATCTCAGCAACTACACTATCACTTAAACCAGAACATTTTCAATATACAGATAAGTGAACAAAACATTCTTAACTAATGCACATGCAATGAATGACTGACTCATACACATGCTCATGAAAACCTTTAAACAGACTTGCTTCTTTCAGACTTCTTTTCATAAAACTTTCATGCAGATTTCTTCTTTCAAACTTCTTTTCATATCATCATTACTTTTCAAAACATTTCTTTAAAATATTTCGTATCTTTCATTCTTTCTTAGGCGCCACTTATCTTGAACAGATCTTTCTTATGGCTCGAAAGCCCTTCTTGTCATGACTTTTTCTTTAACATGTATGAGACACAACACGGTTCCCCTAGCACCGCGTGTTCCCTGCTGGTTACCGCATCACCTTATTGTGAGTGCGTCTTATAACTTTAAACGGCAGGTCCTTATACCATATCCGTCCTTGGCACCCACCAGCGTTAGGTGCTACCGCGCTCCGGACACCTTTTGGTGCCATACACGGTCCGCCGACTGTTCTTCGTCGACCCAGGGGCTACCACTCGACTTTAGACACTCCTGAGTGGACAGGGAGTTCCACTGGGGCACTTCCCCGTCCCAGCCTTTAGGGTTCTTATAAAACTTTATTTCTTTTCTTTTCTTTCAAAAATTCAATCTTTTCTTTTCTTTTTCCTTTTTCTTAAAAACATGCTTGACTTTAAAAAAACCTTCTTTTCATGACTTATGCATGGGACATGCATGCTTACTTATTTTCATGCAAGAACCCGAGACAAGCTCGAGTGCATTCACATTTCATTTTCTTTTCTCCCTCATTTGGGAATGACCTCATAATTTTCCTACTTAGTCATCAGGTTCTATACTTAAAATGGGCCTAGGATTGAAGTGGGGTATTGGGCACATCTCCAACCCATCATGGCCGAATTCTCCTAGAGGGTTTCTAGGGCTTTCCATCATCATTTGACTTTAAATTTCCTCCAATCAATTTTAAAGTATCAAATTAAATCATGTACCCTCCTTAGCAAGGGGTACCCGAAATCCTAGTATTTCCCCAAGTAACCATTTTCACATCAAACTTAGTTGTTTCTATTTCCTCCATTCACCTTTCTAACTTAGGGAACTCCTCCACTTAGTCTATTTAAACTTCCTTTTTCTAATAGTCTCTTCTATGAGCTCAACTAAACAAAATCACCATAAAGCAATATAATTTCAATCTTCCAAATCTCAACATTAAATATCATAAAATTCCAAATAAACATTTCTATACATCATACACAAGTGATCATTTCTTCCATATGCAAGTATATATATCATTTCCATCCATATCAATCAAATAATTTATTCTCGCGTCCATTTTCATTTTCTTACAACAATATGCTCCTTGAATAAATCAATTCCATCACTAGTTCCTCAAATAAAATCTTTACCTTAGCAACACCAAAATTTAATATTTAACACTAAAATCCTTCATGCATCATTTTCATCATTCCATCAAATAATCATGCTTTTTCCTTTCTTTTTGCAACTAACACTTGATTCATCATTTCTACTCACATTCTAAGCTTATTCCATCATATAGATTTATCCAAAAATATTCATATCACGGACAAGAAAAATCATTACAATCCAAACATGGCAATGGCAACCATTAATCCAACAAGCATGATCACTTCACTATATATAAGAATTGTTAAGGAAAAAGTGGGAGTATACTTACCACACTCCTATTAGACTTTAGCTTAAATCTGAAATTACACATATAAAATCTCCCATTAGTCTAGCCATGAACATAAAACTCAAAGGAAACCCTATTTCCTTCTAACCAAAACAAAGTGTCACATGTGTGTGTGTGTTCTTCCTAAACTTGTATAGATTTAGTCACTAACCTTCTCCAATGAATTGATCACCTCCACAATCTTGCTTTTTGGCTTCACTACTATAGGGTTCTTCAAATTATGTGGTGAAAAGAGAAGAAGCAAAAGTAGGAGTGACTAGAGTGAGTTTGGCCGAGAGGTGGAGAGGAAATGAGAGTGTTTGCATGTGTCCAAGTGAAATGAGCTTAAGGGGTTTGCCTAAGGGGTCACACGGCCAGCTCTCTTCCCTAGGGTCTTTGGTACACTTCTCATCATATTTAGGTATGGCTAATGATAGATGGAGTGATTGACAACTCTAGGCCACTCCAAGATCAAATCTTGGCCATACCTTGGTGATTTTCCTTTCTCCTTTTCCTTCCTATGGCCGGCGGCTTCTTGGTGCTTCTAGCTTCCATTTTCTTGCTTTTCACTCAATCATCATTCCCCTATCCTCTCATGTGTCCATCCAAGTGATTCCAAAGCCATGCTTTTTGGAATTTGAGCAAGGCATGACCGGCCAAGCTAGCTCCACCGAAAATCATCTTTGTTCTTCTTCCTAGTTTTTGTCATTTCAATCACCTACACCCACACCATACCTCTCTTCACATCACCATACTCTCTTACACATGTACTTTAGCCACTTACACACTCTTCCCCTTTGTCCTATCACTTGTTGGTGGCCATACCCTATGAGATTCTCCAATGAACCCCCACGGATTGCCTTCCACCGAAACCTCCTAGTTCCTTTCATCCATTCTTCTCCTCATGCCACTTGTCACTTCCCTACACACCATGATCTCACTTGGCAAGTCAAGGGATTGTGTCTTGTACCTCCAAGATACCATGGTAGGAAAATCATTCCATTAGATCCTACACTCAATCCTACATGGCATGCATCCAACTACTAGTCAACCTCCACCAACTTGGATTTTCCTATAAGTGTTTGGATAATTTTCTAGGATTTTTCTTCAATTGACAAGTGTCTCTACCATGGGCTTGATGGGCCATGGGCTCATTCTATGGGCTTTTGGACTCACCATTGCTCTCTTGGCCCATTCACTTGATCCATTCTCCAAAGGTCTCATTCCTAAGCCCATCTCTTCAAAGCCTATTTTGTTCATCCACCAATTACCACTAATCTTGTGTATTAATCTTTAATTAACTAATTAAATTAAGATGAAGATTTTTAGGGCTATTACAGTAATAATTTAAACCATTGATCTATATTATTTTAGATATGGAGGAAGACTAGCCATGGGATGAAAATCTTGGAAGATTATTAGATATAGGGGCGATCATGACCTTGCAATTTAAGGGGGGACACCTCACCACTCGGTTAAAGGGGTTGCCAAGATACCCCTTCCATTCTCAAGTCCTCTAGCACATTTTTTACACCTACAAATACACACACAAGCTTCCATTTGTTCCCTTTTATAGAAGCCCTACGTTCACCTTGAGAGAAAATTAAGAAAAATACAAAAAAACTCACTCACAACACACACCTCAAAAGGAAGTTAAGTAGGAGCCTTGGAGAGAAAAGTAGTGTAAGATCAACCCTAGACATCTAATCTAACTTTGGAAAAATTTGAAAGTGCACTAATTAACATAATCTTGGTGTAATATAAATGACTTAATTTATAGATTTAGTTTGATGCTTGTTTAAGGTCATGCATTGTTTATGTAGTAGTTTGAATGCTCTTGACTTATGGAATGGTTTTTGTTGTAGAAAAATGCTAAGAAAAATTTAAAAACCTTAAGAATATGTTTTATGATTATATATTAAGAGGATTATGTGAAAATATGAGGTCATGTTTTGGAAAAAAATGATAGATTAACCTTAACAACTTTCGGACTCAAAGTGGGTTATGTTGACATATTTAACATCTTGTTAGTGTGATATCAAAACTGAGTGATTCAAAAGGTTATGAAAATCTAAGATAGAAATATACAACTTTTGTGTTTTATGTTTGAAGAGATCAGAACTCTATAAAAGATAAAATTGGGAATAAGTGGCAAAACAGAGTAGGTAATACTTCAAAAAGGGTTTTTTTCTTTTATTTTAAACTTCTACTGAATTATTTGAGTGAGATTTTTAACAAGTATGGTAAATTTAAAATTTTCAATATACTAGGAGGATTTTCCAGAATTTTTATGCTAAAAAGATAAAATAAAATAATAAAATTATCTATATAAGAGAGATGTTCAAGAAACAAATAAATATGCTTAAGCTGTGTAATTATGTAAATCTTGGTTTAAGTTAAATAAGTTAAATAAATAAATAAGATTTAGTCCCTGATAACATTCGGCAAGCCTTAGTTTAATAATATTATATGTTATTTAATTGTTTATGTATCTTTCGTTAAGTTCTGATATTATGAATTTATGTGATGTATGTGCATGTATATATGAAATATGTTCTTGTGATGTGTTTTTATATGTTATATGAATTATGAAGTCATGAAATATGCATGTCATAAGTCTACGTTTATGCGTACATTGCATTTCATCACATATATGTGTCGTCATAAGTCATGACATCTGTTTTAAGAGAATATATTAAGAAGACTTTAAAAGAATATGATAAGACTAAAGTCACGTCATGACGAGGACGGTGATACTTAACACCCGTATGACCGACGTGCCGATAGGGATGATGATACGTAACGCCTTTCGTAAAATAAGAATCATGTCACGATTAGGATGGCGATACGTAACGCCCGGACGACTGACATGACTAGCGAGAATGGTGATACGTAACGCCCGCTATGTTAAGTATTTTTTTGTGTCACGACGGGGACGGCGAAATGAAATGCCCGGAAGACTGACACGAGACTCATCACGACGGGGACGACGATACGTAATGCCCGGATGAATGATGAGTTATATGTACGGATAAGCTAACGCGTCATGCTAAGTAAGCTCGATGGGGACGGTGATATGTAATGTCCGTCTAGGATAAGAGATAAGTAAGACCCAACAAAGACGACGATAAGTAACGCCTATTGAGGATAAGCATTAAGTAAGACCCACAAAATTAAAAAATAAGATGGAAAATATAAGTTTTAAATATAAGATGGTAGGTCCAAGTAAGGTCTAATTTTGTATGGGAAAAGTGGTCATGGACATGCATAAGTCTCATAAAGCATTTTCATAAGCTACAGGTCTGTGATCATTACTATGTATGATAATTTCTGATGTTATCTATACCTTATTATGTTAACTGTGCACTTACTGAGATTTCCTAGAAATTTCACTCTTTCAAGTTTTATCTATCATTCCTTATGGAATGATAGATATTGTTGCAAGATTAGATAAATTGCAATGAGACTCAGACAACACAAGAGATTCTGATGTACCCTGAAGGTCCTACAGAATACTCATCTCCGGTTGGAATGATTTCTCATGTACGGATAAAGTGAAATAGTAAAATTACTAGATGACAGTGGGATACGATATTTGTTTTAAGAAACTAACTGGGTTATGTAAGTCTTTGATATAGTATGTTTTTGTAAATATGAAGTTATGAAGGTTATAGTTTTACCATGCCATGTGATCTATTTATACAAGAGTTCGATCTCTTTGCATATATTGGAAATTTACCTATTTCCACTATATTTCGCATTGCATTTAATTAGTAAACTTAGATGCATGCATGTTATTCCTTATGTTTATGTAGGATAAGTAGCCTTGTGTTACTTGTTCGAACACTTCGATTTACGTCTTAATCGAGGCAAAAAATCGGGGCGTTATAAGTATTATGCTTATATTATTAGCAATACATATATATAACATATATATGTGTATATATTTATTAATATATATGAATGAATTTTAATTAAATTGAGCTAACGAGTCGATTCAAGCATAAACGAGAGAGCCTTAATGAGCCTTAGCTGAGTCAAGTCGAGTTTTGTCGGTTTTGTGTCATTTACTAATCGAGCGAGTATATGCTTTCACGAGCAAGCTTTTTTTTTCACGAATCGAGTTTGATTCGAATTTAATCGAGTGAGTATTGAGCGGACTATCGAGTAGCCTAGTTCATTTACAGCCCTATCCATTCTCGGTATACCATGTTCTCATGACCAGGCGAGGAAAGTATAATATGAGATATCTATTAGAAAAGACAAGTTAATAATATAACTTTATGACATTGTCGAACTTGCGGCACAACAATAGAAAAACACAATCATTTCACACTTGCATTGGAGAATTTTCACAAAGAGTTGCTTGAAATGGATGCACGTGCCTAATACTCACCAAGAATAGAGTTAGCCAATGATGATCATTTGCCAAGAAGTCAAGTTCTATCGATTTACTCAAATGGTGCAGGATCCTCCAAGAGTGCTCATGAAAGGGTGCCCAAAATCTTTGAGAGCAAAAAATCTAAAGAGAGCCAACCAACCAAAAAAAGGTATTGTGACATTTGCAAAATTTAGGGACATGCTAAGAACTACTGTCCTTCAGTGAGGTATTGTAGGTTTAGTTTTTTTTTATTTGTTTGTTATAATCAAAGTGTTACAGTATTTTTATTGTATTTGTCCAATGTTTATGTAAGAACATTAGGCATACACCTGCGACACCGAAGACACTTGAGGCACTTGCGGCACCTAAGGTACTTGAGGTGAGCGCACTAATTTCGACAACTGATGGAGGTTTTCTAGAGTCAATGTTCAAAAATAAATTTATTTTTTATATGTTTGAAATACGTTTCGTAATCTAATCAGTTTTTTTTTCATGTAACAGAAGAGTTGTGAAGCTTTTGAAGGTTGTTTAGAGGAAATGACAGGATGAGATAATGAAGTAGAAATATGGCCAATATTGGCAATGAATACTTGTGGCATATGCTAAGAAAGCAATTGAAACCATATTGTGTAACACCCCGATTTTTTTTTCTTTTTTTTTAAACTATGTATGCACCTAAACTTACAAATTAAGTGCAATGCAGAACGCAATGAAAATGGGTAAATCTTCAATACATGCAAAGAGATCTAACTCTTACATAAATAGATCACATGACATATTAAAACTATATCCTTCATAATTTTTCATTTATCAAAACATATCGAATCCAGAACTTACATAACCCAATTAGTTTTCTTTTAACAAATATCATCTCTTACTGTCATCCGATACCCTTGCTATTCTATTTGATCACGTACGTAAGATCATTCCCTTAGGAGAGGAGTATTCTGTAAGACGCTCGGCGCTCCTCAGAATCTCCTATGATGTCTGAGTCTCATGATAATTTATTTTCTCTTGCAACACCCTCTATCATTCCATAAGGAATGATAGATAAAATATAAAAGAGTGAGATTTTCAAGAAATCTCAGTAAGTACATAGTCAACGAAATATGACATAAATGACATAAAAACTTATTATACATGTCAATGCTCAGAGGCATATATCTTATAAAAATGCTTTATGAGACTCACGCATGACATAAACTTATATTCTTCATGAACTCATTCTATCATACTTAAACTCTTATTTCTTTTATTTCGTAACATTGTGTGTCTACTTGTTTCATATCATCGACAGGCGTCCCCATCGAATATTTCTTATTTCATATCATCGACATGCTTAGGTCCCTGCTGGCTTTCATATCCTCGACAGGTTTAGGTCCCTGCCGATTTTCACATCCTCGACAGGCTTAGGTCCCTACCGATTTTCAAATACTTGACAGGCTTAGGTCCCTGCCAGTTTTCAAATACTCGACAGGCTTAGGTCCCTACCGGTTTTCAAATACTCGACAAGATTAGGTCCCTGTCGGTTTTCAAATACTCGACAGGCTTAGGTCCCTGTCGGCTTTTAAATACTCGACAGGCTTAGGTCCCTGTCAGCACGTCAAATACTCGACAGGCTTAGGTTCCTGTCGGCACATCAATCATACAGGGTATCGCTGGTCCCCGTCATGACATGATTGACTTATTAATATTTTCACTTGTTACGTTTTCTTAACGTATTTTCTTAAAACATACTTCATGACACATATATGTGACGTAATGCAATATATGCATAAATTTAGACTTATGACATGCATAATCTATATCCATATGAGCCTTATAACATGTGAGAACATTTCACAATAGCATACGTCACATGCACATACATTTACATTACATCAATTCATAAAATCAATGTCTACTAAGACAAACTCGGTTCTATAACATGTATTATACCAATTATACCCTTAAATAACATATATAATTTTTCTTTATTAAAACATCAAGCTTTATCCAAGTAAAAGTCTTGAATTTAAGCAAACAGGGTATCTTGCTCGAGCGAGATTCAAGCGAACATCGAGCAAACTGGGTATCTTGCTCAAGCAAGGTATCGAGCGAGATTCAAGCGCACATTAAGCAAACTGGGTATCTCGCTCGAGCAAGGTATCGAGCGAGATTCAAGCGAGGTTTCAGGTTAGAACTCGCTCGAGCAGGACATCGAGCGAGTGTCGAGCAAAGTCTCGGGTTGCACTTCGCTTGAGCCAAACATCTAGCGAAAGTCAAGTGAGGGTTTATATTTGTTCTTCGCTCGATTTTTCAATCGAGCGAGGGTCGAGCGAAGTTACAGAGCATAGGGTTTTTCAATCTAAAACATGCAATATTTTCACATAAACCTTATTTTTACTTATTAAAACATAAATATATGTTCTTATAATTTTCTTAGCCTTTTACCATAACAAAATCTCATCCAAAACACAATGGATTTCAATTACATCATATAAGCAAGATTTAAGCTTCAACTAACAACAAACATGGTTTCATCATCAATTTATTTATTCTATGTCAAGATTAGGTTAAATTGTATACTTACAAGTTTCTCCAAAGCTTGAATGGATGATAGAACCAAGTTCTTGCAAGAATTCCTCAAGATCACACAATTAGCTCACTTAAGTGATGTTTGGATGTTCAATGGTTTAGAGAGGCTTATTCTTTGGTTTTCTCTCCAAGTGGGCGTGTGTTCTACTTTTCAAAGAGGGTTATAAGACTTACCAACACATATATATAGGAGGGTGGATAACCCTTTAGAGGAAAAGGAGAAGAAGAGGTAGCTAAAGGCTACCGGTTACCTCTTGCTTGGAGGATGAGGTGTTATGCCTCCTAAACTCAAATGATTAAATCTAAGTATATAAATGCCTCCTTATCCCATGGCTGATATTAAGTCATTTTAATCAGCTAAAATTGATCAATGGTTGAAGATATATCATATGACCTAAGGCATAAGGTGGCACTCACCTAACCATGCATGAACCAAGTCATTCCAGTCTTTCTTGGTCTCCCACGTCTCCCAGCCTCTTTCTTATCCATTTGGTTACTTGATAAGCCTCCGAAGACTCCATTTGACATGTTCTAGAAGGCCACTTCTTGGTTTAGTTGGGATAGACTTTAGTTTGTAACTCACTTGGTTAGACTTGGACATATTCAGACAGATTTCTTCCTTTCATGTTACTTCATGTCTTTGAGTCAACTAAAGCTTTTAGATTACTTCTTATCCTCATGCCACATACTCCTACACCTATCAAGACCTTAGAAAAATTGATGGTCAATCACAATTTTCGTCACATGCCCCAATTTGATCTATTTCTTCTAACTCAAGTTCCATTTGAGCTCAAACTAAAACTGTCCACTTGTTTCCAGAATAAGTCATCGATATCGTCCAAATATTCAAAATCTCATAACATGAAAGTTTTATATCTATCTCTTAGAATTCTATAAGAATTGGAATCATCTCATTTGAACCTCATATGACCAAGTTATGATTTTTATACTAAAATTAGATAGATAAGCCCAAGAATACCAATCTGGGTACACCAAATGTTTGATAGATATTCCTTCTTGTTTCACACGAAATTCCCTAGATAAAATCTCCTCAATTCCACATATATACACACTTTTCCAGATCTTAGGCTAATTGAGAAAATAATCCAAAGATTTAATCTTATCCAATGTCCTTAGTCAACTTCAAAGTCAATGCCTATCTATTTCCAATCCAGATCTTCCACTTCCATCTCAATTTCGTATTTTATTAAATCCATATCTCTTAAAACTCAAAACATAAAGGTTGTATATATTCCTCTTTGCTTTCCATAGCCTCTTGAATCACTTAAATCCGATATCAAATGAGTAAGTTATGGTCATTCTACTAAAAGACGTCAAATCTCTCCATGTATCTTGCTCGAGCCAGACATCAAAAGCGAGAATCGAGCAGATCTCAGGTTAGGCACTTTTTTCACATAAAACAAGCCACCATTGTACGCAATCCTACTCCTAACCTTCCAACATACAATTATAAGTCTTTTCTCTATTATACTTATTCCTTATTTGATCAATCTTCAATGATCATGCCACATATGAAAATTAAACGGATTTTTAAAAATTCGGGTTATGACATATTGTTTATTGTAACAATGAAGTAGAAATATGGAAACTATTTTTTGAAGACGTGTTGTTTAATATATGGTCTTTCTATGGCTAAAGAATTCTGCCATTATTTTTTTTAAGACATTTTGTTAGGATTCCGCCATGTAATCCTAGGTTTAATATATGGTCTTTCTATGACATTCTTTTTAATATCATATATCCGATTCTTCTGTCCAGGTTCAACTATAGTGATGAATATGATTCTTCTATCCAAGTTCCTCTTTTTCATAGAATTCTTTAAAATAAAAAACTACCCAATTAAAAAAATTAATGAGAAGATGAGAGAACATCAAAATTATATATAGCAAAACATAAAAGATACCCAATTAAATAATACACGTCTTTTTTGACATTATTACTTTAATATATAATGTGAAAATTATAAATAGCTAAATTTACGTGTTGAGCCAGCCTAATGTTTATACTTTTAAAAGTGATCTTTTCTTTTGATGGTTGAAAAGTATCGTGAATGCTAACGTAGTGATTGAGCAGAGTTTATCTTACCTAACACTAGGATTGGATTTGAACTTAATCGAGTTACTATTCGAATTTTGTTTATACTCTTTTATATATATATATATATATATATATATTGAGTGAATTAAATTATCCGTAATTTTATATTAATATATTGATACTAAATATTTATAGTAAATTATATATATGTAATACATTAAAGAAACTAATAATTCGTTGATATTAAATATATACATATATATATATATATATAGTAATAGACTTAGTAGTTAGTATCAATAGTCTATTATTACTATTTACTAATATACCATAGGTTATTTTAATACTAACCTGTTAATTTAATTATACGAATACATTATATTATTATAAATTTTTATATATTATAATTTATTTTGTAACTCTTATAATATGTTAATATATTAATATATACTAATACTATATATTATAATTAGTAGTTATACATTAAATAAAAGAATAATTCATTGATATTAAATATATATAGTTATAGACTTAGTAGTTAGTACCGATAGTCTATTATTACTATAACTAATAAGTAATAAGTATAGTATATAGACTCTATATAAGTATTATTACTATTTACTAATATAATAGATGTTATTTTAATACTAACATGTTAATGTAACTAGACTAATATATTATACTATTATTATTTATACACATACTATAATTTATACTATAACTCTTATAATATGTTAAATTATTAATATATACTAATACTATAATAATGCTTTAAAGAATATATAAATTTTTAGGCTTAGTACTAGTTCAATACTATAATCTATAGCTAATAATAGTAGTCCATAGTCTATAGTTTATACTAATAGTCTGGTTCTAGTAGTATCACTAATATGTTAGATGTTAGTGATAAATTGGTAATACTCTTAGTAAATAATACTCTATATAGTTATAGTGATTTAATACTAACATATTAAGTTAACTATACTAATACTATTATAAATTTATACATATACTATCTTTGTAGTTTATACTATAAATCTTATCATATGTTAAATATTAATATATTAAATTATTAATATATACTAGTACTAATACTATATATTATAATTAATAATTATATATTAAATAATATAACGATACTTTGATATTAAATAATATATAAATAATAAAGAATATATATTATATAATTAATTATATACAACTATAATTATATAAATAATATATATAAAAAATGTAAAATATAAAACATAATGATAAGTAAGCATTATTGTTGCTTCGTCATGCTTTTTTTTATAAGTAAAATATAGGTTTTATTAATGATAATGAAAGATGTATAGTTTGTGTATATGAAGAGTATACAAAGGAACACATAGTTATATTTTATGAGCTGTAAAGAGTTGCAAAAAGTCATGAACATCATTCCAGTTAAGTATGATAGCTGAAAACTGAAACAGTAAAGGTTTGCACAAGAATCTTCTGCAACTCTACCATTGAGATAGCATACATTACTTACATAATGACCTCTGTGGCTAAAAAAAATTACACCAAAACACACAAAAAATATCATAATAAAAGTACACCATCTGACATTAAAATCTTATAAAATGTACAACGGGTTCCATAAGGCATAGCACTGTCTGAGATACATTGTTATTTTTTTGGAAATATAAGAATTATACCACAAATTATTATAAAAAAAACTCATGACAAGAATAACACTTTCAAGACTTCTTTGTACTTCTTCACCATTGCTTTAAATTTAGATTCTTCGATATGTAGTACCATGTCTTAGCTCTGTTCAGCTAAGTCCAATGTCATATTACAGTAGTTATTTTGCTCACTTTGAAAATTAATCCACTCAAAAAAGTCATATTGCTTATTCGTCTTATAGCTGGGATAGTTATAAAATATTTTACCTAAACTATGAGATCTTCCAGAAATTTGTAGTTTCGCTTGGTAGCTATAATACCAAAGTAGTCTCTCCAAACTAGCTTTTTTTTCTCCCATTGTAGTCCAAGAACTTGAACCAAAATGGAAACTCAAACTTCTCATTTCCCGTCATCATATTAAAAAGACATCCATAAATGCAGTGTTTTATATTGAAGAGTCATTCCAACTCAAAGCTGTTCCAAGCCAAATAGCTCACATCATATTGAAAAGCCATCCAAAAGACAACTCGGATCAGAAATCTTTAGTTGTTTTTGAACATGAACATCTCAATATACACACATCCGCAGAATGAACAAAGACCGAGTTAAATTGTAGATTTTCAAAACCAGGCACAAAGTCATGTCATACATCTAATGCCAAACTAGTTTACAGTTAAAGGAACCATCCTCTAGTTGTCAAAAATACAATAAGCATTATAAGGATACAAATGAATCCGACGGGTGAATCAAACAAATCATACTGTATGATTTTTTACCAAAACAAAAAAAGTAGAGACAAGGATACGTTGCAGCATTACATGAGTTGGAATTAAATTTAAATATATAAAAGAGCATATATAAAAAGTAGATCAAGGAACCACGTCTTCTTATTCATAACTAGTGACAAATAAAAGAGCATCCTTTCCAAATCGATTTATTTTACTTTTTGACTAACCTTTCACCATTAGACAGCATTACAAATTTATCAAAACTTTTAGCTGGAATATGATGCATAAACTCAAATGAAGGAAAGCATCGTGTCAAATACCTAGTGTGGGGAAGTGAATAGGCATTCAAGCTTTTCATGGACTTCCACAAAACAAATAAAACAAATGGTGTGGGATGATGGCAATATATGACCAACAACTAAAGATCATTTAAATCAGTGCACTCAATAAAATATTGATTGGTCAAATTAAACATGAGAGGATAAATATGATAAAAGTAGAAAACCCAGATAGCCTAGTACAATACTATATTGCCACTTTTAATGTAGTGTCTTCTCTTGACCAGAATATCTATGTGGGTGTCTTCATGTTGGGGTTTCTTGGTGAACTTTATTCAAACACATAATGGGCAGACTGATTGTACACTAAGAGAAGGGCACTAAGAGCCCCCCTTTACTTCGAATACTTTTCATACAAAAGAAACAGAAAAGAAAATACTTCACTCTTCCAATCAAAATACCTTCAATTGCCGATCTTTCAAAATTCGAGGGAAAGATAATATTGTTGAATATAGAAAGATGATGCACTTACACTGAGTGGGTTGGGGAAAGGGGGTCGCACTGGGAAAAGGGATGGAGTCAAAAACTGGGGGAGGGAGGAGCAGAAGGACGGGGGAGTGTAACGCCCCATTTTTTTTTTTTTTTTAAAACTATGCATGCACCTAAACTTACTAATTAAGTGCAATGCAGAACGCAACGGAAATGGGTAAATTTTAATACATGCAAAGAGATCTAACTCTTGCATAAATAGATCACATGGCATATTAAAACTCTATCCTTCATAATTTTTCATTTATCAAAACATATCGAATCCATACGTAAGATCATTCCTTTAGGAGATGATTATTCTGTAGGACTCTCGGGGCTCCTCAGAATCTCGTGTAATGTCTGAGTCTTATGACAATTTATTACTCCTGCAACACCATCTATCATTCCATAAAGAATGATAGATAAAATATAAAAGAGTGAGATTTTCAAGAAATTTCAGTAAGTACACAGTTAACGAAATATAACATAGATGACATAAGAATCTATCATACATGTCAATGCTCAGAGACATATATCTTATAAAAATGCTTTATGAGACTCATGCATGACTTAAACTTACATTCTTATGGACTCATTTTATCATTACTTAAACTCTTATATCTTTTTTTTCTTAAAATTGTGTGTCTTACTTATTTTGTATCATCGACAGGCTTCCCCATCGAATAATTCTTATTTCGTATCATCGACAGGCTTAGGTCCCTACTGGCTTTCATATCCTCGACAGGCTTAGGTCCCCGTCGATTTTCACATCCTCGACAGGCTTAGGTCCCTGCCAGTTTTCACATACTCGACAGGTTTAGGTCCCTGCCGGTTTTCACATACTCGACAGGCTTAGGTCCCTGTTAGCACATCAATCATCCGGACGTTACGTCTCACCATCCCCGTCACGACGTGACTAACTTATTCATATGTCTTATTCTTAATAATGTTCCTTTCTTATTCTTATGAATGTTTTTCAAATACATGTCATGTCATTCTTTCTTAAAACCCCTCACATACTAAGACATGCATGTACTTTTAAACTTTATGCTGTATGCACATCCAATACATCATATATCATATAGACTATACTTATTTTTCACAGATAACTTTTCTTATTTGGATCATCCACATTTATGTAAAGAAAAGCACTGAATTTAAACATAAAGTGTATCTCGCTCGAGCCAGATATCGAGCGAGAGTCAAGCAAAGTCTCGGGTTGCACTTTGCTCGAGCCAGACAACGAGCGAAGGTCAAGCTAGAAGCAATCAGGGTATCTCGCTCGAGCCAAATATCGAGTGAGAGTCGAGCGAAGTCTCAGGTTGCACTTCGCTCGAGCGGAATATCGAGCGAGAGTCTAGCGAAGGTTTATTTTGTTCTTCGCTCGATCTATGGGTCGAGCGAGGGTTGAGCGAGATCACGGCTCATAGGATTTTTCAATCTAAAACATGCAATCTTTTCACATAAACCTTATTTTTACTTATTAAAACATAAATCTATGTTCTCATAATTTTCTTAGCATTTTCCATGACCAAGAAAACAATCCATAATCTCATAGATTTCATTTCAATCCTATAAACAATGATTAGGCTCAAACAAATAACATACATGATCTAATCATCAATTCACTTATTCTATGCCAATATTAGGTTAAATTGTATACTTACAAGTTTCTCCAAAACTTGAAGTGGTGATTGAACCAAGCTCCGACAAATTTCTCTTCAAACTTACTCAATAGCACACTATGGTAGTGTTTAGAGATTCAAGGGTTTTTAGGAAGGCTTTTCTTTGTTTCTTCTCAAGCTAGCCGTGTCTTGCTCTAGGGAAATAAAAGAACCACTACATATATATATATATATATATATATATATATAGATGAGGGAGGGGCGAAATCTTAGGCATAAGGGGATAGATTTTCCTCAAGGTAACCGGTTTCCACCCTTACAGCCGTGTATGAGCTTCCAAGCTCTTTAGGCTCATCATCACCCCTAGAGCTTAGGCTTAGTTGGTCCTATTTCCATCTAAGGGTCATGTTTGAACCACTTATATACATATCTTGATCAATGGTTAGAATCATTCCAGCACATGAAAGGAAAAGACAAAGTAGTATGATATTTTCTTCCCATGGGGTGTATCTGTCCACTTTAATCCCAAATAAGTCCTTGATTTGGTTCGATTCTTTGAAAACGCACAACATGAAAGTTTTAGATTATCCTCTTAAAATTTTATAGGATTTTGAATCATCTTATTTTGAGATCAAATGAGAGAGTTATGCTTAATACACCAAAACATGTCAAAACCACCTGAGAAACCAAATCTGAGTTCTCCATTTGTTTTCCTTTATTTTCTTACCCATCAAGATTTCTAGATCAATTCATCTCCTCATGACACATACTCTTACACATGTCAAGACCTCAGGAAAATTGATAGCCAATCATAATTTTCTTCACATGGCTGAATATAGGACAATTAATCTAAGTCAGTTATCAATTGGACTCAACCCAGGGCCGTCCACTTCACACCAGATTTAGTCCTTTATCCGTTATTTATCTTCAAAAACTCAAAACATAAAAGTTCTAGATGTACATCTTAAGGTTATATAAGAACTATAATCACTTGACTTTGAGCTCATATGATCAAGATATGATTTTTCTACTAAACGTCAACAAATAAGTCCGAGAATACCAATCTGGGCACACCAAGTGTTTGGTAGATATTCTTTCTTGTTTCACACGAAATTTCCTAGATAAAATCTACTCATTTTCTACATATATACACACTTGTCTAGATCTTAGGCTAATTGAGAAAATAATCCAAAGATTTAATCTTATTCAAAGTCTTTAGTCAACTTCAAAGTCAATGCCTATCTATCTCCAATTCAAATCTGCCACTTCCATCTTCATTTCATATTTTATTAAGTTCACATATCTTAAAACTTAAAATATAAAAGTTGTATATATTCCTCTTAGATTT
Source organism: Platycarya longipes (assembly GCA_036559045.1). Lineage (NCBI taxonomy): Eukaryota > Viridiplantae > Streptophyta > Magnoliopsida > Fagales > Juglandaceae > Platycarya > Platycarya longipes. The sequence goes on along the minus strand of CM071800.1, from coordinate 27,285,246 downwards.
CCATAGCCTCTTGAATCACTCAAATCCGATATCAAATGAGCAAGTTATGGTCTTTCTACAAAAAGACGTCAAATCTCTCCCTGTATCTCACTCAAGCCAGACATCAAGTGAGAGTCGAGCAAGATCTCGGGTTAGGCACTTTTTCCACATAAAACAAGCCACCATTGTACCCAATCCTACTCCTAACCTTCCAACATACAATTATAAATCTTTTCTTTATTATACTTATTCCTTATTTGATCAACCTTCAATGATCATGCCATATATGAAAATTAAACGGATATTTAAAAATTCAGGTTATGACAAGGAGTCGAGATGATGCATGACTGGGCTGTGCGAAGGGAACGGGGTCGAACTGGGTTTAGGGTTTATTTGGTGAAAGGTGGGATCTTTCTAGACTTTCAATGGATTTTGGTGTGGCACAACCCAAAATGTGTTTGCTATAGCTGCTGACATGTTAGTTCCTCATTGGAGGGCTATTTCTTAACCTTTATAAGCCCATTCATTTTTAGCATCTCTCATTTTAAAATTAATGACACCAGAGTGTCTCCAAGCGTCAAGGTCCAAGATTTTCCCTAAATACTTTGGTCCTTTTGTAGTGGTTGAGTGTATTAGGGATGTCATGTACAAACTGGAGTTGCCTCTGGGATTACGGGTTCACTTGGTGTTCCGTGTCTCACTTCTCAAGATGCATCTAGGATCGATGGTTGTACCCTCACCAAATCTGCAACCTCTAGACCTTCACGGGGCCTTTGTTGTTGAACCCGAGAAGATAATCGACTGACATAGGAGAGATTTCCAAAACTTGCATTTGATTGAGTTGTTGGTCAAATGGAGTGGAGCACTAGAAAAGGACTCTTCGTGAGTTCATGTGGATCAGCAATGAGGATAGTATCCTGGACTTGTGGGCAAAGTCTTTTGTGGGGAAAGGTAGTTATTAGGGACTTTGAAATCAAAGATGGGATAGAGAAGAGTATTATGATGGGTTGGGCCATGGGTTGTTATGTGTAGTTATGCAATAAACATAGGCTTGCCTTAGAGTGTAGTGGATAGCCTTTTGTGTTTAGGCGGCTTGTTATTCTATTAAGGGTACTTTATTCATTTTTTCTTTGGTTTGTTTTTTGATTTATGTTAAGTGGGGTAGAATATTCTAGGAAAGTACCATGAAGAATAATTACAAGGCTAATGCCATATTGGAGGTTCTGGTTTGCTCGAAAAATTAGTGTCTCAAAATTTACTTCACAATATTTCTCATAAATTAGATCTAAACTCGAACCATAACATTTTGTTAAGTAGGATCATAGAACTGAAGACTAGCACATCAATCCAAAGCTACACTTTAGGAGCCCTTGGACCACCAATCAAAGATGGATAAGAAGATAAGGCAAAAAGAAGAGGCAAATAAAAAATAATGAAAGATTAGGAGAGAGAGAGAGAGAGAAAGGGTGTACCCTTTTCTACATAGAATTACTAAAATATGCCTAAACTTCAACAATCTTAATGACATAGTTTTTCTTAATCATTCTCTTTCTTGTTCCTCAAATAAAAAGAAAAAAAATTACAACATTCTTGAAGGCTCCTATTTGTTTTTATAGAACATAGACGTCCAGGACTAATTAAAAAAAATAGTTTTCCTAGTGACTAAAAACATGTTGAAGGGATATTCCCCTCCCGGCCTACTAGGTTGGGCCTAGGCCAAATACTAAGGTCCATCCCCAGCTAGATCTTGCCCTCACACGGTCAAAAATCACCAAACGAGTCCGGTCCATAAACTATGTTAGCAGAAAGAGAATGCATTGCGTGGGAAACAAGTCGAAGGGAACAGATTGAATGCATTAGTCACGTCACATAAAGGCCATGACCTGAGCAACTGTGGTCGTGACATAGAACACTAACACAAGGAATGTTACCCTAAAACCTAGTGTAAAAACCATGATTTGGGTGCGAATGAGTCTCTATGAACTCTATCATTTTCCTACAGTTCTCCTAGATGAAATATTGACTTTAGTATTAGAGGCTCCCTAGACCACCACCAAGTTCACCTTTATCTTTGTGATTATAGGTAGAAACACTCTACTCTAGGTTGCAGGAACTTAGCCATGGTATATGAAACACAACCTTAACAGTGGCGCCATGTATAGAATCTCTATAGATGTAATGTTTCCTTCGTTTGCTAGCTACTTAACTTTCACAAGCAATCCCTAAACAATAAGCGACGTCGATGAACATGGAAGGACGTTTCACAGAGATGGAAGAATGTATGAGAAAGATGGTGGAAGAAGTTAAGAATGTTTTCCGTGAAAATCAATCTTAAGCTTTGAGACGAGTCAACACTGAATTACAAGATGAAGCAGGGTCAACTAGGAATGAGTAGGAAGAATCCCGTAGTTTGGCAGGCAGACGCCGGTGAAGAAGAAAGAAGAAAGATGCATCATGAGCTACGAAGCCTCATGGACAAGTATGAGGAGATGCAAGGAAGATGGACACCTTCTGATTAGTGGATCAACTACTCACCAGCACAAAGTTGCCTTATAATGCTAAGTGCAGCCACCAAAGTTCAGGTGCCTCAAATGAAAATGTATGAAGGATCTAGAGACGTTTTTCAACTCCTATAAACCTTCAAGTATCATATGACCTTGCATGGTTTTTCCATGAGAAGATTCCTTACAGAGCCTTCCCTTTGACCTTGTAGGGGCATGATAGGAGGGTTACGATTATTAGCACCCAAATTAATTGACAGCCTTGGAGAACTGGCCCACCTATTCCACATGCAGTTCATGGCTAGGAGGAGAAGGCACCCAACATCGTACCTCCTAGTTGTCAAAGAAAAGGAGGAAAAAGTCTAAAATCATATTTTTCAAATTTAACAAGAAGCATATAATGATAGATGACCAAGATAAAAAAAATCACATTGACAACACTCCTGGGAGGTGTATAGCCTCGAGACTAGTTCATGACAAGTTGGAGAGGAGAATCCCAACCACGCTACGACAACTTATGGATAAGACTGAAAACTTTATCAATGTCAAAGACACTCCAGGCCTTGATCGAGCCCGAAAAGATAGAATTTGAAAATGTAGATAAAAAGGCCAAGGCATAGGGCAAAACTAAAGCCATCAAGATGGCAAGACATGCTAGTAGGACAGGGGGCAAAATGAGGCCCCCCTCCCAAGAGCCCTAGGCTCTTGTTACATACGATTTACGAGGTTTGTACAGGAGGAAGGCATACCAACTACCTGGGAAGCTGACAACTGGAACCGAGGTTGTTGTTACCGCACCTACCGTTGGACGATGTCCCACAATACGGGATTGCATCTCATTAAAATAAAAGGGGGAGTGTCAGAGTACTGCCACCCTAGCACCAAATCAATCAAAGAAGGGAGTGCAAATGGAGCTAAGGAAAGTTTGACATGCTAAGAAGAAGCAAAAGCTTGAGGATGTAATGGGTGGAGTGAGAGCCTCTACTGACCCGCCCCTGGACATCACCTTGCGAAGACAACCCCTTAGGTGAGACCAAAACCATCTTTGAGGGGTTTGCTGACTGTGGTTCGGCCTTCTCCAGTAGGGAAACACATGGTAGGAAGGCGCAATATTGCCCAGATGACTAACACAAGAGGGGAGGTAAATTAGGTTATATTAAAAAATTAATACTTATAAACTAAGTATACAATATAAAATATAAATAGAATATGAAGCAGCGGTAAATATAAAAAGTAAGGGTAAGAAGAAGCAAATTCAATATTTTAACGAGGTTTAGCCCCATTCCTTATGTCCTCGCCTCAAGCTATCCCTTGAGGATCCCAAATTCACTATTCAATCTCCTTCAGATAGAGATAGAAACCTATTACACCTTTGAGCAACACCGCTACAAAGAATCCATGTAGAACACTATCTACACTTGCAATCACCTCACACTTGGTGATTCAACTATTCCCTGTGTAGAACACCTTCTACATACACAAGGGTTATACGCACCCTCTTACAAATCAAGAGCTGATAGTGGGTTGATTATCAGAGTACACTCCTTAATGAGTGAAATAAGAACAATACAGCACAACCTATATCTTTCTCAAAATGAATAAGGATTAAGGCACAAAACTTAGAGAAGAGAGAATGAGGGCTTTGAGAAAATGATGCAAAACTTAACAATTGATGTGTAAGTTCTTGTTGTAATTTTTGCAAAACTCAAGTGAGCTATTTATAGGCAAATGAGTCTTCATATTCAAATTTGAAAATGTTCACATGTCAAATAAGAGCACTATTCACTTTTCAAAAAATTCAAATAAAAGCATCTCTTTTTTATATTTGTCAAAGACAACTCCATTCATTCTTCAAAAAAATCAAATCAAATCTTTTACTTTTCATACATGATAAAATGAGCATGATTTAATTTTCAAACCAAATCATCTTTTTTTTGCATATGTCAAAAAAATACACAACCACCTTTCAAGATTTTCAAAAAAATACACAATCATCTATCTTTTGTATTTGTCAAAAAAATACACAACCACCCTTCAAAATTTTCAAACAAAATCATCTATCTTTTGTATTTGTCAAAAAAACACACAACCACCTTTCAAAATTTTCAAACAACACATGCACATGTTAAATATGACAATCAATCATCTAACAAATTCAAATCTTTATGCATATGTGGAAAAATAATAATAATTTTTGAAATTAAATATTTTAATAAAGTTATGCAAATGTAAAAAATACAATTTGATGCTTTATGATAAAATATTAATTTTGAGGCTTAATCCAATTTCAAATTTTAAGAGATGTACAAAATTACTCTATGAGCTTCATTTGTAGACTTGATCTTCTTTTTGCTTATACTTGATTTCTTGATATGCTTAGCTCTCTTCATGCGTAGACAACTTGAGCTTGAGTCTTGAATTTATTTGTTATCATCAAAATCTATACGTAGATATGAGACTTGAAACCTTGGGTTCAACAATCTCCCACTTTTTAATGATGACAAATACTTAGTAGAGATCTGCGACCTACAATAATTATTAAGCTCCCTCTAAAAATATGCATTAGTTTTTCAAGTAAAATATAGACATGATTCTAGCATATATAACAAGGTAGTATACTAGTATAAGACTTCTCCCCCTTTTGGCATCATTAAAAAGGAACTGTAATTGGCTTCAGTAAGATTTCTTTCCGTAATAACCAATGACCAAATAAAACGGTGCGTTTAGTAGAAACTGTAGAATGTTGAATAATCAGAGCCACCCATGTTCGAGAAAAGCTGTAAAGGTTGATGCCTAACTCTCGTGTCCGACAAAAACTGCAAGGCTAGAGGCCTAGCTCTGGCAATTCGGTACGAAAGGAGATTCAAATCCGCTTGATGTTGTTAACAAACGAGATTTTATAAAGATTTGAAAGCTTTCGAGTTGCTGTTTAAAAGACCATTCTTACCCATCAAATACTCACAAGAAAAATCTCACATTGCTCATTGATCAAGTATCTGTTTATCCAAAACGACAGAATGGCAGAGAAAATTTCTTCTGGTAATCTTCCAGATTTGAACCAAGAACTGTCTCAACCAGTCATTTTATCTCATGATACTGTCAATACCATGATAGAAGCAGAGATGCATTTTTCTGGTAGGACTAATTCTGAGGTTGTTACAGCATCAAGAACGCTCAGTGTTCAATATGCTGCCTCTGTTACGATCATAACTCGGAGATTACTAGCAAGGGCAAATGAGGTTGATCGACTTAACAATCAAATATATGTTCTGCATCAAAAGCTTGCAAATAAAGGTAGAAAGAATAAGAGGTTAAAGTAAGAAAATAAAGATTTAACAGAATTAGCTCGTGTTCTGAAACTTCGAATAGAGGAATCGAAACGAGTGAGAGTTCAAGCACAGAGTCAACATCAGTAGATAATGACAGCATTTCACGAGAGAAAGAGGGACAATTGTAATTAATCTCGCTGGTTTAGCTCGGTAACTTTTGACAATATGCATCCGGCATATCTTGTAAACTTGACTAAGTAAGATTTGAAGAGATGACAGTTTGTCTTGTATTTATTTCCATCTTTATAAAATTAATCCTTAGTTTTATCTAATTCACATCAAATTTTTTTCTCATCTCTGTAGTTCATCTTCATTCTCACTCTACAAAATTTCAATGGCTCATCAATTTTCCTTCAGTGCTTCTCATGATCAATCTATTTCTGCATCTGTGGTAGGTGCCATAAAGCAGCAAGAGACTGATTTGGCTAAGAAATCAGATCATGATGCCATTTATGAGCTTGTGGGTCTCGGGACTCGATACTCATCTTCTATTGTTACTTTTTATGCTCGGTTGCAGTCGAAAACTCTCAAAATTGAGAAGTTTAGTGAAACGGTCTCTGTACTTCAATGACTTGTTTATGAGTCAAACAAAAAAATAGTAGAGTTAAAATAACAGAATAAGGATTTAAAATCCTTACATGCCTCTTCATTTCGATTACCTAATCCTTTAGACAAGGATGGCATGATGATTTATGAGGAGCAAATGCATTTGAATGATGAGGTTAAACGTCTCAAGTTTCTGTAGGTCATTTGAGATAATGGAATAAAAGTATCTAGCAGATATTCATGGCATGCATCATTCCTATTTCTCTTCTAATCATGCATAATCTATCTTCTGGTAGGGGTTTTGTGAAAATGTCTGCCAATTGATTGTATGTGCTTGTGAATTCTAATACAATATCACATTTCTGCACATGATCTCTAAGAAAATGATATCTAATTTCAATATGCTTAGTCCTAGAATATTGTATTGGGTTCTTTGAAAGATTTATAACAGTATTATCATATTTAATAGGAATATGATTGTACATAAGTTTAAAATTCTCAAGTTGTTGCTTCATATAAAGAACTTGAGCACAATAACTACCTGCAGCAACATACTCTGCCTCAGCAGTAGATAACGCAACAGAATTTTACTTTTTACTAAACCATGAAACAAGTGCATGACTTAAGAAATGACATGTTCCACTAGTACTTTTTCGATCAACTTTACAACCAGTATAATCCGCATCTGAATAATTAATAAGATCAAAAGAAGTATGTTTAGGATACCATAACCCTAGGTCAATGGTACCGGTAAGATGTCTAAAAATACACTTGACTGCAATCAAATGAGATTGCTTTGAAGATGATTGAAAATGTGCACATAAACATACGCTGAACGTAATATCAGTTCTACTAACTGTCAAATATAATAAACTACTAATCATACCTCGATATACCTTTGAGTCAACTGGCTTACCGCTTTCATCTTTATCAAGTTTGGTGGTTGGACTCATTGGTGTTCCAATTACCTTCGCACCTTCCATTTCAAACTTTTTGAGTAACTCTTTGATATATTTTGATTGATTAATGAATGTTCCACTTTTTACTTGCTTGATTTGCAATCCAAGAAAGAAATTAAGTTCTCTCATTATGCTCATTTCAAATTTTTCCTGCATGCACTTAACAAAATCTTGGTATATATTTTTATTAGTAGCACCAAATATTATATCATCAACATAAATTTGAACTAGAAGAATATCATCCTGTTCATATTTGATGAAAAGAGTTATATCGATCTTTCTTCTTGAAAAACTTTTTTCAATCAAGAAACCATTAAACCTTTCATACCAAGCTCTAGGAGCTTGTTTGAGTCCATATAAAACTTTTGTGAGCTTGAAAATATGATTAGGAGAAATATGATTTTCAAAACCTGGAGGTTGCTCAACATATACCTCTTCATTTATAAAACCATTTAAGAAAGCATTTTTAACATCCATTTGAAAAAGTTTGAAATTTTTATAATATGCATATGCAAGTAACATTCGAATAGTTTCTAGTCCTGCGATAGGTGCATATGTTTCATCATAATCGATTCATTCCTCTTGATTGAAACATTGGACTACAAGTCGAGCCTTGTTTCTAGTGATGATTCCAGACTCATCTTTCTTATTTCTGAAAACTCATTTTGTTCCAATAACAGCTTGATTTTTGAGTCTAGGAACAAGTGTCCATACATTATTTCTTTCAAATTGATTTAACTCTTCTTGCATAGCTAGAATCCATGCTTCATCAATAAGTGCTTCATCAATATTTTTGGGTTCAATTTGAAATAGAAAAGCAGTATGGTTACAAATATTTCTAAGAGATGATTGAGTACTTACACCTCGTGAAGGTTTTCCTAGAATTTGTTCTACTGGATGATTATCAAGTTATTTATAATGTTAGTAAAACGAGTATACATAGAGGAGATAGATTCATCATCAATTATTTTAAACATTTCATGTTCATGCGTAAGAATATAAATTTTTGATTTTTTGACTTGCGAAATTCCTTCATAAGTTACTTTCAAATTATCCCAAATTTCCTCTGTTGTCCTGCAAGTCATTATTCTGTTAAATTCATTGCCATTGAGAGTATTATACAGTAAATTCATAGCCATTACATTCACTGTATAAAGTCTATCGTCTTCGCGATCAAACTCTTCTTCTTCTTTCTTGTTGACTTTTACTCCATCAACAATTTTTGTTGAAATATAAAGTCCATTTACAATACATTTCCAGATTTCTCGACTTTGAGTTTGAAGAAATATTCTCATTTTAGCTTTCCAGAAAGTATAATTGTCTCCACAAAATAGCGGAGGTCGACTACTGGATTGACTTTCAGCGAATGTAGCAGCAATGTTAGCCATATAATCTTAACTCAATAGATAATTAATCTTATAATAGAAACTGGCTCTGATACCAATTGTTGCCCAGATGACTAACACAAGAGGGGGGTGAATTGGATTATATTAAAAAATTAATACTTATAAACCAAATATACAATATAGCATATAAACAGAATATGAAGCAGTAGGAAATATAAAGAATAAGGGTAAGAAGAAGCAAACTCAATATTTTAACGAGATTCAGCCCCACTGCCTACGTCTTCATCTCAAGCTACCCCTTGAGAATCCCAAATTCACTATTCAATTTCCTTCAGGTAGAGATAGAAACCTATTACACCTTTGTGCAACACCGCTACAAAGAATCTATGTAGAACACCCTTTATACTTGCAATCACCTCACACTTGGTGATTCAACTATTCCCTGTGTAGAACACCTTCTACACACACAAGGGTTATACGCACCCTTTTATAAATACAAGAGCTGATAGTAGGTAGATTATCAGAGTACACTCCTCAATGAGTGAAATAAGAACAATACAGCACAACCTATATCTCTTTAAAATGAATAAGGATTAAGGAACAAAATTTAGAGAAAAGAGAATGAGGGATTTGAGAAAATGATGCAAAACTTAACAATTGATGTGTAAGCTCTTGTTGTAATTTTTGTAAAACTCAAGTGAGCTATTTATAGGCAAATGAGTCTTCATATTCAAATTTGAAAAGGTTCACATGTCAAATAAAAGTACTATTCACTTTTCAAAATATTCAAATAAAAGCATCTCCTTTTTATATTTGTCAAAGACAACTTCATTCATTTTTTAAAGAAATCAAACCTAATATTTTACTTTTCATACATGACAAAATGAGCATGATTTATTTTTCAAACCAAATCATCTTCTTTTTGCATATGTCAAAAAAATATACAACCACCTTTCAAGATTTTCAAACAAATCATCTATATTTTACATTTGTCAAAAAAACATACAACTACCTTTTAAGATTTTCAAACAAAATCATCTATCTTTTGTATTTGTAAAAAAAAGCACACAACCATCTTTCAAGATTTTCAAACAACACATGCACATATTAAAGATGACAATCAATTATCTTACAAATTCAAATATTTATGCAAATATGGAAAAATAATAATAATTTTTGAAATTAAATAATTTAATAAAGTTATGCAAATGTAAAAAATGCAATTTGATGATTTATGAGAAAATATTAATTTTGAACCTTTATCCAATTTCAAATTTTAAGAGATGTACAAAATTACTCTATGAACTTTATTTGTAGATTTGATCTTCTTTTTGCTTATGCTTGATTTCTTGATATGCTTAGCTCTTTTTATGCGTAGACAACTTGAGTTTAAGTCTTGAATTTATTTGTTATCATCAAAATCTATACGTAGATACGAGACTTGAAACTTTTGGTTCAACACGTAATATGAGGAAGTATGCTCAGCCAATCACTGATTGGCTAACAAAGAAAAAGTGCGATCACGCTGGTCATTTCCTTCAAGGAAGTTGAAAAAGAAGGGGTCTTCTACCCCTATGATGACGCCTTGTGGTGACCATGCTTGTGGCCAACTAAAAAGGTTCTCATCGACAATAATAGCTCCGCAGACATTCTAACTGAGATGTCTTTACCCAAATAGGGATTGACTCCACCCGCCTACGATTGGCATCCATGACTCATGAGTTAACCTCATGTGCCCCATTGGGTTAGGTTTGGGCCAGATTCTAAGCCCCATCTAAAACTAGATCTTGCCCTTCGACAACCTAGGAATCACTAAAGAGACTGGCCCACAAATTGTGTTAGTATAAAAGGAATGCATCGTGCGAAAAACAAGTTGAGGGGGACATACAAGATGTTTCGATCCTAACACTCACCTATGATGCCCAATATTAAAGGATATATGCTAAGAAGTGAACAGAAAGCATGAGAAACTCTTCATTCTTTGACGATGGAAACAAGAAGTGATCGTGCCGATTGCCAACTGTCGAGACGACACCTTAGGAGCCACATCGCATTAATGACACCACCTTAGACACCATGTCATATTAAAGGCCATGACACAAACCCCTGATACAAGGTATGATAAGTACCTCCGAACAATTATATAAAAGCCATGCTTTCAGGTATGAATGAATCTCACTAAACTCTATCATTCTCCTAAACAAATACTGATTTTAGTATTTGAGGCTTTCTAGACCACCACCGATCCCACCATTGTCTTTATGATTATAGGAAAAAACGTTCCAACCTAAGTTGTAAGAACTTAGCCAAGGTGTATAAAATATGACCTTAACAAATGTGATAATTAATATAGAGAATTTTATATGATAAAATGAGAGGAAATTCTAAATTTTAAAAATCATAACAATAATTGTTGAAATAAAAATTAAAAACAAATAGATAATTTTGATAATATAAACAAAATTCCAACATAGAATTACATAAAAAAAGGTCAAGACTCGAGGACCCAATTTCATTCGATCCTCTTTCCTAAAATCAAAGAGTTGACCAGCGCGGCCCAGTTCAGTCTAGTCCGACAGCCATGATGAAACCGAACCGAAATGTTGTTGGTGACGTGGCGAAGCGATTAGCAAACACTCTAGTCCTCGACCACTGGCTTACGGCCAAAACTTTGAAATCCCAATTGTCTATGTTTTTCTGTATCTCTCTCACACCAAAACATACTTTGATTACCTGAAACCTAAATCCCTTCCTCCATCCGATCGATCAAAGTAATTTCCTATGTAATAGCTTACTCTCTTGTTCCTGCGAAAACCCTAAATGATGAAGATGAAGGATGGTCCTATGGGTATATATTAGGATTTTAAAAAGAAGAGAGATACGATGGGTACAGGACGCCGAGCACGGGGACTGGTAATAAAGACGCTGCTACTGATAGGAGGGGCGCTTTTGCTGAAGAGACTGACCAAGTCTACCACTCGCTGGGACCATGCTCGCATCGTTGCTCACTCTCTTTCCGGACAAAAGGTCCAACTCTTCCACTTTCTTTTCCATCTTCTTCTTTTTATCAATCGATTCTACCACTTTATTAATTTCGAGATTTCTCTCTGTCTCTGTCTCTCTCTCTCTTTGCCTTGCAATAGTTCTCAATGGAGCAAGCATCTAGAGCTCCTGATAATTACTTCAATTTCAGGTGCTTCCGTAGACCCTCTAGCCTATTATAATTCATGTTCCTATTTTCTTCCGCGATATCTGGAAAATTACTTAAGCTGCTTATTTTCCGTCAACTAATTACTGAGCTTCTTATCTCTAACCAATCATTCATAATCTAGACTGTATTTGTTCTCGTCAATTACCTTTTGTGTTTGGCTCTCTGTAGAATGCTTACATGCCCAGCGGCACAGATGGTAGATGGGTCAAAGGTTTTATATTTTGAGCAAGTGAGTGTATAACTTGCTGCCCCTTCGCTTTCCTTTTTCATTCTTTCTTTTTCCCAAGGCACAGTCGATTAGGAACGGCTTCCTGATCATTATATTTGTTCATATATCAGTTGCTTTTTGTGCCAGAAATAGATTTATGAGGGTTTTATTTCTGTTCCTAGGCATTTTGGAGGACTCCTCAGAAGCCTTTTCGGCAGGTATGCTAGTCTGTTCTCTCGGCTGTTAAAATCACTAGTTTTTAGATCTCGTGATCGTAGCATGATAGAAATGGCTTGCTCAAGCCTTGTCTCCCTGCTTCGGCTATCGTTTTCTTTTTATAATTATTAATTTTTCAATACCATTCAACTTTAATGTTGTTTCTATAGGGTATGTTTTTCCCTTTCCGAAAAATATAGTATATTGATGAAGACTAACTTGTATCTGGTTGCAGAGATTTTACATGGTCAAGCCTTGTCCTAAAGATTTGAAATGTGATGTTGAGGTGGGCATCTGATCTGTCTTGCATTTTGATCTTGTAAACATGATGTTCCGTTGCATGATTGAATTATGCATATTTTGTTTATTGGATTTGTACCCTCTACTGTTTTTGACTTTGTTTGAGGAGCAGCTAAGTTCATATGCCATTAGAGATGTGGAGGAGTACAAGAATTTCTGTGATCGCCCAAAGGACCAGCGGCCACAGCCTGAAGAAGTTCTTGGGGTGAGCCTTTGCCACTTCAAGTCATGGTCTTTGTTAATTAGATGTATATAATATAAGACAACCTTTATTTGAATTGGCATCATCTAGTGTGGAAGAAATTTTGTGTTGTGCTTCTAAAACTTTGTATGGCTTTTTTAATGTTATATTTTGCTTGAATGTGTGGTATTAAATCTCTAGAATAGAAACAAAATTTTAAGAAATTGGCGTAGCCTATGTATGTGAGGTGTGCAAATAGTGTAACACTCCAAGGGAGGGCAAAACCACATTTGGTTTTATACTGTAAAAGACTTACTCAATCGTACATTGAATTCCCATTCATTATAAAGAGCAAACACTTTTTCTTCTCAAGCAATGTGGGGTCCCGCTCTCAAATTTCAGATATCCTTGTTGGTCCATTCCATCATAGATGGCACGACTCAAGTCCCAAGCTTCTAGTTGGGATAGGCTCTGCTTGTAACATCTAAAGGGAAGGCCCAAGCCACATTTGGATTTTTACTCCAAAAGGATTAGTCATTGGTGTAAGTAGAGCCCATTAGAACCATTATAAATAATAATAACTTCTTCCTCCTACACTCATTAGTCAATATGGAGTTTCACAAACAGCAAACCCTTAGATGTGTTTGGCTTTCACTTTAACGATTTTATAAATTAATTAATAAGTGTGATCAAGAACACATCAACAGAAGCATAAATCAAACCCAATTCTGACCACTTCTTGATAATTTTCACATACGTCAAACATCTATGCAACATTGAAGTTGGTCATGGATTGTTATGTGTTCAGGTTCTGGCATTCTTATCTTCTTCGTAAATAATGTTAATTATCAAAATAAAATGAATAAACTGGTGTGATGATATATCTGAAGTTTCGTAAGTTGGATCTGAACACGGACATAAAATAAATTTGAAGAATTCTTAATTGATGGATTACAACCGTGCTACAAGCCAATTATAGGGTACAGGTTGATCGGCGGTGGCATTTTGATTAAGTCAAATTTCATATTTAGTAGATGTTAGTGCTTAGAGAAGTATCTGTGCATACCCTATGTTTTTCATTGTCGACTATTTGTTGTAACCATAAATTTGTTGTAACAGACTTTGCTAGATTTGTTCTTGCCATATCTGTTATTTTCATATGAGACATTGCAGATGGGTAGATTATGCTTCTTAGGTTAATAGCATAGGCTGATTTAACCACATGCTCAAGAACGGCATAGCGCTAAACCACTTATTAATCTACCGCATAGAAATTTGTTATGCGTTTGTAGTTGACTGCTTCTGCTTGGGAACACTCATTGGCTAGGACTGCTGGGGTAATGTGCTGGACATTATTGCCGGCAAGGTTTTATGTTTGAGTTTCTGACTACATATTTTCATGTCTTTGCATCTCAATGCTTGTAAATTGTTACTTGTGGCCAAACTCATGTTCTATCTCTCATTAATGTGCAGGACATTGCAGAGCATTTAACCACAGTATACCTTAAAACCTGTGAGCGTGGAAAGCGCTGTTTTTATGAAGGTTCAACTCCACCTGGCGGGTTTCCCAATTCATGGGTACTTATCTGTTGACCCTGTTACCATTTTTTCTTTATGGTTATGCTCCACTTGTATACCAGCTGTATGCACAAAATCCTGGGAGTGGCATGTGGAAACAAGTTGAATTCTCCTTGACTTGTGATCAGTTCGATGAAAATTATTCAGTTCCTGGACACCCAGAGCCAATAAAAAATAAAAATTATTCAGTGATATCTTTTTTCCTTAATGACAGAATGGTGCAACCTACTGTACTTCAGAACTTGCAATCTTGAAGAATAATGAGATACATACCTGGGACAGGGGCTATGATGAAGATGGAAATCAAGTCAGTTCTTTTAGTTTTGTTCGTGTTTGATGATTACCTTCATGCATATTTATGGAAATTGTTTGCATTGAGATTAAAGCACTTTAACGGTAGTGCTTTTGTTTACTCGTTACAGGTTTGGGGAGCGAAGGAAGGTCCTTACGAGTTCAAGCCAGTGCCTGCCTCTATTTCTAATGACACGTTTTCTCCTTTAAATTTCCATACTCAGCAATCAATGGAGAAACGAATAGAGGGTTTACTTGTTCTACAAGACTGACCACTTGTTACGTATAGCCATCATCATTCTTCGACTCTTTTCAAGTACTTTTTCACCATAAAGTCCTCTTTTTAAATATCTCTTCTGGTGGGTTATTCACAATTATATGTATAGGTATGCCGTAAGCATGGTCTGTGACTGAATGATGGAAAAATTGCAAATGCGTTGGAGAAAAATTCTAGATTGTGGTTAAATTTTATAGGAAATAGATCCATATGTTTATACGTTAGTTCTACTATTATTCAGTCTGTAATGTTCTCCTTATCGCTGCTTTTGATTATAAGAATATGTTAGTTATAAGTTATATTTGAAGTGTCTCCTGCAGAACACTTGTTAAGGCCAGGGTGGCAAGTTTTTTTGTTTTTGTTTTTTTAAAGAAGTGTCACGCGAATACACTATAAATATAATATCAGCCTTAATCAGCAGCAATTTCAGCGAATTGTCACTGGAGATATCTGGCGTTCTCTGTTTATGTACTATTTAATATTGTTTATGTGATAATCGATCAGAATCTAAGTGTGATATGAGTAATCGCAGATGGTGCCGCGTCATAAAAAGGTGCTCACCATGGTGGCATCATATGAGACGAGATCTTTTGAACTGGGAGAAAAAAACCAAAAAAAAACAAAAACAAAAAAAAAAAACAAAAAACAAAAAACAAAAACAAAAACAAAACAAAATTGGCTTGCTTCATTACTTGGGTGAGTTGTGATTTTCCTTCGGTAAACATATTCTACTCTACTGCAAGCTACTGGAATCGTGAATGGAATATACGAACTTTAAGAAATAGAATGTAAATACAGGAATCATTCTGACCACCCTCATGGTAGCCCAACTATTAACCTAAGCTATTATTCAGGTAGAAGTATAATCCCGCTAGTGCCACAACGCCCACCACAACTGCGATTGGGAGTGCCCTCCTGTTGCAATTTTCAAAAGTGACATTAGTTTGTGAGACTATTTTTATATAATTTATTTGTGGCTAGAATATTCTCATATAGTAAGAAACTGTTTGAATTAACAAAATGGAGAAAAGAAAAGAAAAAGAAAAGGCACATCTCTTTTCTTCTGAATAAGGTTGGTTTATGCTTACCCAATTGCTTCGTCTCTCTGAATTTGCGCCTTCCGTGCCTTGCGAGCATCATTTTCATTAGCATTTTTTGCCACAGCAGGTTCATAAGCCCTAAATCTTCGCTTAGGAGCACCACAGACTGCACAGCACAACCAAGAGTGACGATAACGTAGCAGTATCATAAACACATCCCACGATCAACAATTTCATAACTCTTTGAAGTTTGATCCTATTTATTAGTTCCAGTCCTTTTCAATTCTGAATCAGTTAGCTGACAGTAAAAAGAAAAAGACCAATTAGGCTCATTATTCTCATGATTAAAAAAAAGATGTTTTCTATCATAAATCTTACAAGGCTACTCACATGTTATGTCCCACGTTCTAGGTGGTGATATAGCTTGTTTAGAGATGTCAAAATCATTTTAACGCATATCATCATTACAACTTTCACAAATTTTTATACAAAATATTATATGAAAATTTCAACTTTTTCAAATCGTAAAATAATAATAATGTTATAATAATATTTTATTCAATATTAACTTTCATCTAAAACTATCTCATCTCATGTCACTATCCAAACCAATCTTAGATGCATTAAACAATTCAAAACATATCACATCTAATGTTGCTGAAAGTATAGCCTTATTTTAAGGCAAATGTTGTCTAGAGTCTAGGCACAAAGCACAAATTAAGTGCAATCACGGTAAGGTGCACCTGCTAAAGTAAAACACACATTTTTGCATACTATATGTATACTCCATTAATGTAATTAGCTGAATCACATTTTTAATATAAAATAATTATTTTTAGCCAATCACATTAATCCAATGCACAAATAATATGCAAAATTGAATATATGTAATAGAATTCAAAAATAAGAAAAAACGATATCCACCAAATACGTATTTATACTAATTACTCAATTTATTAGATTGTTATGTAACAAAAAAGTAACTAATAACTCATTTACATAAACTTTCACAAATCCATAGAATTATCTGTGCTTTACAAGACATGCACATTTCTGATATTTGATAGTCATATTAGTATATATATGATTCGTTAGAATAAACTACAAGGATTATAATAAAAAAATCTCAAGAATGTAAGTATTGATGTAACAGTATCGATGTAATTAGGAAAAATTGCTCACGTAGAGAGTGAGAAACCTCCATAAATTGAGAGAGGAAACAAAGAGACGTGTGAGAAAAGGAAACCCCTGAGATATATTTCTTCTAGAACTTCTAATGAATTGGAAAAATACATGCGAAAACTATTTATAGCCAAATAGTCACCGCCTCAAGTCTGAATGACTTACAAAAGGACTAAAATGTAATAGAACACATTATTATGTCATAAAAGACCTAAAACATGCAAGTAAAGCTACTGGGCCCAAGGCCCCTTTGCAAAACCCATGTAGAGTCTGGTCCGAGGCAATTCACGCCCTTGGTCTACTACTATCCCTTAGCCCATAGGCCCCTTGTGTGTAACAAAACCCTTCTCAAAACACCTTGCTCACAAGGTGTGAGTAGGTTGTCACTAAGAGCACTCTCATTGTATTGCCAAATTTGACAATTATTTTAGCTTTTTGATAATTGATTTAGTTTTACTATTCACTTCAAATACTTTTTAAACCTTTTTCTATAAATTTTATTGTCATATTTAATCAATTGTGGCACTTATTTTTTGATATTTGTGCAAAAGTGCACTTTTTGAAGGATGACTTTTAACTAATTCAATGAGAGTGCTATAACTCGTAAGCTTCCCACGACGCCTCCCCTCATTGTCCTTGCCAACGAACGAGGAGCTCCACAGCTGTGGTTATTCATCTTTTTCAACCTTCTAGCCAAAATTTCTTCTGGCTCTGGCTTAATCACTCCCTGTGCATCTACGACAGGTAAGGTTGGAAGCATTGTAGCTTGCTGGCCTAATTTCTTCTTAAGCTGA
Organism: Platycarya longipes; assembly: GCA_036559045.1. Classification (NCBI taxonomy): domain Eukaryota; kingdom Viridiplantae; phylum Streptophyta; class Magnoliopsida; order Fagales; family Juglandaceae; genus Platycarya; species Platycarya longipes. The sequence goes on along the minus strand of CM071800.1, from coordinate 27,267,308 downwards.
GAAACATGGAATACCGGATGAATGGAAGACGATGGTGGTAGATATAGCCGATACACAACTTCACCCACCCATTGCAACACTTTGTACAACCCAAAGCATTTGGGTGAAAGCTTCAAACTTTGTCTATGAATCATGGACATCTGCCGATAAGGTTGAAACCGAAGGTAAACCAAATCCTGAGATCTTCATTCTCAGGTTTGCATTTTTCTTCATTCTACTTTGAGCCCAGTGTAAATTATGCTTGAGTAGCTTTAATATCTTCTCCCTAGACCTGAGATCTTCATCCACAGCTTCTAACTTCATGGTACCCAGTATATATTGGATATGCTTAGGGGGTGGGCAGTCGTATAGGGCTTCAAAATGAGTGATCCGAGTAGAGGAGTGGTGGTTAGAGTTGTACCACCACTCGGCTAATGGAATCCATTGTGTCCACGATTTAGGTTGTTCCCCCACAAAACACCTAAGATAACTCTCTAAGCACTTGTTGACAGCTTTTGTCTGGCCGTCAGATTGTGGATGATAAAGCTAAAAGATAACTGGAAGTCTGGATGCCTTGTATCTTGAATAGCTCTTGCCAGAAAGTACTAGTAAAAATGCTTCCCCTGTTAGAAACAATTGACTGAGGCATCTCATGCAACTTAAGAACATGCTTAACAAACAGTATGGCCACTGTCCTAGCTGAGAAATGATGCTTCAATAGTACAAAGTGGGAGTATTTTGTGAGTCTATCTACCACAACCCACACACTATTAAAGCCTTGTGACAAAGGCAATCCTCCCACAGAAACCATGGCTGTAAAAGTCCACTAGGCTTGGACTGATCAATTTTCATCTCCTGACAGACCCCACACTCTTTGATGAAGTGTTTAAGGTCAGACCTGAGTTGAGGCCAATAAAACTCTCTCTTCACTTGCTGCAAAGTTATATCATAGCCTGAGTGACCCCCAATGGTCCACTGAAGGGTTTGCAATATTTTCAGCCTTGAGTCCCCATTATTTGCCACAAACAATCTCTACTTATAAAAAGCAACCCATCCCTTACTGTATAATTCATAGGTAATTGCCTTTTTTCTGTCAGCTTAAGTAAATTTTCTGTATAAGAGTCCAAAGGGTATCCTTCTTAAATCTCAACCCACCATTCAGCAGTAGGTATGGACAAGCTAGAGAGGCTGACTTCCAGTTCCTCCTTAGAATGTTCATCTCTTTTGGAGAGTGCATCAGCAATCTTATTTTCAGCACCTTTCTTATATTCCACCTTTATACCATACCCTAAGAGCTTTGAAACCCACTTTTTTCTGCATCGGGGTTCCTACCTTTTGTTCCAAAAGGAATTTGAGGCTCTCATGATCAATTTTGACAGTAAAAACTTGTCCAATCAAATAGGGTCTCCATCTTTGTATGGCCAGCATATAATTCTACCTTTCAAAGCATTACTGAAATAGGCAATTGGTCTATTCCTTTGCATCAGTACAGCCCCAGTAGCCTTGCCCGAGGCGTCACACTTAATCACAAAAGGAATTGTGAAATTTGGTAGAGCTAGAATAGGAGGTCTGGTCACTGCTGCTTTAAGCTGAACAAAAGTTTCTCTGGTCTCATTGGACCAAGAAAACTGATTCTTCTATAACAAACAAGTTAAGGGCTCTGCTATAGCACCATACCCTTTAATAAATTGCCTATAGTACCCTGTCAGCCCGAGAAAGCCCCTTAAGGTCTCAAGTGTAGTAGGAAATGGCCATTCTTCCAGGGCTTTACTTTTTTTCATAGTCAGCTTTGACTCCTTCAGCTAAAATGAGGTGTCCCAAGTAAGAAACCTCAGCACATGCAAAACTGCACTTAAAAGGCTTAGCCAGTAAACTGTCTCCTCAAAGTTTCCAGTGTCAATTTCAGATGCTGGACATGCTCCTCACCGCTCCTACTATAGACCAAAATGTCATCGAAAACCACCAAAATAAATTTTCTCAAATATAGCCTGAATATATTGTTCATGAGACTTTGGAAAGTGGATGGTGCATTAGTTAGCCCAAAATGCATAATTAAAATTTCATAATGACCCTTATGTGTTCAAAAGGTCGTCTTAGGAATATCATCCTCCTTAACTCTGATTTGGTGATAACCGGATCTTAAACCCAGTTTTGAAAACACTTGTGGCCCACACAACTCATTCAGCAGTTCCTCTACAACTGTTATTGGAAATTTATCATTTACAGTGACCTTATTCAGTGCCCTATAGTCTGCACACATCCTCCACGATCCATCGGCCTTTCGTACCAACGGTACTGGAGAAGAATAAGGGCTTTGGGATGACCGAATGACCCTGTCTTGGGCAAATATTTCACAATCTTCTCTTTTTCTTCCTTCTGAGAATAAGGATACCTATATGGTTTCACTGACATAGGAGAGGAGTTAGGCAGCAAAGGAATAGAATGATCATGAGCTCTTTTTGGTGGCAGCCCCTGAGGCCCCCCAAAAACATCAACAAACTGATCTACAAGCTCCTGAATAGGCCCAGGCAGATGACCTTTTTTTGAGGCTTGTCTCCCTCAATTAATTGCAGCAAAATGCCTCTCTTTTCCAGCTTGTTGTATTTATTTAATCCCCCAATCTCGATTCTGTTCTGAGGAAATAATCTGTGTAAAACAGCCGATTTATCCCCCTGCTGAAACTGCATAGTTAAAAGCTCAAAATCCAATAGGATTGGGCCCAACTCCCTTAACCATTGCATTTCCAGGACCATATCACATCCAGCAAACACTAAAATGTACATCTCAGAATGAAAAACTGTTCCTTGCACTTTAAACCTCAATTCAAGGCACTTCCCTTCACTAGTCAATAGTTCACCATTAGCCACTTTTATCTTGAGGTTCTCATGGACAATCATAGATATGTAACAATTTTTGTTTTTTGTTTTTATCACTGAGGGATTTACAAAATCATGAGTACTTCCCAAGTCAATGAGGACGACTACCTCTTGACCTCCTAAACCCTTCACCAGTCAATAGTTCACCATTAGCCACTTTTATCTTGAGGTTCTCATGGACAATCGTAGATATGCAACATTTTTTGTTTTTTGTTTATCACTGAGGGACCTACAAAATCATGATTACTTCCCGAGTCAATGAGGATGACTACCTCTTGACCTCCTACCCTTCCCCTCACCCTCATAGTTTTAGGGCTTTGGGTTCCAATTAAGACATGGAAGGTTATTTCCAATTGCTTGTCCTAAACTAGTGTATCAAAACCATGTACTATTACATTTTCCACACTGCTAGTCTCTTCCATGTTTATCTCCTCAACCTCTTCAACCATTAACATCTTAGGGCTGGAGCTATGGTTTGATACTTCAGGCAAAGGTATCAAACCTTTATAAGTCCTCCTTGTAACACTCAAGTGTTCTTCTTGTATTTTTGCCAAACTATAGGCTGAAAGTAATTCTACAGGCTTGAACATTCTTACAGGCAATCTAATAGCTTCACTGAGACCACTTAAAAAAAACTGAGTTTATTAAAGTCAGAAATTCCTTTAAGCCTATTAGACAAAGCTTCAAATTGAGACTTACTTTTCTACAGTCCGTCTTGTTAAGCCTAGTTAATGATTCCATTGGATCATTGTATGATGTAAGACCAAACCTGATGACTATAGCCTTAGTGAAGGCTTCCCAATCTCCAAGAGTTCCAGTTTCCTCTAAGTCCTGGAACCAAATCAAAGCCTATCCTTGTATATAAAAGGAAGCTAGGCGCAATTTCTATTGTGGTAATGTATTGTAGAAATCAAAGAAGTGATTGGCTTTATAAAGCCAACCAGTATGATCTTCTCCATTAAAATTTGGAAACTTAATACAAACTGACCTTAAAAATGCTTCTCCTCCTGAATCCAAGTTTTGCTCACGATGGCTTTGATGCTGATTATTCAGTGGATTAAAAGGCTCTCCTCGTGGCATAGAATTGTTCTCCATCTGCATTTCCACAGTTAAAGTTGCTAATTGTTGCACAATTGCTTCTGACTAATGTTTCAGAGCTAACATCGCAGCCTTGACCTTCTTAAATTGTGAATCTGTATTCTTAGAGAGACTAGTTAAGCCATCTTGTAACTGAGTCAGATGTGTGACTTCCGCCATTGTTGATGTTGCACAGTAAGATTGAAATCTCTGATACCAACTTGTAACAGTATCAATGTAATTAGGAATGAATTAAGGCTAAATTGCTCACTTAGATAGTGAGATATCTCCAGAAATTGAGAGAGGAAACAGAGAGATCTGTGAGAAAAGGAAACCTCTGAGATATATTTCTTCTAGAACTAGAAATAGAACTCTCAATGAACTGGAAAAATACACGCAAAAACTACTTATAGCCAAATAGTCACTGCCTCAAGTCTGAATGACTTACAAAAGGGCCAAAATGTAATAGAACATATTATTATGTCATAAAAGGCCTAAAACATGTAAGTAAAGATACTGGGCCCAAGGCCCCTTTGCAAAACCCACGCAGTGTCTGGCCCGAGGTAATTCACGCCCCTAGTCCACTACTATCCCTCAGCCCATAGGCCCCTTGTGTGTAACAATAAACTTTATGCTAATATAAACAGTCAAATATCAATCTATCTCAAAGTCAACTTGAACTTTCAGTTCAAGATGCCACATAATATCATATATAATATGAATAATATTAAATATAGTTGTAGAGTACACAACCTAATCATTTTAAAAAAATAGAGAGATCCACCACTAAAAAAGTCATTTTTTTACACGAGTCTTATATTTACTTACTTTTTTCAAAAAAATTGCGTGATTTTTATGCATTCCACGACTGTAAATATCATTTATCTTAACTCAATACTTAAAAACATATCATTATATTATTTTTTAAAGATTTAATATTCATCATTTTACACACCATACATCACATTTATTTTCAATTTTAATTTTTTTGTTTTATTCTTTACACTCACATAAAAAGCACGCTTTTATAAATGCACCTCGCTTTCTATATGTAAGTGCTTCCTTCTTGGCATGTCACACTTTTTTTTGGGGGGGGAAATGTCGGAGGAGGTGATCTATAACACCCCAAACCTCTTTTATCTAACGCTTAACGAATCCCAAGGAAATAATGTGACAGTTCGTCCATCTCATTCGATTGAAACGAGATTTGATGCACGTGCCAAATTTCGAAGCACATGCCCGACTCTGACTGCGTGTTTTAAAAGCTAACATTTAATTTTAAAGTACGCCTAGTGTTTTAATGCTAACGAATATTTTAAATGTCCTGAAAATATTATATGAGGTATTTCCAGTATTATTGGACCCAAGCCTGATTTATAAAGAACTGTAATTATAATATTTTGAAGAGCTCCAAAATATTATGATTGGACAAAATGGTTTTATTAGCCTGGCTTTAGTTATTTAAATTATTATGGAATTTTAATTATACTTTAAATCTCTGATTTAAATATATGACTTTATCTTTTGAAATAATTAGTAAACCTCATCATTTTAATTAATAATGAGGAATATTATGTTATAAATTAAAGTAAGTTGAAATAATATTTTATTTGAATTCCTCTAAGTGCATTTAAAGTTAAATTGATTTTACGTATTTTCATATCAGTGTTTTAAGCGCATTATTTGTCCGTTTGAAGACCCCAACGCGTAGGGCCTATAAATAGCCCGAAGAGGCCCAAACCCCTCACTTTCTTTTTTTTCCTTTTTTTCTCTCCTATCTCTCCTCTCTTTCACGCGCAACCCCCCATGCTCCTTCGACTTCTAGGCCGTGGCGGCCCCATCGCTGCCCACCAAGCCAAACCATCGGTCTCACTTGGACCGCCAGCCTCCGGTGAGCACACCCATGCTGGCAGCGTCAACCACGGCAGTTCCCACCTTTTGCCAGCAACCCCAAACCCAAAATGGGTTTCCCCTTCTTTGAGCAGCCATAACTCCTCCATGAGCCACCACCTTGCCTCACCACCACCACCACCACCACTAGCTTCCCCATCCTCAGGAGTACAAAACCCACCGTCGGTAGCCACCTAGCCCCACTGTTTCTCCTCCACCCGAAAAAGGTATGGAACCCATGGGTTCCACTTCACTGTCGTCGCATGCCGTCATCATCAGCATCACAGCCACCACCAAAAGCTTCCCCTGCCTCAAGCGACCTCACCCTTAGCTCCACTCCTCCATCCATGGCCCCACCTCCCGCCGCCAAGCCTAACTCAAAAAATGGGTTTCCACACCTTTTGAGCTAGATCCGCTACCTTCGGGTAGTTGTACCGCCTCACCACCACCGCCATGAGATTCCCCACCCTCCAATGAGTATTTTCCTAACTTTTGGTGTCGAACCGAGCACCCTAACCCAAATCATTACTTTACGTGGCCAATGTCACAGTACACGACGTTAGCTGTAACATACGACCCCTCTTTCGCCACCAACGAACTCTCCACCATTTTGGCCACCCTCATACGACCCACATTTAGTAATTGAAACCCTTGACGCGAATCCCGGTGTATTCCCATTCTAAAGTCATGACACTAACCTCAATGGAGCAACTAGCCGTGCCAAGAGACGAGCGACGTACAGGTTTATCCCGCTATGGTATAACCCTCTATTTCTTGTATTTATATTATTTTATTGGTTGTGAACTGTGTTGTTAGGATTGTAGAGTTCGTTGTGTAGTTGTTGGGAGTTGTATTGTGAAGTAAGATTGTGGACTGTGCTGTGTAGTTTGGGGGTGCCTTGTGTGCAATTATGATGATGTGGTGGGTGTTGTGATGAGAGTATGCGTGGAGCGTGCTTCGTATGGCGGAGTAAAGTATTGTGCAGTGTGTATCGTATGACATTGTGAAGCAGGGTGTTTGTAAGGAGAACACGTGGAGTGTATTCCATGGGGTAAGCGATACACCATGTAGTGTGTATCGTATGGGTTGTGACGTAATGTACTATAGAGAAAGTATACATGGAGTATACTCGATGTAGTGTTGTATGTGCAGAGTAGAGTGCACAGCGGAAACGTGGAGTGTACTCCATGTGTTGCAATCGTGACACACCATAAGACATGTTATGAAGACGGATAGTCGCATGATTGAGGAACGTAAGGCACATGAAGTGTAGGGAACCATGGAAAGGTGTCCCAAGGTGATGATGTGATCGGGACCCCAGCGATTGTTGTCACCGTATAGCCGTATTATATCTCTGAATACGTGAAAAACCATACACATGCCGAGTCGAAGATGACATGGGAATCACGTGGTGTGATGCTAGGTGAAGTGGTTGATAATCATGATGTAGCTCGATAGTAGTATCGAACTACGTGACATAACGAAGGTACATTAAGATGGATCTTGTCGTGTTAAGTGTTGGGATGAACTCGAAAAAGGGCTAGGAAGTAGGTTGAGTCCTACCAACCGTCATGGAGAAAGTTGATATTGACCTATGGTGCTTATTGCCCAAGCAGGTGATCAACCTATTCTATATTGATCTTAGGCGATGAAGAGATAGAGTACATGTGTATCTAGGGAGACACGTGTACCGGTCAAGTTATCATTTTGTAACGGATACTCTGTCCTGAGTAAGGGTATGCGGCGTTAAGCCCCAAAACTTTCCTAAAGTCGCCCAGGGCGCATGGTTGGAGATAACGAAGGCGATGATAACGTGTAGGCTTGGAAGCCCGCAGCTTCAGGTGTACTGTTAAGTGTTGAGATATGTGACTCGGTCAGTCTAAGTCATGCATCAAATTGAGGTTGATTTGCGGTGGTATTGGCCGTAGGCTGATCCCCGAGGGTGAAGCATAGTAAGATTCCTGTGAACGCACAGGTATAGAAGGAAAGTGTCCGTAAAGGAGTCCCCGATGGTCTTAGTGTAGCGAGTAACTCCAAGGACATGAGGATAGTTGAAGACTATCCGTGAGTGAGTCTCCTGATGGTCTTAGCATAGTGAAGTAGGACTTCAAGAACATGGGGATATCGAAAAGTGTCCCAATATCCGCAGTAAGTCGCTTGATGGTTTGAGTGAAATAGGATTTTAAGGACATAAGGATATCAAAAGGTGTCCCAGTGTCTGCAGTAAGTCTCCTGATGGTCTGAGCCGAGTAGAACCCCAAGGACATGGGGATAGCAGAAGATAATTCTAAGTGAAGTGTAGTGTTTTTCTAGTTTAATTGCCTGCGTTTTATATATATATATATATATATATTGATGCTAGATGTTTGGATGCTTGTAGGTTGATTTCTGTCATGCGCTTATGACTAGACCACATGGTATGAAAATAGTATGGAGACCAGATAAGTATTATGTTCATACACCTCTTTTGTTTACCAAATTAGTAAGAGTAGACAATAGGACTACAAATGCTATTATATATACGTAATGGCCATTCTTAGTAGCCCCTTTTATCAAATTCCAAATACTTAATTATATGCTTGTGATTGGATGCCTATACGTAGTGAATATTGGATGTATTCTCTGAAAAATATAAAATAAAACTTGAGATTTTTGTCTCATGATCTTATGGAAGAATGTCATAAACTGACACTATGTGATACGAGATGTCCCTATTTGATGACCCTATATCCCAGGATCCAAAGGAAGATCCACCAACCCCAACACACGAGGGTAACAGTGTGTGATGGCCCATGTATAAAGATCGTGTTACGTAGAATGTGTATAGCATGTATGCATTGAACGAGTGATTGATTATTAGATGTTATTGATGATTTGTGATTGTTGGTTGCTAATATTGTTTGTTGACGTGTGCTTGCTTATTATGATTGGTTTCCTTATTGATATTTGCTTGGTATATTCCTGTACTTGCTTGGTAGATGATTGCTTGTCCGTCGATAGTTGTTTGCCTGTTAACAATTTTTTTAGTGACTTGGTAATTTCTAAGAACAGTGAGAGAATAAAAAGGATCTTGAAGATCCATAAGGGACGAGTGGCATAATAGAGTTATAATTATGAAAAAAAATGTATGTATTGTCTTGTATATATGTACGTATGCCTATGTGTATATTGCATAATTGAAAAATCTATTTTGTTATATTAAAAACGGTATGAAGTAATACTTACTAAGTATTCGACTCATTTTAGTTTTCTTTTTATGTGTTTCCTCTCCGATACATGAGTGCGCAACCGAAAGCAGACAATTCAAGGAAAGAGCACGACAATCTAGACATGTATGAAGGCCCTTTTGTTTTATGAATAAAATGTTTTCCTCTGTAAACCTCTTTTATTGTAAAAATATGTTTTAGTTTATAACATGGAATCTTGCATCCTGGATATGAACTAAAAGATTTTTAATCAAATGAAATCAGTCCCATTTTCTAAAACTGTTTTGGGAAAAAAATAATAATAATAATACCACGTAAATACGGTCCTACCAGTGAGAGGGCTGGGTCATTACAGATCAGAGATGGCCTTCCTACCAAGATATGACCATAGTAGCACCCAATCCACTGGAGAGCCAGATAGGAAAGGCTTAGACAGCGAGAACTACAAGCGCTCTCTCCAAGTCAAACTTGAGCAATAGCCTGACCCCAGCTCCATGAGGACATCAATGGCAAATGAACCAATGGATCACCAATAATACTAAATACTTCCTATTGCAGGATTCAACCTTAGGACTTAGTGCTCATTGTCAAACTCATGGACCACTGAGCCACCACTCTTAGTGATTAGTGCCAAAGTTTTGAATTTCGTACCAAATTTCTCGTACCAGAACAGTGACCGGTACATGTAAGGAGTTTATTTCATACCGGTTCAAATACTAGCCATACTGGTGTGTATCGATCATACCGGTCATCTGTGTTTCAGCTATATCGAATTTCGACTTTTTACCCTTTTTATTTTTATTTTTCTTGCTATTTTTTTACTACAATTCAAACTAGACTATTTATATATAATTTATTCATATATTAACTATTATTTGAAATATAATTTATATATGTATTTATATATATAATTTATTTATTTATATATAAACTATTCCAAAACATTACACGAAAATGTACCGGTACCGAAATATTTCGCTTTAGTAATCTTGAACGGTATGCCCACCGTTATGGTATTCAAAACCTTGATTGGCGTGCCATACTTAAGAGCGTGCTTTTCCTAAAATTGGTCACATCAATCAAATTAATTAAAAACCATAAGATTTAAGTGTCGTTTGAATAGTAAGTTGAAATGAGATGAGTTAACATGAAAGTTAAATAAAATATTATTAGAATATTAATTTTAATATTATTACTATACTAAAATTTGAAAAAGTTAAATTGTTTATTATATTTTGTATATAAATTTTAAAAAACTATAACGATAACATAAATACTTCCCATATTCAAATAGGGCCTTAAGATTAAAAAAAATAATATTCTCTTTTAAAATAAATAATAACATTCTCTTCCACGATGGCGAGCTCAATTGAATACTCACCATAATGTGAATATGAGCCTAACAGCATTACTTGTGGCCCTTCCCGTTTGAACAATTCTCAGAGAGAAGTCATGAACATGATAAAGTTGTAGGAAAATCAATTTGTCTACAAATTTTGATACTTTATTTTGACACTTATTATATTTGATTTATTTTATTTTATTTTATTTTATGATTAAGAGAATAATTATTAATATATTGATATTTTTTAAAAATTTTTTTAAATAATAAAAAAAATGAGAAAAAATGAAAAAGCTTGAGCAGTATCATTCAAGCAGCAGAATAACACCAATCAAAGTTGTATGATTTCTTTTGAAGGCCAACATAAAAAATCTAACCAATTCTAAAGAAAAGAGAAATTAATGCATACATTATTTATTAGACAATAGGTAGTGTTTCTTTTCTAAACTTTAGAGATATGTAGTTCAACAGAAAATTTAATCTCTAAGCATTATCTATATTTGAGTATTTCAAAATCATCACAAAACCCAAGACAAAAAAATATTATCCTAAAAGTTATTAATGAATCAATGAATGAAAGTAGCTTCTCTTTCAAAGCATCTATGAGCAGGTCCATTCCCTATATGTGTTGAATGGTAACTGCTTAAAAAACTAAAAAGAATGGTGCTAGAGCCACTTTTGCGGGGATCTTTAATAGTATGTTAAAAAAAATCATCACATCATTTAAAAATAATTATCTAATTATTAAATAAAAAATAAAAATGTATTGATGTGTGACTTTTGTTTATAATTTTAGGAAGTGACTTTAATATTTCTAAAGAAATGTTAAATCTATTTATTTCGGTAAAAAAAAAAATAATAATAATTTTTTATTTAGTAATTAAAGATATATGTTTTATTGATATTGTAAACTTTTTAAAAAAATATTTAAAAGATACAAAAATTGAATGAAGAAAAAAAAAATCTTCAACAAGCTCTGCTACGTCGTCGGTGGATGTAGCAATACCCTGCGCAAGGGAGAAATATTGAAATAGAGGAGAAGGTTGAAGGTGATTTACCAGGACAAAAGTACTTATCAGGTAGTTTCTCGAAGGGAGTTCTCTCATTGTAAATATAGCTGCGTCAAAACAAAGGTTGGAATGCGGTTAAGCGAAACAAAATCAAATACCAGGTTCAAACGAAAAAGAAAAGGGTACCCGCAATCGCGACAAATATAGGCTTGCTTGGAGGCGACACGCATAGAGAATCTGGGTGCAGCAGACGCAGGAGTCCGTTGTTGAGGAGAAACCAAGAGTTTTAGTGAAGAAGAGAAAAATGATGACTTTAGAGCGAACAGATCGGACGGTCGTCGCAAACCGGCATTGCCGATTGTGGCCAAAGGAGACGTTGTCGGTAAAGAGTTGATGGCGTGAGATGAGGGTGCCTTCAGCTGTAAGGCCATTTTCTATAGCCTTCTCTTTCCCCTTCAGCTGCTCTCAAATATTTTGTACAACTGTAGAAGACTAGACATAGAAAAGCGGAGAAGGGATGAGAAGATAAACATTCTTCCAGAACATACGTGGAAGCGAGGCTTCCATTCATCCGACACGAGCCCATCTTTAGCCACTTTTGGTCATCTCTTATCTTCAATACTAGCAATTTTTTTTTTTTTTTTTTAAAGAAAGGCTTAGGATTGGTACGGCTGATTTTCCTAAAAAACAGTTATTTTAATAATAATTACCAAATAAAATAAAAAGTAGATACGCACGCTTACAAACAATCACGTCACCCCCTCACCTACGGACCACCGTCCTTTTTATCATTTTACCTAGATGGATGCCTCTATCCCCAATTCCACCGTCAATGCCTCAAATCAACCTAAATAAACATTCTGTCAAGTTTGATTTTTACAAAATCAACTCAAATGCTTCCACTTCTTTGTCAGATGTTTCTAATAGAAGCTTAATTAAAAAAAAAAAAAATTTATTCATCCTCTTACTATTCATACAACCTCCACACACCACACATTATTTTATTTTATTTTTAATTAAATATTTAATATATAAATAAAAAATAAAAAATTTTAATTTAATTTAAAAAGAACAAATTCAAAAAAAAATATTAAAAAAAATTAAAAAATTAAAAAAAAAAGTGATGGTGTGTGGAGGTTGGGAGGTTATGTAGAAGTCTCTTTTGGAACTATGAAAGCTACCTACCCTATGGGAGAGTTCTTGACACATAATTCATCTTCCAATAAAACTGAATCAAATGATCAAATTCAGAAATAAATGAATTGTGAATACATGAAAGAGTTGGCGCTTAGTTCATAGTTTGGAAATCAATGTTTCCAACATCGAAAGAAAATGAAAAAATCATAAAGTAAAATCTTACTGAGTGGAGTTTCAATTTCTTAAACACAGCTCATCATCTTTTTTAGCATTTGAATCTTAAAACAGTAATGATGGAACCAGCAATGTTACTTAGGGGGGCCAACTTTTCAATCACATGAGAAGTTTATGTAAAATGTAAAAAATATTACTAAATCACAAATCATATATAAAATTAAATTTTGATAATTTTTCAAATAACGTAAAAACACACTTAATATATATTTTAGAGAATAATATTCATCTATTATTATTTTTGTAAATATAAATTAATTAGAAATTATTTTCTTCGTAAAAATTATCAAATGTTCTTTTTAAATGCTATGTTTCATTCCAATATCTAAACTAACTGATCAAATTTAATATAAAATCTAATTATTTTGGTGTCACATATATTAAGTGTAGAATATTACAAATGAGACTTTAAATAAACTTTTCTTTGCTTACGAAGTTTAAACGATAAATCATCTATACTATTTTTCATATAAAATATAAATTATCAATTTTAAATAATTTTTCTAGCATTTTCGTTTTAGATTCTATATTAAGAAACTCAATAGTGTATAATATAAAACTAAAATAAATGTTAATATTTTACTCTTTAGTTTAATTTTAGTGTGATCACATCCTAAAAATAGATAATATATGGAAATTATATAACATCTAAGGGTTATAGGGAAAAAATTATAGAGGTATTTTTATATATATTGAAATTTTATAAAATTTTAGAAAATATATTAAAATAAGGAACTTCTATAATTTTTTTAGACCAATTTCTACATATATGGAATTATGAATAGAATTTAGGGGGTATTTTGAAATTTGAAAAAAAAATGAAGGGATATTTTGAATTTTAAAAAAATTTGAAGTGTTATTTCAAATTTGGAAAAAAAATTGAAAGGGGGGCGGGGGGCCCACTATCTCTTGCCCCCAATGTGGCTCTCCACCACTATAATGACTACAAAAATTTTAAACTTGGGTCGGGTATATCAGCAATGCCTGGATAACAAACATCTAGGTCTTTCTCTATTTTGGAGTTGAATTAAAAAGAGCCAAAAAAAAAAAAGCTTACAAAGTGATAGGAGAAGGCATGGAGGCATGCAAATGAATAAAGAAAAAAAAAAAAAAAAGAGAAAGAAAGCTAATGTGGTCACACAGAAAGTCGTGTGAATAGCACTCATGGCTATCACTATTAAAGGACTTTTTTTTGGACTTATAAGTCCAACTCTTCCCTAAGGTTTATTTATTTATTTATTTTTTTCGAAGGATCTTCAATACTAGCATTGGTTTCTATAAAATCACATATAAAACATTACATATTTTATAGTTTAATTTTACGTGTTGAGAAAATTATTTATCTTATATATGTTTGAACTAAATAATAAGAAAGTATTATTATTTTCTTATTTTTTTAAATTATTATTTTTATATATTTTAATAACAAAAATGATATAACCGTCCTTGAAAAAATGCCAAAACTAACCTTCTGTGACTAACTATCAGATAAGAGAAGCTACACCATTTATAGTGCTATGGTGCAATACAACAGCTAAGAAATAATACTACTGAAGCTATGCCGTTTAGAGCCCTTTTATTGAAGGATGACATTGGGGTCGGTCTGACTATTAGGAGTTAAAAAACAACCCACTAATTATAGGTTGACACGTGTTAATCTTGAGCCCCTCTCATTTTACTTTCCCTTTTCTCTCGTCATTCTCTTATTCCCAAGCTGATCTCTCATTTCATCTCCTTTCTCTCCTAACAATCGCCTTTCTCTCCCGTCATTCCCATGTTCTCAAGCTCCTCTTCTCAAGCCACCCCCCCTTCTCCCCCCCACTTTCCCCATAATTCGTCTATCTCTCAAGTCTCAATCCCGTCTCACATTGGTGTCAAACACCTCTAGCAGTGGTCTAAAGCCCCATTCGTAGCCGTCTAAAGCCCCTTTCGTAGCCATCGCAAACCACAATAACACCCATCTTTCTTTATCTCGATTATAATTTATAGTCTGAAAACTCTAGGTTATCTTGCTCGTCTCACATTGTTGGGATTATGCTTACAACAAATTCTTAAAACTCTAGGTCTTGCCTTGAGCACGAGTTGCTTAAACCAAAAAACCCTAGGTCTCGCACAAATTGGTTATTCCATATATTAGTTTCCCATGTTAATTTTCAATCTTGTCTCCACTTCATTTTATTTTGCACGTTAATGAATCAAATTGTATAGTTGATGGAAAAACAATAAAAATAGTTATTGAAAATGAAGTTGAAGCAAAAACAATGTGGAGGGTATTTGGCAACTTGGATTCACAGTTGTTGAGCTTTTAGAAAGTAACATCTCACTTGAAATGAATATATTTTGTTTGAGTCCAAGTTTGAAAGAGTTGATGTATTCCTTTAGGCAACAATTTAGATGAATAGCTTGAGCATGGCTATTCGTAGGCTTAGAGAAGGATTTCTAGCCCATATTATTTATTGTAGATTCTCTTTATCAATGGTATAGGATTTTTCGTGTTCTTATTTGGGTTTTTCGTGCCTCATTTATATCCTCTGCTTCAAATGAATTGAAAGGAGCATACTTCATCGGCAGTTGGGATTCATCGTCAGCGACTAGTCTAGATGATTCGTCGGCTGGGTTCGAGTTTGAGTTCTCTCCGTCTCACTTGATTTCAATTCTTAGCAAGTTTAGGGAAGATGTTTGACTACAACAGAGTTTACAGTAGAATTTACGGGGATGCATACGTGACATTTAGTAAATGGCTATCTACAAATTTGGTTTTTGTAGAATGTCAAGACTTGTAAATACTACTATATGGTAACTAATTTATAATAATATGTATACTAATACTTGGTACTAATATATAGGCTATTAATATATAGGAATAATGTATTATACTAAAATGCATACTAACATATAAAATACTAATGTATAATAACATATAATACTAACAGTAATTCTAATGTATAATAACATATAATATTAATGTGTAATAAGTAAAGTATAAACATGTAATAGTAATATATAATAATTAAAGTATAATAATCAATGGTCCAATATATAATAATATATAGGAAAATTCTATGTGCAGTAATTTTTGTGCACTTCTTTATACACTCCACTAATATGATTAGTTATATCAATTTTTTAAAATATAAAGGCCAATCATATAAATAAAGTGTGCAAGAAAAACACAAAAATAATTTTATGCAGTAGTACTCTAACATATAATACTAATATATAATAACAAATGTACAATACCATGCATACTAATGTATAATCACTAGTAGAATAAATCCCTAGCCTCAGGACTTAAATTGTTTTTATGTTTTTGTTATTTGTTTTATCTTGTTTAGATAGGTTTTATTTGTTTAGTTGATTGCATAAGTTGGTTTTTTCTATTGGTCTTTTGATGCCTAGGTTGGTTTTATTAAATATATGTAAATCTTAAATTTCTTATTTATTACTATGGTATTTCTTCGACATAAATGTGGGTAATTAATAAAATTAGATACCATTTTCTCTTCTCTAAAAAAAAACCACTAGTATAATAACATTAAATATATAATGTTATGTCTAGTACATAATTGAGTTAGAACTAATATGATAACATGTAATACTTTAGTAGAACAATATGTAATTAAATACTATAGTACAAGTCAATATGGCAATATAGTAATGTATAATAAAAATAATATAACATGTATACTAATGTATGATAACTAATATAATTATATTAAATATAATACGTCTAATATATCATTAATTTAGAACCTAATGTACTAATGTGTAAAACTTTAGTAATAGCCTAATAAATACTATAGGAATAACTTATAAAGACTAATGTATTATAAGTTACTAATTTAATAATTTATAATATTAATATATAAGAGTAATGTATAATCACTAATGTATTATAATAATGTATAATAATATTTAGTACTAATGTACAAACACTTGTCTATAATAACATATAATATTATTATGCTTACTTATTATTATTTTTGGATTCATTATTATGCTCATTGTACTTTAGTTATTTGACATAACTGTAACAAATGTTTAATATTCAATCAAATTTAACTGATGTGTAATATTAAAGACGGAACACATAAGATTTTAACACACGCCACATCGGCTACGTGTACATTAATACTAAATTAAATTTTCATTTTTTTTTTCCTTTTTAAAATCTTAAGGGAGTTTTTTTTTTAATCTTTTTACATGATAATATTGATGATGTATTAAAATTACAAACTGAATAATAGATTTTCTCAATTTTAAATATAATATAGTAGAAGACTTGAGTCACAAACCTACCCTCTAAAAAAAATCGCTATACATCTAAAAAAAAAAATAAGTCCCTAACTTGCAAGTTATGTTCATTGCAGCACGTGGGAAGCGAAACGACATCGTTTCTTTTGGACCTCCCTTTGTTGAATCGTCAGTCACAATTTCAGCTTTCTTTGAAAACCCTAGCCCAAGTGCCCCCCCACCCCGGCCCAGTCGGACCGGGGGACCTGCACCTCTGCCCTGTACTCACCTTCCATCATCTCCCACTCACAACGATGCAACCGGCAACCCCCTCGCGAAGTACCCATCAACAAAACCGCACGATCTCCCTTTCTCTCTCTCTGGGCTTCTAGAAAGCACTAAGCCCCTATGTCTCTCACTCTCTTCTCCCCTCAAGTTCGTCTCTATCTTTGTTTTTGGATTAAGTTTGGTTGTTTGATAATAACATTGTGCATGTTTATTTCCCGCACAACCTCTATCTAGAAATTCCTCTGGCAACCTCACGAGTCATGAACACTCTCTCCGGCTCAACCCACTGCACGATCTCTCCTTCTTTTCTAGACCTTTGGCTCTTGTAAGTGGTAAGCCCTATCTATCTTAACCTTTTTGGCTTGTTCACCCTGAAACCTTGCTTTTTTTTTTGGGTTTTTGGTGGGGGGGGGCGGGGGGAGGGGGAGGGCTTGTTCTTTCTCTATTTTTATTCCCTCATAATCTTGTAATTAGCATTTACTTGGTTTGAATGGATCAATTGACTCTCGGTTGTAAAGAATTGTGATTATCTGATTGGATTGTCTATCAGAACTTTTTATTTTTAAACGAATTTTCTATCAGAGTTGTGTTAAGGAGTTTTTTTTTTTTTTTTTTTGAGCACGAGCTGTGTTAAGGGGTTGGGTTGTAATTAATTCATGACATCAACATATAACTTTCTTCTCTTTAGTTAAAACATACTAATTGGTTTTGAAATTTCGTGACATTAATTATAAGCTCAAGAACAGAAAGCAAAGCTAAAGTAAAAATGACTAAGCATTGGCAATGAATTCATTAATCTTTTTTAAAAAAAAGTACAAGTTTACATATATATTAAAAAATTTGAATCATATTTAATCAAAAATAAAGAGCAAAAAGTAAGAAGAAGAGAATAAAAATATTTTTATTTAGTTTTTGAATAGTATTTCTTTAAATTTGACCAAATTTAAAGGGTTATTATTAAAAATTAAACAAAAAATATTTTTATTCTTTTTTCTCTTTTTTTTTTTTATCAAATATAATAAAAAAAATTGATATGTGCAAATTTTTACATTTTAAAAGAAAATTTTGATAAATCGATTACTAATACTCTAAAGTGCTCTTAATAGAATTACAGGCCACCAAAACACAAAATAAAAACAAAAGGCTACCTACTACACTTGACAAGCCCATATTTATTACATAACTATTATAATGGCCCATAGCCCAGTCCATCAGAAAATCTTCAATTTCGATCTGACTAACGAGTCTTTTATCTCCTTCTCGTAATCCCTAACACAGTACAACAAAATGGGGAGTTTTCGAAATAGTCTGATCGGTGTGCACCGAATCCTCAATTTCAATAGAAGCTCTATCGCAGTCCCTTCCTCTCAGGTCCTTTTTGGGCCTCGATATCCTGGGGTTTCCAATTTTTCTTCAATCAATAGCAAATGTTGCCCAGATGACTAATACAAGAGAGGGGAGAATTTGATTATATTCAAAAAACTAACACTAATAAAACAAATACACAATATAATATATAAACAAAATATGAAGCAGCAGGAAATATAAAAAGTAAGGGCAAGAAAAAGCAAACTCAATATTTCAACGAGGTTCAACCCCACTACCTACGTGCTTGCCTCAAGCTACCCCTTGAGGATTCCAAATTCACTATTCAATCTCCTTCAGGTGGAGATAGAAACCTATTACATCTTTGAGCAACACCGCTATAAAGAATCCATGTAGAATACCCTCTACACTTGCAATCACCTCACACTTGGTGATTCAACTATTCCTTGTGTAGAACACCTTCTACTTACACAAGGGTTATACGCACTCTCTTACAAATACAAAAGCTGATAGTTGGTAGGTTATTAGAATACACTATTCAATAAGTAAGATAAAAACAATACAGCGCAACTTATATCTCTCTCACAATGAATAAGGATTAAGGCACAAAACTTAGAGAAGAGAGAATGAGGACTTTGAAAGAATGATGCAAAACTTAGCAATTAATGTGTAAGCTCTTGTTGTGACTTTTGCAAAAGTCAAGTGAGCTATTTATAGGCAAATGAGTTTTCATATTCAAATTTGAAAAGGTTTACATGTCAAATAAGTGCACTATTCACTTTTCAAAAAATTCAAATAAAAACATTTCCTTTTTACATTTGTCAAAGACAACTCCATTCATTTTCAAATAAATCAAATCTAATATTTTACTTTTCATACATGACAAAATGAGTATGATTTATTTTTCAAACCAAAATATCTTCTTTTTGCATATGTAAAAAAAACACACAACTACCCTTCAAGATTTTCAAACAAAATAATTTATCTTTTGCATTTGTTAAAAGAGTTATAGCCACCCTTTAAGATTTTCAAACAAAACATGCACATGTTAAAGATGACAATCAATCATCTTACAAATTCAAATCTTTATTCATATGTGAAAAAAAAAAATTCGAAATTAAAAATTTTAATAATGTTATGCAAATGTAAAAAATGTAATTTGATATTTTATGAGAAAAGATTAATTTTGAACTTTAATCTAATTTCAAATTTTAAAAAATGTACAAAATTACTCTATGAGCTTTATTTGTAGACTTGTTCTTCTTCTTACTCATGTTTGATTTCTTGATGTGCTTAGCTCCCTTTATGCGTAGACAACTTGAGTTTGAGTCTTGAATTTATTTGTTATTATCAAAATCTATACGTAGATACGATACTTGAAACCTTGAAATTAATAGCAACGATATTCTGTCTCCTGATATTGATCTCTCCAACGAAGAGAGTAAGAGATGATTGTTTAATAGTCTATTACATAGGAGCAAACAACGAGGCTTTCTGGACTTGGATTTGGCTCTAGGGAAATGGGTGGAAGAGCATATTCATTCCATGGATGAGAAGGGTATTAAAGTTCTCGTTCACGTCCTTTAACCCGGTATTCTTTTATGTTCCTTTCTATTTTCTTCTCATGTTTAGCTTTAATCAGAAGCCATTTACACCTATATTTGATACCATTTATTTTTTTTAGCAACAAGAGTTGATTCCTCTTATAATTCAAATGGTTAAATTAGGTCTAACAAGAGGAGATTCTTCTTAGACTTATTATTTTTTCTTATGGGTAAAAAGACTTGCTGGCTTCTTTGGACAGATTACTCTGCAATTTTTTTAGAAAATGAATTACTTCTTGGGAAACAGAGACTAAATACTCAATGCATTGAGCTTACTTTGAATATGGTGTATCTGTTTTTCAGGAAAATCCAGATCTCTGGAAGTGGCTTACTGGCCAGGAGCACCCCCTCGAATCAATGAAAATAAATCCTGTAAAACATGATCAAGATATGAAAATTCATTCTTTTTTTCCTAGAATTTACCTACTCATTTGAATTTACCTACTCAAATTTGAATTTACCTATTCATTTGAATTCAATTTTCTCGTTCAATTTATTCTATCTTATAGGTAGCAATGCATGATAAGGTTCTGAACAATCTCAACAGCCATTCTGCTCCGAAGACACGGGCAACACCTGGACAACCATGGGTAAAGGGGTGGGACGATACGAGAAAAGGTCGAGACGTTCTATAGCAGGGAATCAGTAGTTTTGCGAGCAAAACTGAGCTATGTCTTGAATAATGCATTTGTCCCCTCCACTAGAGGATATAAATAAGATGTGTTTGTTATTTCCATTTCTATTTGTTCTTCTCATGTTTAGTTTTTTTTAAATAAAATAGATTTAGGGAAACCAAACTGCAATGGAGCCTTGCCTCTAGGCCTATGTGGTGTATTTAAAAATTAAAGTTTCTTATCATAATGTAATAGATCATATATATTTGGCCCACGTTCTGTATCCAAAGTTTCTTATTGTAATATAATGTGTATTATGTCATATATTTTGGCCTCTAGGCCTTGCCTCCTACAATGGAAACCGTATTTTCTTTATTTTCTGTTGTTTGGAACTTTTGAACTTTTAAATGTGACAAAAACTTATGCTACGGGAACAAAAGTTAGAAAGAAGAACAATTGTCCAATGCTAGTGTTGATATAGTTTCCAGCCTATTGGCAAAGTCTTCAAGGCTCTTTCTTTACCTAGAACACAAGAAGATTATTGGCTGCTCCTACTTCAAACACTCCGTAAATCAGGTTAGCTTGTGATCCTCCGTCTGCCAGATGCGGGGGGCGGGTTGCTCCTTCCCCGCTTTTTTATTATATAATAATATTATATGTATAATATATCATATATAATATATAATATATGTTATAAAAAAAAACCCTCTAAAAAATTGCTTTACCTCAAAAAAGAAAATGTCGCTAACCTGCAAGCTATATTTGCTGCGGCACGTGGGAAGTGAAATGACGTCGTTTCTTTTGGACCCCCTTTGTTAAATCGTTAGTCACAATTTCGGCTTTATTTGAAAACACTAGCCCTAAGCCCCCCCACCCCCTCGCGCGACCTGTGCCTCTAGCCCGACACTCGCCTTTCGTCGTCTCCCATTCACAACGACGCAACCAACAACCCCCTCGCGAAGTGCCCATCGACAAAATCGCACGATCTCCCTCTCTCTCTCTCTCTCTCTGGGCTTCTGGAAAGCATTAAGCCCCTATCTCTCTCACTCTCTTCTTATAACACCCAATTTTCGTAAACTAAGGGATGTTACTTATATTTTCTAAAAACTATTAATCCGGCATAAGATTCTTAGTTTTAATAATAAAATAATTAACATTTATTTAAAAAAAACTAAAGTTCTAATACAATGTATTTCAAAAATATTAACTAAAAGTAAACTTGTGTCATAAAAACACCTATTTTTAGAAATGTTGAAAATTCAAATAAACTGTTCAATCTATTCCTGACCTGTCTGCTCGCACTGGTCACTTTCCTCACCTGGGTGGTTTTAAAAACAAAAAATAAATTCAAATGAGTCGATGACTCAGAAAGGAATCCACCACAACGTAAGATAATACTATAGGATATTTTTTTTATAAAATTTTATGCTGAATTATGAAATATGACTGTACATGCTAATGTACATGCTATGCCTAACTGAACTATCTAAGTTAACTGACTGATCTGATTTAATTAACTGATCTGATTGACTTAACTGATTTGAATAAATTTAACTGAACTATTTTAACTGGACTAAATTAACTGAACTGAATTAACTGAACTGATTTAACTAAATTAAATTAGCTGAACTGATTTAACTGAACTGATTGACCAATACACTTACTCTGTGTGCAAGGTTGTGCACCAGCCTCACATCCCGCTGCAGCAAGGGGAGCTGCTGATAATACTCTAGCGTATTATGGTGGACCACGCTTAGATCCGTGGCTTGCACCCCTACCTTGATTTGATATGCATTGGTACCATGCATTTGAATGACCATTTGAGATAACTGATTTATTGAACTGAAGCTAACTGAACTGTTTTAACTGACTAATTTAAATGGATGACTGCTTAATTGATTTTTGATCTGATTTAGTCTTACACTTGAACTTAACTCAACTTATGTGACTTATGTGGCATGATATGCATAATACATACTATCGTAAATAACTATAATTTGCCGAATCTAAACATGATGCTGATGACATGATCGTATGTTGTGTTGAATAACATGTTTGCATGACGTGAGATGTATTTGAAAAGGGCTATCAAAGAACTGGCTTTGCTAATAATATAAACTAATGTAAAGATCCTAATTTTGTGATCAAATTTACTTACCTTGTAGCGATGCTTTTTAAGTTCTCCTTCATAACTTGTTACCTATATAAAATATTAATCGTTACTAAGGTTTCAAAAAAAATAGTGTGCCCTAACAATCTAATTAAATTGATACATATCCTGAAGAATAATATGTATTACATTTTATACAAAAAATATTAAAAACTAAAAAATGCTAATAATATTTTACACTTTAAAAAATATACTTCAATAAAATAATCAAAAGCTATGATCAATATGTCGTAAAATCTATATTTTAAAAGAAATATGATAAATATTGACACTATTTGAATATTCATACGATGGATAACAACTTAAAAGTGTTTTAAAAATAAAGATTAAACATCTAGTATTTACTATTAATATAATATGTTATCTTTTAATATTATTTAACATATATACATATATGCATATAAGTTTATTGAAAACGTAACTGTAAAAGCACCCGCCTCATAAAGATAAAATTAATAACATTCAATAAAGTTATTGCAGGCTATTAGAATAATTCAAATTTTAATTCAATACTTAAGTAATATAATAAAATTGCTAAATTAAAATATTTAGTTTAAAACGTAAGCGGTTAACCCAACCTAAAAAAATAAGTCTTTATGTAAGAGTAGCCTAGCTCAATCATAAAATAATAATTAATTTCTTTGTTTTTTTGTAAGAAATAATACTCAAAGCCATAAAAAGATCAAACTCGCACGAGAACATTCAATACAAAGCAGAGGAGCCGTGGAGCCGTGTGACGTAAGGGTAACTCACTGTGGAGGGCTACGCGACGGTGCTGGCTTAGAGTCGACGGTGGCAGCTTCAGTCGATGGTGGCAGTGTTTGCGTCATGCTCTTCCATGGAGAAGACGTGATGGCTAACGGCATGCTTGGAGGCTCGTCGGTGGTGCAGAACAGGGGCTGGCGCTGCTACATGGAGGAGTAAGGTGGCTCACATTCGGCTACTTCTGTGACTGATAAGCTGTCTACGGCGGCAACCGAGAGTGGGAGTGGCTGTCCATGGCGTCCCATGGAACATGCTCTGTCTTTGGTGTGCGAAAACAGGGAAGGATTGTCCTCGGTTTGGTGGCTTTCCAAGGGCAAACGGGTATTGCCTTTGATAGCTGTGAAACCAAGTGATCAAAGGGAGGTAGTGGGTCTGTTTTGAGGTGGTTTTCCGACAAGGCAAGGTCTGGGTTTGGGGAAAAAGTAGTGGCTTGATGGTGCTCTGTTTTCGATTACAAACACAGAGGGTGTTTTGGCAACGAGTGCGGGGCTTGGCTGCTTCTAGTGGTGGTCTGCAACGGTTCTAGGCTTCGGGTTCATGTCTCCCTAATGCGGACTGTCAAGCGTGGGGTTCCAACGTGGAGGAGCTTTCGGTGGCTAATGGGCGTGCGTGAAACTTGGCTTTGGAGGGAGGCTGGCGGCAGCAAGGGGCGGCAGTTTTCTTTTGCTTGCTGTGGTAAAAACATGCGTGTATTTATAGATAAATAGTGACTACTAAAAACCCTAGAGAGGAGAGGGAGAGACGTGCAGCAGTAGAATTTTCGACTTTGCCGTGGAGTCTAGTGTGTAGATATATACCGGGAGCCCCTAAGTTCTAGAGGTAAAAGATGAGGACGTTGGATAAATGGATACCGAATTCTATATTTAAGTTGGTTGTTGCCATGAGAGTAAAGGAAGATACGTGATGGATAAATGGATGACCGGGTTTGGGTCAAAATAGAGATGAAAGACGTTGGATTTGAAATGATGGTGAGTTTCTTATTTGAGTTTGAAGTGGGATCTAAATTCAAGCTATGATAAAGATTTTGAAATCTTTTGAGTTGTAGGTAGATCAATAATCGAGAGGATTGAGCTTAAAAATATTGTAGTTCAAATTGAGGAGGAACATAATCCTATTTAAAATTAAAATACAAAAACTATTAACAATATAATAATAATAATAATAATAATAATAAGATTCTATAATAAAATCCACATTTTAAATAAATCAAAAAGAACTATTTATTATTCTTATTAAATCCGATCAAAGGAAAAAATGTTATAGAAGAGAATTGCAGAAATATTATATAAAAAAATCAAATAAATAAATAAAATAGATAAAATAAATCCCGAATTTAACGTCGATATGTTACACTTCTCCCCTCAAGTTCGTCTCTATCTTTGTGTTTGGATTAAGTTTGGTTGTTTGATAATAACATTATGAAAATTTCTTACCCGCACGACCTCTATCTAGAAATTTCACTGGCAACCTCACGAGTCACGAACACTCTCTCCGGCTCAACCCACCGCATGATCTCTCCCTCTTTTCTAGACCTCTAGCTCTGGTAAGTGGTAAGCCCTATCTCTCAGAACCTTTTTGGCTTGTTCACCCCTAAAACCCTGCTCTATTTTTTTTTTTTTTTGGGTGGGGGATTGTTCATACTCTATTTTCATTCCCTCATAATCTTGTAACATTAGCATTTACTAGGTTTGAATGGATCAATTGACTCTCGGTTGTAAAGAATTGTGATTATCTGATTGGATTGTCTAACATAGTTTTTATTTTTAAACGGATTGTCTATCAGAGTTGTGTTAAGGACTTTTTTTTTTTTTTGAGCACGAGTTGTGTTAAGGAGTTGGGTAGTAATTAATTCATGACATCAACATATTACTTCCTTCTCTTTGGTTAAAACATACTAATTGGTTTTGAAATTTCATGACATTAATTATAAGCTCAAGAGCAGAAAGCAAAACTAATTGGTGTTGTCATCAAAGATGTGCCAACAAAACAAAACCATTCATTTTGAATAAACCATTTGTTTATGTTAAACCTCAACTAGGGCATTCTAGATGGTTTGCTAGAAAAACTAATAAAATCGTTGGCAAATAGAATGTTATGGGCCCAGCGAGAAGTATGTGTTAAAATTCCACAGCGATTATAAAATCACTGGTAAAAACTCTATTTTCTCGTAGTGTTTATTGTTTTGACGACCATCAAATTATTAAGCAGTCAGCCTCCATATACTACAATATTGATAAAGGGCAGCAACTCAATACGCTACAAGAAATGTTGGTGATAAAAATATAGTGTAGACCATAAACAAAGAAAGTAGTTTATAGGAATGTGTCAATCATAAATATATTATACATTTTTTATGCTATAACATTATCATCTATATATATATATATATATACACATATAGGAAATTGATACCCTTACCACTCCACTACTACTCATTTATTACTTTTTTATTTTATTTTTATTAAATGATTAAGTGACTATTAATGAAGTTGTATATTTAAAAAAAAAAACAAATTCTAATGATTAAGAATGTTAAAAAATTACTTAAAGAAAATGATATATATATTAAAAATAGTAAACAAGTGGTAATATATAAACATTTATATATATATATATATATATATATATATATGATTAACTGCTAGAAATGACTTTGAGCACCTTTTAATCCATATGCTAAAATTCACCCAGCGGTTCACAAACTTTTATCCGTCCCTCTATGTATGCAAATCTAAAAGTTTGTTTTTCCATCAAAATTTTCAAGATTATACCTCTGTAGATGATACAGCACAAGTATCTAGACCGTTAATGCTACTATAAACATCGAACAATCTTTATCCAAAAGGTTACTTAATAAAGCTTTTGAAGTTTCCATAAAACTTGAATCGAT
Organism: Platycarya longipes; assembly: GCA_036559045.1. NCBI lineage: Eukaryota > Viridiplantae > Streptophyta > Magnoliopsida > Fagales > Juglandaceae > Platycarya > Platycarya longipes. Next base: position 27,240,667 of record CM071800.1, on the reverse strand, counting down.
TGAAATGATTCATGCTATCTCCACCTTATTTAGTCAATATAAAGAAGTCTGAATATACTTTTTAATTGAGATTCTCGTAGTTACTATTATTTTCTTATTCTTTCAGCTCCTTTGATTGTTGTTCAATATATTTCTGAATCAGAACTTACCGGTAGTAAATTTATTCTTACCAATATTTAATATCCCAGAGCAAGGTTGTCTGATGGTAAATTTCATCCTGTAATTTTTTTTATATGTTATGATATAGCTTAATGTTTGAGTGTTTTTGCATAAATTGTCTAATTTGAACTTTCTAAAGGGATGGGTGTCGGCGCCCCAGCTTGCGCTTGGGTTCGTACGCAAATTGCGACGCCGGGGACGAACGTCACAAGGAAGTCATCCCTCATCTTTACGTGTGAGAGCCTTATTTTATTTCATACACAGATATATATATATATATTTTTTCAATATATCGCAGCGGAAAAAGGTCAAGCCATAAACGACAATACGTTACGCTTGTCGCACATCACATGGTTAACAAAATAAAACCCAAATTAAACATCACATATATATATATATATATATCAGGATAAGGTCACCAATGTAACAGTTTATACAAAAGTACTTCCCAAAACAACGGGAAGATTTTTCCACAAAATACATCAGTGAGTACAAAATAAAGGTGCTGCCAATCCACTCCTCCCTCCCGCCAACCATACTAATAGGTGGGTTCTTCTTTATCTTCTTAAAAGTCGGGCCATAACGAAGGCTGTCCAGACTCAGTCATGAGCCTACGTCACACATCATCCCAGAGGATGACGTAAACAGGCGTCCCATGTGGAGGAGCCCGTCAACTCCTAGCACCAAACAGCACCCCGTAGGGCGTAGGTCGTCAAAAAAGTACGTCGCCATAGGAAGCGACTCTGCCGCCCACTGACCCAACAGGTCTAGGGTCACTGGCCCGGCAGTCTCAGCCTTAGTCGGGCCCATGAGGGTCCGACCCATCTTCTCGAGAGTCGTAATCCGGGGACCCATCATGTCCTGCAATGACTTTTATCGTTCCCAAGGGAGCGATAGTAAAGATAATAAAAGGGGGTGAGATTTCGGGAGAAATCTCAGCAAGTACACTAGCACTTAAACCAGAACATTTCAAATATACAGATAAGTGAACAAAACATTCTTAGCTAATGCACATGCAATGAATGACTGACTCATGCACAGGCTCATGAAAACTTTTAAACAGACTTGCTTCTTTCAGATTTCTTTTCATAAAACTTTCATGCAGATTTCTTCTTTCAAACTTCTTTTCATATCATTTCTTTTCAAATCATTTCTTTAAAATATTTCGTGTCTTTCATTCTTTCTTAGGCGCCACTTATCTTGAACAGATCTTTCTTATGGCTCGAAAGCCCTTCTTGTCATGACTTTTCATTTAACATGTATGAGACACAACACGGTTCCCCTAGCACCGCGTGTTCCCTGCTGGTTACCGCATCACCTTATTGTGAGTGTATCTTATAACTTTAAAACGGCAGGTCCTTACACCATATCCGTCTTTGGCACCCACCAGCGTTAGGTGCTACCGCGCTCCGGACACCTTTTGGTGCCATACATGGTCCGCCGACTGTTCTTCGTCGACCCAGGGGCTACCACTCGACTTTAGACACTCCTGAGTGGACATGGAGTTCCACTGGGGAACTTCCCCGTCCCAGCCTTTGGGGTTCTTATAAAACTTTACTTCTTTCTTTTCTTTCAAAAATTCCATCTTTTCTTTTCTTTTCTTTTTCTTAAAAACATGCTTGACTTTAAAAACCTTCTTTTCATGACTTATGCATGGGACATGCAATGCTCACTTAATTTCATGCAAAACCCGAGACAAGCTCGAGTGCATTCACATTTCATTTTCTTTTCTCCCTCCTTTGGGATAACTTCATAATTTTCCCTACTTAGTCATCATGTTCTATACCCAAAATTGGGCCTAGGCTTGAAGTGGGGTATTGGGCCCATTTCCAACCTATCATGGCCGAATCTTCCTAGGGAGTTCCTAGGGCTTTCCTTCATCATTTGACTCCAATTATCCTCCAATCAATTTTAAAGTGTCAAGTTAACTCAAGTACCCTCCTTAGCATGGGGTAACCGAAACTTTATTGTTTCCCCAAGTCACCATTTTCACTTCCAAACTTAGTTATTTCTATTTCCTCCATTCACCTTTTTAACTTAGGGAATTCCTCCCATTAGTCTATTCAAACTTCATTTTCTAATAGTTTCTTCTATGAGCTTAACTAAACACAATCACCACAAAGCAATATAATTTTAATCTTCCAAATCTCAACCTTAAATATCATAAGATTCCAATTAAACATTACTATACATCATACACAAGTGTTCACTTCTTCCATATGCAAGTATATACCATTTCCATTCATATCAATCATATAATTTATTCTCATGTCCATTTTCATTTTCTCACAACAATATGCTCCTTGAATAAATCAATTTCATCACTAGTTTCCTCAAATAAAATCTTTACCTTAGCAACACCAAATTTTAATATTTAACACTAAAATCCTTCATGCATCAATTTCATCATTTCATCAAATAATCATGCTTTTCCTTTCTTTTTGCAACTAACACTCGATCCATCATCTCTACTCACATTCCAAGCTTATTTCAACATATAGATTTACCCAAAAATATTCATATTACAAACAAGTAAAATCAATTCAATCCAAACATGGCAATGGCAACCATTAATCCAACAAGTATGATCACCTCACTATATACAAGAATTGTTAAGGAAAAGGTGGGAGTATACTTACCACACTCCTATTAGACTTTAGCTTAAAATCTGAAATTACACATATAAAATCTCCCATTAGGCTAGCCATGAACATAAAACTCAAAGGAAACTCTATTTCCTTCTAACCAAAACAAAGCGTCATATGTGTGTGTGTGTCCTTCCTAAACTTGTATGGATTTAGTCACTAACCTTCTCCAATGAATTGATCACCTCCACACTCTTGCTTTTTGGCTTCACTACTATAGGGTTCTTCAAATTATGTGGTGAAAGGAGAGGAAGCAAAAGTAGGAGTGACTTGAGTGAGTTTGGCCGAGAGGTGGAGAGGAAATGAGAGTGTTTGCATGTGTCCAAGTGAAATGAGCTTAAGGGAATTGCCTAAGGGGTCACACGGCCAGCTCTCTTCCCTAGGGTCTTTGGTACACTTCTCATCATATTTAGGTATGGCTAATGATAGATGGAGTGATTGACAACTCTAGGCCACTTCAAGATCAAATCTTGGCCATACCTTGGTGATTTCCCTTTCTCTTTCTCCTTCCTATGGCCGGCGGCTTCTTGGTGCTTCTAGCATCCATTTTCTTGCTTTTCACTCAATCATCATTCCCCTATCCTCTCACATGTCCATCCAAGTGATTCCAAAGCCATGCTTTTTGGAATTTGAGCAAGGCATGACCGGCCAAGCTAAGCTCCTCCGAAAATCATCTTTGTTCTTCTTCCTAGTTTTTGTCATTTCAATCACCTACACCCACACCATACCTCTCTTCACATTACCATACTTCCTTACACATGTACTTTGTTCACTTACACACTCTTCCCCTTTGTCCTATCACTTGTTGGTGGCCATACCCCATGAGATTCTCCAAATACACCCCACGGATGGCCTTCCACCGAAACCACATAGCTCCCTTCCATCCTTGCTTCTCCTCACGCCATTTGTCACTTCCCTACACACCATGATCTCAATTGGCAAGTCAAGGGATGGTGTCTTGTACCTCCAAGATTCCATGGTAGGAGAAATCATTCCATGAGATCCTACACTCAATCCTACATGGCATGTATCCAACTACTAGTCAACCTCCACCAACTATGATTTTCCTACAAGTGTTTGGATAATTTTCTAGGATTTTTCTTCAATTGACAAGTGTCTCTACTATGGGCTTGATGGGCTATGGGCTCATTCTATGGGCTTTTGGACTCACCATTGCTCTCTTGGCCCACTTGCTTGATCCATTCCTCAAAAGTCTCATTCCTAAGCCCATCTCTTCAAAGCCTATTTTGTTCTTTCACCAATTACCACTAATCTTGTGTATTAACCTTTAATTAACTAATTAAATTAAGATGAAGATTTTTAGGGCTATTACAATGGGAAAGGATAATTGTTTGTTTGTAAACATCTCTATCACTACAAGAGATAAGACTTTTCTCAGCGAAAATTTTTGCCGCTAAAAGTGCAAAAAACGCTGCTATAACCCTTTACCGGCAAGAAAGCCTTGCTGCTACATTACCACTACTAATCCTTCACTTCTGGTATTCCACAATGGAAATAAAAAAATCATCGCAAAAACTAAATCTTTCCTGACATTTTTTTTTTCATCGCCAATAGTGCCAACTGACGTCGCAAAAAGCTCCACCTTTCTGGTTAAAAATCGTTTCCAAATCCTATTTACAGCAGCTATGTTGACGCCCCCTCTTACGTTTGAGATCAGAAGTAAACTGAGATGTCGGGAATAAGTAACACAAGGATACTCACCCCTCGTTCGCAACATAAGTACAGGCATGCGTCTAACTTATAAGCAGTGTATAAAAGTTTCGCAACGAAAAGGGTCAAGCTGAGTAAAATTTAGGTAGGAGACTTAAACTTGCCACACGTCACATGGTATAACTAAAAATTAATTCCCAAAATTAATTTCATAAATATATATACATATCACCAAATGTATCGTTTTCTACAAAATATATCGACTTCCCAAAACATAGGGGATCTCCAAAATAGACTATATATAAATAAAACCAACATCCAAAGTTCACTAGCCCCACAAACGTCCTTAGACTAGGGGTTCCTTCTTGACCTCCTTGACTCCTGGTCCATACAATAAGAGCCCCTGACCCAGACTATCACCACACTGAATGCCTGTCCCCGCCACCGAGGTATAAACGCGGTTCAAGAACAGGGATCCGTCAGTCCCTAGGGTAAGGTAGCATCCAATGCAGTGGCAGTCTGCAATGTGACTGAGTACGTTTTCTCTGCATATTCGAGATAAGGTGTCATACAAAATGGGGGTCACAACGTCAAAAGGAAAGGAAGCTACTAGACCCTCAGGGGTCTAGGGAGTCTTTCTGAGAGTCAAACTTGTTGAGGCCATCATCACCTACAGCCACTTTTATCGTCCCAAAGAGGAACAATAATTGAGAATTAAAGGGGATGAGATTTTGAAAATTTTCAGTAAGTACACAGTTATCTCAACGAAGTATCACAAGCATACAAAGAAGTGAATCTCAAAACAAAGCATATGTCATGAATATGAGACTAGTGACTCAACTGATGCACTTTCATATGATAACTTTCATAAAACCTGGCTTTCTTTGATTCATACACGTGCTTTTCATAAAAATCTTCAAATGACATGGTTATTTTGACTCGTAATTAAAACCCTTTCTCGTAAAACTTTTTGTATCTTTCTTCATTTCTTATCTTAAGCGCCATTAAACATGTTCATGGGACTTAAAGGCCGCTATTTTCATGATTTTCTTGTGGACACCTCACGGTTATCCTACGCACCATGTGTTTCCTGCTAGTTACTGCATCACCCGATGACCATGCAAGCTCTAATGACTACGTTATCCGCTTTTCATCACTCGGTAACCACTCAAACCGAGTGACTACATTCTTGATTCCATATAACGGCAAGGCACAATGCCTTTGCCATCCTTGGACACCCACTAGCTTTAGGTGCGACCACGCTTCGGCACCTTTTTGGATTTATACATAGATTACTGACTGTTCTTCGTTGACCTAGGAGTTTTCACTCAATTTTAACCACTCCTGAGTAAACAGGAAGTTTTACTGGGATACTACCCCGTCCCAGCCTTTGGAGTTCTTATAAAAACTTAACTCTTTCTTTTCTTTTGAAAATACATGTTGATTTAAAATCTTGGCTTTTATGCTTCATGCATGTGACACGAAACTCTCCATGCTAAATGTCGACGCCCTAACCCACGCTTGGGGTCGCACGTGAATAGAAGCGTCGGGGAGGAACAACGCAAGGAAGTTCACCCCTCGTCATATCATATGTTTATCATATCATACGTTTACATTTTTTTTTAAACGTAAAGTAAAGATCATCGCAGCGGAATAAAAAGGTCAAGCCTTCTACATAAGTATACATCACATGGTTAGCTATGGATCCCAAACATAATATCATAAATAGCCCGGATTTAAAAATTTACATAACTTGTCCAAGTAATTAAAATAGTGCTTCCCGCATGCGGGAAGACTTTACCAAAATCATCAATACAGGGCAACACAAAATAATATGGGTTTTAACATTGCCCATATATTCAACCAACGGGTTCTTTCTTCACTTTCTTAAGGTTCGGGTTCCAGTGAAGCCGATCCAAGTCCATGCTTGGCCTTACCTCACATATCGCCCTAGAAGGCGGTCCAAAAATATGCCTCAAGTGAAGGGACTCGTCAACCCCTAATACTAAGCAACACCCTGAAGTGTATAGACCGACAGAACTGTACATGGTCACCTTTAGTGACTCCACTTCCCACTGACCCGGGCGGTCAAGAGTCACTGGCCCCCTAAGGGCGGGCTCAATTGGGTCCCTGAGGATCCGATGTGTCATCGCGTGGTTCGTACTCATCTGAGCCATCCTCACCTGCAAGTACTTCTATCGTTCTCAAGAGGGAAGGATAGTAGGGACATAAAGAGTGGGGTGAGATTTCGGGGGAAATCTCAGCAAGTAGATTTATACTTTAACGAAAGCATTTTAGGCATATAGTCAAGTGAATAACAAACAAATCTCTTACGTATGCATTAATATGGGACTCATGCTTAGACTGATGCACATGCTCGTGACAAAAATTCATCTTTCTCATCCTTTTCTCATTTTCCAAAATATACTTGTTCAAATCACATAACAAAGCTTCTTTAAAGCATATTCTTTCAAAAGACACTTTGTTCAAAAACTTTCATCTTTTCTTATCTTAGGCGCCACTTATCATATCATATCATATATGGCTCGAAAGCCATTTTTCTTTTTGTCATGACTTCTTATTTTGGACACCTCATTGTTCCCCTATGCACCGTGTGCTCCCTGCTAGTTACCGTCACACCCGGTGACCAAGTCAACCTAGGTGAATACGTTTCGCGCTCTTCGTCACTCGGGGATTTCTCTCCGAGCAACTACAACCTTATCAGATGGCGAGGCCTAAGCCAACACTCTTTTATGGCACTCACTAGCATTAGGTGCGATCACGCTCCGGACACTTTTTGGAGCCATACATGGTCCACCGACTGTTCTTCGTTGACCCAGGGGTTTTCACTCAATTTAGACACTCCTAAGTGAACAGAGAGTTCCACTGGGACACTTTCCCGTCCTAGCCTTTGGGGTTCTTCTAAAACTTTAGTTCATTTCTTTCGAAAACATACTTCACTCAAAACATGGGTTTCGTGCTTATGCATGGGACATGCAACTTTCAATTTTGTGAATGCAAAACTCAAGGCGAACCTGAGTACACACATTTGGTCATTTTTCCTTCAAAACCTTATTCTCTAAACTCATACTCATGTGAAAACACTTAAACAAGGGCATTAGGGTGAGTGAGGTGCTCGGCCTCCACCCCTAGGGTTTGGGTCGAGACCCTACTTTGTCTTCCATTGATGTTCTCTACTTCCATTGATCTCCCTAACACTATCTAGCCTTAGTTCAATATTTAAAACAATTTCCTAACCTCACAAGGGGTCAAACCCGAAACCTATAGCTTTCAAGTTTTGTGTTTTCTTTTCTTAGCCCTTCAAAGCTAGGGTCCTACTTGAATATTCTAGGTGAAACCAATCCATACATGTCATCCTCCCAATATACATATTTCTACTTCTCCAAATATCCGAACATGAATATTAAATAAATAAGGAATTAAAACTTCAAGATTTCCACTTCAAGAAAATCCTCCAAAACATAACTCCACAAGCATGCATTTTTGTAACCATTAAGCAACAATAACATCAATATCTTCCAAGATCAATATAACTAGTTTCCATCAATACTTTGTACATGTTCATCCTAACATGGCATTTCTATTGGCAAGACATTTACAACTAAAATCAAGATGCTTCCTCAAATAACATATATGCATATATCCCATATTCATCAATACTCAACTAACCCAACATTTTCATGCTTACATGCTTTTTCTCATCAAACCACCAAGATCCTCAATCACCTCATAATTCTTTAACCAAAAAGATCATAGGTTCTACACATGGATCCCAATCAAAATAACATTTCTACTCTCAAATTTTCCTCATGGCATCACTAAGCAAGTAACCAGACGATACAAGCATATATACGAGCATACACACACATTCAAGCACATTCACTCCAAAATATACAAAAAATGCTAAAGGCAAAGTAAGGATATACTTACAAATCTTTCTAGCTAGCTTATATAACTTCTGAAAATAAAAGAAATATTTAGTTATAACATGCTAAAAATTTACCATTTTCAAAAGAAAATGTTTTCTTTTTGGAAAGTATGAACATAGGGTTCTTCCTAATGCTTCTAGGTTTCATTTCAAGTAACTAAGTTACTTACCTCTTCTAGGTTTCTCCTCCTTCCACAAACACTATCTTCTTCTCCTTCTTAGCTTGGAGTGTTTAGGTGTCTAAGTGGTGAAAAGAAGTGAAGCAAAGTGGAGGAAAATGAGGAGTGTTGCCGTGAGGTGCAAAGTGAGGGATGTGTGTGTGTGTGTCTGAAATGTGCAAGCCAAATGGGTGAGGAAACAAGGCCATTCGGCCAAGGCACTTAGCTAGGCTTCTAGGCCACTAATTCCCCTAGGTTTGAGTGACTTGTGATGGGCTTGAAAGACCCTTGAGTGACTCCCATCACTTGATCACATCAACCCTAATCTATCCCATCCTAGGTTTGAGTTTTTGCTCTCTCTTTCTCTCCTCATGGCCAGCCTCTCCTTCTAGGGTTCCAACCCCTTTCCATCATTTCACATCATCTCTTGTCTCCCCAACAATCCTCTCACATGTCATTCCAAAGGATTTGAGAATCCAATTTTGGGAAGACACCCAAGTGGGTTTCGGATTCCATGGCCTCCATCCAAACCCTCTCTTCATCTCACTCTCATTTCTATTTTGTCACATGCTCTTTTCCATCAACCAATCACCTCACATCTCACACAAGCTTGTCATGTCACTCTTTCACAAATCCTTATCTAGATTTGGTGGCAAAAAAGAAGTCAAACAAGGGGAGGGGGGAAGTCGGCTAAGGCCGTACCCGAAACCCTCATCTCCCTTTCTCCCACTCTTTGTTCCATCAACTCACATCTCATGTCACTTCTTCTCACACCTCATATCTCATCCAATCTTACACAAATCCTACATGTCCTTTCATCTAGATTTGGAAATGTTTTAGGTGAAAAAGCCCTAAGGCCATTCAGCCAAAGCCCCCACCGAAACCCCTCTCTCTTTTCTCATCTCCAAATCTTCTCAAATCCTATTTCATCATTTTACTAGATATGGTAGGATCCCATGTTTATCTTATTTGGCAAAATCCTACACCACACACACTTATCTAGGTAGGAAAAGATGGAAGATTCCACTCATGTCTTCTCTTTCTTTTCTCCAACCAAAACAACTAGTCAACTAGCTCACCTACTAACATTTTCTCCTCTCAACTACTAGTCTTGACTCAAATTACTAAACTTCTCCTAGCTTGACATGTGTCATCAATCATGGGCTTGGGTTGACTAGTGGGCTTCCTTTCATGGACCTATGGGCTTCTCTCTCCCCCACTTAGGCCCAAAGCTCTTTCCATGGCCTTAAGGCCCTTAAACTCCTAAGTCCATCTTCTTAAGGCTTTAGCCACCAATTTGCATAAGTCTTAAATAAAAGCAAAATACGATAATTTTGGGGTCGTCACACTAAATGTGTGGTTCATGGAAAGAGTACATACACATGCATGATCATTTTCATTCCTAACCAAACCACATCATGACATCATCAACATTTTATAGAGACATGCAAATAATTTATTAAAAAAGGAACACAAGTGCTCGGCCCTCACCCCTAAGGGTTAGGTCGAGACCCTCTTAGGCACCACACCTAGAATTTTCTTCATCTTGCCTTTTCCAATTACTCAAGCGTGTCTTAATAAAATAGCTAGGTAACTTGATCACCACCAAAAAGGACTTGACCAAAACCCCTAAGCCCTTAAGCTAAATATTTTTAATCACTTTTTACCAAGCAATTTCCACACTTGATCCCCGATAAGAAATCCGAGACTTATGTTAATAAGTCGTCTTAGTTTCATGTTTCTAAATTTTCCAAGCATCCAATACAAAGTCATTACATGAATAAGTAGTCAAATGTTAAAAATTTTAACCCTAAAATTCTTCAAAACCGAAACATATATATAATCACAAGGCCAAACTTTATCAACCCAAAACCTTATCATGATCTCACATGCATTTGCCACCAAACACTATATGAATATTCTTTATATTTCATTGCGACAAAAATAGCTACATCCACCAACATAATATAGATTGCTAACCTAAAATAATACCTTAGCTAAGCATGAATCATATAACTAAATATAAAAGGATATTCTTCAAATAAACTAACCTAGCACACCAACTATCTAATAAGCATCACAATAAAACATTCACTTTAAACAAATACATGGAATGCTAGGATTAGGTTAAAAATATACTTACAAAACTCCAAGTGTAGAAAAAGATAAATCTGAAAAGAGTATGAAAATAACAAGTTTAAATCAAAACTAAAAGCATGCAATCAATAAGAAAATAGCAAGGAACATAGGATAACATGTGCTAGTAGAAAACCTAGGAATCTATGCATGAGATGGTTCCAAAGACTAGCTTACCTCTCCTAAGGATGCTTCCACTCAAGGGGACCTTGAACACTCAAGTTTAGTCTAAGGAAAGAAGTGCTTGGATAGTGAGATAACATAAGAGAAAGTGAAGGGAAGACAATAATGTGAGGTTGCCAAAAGATGTAGGGAGAAAGAAAGGCAAAAAGGGATGGGAAAGAGAACAAAATCATTCGGCCAAGGGGGTGTCTCTAGGCACTCCATGACCCTAGGTCTATGAGTGACACAAGATGGGTTGATTGACCCTTGATGGACTCTCATCTCTAGAGCAAATGATGCCTGAGTTTAGTATGTACTAGGATGAGATTTCTTCTTCCCAAATCCAACTATAGCCGATGCCTATTAGGGTGGGAATCACACTATTCCTCTATCAAGTCACACCTCATCCTATGACTTATCACCTCACAAGTCATTCACAAGGATTAGGAAGAACTCATGGGGAAACTCAAATGAAGGGGTCGGCCATACCATCTTTGGAGCCCACCGAAACTCTCCCTCACTCAAGCCTCCCTTTCCCTATCCAATGATGACATATCCCTCTAGTCACTTGTCAATCCCCTTATCAAAACTTTCTCCAAGATCTTATCTCAAGATTGGGTTCATTGGGAGCAACAAAGGGGTCAGCTAGCTCCCCCATTAAGCCACCCGAAACTTGCATTTCCAAAAGGTGGAAATTCTCTACTTATCTTAATCATAAACTTTCCCAAGAAATCAACTAATCAAACCTCCCATTCACAAGTTCTTTCTCCCTCAAACCTACTAGTCTTTGAAGACTAAAGTGGACTCTTCTAAGTGTGCCAAATGTCCCACTACATTGGACTTGGCTGGCCATCCATCATCTTATGGGCCTATGGGCCATGCCACACCATCTTAGGCCAATACACAAGTCATACTTTCAAAGTTGAAGCCCAAGTCCAATCCAAAATTCACAATTTAGTAAAACAGCACTATTATCCTTATTTTCAATTAAATAATAGAGAATAAAAATTTTCAGGTTGTCACAGGCTACAACATCAATAATAACAATAATGTTTCGCTGCTAATACTTTTTGCAGCGATTGAAGGCAACGCCGCCATTTAGTTTTTGGTTGCAAAATGAAATTACAATAATCATAGGTTGCCATAATTGACTTTTTTGCAGCATTTCCCAGGAGCGCTGCCATAAAGGTCTGGTGTTTCGAAAAGTCTATAATCGTAGAACATGGTCGTCATAAAAAGGTTTACCCAGCGTACATTCACCACGTTGCGAAAGACTTTTCACTCACTAAAATTCAATTGCGACGACCTGTTCTCACTGGAATAACTTTTTGCCAGTGTACTGTTGAGGCTACGATAGCGTTTTACGTTACCAAAACTTAATTGCAACGATTTTTTATCGCTGGAATAAGTTTTACCCAGTGAAATGCGTTGGTGCTACAAAATAATTTTATGTTTCCAAAAGTCAATTCCGATGCTGGTTTTTCGTCGCTATAGGACAAAAAACATTGTAAACAATATAATTCATAGCACTTTTTTTTCCTATTGGTTTCCTGAAATCACATTCATTTCCACATCTCAAAGATGTCATATAATCCCACATTTCTATTAACAAATGACATTTATTAATTTCTTCAAACATCAATTCATCCAAAATCCTATATATTTATATATTGAGGTCGTGCATTATACTCATATCAAATACAAATTGGGCTACTAATTAAATAAGTCACACATTACTATTATAACAGGTTTGAGGAGTCTACTATCACTAAAACAAGGAGGAAAAATCTTGAATTTGTAGGAAAAATTTCTTAGCTCAAGCTTGAATGGCCATATTACCCCGCTAAAGCTCATCTTTTGCATAAGCCACTACATCTGTAATATCCCAAAATTTCTAAGAAGAAGTTTTATTTGGATTTCTTTAAAGGATTATATATTTGGCATATTTTCTAGGAAAATAGAGTTGGAGACTTAAATGAGAGTATTGGGTATAGAATAAGTGAGATCATGTATTAAAAAAAAAATCATGGAGAAATCTTTGAGATTTGGAACAAGGTGTCAACTAGAGAAATTCATTTTAAGCTTAGAAGGAGTTGAATTCTCAAAAATTTGGGTGTAAATGCAAGAGGAAGTGATTGAACTAAAAATCAAACACTTGGTGCACATTCTCGGATTAAACTGTCGAATTTTAGTATAAAGAATCATAAGTTACTCATATGAGGTTTAAATGAGGTTATTCCAATTTGTATAGAAGTCCAAGAGATAGATCTAAAACTTTTATGTTCTAAGTTTTTGAATATTTGGACAGTATCAATGACTATTTTGGGAGCAAATGGATAACTCTGGACTGAGTATAAACAGAACTCGAGTTGGAGAATATGGATCCAAATAGGATTCTTTCCTAACTAAATCAGGAATGGGCCTTCTAGAACTTGTTAAGTAGAGTCTTAAGGGGGTTATCATGTAACTAAATGGGTTAGGGAAAGGCTAAGGGGCATGGCTAATCAGATGAAGGTTGAAATGGAGATGCATGCATGGTTAGGTAAGATGCCACCTCATCCCTTATCCCATAAGCTTCTACCCCAACCATTGATCAAATGGTTTGCAAAAATATCTCGAATACTTACCATTGGATGATCATTTCAGCTGCAAAGCCTAAGATTTTTGGGGATTTAGTTTAATCATAAAAAAAAAGTTTAGGAGGGACACCTTATCACATGCAAACGAGAAGACTATGGTCTTTACCAAGTTGCCCATCTTCTTTCCTTCACATGAGTCGACCACCACCCTTATAAATAGATATTTGGGAGTCTTCTAACTCTCTTTGGTAATGTAGCACACGAATCCCTTTGAAGGAAACCAAAGAAAACCCTTCTCTAGTTTAACCTCCATATACATCCTAAGTGAGCTTAGTAAGTGTTTTGAGGAGAAAGCTTGCAAAGATTTGGTTTGATCATCTTCAACCAGATTTAGAGAGTGTGTAAGTTCATATTCTAGCTTATTTTTAGTATGGAGATGGTTTATTTAAATGGTTGAACTATACATGTTGGTATTGAACCCTTATATTCTTGTTAAAGCGTTATAATAAATCTAAATATTGTTTGAAGTGGTTTTGTTAATGAGAATGTATTAAATGAAGTTAGAAGAACCTAAAACTAGGTTATAATAAGTAAAAATCAAGTTTATGTGAAAATATTGCGAGTTTTGGATTGAAAAACCCCATACTCTATAATTTCGCTCGACCCTCGCTCGACACTCGCTCGATGTCTTGCTCGAGCAAGTTCTAATCCAAGAACTCGTTTGAATCTCGCTCGATATCTTGCTCGAGCGAGATACCCAGTTCGCTTGAATTTTGCTCGATACTTTGCTCGAGCGAGTTCCAACCCGAGACTTCGCTCGATTCTCGCTCGATACTTCGCTCAAGTGAGATACCCTGTTTTGCTAAAATTTAAGGCTTTTATTTGGATAAAAGTGGACATTGAAATAAGAAGAAATTATGTGTTATCTAAGTATTTAGCTTGTGTAAAACACTTTGCAAAATTTAAGATGCAAACTTTTGTAATCATGTGATAATTTAAGATTACATGCATGTTCTAGTATATGGTGAGAATTAAGAAAATTGATACATCATGTATTTGAGAAACATTCCTAAGAATAAGAAAGAAGCAACTAAGAACAAGATATATGGATAAATTAGTCACATCGTGACGGGGACGGCGAGATGTAACGCCTGGATGATTGACGTGCCGACAGGGATGGCGATACGTAACACATGTCGTATGATAAGAGTGTTATGTATTACCATGGAGACGGTGATACATAACGCCCGTGTAAGTAATATGATTAGTGGGGACGGCAAGACGTAACGCCCATTATGTTACGTATGTTCCGTGTCAAGACAGGGACTACGAGACGTAACGTCCGGAATATAGACACGAGACTCATCATAACGGGGACGGCAATATGTAACGCCCGGGTGATTGATGAGTTATATATGATGGGGATAGTGATACGTAATGTCCATGAGGGATAAGAAATAAATATGCTTTAAAAGAGTTATTTGCGACGGGGACGGTGATACGTAACGCTCATTGAGGATAATAATTGAATAAGTTTTTAAGAAGGTGTTGATGGTTAAAAAAAAGAAACATAAAATGTCATAAGAGTGTAAACCTGTGTAGGTTATGGATAAATCACATGAAATATGTTTTTGATCATGTTTTGTTAGTTTCTTTTCTAAAAATATTAATGATGGCTGTGTCTATTATTTATTAAGCTAATTATGTACTTATTGATATTTCTAAGGAAATCTCACTATTTTGTGGTTTTATGTTTCTTTCTTGTATCTATAAATTATACACAAGATGTGATGGCTAACAGGGGGAAAGCCCCGATGATGCAGAAGACTCCAAGGAGTCCCAAGGAACTCTTAAATACAATCCTTATGTAGATTTCACCTTTGCATCCCTGGGATTTTCTATGTATGATCAGCCAGTGGACTTGTGGTATTACAGTGCCCCCATTTTTGCTGAGGAGGAGTAGCATATAGGTTGCTGTTTGACTTTGGGATTGAATGGTTCCCTATCTATATGTGGGGTTTATTCGACACCACAGAGACAATATCTCAAGCAAGACCGTTGTCTTAGCATGGATATGTTTTGTTATGGGAGGGAATTTCTCGAAGTTAAGAAGGAAACTAATTGATCACAGGGATTGTCTTTTGATATGTAATAGTATTTTGTTAACATCGATAACTATTCTGGGGCATGTATATATAACAGTACAATGTCTCTTGAAAATGGAGAATGTGGAAGGTGGAAGTTAAAATTTGCCATATGTGATCTTCAGAAATTTTTATACTTGACCTTATCCACTGTGTATAATAAAATTCCTATATTTTATTTATTAAGATCTTGATACGTATGAGGGTGAGTAGCCTAGTGTTACTTATCCTGACACCTTAACTTATGTTAAATCCCAGACGTGAGTTGGGGACGTCACAGAGTGGTATCAGAGCTATTACGTCTCTGGGTAAAATCCACATTGTACTAGGAAAAAGCGATCACATGGCACAAGAATAAGTTTAAATTTTTATAAGATTGGAATTAGAGTGATATGGATGAATAAATTGTATTTTAGAAATATGGAGGTTTCTAAAGTAAATACAACTCATGATGGAGTTTGGTGTGTTTCAAGAAGATAAAAAAATGACAAGAGGTCGTCCTGCTTCGAAACTAGTAGAAACAGCAGCACCAAATCCTCCCTTGGTTACTCCTCCAAGGATGAAGGAGCAGATGGCACCAAACCCACCTTTCGAAGGGGAACCTAGGGCACAAAACCCACATTTGGAAGGAAGACAGGAGGCACAAAACCCTCCATTAGAAGGAGGCCAGGTGATAGCCGAAACTATTCGACAAATGACTGAAGTAGTGAGAAATCAGATAGAGCAGAGTTGTTATCGTCAGCAGGATGAGAATAGTGGAGAAATCCAAGGATGTTTGTATGAAAATTTTCTAGTTTACCGATATCCACATTTTATAGGAATGGAAGGAGCATTTAAGGTTGATAAATGGATTATTGACCTGCAACATATTTTCGAAGTTAGTGGTTGTACTGAAATTCAAAAGGTGTAGTATGCGGGATATTTTTTGCAAGGAGAAGCAGGATTATGGTGTGACACGAAGCGGAGGCTGCTGAAGCTAGAGTTAGGAGAAAATGTAGTGCCCTCGTGGGAACGGTTCAAGAAAGGGTTTGATGATCGATTCTTTTCGGAATCTGTGAAGCGGCAGAAAGCTTTAGAGTTTGCCACGTTGGTGCAAGGCAACATGACGGTGGAGCAGTATGCAGCTCGGTATATGGAAATGACAAGATTTTCCCCACACTTAGTGGCCACTGAGAAGATGAGTGCACAGAAGTTTCAAGAAGGATTACAGCCACGGATTCGTATGCAGGTGGCGTGCCTAAGGGAGAATTTTCAGGAACTAGTGAACATAGTAGCTATAGCTGAGGCTGACCAGAGGAGCGTAATGGTGCAAACTCAAGTAGCTGGAAAAAGGAGATTTCCTTATTCTGGAGGAAAAGATGTTGGGAGAAAACGAAATTTTAGATCCATGGATGGAGGAAAAGGAATAGCAGGTAATTCAAATTTACCGGTTATGTTTCCAATATGTACCAAATGTGGGCGTCGACACAATGGAGATTGTAGAATGGGTGCTAGGGCTTGCTTCAAGTGTGGCCGGCCAGGACATTTGATCAAGGATTGTCCTCAGAATGTTCCTCAAAGCATAGCTCTCCCAGGAGGAAAAATCAAGGCACCCATGAAAGCTAAAATTTATGCAATCACGCTAGGAGAAGTGGACGTGGAGGCTGATGAGACTATAGATGCTAATGTTATTACTGGTAACTTTCTAATTTTCCTTTTTTTAGTTAATGAATGGATTCTTTGGATTAGTAATAATAACCATAGGATAACTTTCTTAGGTAAGGTTAAGTTGAAGCAATGCATGGTCTATGCTTTATTCGATTCGGGAGCAACAAGATCTTTTATTTCATATGATTGTGTCCAAAGATGTGAATTAGAAGTGGAATCATTAGCCCAAAAAGTTATAGTAGTTATGCTTGATAGGAAGATAGCAGGATGTCACCGAATTGTAAGAAATTGTTTCTTGGAAGTTGCGGGTTTTTAGCTAGTCGTTAATTTGATAGTATTCCATTTAATGGAATTTGACTTAATTTTGGGAATGGACTGGCTAGCCAAGTATAATGCTAAACTTAATTGTCGTAAAAATGAGATAGTTTTTGATTTACCAATGAAGGAGAAGTTTTGTTACAAGGGGGAAATAATTGATTCAGTTTGCTCCATAGTAACTGCCAAGCGAATGAATAAAAGTATTGAGAAAGAGGCAAAGGTGTACATGATAATAATGTTAAATTCTTCAGAAGTTTTTAAGAGTATCAAAGGAATTCCAGTTGTGGAAGACTTTCCCCAAGTCTTTTCTGATGATCTGCCGGGATTACCTCCTGACCGAGAAACAGAGTTCGCTATCGAATTGGAACCAGCTACGGCTCCAGTTCATAAGGCACCTTATAGGATGGCACAGGTGGAATTAGAAGAGTTAAAAGCTCAGATTGAGGAACTTTTATAGAAGGGATTTATCAGACCAAGTTCGTCCCCATGGGAAGCACCAGTGTTATTTGTGAAGAAAAAGATAGAACAATGCGGATGTGTATAGATTATCGAGATCTGAATAAGGTCACAATCAAGAATAAGTATCCATTGCCATGGATAGATTATCTATTGGATCAACTAAGAGGAGCTTCAGTATTCTCTAAAATAGACCTTCGGTCTGGATATCATCAGTTGAAGATCAGGGAGCAAGATGTACCTAAGACAACCTTTCGAACGAGATATGGGCATTTTAATTTTTGGTTATGCCATTCGGATTGACAAATGTACCAGCGGTATTCATGGATCAGATGAACCGGATATTTAGACCTTATTTGGATAATTTTGTGATAGTTTTATTGACGATATTTTGGTTTACTCCCAGAATGATGAGGATCATAAAAAGCATCCGAGAATTGTAATGGAGATCTTGTAGAAACATCAATTGTATGCCAAACTTAGTAAGTGTGAGTTTTGGCTACGAGAAGTAAAATTTTTAGGTCACATGATCTCGAGTGAAGGAGTTTCCGTAGATCCAGCAAAAATAGAAGTAGTAAGGGATTGGCAGCAACCAACCAATGCACATGAAGTACGAAGTTTTTTGGGATTAGCCAGATATTACAGAAGATTTGTGGAAGGATTTTCCAAATTTTTTGGCACCTTTGACAGCACTGACCAAGAAAAATGCTAAGTATGTTTAGAACGAACAATGTGAGAAGAGTTTTCAAGAGCTAAAAAGAAGATTTGACTACGGCACCAATTTTAGCTTTACCGAAACCTCACAAACCCTATGTTATGTATAGTGATGCCTCAAAGATGGGACTAGGGTGTGTATTAATGCAAGAAGGAAGAGTAGTTGTGTACGTATCCCGACAGCTGAAGGATTATGAACAGAATTATCCCACTCACGATTTGGAATTGGCAGCTGTGGTATTTTCACTGAGAATCTGGAGGCACTACTTATATGGAGAGAAATGTGAAATATTTATGGACCATAAAAGTCTTAAGTATCTTTTTTGTCAGAAAACTCTGAATATGAGGCAAAGAAGATGGATAGAGACTATAAGTGACTTTCAATGTGAAATAAAATATCATCCTAGAAAGGCTAATGTGGTAGCAGATGCTTTAAGCAGAAAAACTCAGACTGAAGAATTATCGGTGTTAGTAGCAATGCGAGAGATTCTAGTAAATAGGTTATCACAAGAACTCAAGTTAATGGTAATACAAGAAATTGTTCCATTAACAGATGAGGAAATCAAGGAAGGACAACAAAAGGATGCTAAGCTGGAAAAGATGAAACATCAAATATTGGAAGGAAAAGGGTCCTCACACTTTATGATTTCAGGTGATGGGATACTATATTCTGGAAAGAGGAAAATAGTTCCCGATAAATTAGATTTGAAAGAAAGATTGATGAAAGAAGCTCATGGTATACCATATACTGCCCATCCTGAAAGTACTAAGATGTATCAGGATTTAAAAGAAAAGTTTTGGTGGGAAGGAATGAGGAAAGATATTGCAACCTTTGTAGCCAAATGCCTAGTGTGTCAGTTAGTGAAAGCTGAACACCAAAGACCAGCCGGTAAATTACAACCCCTACCAATTCCTAAATGGAAATGGGAGGATATATCTATGGATTTTGTGATAGAATTACATAGAACATCGGCGGGAAAAAATGCAATTTGGGTAATAGTTGATCGGTTGGCAAAAATCTAAGTAAAAGAAGTAGTTTGTCTGCGTGGAGGGCCCAAGACCATAGTGTCAGATAGAGATCCAATATTTACATCTCAATTTTGGCAAAGTTTACAGAAGATGATGGGTACCAATTTAAATTTTAGTAGTGCATATCATCCTTAAACGGACGGGCAAACAGAAAGAACCATTCAGACTTTAGAAGATATGTTGAAAGCTTGTGTATTGGATTTTGGTAAAGATTGGGAGAGTCTGTTACCATTAATCGAGTTTGCTTATAATAACAGTTTTCAAGCTACCATACAAATGGTGCCTTATGAAGCACTTTATGGAAGGAAATGCAGGTCTCCTATATATTGGGATGAAGTTGGTGAAAGCAACATTTTAGGACCTGAGTATTTACAAGAAATTAAGGAGCAGATAACAAGGATTATAAATCAGATAAAAACGGCGCAGAGTAGGCAAAAGAGTTATGCAGATAATCACAGAAGAGCTTTAGATTTTATGGTGGGAGACTGGGTGTATTTGAAGATTCTGCCTATGAAGGGAGTTATGCGATTTGGTAAGAAAGGAAAGTTAAGTCCTCGTTATATTGGACCTTATGAAATTCTGGAAAAAATAGGTCCAGTAGCATACCACCTAGCATTACCTGATCATCTGCAAGGAGTCCAAAACTTTTTTCATGTATCTTCCCTGAAGAAGAGTTTAAGCAATGAATCAGTGGCAGTGATGGATACAAGTCCTGTTATTTTACATCCCAACTTAACCTATGAAGAGTGGCCAGTGAGGATTGAAGATCAGAAAGAACAGACCTTTCGGAATCGCACAATTCTATTAGTGAAAGTGCTCTGGAACAATCCTGTTTTTAGGAAGCTACCTGGGAACGTGAGGATGTGATGAGAGCTAGTTATCCTCATTTGTTTGAAACTTAGTTGTATTAATTTGTGTTTTATGTTTGAACTCTGATATATGTATATAAAGCTATTTGTATGATGTTTGTGTTCTTTTGGTATCTATAGTTTTTTATGATTGGTTTTACTCAGGATTATGGCTCCGAAAAGAAAAGCACGAATGTCAGTCACTCTTGTAGATCAGTTAAAGAAAAGATCGGAAAGGATTGGAAAGAGATTTCGTAGGGAAAAGCTGAAACAATGGAAAGCAGATAGATTACGTTGGTTGAATAAGAATGAAAAACATGAAACACATATCATGGACATAGATGAAAAAGGTAACCCAGTATGTAGATGAGCTTTGCCAGGTGGGGATAGGCAACCCACTCAAAAATGGTTACAAGCAGAAAAGGAATTGTTGAAAAGAGAAGATAAAGGAAAATCTATCATAATGGAGTTATCTGATTGGTCTGAAGATAGAAAACGTCGATGTGAGGAGGGACCAGTCATAGAAGAAACAAAATCTGAAATACTGCGTAAATTACAGGAGATTAGTGTGAATATATATTTTGATCATGATGTCGAGATGATCTTTTACTATTCTCAAGATTTACTGTCAAATGAGGAAAAAGTCCCTACCTTTTTAGAAGAATCTACTACAGCAAGCAATCGATTTATTAATTTATTGAACCCTTAATTCATGATTTAGCGATTTCGGGGACGAAATCATTTTAAGGGGGAGATGATGTAATATCTTAAAATTTCTAAGATGAAGTTTTATTTGGATTTCTTTAAAAGATTATATATTGGGCATATTTTCTAGGAAAATAGAGTTGGAGACTTAAATGAGAATATTGGGTATAAAATAAGTGAGATCATGTACTAAAAAAATATATTATGGAGAAATCTTTGAGATTTGGAACAAACTGTCAACTAGAGAAATTCATTTTAAGCTTAGAAGGAGTTGAATTCTCAAAAATTTGGGTGTAAATGCAAGAGGAAGTGATTGAATCAAAGATCAAACACTGGGTGCACATTCTTAAATTAAAATGTCGAGTTTTAGTGTAATAATCATAAGTTACTCATATGAGGTCCAAATGAGGTGATTTTAATTCTTATAGAATCCTAAGAGATAGATATAAAACTTTCATGTTATGAGCTTTTGAATATTTGGATAGTATCAATGCCTTATTTCAGGAGCAATTGGATAACTCTGGACTGAGCATAAACAGAACTCGAGTTGGAGAATATGGATCCAAATGAGATTCTATCCTAACTAAATCAGGAATGGGCCTTCTAGAACTTGTTAAGTAGAGTCTTAAGGGGATTATCATATAACTAAATGGGTTAGGGGAAGGCTAAGGGGCATGGCTAACTAGATGAAGGCTGGAAAGGGAGATGTATGCATGGTTAGGTGAGAAGCCACCTCATCCCTTATCTCATAAGCTTCTACCCCAACCATTAATCAAATGGTTTGCAAGAATATCTCAAATACTGACCATTAGATGATCATTTCAGCTGCAAAGCCTAAGATTTTTGGGGATTTAGTTTAATCATTAAAAAACGTTTAGGTGGGACACCTCATCACATGAAAACCAGAAGCCTATGGTCTATACCAAGTTGCCCCTCTTCTTTCCTTCACATGAGCCGACCACCACCTCTATAATAGATATTTGGGAGTCTTCTAACTCTCTTTGGTAATGTAACATGAATCCCTTTGAAGGAAACTAAAGAAAACTCTTCTCTAGTCCCTTAACCTCCATATACATCCTAAGTGAGCTTAGTAAATGTTTTGAGGAGAAAGGTTGCAAAGAATTAGTTTGATCATCTTCAACCAGATTTAGAGAGTGCGTAAGTTCATATTCTAGCTTAACTTTAGTATAGAGATGGCTTATTTAAATGGTTGGACTATAAATGTTGGTATTGAACCCTTATATTCTTATTAAAGTGTTATAATAAATCTAAGTGTTGTTTGAAGTAGTTTTGTTAATGGGAATGTGTTAAATGAAGTTAGAAGAACCTAAAACTATGTTATAATAAGTCAAAATCAAGTTTATTTGAAAAGATTGCGAGTTTTAGATTGAAAAACCCCATACTCTGTAACTTCGCTCAACCCTTGCTCGACCGAAGGATCGAGCGAAGAACAACTGTAAACTCTCGCTAGATGTTTGGATCGAGCGAAGTGCAACCCGAGACTTCACTTGACACTCGCTCGATGTCTTGCTCGAGCGACTTCTAACCCAAAAACTCGCTTGAATCTCGCTCGATATCTTGCTCGAGCGAGATACCTAGTTCGCTTGAATTTCGCTCGATACCTTACTCGAGTGAGTTCCAACCCGAGACTTTGCTCGATTCTCGCTCAAGCGAGATACCCTGTTTTGCTGAAATTTAAGGCTTTTATTTGAATAAAAGTAGATATTGAAATAAGAAGAAATTATATGTGTTATCTAAGTATTTAGCTTGTGTAAAACACTTTGCAGAATTTAAGATACATACTTTTGTAATCATATGATAATTTACTATTACATGCATGTTCTAGTATGTGGTGAGAATTAAGAAAAATGATATATCATGTACTTGAGAAACATTCCTAAGAATAAGAAAGAAACAACTAAGGATAAGAGATATTGATAAGTAACTCACGCTGTGACTGGGATGGCGAGACGTAATGCTCAGATGACTGACGTGCCGACAGGGACGGCGATACGTAATGTCTGTCGTATGATAAGAGTGTTATGTATTATCACGGGGACGGCGATACGTAACGCCCGTGGAAGTGATATGATTAGTGGGGACGACGAGACGTAACACCCGGAAGATTGACACGAGACTCATCATAACGGGGATGGCAATACGTAACGCCCGGGTGATTGATGAGTTATATGCGATGGGGACGGCGATACGTAATGCCCATCAGGGATAAGAAATAAATATGCTGTAAAAGAGTTATCTGCGATGGGACGGAGATACGTAACGCCCATTGAGAATAATAATTGAATAAGTTTTTAAGAAGGTGTTAATGGTTAAGAAAAAGGAATATAAAATGTCATAAGAGTGTAAACATGTGTAGATTATGAATAAATCACATGAAACATGTTTTTGATCACGTTTTGTTAGTTTCTTTTCCTAAAAAGATTAATGATGGCTGTGTCTATACTTTATTAAGCTAATTATGTACTTACTAAGATTTCTAAAGAAATCTCACTCTTTTGTTGTTTTATGTTTCTTTCTTGTATGTATAAATTATACATAGGATGTGATAGCCAACAGGGGGAAAGCCCCGATGACGCAGGAGACTCCGAGGAGTCCTGAGGGACTCTTTAAATACAATCCTTATGTATATTTCACTTTTGCGTCCCTGTGATTTTCTATGTATGATCAGCCAGTGGAGTTGTGGTATCACAGTGCCCCCGCTTTTGCTGAGGAAGAGCGGCGTATAGGTTGCTGTTTGATTTTGGGATTGGATGGTTCCCTGTTTATATGTGGGGTTTATTCGACACCACAGAAACAATATCTCAAGCAAGACTGTTGTCTTAACTTGGATATGTTTTATTATGGGAGGGAATTTCACGAAGTTAAGAAGGAAACTAATTGACCATATGGATGGTCTTTTAATATGTAATAGTATTTTGTTAACGTTGATAACTATTCTGGGGAATGTATATATAACAGTACAATGTCTCTTGAAAAAGGAGAATGTGGAAGTTAGAAGTTAAAATTTGCCATATGTGATCTTTAAAATTTTTTATACTTGACCTTATCTGCTGTGTATAATAAAATTCCTATATTTTATCTATTAAGATCTTGATATGTATGATGATGAGTAACCTAGTGTTACTTATCCTGATACCTTAACTTACGTTAAATCCCAAACGTGAGTTGGGGGCGTCACAACATACTTGAGATGCCTAACATAAGAGTGAAAGTGAAAAAAACTACAATATGAGCAGCATAATGTAATTTGCCTGGCGGAACTTTCATGAGTGTCTTTCTCTTTTTATGTTTACTCAAAGAAGGTTTGTAACACCCCAAATTTTTCCTACTAACAATTTTTCTACTTGATAAAATTACTCTCGATACTAAGCATGAGATTCAAAAGTTAAGAAAAACCATATCCTCATAGCTTCCATTTACATAAATTTTCATCAAAGTAGTAAAAACATATCCAAATAACTCATCCAGATTCAAGCCCTTTTTAACAAAAGCCTATAAAGAAAACACTTTTCATTTAGAAAATGGTCAGAAATAAAAGTCATTTCCTATCTAATAGGCATTTTCATTAAAAGAACATACAATTCCAAAGCTGTAATAGCTTAATTTTTTTAAGATAAAAATATTCTCTTGAGAATTTATTTTAAGGGGCTTAATGGAAATATTTTTCATGGAAATAGGATTTAAGGCTTAGATGCATTCTAAGATAAATTTTAGATTGACCTTTGAGATTTGTGAAAAGGTATCACCTAGAAAAATTCTAATTGGACCTAGAAAGACGTAAAATTTTGAAATTTGAGGAAGAAATTCAAGAGGAAGTGATAGAACAAAACATCAAACACTTGGTGTGTCAAAATGAGTTTTCGGGCTGATCCGTCGAGTTTTTGTGTAATAAGCATAACTCCTTCATATGAGGTTATAAAAAAGTGATTCAAATTCTTATAGAAATATAAGAGGCAGATCTAGAATTTTTATGTTTTGGGTTGTCAAAGATAAGGAATGTATCAAGGACTAAATCTGGTGTGAAATGGATGAACGGGAATGAGAGTCAACTGGTAACCGACTTAGATGAGTTGTCTTATGGTCGGCCATGTGATGAAAATTGTGATTTTCTATCAATTTTTCTGAGGTCTTGACATTTGTGGAAACATGTGGCAAGTTGATAAAAATTGATCTAGAAGCCTTGGTGGGTAAGAAAACAAAGGAAAACAAATGATGAATTTGGATTGGGTGTTCTCGGGTGATTTTGTCGTATTTCGGTAAATTAAGCATATCTCTCTTATCTGATCTAGAAATAAGGTTATTCAAAATCCTATAAAATATTAAGAGGATTATATAAAACTTTCATGTTTTGAGTTTTTGAAAAATATAATTAGATCAGGGACTTATTTGGGATGGAAGAAGCCAAGAGATTAGATTATGTGTGGCTGGCAGACAACCAGCCCATGCCAGCTCATACCCCTTCCATGTGGTCTATTTCTCAACCATGAATCATGTGAGGCTGCCATATGACTCCATATCAGCCCATGGATGAAGATATTTGCAACCTAGCTTAGGAATTAGATCTAATCATTTGATCTTGAGGCATGACACCTCATCCTCCAAAGCCTTTGGGTAACCGGTTGCCTATAGCCATCTCTCCTTCTCCTTTTCTTCTAAAGGGTCGACCACTCTCCTATATATATGTGTTGGAGACCTTATAATTCTCTTTGGAAAGGATAACACACACCCAAATGGAGAGGAAATCAAAGAAGAATCCTCCCTAAACCTTTGCACCTCCAAACACCATCTACGTAAGCCAATTGAGTAATCTTGAGGAATTCTTGCAAGGACTTGATTCTATCTTCTATTCAAGTTTGGAGAAACTTAGTGAGTGCACTACTTAACATAATCTTGGTGTAGTATAAGTGGCTTAATTTCTAGATTTGGTTTGATGCCTATTTGATGCTTGTTTAAGCCTATGTATTACTTAAGAAGTAGCTTGAATGTTCTTGATTTATGGAGTGGTTTTTGTTGTGGAAAAATACTAGGAAAAATCTTAGAACCCTATGAATATATTTTATGATCATATAGTAAGAGAAATATGTGAAAATATGAGGTCGTGATTTGGAAAAAAATGATAAAACAACCCTAGTAACTTTCGGACTTCAAAGGAGTTAAGTAGACAGATTTAACATTTTTCAGTAACATGGTCATAACTTTTTAGTGTGATGTCGAAATTGAGTGACTCAAAATCTATGGAAAGCTAAGACATAGATATAAAACTTTTGTGTTTTAAGATTTAAGAGATAAGAACTCTATGAAGGACGAAACTGGAAATAATGAACAAAGTAGGTAAACTCTTAAAAAGGGATTTTTTTTCCTTCATTTTAAAACTTCTAGTGAATTATTTGAATAAGATTTTTAACAAGTATAATAAGTTTAGAAATCTTAATATATTAGGAGAATTTTTAAGAATTATTATGCTAAAAATATAAAATAAAATAATAATCTTTTATACATATAATAAAAGTGCAAGATACACTTAAAAATATTTAAGTTATGAAATTATGCAAACTTCTGAGTTTGGGTTGAATAAGTTAAAAGGAATAAATAATTAAGAATAAATTTCCCATGAAAATTTGGCCAGCCATTGATTTAATAAAAATTTAATATTTTATTTAATTGCATACTTATTATTTGTTAAGCGTTGACGTTACGAATTTAGGTAACATATGTACATGTGGGTTTTTGTGATATGCTTCTCTATGTCATATGCTTTACAAAAATATGAATCATTCATGTCACAAGTCTAAGTTTACATGTATATTGCATTTCGTCACATATGTGTGTCGTCATAAGTTATGACATGTATTTTAAGAAAATACATTATGAAAACGTTAAGAAAATGTAATAAGGTAAGTGTCATGTCATGATGGGGACGACGATACGTAACGTCCGGACGACTGACATGAGACTCGTCACGACAGAGACAGCGATACGTAACGCCCAGGCAATTGACGAGAATATAGATATGGCCCAACCAGGGGTAACAATACTGGATATGACCCAACTAGGGATAATAATACTGGATATGGCCCTACCACGAATCATAATAGTGGCATAGCCCAACCACGAGTAATAATAGTGACATGGCCCAACCATGAGTAATAATAGTGGTATGACGCAACCATGGGTAATAATAGTAGATATAAGTAAAGACTTATAAGAACAAGAATTTTAAGAGAAAAATAAAAAGTCCATGCATGAAATAAGTTTGTCAGTGTAAGTCCATATAAGAGATAAGTCTAAGTCATGTATGAGTCACATGAAGCATGCCATAAATGTAAACTCTGGTTGTCTGGCTTGTATATAAATATTTTATAATGTCTATACTTTTATTAAGTTACGTGTGTACTTATTGAGATTTCCAAGAAAATCTCATTCTTGTATATTTCATTTCTTTTAGAATTTTAACTTCACTGCAGAGTCTAATGACGGTCATGGTCTAAATCCCAGTTGCTAGAGAGATCCAGAGAAACCCTGAGGGGTTCCTAGAGTACTCTCTCTCCATAAAAGTTTTTGACTGGTTGATAGTAGTAGGGACTGGTATCGGCATGAAGAAAGAGTTTTTCAAAGTGAAGAAGAAGCCTAGGCGGCCCTAAGTTGAAGTTTTGATAAGTTTGTATATTAACTAAGAAAACTAACTGGGTTATGCATGTCAGGATACGATGTTATTTTAAAAATGGATGATGTAAATATTGTGGTTTTTATGCTACCATGTGATCACTAGAAATTAATTTTATTCAAAACTTTTTCGCTGTTATTTGTATTAAATTTTAATGAGTACGGAGGTGAGTAACCAATTGTTACTTATCCTGACACTCTGGTTTACATTAAATCCCAGACGTAAATTGGAAGCGTTATAAAAGCTAACCATGTGATTGTTTTAAGATGGTGTCATTTATTCTCTTTCCTCGGCCCAAACCATTCTCATATATCTTTTCATCTCTAATAGGAGCAAGTTCCAAAATACAGCAAAGAACTACATATTATCTTAAAGAGAAAAACAAAAGAGTAGCATATTTAACTCTTATCTGGAGACACGTTAAGGTCATGTTTTGGCACATTTTATGTCAAAAAGGACACTTAAATAAATTTTCTGAAGTTTTGTCATCAAATATGTGCTAACAAAACAAAACCATTCCTTTCAACTAAACCATTTGTTTATGTTAAACCACAGCTAGGGCATTCTAGATGGTTTGCAAGAAAAACTAGAAAAATCGTTGGCAAATAGAATGTTATGGGCCTAGTGAAAAGTATGTGTTAAAATTCCACGACGATTATAAAATCGCTGGTGAAAACTCTATTTTTTTGTAGTGTTTATTCTTTTGACGACCATCAAATTATTAAGTTGTCAGCTCCATATACTACAATAATGATAAAGGGCAGCATCTCAATGCACTACAAGAAATATTGGCGAGACTAATATAGTGTAAACCATAAACAAAAAAGTAGTTTATAGGAATGTGTCAATCATAAATATATTATACATTTTTTTTATGCTATAACATTATCATATATATATATATACACATATAAGAAAATGATATCCTTACCACTCCACTACTACTCATTTATTATTATTTTTATTTTATTTTTACTTAATGATTAAGGAAGTAACTATTAGTAAAATTGTATATTTTTAAAATTTTTTCCCTAATGATTAAGAATGTTAAAAAATTACATAAAGAAAATGATAATATATATAAAAGTGGTAAAGAAGTGGTAATAGAATAGTAAGTGTATCACTATCCACATAACCATATATATATATATATATATATATATATATATAATTAACTACTAGAAATGACTTTGAGCACCTTTTAATCCATATGCTAAAGTTCACCCTGCGGTTCACTAACTTTTGTCCGTCCCTCTGTGTGTGCAAATATAAAGGTTTTTTTTTTATCGTCAAAATTTTCCAGATTATGCCTTTGTAGATGATACAACACAAGTATCTAGACCGTTAATGCTGCTAGAAACATCGAACAATCTTTATCCAAAATGTTACAAAATAAAGCTTTTGAAGTTTCAATAAAGCTCGAATCGATTGAAATGATTCTTGATGTCTCCACTTATTTAGTCCCATTGATTGTTGTTCAATATGTATTTCTCAATTAGAATTTGCCAGTAGTAAATTCATTCTTACCAATATTTAATATCCCAGAGCAAGGTTGTCTGATGGTAAATTTCATCCTATAATTTTTTTATATATGTTATGATATAGCCTACTGTTTGAGTGTTTTTCATAAATTGGCTAATTTGAACTTTCTAAAGTAATTGCAAGAATTAACAACAAAATTGAGATTAGCACATGAATACGAAAAATTCTATAGAAACCTGATTTTGGTTACAACATGGCATAAAATAATTAACCAAAAACTGAAAGATAAGAGTCATCTGTTTCGTGGGAGCAGTTTGTTAACTACTTTAGCCAAAAACATTGAGTAAAATCTTTAATCCCGTATTTAATTTCTACTTGACCTAAATGATTTTATAAAATTGGGTGTAAAAAAAGGTTCTTACCATGGAAAAATAGAGCAATTGGGTGGAGGAAAGGATGGGGTTGAGGCGATATCAAGAACCTTCTAATTCCAAGAAAAGGTTCGTGCTGAGACAATGCAAAAATAAAAGATTAGGAAACAACACAAGCTGCGATTTTTGTAGAATAAATCGCAGAAAACCTAGGAAAACAAAGGGATTGGTGTTTATTGTGATTGAAGGAGACGCAACGCAAATTCCTTGCAAAAACCCAAATGCTTCAAAGAACCATTCGTGCTGCCCAAAATATGTAAATGGAGAGGAGAAGCCGAATGTAGGCCTCAGCTGTGAATGAAGTGGAGGCTGACTAATTCCTTTGGGGGGTGATTAGAAATAGAGAACCAGTCATGCTGGGGTGGGTGTTTCTCACTGGTACGACGTAGAGCACAAAGAGCACTGATTAGGGCAAAAGCAAAGGGATTAGGTAAGCTGGCTCACGGGGAGTGGGGTACTGTTGGGGGAAATATTAAGTCATTGGCGCTTTATCAAACTTGCGAGGATTTTTCATCATCACAATAGGTTTTTTTAACTTTTTAGTGAAATTAGTTGTCGGCAAAACTTTCTATATTACTGCAAATGACGAAAGTAAGGCACAAAAGTATAATTGAGTTTAAAATCATTGGGAAAAATACACTTTTGCGTTAATTTTATTTGCAACAGAATATAAATCACTGCAAAAGGTCAGTTTTCTTGTAGTGTATGAGAACACAACTTTTGGAAGTGCTTGTTTACATGTTATAAGATTTTTAATTTTAGTCAACATCTCTATGAGGACACAACTTTTGGAAATGCTTGTTTACGTGTTATATGATTTTTAATTTAGGTTCAATAGTATGATTTCAGTTATAATTTTTATATTCATTATAAATGTACTAGTTGGTATGTTAAAAAAATATGAAAATTAAAGTAATTGCAGGAATTAACAACAAAAACTGAGATTAGCACATGAATACGAAAAATTCTATAAAAATTTGATTTTGGTTACAACAGGGCATAAAATAATCAACCAGAAACTGAAAGATAAAAGTCCTCTATTTTGTGGGAGCAGTTTGTTAACTACTTTAGCCAAAAAAATTGAGTAAAATCTTCAACCATGTACTTAATTTCTACTTGACTTAAAGGGTTTTATAAAATTGGGTGTAAAAAGATGTTCTTACCATAGACAAATTGAGCAAACAAGTGGAGGAAAGGACGAGATTGAGGGGATATCAAGAACCCTCTGATTCCAGGAAAAGGGTTGTGCTGAGACAATGCAAAAATAGAGGATTAGGAAACAACACAAGCTGCAATTTTTGTAGAATAAATCGTAGAATACCTAGGAGAACAAAGGGACTGGTGTTTACTGTGATCGAAGGATATGCAACACAAATTTCTTGCAAAAACCCAAATGAAGTGGAGGAACCCAAGAGTTTCAGTCGACTATCTGGACCTCTGGTTTGCTCAAAGTCCTTGCAAAAACCCAAATGCTTAAAAAAACCACTCACGTGGCCTAGAATATGTAAATTGAGAGGAAAAGCTGAATTTTGGCCTTGGTTGTGCAGACAAATGAAGTGGAGGTGGGTTATCAAAAATGGAGAACAAGCCATGCAAGGGTGGGTGTTTCTCACTAGTACGACAGAGAGCATAGAAAGCATTGGTTAGGGCAAAAGGAAAGATAATGGGTAAGCTGGCTCGCAGGGATGGGGTGTTGGGGGAAATTTCTGGCTCACAGGGAGTGGGGTACTGTTGGGGGGAAATTTTTAAGTCATTATTTGTATATTGGTGCTTTATCAAATTTGGGAGGATTTTTTCATCGTCGCAATAAGCTTTTAAACTTTTCAGCGAAATTAGTTGTCGACAAAACTTTCTATAATGTTGCGAATGATGAAAGTAAGGCACAAAAGTATAATCGATTTTAAATCTAGCGACGACTTTAAAATTGCAGAAAAAATTACCTTTTTGCATCAATTTTATTTGCAACAGCATATAAATTGCCGTAAATGGTCAGTTTTCTTGTAGTGCTGCCACTTGACCAGCAACTCCACTTTTGCTTTATTATCGACTTTAAACATTACGTGACCTATGATTGCGTTCGGTTCGAGGCTGAGAACTCCTTGACCTTCGATTGGTGGAATTACTATAACCACTACATACTTGGCTCCAATCTTCTTTTGACTTGGGAAATGTGAAAAAATTGGATTTATCAGAGAAGTCGCTAGCAGATCCAAGCGGTAAGCCACATTCTTAACCTCTATAGTACTTGAAAAGTCCCAAAAAATGCAGGGGCCAGTTTGAGGTTGCACTAGTGTGCAACAGTCGTCTATTGTTATGGCTGGAGCTTCAAGTATATCCATTCTCCTATCTTGAACTAAGGGCTCGTTGGGGGAATCTGTTGAAAATTTTGTAAAATGGTTATGATAACCCGGATTTTTAAATGTTCTTTTAATGTTTATACTTGACATGATTATGTTTCTTTAGAATTATTTTAGAGTACCTTTGAAAAGTCAAGAGTAAAATTCGAAATAGGGAATTGAAGGAGAAATCAAGTGAAAACACATGGTGGAATCGGACTGGTCTGTTCGGAGCAATTTCAACATCCTTCGGTAAATTAGTCATAAGTCTTTCACTTGATCTCTGAATAAGGTGATTGTAGTTCCCATAGAACCCTAAAAGATATATCTTTAACTCTTGTGTTTTGATTTTTTAGAGATATGGACTCAAGAAAATACAAAATTTAGATTAAAGTGGCAGAACTGAATTTGGGTATATAGGTATTGACTTTGAAGTTGATTAAGGACTTTGATTAAGATTAAGTCTTTGGATTATTTTTTCAGTTATCCTAAGATCTTAATAAGTATGTAGATATATGGCAAATGAGGAGATTTTATCTAGAAAATTTTGTATGAAACAAGAAAGAATATCTATCAAACAATTGGTATGCCCGGATTGATATTCTCGGGCTGATCTGTCGACTTTCAGAAGAATAATCATACCTTTGTCATATGAGCTCAGAATGAGGTGATTCGAATTCTTATAACCTTAAGAGACAGATCTAAAACTTTTCTACTCTAGATTTTTGAATATTCTGACTAGATCAAGAACTAAATTTGGTGTGAAGTGGACGGACAGGAATAGGAGTCAACTGGTAACCGACTTAGATGAATTGTCTCATGTTCAGCCATGTAACAGAAATTATAATTTGATACTAAAATTTCTGAGGTCTTTACATGTTTAGAAACATGTGGAAAGTTGATAATAATTCATCTAAAAGCCTTGGTTGGCAAGAAAACAAAAGGAAACAAATGGTGAGTTCGGATTAGATGTTCTCGGGTAAGTTTTGATGTGTTTCGGTAAAATAATTATATATCTCTCGTTTGACCTCGGAATTAGGTTATTCAAAATCCTATAGTTCACTAAGAGGATTACCTAAAACTTTCATGTTTTGAGTATTTGGATAATCGAAATGGATAAAGGACTTATTAGGCCAAGAAGTGAACAGGCCTGACAGGGAATGAAAATAGAAACTGATTTGAAATATCTCTATTACCTTAGACGTGTAGCAAAATCTAATTGGTTTTTTAAGATTCTAGGAATTTGGACAGGTGTAAGGGATAGATGGCAAGATGGGGTAAAATCCTTAGGAGAATTGGAGGACACTTGGAGGGATAGATGATCATATCTTATCTCTTTAGGGGAGACTTTTCAAATTTGGTGGCATCATCTTTCCGTGTGATGAAATTGTGACCATTGATCACCCTAAGCTTCTAAATGGCAAGAATCTAACCATTAGATTATAATTAGAGACAACTAATGTGGCATCCACGAATCCCCCTCCAGGACTGAAAAGGACTCGCGTCACTAGAACGATCATCACACGGATTAATCATCCCTTCGATTAGAGCTCCCAGAGTGTGTGAAACATGCATAAAGTGTATAATAAATGTTCGCAACGGGAAAATAGAAAAAAGGTCAATCAATCTAGTACCAGAGATTCTTAGAATTTACAAATCAAATAAATGTAAGTTCTCCAACCGGAGAAACTTACAGTCTTTTTGAAGAAATAAATAAATAAATGATACAGCCTCCGAGTTCATTGTCCCGGTCTTCATCTTTTCAACAAATCTCTTTTCCTGTGGAGTCTGTATCTCGGCCCAAATTTCATTTTCTACAATCACAAACTATGATCCCATAAAATGGGGATTGTGACGACCCAGAATTTTGTGTTTTATTTTATTTAAATTAATTAATTATTATAAGGGTGATTGAGGTATTTTATTTATTTAAACACTTGAAGTTGGGCTTAAAATTGAGCCTTGGAAGCATGACTTAGGATATTGGCCCAATTATTGTATCAAAGCCCATAAGCCCATGAGAATGATCCATGAGTCAACCAAACCCATGCATGGAGACACATGTCACCCTAGGAAAGCTTTAGTAAGTCTCCAAAGACTAGTAGGTGGGAGGAAAGAAAATACTAGTAGTTGGAGGGTTTGACTAGTTGTTTATAGGAGGAAGAAGTGTGAAGATCCAAGATGAGATTTTCTCAACATTGGCCAACTAGTTAGGCGTGTAAGGCAAGGAGGAGTCTTCCAATTGAGTTTCCCTAGGTGGATGTCAAATCTAGGGGGTTGACTTGTACTAAATCTTGTAAGTGTAGAAGATTTGTGTGTAGGAAGATCACTTGGAAGATGTGTGTGACAAGTGACAAGTGGAGTGGTTGTGTCATTGGGAAGAGAAACCTTAGTTGGAGAACATGGAGTTTACGTAGGAAATGGAGAAGGGAAGCCAACCTTG
Source organism: Platycarya longipes (assembly GCA_036559045.1). Taxonomy (NCBI): domain Eukaryota; kingdom Viridiplantae; phylum Streptophyta; class Magnoliopsida; order Fagales; family Juglandaceae; genus Platycarya; species Platycarya longipes. The sequence goes on along the minus strand of CM071800.1, from coordinate 27,205,970 downwards.
CTTCACTTTGAGTCTCCCCATGCAAAGCTCACTTTTGATGTGACGAAGATAGATTTTGTGTAAGAAAATTCTTGGAGATATGTGTTGACTTGTAAGGATGTGACGGTGACAAGGAGATGACTACTTTTGGAGAGGAAGAAGTCTTCCAATTAGTTTCCCTTGGATCATGCCATATCTAGGTGAGTGACACTTGTAAGATATGATGGAAATAGAGATGGGAACAAAAGAGGTTTCGGTGGAAGCACTTAGCCGAACCCTTCATTGGGTTTTCCCATGCAATCTCATCTAAATCTAGATGAATGACCATTGATAGATCTTGTAAGTATGAGTGACAAGGTGATTGACAAGTGATAGAAATATGTGGTATCATTGGAGAGAGGAAAAGAAGATGAAAAGAAAACAACCATCCACTCTCAAGTAAATCCATAAGATTCCATGGCCATACCTTTGGGAAAGAGAGCTTGCATGATCCGGCCATGCCTTGGATCCAAGTGTCATCCGAAACTCTCCCCCCCTCTATTCCTAGTTTGCTTCCATTTCAAGCAATCTCCACTCATTTCCTTACACCACCATGCCTCTTACACACCTTACATCATGTACTTTATCCCTTACACAAGTCTAAGGTACTCTTTTCACTAGATTTGCAAGTAATCCTAAGAAAACCCCAAGGGATGCACACGGCAACCTCACCCGGATCCTTCCTTGCTTTTCTTCTTCCTTTTTCCTTTCCTCTTCCTCATGACACCTCTCTTCACTTGTCCATCACCTTGTCACTTCCCTCTTACATGATCCTATGGTGATCATTAGCTTAGATTGGAGAGAATGGTATGGGAAAAACCCCTAAAGGGTTTCGGCAACTAGCCTAACCGAATGCCCCTCCTCACCTCTTCTCTTCCACTTCCCACTCCAATGTACAAGTGTCACTCCACTAAGCATGACATATACTAGATAAAATAAAATACGCCATACCTTAGTATCTCCTAAAAATATTTCAATGATGGGAAAATCCTATCACAAGATTTTACACTTAACCTCACCATTCACCCACTAGTCAACTCCCACTTAATGGTAATTTTTCATTCCCACCTACTAGTTGTAGTTGACTCACTAGGATTTTCCTATGAGTGACAAGTGTCCCATGTGTGGGCTTGGTGGATCATGGGTCAAACTCATTAGGCTTGTGGGCTTGCTATTCCTTCCTAGGCCCAATAACTCATTCTAACCTTCAAGGCCCTAATCTTAAGCCCATGCCCTTTTTCCTTACCTTTCAATATAATTAATCTAATTAATTAATTAACCACTAATCAAAATAAATATTCAATTAAATAATACGAATCGAAAATCTTGGGTCGTCGCATATTAAATGTATCAAACTCATATGTCAACAAGATCCAATCAACCCGACTTTTGTCGGGTGGGCTCAATCAGGTTAAGCAGCCGATTAGGCTTCTTGCACAAGCCTATTTGAAAATACATGGCCTTGAGATTGTTGTAGATCTATACTCTTTGTCTATTTTTGGGTTGGATGTATGTTAGGTGCGCAATGGCTAGAAGATCTAGGGAAGATAGTCTCAGTTGTAGCAAAATTACTACAAAGTTTTTGACAAGTGCAAATGGGTGACAATGAGAATGAATGGAAGAGAAGGATGCAAGGCCTTGGGGCCTAATGAGATGAAGAAGATCTAGAGAGAAGGGGACAAAATGATGGAGATTGAGTGGAAGGTGCATGCATAGAGGTAGAATTAGGGGATGAGATGCCTAATGACTTAAGGGGCTTGTAGGGGAGGTTTTCCAAGGTGATAGCGAATGTGATGCCCTCAAATTCTGCTTGGAATTGGATAGACATCTGAAGCATCGAGACATGCAACACAAATTTACTTGCCCTCATCCATGATAGATAAAAGATACAATGCACCTAGCATGCATCTAACAATATATAATATTCACAGTGGTAATTAATTTTTAGCAATACTATGCACAAAAGTAAAAATATCCCAAATACCACCTATCATACAAAAGGACATAATGAACAAATTAGATCATCATGTTAGTCCAAAATGGCTATGATCAAAGAGTACTGAAGATGCAACTCCATAGTATAAGTAGTAACTAAAGTTAACTACTAAATTAACACTGACACTGCATCGTCGCTTAGTCTACCGTGTCTAGTTGGTCGAATCTCTGTTCTCCTTTGGGTCTACAACAAGATCTACTATTCAAGGAGAATAGTAGTTAGAACTACGACAATGAAATTTGATTACAAATCTCAGAAAGTTAACAGAAATTCTCCACAGATTAATGATGCATGCACAACAGTAAATACATGGAAGCATAATCAAAGTCATGAACAATAATAGCATAACTTTACATATAGCACAACATAACTAGCATAACTTGAACTAAAACATGAATTGAACATGACTTGACATGACATGATCTTGAACTTGAAGTAATGTAAACTTGAATATAACATAAACGTGAACTTGAACATGAACTTCAAATATAACATGAATGTTGTGACATTCCCAATTTACGTTTGGGATAAAACGGAAACTGAAGTGTTAGGACATGTAACACTAGGTCACATATCATTCGTACATATCAGAAATAGTATGCATGCACCTAACTTACTAATAATATTCAATGAGTAATGCAGCGGAATAAGGTTAATTTCCAGAGTATGCAAAGAAATCTAACGTTGCACAGTAATCACATGGTAAAACATAATCATAAACTCATAAATTAATATTTACAATACAAAGTGTACCAAGTTTTTACAGAAACAAGTTCTCCAAAATACATACATATCTCATCATATTACTACGCCCCCTTCACTGCAAAAGCTCATTCTTAACTTCTTTATACTCATTTCTATAACGAAACATATTCATACTGATTTCAAAATCTTGTTAGAGGTATTTCCCTGTTGGTGTCACATCGACACCGCTTAGAGACAAAGAGCCATCAGGGCTCAATGACAGGCAACATCCAACATGAAGCTACTCCTTGGATGAGGTGGACGAATGTTGTGTAACGCCCCGATTTTTCGCCTCGATTAAGAAGTAAATCGAAGCGTCCAGACAAGTAACACAAGGCTACTTATCCTACATAGACGTAAGGAATAACATGCATGCATCTAAACTTACTAATTAAATGCAATGCGAAACACAATGAAAAGAGGTAAATCTCCAATATATGCAAAGAGATCTAACTCTTGCATATATAGATCACATGGCATGTTAAAACTATAACTTTTATAACTTCACATTTACAAAAATATATTGTATCTAAGACTTACATAACCCAGTTAATTTTTTTAAAACAAAATATTGTATCCCACTGCCATTTAGTAATTTTACTATTCCACAGGATCACGTACATGAGAGATCATTCCAACCAGAGAGGAGTATTCTGTAGGACCCTCAGGGTACCTTAGAATCTCCTGTGCTGTCTGAGTCTCATTGCATTTTTTCTAATTTTGCAACAATATCTATCATTCCATAAGGAATTATAGATAAAACTTAAAAGAGAGATTTCTAAAAAATATCAGTAAGTGTATAGTTAACATAATAAGGCATAGATAACATCAGAAATTATCATACGTAGTAATGATCACAGACTTGTAGCTTATGAGAATGCTTTATGAGACTTATGCATGTCAATGATCACTCTTCCCATACAAACTTATACCTTACTTGGACCCACCATCTTATACTTAAAACGTATATTTTTCATCTTATTTCTTAATCTTATAGGTCTTACTTAATGTTTATCCTCAATAGGCGTTACGTATCGCCGTACCTGTCGGGTCCTACTTATCTCTTATCCTCGATGGGCATTACGTATCGCCGTCCCCATCGGGCTTACTTAATATGATGTGTCAGCTTATTCATACATATAACTCATCATTCGTTTGAGCGTTACGTATCGCCGTCCCTATCGTGATGAGTCTCGTGTCAATCTTCCGAGCGTTACGTATCGTCATTCCCGTCGTGACATGGAAAATACTTAACATAGCGGGCGTTACGTATTGCCATCCCCGCTAGTCATGTCAGTCGTTCGGGCGTTACGTATCACCGTCCCCGTCGTGACATGATTCTTATTTTACAACAGGCGTTATGTATCGTCGTTCTTGTCGCCACGTGAGTTATACGAGCGTTACGTATCGCCGTCCCCGTCATGATGTGACTTTAGTCTTATCATATTCTTATAAAGTCTTCTTAACGTATTTTCTTAAAATAGACATTATGACTTATGACGACACATATATGTGATGAAATGCAACATACACATAAACATAGACTTATAACATGCATATTTCATGATTTTTTAATTCATATAACATATAAAAACATGTTACAAGAACATATCTCACATATATATGCACATACGTCACCTAAATTCATAAAGTCAAAACTTAACAAATAATACGTATGCCATTAAATAAAATATTAAAATTTTATTTAATCAAGGGCTGGCTGAATCTTCATGGGAAAATTTTCTTAATTATTTGTTCCTTTTAACTTATTCAACTCAAGCCCATAAGTTTGCATAATTTCATAGGTTAAATATTTTTAAGTGTTTCTTGAACTTTTCTTATATATATAAAATTTTATTTATTATTCTATTATATCTTTTTATCATAATAATTCTTAAGAAATTCTCCTAATATATTAAGATTTCCAATCTTATCATACTTGTTAAAAATCTCACTCAAGTAATTCACAAGAAGTTTTAAAATGAAGGAAAAATATCCTTTTGGAAGTATTCATACTTTGTGTTGTCACTTATTCCTAATTTCTTCCTTTATAGAGTTCTGATCTCTTAAAACTTAAAACACAAAAGTTGTAGATCTCTGTCTTAGATTTCCATATACTTTTGAATCACTCAATTTAGACATGACACCAACAAGTTACGACCATTTTACTATAAGATGTTAAATATGCTAACTTAACCTCCTTGAAGTCCGAAAGTTGCTAGGGTTGTTTTATTATTTTTCTCCAAATCAAGACCTCATATTCTCATATAATCCTTTTATTATATGATCATAAAACATATTCATAAGGTTCTAAAATTTTTCCTAGTATTTTTCCACAACAAAAATCACTCCATAAATCAAGAGTATTCAAGCTACTTCATAAATAATACATAGGCTTAAACAAGCATCAAATAGGCATCAAACTAAATCTATAAATTAAGCCACTTATACTACACTAAGAGTATGTTAATTAGTACACTTACTAATTTTTCCAAAGCTAGATTGGATGTCTAGGGTTGATCTTGCACCACTTTTCCTCCTATGCTCTCACTTAGCTCCTTTTTGGTTTAGGTGTTGTAAGTGGAATTTTGGGTATTTTTCTTGGCTTTTTCTCAAGGTGGCAGAATGGTTTCTCTAAAGGGTGGCTTGAGGTACATCTTACACATATATATAGGTGAAGTGGGCGACATGTATGGGGTTAGGGATGAAAAAGCTTTAAGGCAATCGGCCAGAGTCCTTGCCATGTGTGTGTTGAGTTTCCCTTCCCACTTAGCTATCATCATACCCCTAATTTAGGCTTAGTTGTTCCTAATTCCTCATACCATGGTTGAGTTTAATCCTCCTCTAAAATTATCTTGATCAATGGCTTAAGAGATGCCATCACATGGAGATGAAGACAAATTAATATCATGAGTAATCTCCAAGGGAGGCAAGTCCAGTTCTTTGGCCCTCCAAGTGTCCTCAACTTTCCTAAGGGATATACCCCATTTATTTACCTGTTCCTTACACCTTTCTAAATGTCTAGAAACATAAAAAATCCAATTAGATTTCGTCTCTTATCTAAGGTGGTTGAGATAATCCAATTCAAATTCCAATTCTGCCCTTTTTAGATCTGATCACTTCTTGGCCCAATAAATCCTTGATCCACTACGATTCTACAAAAAGTCAAAACATGAAAGTTTTAGATAATCATCTTATTGATTTATAGGATTTCAAATCACTTTATTCCGAGATCCAATGAGAGATATATGATTAATTCACCAAAATACATCAAAACCACCCAAGAACACCCATTCCGAGTTCTCCATTTGTTTTCTTACCCACCAAGACTTCTAGATGAATTCTTATCACTTACCACATGTTCCCACACATGTCAAGACCTCAGAAATTTTAGTAGCCAATCAAAATTTTCGTCACATGGCCGAGCATAAGACAACTCATCTAAGTCGGTTACCAGTTGACTCATATTCCTGTCTGTCCACTTTACACCAGATTTATTTCTTGATACATTCCTTATCTTCAAAAACACAAAACATAAAAATTCTATATCTCCCTCTTATGGTTCTATAAGAACTATAATAACTTTATTCGGAGCTCATATGATCAAGTTATGATTTTTCTATTAAAAGTCGACATATCAGCCCAAGAGCACCAATCCGGACACACCAATTATTTGATAAATAATCCCCCTTGTTTCACACGAAACTTACTAAATAAAATATTCTCATTTGAAATATTTTTACACACTTGTTAGGATCTTAGGAAAATTGAGAAAATATATCAAAGACTTAATCTTAATTAAAGTCTCTAGTCAACTCCAAGTTACCTATATATCTAATTCAGATTTGCCACCTCAATCTCAATTTCGTATTTGATTAAATCCATATATCTTAAAACTCAAAACATAAGAATTGTAGATATTCCTCTTAGTTTCTCAAATCATCTTAAATCATCTCAATTCGACATAAAATGAGTAAGTAATGTCCATATTACTAATTGATGTTGAAACTGTCTAAATTTGCCTAATCCAAAAATATCATATGATATATTCCTTACTCATACCACTTTACTTCCTTTGTAAATTTCCTTCAATTTCTATACAATATTTTATTGAATATTCAAAAATCATATCTTCTCATCATATTTAGTGTCTCCCATGATTTTCCTTCAATGCCAATAAAAAGTTCATAGGAAAACTCCCTAAAATAATCTTAAAAAAAACATAATCATGCCAAATGTGATAACTAAAAGAATATTTAAAAATTCGGATTATCACATGTTGCCTCATGACCTCCAACATATGATCATACATAGAAGAGACGTAGTCATTAAAAATAGAGTATTCAATGGGCCCCTCAGGGCTTGCTTGAACCTCTCGGTAGGTTTGGGTTTCCCTATCCGTCATATTTTCCTGCAACCAAGTCTATCATTCTGAGAGGAATGATAGATAAAATTCAGAAAATGAGATTCTGAGAAATCTCAGTAAATGCACAATTAACATAATAGAAGCATTAACAATATATATAGAGAATATATAAATGCACATGATATGAACATGGAACTTATTAATCATGACTTATGCATTGATTTATGCATCTTTTAAACATGACTTGTGCACCTCTTTGCAAAAACTTGCATTTTTCCATAAAACGGACTTAGTTTACACAAGTGCACAACTTTCCGTGATGTGATGTACATTTTTCGTGAAATTCTTAATTTTCATGTTTTGAATCTTGTTTATGCAAATCTTAGTCTTAACCTCGATGGCAGATCAAATCACTTTCACCAGTGGGTTTCTTAGCATGACAGCAGATTGAATCATTTTCACCGTCAGCTTTCATATTCACGTCAGTCATCCGCGTAGATCGAATCACTTTTACCGTTATGACGTGATTTTTCTTATTATGATGGCAGATCGATTCTCCTTCACTGCTAAGTAATGTTAATCATACGACAGATCGAATCGCCTTCATTGTCATGACACGACAACAGATCGAATCGCCTTCACCGTCGTGACGTGTCTTTTCATAACCTTATTCTTTTCTTATTCTTTTCTTGTTCTTGTAAAGTTTCATGATCTTATTTCTTAAAAAAAATGGTATGACCTAAAACATAAAATTCTATGACAAAATGAGACATGCATGCACTACTAAACTTTTTCATGCATGCTACATGTTTTTATGGGTCATATAACATATAAGATATGCCTTATCAACACATGACCTATACACATCAACTTATAGTAATCATTATTCCTTAATTAAAACATAAACAATTTATTTGGAGGAAAATCATCTAGCCTTAACCCTAATAGATGTAGGGCCAAATATCATGATATGATAAATTCCAAATTTCTCTTCCTTAGAATCAACTTACTCTCTTATTCTCATATTTTGAAAATTTCTAAACTAGGTAAATTAGCCATAGCCGAAACCTCCCTTCACCTAGTAAACTAATTTTTCTACAATTCATTTCTTGTCCAAAATAGTCATTCCACCACCAAATAATCTTAATCCCTCCACTATTATTCAAGAGAATTAATCCATAAAACTTTCCTCAATTACTCACTAACTTAATTTAATCATCATATCATTCATCTAAAAAAAATAAAACTAATAATACCCTAAGGTATTCCACCAAGGCCAAAATCCTAAAAGGCCTTAGCTTGGCTCCTTTGTCATTTCAACATCACATATTATCATCCAATTCTCAATCCACAATTTATTACATTAAATCCTTGCTCCTTAGAATACTATTTCTTCTTTCATCACACTACTTTCTACTAAAATCAACTTAGCACAAACATAAGTTATCCTATGAACATATTAAGCACTCAAATGAAATATCCTTCATATATTAACTTTATATACACAAGTAAATACTAAAAGTGAGTTATAAGTGCACTTACAAATTTCTCAAAGGGATTAGGATGGTTTGTCTTAAAAACTCATATGAAAGATCACCCAAAATGCCTTGTAAAGTGTTTGTGGGGTGAAGTGTGTGGAAACTAAGGTGGAGGGCTTCCAAGTGAGTTTAGCCATGGGTTCCAAAATGAGAAATGAAGGGGGAATATCCACACATATAGTGGTCGACAATTTTAAGCTAACAGGGTGAAGAAAAATCCAAAACCCACATGGATACTTCCTTGTTGTTCCTCATTAGGCCTTAGAATACTCACTTCCTTACCTTATAGGCTTGGTTTGCATTTGAGATGACTTAGGACTTATCTTAGCTAAGTGGTGCCACTTGTCCTCACACATATCATGCTATCATATGTGTTACAAAAATATTTCTAAGAAGCAAAACACTAAATCGGTTACTATAGGCCCAAGTTGGTGCTCACTTGCTTTCCTTCTCATTTTCGTTGGCCACCCTTTAGCTAGATGAAAAACACTCTTTTCTACCTACCTCTTTGTTCTAGGCAAGTTTACCATAAGGCAAGTGTCCTCCATTGACTTTGAACTAGTTGGAGATTCCCTTTAGAATCACCCTAGTTGAAATCCATCCCAAAGAAATGTCTAGTATTTGGTTCTTGTCTTCTTCCACTCATCACTTGCCACCTATAGATTCTTGTCTTCCAAGTAAGAAGGAGAAGAATGGATAAGATCATTGTCTCCCAAGTCCAAAATGTAGCCTTCTTTGACTAAAAATAAGCTACCATTTTGCCTAACTCCAAGTCCTAACCACTTACCTAGTTTTATGCCATGTGTCCTCATTTGTCTATAGATATTTCTAACATATTTATCATAGTCAAAATCCTCAAAAGAAATCCATTGTTTGTGTTTTCATCTCCTTTCTTCAATTTCCATGTGTTACTAAAAGAATAAAAGAGAATAAAATATTCCCTACCTTTGTGAGCTTAAGTGTCTCTAGTAACATATATTTCCAAAAAGTTTCAATAACATGTCAAGAATAATTCTAAGGTAAATATAACTATCCCAAGTAGGATAAATCAATTGGAGAAAATATCGGGTCGTCACAAACGTGAACTTGAAACATAACATGTCGGCGCCCCAACTTGCGCTTGGGTTTGTACGCAAATTGCGACGCCAGGGACGAACGTCACAAGGAAGTCATCCCTCATCTTTACGTGTGAGAGCCTTATTTTACGTCATACACAGATATATATATATTTTTTTATATATATTGCAGTGGAAAAAGGTCAAGCCATAAATAAACGACAAAACGTTACGCTTGTCGCACATCACATGGTTAACAAAATAAAACCCAAAATAAACATCACATGCATATATATATCAGGTTAAGGTCACCAATGTAAACAGTTTTATACAAAAGTACTTCCCAAAACAACGGGAAGATTTTTCCACAAAATACATCAGTGAATACAAAATAAAGATGCTGTCAATCCACTCCTCCTTCCGCCAACCATGCTAATAGGAGGGTTCTTCTTTTATCTTCTTAAAGTCTGAGCCATAACGAAGGCTGTCCAGACTCAGTCCTGGGCCTACATCACACATCATCCCAGAGGATGACGTAAACAGGCGTCCCATGTGGAGGAGCCCGTCAACTCCTAGCACCAAACAGCACCCCGTAGGGCGTAGGTCATCAAAAAAATACATCGCCATAGGAAGCGACTCTGCCGCCCACTGACCCAACAGGTCTAGGGTCACTGGCCCAGCAGTCTCAGTCTTAGTTGGGCCCATGAGGGTCCGACCCATCTTCTCGAGAGTCATAATCCGGGGATCCATCATGTCCTGCAATAACTTCTATCGTTCCCAAGGGAGCGATAGTAGAGATAATAAAAAGGGGGTGAGATTTCGGGAGAAATCTCAGCAAGTATACTAGCACTTAAACCAGAACATTTCCAATATACATATAAGTGAACAAAACATTCGTAACTAATGCACATGCAATGAATGACTGACTCATGCACATGCTCATGAAAACTTTTAAACAGACTTGCTTCTTTCGGACTTCCTTTCATAAAACTTTCATACGGATTTCTTCTTTCAAACTTCTTTACATATCATTACTTTTCAAATCATTTCTTTAAAACATTTCGTATCTTTTATTCTTTCTTAGGCGCCACTTATCTTGAACAGATCTTTCTTATGGCTCGAAAGCCCATCTTGTCATGACTTTTCACTTAACATGTATGAGACACAACACGGCTCCCCTAAGCACCGCGTGTTCCCTGCTGGTTACCGCATCACCTTAATGTGAGTGCGTCTTATAACTTTAAAATGGCAGGTCCTTACACCATATCCGTCCTTGGCACCCACCAGCGTTAGGTGCTACCGCGCTCCAGACACCTTTTGGTGCCATACACGGTCCGCTGACTGTTCTTCGTCGACCCAGGGGCTACCACTCGACTTTAAACACTCCTGAGTGGACAGGGAGTTCCACTGGGGCACTTCCCCGTCCCAGCCTTTGGGGTTCTTATAAAACTTTACTTCTTTTCTTTTCTTTCAAAAATTCAATCTTTTCTTTTCTTTTCTTTTTCTTAAAAACATACTTGACTTTAAAAACCTTCTTTTCATGACTTATGCATGGGACATGCATGCTTACTTATTTTCATGCAAAACCCGAGACAAGCTCGAGTGTATTCACATTTCACTTTCTTTTCTTCCTCATTGGGGTAACTTCACAACGTCCTACTTAGTCATCATATTTTATACCCAAAAGTGGGCCTAGGACTGAGGTGGGGTACTTGGCCCATCTCCAACCTATCATGGCCGAATCTTCCTAGGGAGTTCCTAGGGTTTTCCTTCATCATTTGACTCCAAATATCCTCCAATAATTTAAAAGCGTTAAATTAAATCATGTACCCTCCTTAGCAAGGGTAACCGAAACCTTAGTGTTTCCCCAAGTAGGCATTTTCACTTCCAAACCTAGTTATTTCTAACTTCCTCCATTCACCTTTCTAACTTAGGGAATTCCTCCCATTGATCTATTCAAGCTTCCTTTTCTAATAGTTTCTCCTATAAGCCTAACTAAACAATTTCACCACAAAGCAATATAGTTTTGATCTTCCAAATCTCAACCTTAAATATCATAAAATTCCAATTAAACATTACTAGACATCATACACAAGTGGTTACTTCTTCCATATGCAAGTATATACCATTTCCATTCATATCAATCATATAATTTATTCTCATGTCCATTTTCATTTTCTCAAAACAATATACTCCTTGAATAAATCAATTTCATCACTAATTTCCTCAAATAAACTTTATCTTAGCAACACCAAATTTGATATTTAACACTAAAATCCTTCACGCATCAACTTCATCATTTCATAAAATAATCATGCTTTTCCTTTCTTTTTGCAACTAACACTTGATCCATCATCTCTAATCATATTCTAAGCTTATTTCATCATAGAGATTTTCACAAGAATATTCATATAAAAAACAAGTAAAAATCAATTCAATCCAAACATGGCAATTACAACCATTAATCCAACAATCATGATCGCCTCACTATATACAAGAATTGTTAAGGAAAAGGTGAAAGTATACTTACTACACTCCTATTAGACCTTAGCTTAAAATCTGAAAATACACATATGAAATCTCTTATTAGGCTAGCCATGAACATAAAACTTAAAGGAAACCCTATTTCCTTCTAACCAATACAAAGTGTCACATGTGTGTGTGTGTTCTTCCTAAGCTTGCATGAATTTGGTCACTAACCTTCTCCAATGAATTGGTCACCTCAACACTCTTGCTTTTTGGCTTCACTACTATAGGGTTCTTCAAATTATGTGGTGAAAGGAGAAGAAGCAAAAGTAGAAGTGACTTGAGTGAGTTTGGCCGAGAGGTGAAGAGAGAATGAGAGTGTTTGCATGTGTCTAAGTGGAATGAGCTAAGGGAATTGCATAAGGGGTCACACGGCCAGCTCTCTTTCCTAGGGTCTTTGGTACACTTTTTACCATACTTAGGTATGGCTAATGATAGATTGAGTGATTGACAACTCTAGGCCATTCCAAGATCAAATCTTGGCCATGCCTTGGTGGATTTTCCTTTCTCCTTCTCACTTCCTATGGCCGGCGACTTCTTGGTGTTTCTAGCATCCATTTTCTTGCTTTTCACTCAATCATCATTCCCCTATCCTCTCATGTGTCCATCCAAGTGGTCTCAAAGCTATGCTTTTTGGAATTTGAGCAAGGCATGATCCGGCCAAGCCAAGCCTCCACCGAATCCACTTTGTCCACTTTCCTAGTTTTTGTCATTTCCATCACCTACATTCACACCATACCTCTCTTCACATCACCATACTCTCTTATACATGTACTTTATTCACTTACACACTCTTCCCCTTTGTCCTATCACTTGTTGGTGGCCATACCCCATGAGATTCTCCAAATACACCCCACGGATTGCCTTCCACCGAAACCACCTTGTTCCTTTCATCCATGCTTCTCTTCATGCCATTTGTCACTTCCCTACACACCATGATCTCAATTGGCAAGTCAAGGGATGGTGTCTTGTACCTCCAAGATTCCATGGTAGGAAAATCATTCCATTAGATCCTACACTCAATCCTACATGGCATGTATCCACCTACTAGTCAAACTCCACCAACTAGGGTTTTCCTACAAGTATTTGAATAATTTTCTAGGATATTTCTCCAAGTGACAAGTGTCTCTACTATAGGCTTGATGGGCCATGGGCTCATTCCATGGGCTTTTGGGCTCACCATTGCTTTCTTGGCCCATTTACTTGATCCATTCCTCAAAAGTCTCATTCCTAAGCCCATCTCTTCCAAGCCTATTTTATTCTTTTACAAATTACCACTAATCTTGTGTATTAGCATTTAATTAACTAATTAAATTAAGATGAAGATTTTTAGGGCTATTACATAACATGAACATGAACTTAACATAACATAAGCGTGAACTTGAAACATAGTACTCGATAGTGTATAATCTTAACTACAGTATCAGGCCACGCGTATCCTCCTTGACCGTAATATAACTTAACTGATTGTTCTATCTGTAGAACAACAGATTATATTCCTTCACCTTAGTATTCGGCAATGCATAACCTTAACCACAATACCAAACAATGCGTATATTCCTTGACCGTTCTACAAATCAACTGATAATTGAAACTTAACTGTTCTTAAAACACACAACTGTATTTGAAACGAATACGAATGGAATACGAAAGGACAGAAGTCCTAACGCCACATAACATGAATTTAACGTAATTCGAGAAACATGACTTACTTAAGAGAGAAATATTTTGTTGCATGATATAACATGTAGCAGATAATACTTCATAACATATTATACAGATAGCAGATAATATTTCGTAATATGACATAACATATAATGGTAAATATTACGTGACATGACATACATGTAACATATGACATATGTAACATGATATACTTACCACAGATACAATACGTGACATAATTCATGTAACAAACAAGTATTTAATGACAGAATAATTCATGTAACAGATAAACATGTAATGACATGGAATGTCATGACATATATTGAGAACATACATAAATAAACTATAGTTCCCTTACCCATTGCACATACATAATAAACTATTATTAAATTAAGAGCTAACTTACTTTGATCATCGCATTCTAAGATAATAAAGCACGAAACACGAAACACGATAAAATGAAAATAATGATTCTAAATATTAGAACTAAATCGCTAAAAATTAATGTCATGGAAAAATATTAAGTTAGAGCAAAATCATCATTTTATCCTTTACATGTGAAAAATGATTATTTTACCCCTAACTTAAGGATTTTACGTCCTAACTCCCAAAAATACCAAAAATTACACTCCTCGTGTAAATCTTGTCCTAAACTCAACTACCAACTTAAAACTATTAAAAATCTATAAGGGCCGAAACATGCATAGGCTTTTTCCTTGATTTTTGTTGCAATTCTTCCACTTTCAAAACTCAAGATCAAATCAAATTTTTACAACAAAGATCTTGATATCCTAAGTTTAAAAACATATTTAAGATATCCACTAAAAACAAGATAGTCATCAACCCCAAATCTTTTAGAAAAAAGATCCAAACTTTTTAACTAAAAAAACAAACCCTTGAATCATATGGTTAGATCTTTTTCAAAGCATCTTCAAGAACTTCAGAAATCTAAATATTACTTCTAACATATTCATAAAATATTTTTAAGAACAATCATGCTTTGAATCATCAAACAAAATTTGTCAAAATCACCAAAATAACACTTGAAATTTCCGACTTCCCTCTAAGTCCAAAAATATATTTTTATTTCTAACTTGTTTTGATCAACCTCTTGATCCATGACTTATAAAGAAGCAATCTTCAAACCCAAACATGACGTAATTGAAAAAGGTGTCCTAAAATAGATCTAAGTGTCAAACTCTAGATCACATGGTTAAAAATCAACCAAAACATAAATTTAGTCATGAACCTCAACGCCTTGACCTAACCAAATATCTCTTTGTATAAAACTTTATATCTTTGAAACTAACATCAAATATCTTCAAAATAATATTCTAACATGCATATAAGAGGCTTAGGATCCTTCAAGAAAATAATCAAATCCATTGGAATAGGATTAAACACGAAATATTCAAACTTCCTCAAAATAAAAACTGTCATAAAAAAACTTTAGTCATGCAAAAAAATCTCAAGGATCATCATAAACACATTTTAAAAGTAAAAGTACTCTATAACGTTTTGGATCAAGATATGTCCATTAGCTTGGTCAAAAATGTCAAAATATAACGCATTCTCTTGTTTAATGCCTAGAATGACCTCTCCATAGTTAAAACAAATGACCATGAAATAAAATGAACAACATGTCCTCGAAAGCTAGACTAAAAAATGAACAACTTTAATCAAAGAGTCATAGCAATAAGATACTTACAAGGGGTCAAGAATTGTAACACCCGCTCCCTCTTTTTCTCTATGACTTAGCGAATCCCAAGAAAATGATGTGATAGTTCGTTCCCCTAGTTCGATTAGGACAATCCTCGAAGCACGTGCCCGATCCTAACTGCGTGTTTTAAAATATAAGGTTGATTTTAAAATACGCTCAGTGTTTTAATGCTATCAAATATTTTAAATGTCTTGGAAATATTATATAAGGTATTTATAATGTTATTGGACCCAAGCCTGACATAGAAGGATCTACAATTATAATATTTTGAAGAGTTCCAAAATATTATAATTATATGAAATCATTTTATTAGCCCAATTTTAGTTATTTAAGATATTATGGAATCTTAATCATGCTTTAAATATCTGATTTAAATATATAGATTTATCCTTTTAAATAATTTGTAAGTTTCTTCAGTTAATTAATGATGAGGAATATTATATTATAAACTAAAGTAAGTTGAAATAATATTCTATCTTAATTCTTATAAGTGTTTTAAAATTAAATTGATTTGATGTGTTTTCATATAAGTGTTTTAAACACATTGTTTGTCCGTTTGAAGACCCCAATGCGTAAGGCATATAAATAGCTTGGCAAGTTTACCATGGTGATTGATGGTCGGCAATCGCCCAAATTGAATGAGAAATTCTTTCTCAACGACCGTCCATCCCATCCTACACCTTTTCTTCTCATACTGATTATGAATCCATCTTTATCACTTGCTTGCCTTACCCTCTAGGTAAAAATAAATGGTCTTCACACGCTCTTCTGGTGGCACCTCATAGGCATGAAAGTAGTGGTCAAATTTGTCTAGCCACTTGTATGGATCCCCCCATTGAACTTAGGGAAATCCACCTCAGGCACTTAGGTCCTTGGTCATAAGGCCAATTTCCACTCCTTTCACTTTCACAATCATCGTAGTGCCTTTTATCATGGTAGCCTCTTCCTCCACCTCGGTGGTGGTGCCTCCTTCCTCCATGATCATCACGCCTCTATGACCTTTCTTGGTCATCGTCATACTCGGCCTCATAGGCCTCCTTATCATGTGGCTCTTCAAATCTCTCATCTTGTGACCTTTCCTTCAAACTAAGACTTTGAGGATAATTACTTGGGTCTTGGACCCATCTTTCCACCACAACACGACCATTTTCAACATGGCCTCATCGACGCTATTTATTTCTTGGTGGCTCACACATGGACTCATCCATGCTAAGTTGGGCATCCTTCACAAAGAACTCATCATCTCCTTGCTGATTCGGGTTTGATGGTGGCCTCTCTCCATGATTTTTGGCCACTCTTCCTTCAAGTCTCTCAAGACTTGCATTGGTGTCACATCGCATGGCCTCCAACGTCCTTCTATTCTCCTCCATCTCATGGAAGGTGGTGTTTAACGCCATCTTTAACTAGGCCAAAGTGGTGTTGACCTCATCAAAAATTTTGTTTACCCTATCGGATTGTCCTTCTAAAGCATCAAGACATTCCCAGTTGGAACCTCCTTGACCATTAGCACCATGCACCTCACGACTCATGCTTGTAAACTGATCACTAACTTGCACATTGACTTGGATACGGTATTGCTACAAAAATTTAGTTAGTGAAGCTCGGGCAGCAATGGGGCTTATAGAAGTTTGGGTTCGACTTCAATAGTCCAACCTTGAACTGTCTACCTTTGTGGATGGACAACCCCTCTTACGCAAATGTAAGTCTGACCTTGGGTCTTCTACTTTCAAGGGTTGCCAACCCCTTCAAGAACACAACTCCGTTCTCTACCTCATCTCCCAAACTTTGAATTCAACAATATTCAACAATTTCCAACTCAGAAATAAACAACATTGAGGTCCTTTGTGGACCTACCAATCAAATTCACACAAAACGGTTTATCGCGTTGTTGACCTCAAAGAAAAGTTGAAACTTCTCAATAATACACCAAGCAAAAGTCTATTGGATGAGACTTTCAATAAACTCGTGAGCCTCCTCGGGTGATGCCTCTCAATGAAAGCACCAATTTTGGTGTTGGGGATCTCGATCTAGTCCCAAGCACCAAAATGGGTTCTCCTTACCTTGTTACTCCTCAAGTGACCAAATAGGCTCATTTTGGTTGGTGATAGTTCTTGTGCACCAACAATAGGAGATGGGATGATGTGAGGTTATGGGATTTAGGGAAATGGATTGAGTTTGTCTTCGCAATGTTTTGGTCAAGTAGGGGTAAAGTGGCGTAGGGCAATAGCTTGATTGATTGAGTAGGGTGAAATGGGCGAAGTGGGCAAAAATCATCACCCAAACCCTTGGAGTGGTCGACCAAGGCTTTTTATGGAAGATATCTTTGCTTGGTTTGTAAAGATTTTTGGGAGTTGGTGGGAGATATATGGCTAGCTATAAGGTTTAGTGTAATAGTTGATTATGGCCTTTTATGGAAGGTGAAAGTCCTATTTATAGAGTCTTACAATTTGGAAACCCTCAAAAGAACTCTAATGAAAATAATTAATTAAAATAATACCAACTGAAATAAAATAACTAAAGCAAAGATAGTGGGCGCCCAAGGTGGTATAGTTGTGGCATGCATGGCCTAGTGGTGGCCCCGTGTGTGGCATGGCCCATGGCTGGGTTGATCTGTATGTAGTCTTACGTGTCATCTGGC
This sequence comes from Platycarya longipes, assembly GCA_036559045.1. Lineage (NCBI taxonomy): Eukaryota > Viridiplantae > Streptophyta > Magnoliopsida > Fagales > Juglandaceae > Platycarya > Platycarya longipes. Next base: position 27,187,704 of record CM071800.1, on the reverse strand, counting down.
TGCGTGGCATGGCATGGTCCCATGTGCTGGTTTGATGGTGTGCATGACATGGCGCTGTGTGGTGCCAACTGATGGTGGGCATGACAGGGTGCCATGCATGGGCCTATTAGTAGGCACAGGACAATGTCGTGCTGCTCTTCTGCATGGCCCAAGTAGGTGGCCTGGGCGTTGGTATTGCAAGGCACGGGCTGGAGCCACGCTCTGGATAGAATGCATGGTATGCATGCCACTCGCCTGGCGAATAAGGCATGGGTTGGAGTCGTGTGCTGGATGGTATACCTTGTGCACATGCCACTAGTCTCGCCTGCAAGGTGCGGGTTGGTGCCGTGCGCTGGATGACATGTCTGTGAGGGCATGCCACTAGCCTCGTTAGGATCTACCTACGTGTCAAGGCATGGGCCAAGGGACGCAAGTAGGCCCACTGTGGTGGTATCAAAGATGTGGCACAGGGCCGCCTCCCTAGAGGTTTTGACAGTACTCTATGTGGCGTGGTATGAATGACATGTAGTACGCTTGGAGTTTACTTCATGTGCTGTAGTCGTGATGAACTGTAAGGTGTGTCACAAAGGCGGGTAGTTGCATGGTTGAGGAATGTAAAGTGCATGAGATGTCAGGAACTGTGGAACAGTGTTCTAGAGTAATGATGATGTGATCAGTAGCCCTAGTGACAGCTGTCACTACGTAATTGTATTATGTCTCGAAGTACGTACGAATCGACAAACTTGCGTAGCAGTGAAGTAGAGGGAATGTGAGAAGAGTACGTGAGGAACCGCACTAATGTTGAGTCGGTAGATGATGCAGAAGTCACGTGGCATAATGCCATGTGAAATGGTCGATAATGATATTGTAGCTCGATAGTAGTCTTGAACTACGTGACAAGACGGGAGTATATTTAAGATGGACCTTGTCATGTTAAGTGTTAGGATAAACTCGTAAAAGGCTGATGAGTAGGTTGAGTCCTACCAACTGTCATGAAGAGGGTTGATATCGATTTATGGTGCTTGTTGCTCAAGCAGGTGATCAACGTATTCTATATTGGTCTTAGGCAGTGAGGCGATAGTATACATATGTATCCAAGGAGACACGTGTACCAGACAAGTTATCGTTTGTAATGGATACTCTGTCCTCAACAAGGGTATGCGACACTAAGCCTCAAAGCTTACCTAAAGTTGCATTGGATGTGTTGTTGTAGGTGATGAGGATGACAATTATGCGTAGGCTTGGATGACGTAGTGTCGGGTGCACTGTTTAGTGAGGATGCGTGACTCGACCGATCTAAGTCATGCATCAGTATGAAGCTTTTGGCAAAAGTATTGCCTGTAAGCTGATCCCTAAGGGTGAAGCATGGTAAGAGTCTTGTGAGCACACAGGTTTAAAGGGAAAGTATCCAAATGTCCATGAAGGAGTCCCCATTGGTCTTAGTGTAGTGAGTGTGGACTCCAAGGACATGAGAATAGTTGAAAATTGTCCGAGAGTGAGTCCTTGATGATCCTAGCAAGGTATGGATTTCAAGGGCATGGGGATGTCGGATGGTGTCCTAGTGTCTGCAATGAGTCTTTGATGGCCTTAACATAATAAGGCCTTCAAGGACATGAGAATTTCGGAAGGTGTTTGAGTGTCCGCACTAAGTCCCTGATGGTCTTAGAAAAGTAAGGACCCCAAGAACATGAGGATAACAGGATAGTGTCCTAGTGAAGTATAGGTTCTTTCTAGTTTAATTGCTGGCGTTATATATATATTAATATATATATTGATGCTAGTTGTATAAATTCTTGTAGGTTGTTTTCCGTGATGCGTCTATGACTAAACCACATGGTATGAAAATATCATGGAGACCAGATAAGTGTTATATTCATACACCTTTAGTGTTTATCGAATTAGTAAGAGAAGATAATAGGACTGAATATGCTAATATACATACGTAATGGCCATTGGTAGCCCCTTTTATCGAACCCCAAATATATAATTATATGCATGTAGTTGAATGTTTATACGTAGTAATTATTGGATGTATTCTTTGAAAAACATTAGATGAAACTTGATATTTTTGTCGATTGATTTTATGGAATAATGCCATGCATTGATGCTAGGAGAAGATGAGATAAAAAGCATAAGAAATAGAAGATAGATAAGTCTAAGGAAAATAAGGTAAAGAAAAATAAAAGAAAGCTTGAATGACTGAATGATGTGATGTATGAAAATGCGAAAGGGGTCCAAAAAAAGATCCAGGATCCAAAGGAAGATCTGCCAACCCCAAAACACGGGGTTAACAGTGTGCGATGTCCCAAGTATGAATGTCATGTTATATAGGATGCGTATGACATGTATGATATGTATGCATTAAATGAATGATTGTTTACTAGATGTTGTTGATGGCTTGTAGTTGTTGGTTATTATTCTTGTTTTCTGGTTGTGTGCTTGCTTATTGTGGATGGTTTACTTGTTTAATATTTGCTTGGTATACTTCTGTACTTGTTTGATAGTTGATTTCTTGTCAATTTGATGACTGCTTCTTTGTTAGAATAAGAAGAATCTTTGCTTTTTTTAAAAAAAAAATGAAGGCAACATAAGGTTGTAGCTACCAAAAAGGAGTGTATGCATTGTCTTATATGTTTGTACGTACATATGAGTGTTCATTACATGATTGAAAAACCTACTTTGTTATATTAAAAATGGTATAAAGTAATACTTATTGAGTATTTGACTCATTTTAGTTTTTTTTTGTGTGTTTTCTCCCCCACACAGGAGTGCGTAGTAGAAAGCAGACAGTCCGAGGGATGAGCACAACTGTCTAGGCATGTATGAAGGCCCTTTTGTTTTATAAATAAAATGTTTTTTGTTGTAAACCTCTTTCAGTGTAAAAGTATATTTTATTTTATGATGTGGAGTCTTGCGCCCTAGGTATGAACTAAAAGGTTTAAACGAACGAAATCAGTCTCATTTTCTGAAACTAGTTTTCATACAGAGAAAAACCATGAGGTACTATTCCACCCTCTCGAGGGTGGGACTGTTACAAGTTGGTATTAAAGTAGGACCCAGGTTTTGCTTAACTTTTAATCTTTTTCAAAAATAAAAGAGGAAACCTTTTTCATGAAAAGGAAATATTTTGAAAAGAAAAATGCAAGTGAAAGGAAAAACCTAGATTGGCGGCTTCCCGAGACATGTCTCTTCCTATGGTATGACGTAGAATGTATGCTTGTACTGTTAAGTGCATAAATTGTACTAGGTATTAGAGCCAGCATGTAGCTAGAGGATAACAGATGAATGAAAAGACATTACGCATGAATCGTTTGTGAATTGCTTGTGACTTCTTGTGGAATTTGACCACTTTACGTACCTAGAGGATAAGAGATGAATGAAAAGACATTAGTACTCGATCATAGATGTCAAGTCGAGAGTTGATGTAGAAGTCACGTGGCGTAATACCATGTGAAGTGCTATGCGACTCCATTGTTTCGTATGTACTTTGAGACATAACATGGCTATGCAGTGATAGTTGTCACTAAGGCTACCGATCACATAATCATTACTCTGGGACATTGTCCCACAGTTCCTGACACTTCACGCACCTTACATTCTTCAATCATGCAACTACCCGCCTTCATGACAAACCTTACATCACGCCTATAGCACACAGAGTCCACTCCAAGTGTACTACATTTTGCTCATACCACGCCACGTAGAGTACTGATAACACCCCATTAAAAACCACCCATGATCAAGGTCCTAGGCGTACATGGACACTTGAGATGGCACCACTTGTGGGGCCAAGCACCAGCATGCAGACCGATAGCCCAGTATGCCGAGGACAACCTAGTGTGCCTCAGCATGCCCATCAACACGTCAACAGCACCACCAGCACCACCAGCGTGCACCAGCAGCTCGGTGCCCTAGTAGTGCCCAACAGCTTACCCAGCAGCTCATCAACACCGCATGCATGCAGCCTCAGTGCCCATCAGCCTGCCTAACAGCATCAACAGCCCACTAGCATGCCCAAAGGCATGCCATGGCACCCACTTGATAGCATCGCAGGCATGCCAAGGCCCTTGCCATGGCACACACCTATCAGCATCACAACAACCACACAGCCAACCTACATGTGTGTCTTGACCCCAGCCTTGACACGCAAGAGGTCCCCAGTGAGGCTAACAACCGCACACAGCCCAATAGGTGGCCCAACTGGCGCATGCCCCATGTGTGCGCTCTTGAGTGCACCTCTGCGCGCACCACAGCTTGCCTTGCTCCAACGCCCACCTGCATGCCCACCTAAGTGCCCACCTGAGTGCCCCCACAGCACTCAGCCCTGCACCAGCCATGTGTCGCACGCCCCTGCGTGCACCATAGCACCAGCCTGGACCATGCCCAACACTTCACAGTCCATGCCACACGTGGGCCATTTTAAGTCACCAACAAGCCATGTGCACACCAATTGCAAATCATGGCCAACACTTGGTCATACCCATCGTCTTTGCATTGGACCAACCAAGGGCACCCAAAGCATGCAATCCAAGCCCACTATCCCCCTTGCATGCCATGGCCACCATGGGCCATCCAAGACTATCTTATTTGCTTTACTTGTTTTTTATTCATTTTATTTAATTAAATAATTTCCAGTGGCTTTTTAGGAGTTCTCAATTTGTAAGCTCTATAAATAGGGGCTTAGGCCTCTTAGTTTAGAATCTTTGATCATTTTTCATTTTGAAGACACCTTGTATGTGGGAGGCGTGTAGTCTATTCTATCTTTCGGTGCTTTAAGCACTTGGGCTCTTTAGGGTACAATTCAAAAATCTCCTTGGAGAGGGTCACATTTTGCAATTCATGAATAGGTGTGATTCCTTATTCTATCCTTTAGTTTCCTTTCATCTTGTGCAATTCGTGAATCAAGTTTATTGTGATTCTATTATATCTACCTATTTGAGGTTTCTTTTCAACTTTGTGCATTCGTGAATCAAAGTTGAATTGTTTATCTTGTGTTCTTTCAAGTTCTTGAGTTTCTTATTTTCCATTATGTGAGATTTCAACTCAATTTGGTGTAATTCGTGAATCCAAGTTGATTTGTTTATCTTGAGTTCTTCAAGCCCCAAGTTGAGAGTTGTTGATTGAATCATTTGAAGCAGCAATTGTGCTAGCCAAAGTGCACTCTTGTGTTCTTCAAAGTTCTACATTGTGTTCTTCGAGTTCTTCAAGTTTTTCATGTGTTCATCTATTTTCTTGGATGTTCATACGTTTTCTTGAAGATTCTCTCACCCCAAACACTCTACTCGGCCAACCCTATCCCAAACACTTTCCATACCAAGTCACCACCTGCCATAAATGCTCCCCTCAATCACCCATAGCCAGCCACTCAACCCCCCACATACTTACTATATTTTTCCAAATCCACTTGCCTTACTCGACCCCTACCAATTCCCATAGCTGGCCACTCACATATCCTTCTCATATTCATCATAATTCCACTTTCCATACATAAGCCATTCGGCAATAACAACCATTGAACTAGCCGAACCCCACTTGCCTTCTTACACTTTACAAAACCTTCCATCAATAGCCAAACTCGCCTACCACCAAATCCCACAGCCGGCCACATTAAGTCCACTTACCAAAAATACCATACTCGGCCACATCACCAATTACCCTAACTGAACACCTCTTGCCATCTTATTTTCTGCTTCTCTGCAGAAATACACTAACAAGTAAGATTTATAGACCTTTCGTTGTGCTTAATCTTTTCCATTTGATATGTAAAGATTGTCAATGCACCTCAAGTAGCTGTGGAATCTACCCAAGACAAGTTTGAAGTTTTCTACATTGATTATGGGAATCAAGAATTTGTTGTGTACAGTCAGTTACGGCCTCTTGATCCTTCTGTGTCTTTTGCATCTGGTTTTGCTCAATTACGTAGCCTTGCTTACGTAAAGGTTCCAAGTTTGGATGAAGATTTTGGTCATGAAGCAGTTTAGTATCTGAGTGAGCACACATTGAATGGTTCAAAAGAGTTCAGGGCCAAGGTTGAGGAAAGAGATACTTCAGCTGGAAAAGTTAGAGGACAGGGAACTAGGACCACCCTTATTGTAACTCTTGTGACTGTGGATGCTGATATTAGTATAAACGCTGCCATAAATGTAGAACCTAAAGCTTAAATGATAATATTGAGCTATAAAATTTGGAATTTAGACATTTTAGGATGGATTATGTTTTAAATTTTTGAGAATTAGAATAAAATATCAATTAGAGAGTGATAATTTGGACTTAGAAAGTGATAAATTTCAAAATTTAATAGAGATATTCTAGAATAAATGATGTTACAAAAAGCAAACACTTGGTATGCCCGGATTGGTGCTATCGGACTGATCCGTTGACTTTTAATATAATAGGAATAACTTTGTCAGATTCGAATGAAGTAATTATAGTTATTATAGAACCTTAAGAGGGATATCTAAAACATTCATGTTTTGGATTTTTGAAGATTCTGGTTGAATCAAGGACTTAATCATATGAGAAGTAAACGACTCTAGATAAATTGCAATTGGTAACCGACTTAGAAAAAATATCCTAATTTTGGCCATGTGACGAAAAATATGATTGGTTCTCAATTTTTCTCATATCTTGCCATGTGTAGGGATATGTGGCAAGTTGAGATAAGTCATTTAGAAGCCTTGGTTAGCATGAAAACAAAAGGAAACAGTAGGGGGTAAGATATCTGTTGACAGCCAACCAAGTGAGCCAATTTCAAGTTTTATTCTAACCAAGTTTTGGAGTGGTCTTCTAGAATGACACGAGTGGCTTCTTGGGAGGCTGGACAAGTGTCCAATTCTGGATGAAAGGCCTAGAAATATCGAAAGACACTAAGGAGATGGGAAGAGCTTCGGTTCATGCATGTTAAGGGGTGGCAACCAACTACATCCAGCCATATAATCATGTAGTGTAATTTTTAGCCCTTGATCAAGATGATTTTTAGGTAGCTCAAAAATCAACCATTGGATCAAAACATGACTCACCAAGCCTAAGTTTTAGATGTCATGATAAGCCTAAATAAACAAAACACCTCATCACACTCGGAAATGGGGAAAATCGGTCACCCTTAACTGTTTCTTCCTCTAATTCGTGCATGTGTCGTCCCCCTCTCCTATATATAGGTGAATAAGACTCTTATGGATCCCTTTGAAAAAGAATCACATGGCCCTACTAAGAAAAATAGGAAGAAAAGCTCTCCTCAAACCCTTAACCTGCGAACACCATCAAAATGAACAATAGAGTGACTTCGAGGGAAATTCTTGCAAGGACTTAGATTAAGCACTATATCAAGCTTTGGAAAATTTATAAGTGCACAACTTAACTTAATATTGGCATAAAATGAGTGAATTGATGATTAAATTATGTTTGATATTTGCTTGATATTAAACTTTGCTTATATATTGAAATGAGACCTATTAAGTTTTGAATTAATTCTTGTTATGAAAAAGTATTAAGAAAAATTACAAGAACTTAGGAATATATTCTATTTTTATATATGAAGAGATTTCTATGAAAATAAGAGGTTTTAGTTTGGCTAAAAAAAAAAAAAAAAAAAGAGAAAACAACCCTATTGTATTTCAGCCTTAATAGGGTTTTTGATGAAATTTTGATTTTAAACTTTATTCAATTAGTTTTTAACTATTTAGATGATATTTTAAGGTTTATGATTAGTTTAGAAACGCTAGTTTACTTGTAAAAAATTTTAAGAATTATCATGTTAAGCAAATTATTGAAGAAATAATCAAGAAAACTATAAAATTATGCATGAAATTATTTTGGAAAGCTAAGGAAAATTTGTTATTTTGTAAATGAGGAATTTGGCTTTGTTTAAATAAAATAAAAATAAGGTTTAAATTTATATAATGTTTGGCCAGTCATGATTTTAAAATATTTTATTATTTTTTTTAATTATTTAAAAAATTATTTGTTATGTCTTGACGTTATGAGATGATGCGACGTAAATGCATGTGCACATGACGTATGTTATTGTGACATGTTTCTACATGTTATGAGATTCATAAGGACAAGAAATGTGCATCATAAAAGTCTAAAGTTATGATCATGTTGCATTTTGTCACATACGTGTCGTCATAAGTCATGGCGTCCATTTTAAGAAAAGTTTATGTTACATGACGTCATGTAAGTGTTGTCATAGGTCATGACGAGCATTTAAGAAATAAAATAAGAAAAATTTATAAGTGAAAAGACTAAGATGTTAGGCACATGACGATGGAGACGGTGATACGTAACGCCCGGATGACTGATGAAAATAAGAACTCGGCAGAGACGACGTACGTAATGCCTATTGAGGTTCAGAAATGGATATAGTCCAACCACGGGTAATAATAGTAAAAATGGTTCAACTACGGGTAATTATAGTGAATATGGCCCAACCATGGGTAATAATAATGGGTATAGCTCGACCACGGGTAATAACAGTGAAAAATTTGACGAAGACGGCGATACGATACGTAACGCTCATTGAGAATGAAAGTTCATGCATGGTATAAGTCTGCCCAAAAAGGAGGGACATCAGTGCAAGTCTGCATAAGGTATAAGTTTGTCCCGTAAGGGAGACAAAAGTCATGCATAGATCATATGAAGCATATTATAAGATGCATGCTCTTTCTTTTTATCTTGTATATTGATATATTGTTGCACTTATGTCATTATTAAGTTAAGTGTGTACTTACTGAGATTTCCAGGAAAATCTCATTCTTGTATATTTATTTTCTTTTCTTGGAAATTTAAATTTCATTGTCGGATTTGATAATGGACATGGGCAAGGCCCCAGCCACTCGAGAGACCCAGAGGAACCCCTAGGGGCTCTCCGAGTACTCTCCCTATAAGTTTTGATCAATTAGTAGTAGTAGGGATCGGTGTTGGTATGAGAGGAAATTTCAAGAAATGAAGAAGGAGCTGAGGTGGCCTTAAGAAGAAACTTGAGAAGTCTTGTAAATATTGTATTGAAGAAAAATAATTGGATTATGATATGTAATGGTATAATGAATGAGATGATATGGATATTGTGGTTGTATGTTATTATGTGATCATTAGACTTTTGTGATTAAATAATTTTTATCTAGACCCTCTCCGCTACGATTTGCATTGCATGTGCTAGTAAGTTTAGGTACATGCATTAATTTTTGATATGTACGAGATGAGTAGCCTAATATTACTTACCCTGACGCTTCAGTTTACGTTAAATCCCGAACGTAAATTGGAGTCGTCACATCATCCAATAGGTGCCAACATCAAGGGCAACCTTCAAGCCATCCCACATTGTCTTATAAACCAACCAAACTATTGAGACTTGTTCAGTCACTACGAGAAGACATGCATGGAGAGAACCCCATTGTTTAGGAGCTAGACCAAGGCCCCCAACAAGTACACCCTAAGCGTACTCTCTCCACAAAATACAACACCACATACCACACGATACATGTTATACGGTGTATCACTTTATCCCATAGAGTACACTCCACACACACTCCTTTCACAAGTCCTACCACAACACCATACTACACAATACAGTCCACAACTAATCAAATAAACATAAACACAAGAGAGAGAGGGTTATACCATAGTGGGGTAAACCCGTATGTTGCTTGCCTCCTAGCACAACTAGTAGCTTTGGAAGCCACTAACTTGAGCGTTTAACTGCTCTGTCGAGGTCAGTGTCATAACCCCAAAATGAGAAGACATCAGAGTTTGGGTCAAGGGTTCTGGTTACTAAATTTGGGTCGTATAAGGGTGGCCAATATAGTGGAGAGTTCGTTGGTGGTGGTGGAAGGGACGTACATTATGGTTAAGGCCACGTACAATACGTCAACAATGTAACATAGCGGTTTGGGCTAGGATGCTTGATTTGACATCAAAAGCTATGAAAAAACTCATTGGAGGAAGGGTATCTCATGGTGGTGGTGGTGAGGCGATGCAACTATCAGAAGGTGGCGGATCTAGCTTGAAAAATGTGGAAATCCATTTTCGAATTTATGCTCATACACGGGTGGTGGGACCATGGATGAAGGAGTGGAGTTAGGGGGAGATTGCTGATGTGATGGGGCCACTGTTGGTGGTAGAGGTGAGACTCACAGTGGTGCCATGGTGACAGTTGGTGGCTAGGGTCGTGTGTCATGAAACCCACTATGTGGGTTTCATGCTTAAGCCAAGGGGGAGAAAGGAGGGCCAAGGTGACTTGGGGTTGGTCGCCGGTGGTGCCAGGAGGCTATTGGTGGTGGTATGAGGCCATGGTGGCCAGCTGTGGAGCTGAAAATGAAGAGGGAAGTATGGGGAGAGACCTATTCGGGTTTGGCTCTAAAGGAAGGAGGTGTAGTGGTCGTGAGGCACACCGACGATGGGAAGACTCACCAGCGAAATGGGAGCTCGGAGGCATGGGCAGTGTCGCCATTGAGTGGCGTATGGCAACGCTAAAGGCTGAGCAAGGCTGGTTCGAGAATGGGGAAGACCATTCGGGTTTGAGGCCGTGCTGGGAAGGTGAGGGATCGGCTAGAATTGGGGTTGCCAAAAGGGGCTAATCGACGGCTAGCTGTTCTAGAGGAGGCGGTGGTGGCCGAGCTAGGATGAGGCCAAAGGCCAAAGGGGGGGTTGCACACGCGAGAGAAGAGAGAGAGGAGAGAGAAAGAGAGAAAAGCTAGGGGAGGGAAAATTGAGGGGCTTGGGCTTCCTCGGGCTATTTATAGGCCCTACGCGTTGGGGTCTTCAAACGGACAAACGATGCACTTAAAACACTGATTTGAAAACACATAGAATTAATTTAACTTTAAAACACTAAAAGGGATTAAAATAGAATATTCTTTCAACTTATTTTAGTTTATAACATAACATAACATTCCTCATCGTTAAATAAACTGATGAAGCCTTCTAATTATTTAAAAGGATAAAACCATATATTTAAATAAGAGATTTAAAGTATAATTAAAATCCCATAATATCTTAAATAACTAAAATCAGACTAATAAAACAATTTTGTACAATTAGAATATTTTGGAGCTCTTCAAAATATTATAGTTATAGTTCCTTATAAATTAGGCTTGGGTCTAATAACACTAGAAATATCTCATATAATATTTCCAGGACATTTAAACTATTCGATAGCATTAAAACACTAGGCGTATTTTAAAATCAACGCTATCTTTTAAAACATGCAATTAGGATTGAGCATGTGCTTCAAGACTCATCCCAATTGAACGAGGGGAACAAACAATCACATCATTTTTTTAGGATTCGCTAAGTCTTAGAGAAAAATGAGGGAGTGGGTGTGTGACGCCCCGATTTTTCGCATCGATTACAACGCAAATCGACGCATCCGGACAAGCAACACAAGGCTACTTATCCTACGTAAATATAAAAAGCAGCATGCATGCATCTAAGCTTACTAATGAAATGCAATGCTGAACGCAGCTGGAAGAAGTAAATTCCCAATATGAGCAAAGAGATCTAACTCTCGCATCAATAGACCACATGGCATACTATAATTACACTTCTCATAACATCGTATTTACAACAATATTCTGTGTTTACTCTTACATAACCCAGTTAGTTTTCTCTAAACAAAACTCGTATCCTACCATCATCCAATACTCTTACTTCTTCACTTGATTACGTACGCGGGGTCATCTCAATCGGAGAGGAGCATTCCATAGGACCCTCAGGGTACCTCAGAATCTCCCGTGCTGATCGGGTCTCAATGCAATTTGTCTATCCCTGCAACAACATCTATCATTCCATAAGGAATGATAGATAAAATAGATAAAACATAAAAGAGTGAGATTTACAAGAAATCTCAGCAAGTACACAGTTAACGAAATAAAGCATAGATAACCTCAACTATCATCATACATAGTCATACTGATCAACATATCACTTACAAGAATACCTTATGGAACTTATACACATCAATTACCCATCTTACCATACAAACTTAAATCTTAGCTAGACCCATCATCACACACAACCTTAGATCTTAGCTAGACCCATCATCACATACAACCTTAGATCTTAGCTAGACCCATCATCACATACACTTATACTTTTCACTTTACTTATTAACCTCATTAGTTTCTTTTATTTTAAATTCTCGACAGGCGTTACGTATCGCCGTCCCTGTCGGCACGTCAGTCATACGGGCGTTACGTATCGCCGTCCCCGTCATGACGTGACTAACTCATCAATCATACTCATCAATCATCCGGGCGTTACGTATCGCCGTCCCCGTTATGATGAGTCTCGTGTCAATCGTCCGGGCGTTACGTCTCGCCGTCCCCGTCATGACACGGAACATATTATTATATCACGACAGGCGTTACGTATCGCCGTCCCTGCCGGCACGTCAGTCATACGGGCGTTACGTATCGCCGTCCCCGTCATGACGTGACTAACTCATCAATCATACTCATCAATCATCCGGGCGTTACGTATCGCCGTCCCCGTTATGATGAGTCTCGTGTCAATCGTCCGGGCGTTACGTCTTGCCGTCCCCGTCATGACACGGAACATATTATTATATCACGACAGGCGTTACGTATCGCCGTCCCCGTTATGATGAGTCTCGTGTCAATCGTCCGGGCGTTACGTCTCGCCGTCCCCGTCATGACACGGAACATATTATTATATCACGACAGGCGTTACGTATCGCCGTCCCTGCCGGCACGTCAGTCATACGGGCGTTACGTATCGCCGTCCCCGTCATGACGTGACTAACTCAATCTCGACAGGCGTTACGTATCGCCGTCCCTGCCGGCACGTCAGTCATACGGGCGTTACGTATCGCCGTCCCCGTCATGACGTGACTAACTTATCAATCATACTCATCAATCATCCGGGCGTTACGTATCGCCGTCCCCGTTATGATGAGTCTCGTGTCAATCGTCCGGGCGTTACGTATCGCCGTCCCCGTCATGACACGGAACATATTCTTTATATAAATTGTTTTCTTTCTTTTTGTTTCTCTCTTATACACATGAGTTATTTCCACCTATAACTCTACACATTTGAAACACCACTGCTATTCTAAGAAAACCCTAAATCTAAGCAAAACAGGGTATCTCGCTCGAGCGGGTGTCGAGCGAGCGAGTGTCGAGCGAAGTCACGGGTTGGAACTCGCTCGAGTGGGGTATCAAGCGACAGTCAAGCGGGGGTTCACATTTGGCCTTCGCTCGACTCGCCTGTCGAGCGACAGTCGAGCGAGATCACGGCTCAAGGGGTTTTTCAACCTAAATCAAGCAATCTTTTCACACCAACCTTATTTTACTCATTAGAACATAATTCTAGGTCCTTACAATTTTCCTAACACTTTACCATCACCAAATCATATCCAAAACACCATAGATTCCAAACACATCATATAAGCCTAATTCAAGCTCCAACCAACAACAAACTAAATTCCATCAATAATCTACCTAATCTATGCTAAGATTAAGTTAAATTGTATACTTACAAGTTTCTCCAAAGCTTGGTTGAATGATCCAACTAGCCCTTGCAACATTTCTCCTCAAAGCACCCAATTAGCTCACTTAGGAGAAGTTTGGAGGTTCAAGGGTTGAGGAGGCTTTTTCTTTGGCTTCCTCTCCAAGTGGACGTGACTCTCCTCTCCCAAAAGGTCCCTTATGATCTGAAGATGGCTATATATATAGAGGAATAGATGGCTTGGGGAAGAAGAGAAGGAAACAAACCCAAGCAATGGGTTAATCTCAAACCGTGTGAGGTGTGGTGTGTTTTCCAGCTTAGGTTAGTGCAATCCTCATCCAAATCTCCCATAATCTCCAATGATTTTCATCCTATGGCTAAGCTTCTTCCTCATCTAAAATTATCTTAGATCAATGGCCCCAAATAATTACCAAATATAGATATAAAAGTAGGCTCCAAAAAGTCCAAAATACCCAAGATAAGCTTAGCTGGCCATTGGCCTTCCTTGCATCCTCAAGGCTTCTAGAACATTTTCCTCACCCTTAGCCCCACGTCCAAGACTCCCTTAGCACCCTTAGAGTGGCTGGAAAATATCTCATTACCTAATTCCCAAGGCTTGGTTACCAATTGGTTGGAAACAAAGGAGATAGTTGACTGTTTTGGCTAATCAGATTAGTCCTTCACTCTTGTTTGGTTTTAAACTAATTATTCTTCTAGAAGCTCTTTCTCCACCTAACACATGCTCTCATACATGTATCTAGCAGATAACCATGAGGAGAACCAATCAAATTCGAACATCTAAGGTGAGGTGGTGGAGTGATTAATTTTCGAGCTCCAGTTTGCACTTAAAACAGAGCAGTCCCATTCCATCCCAATTAATCCATTGATACACTTCGATTATCTAAAACCTCCAGTCATAAAAGTTATAGATATATGTCTTAGGGTTCTATAGGAACTGGAATCACTTAATTTGGAGTTCATATGACCAAGTTATGATTTTTCTAATAAAACTCGACAGATAAACCCGAGAACACCAATCCGGGTATACCAATTGTTGGATAGATGATTCATCTTATTTCACAAGAAATTCACTAAATAAAATCTCCTCATTTTCCATATCTCTACACACTTGTCCAGATCTTAGGATAATTGAGAAAATAATCCAATGGCTTAATCTTATCCAATGTTCTTAGTCAACTTCAAGTCAATGCTCATCTATCTCCAATTCAGACCTGATACTTCAATCTCCATTTCTTATTTGATTAAGTCCATATCTCTTAAACCTCAAAACATAAAAGTTGTAGATATTCCTCTTAGCTTTCCATAGCCTCTTGAATCACTCAAATCCGACATCAAATGAGCAAGTTATGACCATTCTACTAAAAGACGTCTGTCTGTCCCTGTATTTCGCTCGAGCCAGACATCGAGCGAGAGTTGAGCGAAGTCTCGGGTCTAGGCACTTTTCCACCTTAACACAAGTCACACTTATACCCAACCTTATTCCCAACCTTTCAATATAAGAATCCTATACATATATCCCAAAATTCCTAAAAATAGTCTTGGAGAGACATAATCATCCCACATATGAAAATTAAGCGGATGTCTAAAATCCGGGTTGTCACAGGGTGTTACAATTCTTGACCCCTTGTAAGTATCTTATTTCTATGACTTTTTTTTTATTAAAGTTGTTAGTCTTTAAATCTAGAGAAAAATGGTCATTTGTTTTAACCATGGGAGGTCATTCTGGGCGTTAAACTGAAGAATGTGTTATATTTTGGTATTTTTTACCAAGGTAATAGACATATCTTGGTCCAAAAATTTATGGACTATTTTAACATGTGTTTATGAATGATCAATGAGATTTTTTTTGCATGACTAGGGATTTTGATGACGTAGTTGTCCTTGGATTTAGAAACTTAAAAAGGAAATACTGTTTTTGTTTTGAGAAAGGTTGAACATTTCGTGGTTAATCCTATTCCAATGGATTTGATGATTTTCTTATAGTACCCTAAGCCTTTTATATGCATGTTAGAATATTATTTTGAATATATTTGATGTTAGTTTCAAAGACAAGATTTTTTATGCAAAGAGATATTCGAATATGTCAAAGGGTTGAGGTTCTTGACTAAATTTATGTTTTGGTTGCTTTTTAACCATGTGATCTGGAGTTTGAAGCTTAGATCTATTTTAGAACACCATTTTAAACTACGTCATGTTTGGGTTTGAAGATCACTTTTTTATAAGTTATGAATCAAGAGGTTGATCAAAACAAGTTAAAAATAAAAATATGTTTTTGTACTTAAAGGGAAGTTGAAAACTTCAAGTGTTAGTTTGGTGATTTTGACCAATTTTGTTTGATGATTCAAAGCATGATTGTTCTTAAAAATATTTTTTGAATATATTACAAGTAATATTTAGATTTTTGAAGTTCTTGAATATATTTTGAAAAAGATCAAACCATATGATTCAAGGGTTTGCCTTTTTAGATCAAAAGTCTGGTATTGATGACTATCTTGTTTTTAGTGGATATCTTAAGTATGTTTTTAAACTTAGGATATCAAGAACTTTGTTGCAAAAATTAAATTTGGTTTGAGCATTAGTTTTGAAAGTGGAAGAATTGCAACAAAAATAAGGAAAAAGCCTATGCATGTTTCGGCGCTTATAGAGTTTTTATGGTTGTATTTAGTTTTAATTTCTTTTTTGAGTTAGTAGTTGAGTTTAGGACAAGATTTACATGAGGAATGTAAATTTGGTATTTTTTGGAGTTAGGATGTAAAATCCCTAAGTTAGGGGTAAAATAATCATTTTCCTATATGTAGAGGGTAAAATGATAATTTTGCTCTAAGTTAATATTTTTCCATTACATTGAGTTTTAGTGATTTAGTTCTAATATTTAGAATCACTATTTTTAGTTTATCTTGTTTCACACTTTATTCTCTTAGAACGCAATGATCGAAATCAGTTAGCTTTTAACTTAATAGCAGTTTACTGTGTATATGCGATGAGTAAGAGAACTATAGTTTATTTATGAATGTTATCATACATGCCATGTTATTTCATGTCATTACATGTTTATCTGTTACATGAATTATTTTGTCATGAAATACTTGTTTGTTACATGTATGTCATTTTACGTAATATTCACTGTTACATGTTATGTCATCTTACGAAATGTTGTCTGCTATCTGTATGATATATTATGAAATATTGTCTGCTACATGTTATGTCATGCTACAAAATATTTCTATTTCAAGTAAGTTATGTGTCTCGAGTTACATTCAAGTCATGTTATGTGACGTTAGGACCTTTATCCTCTTGTATTCCATTCATGTTCATTTCAGATACGGTTGTGTGTTTCATGAACAGTTAATTTCAATTGTCGATTTGTACAACAGTCAAGGAATATATGCATTGTCTGGTATTATGGTTAAGACTATGCACTATCGAGTACTAAGGTGAATGAGTAAAATCTGCCGTACTACAGATGGATCAATCAATTAAGTTATATTACGGTCAATGATGATATGAGTTGCCTGATACTGTAGTCAAGACTATGCGCTGCCGAGTACTGTGAAGGAGTATAATGTGATGACCCGAGATTTTTCAAATCGTATTATTTAATTGAATATTTATCTTGATTAAGTAATTAATTAATTAATTAGATTGTGTATAATGGAAAGTAAGGAAAAAGGGCATGGGCTTAAGATTAGGGCCTTGAAGGTTAGAATGAGTTAATGGGCCTAAGAAGGAATAGCAAGCCCATAAGCCCATGAGATTGACCCATGACCCACCAAGCCCACACATGGGACACTTGTCCATAGGAAAACCCTAGTGAGTCAACTACAACTAGTAGGTAGGAATGAGAAATTGCCATTAGGTAAGAGTTGACTAGTGGATGAATGGTGAGATTGAGTGTGAAATCTTGTGATAGGATTTTTTCCATCATTGGAATATTTTTGGAAAGTACTAAGGTATGGCCTATTTTATCTTATCTAGTACATGATATGCTTAGTGGAGTGACACTTGTGCAATGGAGTGGAAAGTTGAGGAGAAGGAATGGGGAGGGCATTTGGACTAGGTAGTTGCTGAACCCTTAGGGGTTTTTCCCATGCCATTCTCTCCAATCCAAGCTAATGATCATCATAGGATCATGTAGGATGGAAGTGACAAGATGATTGACAAGTGAAGAGAGGTGTCATGAGGAAAAGGAAAGGAAAAAGGAAGAAGAAAGGCAAGGTGGATCCGGATGTGCACTTGCCGTGTGCATCACTTGGGAATTTCCTAGGATTACTTGCAAATCTAGTGAAAAGAGTACCTTAGACTTGTGTAAGGAATAAAGTACATGATGTAAGGTGTGTAAGAGGAATGGTGGTGTAAGAGGAAGGAGTGGAGGTTGCTTGAAATGGAAGCAAACTAGGAATGGAGGAGGGGAGGATTTCAGATGACGTGTGGAATCAAGGCATAGCCGGATCATGCAAGCTCTTTTTCCCAAAGGTATGGCCATGGAATCTTGTAGATTGACTTGAGAGTGGATGGTTGAGTGTGTCATAGGGTTGAAATGACAAGAGAGTGAGGCAAGAGAGGGGAGGAGGTTTCGGTGGAAACCTTGGGAGGCAAAGGGGTCCGGTTGCTCACTTCCCCTATTTCTCATCATTTGTTTTCTTTTCCCATGCAACTACTCATGCCTAGTCTTGTGTCTTTCAAATCAAGGTATGGTGAGGTGTCCTTGACCCCTAGAAAGAAGTGTATGGCCGAAACCCTTGAGGAGACCACCCCTCACTTAGCTAACTCACAAACACACACACAAGTTCATTTCTCTCTACCTCTCGGCCAAACACCATTTCTCCCTCAACTCTCATTTGTTCTACTTTCTTTTAACTTCTAAAACTCACTGTATTCCTAGAAGGAGAGAACTAGAACAAACATTTTGAAAAGGAATTGCTTTTAAAGAGGTAAGTGCATTCTTATCCTACCTTTAGCAATCTTAGTATACCTTTGAATGAATTTGATTGTTTGGTTGATTCTTTCGTGTGTATGTTGAAAAATAAAACCTTTAGAAGGAAAACTTTCCATGTTTAGTTTAGTAAGAATTCATGTTTAAGTTATGGTAATTTTTCCTAAGTTGAGAAGTTGAAATGATATGTGGTTTAGTTAGTTAATTTTCATAAGATGGAAGGAAGGATATGCATGCATGATTGAAGGTTTACTAGCTTGATGTTGGATGATGCCTCTAGTGTTATCTAGTTATCGATAAAAATCCATGCCTAAACTTAGATATCTTGTCAAGAGTAAAGATTATTTCATGTGGTGAAATTGAATATTTGATATGAAAGAATATTATGGTGTGATCAATATGTTGAGAAGAGATGAAAATATATGTTTGCTAGATTTTAACATGGAGATGAAAATATTGGGTTATGCATGTATACTTTTCGGGATTAAGGTTTTCTTTAAGTGGACTTATTGATTTGATTATTGTGCTTTGTTATGGTGACTTGTTTAAATATTTGGAGACATGAGATGCATATGAATAAAATGGATGCTTTAGCATGATTGGTGGTTTTTACTTAATTCTTTGGGTGAGTTATCTTGGAGGAAAAATAATGAATGAAATATTAAACTAAAAGACCTAGAGTTTTCGGCCAAGCCTTGTTTTTAGGGTTAGGATAATACATTTAAATGATTGGAGTTGAATTAGAATGCTTGGAGAAAATTAGAAGACAAAAAGCTAGGAAAGTGTAAAAGGAAGGTCTCGACCCAACCCTAGTGGGAAGGGGCCGAGCACCCCTAAGTGTAGTTGAGGCCCATAATATAATTTTGGGGAAGAAAGAAGTGAGATTATGAGGTGCGAAAAATTTTAGAAAGCTTAACGTAGAATAAGCTTTATGTACGTCACCTATTGCATATGTTCCGTGACATGAGTCTCACGTCTCATGCATACCGCACGAAAATCATGTTTTAAACATGTTTTTGAAAGAAAAAAAATTAATTAAAGTTTTATAAGAACCCCAAAGGCTGGGACGGGGTAGTGTCCCAGTGGAACTCACTATTCACTCAGAAGTGATGAAAGTCGAGTGAAAGCCCCTGGGTCGACAAAGAACCGTCGGCAAACCATGTATGGCTCCAAAGGGATGTCCGGAGCATGGTCACACCTGAAGCTAGTGGGTGCATACATAATGGTGTTGGCCTCGGCCTCATGGCTACAGAAAAGTTTGTAGTCGCTCGGTGAGTGATCAATCGCCGAGTGATGAAGAGCGCGAAAGGGCGCGAAACGTAGCCACTTATGTTTGATACGGTCACCGGGTGCTACGGTAACTAGCAGGAACACACGGTGCATAGGGGAGCCGTGAGGTGTCCAACAGATGTCATGACAAAAGAAAAGGGCTTTCGAGCCATATATGATATGATATAATAAGTGGTGCCTAAGATAAGAAAAAATGAAAAGTATTTGCGAAAAGAGGAATTTTGAAAGAAAACTCAAGTGTTTTGCTTTCTAAGATTTCGAATAAGCATATGAAAAGAATATGAAAAGAAAAAGAGGAATTTCAAGACATGGCATGAGCATTAACACGTGCATACCATGAAGTCATGAGTCTCATAATGCATAAAATATGACTGGTTGTTTGTTATTTATTTATCTGTATGCTTAAATTGCTTTTGTTATGATATAAATGTGCTTACTGAGATTTCTTTGAAATCTCACCCCTGTTTATTTCTCCACTATCACCTTTTTGGGACGATAGAAGTAGTTACAGGTAATAACGACCATGACGAGTACGACCCCACAGACGATGCCTCGAACCCCCACGGGCCCGACTAAGTCCGTCACTTCTGAGCTAGTGACTCTAGACTATCTAAGCCGCTGGGCGGCGTAGTCATTACCTCTGGCTACGTATGTTTGTGGTGTATGCCCTATCGGGTGTTGTATAGTTCTTGGCGTGGATGATTCCCTCCACGTGGGTCGCCTTTACGAGTCATCCTCTAGGATGAGTTGTAAGGTGGGACTGGCCTTGGAGTTGGACCGTCTCCGTTATGGCCCAAACTTTAAAAGGATTAAGAAGGAACCGTTGGATTAGGGAATGATGGCTGGGGATCCTCCATGCAGCTTTTGTATTTATTTGCATGTATTTTGGTCTTCCGTTGTTTTGGAAGAATGAACACTTGTGAAGGATCTTTAAGTTTATATTAATTGTAATGTAATATTTTGGGATGTCATTGTATTAAGCCATGTGATACATGCTTAGAAAAGGTTTGACCTTTATCCGCTGCGATATATATATATATATATATGTATAAAAAAAATAAAATAAAAATAAAAATCCAGTACACGATAAGACGAGGGGTGAACTTTCCTATGATCCTCATCCCCGACGTCACAGTTTGCGTATGATCCCAAGCACAAGCTGGGGCGCCGACATATAATCTATCATTATATTATGTTAAGTTCATGCTTATGTTATGTAAGTTCACGTTCATGTTATGTTTCAAGTTTACGTTCATTTTATGTTTCAAGTTCACGTCAAGTTATATTCATGCTATATTTCAAGTTTACATTCATGCTATATTTTAAGTGCATGTTATGATCAAATTCACATTAGTGCTACATTTCAAGTTCACGTTTGTACTATATTTCAAGTCTATATATATTCAAGTTTGCGTTCATGTTATATTTGAGTTTACGTTATTTCAAGTTCAAGATCATGTCATGTCAAGTCATGTTCATTTCATGTTTTAGTTCAAGTTATGCTAGTCATGATGTGCTATATGTCAAGTTATGCTATAATTATTTTTTGATTTCGATTATGTATCATTAACCTGTGTGGAGATTTTATGTTAGCATTTTCAGTCCTATTATCTTCTCTTATTAATCCGGTAAACACTAGAGGCGTATGAACATAACATCTACCTGGTGATAAAAATGCAAAATGTCATATTTTCCTCCCTAATGGTTAATATTTTATATTTGTCTGATGCCTAAATATACTCATTATTCTTATATTTTGATTTAGGATGCAAATATAGGCTTTAAGTGCAAACGAAGCTAATTGGGCGATTTTGGATAGTTTCAACATTGCTTCGTAATTTGGGCATACCTGTCTCATCCAAGCTTCGATTGAGATGATTCAAAATTCTATGGAATTCGAAGAAAAAGATCTACAATTTTGATGTTTTGAGTTTTAAGATATACCAATTGAATAAAGGTCTAAATCGGGCTTGAAGTCGACACACTTGCAATGTTGATGTTATGTTTCAAAATGCTGAATGAAAATAGATGTGAAGGTGTGAAGCCATTCCAAAGTTTATATTCAAATTCAAAAAGAAGTCTATCAAGGGAGGATAATTTAAATTCAAATTCAAATTCACGTGATAGAAAGAAACGAAGGATAATTCAAAATTTAAATGAAGTCTATCTTATCCAAATCCTATCTAGAGAACCAAGGAAGGGAGGAGACTTATATATATCTACTTTTGAAGGCGTGCATGACCAAAATCCCTTTTCTTCCTCTTTTACTACTTTTCCTTTTAGTTTTCATCATGGTCTTGCGTCGCTAAACTTTTATACTTGATTTAAGGAGATAGAAATCTCGAAATCGATAAAACAGTGAGATCTAATTTGTGTTTTATTGTTCAATTTATTATTTGAGTATTGGATGTTCTTTTGTGCCTATTTTCTTTATTATTTTATTTAATTACTAGGAAACCTACTAGTTTATATTCGTTGTAATCTACTACTAGGTTAGATATCAAATCTGTAATTGTTTGATCACTCTAATTTGTGAAGCAATTAAGATTTAATGATTTGTTGTATTAGAAATTATTAGATCTTTAGAAAAACACTCGACTAAATTAAATACGATCGCTTGTACTTATATTGTTTAGTTTTATCGATCTCTCTAATTCTTAAAGTTGCTACTAGATTAAATTCTTAGCGCTTGTCTTGGATTGTTTAGTAGTTAGGGTTAATTAAATCGCTTGTTATTTAATTAACTACGACTAAGGAGAGATAGGAAAATAGTTCCAACTGTGAATATTCAAAGTATTAATTGATATGTATTTGCATCGATGATTAGTTGTAAAAGTTTGATGGTGGATGTTGACTTAGACCAAAGTTTGTTCTTTTGATTGATTTCAATATTTTAAATTGAATTGTTCCTTTGTTTTTATTTTTCTTGAAATTATTTTCATTATATTCAAAACCCCCCATCCTTGTTTAAGTAGCATAAAATTAGGTTAGACACTCTCTTTGGAAACCATCCTTACTTGCACAACTATATATATATATATATATGTATTTAGGAATATAGGTTTTATTTTTAGTTGCCTACGACAGCTTACCAAATTTTGGCGCCGTTGTCGAGGAGTGATTCTAGTTGATTTTTGTGCTTCTTGTGATCCTTATTTCATTTTTTTAAGAAGAAATAAAAAAAAATCACATTAGTACTAGATAGTTATTTTTATTTATTTTCGTTACTTTAGATTTTTCCTGATTTCTTATATATATATGTATTTTCTTTCGTGGTTTCTTAGAGTTTCCTTGTTGTTTATGACTGTAACTCGATCTTTTAATCAAGGTAATTTTTAGTGTGATCCAGAATTAGAGAAAACTTCGCATAGGTTAAAGAGGGAAGCTCGGAAAAATTCAGAAGAGAACGATCTGACTCTTGATTCCCTATTTGCTAGCGACTTTGATTTAGAAAATGAATAAGTCATGGCTGGAAATCAAACTTTGAAGGAGCTTGCCACTTCTGATTTGAATCAACAACCTTTATGTATAACATTCTCTACTTTAGATGCTACTACTACTTTTAAATTAAAATCTGGGCTAATACATCTCTTGCCCACTTTTCATGGCATTTCAGGTGAAGATCCTCATAAGCATTTAAAGGAACTTCATGTGATATGCACGAACATGAAACCCATGGGAGTGACTGAAGATCAAATTAAATTAAGAGACTTTCTGTTTTCTTTGAAGGATTTGACTAAGGATTGACTCTATTATCTACTCTCTGGGAGTATTACCACATGGAGTGAGATGAAGAGGTTGTTTTTGGAGAAATATTTTCCAGCTTCAAGGGCGGCCAACATTTGAAAAGAAATTTGTGGTGTAAGGCAACACAACTGAGAGTCCCTACACAAACACTATGAATGTTTTAAGAAATTATGTGTAAGCTACCCCCGTCATCAAATTAGTGAGCAGCTACTTATCCAATATTTCTATGAAGGCCTTCTACCCATTGATAAGAGCATGATTGATGTTGCTAGTCGATGAGCTTTGGTGGATAAAACTCTCGAGGTCGTGAGAAATTTGGCAAACATGACGGCCAAATCTCAACAATTTAGCACTAGGCTTGACCTTCCATCTAAGCAAGTTAATGAGGTAAATAATTCTTCCCTAGAATAGTAAATTGTGAGTCTAACTTCTATTATTCGTCAAATGGTTGTAGGTAACATGCAAACAGTGAAAGTTTGTGGAATTTGTTTGGTATTAGGACATCCAACTGATATGTGCCCAACTCTTCAAGAGGAACCCATTGAGCAAGTAAATGCAGTAGGTGATTTTCCTGGACAACCGCAAAGGAAGTATGATCCCTATTCAAGCACGTATAACTCAGGATGGAGGGATCACCCTAATCTTAGCTATGGGAATCCACAAGTGAATCAGCCCACAACTCAAACCCACCCAAGTTTCTAGCAATAAACATAGCCACACCCCCATAGACAATAACAGGGCCAAACTTCTAATTCTGGTATGTGTTTAGAAAATATTGTTAAGTCTCTTGCCACTAACACTTTAAAATTTCAACAAGAGACGAAACAATTTCAATAAAAGGTGAGGGCCGATATTCAAAGTTTGGACAATCAAATGGGCAAGATAGCAGCTGCAATCATCCGGCTTAAGGCACAAAGTTTGGGAAAATTACCGTCTCAAACAATAGTGAATCCAAGGAAAAATGTAAGTGCAATCGTTTTGAGAAGTGGTAAAGAGGTTGAGATTCTAGTAAAGGCAGCCCTTGCATCATCAAAACAAGAAAAAGAGAAAAATGTCGTTGCAAACAGGAATATTTCCAATGACAATGACGGACCTAAGCGTAAGTTTCCGCCTCTTTCTGATTATAAACCAATACCTCATTTTCACCAAGCTTTAATAGAATCTAGAAAATATGAGCAAAATAAAGATTTGTATGAGATTTTTCGTAGATGTGAGGTAAATATTTTACTTCTAGATGTTATTAAACAAGTACCTCGTTATGTTAAATTTCTTAAAGAACTGTGTACAATTAAGAGAAAACATAAATGTAAAGGATATGAGAAGGTGAAAGTAGGGGAGAATGTTTCTCCAATTAGTCAAAGAAAACTTCCTACAAAGTACAAAGATCCAGGTATGTTTACTATCTCTTGTATGATAGGTATCACTAGATTTGAGAAGGCTATGATTGATTTAGGAGCTTATATCAATGTTATGCCATATTCTATATATTTTCTTTGAAACTTGGACCTTTGAATAAATTTGGTGTTGTGATTCAATTGGCTGATAGATCTATTGCCTATCCTAAGCATGTCGTTGAGGATGTTCTTGTGCAAGTTAATGATTTGGTTTTTCCTACTGATTTCTATGTACTTGATATAGAGAATGATGATCAAAATACTCTTATTTTGTTAGGAAGACCCTTCTTTAAGACATCCAAAACTAAGATAGATGTTCATAGTGGCACACTTACCATGCAAAGTGATGGTGAAATTGTTAAGTTCAATATCTATGATGCCATGAAAAATCCTAGTGATGATAATTCTGTTTATTCTATTGATGTGATTGATTGTCTAGCACAAAAAATTTTTGAACTTAATGGAAAATATGGATTGAAAGTCACCATTAGTAAGCATCTTGAGAAAGAGAATGATGAGTCAGTCTTGAGTACTGATTTGTAGGCCCCTATTCTAGATTTGAAGATGGATGAAAATGGAGAATATAAAAAGTTGCAACTATAAGAGTTAGAGGAAATTCGCAATGATGCCTATGAGAGTGCAAGGATTTACAAGGAAAAGAAGAAAACTTTTCATGATAAGATGATATCTAAAAAGGAGTTTAAGTTGGTCAAAAAGTCCTTCTATACCATTCATGGCTTCGTTTATTTCCGGGTAAGTTGCATTCTCGTTAGATTGGACCTTTTGTTGTTATTAATATTTTTTCTCATGGTGTAGTTCAAATTTAAAGTTTAGCAAATTCCAAAGTGTTCAAGGTAAATGGCCATAGACTTAAGTCTTTCTATAAAGGTTTCCAAGTAGAGAATGCAGCAAAATTGGACATTGAGGATCCGATTTATACTGATTGAAGAAGAAAGCCTCAAGTCGGGCCAACGACAATAACAAATGCGCTACTTGGAAGGCAACCCAATGAGAGTTTGTTTTCATATTCTCGCATTTTTATTTTGGTTATTTTTGTATTTTCTTTGCATTTAACCTTACATTAGGGACAATGTCAGTTTTAAGTGTGGGGGAGGGGATTTAGGTTGTGTTTTAATTTTTTTTAATTTTGAAAAAAAAATGCATGGTTTTTCTAAAAATGAAAAAGTTTTACATTTTGTTTTTGTGTTTTTTAATGATTTTTGGTTGTATTTGTCAAAAGAAAGATTCAATTTAGTTTGAAAGAATTCATAACATGATTGAATAAGTAATCCTCTAAATTAACTAGTCTAGTTATTTTCCTTGAAAAATGGTAGTGACTAAATTTGATAGACAAAAGCTGGTGAGATTTTGAGTCTTTAGACTGACACATCCATATCAGTCTCACTATTTTCTTTCATGTGAGATATTCTTCCATGGATTTATTTCTCTAGAACTTGTCCTGATTTTCTTCGAGGTCACATTGATACATGCATACATGAACATGAATAAGGCCCTCTTTGTTATGAGCTACATAAGCCAAATAACCTACTTTGCAATTGATTTTTCCCTTTGTTGGACCCCTTTGAGCTTTATTGATCCTTTCGTTTGTTGTGAACCCATGTTACAAGCTTTAAACCAAAAAAAAAAAAAAAAATGCCCTTACCCAAGCCGTAGAGTTAGTAGAATATCATTTATCATTATGACATGTATGGGTGTGCAAGAAATAAGTGTGGGGTGTCTAAATTTTTGGTATGGCTATGATTGGTGAAATAGAATATGTTTTCATTCTCAATTTGTGAGTTCCATTGTTGATGTAGTTTAAAAGAAAAAAAAAATAGAAGAGAAGAAGAAAATGAAGTGATGGAAGAAATTGCTTTTGATAATACAAACTATCCATGTTCATAATTACTCCTAAAACTCCAATAAAGGGGTCTAGTTACATGCAATATATAAGGTATAAGATATTGCGAAGGATCATTCCTTACTGCAAACGAAAAGTGTTCCTTCTGAACGATCTCTTTTTCAACAAAGGCGTTTTACATGGTTTAAGTGCTTTAAAGCCAAATTGAAGAAGCTGTTGAATGGAGTGATTGGTTTTACATGTCTTATATATTCGAACTCGAGTTTATTCATTTTTTTGCTATACTAGTTTCTATGGCTCTTGAGTTACACTCCCAAATATTTCTCACCTTGACCCTAAATTTCGTTACAACCCTTGAAAAATCCTTATGATTCGTGTTATGCATGTGATCCCAGTGGTGGAGAATGAGAAGATATGCAAGCCTATGGTAGATCATTTCCATTGGAATAAATTTGAGCGAAATACATACCCTTCAAACACATGAGAGTTGAGTGTTTATTTTTGCGAGAGTCTATGCATTTAGTTTACTTCATTTTTGTGTGAAAATGCTTACTAAGTAATTGTAAGTTGTTTGTTCATGATATGTTATGAGTTTTGAAGAGTTTGGTTGTTCTTTATTGATGGCATTGCAACCTTAGTATTTTTGGGAAAGTGAATTTGAGTTTTGCCTGAGGACGAGCAAACGTTAAGTGTGGGGGATTTTGATGAGAATGTAAAACGTCATATTTTCCCCCCTAATGTTTAATATTTTATATTGATTTGATGCCTAAATATACTCATTATTCTTATATTTTGATTTAGGTTGCAAATAGAGGCTTTATGTGCAAACGAAGCTAATTAGTGATTTTGGATAGTTTCTACATTGCTTCATAATTTGGACATAACTCTCTCATCCAAGCTTTGATTGAGATAATTCAAAATTCTTTGGAACTCCAAGAAACATATCTACAACTCTCATGTTTTGAGCTTTGAGAGATACTGACTGAATAAAGGTCTAAATCGGGCTCAAAGTCGACACACTTACACTATTGATGTTCTGTTTCAAAATGCTGAATGAAAATTGATGTGTAGATGTGAATCCATTTCAAAGTTTTAATTCAAATTCAAAAATAAGTCTATCAAGGGAGGATAATTCAAATTCAAATTCAAATTTACGTGCATAGTAAAAAATAGAGGATAATTCAAAATTTAAATGAAGTCTATCTTATCCAAATCCTATCTAGAGAACTAGTGAAGGGAGGAGACTTTATATATATATATATATATATATCTACTTTTGAATGAGTGCATGGCCAGAACCCCTTTTCTTCCTCTTTTCCTACTTTTCCTTTTAATTTTCATCATGACCCTACATGGCTAAACTTTTAAACTTGATCTAAGGAAATAGAAGTCTCGGAATCGATAAAATTGTGAGATCTAATATGTGTTTTTATTGTCCAATTTATTATTTGAGTATTGGATGTTCTTATGTGCCTATTTTCATGATTATTTCATTTAATTACTAGGAGGTTTACTAGTTTATTATTCGTTGTAATCTACTGCTAGGTTAGATATCAAATTTGTAATTGATTGATCCCTCTAATCTGTAAAGCAATTAAGATTTAATCACTTGCTGCGTCAGACATTATTGGATCTTAAGAAGAACACTCAACCAAATTAAATACGACCGCTTGTACTTGTATTGTTTAGTTTTATCGATCTCTCTAATTCTTAAAACTGCTACTTGATTAAATCTTTAGCGCTTGTCTTGGATTGTTTAGTAACTAGGGTTAACTAGATCGCTTGTTTTCTAATTAACTACGACTAAGGAGAGATAGACAAATAGTTCGAAAGGGGAATATTCAAAATATTAATTTATATATATTTGCATCAATGATCAATTGTAAAATTTCGATGGTGGATGTTGACTTAGACTAAGGTTTGTTCTTTTAATTGATTTTGATATTTTAAATTGAATTGTTCCTTAATTGTTTTTATTTTTCTTAAAAAAAATTTCGTTATATTCAAATCCCTCATCCTTGTTTAAGTAGCATAAAATTAGGCTAGACACTCTGTGGAAATGATTCTTACTTGCACTACTATATATATATATATATATATTTCTTAGGATTATAGGTTTTATTTTTTGTTGCTTGCGACAACACATCACCTGGTCTCCATACTATTCTCATACCATGTGGTCTAGTCATAGGCGCATAACAGAAAACAATCTACAAGCATACATACAACTAGCATCAATATATATATAGAACACAGACAATTAAACTAGAAAAAAGCTATAGTTCACTAGGACACTGTCCTGCTACACCCATGTCCTTGGAGTCCTTACTATACTAAGACCATTGGGGACTCATTGGGGACATTGGGACACCTTTCGACATTCCCATGTTCTTGAAGTCCTTACTTTGTTAAGATCATTGGGGACTCACTGCAGGCAGTAGAACACCTTCCGACTTCCCCATGTCCTTGAAGTCCTTGCCTTGCTAAGATCATCGGAGGCTCACTTACGAACAATCTTCAACTACTCTCATATCCTTGGAGTCCCTACTCACTAGACTAAGACCATCGGGGTCTCCTTCACAAACACTCGAACACTTCCCCTATATTCCTTTGTGCTCACGGGACTCTTACTATGCTTTACCCTCGGGGATCAGCCTACGGGTAGTAACCCTGCTAACCTCATACCGATGCATGACATAAACCAACTGAGTTAGGCATCACAAAAATGAACAATGCCCCTATCACTACTTCATCCAAGCCTATGCATAATTGTCATCCTTATCATCTGCAACCATGCACTCCATGCGACTTTAGGTAAGCTTTGGACCTTAACGTCGCATACCCTTACTTAGGATAGAGTATCTATTACAAAGGGTAACTTGTCTGATACATGTGTCTTCCTGGATACACACATACTCTATCTCCTTATTGCCTAAGATCAACAAAGGATACGTTGATCACCTGCTAGGGCAACAAGCACCAAAGATCGATATCCACCTTCTCCATGACGGTTGGTAGGACTAAACCTACTTCCTGACCCATTACAAGTTCATCTCAACACTTAACACAATAGAGTCCGTTACGATAGAGTCTTTTACATGAAAAGTGTATAATGCATAAGTCAAGTCATAAGTAACATTGTTCATGATTCATGCATTTGTTTGCATTTACTTTTATATGCCTTTGAAACATGTGTTATGTTATTAGCATATTTACTAAAATCTTTTGAAATCTCACTTTGATAGTTTCAACTACCATTCTTTTCCCGGGATGGTAGAAGTAATTGTAGGATTAGATAAGAAGCATAAGAGACCGCCTCTCAAAGTGAATCAAGAGACCCCGAAGAGCTCTGAGGGCCCCTCGGAGTGCTCTGCTTGTGATAAACTGGAGGAGATGGACTAGTTTTTTATTCAAGTTATGAAAATTTTTTAGGAACGTAGGAGGATCCTGCATGAAAGACGGGCTAAGCTGAACCAGCCCCATATGACTCGAAGTTCGAAGTGATGACCCCCTTTTTTGGGTGAAGTTCCTTTGATTATGAGACATTCTTTTTATATGTTTAAGAATTGGCTTTCCCGTATTTTGGGAATTAAGAATTTATGACTATGATATTTTGAGGTGCATTTGCTTTTTAAAAACTTCTAGGATATTTGCGCTAGTATTACCATGTAATGATTGACAATTATCTTTATTTTGCCTATCCATTTAGAAATGATCTTTTCGCTGCGATATTTATTGCATAATACTAGTAAGTTAGGTGCATGCATATTACATTGTCATGAACAAGGGGTATGTAGCCTTGTGTTACATGTCCACAATGTTTCAATTTATATTAAATCCCAAGCGTAGGCTAGGGCCATCGACATCACGTACGTGTGTAAATGCAACCAACCTTGTCTCCTAAGGTCCTTCCATGGCTCAATGCCCCTTCTTCAAGGCAAGGCGAGGTGCATCCCAGTCCATCTAAATCTTCAATTACACTGGAGCCTATGGTACATGATGATTCTTTTCGTAATAAAGCAGACTAGTTAAGAGTTTACTTTTCCTTGATAGGCTATTTGTCTGCCTTGGCCTCTACTTTTCTTTCTTTTCGATCTAGATCCCTATGTGTGTGCAATTTGGTAGGGCATGGATTAGTTGGCAACCTGAATTATTGAGAAATGGGCTGACATAGAGTATAAAGTTTCAGCAAGACATTCGTTTGCCTCCATAGTGAGAAAGAAGGTTGTGTGGGTACAAAGTGAGAAGACTAAACTGGTGGTGATCCTTGACCAAGCTTATGGATACATAAAGTTGCTGGAGTGTGACTTGGCTGGTCTATGTGAAGACATGGTCAACTTCAGATGGAGGTTGACCGAGCAAGAGAAGTAGATGCTCGTGCCCATTTTGAGATGTAAGTGCTTCAAGAAGAAAGAGCTTCGAGATAAGGAGAGTTGTCTTGTTTGGAGGTGGAGTTGGAGGAGGCTAGGTGATGCTGCCTTGAGCTATATAATGTCTCGACGAAGAGCAAAGAAGCTCGTTGTAGCCAAGAATTTGTCTTGTATAAAGCAAAGGAGGAACTGGGAAGCTGTCCAGTCAGCATTTGGTGGTGAAGGAGGTCAAGTGGATGGACAACATACAATGAGTTGACATGTCGACGCCCCAACCCACGCTTGGGATTGCACGTGAATAGAAGCGTCGGGGAGGAACGACGCAAGGAAGTTCACCCCTCGTCATATCATACGTTTACGTTTTTTTTTAAACGTCAAGTAAAGATCATTGCAGCGGAATAAAAAGGTCAAGCCTTCTACATAAGTATGCATCACATGGTTAGCTATGGATCCCAAACATAATATCATACATAGCCCGGATTTAAAAATTTACATAACTTGTCCAAGTAATCAAAATAGTGCTTCCCACATGCGGGAAGACTTTACCAAAATCATCAATACAGAGCATCACAAAATAATATAGGTCTAAACATTGCCCATATATTCAACCGACGGGTTCTTTCTTCACTTTCTTAAGGTTCGGGCCCCAGCGAAGCCGATCCAAGTCCATGCTAGGCCCTACCTCACATATCGCCCTAGAAGGCGGTCCAAAAATACGCCCCAAGTGAAGGGACTCGTCAACCCCTAATACTAAGCAACACCCGAAGGGTATAGACCGACAGAACTGTACATGGTCACCTTTAGTGACTCCACTTCCCACTGACCCGGGCGGTCAAGAGTCACTGGCCCCCTAAGGGTGGCCTCAATCGGGTCCCTGAGGATCCGAGGCATCATCGCGGGGTTCGTACTCATCTGAGCTATCCTTACCTGCAAGTACTTCTATCGTTCCCAAGAGGGAAGGATAGTAGGGACATAAAGAGTGGAGTGAGATTTCGGGGGAAATCTCAGCAAGTACATCTATACTTTAACGAAAGCATTTTAGGCATATAGTGTCGACGCCCCAACCCACGCTTGGGATCGCACGTGAATAGAAGCATCGGGGAGGAACAATGCAAGGAAGTTCACCCCTCGTCATATCGTATGTTACATTTTTTTTTTTTGAAAACGTCAAGTAAAAATTATCGCAGCGAAATAAAAAGGATCAAGCCTTTTATAACATGCATCACATGGTTAGCTATGGATCCCAAACATAACATCATACATAGCCCGGATTTAAAATTTACATAACCTTGTCCAAGTAATCAAAATAGTGCTTCCCACAAGCGGGAAGACTTTCCCAAAACATAAATACAGGGCATCACAAAATAATATGGGACTTAACATTGCCCGTACATTCAACCGACGGGTTCCTTCTTCACTTTCTTAAGGTTCGGGCCCCAGCGAAGCCGATCCAAGTCCATGCTAGGCCCTACCTCACATATCGTCCTGGAAGGCGGTCCAAAAATACGCCCCAAGTGAAGGGACTCGTCAACCCCTAATACTAAACAACATCCCGAAGGGTATAGACCAATAGAACTATACATGGTCACCTTTAGTGACTCCACCTCCCACTGGCCCGGGCGGTCCAGAGTCACTGGCCCCCTAAGGGCGGCTTCAATCGGGTCCCTGAGGATCCGAGGTGTCATCACGGGGTTCATACTCATCTGAGCCATCCTCACCTGCAAGTACTTCTACCATTCCCAAGAGGGAAGGATAGTAGGGACATAAAGAGGGGTGAGATTTCGAGGGAAATCTCAGCAAGTACATCTATACTTTAACGGAAGCATTTTAGGTATATAGTCGAGTGAATAACAAACAAATCTCTTACGTATGCATTAACATGGGACTCATGCTTAGACTGATGCACATGCTCGTGAAAAAAATTCATCTTTCTTTTCCTTTTCTCAATTCCCAAAACATACTTGTTCAAATCACTTAGCAAAACTTCTTTAATGCATATTCCTTAAAAAGATATTTTGTTCAAAAACTTTTCGTCTTTTCTTACTTAGGCGCCACTTATCATATCATATCATATATGGCTTGAAAGCCCTTTTTTTCTTTTTGTCATGACTTCTTATTTTGGACACCTCACGGTTTCCCTATACACTGTGTGCTCCCCACTAGTTACCGTCACACCCGGCAACCAAGTCAACCTAGGTGAATACGTTTCGCGCCCTTTTGCGCTATTCATCACTCGGGGATTTCTCTCCGAGCAACTACAACCTTATCAGATGGCGAGGCCTAAGCCAAAACCGCTTATATGGCACCCACTAGCATTAGGTGCGACCACGCTCCGGACACTTTTCGGAGCTATACATGGTCTGCCGATTGTTCTTCGTCAACCCAGGGGTTTTCACTCAATTTAAACACTCCTGAGTGAACAGAGAGTTCCACTAGGATACTTCCCCATCACAGCTTTTGAGGTTCTTCGAAAACTTAAATTTATTTTTTTCGAAAACATACTTTACTCAAAACATAGGTTTTCGTGCTTATGCATGGGACATGCAACTTTCGACTTTGTGAATGCAAAACTCGAGGCGAACTCGAGTACACACATTTGGTCGTTCTTCCTTCAAAACCTACTTCCTCTTAACTCATACTTATGCAAAAACACTCAACTAAGTGCATTAGGGTGAATGGGGTGCTCGGCCTCCAACCCTAGGATTTGGGCCAAGACCCTACTTTGTCTCCCATTGATGTTCTCTTCTTCCATTGATCTCCCTAACACCATCTAGCCTTAGTTCAAAATTTAAAACAGTTTCCTAGCCTATAAGGGGTCCAACCCAAAACCTATAGCTCTCAAGTTTTATGTTTTCCTTCTTAGCCCTTCAAAGCTAGGGTCCTACTTGAATACTCTATGTGAAACCGAGTCCATACATGTCATTCTCCCAATATACATACTTCTACTTCTCCAAAATATCCAAACATGAATATTAAATAAATAAGGAATTAAAACTTCAAGATTTTCACTTTCAAGAAATTCTTCCAAAACATAACTTCACAAGCATGCATTTTTATAACCATCAAGCAACAATAACATTGATATCTTCCAAGATCAATATAACTAGTTTCCATCAATATTTTATACATGTTCATCCTAGCATGGCATTTCTATAGGCAAGATATTTACAACTAAGAATCAAGATGCTTCTTCCAATAACATATATGCATATATCCCATATTCGCCAATACTCAACTAACTTAACAACTTCATGCTTTTCCTCACCAAACCACCAAGATCATCAATCATCTCATAACTCTTTAACCAATAAGATTATAGGTTCTACACATGGATCCTAATCAAAATAACATTTCTACTCTCAAATTTTCATCATGGCATTACTAAGCAAGTAACCAAACGATACAAGCATATACAAGCATATACACACATTCAAGCACATTCACTCTAAAATATACAAAGAATGCTAAAGGCAAAGTAAGGATATACTTACAAATCTTCCTAGCTAGCTTATTTAACTTCTAAAAAAAAAAAGAAATACTTAGTTAGAACATGCTAAAATTTTACCATTTTCAAAAGAGAAGGTTTTCTTTTTGGAAAGTATGAACATAGGGTTCTTCCTTATGCTTCTATGTTTCATTTCAAAGTAACTAAGTTACTTACCTCTTCTAGGTTTCTCCTCCTTCCACAAACACTATCTTCTTCTCCTTCTTAGCTTGGAGTGTTTAGGTGTCTAAGTGGTAAAAAGAAGTGAAGCAAAGTGGAGGGAAATGAGGAGTGTTGCCGTGAGGTGCAAAGTGAGGGATGGGTGTGTGTGTGTGTCCAAAATGAGCAAGCCAAAAGGGTGAGGACACTAGGCCATTTGGCCAAGGCACTTTGCTAGGCTTCTAGGCCACTCATTCCCCTAGGTTTGAGTGACTTGTGATGGGCTTGGAAGACCCTTGAGTGACTCCCATCACTTGATCACATCAACCCTAATCTATCCCATCCTAGGTTGGAGATTTGCTCCCTCTTTCTCTCCTTAAGGCCGGCCACTCATTCTAGGGTTCCAACACCTTTCCATCATCTCACATCCTCTCTCGTCTCCCCAACAATCCTCTCACATGTCATTCCAAAGGATTTGAGAATACAATTTTGGGAAAACACCCAAGTGGGTTTCGGATTTCATGGCCTCCATCCGAACCCTCTCTTCATCTCACTTCCATTTCCATTTTGTCACATGCTATTTCCATCAACCAATCACCTCACATCTCACACAAATTTGTCATGTCACTCTTACACAAATCCTTATCTAGATTTGGTGGCAAGAAGAAGTCAAACAAGGGGAGGGGGAAGTCAGCTAAGGCCATACCCGAAACCCTCATTCCTTTCCTCCCACTTTTTGTTCCATCAACTCATCTCATGTCACTTCTTCTTACACCCTCTTACACATCATGTCTCATCCAATCTTACACAAATCCTACATGTCCTTTCCATCTAGATTTGGAAAAGTTTTAGATGAGAAAGCCCTAAGGCCATTCGACCAAAGCCCCCACCGAAACCCTTCCCTCTTTTCTCATCTCCAAATCTTCTCAAGTCCTTTTTCATCATTTTACTAGATATGGTAGGATCCCATGTTGATCTTATTTGACAAAATCCTACACCTCACACACTAATCTAGGTAGGAAAAGATGGAAGATTCCACTCATGTCTTCTCTTTCCTTTCTCCAACCAAAACAACTAGTCAACTAGCTCACCTACTAGCATCTTCCTCTCTCAACTACTAGTCTTGACTCAAATTACTAAACTTCTCCTAACTTGACATGTGTCATCAAGCATGGGCTTGGGTTGACTAGTGGGCTTCCTTTCATGGACCTATGGGCTTGTCTCTCCCCCACTTAGGCCCAAAGCTCTTGCCATGGCCTTAAGGCCCTTAAACTCCTAAGTCCATCTTCTTAAGGCTTTAGCCACCAATTTGCCCAAGTCACTAAGCCACATATATATATATATATAAATAAAAGTAAAGTACGATAATTTGGGGGCCGTCACATATAGTCAAGTGAGTAGCAAACAAATCTCTTACGTATGCATTAACATGGAACTCATGCTTAGACTGATGCACATGCTTGTAACAAAAATTCATCTTTCTCATCCTTTTCTCATTTTCCAAAACATACTTGTTCAAATCACATAACAAAGCTTCTTCAATACATATTCTTTCAAAAGACACTTTGTTCAAAAACTTTCATCTTTTCTTATCTTAGACGCCACTTATCATATCATATCTTATTTTGGACACCTCACGGTTCCCCTATGTACCGTGTGCTCCTCGCTAATTACCGTCACACCCGGTGACCAAATCAACCTAGGTGAATACGTTTTACGCCCTTTCGCACTCTTCGTCACTCGGGAATTTCTCTCCGAGCAACTACAACCTTATCAGATGGCGAGGCCTAAGCCAACACCCTTTTATGGCACCCACTAGCATTAGGTACGACCACGCTCCGGACACCTTTTGGAGCCATACATGGTCCGCCGACTGTTCTTCATCGACCCAGGGGTTTTCACTCAATTTAGACACTCCTGAGTGAACAGAGAATTCCACTGGGACACTTCCCTGTCCCAGCCTTTGGGGTTCTTCTAAAACTTTAGTTTATTTTTTTCGAAAACATACTTTACTCAAAACATGGGTTTTCGTGCTTATGCATGGGACATGCAACTTTCAACTTTGTGAATGCAAAACTCGAGGCGAACCCGAGTACACACATTTGGTCGTTTTTCCTTCAAAACCTTATTCTCTAAACTCATACTCATGTGAAAACACTTAAACAAAGGCATTAGGGTGAGTGGGGTGCTCGGCCTCCACCCCTAGGGTTTGGGCCGAGACCCTACTTTGTCTTCCATTGATGTTCTCTACTTCCATTGATCTCCCTAACACCATCTAGCCTTAGTTCAATATTTAAAACAATTTCCTAACCTCACAAGGGGTCAAACCCGAAACCTATAGCTCTCAAGTTTTGTGTTTTCTTTTCTTAGCCCTTCAAAGTTAGGGTCCTACTTGAATACTCTAGGTGAAACCAAATCCATACATGTCATCCTCCCAATATACATATTTCTACTTCTCCAAATATCCAAACATGAATATTAAATAAATAAGGAATTAAAACTTCAAGATTTCCACTTCAAGAAAATCCTCCAAAACATAACTCCACAAGCATGCATTTTTGTAACCATTAAGCAACAATAACATCAATATCTTCCAAGATCAATATAACTAGTTTCCATCAATACTTTATACATGTTCATCCTAACATGGCATTTCTATAGGCAAGACATTTACAACTAAAATCAAGATGCTTCCTCAAATAACATATTTTCATATATCCCATATTCATCAATACTCAACTAACCCAACATTTTCATGCTTACATGCTTTTTCTCATCAAACCACCAAGATCCTCAATCACCTCATAATTCTTTAACCAAAAAGATCATGGGTTCTACACATGGATCCTAATCAAAATAATATTTCTACTCTCAAATTTTCCTCATGGCATCACTAAGCAAGTAACCAACCGATACAAGCATATATATAAGCATATACACACATTCAAGCACATTCACTCCAAAATATACAAAAAATGCTAAAGGCAAAGTAAGGATATACTTACAAATCTTTCTAGCTAGCTTATATAACTTTTGAAAATAAAAGAAATACTTAGTTAGAACATGCTAAAAATTTACCATTTTCAAAAGAAAAGGTTTTCTTTTTGGAAAGTATGAACATAGGGTTCTTCCTTATGCTTCTAGGTTTCATTTCAAGTAACTAAGTTACTTACCTCTTCTAGGTTTTTCCTCCTTCCACAAACACTATCTTGTTCTCCTTCTTAGCTTGGAGTGTTTAGGTGTCTAAGTAGTGAAAAGAAGTGAAGCAAAGTGGAGGGAAATGAGGAGTGTTGCCGTGAGGTGCAAAGTGAGGGATGTGTGTGTGTGTGTCCGAAATGAGCAAACCAAAAGGAAGGGAAAGCAAGGCCATTCGGCCAAGGTGCTCCACTAGGCTCCTAGGCCACTCATTCCCCTAGGTTTGAGTGACTTGTGATGGGCTTGAAAGACCTTTGAGTGGCTCTCATCACTTGATCACATCAACCCTAATCTATCCCATCCTAGGTTGGAGATTTGTTCCCTTTTTCTCTCCTCATGGCCGGCCTCTCATTCTAGGGTTCCAACCCCTTTCCATCATCTCACATCATCTCTTGTCTCCCCAACAATCCTCTCACATGTCATTCCAAAGGATTTGAGAATCCAATTTTGGGAAAACACCCAAGTGGGTTTCGGATTCCATGGCTCCATCCGAACCCTCTCTTCATCTCACTCTCATTTCTATTTTGTCACATGCTCCTTCCATCAACCAATCACCTCACATCTCACACAAGCTTATCATCTCACTCTTACACAAATCCTTATCTAGGTTTGGTGGCAAAAAGGAAGTCAAACAAGGGGATGGGGAGTCGGCTAAGGCCATACCCAAAACCCTCATCTCCCTTTCTCCCATTCTTTGTTCCATCAACTCACATCTCATGTCACTTCTTCTCACACTTCATGTCTCATCCAATCTTACACAAATCCTACACAAATCCTACATGTCCTTTCATCTAGATTTGGAAATGTTTTAGGTGAGAAAGCCCTAAGGCCATTCGGCCAAAGCCCCCACCGAAACCCCTCTCTCTTTTCTCATCTCCAAATCTTCTCAAATCCTATTTCATCATTTTACTAGATATGGTAGGATCCCATGTTGATCTTATTTGGCAAAATCCTACACCACACACACTTATCTAGGTAGGAAAAGATGGAAGATTCCACTCATGTCTTCTCTTTCCTTTCTCCAACCAAAACAACTAGTCAACTAGCTCACCTAGTAGCATTTTCTCCTCTCAACTACTAGTCTTGACTCAAATTACTAAACTTCTCCTAACTTGACATGTGTCATCAAGCATGGGCTTGGGTTGACTAGTGGGCTTGCTTTCATGGACCTATGGGCTTGTCTCTCCCCCACTTAGGCCCAAAGCTCTTGCCATGGCCTTAAGGCTCTTAAACTCCTAAGTCCATCTTCTTAAGACTCTAGCCACCAATTTGCCTAAGTCACTAAGCCATATATATATATATATATATATTTAAATAAAAGCAAAATACGATAATTTTGGGGTCGTCACATGACAAATTCCATGTTGTGTATTGACCATAGGGTTAAAGCTTGCCAAAAGCTTATCAAAGAATTGGAATCTGAGCTGGCCACTTTAGACATGTTTCACCATCAATTGATCTCAACCGAAAACTTACAATAGGAAAATATGATGGCCAGGTTTGCCTAGTACACTTTTGATACCTAAGTTAGAAATATATATGTATCACCTTGCAATGAGGGATCAAGAAGTTACCTTGGATCGCTAATGATGGCTCTTTATATAGCCATAGATTATTACTTATAAGGATAACATTATTGTTTTTCCAAATCTAGGACTCAATTATCACATTCTCAAAATTTAAATTAAGAGGAAATGATTAACATATCAAGAGCAAATGTCACATATATCTTGTTCTTTCCTTAGAAGTAGATTTCTTTGTAAGGTGACAATTACGATATTAATCCTATTGTCAGTGTGCTCTCATGGTGGTGAGCGTATGGTGCCCCCACTACCTTTAATTTGTTCGGCTTCCCATATAGGCCTTATATAGTATAATTGGGCCCGTCTAGCAAAGATAAAGGTACCTATCCATGTTACATTATCATTAGTTCGCATGTGACATTAAAATCACATGGCATTCATATTATTATTTAGTTTAACTAAAATCGGATGGAAGGATGAAATTGAGAAACTCGAAAACTAATAGTAGAGTTCTAAATTTAGAAATAAAGAAAAGTTTCCTTCGTACAAGCATAATAAAAATCAATTTTATACAATAAATGTTTTGTCTCCAAAAAGATCTTATTATGATAAATTTAGAAATTGACATGCCCTAATGTCGTAGATCAGATTGTAAAATACTTTTTTTTTTTAACGAACAGTTAGGGCCACATATTTATAGTGACCCTTATTCCAAATTTATTAAGAAAACCCTCACTGATGGCGATAAAATACCATGGTAAAAAACTTATACTTGGGGGGTTACAAGATAATAATGAAAAGACCCCAAACCCAAGTGACCAAAAAATTAATTCACTTATTAGAACAAATAAAACAATTACCAATCTAAGAATGACATAAATAAGGTAAATACAAT
Source organism: Platycarya longipes (assembly GCA_036559045.1). Classification (NCBI taxonomy): domain Eukaryota; kingdom Viridiplantae; phylum Streptophyta; class Magnoliopsida; order Fagales; family Juglandaceae; genus Platycarya; species Platycarya longipes. Next base: position 27,147,389 of record CM071800.1, on the reverse strand, counting down.
TTATCAGTATGTAACAAACCCTTAAGAAACTTCAGAACATGTAAAAAGGACCTCCAAGCAATTGTCGAACCTTGCACACCCAATTTAGCCAAAAAAATATGCCCTCATTGTGACGACCCCAATTCCACCCTATAGAAACACGGGAATCGAGATATCAGGATGCTGATAACTCGGGTCACACACCCAACGATAAGTGCTAAGTGTGTGTACAATACGATAAAGGTAAAATTAAAAGACACAACGGATAAGTTGAGTTAATCACTAAGTACCAGAATTTTAAAAATAATACAAACCAGTTTAACATAAATTCTCCAACAGAAGATTTAATACAGTCATCCCATATTTAAAACTTTAGAATAAAAAATTATCCAAATGTGGGAAAACATTTTTTTCCAAAATAAAACTAAACCAAGTTACTTCATCAGTGAAGCCGCCTCCTCAGGCTCAGCCTCCTCGTTCTCTGCATCAAAATCTACGATAACAAAAATGGCACTGCAGGTAAGTAAAATCCAAACAAACCACAAGATCTATATATATTCATGCAACAATAGAATGCATGAACCTAATACCATAGGCATGAGACTCCAAATTATCTTTCTTTAAAATCAATAGTTTCCACTCACGCCAAAATTCTCATTTGGCCCAAATAAAATCTATTAAAATCAACTACCACTTTCCTAGAAAATGGTACACATAAAACCATTTATCAAAATGACTAAACATCCAATTAACATTGTAGGTGGGAATAGCAGACCGAACTCTACCACCATTCCTGCTCACCACCGTTCCTACCTTGTCGCTCATTCAAACCATTCAAACCAATCATTTTAACATACCAAACATCAAGTCACATATGAAACTCAATTTTCTAATATACACATGATCATGAAACTATGACATGACTTATGCTTACTTATACTTAACTAGTGCACGCCTTTTAAAACTTATATATCTTCATAAAGAATCCTCATGAAAAACAGTGCACAACTTTTCTTAACATATAAGGTCTTTTTCTTGAAATTCTTATTCTTATATATCTTATTTATTACCACGACGGCAGATCGAATCACCTTCACTGTCAGCTTTCATATTCTTGTCAGTCAAACAACAGTTACGTATCACCTTCACCGTCATGACAAGTCTTATCATATTATGACGGCAAATTGAATCGCCTTCACCGCTTATCATGTCAGTCAAACAGGAGTTACGTATCGCCTTCCCCCTCACGACACAAAAATACTTATCATGGCGAAGTTATGTGTCGCCTTCACCGCCAACTCATCTTAGTCATGCAGGCATTACGTATCGCCGTCCCCATCATGACGTAAGCATTCTTACTACAGCGGGCATTACATATCGTCATCTCTGCTAGTCATGTCAGTCCTACAGACGTTACGTATCGCCGTCCCCGCCTTGACATGACTTTTTATCATTTGATAGGCGTTACGTATCGTCGTCCCTATCGATACGTTAGTCACACGAGAATTACGTATCATCTTTCCCATCATGACATGACTTTTAAATTTTCTTATTCTTATCTTATTCTCTTGTTCTTATAAAAGTTCACATCCATGCTTCTTTGAAAAACATTGTGGTTTATAACATAAAAATCTTAGGACATACTTGGACATGAATGTACTCTTAAACCTTTTCATACATGCTATATGCTTCATGGGCACATGCCGTGCAAACTATGCATTGGCATTTCACATATAATTCTTACAGTAAAATTCTTCTTTACTTCAATTATAAACCATTCCACCAAAGGAAAGTTTCGAAATTAAATTGGCAGGATATCTCGCTTGAGCCAGACATCGAGCGAGAATTAAGCGAAACCTCAGGTTAGGTGTCTTTCCAACATAAACAAGCCACCTGTCTACCCAAGCCCCATTCATACTAACCTACACTTATAAACTCTTGGGATCCTTCATCACAGTTCCACTATATTCCACCATATCCTTATCTTGGATCCCAATTCTTAAAACATAAATAACTTCATTTAAATACAAACTAGAGAAATCTTACCTTAATTCAAAAGCATAAAACTGAACCTTATGAGTCCAACTTAATTCTTTGTTAACCAAACTTCTCATATCAATCTTTTAAACTTCTAGTCATGATTTACTAAGATAAACTCTTGCTTTCCAAAAGATTTCCTCCAAGCACTTTCTTACCTTTTTCATAAAATAACTTACCAATAAATACATAAAATCAATCATTCCAGCATTAACTAATCTTAATCCTCTCACCATTCCTTATAAGAATTGATCCATAAACTCTTCCTCAAACAATATCAACTTAACTTAGTCATCATATCCTTTATCAAAATATAAAAGCACATAACCCTAAGGCTCTTTTCCAAGTCCAATAACCTCTTAAATCCTTCACACCATTCTTCTATTATTCCAATCCCACATACCATCATCAATTCCTCAAACTATAATTTATCAAAGCATCTCCTTGCTTCTTATAACATTTTCCCCACTTATCTAATAACTATACATTTCCATCAATTTAACACAACATAGCATGGCTTATAAATATATTATGCACTCAATTGAAACATGCTTAAACAGGTTAATTCTATATACACAAATCAACACTAAAATAAAGTTATAAATACACTTACCCAAGGCATACAACCAGGTACACAAATAACCAACCATCAACAAGTTCAAATATCAAGCAATCACAAACAACTCCACTCTCAAATCCAATCGACCCCCAAACTCCTCGGACTCAGTCCGGTAAAACCAACCAACCAAAACATATATATATTGATGCACAATATATTAAAATCTTAATGATCATTTGGAAAATACTTACAGTGGGTTAAAATTTAGATCCTTGAACAAGTGCTGACCCACAGTGCTCATAGCGGATCACTCCATACGTTGGACTAAAATGCTCGGTTTGACACCAAAATTTAAGGAAATACTCCTTGGAGGATGGGGAATCTAATGAAGGTGGTGGTGAGGCGGTGCAACTACCGGAAGGTGTTAGATCTAGCTCAAAAGGGTTTCCAAAACCCATTTTTAAATTTTTGCTTGTACAAGGGAGGTGGAGGCTCGGTTGGAGAAACTGAGCTAAGGGTTGGTCGACTGAGGTAGGGGAGCATTTTGGTGGTGTAGGTGAGACCCACAGCGGCGCGACGAAGATAAACCCATTTGAAGACCCATTTCGGGTGGAGCAAGAGCGGCGGAGCTGGGTTGGCTATTGGAGGTGGGTTTTGTACTCCTGAGGATGGGAAGTCTAATGGTGGTGGCGATGAGCCAAGGTGGCCGGTGGTGGTGCCAAAAAATGGAGGAAAAGTTAAGACAACCCATTTTGGGTTTGAAGCTCACGCACCAGCTAGGGACTTTCGTGAGGTGCACCACCGGTGCAGGGGAGGTCGCCGATGGCAAAGGGTCCAGGTGGGACCGGCGGAGGCTCGGTAGGTAGCAGTGGCACTGCCAAGGGTTGGAAGCCGAATGATCCAAAAAGGGGGGGCTGTGCACGGGAGAGAGGAGAGAGAAAAGAAAAAGGAAATGGGAAAAGTGATGGATCTAGGCCTCTTCGAGCTATTTATAAGCTCTACACGTTGGAGACCTCAAACAGACAAACGATGCACTTAAAACACTGCTCTGAAAGCTCGTAAAATCAATTTAACTTTAAAACAACTCAAAATAATTAAAATACAATATTATTTCAACTTACTTTAATTTATAATATAATATTTCTCATCATTAATTAAAATGATGAAGTTTACTAATTATTTAAACGGTAAAGTCATATATTTAAATCAGAGATTTAAAGAGTAATTAAAATCCCACAATACTTTAAATAACTAAAATCGGGCTTATCAAATGATCTAGTACAATTCTAATATCTTGCAACTCTTAAAAATATCATCAAACAAAATGGAATAAATAATAATAAGTCCTAATTATTTGATAAATTAAAATCATTGAACCGATCCGAAAAAATCTAATAAAATAACATTTTCTTTGAGACAAAATAAAAATAATAATTAAATGTATATAAAATCTGGGATCTCACACTCATGTTTCCTTCATGAAAGATATGCTAAATGGAGAAATTTCAACTAGTAAGAAAACTTAGCACCTATTCCCAAAAATCTTTCAAATATCAAATACCACATCTTCGATGAACAACCCAATTAACACAAACCAAAGAGCCTGTTTCAATATCAACAAAATCAAGACCTAAGCATCGGCAATATTTCATACCAATTAACAACGCCCTTAATTCAACAACATTGTTAGTAACCAAGCTCTTTCAATCTATCCTCATCAACAAGCGTTAGCATAGAAATCTTTTAAGATTTCCTTGAATTCTTAGTAACCACGAATAGATAGATCTCCAAGTCTCTTAAATTGAATTCTGTTTACCTTCCATTCTTGCCTTACACCGTCGTTGCCATAATTTTCAAGAGACAATACAAGGCAACAATCCCATAACATCACCTATTTGAGAAGATCGACTTGCCTTCCAAAACCATAACATGATTAAATCCCTCCATCGTCTATTTAGATCCTAAAGAACATCTAAAATAGATGAGAATTTCTTTCAAATAACTGAGGCAAAATCACTAGTAGCAAGAACATGGGATAAGTCCTCATTATTCCCTCCATCACAACAATTACACCTAGAGGTAATAGGAATTCCAATTATTTTCAACCTGTCATCCACACTTAACCCATTATGAATGGCTTTCCACAAAAAACAGAGATTTTCTTAGGTAAAGCTTCATGCCAAACCCAATTGCCCAAGAAACTTTTGGACTACTCATTCTAATACACTGCTAGGCTGATTTAGTGGAGAAAGAACCATCCTTATTTTCCATCCAAATAAGAACATCATTACCAGCTTTGTGGGCTGCCAAAACATTGCATATATCTTCTGTTTAATCAGCCCCAACTAGCTACTCTAAAGCCTCAACATCCTAGCCATTAGATTTTAACTTCAGGCAACTTTAAATTTGGCAACTCCACTATAGGTAATGAATCCACAATAGGACCACTATCCAACCATCTATCCCTCCAAAAAGAAATATTGCCATCTCGCACTCTCTTTTTAGAATGTTCTAACACCAATGGAATACACTTCACAATCATCCCCCAAAATCTAGATCCCTTTTGTGGATTTAAAAGAGAGATATGAGTGTCTCCTACATATTTAGCACGAAACAAATTCGCCTAAATATCACTACCTGTCAACAATTTCCAAGCATATTTCATATGTAAAGAAATCTAAATCACATCAAAATTTATAATACCAATCCTAATAATGTCAAAACGTGTCAACGGGTCGTGTTTGTATTAAAGGGTCATAATGCTTAAAGGGTGAATATAATACTTAAAGGGTCAATACGAACACGACCCATTAAGGGTTTTGTGTTAAAAATCTCAACTCTAACATGACCCGTTAAGATAACGGGTTGACACAACACGGCTTATTAAGACCTGTTAAGAACCTTGACACTATATGACACGACACGACACGACTCAACATAACCTGACCCGTTTCAACCCGCAAACCCATTAGTGACTCGTGAGTTTAACCTAATTGATTTTATACAAATATTAAAATTTAAATAATAGTTATAAAATATAAAAAAATTAATTAAAAATTACAATCTTAAAACTACAATTCAATAAGTAGTAGACTATAAAATATGATAAACACACAAATATAATTCATACATTATAAAATATTAAAATTATAATCCAAACATATTAAATAACAATAAGTTAACTCATTAATAGTTTTTTAACAATAGGTAAGTTTCTAAGGGTATAAAGCTAATTTTAAATTAGGATTTTTTGAAATTTAGGTCAAAGGTATAAACATAAATTCAAATTTCTTAACGTGTCTTAACGGGTCATAACGTATTTTAACAGATTGACACGATTTAACTCGAAATCCATTAAGACTAAACACTAACCCGCTTTTATCGTGTCATGTTCATTTTGCGTTAACGTGTCGTGTCTTATATTGCCACCCCTAACCAATCCCTCCCTCATCATGTGGCTTACACATACTCCCCCATGCAACCTATTTTTTCTTAGGCTTCCCATCGACCTCACCCCAGAAGAAAGAATTGAACATTTTATGGATGCTTCTCAACACAACATGAGGTAACTAAGAATCGAAATCAAATGAAGTGGCACAATAGACAAAACACGTTTTAATAACAGAAGTTTGCCTCCTAACAATAAAATCTTAGCTTCCATCCTCTAGTTTTTTTCTTCACCTTATTTAAAAGAGGTTCCAAATGAAGTCTAGTAAGCTTACCTAAGACACTAGGAGCACTCAAGTAGGTAAAAGGAAACCTCCCTTTAGAGAACCATGTGCTACTAAGTAGCTCACTTTTCCTGGCAGAAGAAAAGTCTTTAGCAACATAAATTGTTGTCTTTTCCTTGCTAACACGTCGACCCAACCACTCCTCATAGGTGGAACTAGCATTCATTAGTTCTCTAGTCGACTATTTTCCACCACTAGCAAACATCACCACGTCATCTGCATAGACAATGTGAGAGACTAGAGGTGAACCTCTAAGATGTGAGAAACATTTAATTCTCCCATTCAAGAAATTCTTTTTAAAAGTTCAGAAAATACCACCTCCAAGATAATACATAGGTAAGGAGATAGCGGATCTCCCTGTCGAAAACCTCTTTTCCCTTGCAAGAAACTCCACGATGTTTCATTCATCATTATAGAGAACCATGGCAAAGATAGACAATTTTTAATCAAATCACACACGACATGTGAGAACCCAAAAGCATCCATAACATGCAAAAGAAAATTCCACTCCACCATATCATAGACTTTAGCCATATCAACCTTGAAAATAACATTACTCCCAACATTTTGTTAATAGAATTAATCATTTCCTGAGTCAAACTAATGTTATCAAAAATATTTCTACCCGGGATAAAAGCACTTTGTTCTAAAGAGATCAAAGATGCAGTAAAGGAGTAAACCTTGCCACTAAGACCTTCAAGCAAATTTTATAGAACACCAAGCAAAGACTAATATGCCCAAACTTGTCAAAACATCAATTGGTCCATTTTAGGAATAAGAACCACAAATGAAGCAAAATGAAATTAGGGAAAAGAACTGACGCAAAAAAAAATTCTCTAACAACCTCCACTACATCCACCCGAACCAAATCCCAACAGGAATGATAAAAACCTAAGCCAAAATCATCAGGCCCCGAGCTACTCTCAATTGGGATACTAAAAATAGCTTGTTTAACCTCATCCTCTGTAGGCTCTGAACAAAAAAAGTTATTATCCTCATTTGAGATGACATGAGATAACAAAACGCTCAAATCTAGAAAAATCACACAAGAAGACTAACCCAAAAACTCAGAAAAATATCTCATTGCACCGTCATGATCCTCCTAGGGAGACTTCAGATACAACCCATTGGATAGCTTCATTTCAATCACTTTAGCCTACTTCCTTTATTGAGCAAAGCATGAAAATATCGATAATTTTGATCACCATTATGACATCCCAATCTTTAATTTCATGTTATTGTTTTTTTATATAAGTGTTATAATTTCTTTAATTATTCTTTGGAGATAATTCTAAAAATATATGTATATATATATATAGACCTTTTTCCTTTTACCAAGCAAATGTATGAGTAATATTTGAAATTTGGTGTAGGAGGTGTCTACAAATTGTAAGTTGTTTTCTTATATATTTGACATTATAGGATAGAAGAATATATATATATATATATATATATATATATATATATTAGAATTTTTCAAGATAAGGGGCATAAGAGATCGAGACATGTGAAAGGGAAAGAAAAGAGATGGTCAAGATAAGGGGCATAAGAGATCAAGACAAGATCGAGACATGTGAAAGGGAAAGAAAAGAGATGGTCAAGATAAGGAGCATAAGAGACTGAGACATCTGAAAGGGAAAGAAAAAAGATGGTTATATATATATATACACATGGGGTAGCGGATTCAATTGTTTTGGTCTTATAGTCTCTTTATGTAGATTTGTATCGCTTGGGGATTTTAGGGGGACGTGGCAAGTGATGAGTAGTTAAAAACATGGAGCATATGAGTTGAGTTTCAGATGGGATTAAAAAGGGAGGGGTATAACCGGATGTTGGTTTGACTTTTCTTGAATTTGTTTTATACCAAAAAGTTTAGATAAGAACATGGGGTTATCAAGACAACTAAGCCTAAAAAGGAAATGATGAAACATAATCCTTAGATGGACACTTGGCTAGTTGGAAATAAAATAAAATAAACAAAACACATCCTAATCTAAAGCATGCACGTCGACACCAAGGCAAAAGGGAAAATCACTTCATACATATATATATATATATATATATAGAACACTCAGCCAGACCTTTTTCTTCTTATCTATCATTTTTCTTACTTCCCTCATCTATCAAGCATAATTTTCTAGTGCGTGGGGTGAAGGCCTTCTTCAAGGAAATTGGTAGAAATCTTCCCTTGGCAAGGTTACCGTGGCTCTTTTTCTTGAAAACTAGTAAGTATTCACTTCTAACTAATGCTTGGATCTTTTGTATATGTATGAATCAAGTATGAATTTGGTTATTTGTTTTGAATATGAAATAAACTAGTTATATTTCCCATATTTTGACAAGGTAAAATTCTTAACTTTTATTCAAGGAATCCTGGGTAGAGTATAGTGAACATATGGTAAAATAATACAAGGATTAGGTTAGGTTGATTTTTGGCGAGGGATTAATGTAAATCCTATATAATATCTAGTGAAAATATTTTATTTGGAGGGCTTAGATACTTCGTTCATAAGGGGGTTGAGAGTGAAAATCTAGGTAACTACTGGTTGAATAAAGCTAAAGTATAAGTTGAAAATTTCAAGAGATTTAAGAGTAAGTATTTGACATGAGAAGTTGCTAAAAGGAAATAAATTGAAGATAACTTAGGGATTTACGGCTAGGTCCTTTATGAATAGAAAAAAATAAGTTATTTTTCTTGGGAGTTATGAGTTAATATAATAAAATAGGAGAAGAAAACCTAAGGTTTGGATTGTGATAGATTTCGGCCTTACTTTATTTTGGGTGATAGTATGATTAAAATTATTTTCCTTTTTGAATAAGTATGATTGAATTTAATTCCTTATTTTGAATAAATATAATTTTCTTGGAGAATGGTTAACTATGTGTTTTGGACATGCATACATGATAAGTCTCATAAGTCCCATGAAATGTATAAGAAATGCTAAGTTATATGCATGTTGCTACACGTGATAAGTTTCATGGCTTTTGCCATTGTATTATAAAAATAAAATAAAATAAGAATATTTTTTTAAGGACCCCAAATGTTGGGATGGGGTAATGTCCCAGTGGAACTCCTCTTTTCACTATGGAGTGTTTAAAAATAGAGTGAAAACTCATGGGTCGATAAAGAACAGTCGACGAGCAACGAATGACTCAATTTTAAAAGTTCATGGAGCGTGGTCGCACCTAACGCTCGTGGGCGCTAAGGACGATAAGGGTATCATCACTTGACGTAATAACTATGATTATGAATATGACGTATTCACTCTAGCGTGATGTAGTAACCAACAAGGAACACATGGTATTTAGGGGAACCGTGATATATCCAATATGATAAGTTATGAAAAGAAAAATGGTTAACCTAAAGCCGATAAGAACTAAATGGAAATGACATGTAGAATTATGAACAATACGAAAAGTCTTGAAAAAAATTAAATTAACAAGTTTTACATTCCACTGATTTTCTAGGATACAAGAAAATTTTTATGTTCCATATTTGTGATATATGTATTTAATTATTTGTTTATGATTAATAATCTGTTGTGTTATGATTCATGGAGTACTTACTAGGATTATGTAATCTCACTCTTTGTTGTGATTATTTGATTAACTATCATTTCTTTTGAGATCATAGAAGCATTGGCAGGTTATAATAATGTCAAATCAAACCCCGACCTCCCAGGAGGATCTAATGAGCCATGATGGCCCATCAGATCTCTCCATTTTTTATGACCTAACTAATTCTGTTTATGACCATTTGCGGGAAGTTATCATGCAATAGGCCTCTGTCTCCTCTAAAGAAAATATGTGTGTTGGTAGTTGTATAGTTTTGGGTCCTGAACGGTCTTTATCCCTGAATAGCGTTTATGTGACGCCCTATGGGAAACACCTCATCGAAACTATTAAATCAGTATGAATCTTTTTCGTTATGGTCATGAGTATAAGGAAGTAAAAAAGGAGTCCCAATGTTAGAAGGGAACAATGGTAATTGGGTTTATGTCTGTATTTTGGAAATATTATGTTGTGTAGAAAAGAAACTTGATATTTTTGATTATTTAAATATTATGTTATGAATGTTATAGTTATGTTGACCATGTGATCACATTGCAAAGCTAGCTTTTTTTGCATGTTTTAATTTAATAATAAATAAGTCATTCCGCTGCGAAACACATGACCTACTGTTAGGATTGTTAAATGCATGCATAACTTTTGTAGCATGAACGGGAGATATGTAACCCTGTGTTATATGTCCCGACACTTCAATCTGCGTTAAATCCAGACATAGATTGGGGGCATCACAACCATGTTTCCATCAGCGAACCTTCCCACACTGAGCTAACCGAACTTCCTCTCTTTGCAACCAAGTGTCAAGTTTAGCGTTAGAAGTTAAAAGATCCATCTCCACATCTTCAATATACTGATCTTGTAGCTTAGTTTCCAATTCTGCAATCCTATTTTCCAAACTCTGAATATGTTTACCTGTCCAAATGAAAACAATGTTATTCCAACCTTTAAATTCCTTCAATCCCCTGTAATAGGCCACGGAATACCTAAATTATTTATTTTTCCAAATCTCCCCATAAACTCCTTCTCTGAGCATATTGACATTTCGCATAAATAAAAGATACCTTGCAAGATAATCTACTATCAAATATCAAAGTAGTAATATGTTGATTTCCAAAACCCATCCCTGTCACACCAAACTCATTCAGCCAAAAACCATAATTTACCATCACAAATCTCATTTGACAATGCACAACAAAGCCAAGAACTTTTCTAAAATGATCCATCTGTTCCTCACCTAAAAAAAGTTCTACAATCACCATAATTTTAAGCTTATACAAAGACACCAATTTTCTCAATCTACTTCTCGAGGATCTGACGCCCCTCACATTCCAATATAAAATTAGACTAATCATAAATTCAACTTAGAGGAACGGGTAATAATCCACTTGCTACTACAAGTCTGCATAACCACTTCTTTGCCTTTTTTTTTTTGAATCCTGCACCTCAGAATCTGAAATAATTTTCTTCTCCAAATTATCATCAACATATGCTCAGGATCCGAGAGACTCCCCTGTAATCGGATCCTCAGGATCAAAAACCACCCCCACTTCAACACCATCATGAGGTTCCTCAGACTGACAATTTTCAATACAAATAATCGGATCCTCGGTCACACAAGAAGGAATCAAAGTAGTCCCAATTTGCCCCTCTTCAATTTCCTGACAAATAGGAACAAAGTTAAGCTTTTCATCCTCCCTAAATTCTACCACCTCCACTGAAATAACCATATGAGGTGCCTCTACTTTAGCATTACTCAACTCCAAAACCTGAGAAGCAACCATCGAAGGAACAACAACCCGCTCAACTTTGATGTTACCTTGCTCAACATGTACCACATCATCCTTGTCATGACTGACCTCCCCCTTTTCAAAACAAGAAGAGTCATTCAATTCTAGAGGTTTATGAACTAGACCCTACTTCTTCACTTCACGGTATTCCAATCTAGCAACTTTCTTTTCTTTGCCTTTATTCACTTGCCCCTTCTTACAAATCTTGAGATTGTGACCCTGCATCTTACATTGAACATAGAACGCAAGTAATGTCTCATAAATCACATCTTGAAACCTACTTCACGAAGCAAAAGGTGCCCCAATCCAGAAAGAACTCAGTGGGGGGTTTTGCATCATCCAATTCCACACAAAATCTCACCCCATTAGATCAAGTGGCACATCTAGTAGCATTGTCACTAAGGATATATGTACCAATAGGAGCCGTAACAGAAACCAACATAAAAGAGCTATAAAAATTCGTTGACAAACTTGAAAGGAAGACCCAAACAAGAACAATTGACGGCTTTTCTTCCTCTATAAAATTAAGAGACCAATGGAATGGCCTGTAATTCACTCCATTGATATCACAAACTTCCCTTGAGAAAGTTTTGTTAAAGTCATCCTCAGATGTGAGCTAGACATATGTGTTCCTTTGTAATCTCATAGCGAAAACTATTGCAATGCCAAGCAATCCCCATTGATTTTTAATGAAAGTTTTGATCACATCAAGCGATGGCCTTTGCCTTAATAACTTCAACACCAACAAGAACCAAAGGGTTCTGCTGATTTCTAAATTTCTTGTTTGGAGGAAAGAACACAAACCTCATCATCCATGACCTTCGGAGCCCTAGCAAAAAGATTGACACATGGAATAGGTTGAGGAACCCCTGAAAGAAGACCTGCTAACACACAGTGGTTGGCTACCAACTTGGAGTCACCGATGACCCCCTCGGTAGCCATAGGAGCGAAGAAACCCTAACACACCAATTTGTCTACCACGTCACCAGAGAGTCACATGTTTTTCAACTGGTCTTGACAAAATAAATCTCATGTCTTTCAAATTATAAAATATATTTATTATAAAACAAATTTAATGTATCATATCAAATTACACCATTTACCAATTTATATGTATAAAATATTTGTATAAATTTAACACTTTTCATTTTACGTTTCATTTTGCTTATGATGCGGTATGCAATCCAAAGGGGGAGAGAGAAAAGGATTGCCTATGGGTAGGGGTTCTACCCACATCATACGATGCAGCAGTGCCTCTACCTCGCATCCCACCTCGCATGGGATGGGGGTGCTACTTTGTCCCCTGGCACCGACCCTCCATGTGTGGGAGCGGAGTACCCCGCACCGATACTAGGGTGCAGGGTGGGTGGGGGATCCATCCACCCCCCATATGTGAGCCTAGGCCATGGGCCCAACATGTGTTTCTAGGCCTGAAATGGCCAAGACTCACAACCATGATATAAAATAATAATAATAATAATATATAATAAATGGGTCTATCCCTTATGGCAAGCACAATTAAAAAAATAAAAAATAAAAAATAAATATATAACAAACTTTCAAACTAGCACTAGACTAATAGCAAGTCCTAAACTATTACAATTTACAATAATAAAAATTTATAATTAAACTATAAAACTAAGTTACTATTCTATTACATAATACAAATTAAGTGAAACTACAAACATAAAATGATATATGGGACATTGTATTAACATTACAAAGAACCACTAAGTGACTAAAAGGTAAATACAAATATTTAAGTATTTGAAATTTGAAGGCTTGGGGTAGGTGGAGATAGGGCTGAGCAAAAATCTGGCTCCAACCCCGACTCCGAAAAATTGGAGTCGGATTTTTCTTCCCTTTCAAAGTTAGAGTTGGAGGTGGAGATCCACCGACTCTAGCTCTTCTCCAATCTTACACATGCCAACTCCGACTTTGATTCCGACTCTAACTTTGATATTTTGTATATAAATGTAAAAATATATATTTTCATATATATTATTATATTTTTCTAACTATTATTGACGACGATCACAGCCTACGCTTGGGATTTAATGTAAACTTGAAGCATTGGGAACACGTACACAAGGCTACATACCCTTCGTTCAAGACAATATAAAATGCATGTACCTAGCTTACTAACAATATGCAATAATTATTGCAACAAAAAAGTTATTTCTAACCAGATAGGCAAAATAACTAGATAATGCCATCAATCACATGGTAATTGATGAGAATGCAAAATGACATATTTTTATCCCTTAATATTTAATATATTATATTTATTTGATGCCTAAATGTACTAATTATTCTTAGATTTTGATTTAGGATGCAAATGGAGGAGTTAAATGCAAAGCGAAGCCAATTGGGAGATTTTGGACAGTCTCAACATGGTTTTGTAATCTGGGAATAACCCTCTCATACAAGCTCAAATTTAGATGATTCAAAATGGTATGGAACTACAAGAAATAGATCTAAAACTATTATTTTTTGAGTATGGAGAGATACTCGCCCCACCAAAGTCGAAATTGGGCTCAAAGTCAACGCACCTGCACTGTTGACATTTTGTTTCAAGATGCTGAATGAAAGAAGATGTGAAGATGTGAAACCATTTCAAAGTTTAAATTAAAATTCAAAAAGAATTCTATCAAATGAGGATATTTCAAATTCAAATTCACGTGCATGGAAAGAACAATATATAATTCAAAATTTAAATGAAGTCTTTCTTATCCAAATCCTATCTAGAAAACTAGTGAAAGGAGGAGACTTATATATATCTACTTTTGAATGAGTGCACGACCATAACCCTTTTTCTTCCTCTTTTTCTACTTTTCCTTTTAGTTTTCATCATGGCTCTACGTGGCTAAACTTTTATACTTGATCTATGTGATGCTAAGGGTCTTAACGTAAATTGAAGAGTCTAAGTAAGTAATACTGGGCTACTTACCTCATACGTATCGATCTTATAATGCATGTATCTATTCTTACTATTGCATGTAATGAAACTCACAGCGAAAATTGGTCTAAATAAAAATTTATACAAATAAACTAGTGATCATATGGTAAAATATCAACATAATATTCACATCTACCTTTACAACATTATATTCTACTATTACATGATCCAGTCTGTTTTCTTAGTCATATAAATATACATAAATATTCCACTACTATGTCAGCACCATCTTGGCTGCCTTTTGACCTTTGGATACTCCTTCCCATTACGAAACTTATCCAAACTAATATCAAAATCTCGATGAAGGTATTGCCCATATGGTAATATGTATATGCCGCATATAGACAATGAACCATCTAATCCTAACGTCAGACCACATCCTGTACGCTTCTACTGCGCTGAGAAGGCGGATGCATCGTGTCTCCATAACCCCATCGGTCGGTCATAGATATCAACAACAGGAAAGTCAAAAAGGGAAAAGTCAGAGGGCCCCTCAGGGCTCCCCTGACCTCCCTGAGATAAAGGGGCTTTTCCCCTATCATCATAAGGTCCTGTACAATATTTAATTTTTCCAGAAAATGACATAAATAAACAAAGGTGAGATTTTCTTGGAAATCTCAGTAAGTACACATATATCATAACATGACATAAATAAAGTGTAACATAAAAAACGTGACAAAATCATAACACATAATATATAAATTGTCTTATGTAGTTCATGCATGTATATGACAAAGGAATGACCAACTTATATTTCCTATGGACTCATTCTTATTATACTTAAATTCTTATTTCTTATGTTATCTTTCGTAACATTGTGGGTCATACTTATTTCATAACCTCGACGGGGCGTTACGTATCTCCGTCCCTGCCGGGTTTTCTCAGCATGACGCGTCAGCTTGGTCATACATAAGCTTATCAATTTTCTGGGCGTTATGTTTCGCCGTCCCCGTCCTGACGAGCCTCGTGTCATTCTTTCGAGCGTTACGTATCACCGTCCCCGTCCTGACACGGAATTACTTAGCATAGCAAGCGTTACGTATCCCCGTCCCCGCTAGTCATGTCAATTTTTCGGGCGTTACGCATCGCCATCCCCATCGTGACACGACACTGAACTTATCACATTTTCTTAACGTTTTCTTACCATATTTTCTTAAAATACCCGACGTGACTTACGATGACACACATATATGATGAAATGCAATATACATACAAACTTAGACTGATGACATGCATGTTTCATCATTTCATAAAGCATATGACATAGAAAAACATAACACAAAACCTACATAAACACTCGTAACCTAAATTCATAATGTCAAACTTAACAAATAATACGTATGAAATTAAATAAAATATTAAATTTTTATTTAATCAAGGACTAGTCGAATTTTCATGGAAAATATTCTTAATTATTTATTCCTTTTAACTCATTCAACTCAAGCCTACAAGTTTGCATAATTATATAACTTCAATATTTTTCAGTGTTTCTTAAACTATTCTTATATATAAAATTTTATTATTATTTTATTTTATCTTTTTATGATAGTAATTCTTAAAAATATCCTCCTAATATATTAAGATTCTAAAAATTATCATACTTTTTGAAAATATTATTCAATTAATTCACTAGAATTTTAAATTGAAGGAAAACATCCTTTTTTTAAGAGTTTACCTACTTTTTTTGTGACTTAATTCCGGTTCCGTCCTTCATATAGTTCTTATCTCTTAAAACTTAAAACACAAAGTTTGTATATCTATGTCTTAGCTTTCCATATCCTTTTGAATCACTCAGCTTCGACATCATACTAACTAGTTATGACCATTTTACTGAAGGATGTTAAATCTATCTACTTAACTCTTTTGAAGTCCGAAAGTTACTGGAGTTGTTCTATCATTTTTTTCCAGATCTTGACCTCATATTTTCACATATTCCTCTTATTATATGATCATAAAACATATTCATAAGGTTCTAAAATTTTTCCTAGTATTTTTCCACAATAAAAACCACTTCATAAATTAAGAACATTCAAGCTACTTCTTAAATAATACATAGGCTTATACAAGCATCAAATAGGCATCAAACCAAATCTAAAAATTAAGCCACTTATACTACACCAAGATTATGTTAAGTAGTGCACTTACAAATTTTTTCAAAACTAAATTAGTAGTCTTGAATGGCTTCCCTTCTCTCCAAGACTCCTACTTAGCTTCCTTTTGAGGTATGAGTGTTTTGGGTGAGTTTTCTTGTATTTTTCTTGATTTTCTCTCAAGGTGAACGTGAGGCCTCTCTAAAAAGAAACAAATGGAAGCTTTAGTGTCTATTTATAGGTGTAAAAAATGTGCTAAAGGACTTGAGAATGAGATGGGGGTCTCGACAATAACCTTGGCTGAAAGGATGAGGAGTCCCTCCTAGATGTAAGGCCTCATGATCACCCCTATATCTCATGATCACCCAAGATTTTCATCCCATGGCTAGGCTTCCCCCATCTCTAAGATAATCTAGATCAATGGTTTAAATTATTACAGAACATAAATAAATAAAAATGAAACAAAATCCTAGCATATCTAGGATATGCTTAAACTGGCCACTTGGCCTTAATCTAGGTCCCACGTTTTTAGATCATCTCTCCCCCCTTTGTCACATATTCCAGCCTTCTTAGAAATCCTTAGAATATTTTGGAAGAATCTCCTTAAGGCTTGGTTGGCTATTGGTTGAGAATGGAGGGGTAACTTGGCTGGTTTGGTTGGTTTTCTTCCAATCAGATTTGCTTCCACTTCTCCCATAGTTATATACAAATTTTTCTTCTAGAAACTCTTCCACCACCAAGTACAAACCTTTTTACACATATCTATAAGATAAAAATATGAAGAACCAATCAAATTGGAGCTCCTAAAGTAGGTCAGTGGTTTGATTTATATTCGGGCTTCAGTTTATGCTCAAAACAAATCAGTCTACTTCCAGCCCAAATAACCCATTTATCCACTTCGATTCTCCGAACACTAAAAACATGAAAGTTTTAGATCATTCTCTTAGTGATCCATATGATTTTGAATTAACTAAATAAAAATGTCATATGACGGAGATATCACCAATTTACCAAAACATGTTACTCTAATCCGAGAACTGGATTTCAGGCTACCTAAGTGTTTTTCCACTCCACTTCCAATTTTCTCAATTTTCCTCTTAATCTCCTTAACATAATTATTCTAAAGATGAAAACTATTATATTCTTATTTACAACTTTTTAAAATTATCAAATAAATTGATCATAATTTTTCATATTTCATTTACTACTTAAGGTGTTTTTAGTTTAAATCTTCATTCCAATTACCATAGCTTCCTAAAATTCCCTTAAATAAAATAATAAATTTCTAAATGAATCTATTCCTAAGAATATATGAAAAAATGAAGGGTAATTACAATCTAAGAAAATATAAACCTCAGAATCGATAAAACTGTGAGATCTAATTTATATTTTTATCATTCAATTTATTATTTGAGTATTGGATGTTCTTATGTACCTATTTTCATGATTATTTCTTTTAATTACTAGGAAGCCTACTAGTTTATTATTCATTGTAATTTACTACTAGGTTAAATTTCAAATCCATAATTATTTAATCTCTCTAATCTGTGAAGCAATTAAGATTTAATAATTTGTTGCGTCAGAAATTATTAGATCTTAAGAAAAACACTCGACTAAATTAAATGCGACCGCTTGTGCTTATATTGTTTAGTTTTACCGATCTTTCTAATTCTTAAGGCTGTTACTAGATTAAACTCTTAGCGCTTGTCTTGGATTGTTTAGTAGTTAGGGTTAATTAGATCGCTTGTTTTCTAATTAACTACAACTAAGGAGAGATAGGAAAATAGTTTCAACGATGAATATTTAAAGTATTAATTGATATCTATTTGCATCGATGATCAATTGTAAATTTTTTATGGTGGATGTTGCTTAGACCAAGGTTTGTTCTTTTGATTGATTTTGATATTTTAAATTGAAATGTTCCTTAGTTATTTTTATTATCTTGAAATTATTTTCGTTATATTCAAAACCCCCCATCCTTATTCAAGTAGTATAAAATTAGGCTAGACACTCTCTGTACGAATGATCCTTACTCGTACTACTACATATATTTTTTTTTGGAGTATAGATTTTATTTTTGGTTGCCTGTGACAGCACACCAGTAATCACTAGTGCAACTATCCCAAAAGTTTTAATAAGCAATTGCACCTCAAAGTATCATAGTTATAAACCCTTAATTCCCAACACACATGAACACCAAATCCTCAAACATTCAAATATAAGATATCATTGTCTTTTTCAAAAGAAATCTAAACCCATGTAAGGGCTATCACTCTAAGCTAGGGGTCCCACTAGGCTGGTTTTGCTTAGCTTGTCCTTCATGCAGGATCCTCTTAAGCTTCTCAAAAAATTTCATATTCTGAACCAAAAACTCATCCACTTCTGCCAGCCTATCGTACACAGAGCACACTGCGAGGCCCTCAAGACTCTTCGAAGTCTCCTAAGTCTTATTTAGAGACGGTCTCTTGCACTTTCCCATATAGTCTTACAATCACTTCTACCATCTCAAAAAAGGAATGGTAATTAAACTACCAGAGTGAAATTTCGAAAAATTTCAGTAAGTACACATATAACGTAGCATAAGTATCATATGAATATAAAGGTAAACGCAAACAAATGCATAAATATAATATTTTGTAGCATAGGTATCATAGGTATCCATATGCCAGAATCATTATAGTATTTTTATTCTTAAGGACTTGAGAATTGGGTATTTCTGAGGCACTAAATTCTTGAAAGTTTTAGGGTATTAGCTAAAGTTCTTATTTTTAAGAATAAATTATTTAGTATGTTAGGCGAAGAATCTATTTATTATTCTGATGTGGAGGTTTTTATTTACCATGGGGACTTTTAGTTATTATTTTATGTGGAGATTTTTACATACTATTAATTTGGATTAACGATAATTGTTTTGGTGATAATTATTAGGCTTTTAATCAATCCAGATATTATTAAGGTTTACATTTCTAGGCTTGAATTGTGTTGCCAAGAACAATATCATGGTTGACACTAAATGAGGGAAACTCATATGCGAATAAGGATTGGATAAACATGCGAGGTTTGGGAATGAATAATTGAGGACTAAACTCTTGAAATTTTAGGTTCGACTAAAGGATCGAGGACCTAAAATTGATACAAGGAAAGAATGTGGTGGGTAAATATATTGGCTCTTTGAGGTCTATATACTGGTTCTTTGAGGTATAGCAAATTTTAAGGATGAAATTTTTGTAAAGATGGGAGTTTCTAACGTCCCGACCCAGATATTTAGTATTTAAATGTGAATAACTTAATCTTTCAAATTTCAAATTATTATATAATTTTCTTGTTATTATTATTAGTGTTATTAATTTTATCAGATGTTATGGCACTAATAAGTAGTTTATGCTTTAAATGCGAAATTTATTTAGATAATAATTTTATTTTATAATTGTTAATATTTTGATAAATGAAGTAGGATTTTATTATTATTATTATTATTATTATTATGTTTATTATTAAAGTATTAATTTAAAATATATTTTAAGATATAATTATTTTTAATTAGATTTCTCTCCTAACTAACATTGACATATTAGATACTGTAGTTTAAAACCACAGAGTGTCTTCCATGCAGTCCACTTCATGCATGTTTCTCCCTCATGCGCGTCTCTTTCCGTCACATTAGTTTCCCTTCCTTTTCTTGGAATAAATTTTTAGGCGATACTTTTATAACCGACATACTCTACATTTTCGGCTTGAATGGAATCCCTTTCGTTTGGTAACCAACTACTCACAGAATAGAAAGAAAAAAACCCTTCACAACTCCTTTATATACATGCATATATTCTTCATCACGGCATGGAAGGAATGTCGAAAGCACTCCATGAGCTGAAACCCAAAGGTCCCAGACCCCTCACGTCACCTTCCCACTCTAGCTCAGGGCCTCCCAATGAAACCACTCATGCCCTCAAACCAAAGTCGTCAACCCACACGTTCTCAGATATCACGCCAGTGACTAGTTGCTACCGCCATCCCCGAAGGAATAAACCCCACACGACAACCACTTGCATGGACAAAACAGTGAGTGTGCACCTCTGTTTTGATTCTTAGAAATAGAGCACCGTTGAGTTCAAGAAAAACCGACCGGTCTCCACCACGTTGATGTAGCTTTGATAGTCTAGAAACTGCCGCTCCTCACCGTTGAGACACATATAAAAATACATCTACGACCTAGAACCATTGCAGACCACCACTGGAAGCAGCCAAGCCCAACACTCGCTGCCAAAACACCACTGTTTTTGCGACCGAAAACAGAGCAACAACAGCCAACTAGTGCTCTTCTCGTTTGAAGCCATCCCAGGACGTCGGAGAGCCACCGACGGTGCTAGAAACCGCCGAACATCCCTGTTTCGTCACACCCACTCTCGTTCAGTACTCTCTCTCTAAAATCTCTTTCTCTCTCACTTTGTCGCTTCACCACCACCAGAGTACCCAGTTGGTGTCGCCGATGAACCCCGTCCAGCCACCGTCGAACTCAACTCAGCTCAGTCGCGCCTCACTTCCATGGCGTCTCTCGTCCGCTTAGTAAGTCACTGCCGCCTAGGAACTCCCCTTCACGTTTTACACTCACAAGCTGAAACCTATTTTTACATAGAGTAAATCTTATTTATCCAATTTTTCATATTTCTATGATCATGGCAGAATGTGTTCGTGTGTTTCATTTTTGTTTTTGACTCTTTAAGTTGGCCTTAGACATTCTAGGTTTGTTTTAATATCAAAGACTGTATATGCACAAATTATATTTTACTACTATTTTACTACAGTGAATTTTAGTAATAAATAAAGTTTAATTTATTTGTTATCTGTTAAGTATATTTTATAAAACAAGCTTTTAGTGTTACTAATAGATTTTAAACCAAATATGCAGATTTCTTACTAAATTATATTATATTGAGGTTTTAAATTATTGTTAAGCTATGATAATAATTCATAAGATTTTTAACATTTAGTGTTATTAAGTTTATTTCATGAAGTAAATATTTCAACTGTTATTTTATGGATTTAGATAAAGACACGTTAATTACTAGAATATTATACTAGGAAGGCTTAGAGGATATTATTGTTTAAATAATTATATGATATTAATATTTATTAGATTTCTTATAAAATTGAATAATTATGTTAAACCCTAAATCTATGTTGAAATTATTTATACATATTATTAATTTTTAAAGATTGATTTTAGTATTATATCGTAAACGATATAATCTTTATGCTAAACACTTTAAGTTCATTTCTATTATTTAAAATGTATCTTTAAGGTTATTATAGATTTTAATATATTTATGCCATTAGAGTTTTAATTTCATAATAAAAAAAATATGTTTAGGATGATTAAATGTATTAGTATTAGCAAATATGTATTAAATTATTCTTCATGTAGAATATTACGATACGTCTTTCTAGAAATGTTAGTGACAATTCATGCTTTGTATAAGTAACGGCGAGCTTTGGATGAGAATTTAAGATGTAGTGCTATAAGGTAAGTGAGTTGAATCACAAAATTAGAATTCTCACATTTAGCTTATATTATTAGTAAAGCCAGTTCTTTGATGGCCCTTTTCACATACCCCTCATGTCATACATGCATGTCATTTACTACAGCACAATATACGATCATGTCATTTAGCATGATGTTTAGATTCAGCAAGTTATAGTTATTTAAATTAGTATATAATTATGCATCTCATGTCGCATAAGTTAAATTAGGTTCAAGTATAAGAATAGATCGGACCAGTAATCAGTTAATCAATTAATCAGTTATTCAATTAATTTAGATGCTCATTTAGATGCATGATATCAATGCATATCAGATCAAGATGGATGTGCAAATCACAGACTGAAGCGTGGTCTACCATAATATGCTATAGTTTTACCAGCGACTCCCCTCGCTATAGTGGAACATAGGGCTAGTGCACAACCTTGCACACAGAGTTAAGTGTTATAGCTAATCAGTTCAATTAAATCAGTCAATTAATTTAGACCACTTAGTTAAGTTAGTTAGTCAGTTAGTTCATATAGTTCAGCCATGCATAGCATAAACATCAACATGTACAGTCATGTTTTAAATCTCTATATAAGTTTTATAAAACAATTACTATGATTATTATTCTCACGTTGTGATGGATTCCTTACTGAGTCATCGACTCATTTTAGTTTATTTCCTATTTTTAAAACCACCCAGGTGAGGCAAAGGACCAGTGCAAGCAGGTAGGCTAGGAATAGATTGAATAGCTATTTAAATTCTAAACTTTTCTAAAAATAAGCGTATTTATGACACATGTTTCTATTAAGTTATTCAGTTAATGTTTTATTAAGACATTTTTATTAATAAGTTTTATAAAATAAATGTTATTTAGTTTTGTTTAAAAAAAATGAGATCTTGTGCAGGATTAAAAGTTTTAGAAAAATCACGAGACACTCCTTAGCTTACAAGGAAGTGGGTGTTACAATGAATCATGAACATTGAAACTTATAACTTGACTTATGCTTCATCCACTTTTCATGTAAAAGACCTTCACACTTCTTTGACTTTTTTTTAATACGTGTTCATAATATTTCATATCTTTCATGACGTTTATGTCATTCTTAGCTTTTCATACCATTCATAATGTGACGACCCAAAATTTTTATTTCTTATTATTCTATTTAATTATTTATTATAATAATAATATTGGTATTTTAAGTTGGTAAGGATGGAGGCTTGGGCTTAAAATTGAGCATTGGGAAGTATGGACTAGGGTATTGGCCCAAAGTAGTGTGTCAAAGCCCAAAGGCCCATAGGATAGATCCATGAGTCAACCTAGCCCATGTATGAAGACACATGTCACACTTAGAAGAATTCTAATGAGTCTTCAAAGATTGTTAGGTGAGTGTAAGAAAAAACTAGTGATTGGAGGGTTGACTAGTGGCTTTCTTGGAGAAAGAAATGTGAAATCCAATATGAGATTTTCTCATCATTGGATAACTTGGTAGGTGTGTAAAGCAATGAGCAGTCTTTCAATTTAGTCTTCCTAGGAGCATACCAGATCTAGAAGAATGACACATGAGAGATTTGATAGAAATAGAAATGGGAACAAAGGGATTTTGGATGGAGCCTTAGCCGAACCTCTCATTGGGTTTTCCCATGCAATTTCTTCCAAATATAGATGAGTGACAATTGAGAGATCTTGTAAGATCAAGTGACTTTGAAGTGGTGAGTGCTAAGTCAAAAGAAATCATCATTGGAAAAAGGAATTGGCATGAGGAAGAGAGGAAGGTTTTGGGTGATGTTTGGCTTGGGGTAGCCGAATGCACTCTTTTAGTCTTCCTAGGGTTTTTGCTAAATCTAGGTGAATGGACAAGTTGGATTGTGTAAGAATGATGATACTTGTGTGTGTGAGAGTGTAAGGTTGAATGGTAATTGATGGAACACATGAGAGGAAGGAAAAACAAAGGAGGAAGAGAGATGAGTTTCGGTTGGGCTTGAAAAAGGCCTAGCCGAAGGTTGCATGCTCCATTCCCCAAAAAATTAATCTTGAGATCTTGGTGAGGGACTTGTGTGGTGACGGGTGAGTGTGTGAGTACTGATCTTGAGATCTTGAGATCTTGGTGAGGGGTTTTGCCTATGTGGGGCACTGGCCATAGATGAAAAGGGAAGGAAGAACTCAACCTAAGTGTAAGCTAGAAATAGGCATGATTGTACTCTATTGATAGAAGTCAATCAAAGGGGTCTTTCAATCCATCAAAGGTCAATCCTAAAACTAGAAAAATGAGCGCCTAGAAGCCTAAGAAATCCTCATGGCCAAATGGCCCTATGCCTTGGTCTTTCTCACATTGTTTGCTTCACTTGCACACACACACTATCACTCCATACCTCACGGCAGCAAACTTTCGTCTCTACTCTTACTTTGCCTTGCTTTCTTCTACCTTCTAAATACTAGAATATCCTAAGTTTAGTGGAGTTTGAAGCAAGTTTTCTTAAGGGAAAGAACATTTGAAAAGGTAAGCAAGGTCCTAAGCAGTTTCAAGAATAGAAACCTAAGTTAGGTCACATGCACACACCAAAGTCTTATATCTCTAAGAAATTTCCTTTAAACTATATGCTTATAAATTATTTTAATGAATTATTTTTATATATTTTTAGAGATAATCTTTTCTACTTGGGAGTGTTGTAAGTGCATTCTTATCTTGATTCTACCATTTCTTGTATATATATTTGAGTGAATGTGGTTGTATTGTTTGTTATATGATGATGCCATGCTAGGCTTTCTTAAAGGAGATGCCTTGTTGATTTAGTTATAAATCCATACTAAGTCCTATGTTATTTTAGGCTTGAATTTATATTATGTTGATGGATCTAGCAAACTTGATGCAAAAAAAAAAAAACATATTTTTAATACCCCGAGTAATTAATTAATTATTTATTTATTTTTACCTTACATGGTAGTTTATTTATTTATTAAATTAGTTAACACCCGATTAATTATTTATTTATTCTTATAAATGTAGGAGAGTAACATTAGAAATTATTTTAAGTGGGGAGCATAAGATGGGCAATGTATGAGAAAATGAGAAGTAAAATAATATATAATATACGTATGTACGTATATAGAATAAGTGGATAAGGATTAAGTGTAACTTTACAACTAAGTCTATATAAGTAATGATTTAATCTAATATGTAGGGGGACACTTGGATGGCTGGGAATAAATAGAATAATAATAATAATAATAAAATATATATAAAGCAAAGGCATGCATGTCGATCACTAAGGAGGAAAAAGAAAACACACACACATATATATATATATGGGTAGCTCTCGGCAGAAAGGGGGCTTTTCTTTTCTTTACTCATTGTTTTCCTTCTCTCACCCCTTAAGCAAATTTTCTTAGTGCTTTAGTGAAGGTTATTTCAAGTGAGTGAAGAATATCTTTCTTTAACAAGGGTTCTTTGGCTTAGTTCTTGGGAAATTGTAAGTCCAACCATAATTTAAAGTTGATATATTGTTAATTAATTTGTAAATTTGATTTCTTGAAGAATATATATATATATTACTAGTTGATTATGAAATGAATGGTTGTTTATTTGATGAATGAGGAATAATATGAGAATTTATTTTCTTTGTTTTGGAAAATATTAGTTAGTGATAAGTAGTAGATGTGATAATATACCTCTTATGCTTGATTGTTAAAAGAATATAAGCTCTAGTCTAAGATGAATTATAGTAAAATAAATATAGGAGAATAGCTGAATATATATATATATATACAAGGGTTATAGAAAATAATTATAGGATGAGTTTTAAAAATGAGTAATAGGGTAAATTCAGAGATGATATATGTTTGTATATATGAAGATTATGGCTTTGACTATGGTATCTCTTGGCTAGAAAAGAAAATAGATAATTAGATATTTTTATGAAAAGGAATATGCTAAGAACTTGAATTTCAAGTGATAATAATATTTTTAGAATGTTTTGGTGGATGATTAAAAAGAAATAGGTACATGAAGGGGTTGAGATAATGAAAAGATTGATGAAGCTAACAAGTATAGTCTAAGAAGAAAAGATTTGGCTTAGGCTATTGTAAGGCTAAAGTCTAATTATTTAGATTTATTCTTTTATTAGACATATAAGATTTAGTTGAAATATTTGCTAAGTACAGGGTTTTCGTGACTACGCTACGAGTTAATAAGTGTGTGTATCATAAGTTACACGAGTCATGCATTACGCATGAAAGAGAGTTAAGTTGTATGTATTTAAGATAACAAAGAAAATTAGAATAAGATCAAGCAAAGATTATGAAAATGCAAAGTCGCGTAGTCACGGGGAAGACGAAACGTAACTCCCGTATGACTGACGTGCCGATAGGGACAGCGATACGTAACGCCTGTCGGATAATAAGAAGTCACATCGTCACGGGAAAGGCAATATGTAACTCC
Organism: Platycarya longipes; assembly: GCA_036559045.1. Taxonomy (NCBI): domain Eukaryota; kingdom Viridiplantae; phylum Streptophyta; class Magnoliopsida; order Fagales; family Juglandaceae; genus Platycarya; species Platycarya longipes. The sequence continues at coordinate 27,120,720 of CM071800.1, read as the reverse complement.
TGTCTGACTGATATAATTGGCGGTGAAGGCAATACGTAACTGCCGCTATAGTAAGTCGTTTCATGTCGTTACGTGGAAGGCGATACGTAACTCCCGTACGACTGATACGAACGAGAACCCAACGGTGAAGGCGATACGTAACTATCATTGAGGTTCCAGATAAAAGTGGCAGTGAGGGCGATACATAACTGCTGTCACATTATGATTAAGTGAAGAACACTAAGAATTTATGAAATAGTAACAAGAATAAGAAAACGTTAAGAATTGTGAGAAAGGAAGTGCTATATGCAAGCAAAGTTATTGAATATGCTAATTAAGGTAATTAAGGTACATTGTATATAAGTTAACTCGTAAGTTATAGTTGCATGAATTATGTGGTTATTGATTGATTTATGTATTTGCGGTTGATATTATTTTGTTTATATATGCACTTACTGAGATTTTTCGAAAATCTCACTTTATATGATTTCTTTTTACTATCATTCTCTTCTGGGAATGATAGAAGTTTTGATAGGTAATGAGGGCAGGTCAGGGGATGAGGGCCACTCAGGAGGCTCTGAGGAGCCCTGAAGGTCTTGTAGTTTATGATGTTTTTGTAAAGATGGCGGTGCAGTGTTTTAAGCGTATGACTAGTATAGTCTGGGAGGATCGAGCCATGGCACCGGAAGGGCGTCGTCCTATGGGGTGTTGTTTAGCGTTGAGCCCTGATGGATCTTTAACTTTGGATAGTATTTTTTAGACCCCTATAGGAATTAGGTGCCACCAAGGAGAAAAGATAGATATGGGCCAATTTCGGTTTGGTCCTAACTATAAAGAAGTAAAGAAGGAATAAGGGCTATGAACTTGAGGGTCTTGTATTTTGTGGTTTTTGGTAGTTATTGTATAATATGTTAAGAGTTTCAGTGATGTATTGATTTTGATACATTATGTAAAATGATATAACTTATGTGAAGTGAAGTAGTTACCATGTGATATTTTGCTAAGTTTTAATTCTTTGTACATTTTAATTTTTATGAAACATTCCTGCTGCGAGATATCATGCATTGATAGTAAGATTAGGAGTATTTACATTAATCTTGACATGAACATAGGGATAAATGGCCTAATGTCATATATCCTGATGCTGCCAGCTACGTTAAATCCCAGACGTGGTTGGGGGTGTGACAAAGGTGGTATCAGAGCATTACGTCTCTAGTGTAAACCCATAATTATCCTAGGAAGAAAATCACATGATATAGGTTTGAATCTTTTAAGGATTTGAATTGGAACACAGGACGTTTGGATTTGGAAATGCCTTAGTTAATGAGAGATGAGATTACTAAGACAAAAGGAATTTATGAAGAGTTTTGTGCATTTCAGGAGGATAATATGGCAAAGGGTCGACGTGTTACTAATCCCCCTAGACAAGAAGAACAGGTGATAGGAAATCCTTCAAGGAATTCTCCTGAAGTCACTCCTCCAGGAAATGAGGAGCGAGTGATACAGAATCCTATGGTGCCAAATACCCCTCTGGAAGGAGGACAAGCTATAGCTGAAGCCATTCGACAGATGACTGAAGTGGTAAAGATTCAGATCAAGCAGAGTTGGTGCCAACAACAAAATGAAGCTAGAGGATTGACACAAGGCTGTCCATTTGAAAGATTCCTAGTTTATAGATATCCACACTTTTCAGGAACGGATGGAGCTTTAAAAGCAGACAAATGGATAATTGATTTGGAGCGTATCTTTGAAATCAGTGGGTGTACAGAAACTCAAAGAGTGCAGTACGCGGGACATTTACTCCAAGGTGAAGCGGGCCTATGGTGGGATACTAAGAGAAAATTGTTGAAGCAGGAGCTAGGTGAGAACGTAGTACCCACTTAGAAGCGATTCTGAAAAGAGTTCGATGATTGTTTCTTCCCGGAGTCTGTGAAGCAATGAAAAGCTCTAGAATTTGCTACTTTGGTACAAAGCAGTATGACCGTGGAGCAGTACGCGGCCCGATTTATGGAACTAGTAAGGTTTGCCTCTCATCTGGTAGTCACAGAAAAGATGCGAGCACAAAAGTTCCACGATGGGTTACAACTGAGAATTCGAGTGCAAGTTGCATGCTTACGAATTGAGACATTTCAAGACTTAGTGAATGTAGCTACAATTGTGGAAGCTGAACAAAAGAGCTTGATCATGCAAGCTCAAAACCAAAGAAAACAAGGATTTCCTCACTCCTCGAGAAGAAATGTTGGAAAAAGAAGAAATTTCTACCCTGCTGATAAAGGTAAAGGAAAAACAAATGGTTAGGGAGCGTCAACTATACCTCTGATATGTAGAGCATGTGGAAGAAGGCACAATGGTGAATGTCGAGTAGTAACCGGTGCATGCTGATAAGTGTAATTTTTATATGATTTTATTATCCATTTCACTTATTAAAATTGTTAATTTATTTTGTGCTTTTTGTTTTATTTATTTATTGAAGGAATGAGAAGAAAAATAAAAGAAAAGAATAAAAGAGCATGAGGATCATTCAATTTTGGACTACAAGTCACTTAGGCCCTGTGTTGTTGTAGTTTTGTTTGGCATTAGTGTTTTTGTTTTTGATGGAATTAGAGCTTAACAACCTGCACATGGACTTCCATTGGGCTGCAATTTTATTTAACCCCATATGCAATAACTCATAGGCCCATGTCTCACTTAAAAGCCATAATACAATAGCCGTTCAATACTCAATAGCATTTTAGTGGGTCACGGCAAGTCAATATACGGGGACACGAGCTTCACTTTAATTCACAGTATAATATATATACATACTTGAGTAGTCGGGTGCCGCATTCGACAGAGGAGACCTGGAGAGAAGCCTAAAGGTGCAGAATTTTTGAGGAGATTTTCTTTGAAATTTTTCTAATGAAGAAGATCTGAAGAACAAAGGCGAGAGTTACATGTTCATCAACCGATTCCGATGAAAAACATAAGTTTTATTTTTTTTCTTTTTAATTTTATTATGAACTAAATTTTATTTTCTAGAGCGTTGATGTAGTCTAGCATTGAACACATAGTTTATATTCTGAGTTATTTTATTTTTAATATTTCCATGATTGAGTGTTTAATTATTGTTCTTAATGCTTATAATTTTTTACGAATTATTGTTTGATCAATTAAACTACAATGAGACCGAGAGGTGATTTGTGGTTTTAGTTATATAATTAAATATCATTAGTTGAGAGAAAGTATAGATGCTTTACTGCGACTAGTGTAATTTTTCAGAAAATTCAAAGTACGTAATGAGTCTCCAATTAATGAAATTCACATAGAGATATGGAGTTGTTACTTGGAGATATTTTTGATATTATTTGAGAGAAGATATTGAATAATTAAGAAATTTTTAATCATCAACGGGAGATTATTGAAATTTAATAATTATGAAGAATAAATTGTGTGGAATTTGCTAGGTGAAATCAACTGCTCTAGATCCATTCTCATCATTTTGTTACACTTTTAGATTTTAGCCTTTGTTAATTTTGATTCGTAAATTTATTTTTGTTAAGTAGTTTAATTTAATTTAAATAGTAGAAGCGTTCCATTTAATTTCGATTTTCCAAATAGTTATTTCTTTAGTGAATTTCGGTATTCAATAACATAGTTAATCCTTGTGGGTTCGACATTCATTTTCTATAAAAACACTTTACTACTTATTACAATTCTGTGCGCTTGCAGATTATTTTATACGAACACATGCTTCAAGTGTGGAAAGATGGGCCACATGATTAAGGACTGTCCCCAGAATACCACTGGAGGAGCTGTAGTGTCTAGAGGAAAAGCAAAGGCTCCAGCGAAAGCCAAGGTGTATGCAGTTACACCTAGAGATGTGGACATGGACACAGAGGAAGCTATAAATGCCGGCATCATTACTAGTAAAACTTTATGGCCTTCTTTTTGATTTATTTATATGATGAATTTCAGTGAAGTAACGATATGATAATTTTATAGGTGAGATTATTTTGATGCGTAATATGGTGTATGCATTGTTTGATTCTGGAGCAATAAGGTCTTTTATTTCATAGGAATGTGTATGGAGATGTGAGTTAGATGTAGTGCCGTTAGCTCAAAAGGTTCTGGTATCGATCCCTAATGGGACGGTAATCGAATGTAATCAGATAATGAAGAACTGTCCGTTAGAGGTTGCTGGTTTAAGATTGAACGCCAATTTGGTAGTTTTTGACCTGTTGGGATTTGATGTGATTTTGGGCATGGATTGGTTATTTGAGCATTATACCAAGATCGATTGTCGTAAGAAGGAGATAGTATTTGATCTGCCTACAGAGGAGAAACTCTGCTATGTAGGGGAAATAGTTAACTTTGTTCCCTCGATTGTGACTGCAAAACAGATAATTAAAGGTCTTAAAGGGGGGAGCAGAAGCGTTCTTACTAGTAACATTGAGTGCATTAGAGGAATCTAAGGGCATTAAAGGCATTCAGGTAGTGGAAGACTTCCCTGAAGTTTTTAAAGATGAATTACCTGGATTGCCCCCTGATCGAGAGACAGAATTTACAATCGAGTTGGAACCAGCTATGGCTCCAGTTCATAAAGCACCCTATAGGATGGCACCAACTGAACTGAGGGAATTGATGGTGCAGATCGAGGAAATACTGGAGAAATGATTTATACAGCCTAGTTCATCACTGTGGGGAGCCCTAGTCTTGTTCGTGAAGAAGAAAGACGGAACAATGCATTTGTGCATCGACTACAGAGAGAGCTTAATAAAGTCACTATCAAGAATAAGTATCAGCTACCTCGGATAGATGACTTGTTGGACCAACTACAAGGAGCGTCAGTATTTTCTAAAATAGATACCAGATCAGGGAATCATCAGCTTAAAATTAGGGAGCCAGATGTATCTAAGACGGCTTTCAGACTCAATATGGACATTTCGAGTTTCTTGTTATGCCATTTGGATTAACTAATGCCCCAGCGGTATTTATGGATTTAATGAATAGGATATTCAGGCCGCATTTGGATAGTTTTGTAGTAGTTTTCATTGATGACATTTTGATTTATTCTCAAAGCGATGAGGAGCATAAGGAACATTTAAGGATAGTACTAGAAATTCTGCAGAAGCATCAACTTTACGCTAAACTTAGTAAGTGTGAGTTTTGGCTTCGAGAAATGAAATTTTTGGGGCATGTTATTTCCAGTAAAGGAGTTGCAGTAGACCCGTCTAAGATAAAGGCAGTGACTGAATGGCAGAGACCGAAGAATGCTCACGAAATACGTAGCTTTCTTGGATTTGCAGGATATTATAGAAGATTTGTAGAAGGTTTTTCCAAGCTTTCTAGACCATTGACAGCCTTAACAAGGAAAAATGTCAAGCATGTTTTGAGTGATCAATGTGAGCGAAGTTTTCAAGAACTTAAGAGAAGATTGACAACGGCCCCAATTTGGGCAATACCAGAGCCTAACAAACCATATATGATCTATAGTGATGCTTCGAAGATGGGTTTGGGGTGTGTTCTGATGCAAGATAGGCGAGTAGTCGCATATGCATCGCGACAGCTTAAAGATCATGAAAAGAATTACCCCACCCATGATTTGGAAATTGCAGTTTTGGTATTTGCATTGAAGATTTGGAGGCATTATTTGTATGGCGAGAAATGTGAAATATATACAGATCATAAAAGTCTAAAGTATTTATTCAGTCAAAAGACTTTGAATATTAGGCAGAGAAGATGGATTGAAATAATAAATGATTTCCAGTGTGAGATTAAATATCATCCTAGAAAGGCTAATGTAGTGGCTAATGCATTAAGTCGGAAAGCTCAGACAAAGGAACCTTCAAAATTAGCAATGATGAGAGAGTTGTTAATTGGAAAACTGCCAAAAGATGCTTTGATGACAATGGTACAAGAAATTATTTCATTGACGGATGATGAAATTCAAGAAGGGCAACGAAAGGATGTTAAGTTGGAAAAGATTCGTCAACAACTGTTAGAAGGAAAGGAGTCCCCTTACTTCACAATTTCTAGTGATGAAATGTTGTATTATGGAAAAAGGAAAGTAATCCCTGATGATTCAAAATTAAAAGAAAAATTGTTGCGAGAAACTCATTGTACTCTCTATACAGCTCACCCGGGAAGTACTAAAATGCATCGAGATCTAAAAGAAAAATTTTGGTGGAAATGTATTAAAAAGGATGTTGCTACTTTCATGGCTAAATGTTCGATATGTCAGTTAGTAAAAGCAGAGCACCAAAGACCAGCTGGAAAATTGCAGCCTTTACCTATCCCTGTATGGAAATGGGAAGATATATCCATGGATTTTGTAGTAGGATTGCCAAGGACTCCGGTAGGAAAGAATTCAATTTGGGTAATAATTGATCGTCTGACAAAAAGTGCTCACTTTCTGCCTGTAGCCAATACAGATTCAATGGAGAGATTAGCTCAAATCTATGTTAAAGAAATAGTACGTTTGCACGAAGTACCCAAAACAATTGTTTTAGATCAAGACCCCAGATTCACTTCTCGTTTCTGGCAAAGTCTACAGAAAATGTTGGGTACTAATTTAAAATTCAATAGTGCCTATCACCCACAAACAGATGGACAGACAGAGCAGACTATCCAGACTCTAGAAGACATGCTGCGAGCTTGTGTATTGAATTATAGTGGTGATTGGGAGAGTCTTTTACCTTTGATTGAATTTTCATATAATAACAGCTTTCATGCCACCATTCAGATGGCACCCTATGAAACCTTATATGGAAGAAAGCGTAGGTCTCCACTGTATTGGGATAAAGTGGGAGAAAGTAGAATATTAGGGCCCGAATATTTACAAGAGGTTCGGGAACAGGTGGATTTGATTCGAGAAAGAATGAGAACAGCTCAAAGTAGACAAAAGAGTTATGCGGATAAGCGCAGAAGAATCCTGGAATTTGCAGTAGGTGATTAGGTCTATATTAAGATCTCACCTATGAAAGGTGTAGTACACTTCGGTAAGAAAAGAAAGTTAAGCCCTCGTTATGTTGGACCTTATTAAATTTTGGAGAAGGTGGGTACAGTAGCATACTGGTTGGATTTGCCAAAACATTTACAAGGAATTCATAATGTTTTTCATGTTTCATCTTTGAAGAAAAGACTGGGAGAAAGACCAGTAGCAGAATCCAAGTAATATCCAACTACATCCTAATCTAACCTACGAAGAATGGCCAACGAGGATCGAAGATCAAAAAGAGCAGATATTACAAAATCTTTCGATTTCGTTAGTTAAAGTATTTTGGAATAATCCTGTTTTCCAAGAGGCAACGTGGGAACGTGAAGGTGTGATGAGGGATAAATACCCTCATTTGTTTGAAAATTAGATGTATATGTTTTATTTCATTTTATTTTATTATGACTGTAAGTATGAATATTGCCTCTTTTGTGTGAGTTTGGTTGTGTATTTATAAGTTTATGTTTAAATTTTGAGATTAGTATTAATTATTATCTAACTTTGAGCAGGAACTGACTCGATATAGAACCACGCCACGTATGTCTGTATCATCTGTAGCAAAATTGAAAGAGAGAGCAAAAAGACTTAGACTCAGGATTTGCCTTAGAAGGCAGAAACAAATGAGAATGAAGAGACTCAAAAGATTAGAAAAATTTGAGTGGCATCGCAAGCATGTCATGGATATAGATAGTACGGGGAATGCTATTTTTAGACGTGCACTGCTGCATGAGGAACGACAACCCCCTAGTAAATGGTTAAAGTTAGAAAGAAAAAATTTGCATGAAATGAATTTAGAAAATGAAGGAATAGAAACTTTGGAGTTTTCTAACATGTCTAAGGATAGGATACGCCACATAGAGGAAGGCCAGCCTATAGAAGACATTGGGTCAGCAATTTGGCATCGAATAAATGAGATGAAGGTGAACATGTATTACGACTCAGATTTCGACGAAATATTTTATAACTCACAGGACTCCTTAACTTTAGAAGAGAGTAGACCATCCTATTCCTTCTCAGAAGAATCTACAGCTACATGTGCTAAATGTATGAATTTTTTTTTATTTGGATGTTATTTTAGAAATTTTGAAGACGAAATTTTTTTTCGGGGGGAGAGTTGTAACACCCCGAGTAATTATTTATTTATTTATTTATTTTTATCTTACATGGTAATTTATTTATTTATTAAATTCTTTAACACCCGATTAATTATTCATTTGTTCTCATAAGTGTAGGAGAGTAACATTAGGAATTATTTTAAGTGTGGAACATAAGATGGGCAATGTATGAGAAAATGAGAAGTAAAATGATATATAATATACGTATGTACGTATATAGAATAAGTGGATAAGGATTAAGTGTAATTTACAACTAAGTCTATATAAGTAATGATTTAATCTAATATGTAGGGGGACACTTGGATGGCTGGGAATAAATAGAACAATATTAATAAAATAAAATATATAAAGTAAAGGCATGCATGTCGATCACTAAGGAGGAAAAAAAAAACATATATATATATATATATATATATGGGTAGCTCTCGGCAGAAAGGGGGCTTTTCTTTTCTTCACTCATTGTTTTCTTCTCTCACCCCTTAAGCATATTTTCCTAGTACTTTAGTGAAAGTTACTTCAAGTGAGTGAAGAATATTTTTCTTTGACAAGGGTTCTTTGGCTTAGTTCTTGGAAAATTGTAAATGCAACCATAATTTAAAGTTGATAGATTGTTTAATTAATTTGTAAGTTTGATTTCTTGAAGAATATATATATATATATATATATATTACTAGTTGATTATGAAATGAATGGTTGTTTATTTGATGAATGAGGAATAATATGAGAATTTATTTTCTTTGTTTTGGAAAATATTAGTTAGTGATAAGTAGTAGATATGATAATATACCTCTTATGCTTGATTGGTAAAAGAATGTAAGCTCTAGTCTAAAATGTATTATAGTAAAAGAAATATAGGAGAATAGCTGAAAATATATATATATATTCAAGGGTTATAGAAAATAATTATAGGATGAGTTTTAAAAATGAGTAATAGGGTAAATTCAGAGATGATATATATTTGTATATAGGAAGATTATGGCTTTGATTATGGTGTCTCTTGGCTAGAAAAGAAAATAGATAATTAGATATTTTTATGAAAAGGAATATGCTAAGAACTTGAGTTTCAACTGATAATAATATTTTTAGAATGTTTTGGTGGATGATTAAAAAGAAATAGGTACATGAAGTGGTTGAGATAATCAAAAGATTGATGAAGCTAACAAGTATAGTCTAAGAAGAAAAGATTTGGCTTAGGCTATTGTAAGACTAAAGTTTAATTATTTAGAATTATTATTTTATTAGACATACAAGATTTAGTTGAAATATTTGCTAAGTACAGGGTTTTCGTGATTACGCTACGAGTTAATAAGTGTGTGTATCATAAGTTACACTAGTCATGCATTATGCATGAAAGAGAGTTAAGTTGTATGTATTTAAGATAACAAAGAAAATTAGAGTAACATCAAGCAAAGAATATGAAAATGCAAAGTCGCGTAGTCACAGGGAAGACGAAACGTAACTCCCGTATGACTGACGTGCCGATAGGGACGGCGATACGTAACGCCTATCGGATAATAAGAAGTCACATCGTCACGGGAAAGGCGATACGTAACTCCTGTCTGACTGATATGATTGGCGGTGAAGGCGATACTTAACTGCCGCTATAGTAAGTCGTTTCGTATCGTTACGAGGAAGGCGATACGTAACTCCCGTACGACTGATACAAACGAGAACCCAACGGTGAAGGCGATACATAACTATCGTTGAGATTCCAGATAAAGGTGGCAATGAAGGCGATATGTAACTGCTGTCACATTATGATTAAGTGAAGAACACTAAGAATTTATGAAATAGTAACCAGAATAAGAAAAAGTTAAGAATTATGTGAAAGGAAGTGCTATATGCAAGCAAAGTTATTAAATATGCTAATTAAGGTAATTAAGGTACATTGTATATAAGTTAACTCGTAAGTTATAGCTGCATGAATTATGTGGTTATTGATAGATTTATGTATTTGCGGTTGCTATTATTTTGTTTATATATGCACTTACTGAGAATTTTCAAAAATCTCACTTTGTATGATTTCTTTTTACTATCATTCTCTTCTGGGAATGATAGAAGTTTTGACAGGTTATGATGGCAGCTCAGGGGATGAAGGCCACTCAAGAGGCTTTGAGGAGCCCTGAAGGTCTTGTAGTTTATGATGTTTTCATAAAGATGGCGGAGTAGTGTTTTGAGCGTATGACTAGTATAGTCTGGGAGGATCGAGCCATGGCGGCGGAAGGGCTTCGTCCTATGTGGTGTTGTTTAGCGTTGACCCTTGATGGATCTTTAACTTTTGATAGTATTTTTGAGACCCCTATAGAAATTACGTGCCACCAAGGAGAAAAGATAAATATGGGCCAATTTCAGTTTGGTCCTAACTATAAAGAAGTAAAGAATGAATAAGGGCTATGAACTTGAGGGTCTTGTATTTTGAGGTTTTTGGAAGTCATTGTATAATATGTTAAGAGTTTCAGTGATGTATTGATTTTGATACATTATGTAAAATGATATAACTTATGTGAAGTGAAGTAGTTACCATGTGATATTTTGCAAAGTTTTAATTCTTTGTACATTTTAATTTTTATGAAACATTCCCGCTGTGAGATATCATGCATTGATAGTAAGATTAGGAGTAATTACATTAATCTTGACATGAAGTCATATATCATGATGCTGCCAGCTACGTTAAATCCCAAACGTAGTTGGGGGTGTCATAATATTGATATGGTATAAAGTGATAAAATACATGCATGACTAATATGACACCCCCAACTCACGTCTGGGATTTAACGTAAGTTAAAGGGTCAGGATAAGTAATATTAAGCTACTCACCCATGTATGTATCAAGATCTTAATAAATAAAATATAGGAAGTTTATTATACACAGCGGATAAGGTCAAGTATAACAATTTCTAAAGATCACATATGACAAATGTTAACTTCCAACTTCAACATTCTCCTTTCATTCATCAGACATTGTACTGTTATATATACATGCCCAAAATAGTAATCAGCGTTAATAGAATAATAATACATATCAAAAGACCATCCCTATGGTCACTTGGGTTCCTTCTTAACTTCAGGAAATTCCCTCCCATAATGGAACATATCCAAACTAAGACAACGGTCTTGCTGGAAATATTGTCCTTGTGGTGTCGAATAAACTTCACATATAGATAGGCAACCATCCAATCCCAAAGTCAAACAACAACCTATACGCTACTCCTCCTCAGCAAAAGCGGGGGCACTGTGATACTACAACTCCACTAGCTGATCATACATAGACAGTCCAAGGGACACAAAAGTGAAATCTACATAAGGACTATGTTTAAAGAGTCCCTCAGGACTCCTCGAAGTCTCCTGTGTCATCGGGGCTTTCCCCCTGTTGGCCATCACATCATGCATATAATTTATACATACAAGAAAGAAACGTAAAACCACAAAAGAGTGAGATTTCCTTAGAAATCTCAGTAAGTATATAATTAGCTTAATAAAGCATAGACACAGCCATCATTAATCTTTTTAGGAAAAGAAACTAACAAAACATGATCAAAAACATGTTTCATGTGATTTATCCGTAACCTACATAGGTTTACACTCTTAGTTCCTTTTTCTTAACCATCAACACCTTCTTAAAAACTTATTCCACTATTATCATCAATGGGCATTACATATCACTGTCTCCATCACAGATAACTCTTTTACAGCATATTTATTTCTTACCACCGATGGGCGTTATATATCGCCGTCCCTATCGCATATAACTCATCAATCACCCAGGCGTTACGTATCGCCGTCCCCGTTATGATGAGTCTCGAGTCAACCTTTTGGGCATTATGTCTCGTCGTCCCCATCTTGACACGGAACATACGTAGCATAGTGGGCGTTACGTTTCGCCATCCCCACTAATGATATCACTTCCACGGGCGTTACGTATCGCCATCCCCGTGATAATACATAACACTCTTATCATACGACAGGCGTTACGTACCACCGTCCCTGTCGGCACATCAGTCATTCGGGCGTTACGTCTCGCCGTCCCCGTCACGACGTGACTAACTTATCCATATCTCTTCTTCTTAGTTGTTCTTTTTTTATTCTTAGGAATGTTTCTCAAGTACATAATGTATCACTTTTCTTAATCTCGCCACATACTAGAACATGCATGTACTCTTAAATTATCACATGCTCACATATGTATGTATCTTAAATTCTGAAAAGTGTTTTATACAAGCAAAATACTTAGATAGCATATATAATTTCTTCTTCTTTCAATGTCCACTTTTATTCCAACAAAATCCTTGAATTTCAACAAAACAGGAGATCTCGCTCAAGCGAGGTATCGAGCGAGAATCGAGCGAAGTCTTGGGTTGGAACTCACTCGAGCAGAATATCAAGCGAACATTAAGCAAATTGGGTATCTCGCTCGAGCGAGATTCAAGCGAGTTCTTGGGTTAGAACTCGCTCGAGCAAGACATTGAACGAGTGTCGTGCGAAGTCTCGGGTTGCACTTCGCTCGAGTCAAGTGAGGGTTTACAATTGTTCTTCGCTCGATCATTCGGTCGAGCGAAGTTACAGAGCATGGTGTTTTTCAATCCAAAACTCGTAATCTTTTCACATAAACTTTATTTTTACTTATTATAACATAGTTTTAGGTTCTTCTAACTTCATTAAACATATTTCCATTAACAAAGCCACTGCAAACAACACTTAGATTTATTAAAACACTTTAACAAGAATATAAGGGTTCCATACCAACATGTATAGTCCAACCATTTAAATAAACCATCTTCATACTAAAGTTAAGCTAGAATATGAACTTACACACTCTCTAAATCTGGTTGAAGATGATCAAACCAAATCTTTGCAAGTTTTCTCCTCAAAACACTTACTAAGCTCACTTAGGATGTATATGAAGGTTAAGGGACTAGAGAAGGGTTTCCTTTGATTTCCTTCGAAGGCATTCATGTACTACATTACCAAAGAGAGTTAGAAGCCTCCAAAATGTCTATTTATAGGGGTGGTGGTCGACTCATGTGAAGGAAAGAAGAGGGGCAACTTGGTAAAGACAATAGGTTTTTGGTTTGCATGTGATGAGGTGTCCCTCCTAAGCCTTTTTTCATGATTAACTAAATCCTCCGAAAATTTTAGGCTTTGCAGCTGAAATGATCATCTAATGGTCAGTATTTGAGATAATTTTGCAAACCATTTGATCAATGGTTGAAGTAGAAGCTTATGGGATAAAGGATGAGGTGGCATCTCACCTAACCATGCATGCATCTCCCTTTCCAGCCTTCATCTGGTTAGCCACGCCCCTTAGCCTTCCCCTAACCCATTTAGTTACTTGATAACCTCCTTAGGACTCTACTTAACAAGTTCTAGAAAGCCCCTTCTTGATTTAGTTAGGATAGAATCCCATTTGGATCCATATTCTCCAACTCAAATTTTGTTTAAGCTCAGTCCAGAGTTATCCACTTGCTCTTGAAATAAGTCATTGGTACCGTCCAAATATGCAAAAACTTATAACATGAAAGTTTTATATCTATCTCTTAGGATTCTATATGAATTAGAATCATCTCATTTGGACCTCATATGAGTAACTTATGCTCATTTACACTAAAACTAGACAAATTAATTCGAGAATGAGTACCAAGTGTTTGATATTTGGTTCTATCACTTCCTCTTGCATTTACATCCTAATTTTTCAGAATTCAACTCTTTCGAAGTTTAAAATGAAATTCTCTAGTTGATACCTTGTTCCAAATCCCAAAGATTTCTCCATAATATATATATATATATATATATTTTAATACATGATCTCACTTATTCTATACCCAATACTCTCATTTAAGTCTCCAACTCTATATTCTAGAAAAATATGCCCAATATATAATCTTTTAAAGAAATCCAAATAAAAATTCATCTTAGAGTTTCGGGATATTACATCCTCTCCCCCTTAAAATGATTTCGTCCCCGAAATCGCTAAATCATGAATTAAGGGTTCAATGAATTAATACCTCGATTGCTTGCAGCAGTAAATTCTTCAGAAGAGGTACGGACTTTTTCCTCATTTGACAGTGAATCTTGAGAATAGTAAAAGATCATCTCGACATCCTGATTAAAATACATATTCACACTAACCTCCTGTAATTTACGCAGTATTTTAGATTCCGTTTCTTCTATGACTAGTCCCTCCTCACATTAACGTTTTCTATCTTCTGACCTATCAGATAACTCCATTATGATGGATTTTCCTTTATCTTCTCTTTTTAACAATTCCTTTTCTGCTTGTAACCATTTTTGAGTGGGTTGCCTCTCCTCACCTAGCAAAGCTCGTCTACAGACTGGGTTACCTTTTTCATCTATGTCCATGATATGTGTTCTATGTTTTTCACTCTTATTCAACCAACGTAATCTATCTGTTTTCCATTGTTTCAGCTTTTTCCTATGAAATCTCTCTCTAATCCTTTCAGATCTTTTCTTTAACTGATCTACAGGAGTGACTGAAATTCGTGCTTTTCTTTTTGGAGTCATAATCTTGAGTAAAACCAATCATCAAAAACTATAGATACCAAAAGAACACAAACATCATACAAATAGCTTTATATACATATATCAGAGTTCAAACATAAAAACACAAATTAATACAATTAAGTTTCGAACAAATGAGGATAACTAGCTCTTATCACATCCTCACGTTCCCAGGTAGCTTCCTGAAAGACAGGATTGTTCCAGAGCACTTTCACTAATAGAATTGTGTGATTTCGAAGGGTCTGTTCTTTCTGATCTTCAATTCTCACTGGCCACTCTTCATAGGTTAAGTTGGGACGCAAATTAACAGGACTTGGATCCATCACTGCCACTGGTTCATTACTTAAACTCTTCTTCAGGGAAGATACATGAAATACATTATGAACTCCTTGTAGATTATCAGGTAATGCTAGGCGGTAAGCCACCAGACCTACTTTTCCAGAATTTCATAAGGTTCAATATAACGAGGACTTAACTTTCCTTTCTTACCGAATCTCATAACTCCCTTCATAGGCGAAATCTTCAAATACACCCAATCTCCCACCATAAAATCTAAGGCTCTTCTACGATTATCTGCATAACTCTTTTGCCTACTTTGCGCCATTTTTATCTGATTTCTTATCATTGTAATCTGCTCCTTAATTTCTTGTAAATACTCAGGTCCTAAAATGCTGCTTTCACCAACTTCATCCTAATATATAGGAGACTTGCATTTCCTTCCATAAAGTGCTTCATAAGGCACCATTTGTATGGCAGCTTGAAAACTGTTATTATAAGAAAACTCGATTAATGGTAATAGACTCTCCCAATCTTTACCAAAATCCAATACACAAGCTCTCAACAAATCTTCTAAAGTCTGAATGGTTCATTCTGTTTGCCCATCCATTTGAGGATGATATGCACTACTAAAATTTAAATTGGTACCCATCGTCTTCTGTAAACTTTGCCAAAATCGATATGTAAATCTAGGATCTCTATTTGACACTATGGTCTTGAGCACTCCATGCAGACGAACTACTTCTTTTACATAGATTTTTGCCAATCTTTCCATAAAATCCTTGTTTCAAATAGGCAAAAAGTGAGCACTTCTTGTCAACCGATCAACTATTACCCAAATTGAATTTTTTTCCGCCGATGTTCTTGATAATCCTACCACAAAATCCATAGATATATCCTCCCATTTCCATTCAGGAATTGGTAGGGATTGTAATTTACCGAGTGGTCTTTAGTGTTCAGCTTTCACTAACTGACACACTGAGCATTTGGCTACAAAGGTTGCAATATCATTCTTCATTTCTTCCCACCAAAACTTTTCTTTTAAATCCTGATACATCTTAGTACTTCCAGGATGGGCAGTATATGGTGTACCATGAGCTTCCTTCATCAATCTTTCTTTCAAATCTGAATTATCAGGTACTATTTTCCTTTTCCCAAAGTATAACATCCCATCACCTGAAATCATGTAGTGTGAGGACCTTTTTCCTTCTAGCATTTGTTGTTTCATCTTTTCTAGTTTAGCATCCTTCTGTTGTCCTTCCTTAATCTCCTCATTTGTTAAAGGAACAATTTCTTGAATCACCATTAACTTGAATTCTTGTGATAACCTATCTAGAAGAATTTCTCGCATTTCTGCTAACACCGATAATTCCTCAGTCTGAGTTTTCCTGCTTAAAGCATCTGTTACCACATTAGTCTTTCCAGGATGATATTTTATTTCACATTGAAAGTCACTTATAGTCTCCATCCATCTTTTTTGCCTCATATTCAGAGTCTTCTGACTAAAAAGATACTTGAGACTTTTATAATCCGTAAATATTTCACATTTCTCTCCATATAAGTAGTGCCTCCAGATTTTTAGTGCAAATACCACAGCTGTCAATTCCAAATCGTGAGTGGGATAATTCTGTTCATGATCTTTTAGCTGTCGGGATGCGTACACAAATACTCTTCCTTCTTGCATTAATACAAACCCCAGTCCCATCTTTGAGGCATCACTATATATCACATAGGGTTTGTGAGGTTCCGGTAAAGTTTAAATTGGTGCCGTAGTCAATCTTCTTTTTAGCTCTTGGAAACTCTTCTCACATTGATCACTCTAAACATACATAGCATTTTTCTTGGTCAGTGCTGTCAAAGGTGCCGAAAGTTTAGAAAATCATTCCACAAATCTTCTGTAATATCCAGCTAATCCCAAAAAATTTCGTACTTCGTGTGCATTGGTTGGTTGCTGCCAATCCATCACTGCTTCTATTTTTGTTGGATCTACGGAAACTCCTTCACTCGAGATCACGTGACCCAAAAATTTTACTTCTCGTAGCCAAAACTTGCACTTACTAAGTTTGGCATACAATTGATATTTCTGCAAGATCTCCATTACAATTCTCAGATGCTCTTTATGATCCTCATCATTCTAGGAGTAAACCAAAATATCATCAATAAAAACTATCACAAAATTATCCAAATAAGGTATAAATATCCGGTTCATCAGATCCATAAATACCGCTGGCACATTTGTTAATCCGAATGGTATAACAAAAAATTCAAAATGCCCATATCTCGTTCGAAAGGCTGTCTTAGGTACATCTTGCTCCCTGATCTTCAACTGATGATATCCAGCCCGAAAGTCTATTTTAGAGAATACCAAAACTCCTCTTAGTTGATCCAACAGATCATCTATCCGTGGAAACGGATACTTATTCTTGATTGTGACCTTATTCAAATCTCGGTAATCTATACATATTCGCATTGTTCCATCTTTCTTTTTCACAAATAACACTGGTGCTCTCCATGGGGACGAACTTGGTCTGATAAATCCCTTCTGTAAAAGTTCCTCAATCTGAGCTTTTAACTCTTCTAATTCCACCAGTGCTATCCTATAAGGTGCCTTATGAACTGGAGCTATAGCTGGTTCCAATTCGATAGCGAACTCTGTTTCTTGGTCAGGAGGTAATCCCGACAGATCATCAGAAAAGACTTGGGGGAAGTCTTCCACAATTGGAATTCCTCTGATACTCTTAACAAATTTTGAGGAATTTAACATTATTATCACATACACCTTTGCCGCTTCCTCAATACTTTTCTTCATTCGCTTGGCAGTTACTATGGAGGAAACTGAATCAATTATTTCCCCCTTGTCACAAAACTTCTCCTTCATTGGTAAATTAAAAACTATCTCATTTTTACGACAATCAAGTTTAGCATTATACTTGGCTAGCCAGTCCATTCCCAAAATTAAGTCAAATTCCATTAAATGGAATAATATCAAATTAGTGACTAGCTGAAAACTCCCAACTTCCAAAGAACAATTTCTTACAATTCGGTGACATCCTGCTATCTTCCCATCAGGCATGACTACTATAACTTTTTGGCCCAAGGGTTCCACCTCTAATTCACATCTTTGGACACAATCATATGAAATAAAAGATCTTGTTGCTCTCGAATCAAACAAAGCATAGACCATGCATTGCTTCTATTTAACCTTACCTAAGAAAGTTATCCTACGGTTATTATTACTAATCAAAAGAATCCATTCATTAACTAAAAGAAGGAAAATTAGAAAGTTACCAGTAATTACATTAGCGTCTATAGTCTCATCAGCCTCCATGTCCACTTCTCCTAGCGTGATTACATAAACTTTAGCTTTCACGGGAGCTTTTGTCTTTCCACCTGGGAGAGCTACGCCTTGAGGAACATTCTAAGGACAATCCTTGATCAAATGTTCTGGCCAGCCACACCTGAAGCAAGCCCTAGCATCCATTCTACAATCTCTCTTGTGTCACCGCCCACATTTGGTACATATTGGAAACAGAACCGGTATATTTGAATTACCTGCTATTCCTTTTCCTCCACCCATGGGTCTGAAATTTTGTTTCTTTCCTACATCTTTTCCCCTAGAATAAGGAAATATTTTTTTTCCAGCTACTTGAGTTTGCGCCATTATGCTCCTCTATTCAGTCTCAGCTATAGCTATTATGTTCACCAGTTCCTGAAAATTTTCCATTCGTAGGCACACCACTTGCATACGAATCCGTGG
Source organism: Platycarya longipes (assembly GCA_036559045.1). Lineage (NCBI taxonomy): Eukaryota > Viridiplantae > Streptophyta > Magnoliopsida > Fagales > Juglandaceae > Platycarya > Platycarya longipes. The sequence goes on along the minus strand of CM071800.1, from coordinate 27,102,104 downwards.
CTGTAATCCTTCTTGAAACTTCTGTGCTCTCATCTTCTCAGTGGCCATTAAGTATGGGGAAAATCTTGCCAATTCCATAAACTGAGCTGCATACTGCTCCACCATCATGTTGCCTTGTACCAACGTGGCAAACTCTAGAGCTTTCTGCCACTTCATAGATTTCAGAAAGAATCGATCATCAAATTTTTTCTTAAATCGTTCCCACGAAGGCACTACATTTTCTCCTAACTCTAGCTTCAGCAGCCTCCGCTTCGTGTCCCACCATAATCCTGCTTCTCCTTGCAGCAAATGTCTCGCATATTGCACCTTTTGAATCTCAGTGCAACCACTAACTTTGAAAATATGTTCCAAGTCAATAATCCATTTATTAGCTTTTAATGCTCCTTCCATTCCTATAAAATGCTGGTATCGGTAAACTAGAAATTTCTCATGCGGACATCCTTGGGTTTCTCCTCTATTCTCATCCTGCTGACGATAACGACTCTGCTCTATCTGATTTCTCACCACCTCAGTCATCTGCCGAATAGGTTCGGCTATCGCCTAACCTCCTTCCAATGAGGGGTTTTGGGCCTCTTGTCTTCCTTCCAAAAGTGGATTATGTGCCCTAGGTTCCCCTTCCAAATGTGGGTTTGGTGCCATCTGCTCCTCCATCCTAGGGGGAGTAACCAAAGGAGGATTTGATGCTACTGTTTCTACTCGTTTCGAAGCTGAATGACCTCTTGTCAATTTTATCTTCCTGAAACATACCAAACTCTATCATGAGCTGTATTTACTTTAGAAATCTCCATATTTCTAAAGTACAATTTATTCATCCATATCACTCCAATTCCAATCTTATAAAGATTTAACTTATTCTTGTGCCGTGTGATCCCTTTTTCCTAGAACAATGTGGATTTCACCCAGAGACATAATAGCTCTGATACCACTCTATGACACCTCCAAGTCACGTCTGGGATTTAACGTAAGTCAAAGGGTCAGGATAAGTAATATTAAGCTACTCACCCGCGTACGTATCAAGATCTTAATAAATAAAATATAAGAGTTTTATTATACACAGCGGATAAGGTCAAGTATAAAAATTTCTAAAGATCACATATGGTAAATTTTAACTTCCAAATTCCATATTCTCCTTTCATTCATCAGACATTGTATTGTTATATATACATGCCCAAAATAGTTATCAGCGTTAACAAAATAATAATACATATCAAAAGACCATCCCTATGGTCACTTGGGTTCCTTCTTAACTTCGAAAAATTTCCTCCCATAACGGAACATATCCAAGTTAAGACAACGGTTTTGCTGGAGATATTGTCCCTGTGGTGTCGAATAAACTCCACATATAGATAGGAAACCATCCAATCCAAAAGTCAAACAGCAACCTATACGCCGCTCCTCCTCAGCAAAAGCGAGGGCACCCTGATACCACAACTCCACTGGCTGATCAAACATAGACAGTTCAAGGGATGCAAAAGTGAAATCTACATAAGGACTATGTTTAAAGAGTCCCTCAGGACTCCTTAGAGTTTCTTGCGTCATCGGAGCTTTCCCTCTGTTGGTCATCATATCCTGTATATAATTTATACATACAAAAAAGAAACATAAAACCACAAAAGAGTGAGATTTCCTTAGAAATCTCAGTAAGTACATAATTAGCTTAATAAAGCATAGACACAACCATCATTAATCGTTTTAGGAAAAAAAACTAACAAAACATGATCAAAAACATGTTTCATATGATTTGTCCATAACCTACATAGGTTTATACTCTTATGACATTTTATGTTCATTTTTCTTAACCATCAACACCTTCTTAAAAATTTATTCAATTATTATCCTCAATGGGCATTACGTATCGCCATCCCCATCACAGATAACTCTTTTACAGCATGTTTATTTATTATCACTAATGGGTGTTACGTATCGCCGTCCCCATCGCATATAACTCATCAATCACCCGGGCGTTACGTATCGCCGTCCTCGTTATGATGAGTCTCGGGTCAATTTTCTGGGCGTTACGTCTCGTCGACCCCGTCTTGACATGGACCATACATAACACAGCGAGCGTTACGTCTCGCCGTCCCCACTAATCATATCACTTCCACGAACGTTACATATCGCCGTCCCTATCGGCACGTCAGTCATTCGGGCGTTACATCATTCGCCGTCCCCGTTACTACGTGACTAACTTATCCATATCTCTTATTCTTAGTTGTTCCTTTCTTATTCTTAGGAATGTATTTCAAGTACATGATGTATCACTTTTCTTAATCTCACCACATACTAGAACATGCATGTACTCTTAAATTATCACATGCTCACTTATGTATGTATCTTAAATTCTGCCAAGTGTTTTACACAAGCAAAATACTTAGATAGCACATATAATTTCTTCTTATTTCAATGTTCACTTTTATTCCAACAAAAGTCTTGAATTTCAGCAAAACAGGATATCTCACTCGAGCGAGGTATCGAGTGAGAATCGAGCGAAGTCTCGGGTTGGAACTCACTCAAGCAGAATATCAAGCGAACATTAAGCAAACTGGGTATCTCACTCGAGCGAGGTATCGAACGAGATTCAAGCGAGTTCTTGGTTTAGAACTCGCTCAAGCAAGACATTGAGCGAGGGTCGAGCGAAGTCTCAGGTTGCACTTCGCTCGAGCCAAACATCTAGCGAGAGTCAAGCGAGGGTTTATAGTTGTTCTTCGCGCGATCTTTCAGTCGAGCGAGGGTCGAGCGAAGTTACAGAGCATGGGGTTTTTCAATCCAAAACTCGCAATCTTTTCACATAAACTTGATTTTCACTTATTATAACATAGTTTTAGATTCTTCTAACTTCATTAAACACATTTCCATTAACAAAACCACTTCAAACAACACTTAGATTTATTATAACACTTTAACAAGAATATAAGGGTTCCATACCAACATGTACAATCCAACCATTTAAATAAATCATCTCCATACTAAAGTTAAGCTAGAATATGAACTTACACACTCTCTAAATCTGGTTGAAGATGATTAAACCAAATCTTTGCAAGCTTTATTCTCAAAACACTTACGAAGCTCACTTATGATGTATATGGAGGTTAAGGGAGTAGAGAAGGGTTTGCTTTGATTTCCTTCAAAGGGATTTGTGTGCTACATTACCAAAGAGAGTTAAAAGACTCCCAAATGTCTATTTATAGGGGTGGTGGTCGACTCATGTGAAGGAAAGAAGATGAGCAACTTGGTAAAGACAATAGGTTTCCTGGTTTGCATGTGATGATCTGTCCCTCCTAAGTCTTTTTTAATGATTAACTAAATCTCCCAAAAATCTTAGGCTTTGTAGCTGAAATGATCATCCATTTGAGATATTTTTGCAAACCATTTGATCAATGGTTGTGGTAGAAGCTTATGGGATAAAGGATGAGGTGGCATCTCACCTAACCATGCATGCATCTCCCTTTATGGCCTTCATCTGGTTAGTCACGCCCCTTCGCCTTCCCCAAACCCATTTAGTTACTTGCTAACCTCCTTAAGACTCTACCTAACAAGTTCTAGAAGGCCCCTTCATATTCTCCAACTTGAATTATGTTTAAGCTCAGTCGAGAGTTATCCACTTGCTCCCTAAATAAGTCATTGATACTACCCAAATATTCACAAACTCATAACATGAAAGTTTTAGATCTATCTCTTAGGATTCTATAAGAATTAGAATCACCTTATTTGGATCTCATATGAGTAACGTATGCTCATTACACTAAAACTTGATAGTTTAATCCGAGAATAAGCACCAAGTTTTTTATATTTGGTTCTATCACTTCCTCTTGTATTTACACCCTAATTTTTGAGAATTCAACTCCTTCTAAGTTTAAAATGAAATTCTCTAGTTGATACCTTGTTCCAAATCTCAAAAATTTCTCCATAATATATATATATATATATATATTAATACATGATCTCACTTATTCTATACCCAATACTCTCATTTAAGTCTCCAATTTTATTTTCCTAGAAAAATATGCCCAATATATAATCTTTTAAAGAAATCCAAATAAAACTTCATCTTAAAAGTTTCGGGATATTACATCTAAAATTAAGCTTATTGGATGTGCATGATGCTAGGTTAGATTACTTGAAGAAATGTTTTGTTTAGTTAGTAACAAAAATCCATGCTTGGTTAATGTATCATTCTAGGTTAAATGTTATATTATATTGGTGGATTTAGTTACTTTGTTGCAAAGGGTGAATGTAGCATGATTGATACGATGAATGGTGATAACATGCATGCATGTTAAGATAAAGTTTGGAGTTTGAAAAAGATTAGATTGGTTCATATAAGGGTTTCGAATTTAAAGGTTTTTAAGGGTGAGTTTAAATGATCAACCATTCTTTTAGATGATGATTAAGACTTTAATACTTGGAAAGTTAGAAGCATGAAAACTAGGAGGATTCTATAGCAGGATAGTTCGGTTTTCACATGTAGAATTAAGTGTGTTATTTTGATAGAAAGAAAAGTGATTAAAATATTAATACTAAGGACTATAGGGTTCGGTCAACCCCTCTTAGTGGTGCTAAAAATGTTTAGTTAATTTTATTAAGGCTTGGAGAGTATATGGAGGAGGATATAGGAAGAAAATCTTAGGAAGTGGCCTTGAAGGGGTCTTGGCCCAACCTTAGTGGTAGAGGCCGAGAGTCCCTTTTTGTGTGCTAAGCTCATTTGTGTGCTTTTATATGAAGTATAGATGGAATCATGTGGTAGTTGACTTGTCAATGATGCATGACAAAGTGTGTGTTTGAAACTAGTCCCATGATTTACACGTTAAGCACTAAGGTTGCATATCACATGTATGAAGCATGCAAATCATGTTTTTGAGTCAAACATGTTTCCAATGAAAAAGAAAAGTATTAAAGCTTTTATAAGAACCCCAAAGGTTGGGACGGGGTAGTGTCTCAGTAAAACTCTCAGTTCACTCAAGAGTGTTTAAAATCAAGTGAAAGCCCCTAAGTCAACGAAGAACAGTCGGCAGACTATGTATGGCTCCAAAAGGTGTATGGAACGTAATCGCACTTAAAGCTAGTGGGTGCCCAAGGATGGTGTCTGCTTTTGCCTTAACGTTATAAGAACAAGAATGTAGTCGCTCGGTTTGAGTGGTCACCGAGTGACAAAGAGAAAATAATATAGTCACCTCGACTTGAGTAGTCTGCGAGTGATGTGGTAACACGTAACGTATTCACTTAGGCTTGAATGGTCGCTGTGTGAGACGGTAACTAGCAGGGAACACACAATGCATAGAGGAACCGTGAGATGTCCAATAAGAAGTAATGACAAGAATGACTTTCGAGCCCCAAAAATGATATGATATGTAAATGGCACCTAAAATAAGAAGAGATGAAAGAAATGAAAAGTTTTTACGAAAATGGTTTTTTTTAAAGCATGAGTCAAAGGTATTATGTCATATGATGAACCATCTTTATGAAAAGCAAATATATGAATCAAGATTGAAAGAAAGTCAAGTTTTATAAAAGTTTTCATGAGCATATGCATTTGCTAAGTCATGAGTCACACATAAATGACACACGTTCTATTTGTTATTCACTTATTTGTATGCTTGCAATGATCTTGTTGAGATAGTTGTGTACTTACTGAAATTTCTCGAAATCTCATCTTTTTATATTTTCACTAGCATCCCATATTGGGGAGATAGAAGTGGTTGCAGGAGATGACGACGACGACCTTGACACTAGTACAGAGTCTCTAGCCCACTGATAGGCTGGTGATCTCTCCACCTTTTGATGTGGTGACCCATATCTTGTACAGCCAGTTTATAGAAGACATACAATGAAAGATGCTCTATGAGTCTACCGGACGGCAATGCACCGGGTGCTATCTCTCTTTGGGGTCCGACAGGTCTCTATTTATGGACCACGTTTATACCTCAGAGGTAGGGACAGGTCTCCTGCGTTGCGATCGGATGGGCCTAGGGCAATTCCTACGTGGTCCCGAGGTTAAAGAGGTTAAGGATGAGCTTTGAGATAGTGGACTGTTGTGGAGGTCAGCACGTGGGCTTTGTTGCATGTTTATATCGTTATTATATTTTGGGTGGGTCCCGATGGTTCGAGACATGCTTATTTTGTGGAAGCTGAGACAATTGGAAATGCTATTCATATGAAGTTTATTTTGGGATCTGAAATTTGTTATACCATGTGACGTAAGGCAAAAAATTCTAAGTGTTTGCCTAAATTTAGAACAGCTTGACCTTTTCCACTGCGAGATTTTCTATGCACTGCTTTTAGTTTTAAAATGCATGCTCAAACTTAAGTAAAAACGAGGGGTGAACTTCCTTGCGTTGTTTATCCCCAACGTCTCGATTTGCGTCTAATCCCAAACGTAAGCGGGTGTGTCAACACATATCATTCGTATCATTCATAGGCTCATAGCCTTTATTGTCATGATTTCATATAACATGTATAGATACCTCACGGCTCCCCTATGCACCATGTGTTTCTCGCTAGTTACTGCATCACTTTACAACTCCTTTAGTCGAAATGACTACATCATTTTCTTATACTTATACGGTAGTTCACTTATTCCGCCTTCATTGTATCTTAACACCCACTAGTTTTAGGTCCGACCTCACTCTAGAATCTTTCCATAGGAACCATTCAAGGCCTGTTGATTATTTTTTGTCACACCAGGTGTTTCACTCGACTTTAGTCACTTTTGAGTGAACATGGAGTTCCACTATGACATTTCTCCATCCTAACATTTGGGGTTCTTATAAAACGCTTGACTCTTTTCTTTTGAAATCTTTGACTCAAAGACATGAAAACATATCACATAGTCTTCATTCAAATCCTTGGTTTACTTATGCAAGCATAAAATCGTGAACATGTGAAGCATATATCTGCCAATCATAGCTTGAAAGCATTAGATTATGTAAACATAATTCAATTCATGGAAACATAGTCAATCAATCCTTAAGAAAACATCAAATAGCTTGGTCAAGCCCCTTGAAAGAGTCAAGGCCAAACCTATCAAGCCTTACCATTCCTCATTCCCTTGCATTACATCATACCAACTCATGCATCATTTAAGCATTCATCAAAACACATCCCTAGGCTACAATAGAAGCCTAAGCCGAAACCCTATGTAACTCACAACATGGTTTCCTTCATCAATCTTCATGACTTATCCTCAACCCAAGTTTTACCTCAAAGGGCTCAATGAACTAAATCCATGAATCACCCAAGGAAATTAGTAAAATGATCATACTTTCATTCATGAATCAAAAGCATAACTTTTACCTCAAGAATTAGACAAGGCCAAACCTATAAGTCTCCATGATTCTCATCTTTCATCCAAAAATCATTCATTTTTTCCACCCATTCACTTAGGTTGAATTTCCACAAATTATACCTCTCAATAATTCCTCAAATAACCAACATCAATTCATGAAAATATTCTTAGATCAAAACCTTAGCATATCCTTGAGAAAATATAGCAAATAACCAAGCAAACAAATAGATAAACGAAATAGCAAACAAGTTCACACATTATAAACAAACAATACCAAAGCTAGGTTAAGAGCATACTTACAAAAGTATCCAAGGAATATAAGCAAGAATCTAAAAAAAATCAAAGAGAAAAATCAAGATTTAAACTCAAAAAATCCTAGATTCAAAATCTAGAAAAGAAAGGGTGTTTGTTTTCCAAGAAAATCACAATTTTCCTCTAAAAAGACCCAATGGCCGAATCTCTTCCAAGAGATAAACCTATTTTTCATTTTCTTTTCAAAAAACATAATTTAATCTATAAAACTCAATTTTTTACTTGTTTAGAAACTCAAGAAAATCTAGGGTTCAATTGCAAAGATGATTAGAACCCTAATTTATACATGAAAACGTGTGTGTATGTGACCTCCAAGGTCAAAACTCTAGAGGGAAGAAACCCTATCAAAATTGTGCATGGTATTCTAAAAATGAGATCATAGATTGCTTACCTTATGTAGATGATGTTTCCAAAATATTTATGTTGAAAATCAAACAAAAGGATCACAAATAAAGGTATTTGGCTAGTGAAAAAATGCAAGAAAGCTAGAGAGCATAGAAAAATGCTCTTGGCCGAAACTTTCTAAGAAAAGGAAGAGCCAAATGGTAGGGAAAATACTCCTTGATTTCAGCACTACCTTTAGATAGAACCTTCTTTCTCCAAGCTTGCTCTAATGCATGCGTGACATGTGGCAAAATCTTTCCATTTTTTTCAAAATAATGAGATTTTCTTGGGAATACCAAAGGGCAAATTTCAACTCTCTCTCTCTCTCTCTCTCAAATCCGAAACTCCTCTCCCGACATTTTTCATTTTAGCCTTCAATCCTTACCTAATACAAAAGTTTAGGAAGGGCTATTTGGGTATCTTACAAAAACCTATCTTCTATGCTTGCCACTTGGCATGAAATGGGTGAGGGTGACTTGTTATTTCCAAGATGACATTTCCACTTCCCCACACCACTCTCTCTTACACACTTAGCATGTCCTTAATCCCCATAAAATCTAATTTTTGGTCTTTCCTATATAAGAAGCTTCCTTGGAAGGGCAAAAGACTTGTATTCTTGCTTTACCACTTGTCCAAAGGGTCCTTAGGTGCCACATCCTTGCATAGCAAGCCATCTAAACTTCTCTTGGGCCTTTGGGCCTTATTCCAATCTCTTGGGCCAAACCACTACACCTTAAACAAGACAAAGAGGTCCAAATCCAATAATACTTTCTTCAAAAAGGCTTACACTCTTCTCAACTCTCTCTTTTTCTTTTTCTAAGACACTAAATATCTCAAAACAAATAAAAGAATTACTCATCTAAATCCTATCATGGATAATTGGTTTTATAACGAAAGTCCAAAATGTCACAATTACTTATATAGATAGATTATTAAATTAAATAATAATATGACCTAATTATTGTTCTCAAATAATCTTCTCATAATATAATAGACATATATAATTATTAGTCTTAATAGGTGTAATACTAATATATTATAACTTACTAATGTAATAACTTGTAATACTAATGTATAAAGACTTGTAATGTATAAAGTTATAAACACCAATTTATTCAAAATAATACCCTAATAATTTACTAGACATTTACTAAGACTAACGTATCATAAGCTAATGTAATAATAACTTGTAATCTTGTCATAGTTATAGACCCTACATATAGTCATAGACTAACAACCCTAGATTGATAATTAAATAAAATAATAGTATGAGCCAATTATTGTTCACATTTCACAAATAATCTACTCATAATATAATAGACTATACAAAAGTATTATACTAATATGCTTATAATACTATGTATTATAAACACTAATAGTAAACACTATGTATAAATACTAATATATAAACACTAGGAATTATAAGTTACTAATGTACATTAATAGTAATACTATTGTCTAAACACCACTGTATTCCAAAATAATATACTTATAATATTTATAACATAAAGACTAATCAAATTAATAACTTGTAATAGTAATGTATAAATTTATAAGCACCAATGTATTCAAAACAATATATTAATAATATAATAGACATTTACTAAGCTAATGTGTTCTACGTGCACATTTGTTTTGATTTTTTTTTAAGTACATGGGATTTCTTGGTTGCCTCTTCCGTAGTGTGCAGGGTATCCAAATTAAATGATAACTGGCATAATACCAATAATAGTTATTCAAAATCACAGAACATGTGATATTAGATTTGCATGTTTGATTCCTTTCATAACTCTATTTTCTTCCCTATGATTTTTATATTTGGATAGACAAACTGGGAATTTTCTTACTAGTTGTGTGGAAAATTAAAAAAACTTGGAGGATCTTATTTATTCTATAGCTTGCTAACCATTACGATTGTCTTGCAAATTGGGAAGCACGTCAAATCATCGGTATTTCATTCTCTTCCTCATTTCAGTTGTCACTAGTACAATCTATGTGTCAATCATGTCAGATTATATGCTATACAAGTTTGTGATTCTTAAATTACACACTTGTACAGCATATCTTTATATTATGTAGAATTTGTATATGTAATAGCCCATTTTTTTCTTAGGCTAAAATATTTATTTTCATAATTTATAATTATATTTTAAGGAGCTTTTGGAGTATAATCTCCCATAGGAATAAAACTTGAGGATTGGATAATAATTTTGAGCCAAGAAAGGGATTTAATTATACATTCGAGGATAAATTATGGTTAAATCTTTGAGAAATTTAATAAGGTATCACTAGAGAAATTATATTTGGGATTAGGAAGAGGCAAATTTCTGAAATTTGAGGGGAAAATTCAAAGGAAAATGATAGAACAAAACATCAAACACTTGGTGTGCCAAAACGAGTTTTCGGGCTGGTCCGTCGAGTTTTGGTGTAAGGAACATAACTTCTCATATGATGTCCAAATGAAATAATTCTAATTCTTATAGAATATGAAGAGGCAAATATAAAAATTTTATGTTTTGGGTTTTCGAAGATTCTGATTGGATAAATGACTTATTTGAACTACAAGTGGACTGATCTGGATTGGACGAAAACTGAAATTCGAAAACAAAGTGTGCCACCACCTCACTCTAGGTGCTTAAATTTGATTGGTTCCTTCCATTTATCTGATCTAAAAACATGTGAGGAGGCATGTGGCAAATGGAGATAAGTCATCTAGAACGCTTGGTTGACAAGAACAAAAGGAAACAAATGGTGAACTTAGATTAGGTGTTCTCAGGTAAGTTTTGACATGTTTCAGAAAATTAAGCATATCTCTCTCATCTGATCTCAGAATAATGTGATTCAAAATCCTATAGAATTTTAAGAAGATGATATAAAACTTTAATGTTTTGAGTTTTAAAAAATTATAATTTTATAAGAGACTTGTTTGGGATGGAAGAAGCCAAGAGATCAAATTATGCGTGGCTGGGCAGATAGCCAACCCATGCCAACTCATACCCCCATGTGGTTATTTCTCAACCCTTGATCACATGAGGCAGCCAAGTGACTTAATCCTAATCCTTAGATGAAAATTAGACCAGCTAAGTCTAGATTAAGGGTGATGATAACACCTAGGTAATGAGGGACACCTCGCACATTCTGATATTGGAGGAAAAACCGATAGCCTCAAGTGTTTCACCCTAAGGCCATGCATTGAGACGTCTCCTATGCCTATATATGTGTGTGTGTGTGTGTGTGTGTGTGTGAGCTTATCCTCTTTTCCTTTTGGTGATATCACACGACCATAGTGAGAAAAAGCCAAGAAAAATACACAGAAACCCACTCACATCACCTAAGTACCAAAAGGGAGCTGATTGAGAACATTGGAGGAAAAGTGGTGCAAAACCTATCCTAAGTATCAATTCAAGTTTGGAGAAAATTTTTAAGTGCATATACTAACTTAATCTTGGCATAGAATAAGTAGTTTGATGATTGGATTATGTTTGATAGTTATTTGAGCTTAATCTTTGTTTATGTGTTAAGTTCAAACATATTGGATTTTGGAGTGGTTTTGCTATGGAAAAATGTTAGAAAAATTATGGGACCTTAGAAACATATTCTATGATGTTATTTGAAGAGAATTATGTGAAAACATGAGGTCTTAATTTGGAAAAAATCGAAGAAACAACTCTAATGAATTTCAGTCTTAATAGGATTATTATTGACAGATATGACACAGTTTGGTAAATCAGACATAACTTGTTCATTTGATGTTAGATTTGAATGATTTAAAAGTCTATGAAAATCTAAGAGAAATATATACAACTTTTACTTTATGAGTTTTAAGAGATAAGGACTCAATCAAGGACGAATCTGGAATTGAAGTGGCAGATCTGAGTTTATTATAGTAGGCATTGATTTTATTGGTGAATTTCTTCTAAAACTCTTAGTGACTTGATTTCTAATTATTTTAATGATATTTTAATAATTATGATAATTTTAGAAACTTTAGTTTATTTGAAAATTTTCAAGAATCATCATACAAAAAATTATTGAAGAATTAACCAAGAAAACAATATAGTTTAAGCTTGAGTTTATTTATGAAAGCTAAGAAAAATTTGACAAGTTGTATATGTGGATTTTAGCTTAATTTGAATAAGAAGAAAATAAGGTTTGATTATCCATAAGCTTCGGTTAGCCTTTATGTGTGAATATTTATTTAATTGTTAAGTATTATTCATTATAATTTGACGTTATGAGTTGATGTGACGTAAATGCATGTACATATGATGTATGCTATTATGAAATGTTCTCATATGTTATAAGGTTTACAAGAACATGAAATATGCATGCCATAAGTTTAAGGTTATGTTACGTTGTATTTCGTCACATATAAATATCGTCATAAGTCATGACGTCTGTTATAAAAAAATACGTTAAGAAAACTTTACAAGTAGAAAGATTAATAAGTCAGTCACGTCATGATGGGAACGGCGATACGTAACGCGCGTATAACTGACGTGTCAGCAAGGACGATGATACGTAACGCCTGTCGAAATTCAAAAATGGATATGGCCCGACCACGAGTAATAATAGTGGCATGGCCCGACCACGGGTAATAATAGTGGCATGGCCCAACCACAGGTAATAATAGTGGATATAAGTAAAGACTTATAAGAACAAGAACTTTAAGATAAGAATGAAAAGTTCATGCATGATATGAGTTTGTTTATGAAGGAAGGATATCAGTGTAAGTTCACATAAAAGATAAGTTTAAGTCATGCATGAGTCACATAAAGCATGCCATAAATGCATACTCTAGCTGTCTGATTTGTATGTGATTATTTTATTATATCTATACTTTTATAAATTAAGTGTGTACTTACTGAAATTACCAAGGAAATCTCTTTCTTATATGTTTCTTTTTCTATTTGAAAATTTAAACGTCACTGCAGGATATTAGTCCCTAATTACTCGAGAGACTCGGAGGAACCCTAAAGGGCTCTCGGAGTACTCTCTCTATTTATAAGTTTTTAACCAATTGATAGTTCAGCTGATCGTATTGGCCTCCGTGCTAAAGGCCGACTCAAGTATGGGATACTTCACGGTATTGACCTTCCACCATGCTAATAAATAAAAAAAAATCACATATGGTTTCAAACTTCCTTGCCAAATATTGATCTTCCTGTAACTTGGCTTTAGTAGTTTGACAAGTTAGTTGGGGATTTTGTGGGAGGCTTCAGGCCCATGCCACCTTACGCTTTTTCCCCATCCCTGCATTTGGAGCAAGCGCTACAATAATTAGGAGTGGGTGCACTATCACTCCTAATTACTGTAAACTCGTCAAATAAGTGACAAGAGTGTCTCTAACCATGCCCATAACAAGATCAAACCATGTAGCCCCATGCAAAAGTCCCAACCCATATTGCATGCCCTCAATCTTAATTTGGGGGTTAAGAGCACTAGACACATAAAAATATATTTTGCCTACTCATATCCTCCCAATAATTATCATATTTGACCCTCGTGGTCAATCCCATCTCTTGCATCCCGATATGGTCTCTCATACACATATCATCAATTTATTCTCACACCCTACATATTTGTTAAGTGAAGTCATGTGTTGTAAGGTACCAAGTATTAGATATGCTCAAAGTTACCTCGTAGGGAACCCATAAACAATAAGCAAAAATAGCAATCACCTCCCAATCATCTTCACAAGGCTTTCCCAATCTCCCATGGTCGTCAAAATATCTCACATATTGGATGTTATCATCACCCAATAATTAAAAAAAAAATTTATATTCTTGAGCCACCTCCAACATCATAATTGTTGAGTTCCACTTATTAGAACATTCGTAAAAAGGCCCCTCTTGGATTTTACGCCCTCATTTCTTGCAACAACTTTAAATTTCTCCAATCTAGCGGGAGAATATCTCATAAATCTCAACTATTTTGACTCATACAATCGAGTTATCAAAATTTTTCAAACCATCGGAAACAATCAAATTCAGAATATGTGCAGAACATCTCACGTGCAAATAATCACCACTCATGATTGACTTATTTCCTCTCTAAGACAGATCTTAAGATGTATCAATGCGACAACATTAGCAAAGGCATTATCAACTATAAGTGCAAGAACTCTTGTCAATCCCCACTCCTTTATTGAGGCTTTTAAGGCCTCTCAATCGTCTCACTTTTGTGATCGGTAATTTGACAATCGTTGAAGTGCACAGTCAAAGATATATAATTAAAATTCTTGATTGATGTCCAAGTATTGGTGGTGAAACAAATAATCAAACCCGCCTACTATCCCCTTAATAAATCATTCTCTTTTTGGTATATCTTTTTAACATCTTTTGTCACAGTGTGGTAAGAATGAATATTGAATTTAGGTTCCAAGCAACAAGAATATGCTTGGAACTCCATCAACAACTTAAAAAAGGTAGCTTGAGGCTTATTAGGTCTACCCTCTATTTAATGAAGTAAAACCAAACTATAGAAACGAATTTCTTGCTTTGCGTGGGCTTAGGGGCAGGATAAGGGTCGATGGGGGGAGGGGGGGTTGGTTGAGTTAGGACTAGGATCCATGGTGTCAATTAATTCTAAAATCCGAGGGTAGGGAAATGATAACTACCACTAAATTCCGATGGTGTAGAAAATATTATTGACAATATCAAAGAAGTCACAAATCTGAAATTAAAACAACCAACAACCAAAAATAACAACTAATGTTAACATTTGACATAAAAATCAAATTTATGGTTATTGTTACAGTTTACAAAAGTTTAGAAAAATACTAGTATACAACCATGAAAAAATTTGCTAAAATTCAAATGGTAATGAAATCTTATACTTTATCTTATTGTTTTTTTTTTTAAATGCAATAATTAACAAACTAGTTCTTTTTTTTCTTTTTTTTCTTTTTTTTGATGGAAATGAACGTGTTTGTGAATCTTGAAATTATGTCATCCAGGATGCTGTATGTATGAAATGACATCTCATAAGCCTGCATTCAAAGCATTTGTACGTATTCTAACCCTATTGTTTCATTTTCAAGTGTGTGTTTCATGGAAAAACTTGATCAAGGGCCTCAGGATCACAGATTATATATTTGGTAACTGTGTACACAATTAGACCATTCTGATACTTCCTAATTTCACCAGCATACAAATGACTTTTGAAATAATGTAATTCTAGTTGGTTGGCGTACAAAAAAATAACCATATTTAGAATAATGAATGGTCAAATACATGCATATCCACACACTGGCTTCTACATGATTTAAATTTAGAGAAATACAAGACAATGGCTAGTTTAGTTTTTGTAGAAGGTAAAAATAATTTCATCACAAGTCGAATGGATCTGGTGTTTTTTTAAGAAGACTATAAAAAACCTTCATGTAAAAGATACTTTCTTAACATCAAGTGTTTTGGAACTGGATAAAATGATAACCAGAAGAAAGTCTCACAATTACGAACTTTTTTGCATTTTTCTCTTCCAACTACAACTAATTTATTAGTGCTGCAGCTTAAAATTCATTATTCACTGTTAGTCTAAGCTTATGGATTTGAGCTTTAGCTTGGAATTGTTGTCATGAACTTGTTTTGAGATTTAAATATTTTTATTCTCTTGTTTTGCATTGTTAAGATACAAGTCATACTATTTTATCATGTAGTTGCTCAAGTTTTGGAAAATATACAAAATACAAGTACTTTATACAATTCAAAACCCTAATTATAAACTATAAAGGAATGGAACCCTTCCAATCTGAATCAAATCACAAATCAAATGTTTGAAATCCCCATGCACCAACAAATCAAACATATGCACAATCCGAAATTCACAGCACACACAGCTCACAAATTCTCATCCTCCATCTCCACTTCATCCCAATTAGGGGTGTTCATCCGGATTCCGGATTCTCAAATCCGGAATCCGGATTCAAAATTTCCTTAAACATTTAAAAAAAAAAATTTAAAAATATTAAAAAATAAATAAAATTTTAAACCAAGCCGGGTACAACCCGGCCCGGATGAACACCCCTAATCCCAATCAACCTCAAATCTCCATAACTCAACTCAACCAAATACCAAAATAAAATTTTAAAAAATTAAAATGGGTTTCAACTTTGAAATACGGTGAGTAAGAGTGTTAGAAAATGGCGACGACAGTGATGGAATCCTAGGGAGCTGATGATAAAGATAGCAACAGCGTGAGAGTCACGGAAGGAGGTAAAATCAAAGGAGATATTCTGGAATATGAAATCAAAGGGGGTGGGGGAACTTTCAGGAATCTCATATCGAGGGCGGTTCTTGGGTTAAGACCCTAGGGTCATTTTGTCTGGGGTTAGTTTAAGAAAAAGAAAATTCAAGGGACAAAAAATGTCTTAAGTTTTTTTTTTTAATATATATTATATATATATATATATATTATATATATAACCTCATGAGGGTCGGGGAAAATTTTAACGGGTGCTCTACAATGGTGGGGGTAAGGCGAACGGGTCGGATTGCTAAAAATTCAGGACCATTTAAAAGAATAATAATATTCGTATACTATTTTAATATTAATTTAACAACCAATTAATGTCATATTTTAATTTTATAAATATGTTATTTCAAAAATTTAAGCTCTACTTAATATAATCCCATAAAAAAATTAAAATAAAATAAATAAATTTTCATTTTGATCGCTCTAGCTTTCTGAAAGACATGTATCAATTGAAGAGAAATACTAAATCTACACATGGGGATATGATAGGAGACTCTCGATAGTATTTTATTTTTTTTATTAAAGAGATATTTTTAATAATATTATATTTTTTAAAAATATATAGTGGAAAATATATATTATATTTTTTATTAAAGAGATATTTTTAAAAATATATACTAAAAATATTTTAAAAATACGTTAAAAATAATTGAAATGTCCTAGAGCCCATCGCTGTGTGCGACTGTAGAATCCACATAATTGAAATCATAAAACTTAATTTATTTTTATAAATATTTTTATCTCATATCATCATATCTTATTATTATTTTTTTAATTTTTATATAAAATAAAATAAATAATTTAATTTTTTTTAATCTCAAAATAATTTTTTTAAAATTTTAAAATAAAAATAATATTAAAAAAATATTTAATAATATTTTTTTTAATTTTTATTTCAATTTATTTATAAAAATAAACTAGATTTAAAGATAATTAAGGAACAAAAACAGTACAAACAAAATAAAAAGAAAAGTACTGTTGATGTAAGGAAGCCTGAAAGGCCTCAAGCCTCGGGAGCCAGGCCTGAACGACTGACTCAGTCCAGTCGAGTGGACAAATTCTGTGTCCTAATTTTATATTTTTTTTAGGGTGTCCTAATTTTATAATTACTATTTCGTAACGTAGATTTTACTCTTTAATATTTATAATTATTAATAATATTATATAATCTATATATAACTAATGAATATTAAATAATTTTATTGTATATAGATTATTCATGTTTGCTTATGATTGAGATATTATAAAAAATTACTTAATTACTCTAATTAAGTGTAAACACTAGAGTATCTTATATATATGAATTTATGATACATTAACTATATATAATGATATCAATTATCACATTAATGATTTCTTATTAATTGATAGTATATATTATTTAATATTGATATAGTCAATGATAATAAATTAGATAAACATTATATCATTAATATATAATTATTATATAAAAATAATATAATAGATTATTAAAAATATTTTAAAATTTTTATATAGGGTTCAGTCTAGTCCACAACTTATAAATCTTGAATTAGGCCGAATTTCTTACAGTCATAATTTTTATATTGGAATCGGTTTATGTAGTATTCGGTCTGGCCTGACTCAAGTCAAGATTTTTTATTTCGTCAGTTTTCCTGTCCGAACCGAGTTATGTACACCCTACTCATTCTCTTCAACAAAAACTCACTAGTTTTTAAATAGGAAGCAATATGCAACTAGAAAAAATAGATTTACCCATTTCGCCACAAGATTTTAAGTACAGTTTTTCACTGGATGTATCTTTTTTTCAATTTTTCCTCCATATTCGAACATTACAATGGCATTGGAACACCAAAGGTTTTCAGATTTTGGTTTAAGTAGCTCAAAATTTATTTGCATTGGGGTATTCAAAATTTTAAAGCTCCATTTTTGCATTAAAGTAAATTTATTTATTTCTCCAAATTTAGCCAGTAACTATTCACTTTAAAATAATGTTTTATTCTAAAAATATCTCCAATTTCTACTATTGGATAAATAGGTTGAAGAAAATAATAGTAGGGAAATAATAGTTTATGTAACAAGAAAATTATTAATTAATATATAAAGTGTGTTTTTAAAATATTAAAAAACATATTATTAAATATTTCATATTATATTTTTATTTTAACTTTAAAATAGATGATTCAGTGTAAATTAATATTTTTAATAATTTTAATTTTAATTAATACCTTAACTTCTTGGTCAAATTTTAAATTTGAGAATGGTTAGACATGACGGATGATCTAATATGCCGCTAATTAATTTAGGGAAATCCTTCTCAGCGGTCTGACAAATTTTAGTAGAATAATGGACCACTCTCTCCTCTCACAGTCAAATCTTCCCCCTCTTCATCCCTTGCAGCCTTACTTTCTCCCACTGTGTTTATGGATTTTAGCGGCCATTAGACCCTCAGACGACGAATCCCTTACTTCGCTTCCTATAATTTTCTGCAAAGGCATCCATTAAAGCGGCATCCCTAGCCTCAATCCAAGCCCGTTCTTTAGCCAAAAACTTGTGCTCTTTCTCGATCGTATTTTTATTGTCCCCTATGATGCTTGTTAGCATGTATTAAATCCAATCATAGGCATCAACATTAGATAAAAAGTAGAGTATCAAAATCCACTCTCACAAATTCAATTTAAATCAAACAATTAGAGAAGGATAGAAACAAAGAGAACCGTGAGATACGAAGTAGAGAAATAAAGATAAGACACAATAAAGCATGTGAAAAAAATATAATTCTCTGCATTGATGTTTATCCGATATATGGCTGGTATTTATAGACTATGAAAGGAATATTCTTCTATTACAAAATGTCCTCAATACAAATAGAAACAATACACGAGTATAATAAACTTTATTCTTGTGATTTTCCTCTAGACACGTCTTCAACATCTTTAGATGAGGTGTCCTTGGAGAGGTGATATGGTGTGGTAGAAATGTTATTGATACGCCTCTGCGAGCCAAGCTGTCTTGGAAGAATGGTGAGGCTCGTGCACAGCTGTGAAAAATTGAAATTTGATAAAGGCTTGGTAAATATATCTGCAACTGGTCTTTACTAGACAAAAAAGATAATTGGAGTGCCTTAGCTTGAATTCTTTCTCTGACAAAGTGTTAATCAATATCCACGTGATTTGTGCGAGAATGCATTATTGGATTCTTGGATAGATAAGTCGCACACAGGTTATCACAAAACAGAACCAAAGGTGTAGATAGAAAAATTCTATTCAGTCATGAGTGATTGTATCCACAACAATTCACAAGTTGCATAAGCAAGAGCTTTATACTCTGCTTCTGTGCTCGAACGGGCTATAGTGTGCTGTTTCTTTGAGTTCCATGACACTAAATTTTTTCCATAGAAAATGCAATAGCCCCTTGTTGAATTTTTGTTATCTAGGCACCCTGCCCAGCCGGCATCAGTGTATGCAGCCAGATTGAGATTAGCAGGAGGTTGAAGAAATAGCCCATAATCAATGTTGTGTTTTAAATAACGTAAAATACGTTTAACACTCTGCCAGTGAGAGACACGGGGAGCATGCATATATTTGCATACCCAATTTATTGAGAAAACAAGATCTGGTCGAGTAATAAGCAGATATTGTAGATTGCCTACCACACTTCTATATAGAGTGAGATCTTCAAAGGACATGGAATCAAAGGCAAACAATTTTGTGGAAGGAGACATGGGACTTCCAATAGGTTTACAGTTGTTCATGTTGGACTTTTTAAGTAAATCCAGAACATATTTCTTTTGAGAAATCATAAGACCAAAAGTATTACTAGAACATTCAAGATCAAGAAAGTAATGCAAGTCCCCTAAATTGTTTAGAGGAAGATCTTTACTTAGTGTAGAGATTAAATCAGCCATTGCCTTCAAACTTGAACCAATGAGTATAATATCGTCCACATACACCAAAAATATAACACCACATATTGATGATGATAAATGAATAATGAAGTACTAATTTTGAAATAGTAAAAAGCTGAGAAATGAGCTGCACATATCACGTGTGCGGAGCCTGTTTTAGGCCATACGGAGCTCAATTGAGCTTGCATACATAGTTGGGAAACTCAGGGTGTACAAATTCTGGTAGTTCAGTCATATACACATTCTCATCAAGAGTCCCATGCAAAAATTCATTCTGAACATCCAATTGATTAATCGACCAGTTCAAAGAAACCGCAATAGATAACACTAACCTTATGGATGTTGATTTGATAACAAGATTGAAAGTCTCCTTGTAGTCGAGCCCTTCAAGTTGACTGTAGCCCTTGTTTACTAATCGGGTCTTCCTCCTTTCAATCGAACCATTTGCTAGATACTTTGTCGACGCCCCGCTTACGCTTGGGATCGTACGTAAACCAAGACATCGGGGATGAGCATCACAGGAAAGTTCACCCCTCGTTCTTACTAAAATTTTTCATTTTAAGGTAGTAAATAAAAATTTTCGCAGCGGACAAGGTTACACCCTTCTAAAATTTGGCAAGTACTCAGGATTTATCATACATCACAAGGTTTAACATTCTAATATCCCAAAATAACTTCATAATAGTAATAACTAAAAGTATCAAATACATAAGATGTTCTTTCTCCCAAAACAGCGAGAGCTATGAAATACAATAACCATAATTAAGCAAGATCAGCTAGGTGCTGATCCCACGTCCTTCTATTTAAAGGGAGGCTTGTCCTTAACCTCCTTCACGTAGGGACCAAATAAAAACTGACTCAAGCCCACCCGTGCGCCAAGTAGGAGGTTCGTCCCTGCCTCTGAGGTACAGACGCGATCCATGAACAAGTACCAGTCAGTCCTCAGAGACATGCAACATCCTATGCACTAGCGTCCAAAGGTCTCTGAAAGAACGCTCTGACGCATGTCCATTATGAACCAGTCATACAAAATCGGGGTCACCACATTAAAGGATGGGGAGGTCACCAAACTATCGGGGGTCTTGGGAGTCTCTCCAGTCATCACTGTCGTCGATGCCATCGTTTCCTGCAACTACTTCTATCGTCTCCTAACAAGGAACGATAGTGGAAACATAAAAGGGTGAGATTTCGAGAAATTTCAGTAAGTACACAGTCATATTACCCAAAGCATTAATAAGTATACAAGAAAGCGAATAACAAACAAACATACGTCAAGCATATGCAACCAATGACTTTGTAGATGCACATGCTCATGCAGACTTACAAAACTTGGGTTTCTTTTAGTCTTATTTCTTATACTTGCTTTTCACAAAAAGGGTTTTAACACAAAAACTTCATTCTTCAGACTCATACTTGAAAACCCTTCTTCACAAAACTTTTCATTTTCTTTTATTCTTATCTTAGGCGCCATTTACAGATCAGACAGATTCAAATACAGATACAGATCATATTTAGGACTCGAAAGTCGCTCTTATCTAGACTTTAGAGTGGACACCTCACTGTTCCGCTACGCACCGTGTGTTCCTTATTAGTTACCGTAACACACAGCGACCGTATCAAACCTAAGTGGCTACGTTATGCATTTCCGCTCTTCATCACCCAGTGATCACTCACCGAGTGACTACATTTTTTCAGATACAGATACCGGTAAGGCAAAAGCGAACATCGGCCAGAGGCACCCATTAGCGTTAGGTGCGACCACGCTCCGGAATCCCTAAGGGAGCCATACATGGTCTGCTAATAGCTCTTCGTCGACCCTAGGGCTTTCACTCGAATTTAATCACTTCTGAGTGAATAGAGAGTTTTACCGGGACACTACTCCGTCCCAGCCTTTGGGGTTCTTATCAAAATTTTATTTCTTTTCTTTTTCTTTTGAAAACATGTTTGATTCAAAACATGATTTTCATGCTTCATGTATGGAACATACAAACTCTTAATGCTTAGCATGCGAAATGTGAGACAAGTTCAAGAGTGTAGAGTGTTATGCTCATTCACAAGTCAATCACCACATGATTCAAATCCTTTCTCATATAAAAGTACACAAATAGGGTTAATAAATCAAAAAAGGTGCTCGGCCTTCCCCACTAGGGTTGGGCTGAGACCCTCTATGGCCACCTCTAAGATTTTCCTCTTTCATTCCTTTCTACACATTCTTCAAATCTCTAAAACATTTTTATTAACCACTAATAGGGTTGAACCGAACCCTATGGGCCACTAGATTAACCTTTTTATCACATTTCTTCAACCTAAATAGCAGCTTCACTCTATGCATGAAAACCGAACCCTATGGCATTAGTCTTTCTTTATTTCCATACTCTTCAAACTTCCCAAGTACTTAAGAATAAATTCTTCCATGAAAGAATATTTTTTTATCACTTAAACATATTAATCTTAGAACCCTAAAACCCGAAATCCTTATGTAATCTCAACAATTTTCTGTTTCTAATCTAAACTTTACTTTAACATGCATGCATTTGTCTCATGTGATATCTTAATCATGCTTCCATTGACATTGTTAACAAAGTGATGAAATCCACCAATAATACAATATAATCATTGAGTCTATTTAGCACATCAACCAAGCATGAGATTTTTTTAACTAAATATGCAAAGCACTTCTCCAATTAAACGAGACTAACAACAACATCATAGATTTCATCTTCATCAAGCATGCATCTTTTCATCAAATATCATATTGAACCATTTTCATAAATTGTCCAAGTCCTCTAGCATATTAAGAATCAAAACCTAAAATGATCATAAGGACTAGGCATGAATTCCAAATCAAGTAATCACAGAATTTTTTTTTTTTTTTATCAAGAGAACCTAAACTAGCATTTCCAATCAACCAACACACAATACATATACATTCACTCAAATATATACATGGAAATGCCAAAGAGAAAATGGAAGTGCACTTACAATACTCCAAGTAGCAAAAGTAGCTCTGAAAATATATAAAAATACACTATCAAAATAGTTTATAAACATATGGTTAAAGAGAAAATCTCAAGAACATAACCCTTAGTGTGTGCATGTGATTTAACCTAGGTTTCTATGCTTGGAATGGCTTAGGATTCAAAAGTGTTTCCACTCAAGAATGCTTATTCTAGCTCCTCTAGACTTAGAGTATTTTGAGTTTTAGAAGGTAGAAGGAAGCAAAGCAAAATGGAGGTAGAGTGGAAGGGAGAGTTGCCAAGAGGTGTAGGTGTGTGTGCTTGTGAACAAGTGAGGTAAACAAAAGGAAATGGAGCAAGGCATAAGGTCATTCGGTCATGAGGGTTTCTAGGTGCCTTAGGCACTCATTTACCTAGGTTTTGCAGTGACACTTGATGGGGTGAAAGACTCCTTTGATTGACTTTTATCAATAGTATACAATCATGCCTATTTCTAATTCACACTTAGGTTGATCTCTTCCTTCCATTTCCATCTATGGCCGGCACCCCTTATGGGCATGGCTTCTCAATTTCTTTCACAACACTCCTCTATCTCTCACCAATCACCTCACAAGTCCCTCATCAAGATTTCAAGATCAAATTTGGGGAAATGGGTAAGGCATGGTTCGGCAACCCCTTCCTAGTGCAAATCGAATCCTTCTCATGAATCCCATCAATCACCACTCCATCATACATCCTTACACACATGTCCCAGTCACTCTTACACAATCTCACTTGTATAAATCACTTAGATTTAGAAACAATTGGAGAGATCCAAAAATAGGGTAGTCTGCTAAACCCCTCCAAAGTGCCACCCAAACTTACTTGCCTCATCTGGAATAACGGAAGAGGTAACATAGGCCTGGGGAGTGGCCAAGAGATGGTGCTATCGATTCTTGTTTTTGGGCAGGTGTGGTTGGTTTAATATCGGGTTCGAGAGAGTTGGATCGTGGGAACAAAGGATGTAAGGGAAGATGATTCTGGAAATGTTGAAGGCGATGATGCCCTAGTCAGATATTAGGTGGATGTGGTTGTGGGCTTGAGTTTTCAAGTGAATTGGGCTCGGATGAACGTGGGATAGGTGTAGTAGAGTGTACGTGTAAGGATCTGGGTGATGTTGTAATGTTGGATCGTGGAGGCTTGGGTGTAGTTAAGGGGTTGGGTTGTGATGGGTTATGTGGGTGAGACCCAGTTTGAGATGATATCTGAAAGGGTAAAGTGGCAAGCAGTGTGGGTTAAGAGTTGAGATTATTAGGCTAGTGATTAGAAGAGGCAAAGAACGGGAAATTTTTTTCGTCCAATAACACGTCCCTGAAGATATACATGCGAGAAGTAAAGCATGAAAACACATGTAACCATGGTGAGAAGGACTGTAGCCAAGAAATATACATGGGAGAGATCGAAAGATTATTTTTTTTTTTATAAGGCCTGAGATTAGGCCAACATTGGTAGCCAAAAGTTTTGAGAAATAAGTAGTCGGGTTTCTTATGAAAAAGTAATTCAAAGGGTGATTTATTGTTCAATGTTGGTGATGGTAACCTGTTGATGAGATAAACAACAGTAATAAATGCATCAGACCAAAATGAATGAGGAAGAGAAGAGTGAGAAAGAAGAGAGAGGCAAGTTTCCACTATATGTCTATGTTTATGTTCAAAAAATCCATTTTGTGGATGTACATAAGGACAAGATATACGATGTGAAATACCGAATGATTGTAAAACAGTATGAAGAGATTTGAGTTATCCACCCCAATTTGATTGTATTGCATGTATTTTGGCATTAAAAAGAGTTTCTACATTATGTTTGAAAGATAGAAAAACACTGACGACATCGGACTTACACTTTAAAAGGAAAATCCTAGTAAACCTATTATAATCATCAACTAAGGAAAGGTAAAACCTAAAACCACCATGAGATAGCATTGGTGCAGGCCCCCATACATCGGTGAAGAGTAATTGAAGTCGACCAAGAGATTAATAGGAAGAAGAACCATAAGGTAGTTGACGTAATTTGGCTTGACAGCAAGCAGAGCATAGTCCCATGGGGTTGGAAGGATTGACTGGAAGAGAGACTTGAAAAATAACTCGATGTACTAGATGCATGGAAGGATGACCTAACCGAACGTGCCATTGGGATGGAGATACTCGTTCACTGACATGGACTATAGGAGAGGTGGAAGGTGAATAAAACACGTACATGTCGTCCTTAGTACGGCCTTTGAGAAGTAATTTATGTGTTCGTGAATTCTTCACACAAAAAAAGAAATGAGGCATGAAATTCAAAACAAACACAATTATTTTCACAAAAATTAAGAACCGAATTTAAATGATTTGAAATAGAGGGAACATGATAGAGTTTAGAGAGTAGAAAATTGCCATGAAGAGAAGTGATAGTAGAGCTGCCAACATGAAGAATTGGGAGGGAGTTATCATTACCTACACGAACTTTCTCAACCCCTTTATATTCAGATGGATTAAGAGGTTGGAAAATTCAAGGGTGAAGTGGTGTGTTTCGGCAGTATCAAGATACCAGTTGGAGTCAGCTAGAGTGGGAGGAAGAGGTGGATATGTGGGTCCTGAGGTATAGTTAGCGAAGAGAGATGGTGAAGGAGCTTATTGATAATTGAAGTCGAATCGGTAGTAGCATGTGGTGGCAGACTTTCCTTGTTTATGGCACACCTGACATGAGGTTTATTGGGTGTAAAGAAGAGTGGAGTGGGTGGATAACCTCAGCCACCATGTCGACCACGAACTCCCTTGCCCCTAAAACCTCCTCTACCTTTGGAAGAGCCACGCCCTCTGTTTGAATTTTGGGAATATGTTTTTAAGTGGTATTAACAGAAAACTCAGTGAAAGTAATGAGGCTAGCTATTTGACGATTTAATTGAGGCTCATGGGTGAGCAAATGGTTGTAAACCTAAGATGGAGTGAGTGGGTCAACTCGGGTACTAATGGAAGTTACGACCGAGTCATAATCAGTGCCTAATCCCGCCAATAAGAAGGTAATAAACTCTAATGAAGACAAAGTGTTACCAGCCACGGCTAGAGTGTCTAGAAGCAGTTTTGCTCGACGATAATACTCGACAATAATATCCGACCTTTTTTTAAGAGTGGTGAGTTGAAGTAGGACTTGCATGATGTGAGCTTATGAATTGGCAGCAAACAATGTTCCGAGAACATCCCATATCTCACGAGAGGATGATGCTTTGATAACATGTGCGATAATGAATTCAGACAAAGAAGAAATTAAAAGACTCATCACTACTTGATCCTGTTGCTACCAAGCAAGGAAAGTAGGTGTTGGTTTGGAATTTTCATCAAACAACGGGGGGGAACCATGGTCTCGTCAATATAGCCAAACAGATTGTGTCTCTTGAGGTAAGGCATGATTTGTGTCTTCCACAAAAGATAATTCTCATTGGTTAATTTTATTGTTATCAAATTAGATGGTGAAGACAGCGGAACAGAATATGGGGTAGAAGACAATGGAGGAGTGGAGTTTGAATTCTCGAGTATATCAACCATGGACAGGTTGAAGCTTTCGTCTGAAAACCCAGAAAAAGGACGCGAGTCCTATTTAGCTCTAATTAACATAAAGAAATAAAGATAAGACACAGTAAATCATGTGAAAAAAATATAATTCTCTGCATTGATGTCTATTCAATTCAGGGTTAGTATTTATAGACTAGAAAGGAATATTCTTCTGTTACAAAATTTCCTCACTACAAAGAGAAACAATACACGTGTATAACAAACTTTATTCTTGTGATTTTCATCTAGGCACATCTTCAACATCCTCAGATGGGGTGTTCTTGGAGAGGTGATCTGGTGTGGTAGAAATATTGCTGATACAAAGAATTGAAGTGTTGGGGCAATGGATAAAAGAAGAAAGATTTGGAGTGACATTGAACAAATTGGGTGGCTCCAGAAGGTTAACCCACTTGGTCTGCAAATCGATTCTGGTATGCTTTTGATTTTTGGTCTACAAAACTCATTCTCGAAATTCAAATATGTTCAACATTTGGAGGCAAAAGAATGTATCAACAACCTAACAGTCCAACTGGAATATGAATTTTGCATAACCAAACATGTGCATCACAGTATCGAGTTTATCAAAGAAACAAAACATGTGCATCACACTGGAATATTAATTTCACAAAACCAAAACTCACAAGCCCAGTTTCTCCCTATCATCTATTCGCTGCCAAATCAATTTCTTTTCAAAAATCAGCATTCCAACTCAATCTATATCTCTTAAATAAATAAATTTTCATCAATCGACACATACAAACAAAAAAGGTCAGAAAATGCGGTAAGAAACAACAACAATGTAGCAAAATTAATCCCCTTGTTGTTCTACCTAAAATCTTGAGTTTAGCCTAATTGCTTCTCACCACCACTGTCGCAAGAATGGGCGGTTGTCCTAGGGTCAAAAGGGTGTTAGGGGTCAGTCAATGGGTAATTGTTCCTAGGGCCAAGAACGTGTCAATTGTTCAATATTGTCCATGACCAGGGAGAAAACCTAGGTCGGAAGCCTTTCATGCGAGAATGGGGGAAGACAAAGTGGGCATCGAACAAATTCATGTCATCGTATGCATCACAGTCATAGACAAGGAAAGATGTGCAACATATGTGGCTTCACACTATTCAGAAGTTATTTTTATTAGATTACAAGTCCAACCAACCCTGCATTGGTATTGGATTTGGATCCCTCTTCTGTACAGTCTGGCTGCACTAAGGGGGAGTGCAACCACCCAATAAAATCATCACACATAAGCTCTTATAAGAAAAAGAACATATGCCTAGCCACACCGGACCATCTTCCCCCCTTCGATCTACTTCTTCCTCTTCATCCCAAGCAGAGTTCTTTTGAGTGCAATTTCTTCATCCCAAACGGATTTTTTTCCTTCTTTTCTATAGTAGATTCACTTTCCCCATTTTTTCTACAATAAAACCACTTTCCCCAAATTCTATTGGTTTTCGTCCCCGTCTTTAATCCAGCTTGTAATACGCAACCAAAAATTGTTCTTCCTTGTTCATGCGATTTCTTTATCTCAGAATAACTTCTCCACTTTCCCCAAACTACTTTGCTGAAATTACAAAATTTTCATGCGATTTCTTCATGCGCACAACAATTAGGTTCAAAAACTCATGTCTCCAATCTCATATAGCTCATCCAATTTAGACCACAGGTCACCTGCAAAATCAAGCTCATCTCATCTCTAATCAACTATTCTTTTCCAAACACATCTAAAATGGTAACACCAAATTGAAATCCTAAGTAAATCAAAGCAACCCAAATTTGAAACCCAACTAAATCGAAACCCCAATTCGAAACCCAAGTAAATCAAGACCCTAACTGATGAGAAATCACCTACTGCTTGAGTGCCGTCATTGTCGCAGTTTGGGTCGCCGTGAAATGCCAAGATGAAGCCGAGGTCTCGCCAAGGGTTGCGGTTGATGCCGGGATGAGCAAACCACAAGTTTGGGGTGAAGCAAGTTTTCGAATGCCTAAAGTTTTGGTGGAACAACATGAAATTTCTGTGTGGACAGGAGCATGAAGCTTTGGTGGAGAAAGATGACTTGTCTCCATATTATTGGAGGGATGCCTTTTAAAGTTATACAGCCTGACCAGATCTAAGATTTTCTCATTGGATTTATTATTGGACTTATTAAATACAAATTTAATAATTTTAGCTAAAATAATCTTAAATTTGATATTTTACTTTTTAATATATTTGTTAGATGAATAAATTATAAATATATTTGTAGATTTCATAAATTATATATTATATTATTATTTTGATAAATTTAATATAAAATTATAAATATAGAGATATTAACTTTTTATCAAATTTATAAGATATTTTCATTAATTTAAGAATGAGATAATGTTACAGCTACCGCTTGTAGCAACCCGTTTTAGAGTTTTGTTTAACGTGTTTGTCCACGTTTACATCCTTCACTTCGTTTATTTGGCGGACCCATTTCCCATGTTGACCCTCCCAATTCTCCACTTCATCCTTTTTGGCAAGCTCCAAACCCCTCTCTCTCTTTTGACTCGCAGTTCACCGACACCGTAAATCTCCCACCCAAACCCCTTGCACTGACAAGTTCCATTCAAATAATCGGCAAGTTTTGTATCTCCTCCCCTTTCCAAAACCCACGATATGCCGTCCCAAATCTCCTCAAAATCCATTTCACCCTCACGGCAAATCTCTCAAATAGTGATGATCCATCGAAGCTCCCAACTTAGTTTCTCCATTTCTGTCTCCCCTTCCCTCTCTTCCCCTCCATCTCTGGCCTCCCCTTCAAGGTAAATTGTCCACTTTTTTCCGTTTCCCTAGTATCAGCCATCCTCTACATTTTTTTTGTTGTTTTTCTGGAATTTCCGTTTCGTTTTGGTGCACCACGAACCATAGTCATGGCAAATCCAGAGAATGTAAAGTACATGCTTAAGATAAACTTTAAA
Organism: Platycarya longipes; assembly: GCA_036559045.1. NCBI lineage: Eukaryota > Viridiplantae > Streptophyta > Magnoliopsida > Fagales > Juglandaceae > Platycarya > Platycarya longipes. Next base: position 27,072,517 of record CM071800.1, on the reverse strand, counting down.
AACTTTCCCAAAGGCAAGCCATTCACTAAAATCCTTGAAAACGTTTTTAGTTGTGGAATATTCAATGTGGTTGTGGAACCCATTCCACCGCTAGCAAAGGCTTTTGACATGGCATCAGAGGTGTGTGCAAGGGGTGGAGCTGCGCCTCTTTTCATTGTTTGGAAGATTAGAAGATGGCTTGGAGTAGAATCATAACAAAGGCCAAAGGATGTTCTCTGTTGATGCTGTAAAAATTGGCCAACAGGCCGGGACGAAAGAAAGAGTCATTCCTTGCCCACTGGTTCAATTTGGGTTTCATCGTTGTTGTTTAGGGCTTTCGGCGAGGTTCTGACATGGTTGAAACGTACGTTAATAACAGATGAAATAAATAAATTTAGGCATGAGATTTAAGTGGTTCAGCGTACGGCTTAAATTCACGGGCGCTTGGGGGGATCCACTATAATGAGTGTTTTACAATATCTCATGATTCACTAGACAAGAAAAGATATACATAAATCTATAAATAAAACCTACTAATTGGGGCTCCCGAATCCCTCTGAGAAGAAGGAGAAAACTGAAGAAGATGATGTCGGGGAGGAGCCCATGGTTCTGAGAGGGAGAGTACCATTTATATTGCTCTTGATCAACGGAGATTGGACCTTCTTCCCTGTGTATGTTAGTCGGTTTCTTTTACTCTTTTTTCGTCGTTTGCCTCTGATCCTACACTTCCTTTAAATCCAGCACTCTACCCTAGGCATCTACACCTGCAAGCATTCTTTCTTTTCCTGACTTTCAAGTACCATCATGTTTCTTTTCTTGTATTCTAATGTAATAAATAATTAGTTTGGGTTCTGCTTTCTTATCCCCTCACACTCTCAAAGAAGTCCATGCCTACCTGACTGGTATAATTCAAAACATAAGAATAGATTAATCAAGATGAGGTTCGCAATGAAGAAATTAGAGAGAAGAAGAAATACCAAGCAAATTCCAAAGAAAAAAAAAGTGTAAAGAGTGGTCGATGTAGGGTAAATAGAAAAAAATAAAGTAAATTACCTTGAAGGGAAGGTCGGAGATGGAGGAGAGGAGTGACAAAATTGGAGAAACTCAGCTGAGAGCTTTGATAGGTCATATCATTGTATTGTGGGGTTGTTGCGAGCTCTGAAGAAATGCAAACTGTGATTTTGACGATGTGGAAATTCGGTAAAAAAGATAGTAAGAAGAAAATAAAAGAAAGAACACATGGTAAAAGAACGTCAAACGGTACATGAAAATGGGACACCATAACGGTCCTAGCATTTTCATTTAGAGCGTTCGAATTTCTCTTGAAATGGCATTTTTTTTTATTTCTTTTCAATTAACTTTTTGATAGTTTTAAATAATTTTTAAAAATAAAAAATTTCTATCATTATTAAAAAAAAATTATTTGATATAAAAATTTAAAAAATAATAAAAAACTCATTCATAAAAAATCTATTTCATCTGGAGAAATGATTCTTGTACACACCGTTAGGGACACGTCAGGTATACGCCATCCACATGGTAAGAGTGAAATGGTTCGTTTTAAATTTTGGGGGCATTTTCTCACCATTTTCTCTTCTCTATTTGGTGTCCTAGAAAATGTTGAAGAACACTAGATTGAAACGCAGATTTCTAAAGAAATATAATAGTGTTTTACTGAAAGTGCATTTCACAACTTAGCTTCCCAACCCAACATACAAAAAATTAAAATGCTTTTGTCAAAGAAATTAAACAAATACAATGAAAACACCTGCAGATTTGTGTTTGCAACGAAACACCTTCTTCTTCTTTCCCCATAATATTTTCCAATCGAAATTCACCCTTACTCCTTTCTTCATGTCTTCCAACATTAACAATCCATTAAAGAACCACAAGAAAACATCAGTCCTCAAAATACAAGTTTGGATTTTTGCCGTTCAACTACCCAGAATACTCCACCCATTAATCCCTTGTTAAAATCATCTATCCATAATTGCGTGAAGCATATGAACAACTGAGTAGATAAGTGATGAAATTGAATAAATCACACCAGCGGTAAACAAAAAATCTTCAAAGAATTCAAGGTGCTCATTGTTAGGAACCTGAAGTAAAGTCTGGCTTGGAGAAGGATCTGCTTGAATAGGCCTTATACGACGTCACAAAGGAGCATTTCATATATTGCTTAGTTAAATAAAATTGCATAGTTTCCTTTCATTGTATTAAACGCACCGTGTGTTATAAACGGTGTAGTTTATGCTCCTTATTAGTTAGTTACAGAGAGGTTAGTTTAGTCAGAATTAAAATAAAGTCTGGTTTTCAGTGTTACCAGCACTCTCATGTATATTGATATATATAGACGTGTACAGGAGGTTTGAATTACATTTGCAGATAAGATCAAGAATTCAAATGTTTAAATATCTAACTAAGCATCTAAACAGAAATTTGAAAAAGGATAATAGACTAAACAGACTAAATGAATAACAAATTAAACAACAAAATCAGTTTGACTTGATTCGGCTGAATCTGGTGCAAGAGGAGTCCTGGAACAGCAGCTATCTCTAACATCCCCCTTCAAGTTGATGGGGAGGTCACAAAGCATCAACTTGTCACGAAGGAACAGGAACCGAGATGAAGTTAAGCCTTTGGTGAAGATATCAGACGGTTGTGCAGCTGTAGAAATATATCGAGCTTGGATATCTCTATTGAAAACCTTTTCTCAAATGAAGTGGTAGTCTACTTCAATGTGTTTAGTACGAGCATGGAAGACTGGATTGGAAGAGAGCACCAAAGCACCAACATTGTCCACCCATAAACAGGGAGTCGTCATGATTGGAATGTGAAGTTCCCGTAAAAGCATCCTGAGCCAGTAAAGTTCAGCTACTGTGAAAGCCATCAATCTGTACTCTGCTTCTGTGCTCGACCTGGCTACCACTGGTTGTTTCTTAGCTGACCAGGATATGAGACATGGTCCAAGATATATACAGTAGCCAGAGGTAGACTTCCTATCATCGGGGGAACCAGCCCAATCGGAGTCACAAAAACCATTAAGATGAAGTGTGCCCTTGCTGAGTTTGAGGCCAAAGTGTAAAGTACCCTTTATGTATCTTAAGACTCGTTTAGCTGCCACCAAATGGTCAGTGGTTGGACAATGGAGAAATTGACAAAGTTGATTCACACTATATGAGAGATCAGGTCGAGTAAGCGTGAGATATTGTAAGGAATCCACCAATGTTCTGTACTCCGCGGGATCAGTGAGAGGGTCCCCTGAAAATCTTGAGAGTTTAGCTCCAGAGGTGCAAGGTGTAGGAGCTGGTTTAGCCCCAGCCATTTTGGTGCGATGTAATAAGTCAATAGCATATTTTGCTTGACTGAGATGGAGCCCTTCTGAGGTACTGGTGACCTGAATGCCTAGAAAATAAGATAAAGGTCCGAGATCCTTCACAGCAAAGTCAGCACCAAGGTGATTGATGAGATGATCAATAGATGAGGCTGTGTTGCTTACAAGTATGATATCATCAACATAGAGAAGCACAAAAATAGAAATGTTGTTGTGGTGAAAGGTGAAAAGTGATGAATCAACCTTTGAGCCATTGAACCCGAGAGCAAGTAATGCTTGGGACAATCTCAAGAACCAAGCTCGAGGAGCTTGCTTTAATCCATAGATGGACTTGTGTAATCTGCACACATAATTAGGAAAATTAGGATCCTCAAACCCTTTAGGCTGCTCCATATACACCTCATCTTCAAGATAACCATGCAAAAAGGCATTAGAGATATCAAGTTGTCTAATAGACCAATTGTGATGGACAGCTAGGGCCAACACTAATCTAATTGTTGTTGGTTTAATGACAGGACTAAAGGTCTCGGTGAAATCCACCCCATCAATTTGATCAAAGCCTTTAGCCACTAGTCTGGCCTTGTATCGATCAATAGTCCCATCTGATTTCTGTTTCAGTTTAAACACCCACTTATTTCTCACAACTTTCTTGTGTAAAGGTCGAGGACATAAAGTCCAAGTTTGATTGTCTAGCAAAGCATGGTATTCAGCTTGCATAGCATCAAACCATCGCTGGTCCTTCACTGCTTCTTTATAGGTTTTTGGTTCAGGAGGTAATGTAATGGCAGAAAGGGCTTGTAATGGGTATTTGGTATAATAGTATAGTTGATAATCTGGAAACTGTTTTGGTTTGGAGGAATTGGTTTTGGAGCGTGTAATAATTTGATTTGAGGAGAGGTCAGGGATAGGGGTGGTTGTGGAAGGATGTGAAGTAGGAAATGGCTGGGATGATTCACTAGGATTTGGCTCAGATGGTGTATTAGAAGTGGGTGTATTGATCACGGGAAGTGGGCTAAAATGTGAGGGAACAGGTTCAGATAATGTTGATGTAGGTAAGACAGAAGTGGAAGAGTTTGGGGTTTCACAATTAATAAATGAAGGAACTGAAATAGGTGGTAAGGGATTGGAAGATGAACCTGATTGTGGAGGATTGATAGAAGAGTGAGAATTTCCCTGCAAGGTGGAAGTGGCAGCAGCTTGATCCTGTGTAGCAGAAGCAGGGAAGCTCATTTCATCAAATATAACATGCCTAGAGATATAAACCTTCTTTGTTTTTAAGTCCAGACAACGATAACCCTTTTGATTTGAGCTATACCCGAGAAAGACACACTTGGTGCTCCTAAAGATTAATTTGTGGGGATTATATGGTCTGAGTAGAGGATAACAGGTGCAACCAAAAGTCTTGAGGAATGTGTAATCGGGTTGCTTGTTAAACAAAGTGAAAAAGGGAGATTGATTGCTTAGTACTGGTGTAGGAAGTCTATTGATGACATACACTGCTGTGAGGAAAGAATCAACCCAGTAACAAGATGGAAGTTGAGATTGAGCTAAGAGAGATAGACCTGTTTCAGTGATATGTCTGTGTTTTCTTTCAGAGATTCCATTTTGCTCCGATGTGTGAGGGCAAGTTTGCTTATGGAGAATGCCATTGGCTGACAGAAAACTTTGGAATGCAGTGGAAAGGTATTCTCCACCATTATCAGTGAGTAATTGTTTGATATTTTGAGAGAACTGGTTTTCAACTAACTGTTTAAACTTGATGAAACAAGAGAATACATCAGATTTATGCTTTAAGGGAAACAGCCATGTAAATCTTGAAAAATCATCAATGAATAAAACATAAAGTTTACAACCACTGACTGAGGAAACAGGGGAAATCCAAACATCTGAGTGTATTAACTCAAGAGGATGTTTTGATCTGTTATTGGACTCGGGAAAAGAGAGTTTGTGACTTTTGGCAACTTGGCACGATTCACAAACATTATTGTGCTTTACAGGACCAGAAATAGGAAGAAGAGACTCTCTAACAACTCTAGACACTATAGACTCCGAGGCATGAGCAAGTCTGGAATGCCAGATATGAATTGGAGCTCTGACCCCTTGTAATGCAGTGAAGGATGAAATATGCGCAGCTTTTGGAATTGATGTGTTGAGCTTCATCTGCTTGAGATACATAGGATATAAGCCAGCTTCACTCTGCCCTTGAAGGAGAATTTTCCTGGTCTGTAGGTCCTTGACAAAGAAATGATAAGCTGTTAGGACAAAGTAACAGCTATTGTCACTGCAAAATTTTTGTATGGACAACAGATTTGAGGATGCATGAGGGCAGTGTAAGATATTATGCAAAAGAAATTGTTTGTTAAAGTTTAGAAGCATAGAAGAACCAGTGTTTGTGATGACCAAGCCTCCTCCATTCCCTACTGTGACCTTGTCATTGCCTTGATAGGGCTGCTGCTGTAAAGTCAGATTGTCTAGTTGAGATGTGATATGATTGTTTGCTCCACTGTCAAGGTACCATGGTTGTTCGACTTCTTGTGTGCCATGAGTATGTGCTGCCATGGCTGCTAGTTGAGCTGGTGGATGTCGACCTTGATAAGTGAAATCCATTCTATGATAGCAATCTAATGCCTGATGGTTGGTCTTACCACAGATTTGACACGGTGGGAATTTATTGGAAGAGAAGGGACTGCCAGAGGATGGAGGTTTGGAAGAGTTTTGGCCAGAATTGGAGTTGGAGGTGGGTTGAGAGTATGAGGAAGGCTTGGCTTGCTGGTTGGAGTATTTTGGTTTCTTGCCATATGGAACCTTTGGTTTGTTGGTGAAAAAGGCAAATTGAGTGCCATCACTGGGAAGTGTTTTGGTCTGAGATTCAAGCAGCTGCTCAAAGTTGAGTAATTCAGTTTGGAAGTCATCAAAAGATATGGGTTTGTCTCTAGTGGCAAAATTGAGAGAGGTAATAAAGGGGTTATAGGCAGAGTTGAGACCACCAATAACATAAGAAATTAAGTCTTCCTCATCTACAGGTTTACCTGCTGCTGTAAGCTGGTCAGACCAACTCTTGGCCAGAAGTAAATAATCAGAACAGGATCGAGTGCCCTGTTGCAAGGTTTGAAGCTGTCTTTTGAGGTGTGAAATGCGAGATCTGGATTGAGGAGCAAATCTGGTGGCTAGGGTGTTCCAAACCATCTTAGAGGTTGTAAACCCATAAACTGTGGACAGAATTTTTTTCACTGAGAGTGGCGTTTAACCATGCCAAAATAAATTGATCTTTCTTCTGCCAAACCAGATAATCTAGATTGAGATCAGAGGTAGATTTCCCAGTGGAATCAACAAGATATTGAGTAGGGCATTTTTCAGACCCATCAACAATGCCTAGCAAGTCATGGCTTCTAAGCACAGGGGTGAATTGGGTGATCCAATTCAAGTAATTTGTTCCATCGAGTTTGACAGAAACTAGTGAGGTAACATTTGGAATAATGAAAGCGGAAGCAGGAGTGGAATTGTATGAGGCCATATGGATCAATTTGCGTGAGCAATGGATGCTCTGATACCAAGTCAGAATTAAAATAAAGTCTGGTTTTCAGTGTTACCAGCACTCTCATGTATATTGATATATATAGACGTGTACAGGAGGTTTGAATTACATTTGCAGATAAGATCAAGAATTCAAATGTTTAAATATCTAACTAAGCATCTAAACAGAAATTTGAAAAAGGATAATAGACTAAACAGACTAAATGAATAACAAATTAAACAACAAAATCAGTTTGACTTGATTCGGCTGAATCTGGTGCAAGAGGAGTCCTGGAAAAGCAGCTATCTCTAACAAGTTTAATGTTTTCTCCAAGGTTAATAAGGCTAGTTATATCCCACGCCAAGAGAGCAATTTCGAGTATTTGGGAATATTTTGTGATTTATATTTGGAAATTCTTTATGGAGGAATTGAGGCCTCGAACTCCCCAGGCGTAATTGTCATTATCATCTTCAACCTCATGTTCATCACTATTCATCTCTGTTATTTCTTGATTTTCCTTATTCCTTCTGTTCATCAAAACAAGACTCTTACAATTGATATCTAGAGTCAACGATCTTGCCATGGATGGAATGCAATTCCCAACACAGCAAGAAAATGGGCTTATCATTAAGAAAATTATTGAACTAATTCAACAGATGCAGAACATGATCGATCGACGCCATGAAGAGTCCAAGCGGATAAAGGAATCTCTAGTTGAATGGCTAGACCAGGAGGATGACGACGAAGAAGATGAAAAAGAAGACGCGGAGGAAAAGGTAGAGGTCAAAGAGTTTGCAGTGATGGAGTCTCTAACTGACGACGAAGTAGAGGAAACAACCGAAAATGAAACAAGGGACGACAGCGATGTTACTTCTGCAGAAATCAACAAAGAAGAAATTTCTAAAGCTTCTACCGATTCAGATGAAGAAACTCAAATAGCGGCAGATTACGAAGAGATAGAGGAGGAGCAAATGGTGTTGTCCACAAAAATGGAGTCCAATGAAATCTCCAACGATTTCGTGATCCTTACTCTAGACCCAGCTGAACCTCCAATGGAAGCTACTCCTGCTGAACGAGTCAAGGATCTGGTCATCTACAAGTGCACAATCAACGTGTTCACGAAAATGCATCATCGAGCTTATTCTTTTGAGGTAGACAGAGACGTTGTCCCTGAGTCTGAGATGTGCGCCAAGCTCACGGCCTACCAGCAACAAGCTGCAAATTGAAGGGGCGCATCTAGCTCTAAGGATTTGAGCTATGCACAGACAACAATTTTATTGGCCTCCAAGAGTAAGAAAACTCTGGCTCACTATTGGATTGCTGTATCACCACTTAAACTGGTTTTTGCACCTTTTGATAGGGGAAGGGTTTCACCATTGACTCATGAATCTCAGAGTATGCAGTGTCAAGAGGTAAGTCAAATTCTAGTTCCCTTTAATGCTCTTGTTGCTGTAATCTCCAATTCCTTAAATTGTGGGTGGTTATTTGGTTGTGATTCGGGCTAAGCTCTGCTTCTCTTTCGGTGGATTCTGTGGTTGAGTTGTGGGTATAGAGATGTAATGGAGTGTTTATTGGATGTGAGAAACTTGTTTGAGAAAATGGCCCGTAGGGATGTGAGTTTTTGGAATTCTCTTCCTGATTCGAAAATTGTTTTTAAAATTACTAGAGGAGTTGGGGATAGTATTTCATGTTCTTTGAAGGGCATTGGTTCTACTAATGCGAGCAGCTACAATTACGGTGGAAATCTGAGGCCAACGGTACCCCATGTGGAGTTTAGTAAAGGTTCTACTAATCCATGGATACACTTTATGTTTGACTAGAACCTTGCGAAGTGTCAAATTCTGGATGTTAACTTTGAAGTTCATGAAGCACTTGTTTATTCCATTTTCACTCATCAAAAGGGAGATATTCAACTTATATTTTCAATTGTTGTTGACGGGAAAATTAAGTTTTGGTTGTACGATCATATGAGCTCCATGATTGATTATGATGCACAAGGACAGAGGTGCACTACAATGTTCTACAGTGCTATTGGAGATGGTTTCTGTTACTTAATTACTAGTAAATATGCTACTGTATCATTTACAGATTATAAAGTTAGAGGTGAGGACTTCAAAATTAAGCTCACAGAGGACAGTGAGGCAAAATCTTTGTTTCAAAAAATGAAGATACATGAAGAACAAGTGAAGAATTATGAAGATCAGGTGGCACAAGCGGTTGGAAATTCGGCATCCTTGAAGGAGTAGTTGGATCAGACTTTATTAAAGTTGTCTTCTTTAGGAAGCACGAATCAAGAGCTCCAAGATCAGATTTGAAAAGCTGAAAATAAAGTTTTTCATTCTTTCTCAGTTTAAGAGCTACTAGTCAAGATCAATGTTCAGCTCCAAAGCATGATTGGTGAACTCCCATAATTGCTTAGTTCTACTCTTTTTGAGAAGGTAGCCACTGCTCAACAACTTGTTTCTCACATAAACACCATCTCAGAGTTCACTAGCTCTCAGTAGAATGATGAGCGTGACAACATAAAAATTGCGTTGGAGAAGGTTGCTTTTTCTCTTGAGCTCCCATGACTGACCACAAGCCAGTGGGGGTCTAAAAGTAATCATATACCATGATTTGCAGAGCCAAATCTTCTAGCTCCTACAGTTCAGAAGTCCTATGTCAAGTGATTTTAGTAGTCCCCAAGGTCCCTTCTTTTTGTTTATGTTGTCATGAACCTTGAGCACAGAGTTCTTTAAAGGGGAAGAGTTTGGTAGGGACCTGAAGTAAAGTTTGGCTTGGAGAAGGTCTACTTGAATAGGCCTTATACGACGTCGCAAAGGAGCATTTCATATATCACTTATTTAAAAAAAACGGTATAGTTTCCTTTCATTGTATTAAATGCACCGTGTGTTATAAACGGTATAGTTTATGCTCCTTATTAGTTAGTTATAGTGAGGTTAGTTTAGTATTTTCTCCAAGGTTGGTAAGGCTAGTTATATCCCACGCCAAGAGAATTTCGAGTATATGGGAATATTTTGTGATTTCTGTTTGGAAACTTTTTATGGAGGAATTTGGGCCTCGAACTCCCAAGACGTAATTGCCATTATCATCTTCAATCTCATGTTCATCACTATTCATCTTTGTTATTTCATCATTTTCCTTATTCCTTCTATTCATCAAAGCAGGACTCTTACACTCATTTTCCCCAAAAATCTTCCCCAAGAGCAACCATCTTCCAACAAACCGAAAATGAACAAATTTACCCAAATAAATTGAAAACCAAGCCAGAACAGAGCAACACTTCAGCTCGCAATTGCTTCGCATGCAAAATAGAAGTATATTTGGAAAAATCTCCTCTGGTTTTGTTCAAATCCAAGAAATCTCAAGTGTATTTTGTGATTTGTTCAAAGGCTCAAACCATTTGAAACTTTCGAGCTTCAAGTGTCTGGTATGTCCCATTTGCTTCTTAAATCTTTTTTTTTATTTTAAATATACACACATCAGCGTGTTCGCAAATAGTTCACCATCACAGGTAACTAGCAAAACTCCTTCATCCGAATTCGAGTAAACATTTGAGTAAAGAGTAGTGCTATATGTTCTGAAAGACATGTACCGAAGATCTCTCGAATAGGTTATTTATTTTTTTCATTTTTTCGTTTTTTTCATTCATTTTTTATATATACTTACATATTTTTTAAAAATAAAAAAAGTTATATCATCATTTAAAAATATTTACTTAATCACTAAGTAAAATAAATTTTTTAAAAAAATATTTTACAATTCGAAAGAAAAATTCAGGATGAAAATTCGGGACATATATTATTTTCCTTTGAGTGAATAACATTTTTCTTTCCTTTAAGAATGAGGGGTGAGTGCGCGGCACCCGATTGCATGTCACACCGTAATCTTAAAAGGTTAAGAAAGTTTAGGGCATAGGGTGTCTTGAAAAGTACAAAACCCAGCCTTTCACTTTTCAGAGAGGGAGAGAGACTATAAATATATATATGGGAAACTGTCTAATAATAATAATAATAATAATAATAATAAAACTATCAAACATAACTGACTCCGCTGAAGTACCTGACTGGTCTCTGTACTTCCCTGCTAATTTTTAAGATGCCAATGAATAGTAGTACTTAAATATCTCTCTTCAATCGAAAATCAATATCTTCCCCCTTTTAAATGACCACTCTACCCCTGTCATACTTGCCTTAATTAATAAAGCCTACAGAGAGCCAGAATTTCAACAGGTGACAGAATTACCATCAATTGTACAAACCCCATATTAGAGATGCCCACACAATCTAAATAACAGAGACATTCTTTTCCTTCTCAATGGAAACAGTCAACTTCACAATGCCCTGTCGGTAAATTCCATAATATATGGTAAGCTAGTCGAGTTCACCTTTTTAACTCACGACGAGGCTTTTTTGTTTTTTTCAAAGCAACCATCACAATTTTATTGATAATTCTCATGTTAACGTATGGAAAGATAGAAACAATCATCACCGTTCATGATTGAGATTTGGGCATCATATTCTTATGTTCATCCATAAAAATAAATATATAATAAATAATAAATAAATAAAAACAAAAATTTATATAATTCAACATAAAAATTACATTTTTAAACTTTTTGAAGAGCAATTAATATCTATTATAATAAATAATTTTATAATTTTTCATATTTCACGTAGCTCTCAATACAATAATAGAATTTAAAATTTTAAAAATTAAAAACGATATTTCCCTTAAAAAAAATCCTTAGGAGTTGGTCTACATGATAGAGGCCATGCATAGAGAAATCATAAGAGCATCTTTATTAGTCTTATTAAAAAAATCATTAAAATTTGATGAGAAATATAAGTTTGATGAGATATATATACCATACTCACCATAATTCTATATTAAATTCATCATTAGACTCATCAAAATAATAATGTAATAATTTTTTTAAAAAAAATATTTTTAAATTTTCTCTAATATTTTATAATTATACTAACAATATGTGTATTAATAATTTAATTTGATACTTAAATTATTATTTTCAATAATTTTTAACAAAATTAAAATTAAAAATATATATATAATAAACACATTCATTCCACTAATATTTTTAAAAAAGAATATTTTTAAATTTTCTCCAATATTTTATAATTATACTAACCATATATATATTAATAATTTAATTTGATACTTAAATTATTATTTTCAACAATTTTAAATTATTTTGTTGTGGGGGAAATAAAATATATTAAACAAATCATATGAATAGTAATAGTGACCCTTCAAATTTGAAGGATTTGTCAAGTTTTATTGTAACTCAAAGTTTAAGAAATATACTTTAATGAGACCAATGTAAAGATTTTTTTTAACATAAATCATCAAAATTATATTTGATGAGTCTTTTGATGAAACCAATGAAGATGCCCTAAGGAGCCTGTAGATTTGTATAGATCTCCTTTTATTAGATGTCTATTTTCTTCTTTGAAGTGGTTGTGTCCAAATTGTCTTATTTCTTCTCGTCTTATAGATCTGTAGATTTGTAGTGAACCTCTTTTGATTTCTCATATGTCTTCTTTCTTGGATTATCTCTTCTTTTATTATTAGTTATAGGCTTTCAATAGGTTGAATCTATTAAATTTTATTCCTAACATCTCACTTATAACTGATTAATACTTTATTCAAAAAGGAATTTGGCGATTATATTCAAACAGCAAAACTTCTAAAAGTTTGGTGGAAATTATTAAAACAATAATAGGTTTATAAATAGAAATATAAAAGAAGAAAGAAGTAACTAATGCTTAAAATTAGGGATACATGCACGATCCAAAGCAATAACACCAACCATATGTTTAGAGTGTTGTAAAATAGAAGAGAAACGTACCATATTACATTAATGCGCAACGAATAAGGCTAGATTACTTGTTAAAGTATTGTCTTTCTGATGGACTCTAAGTGAGAAAATGGTTTTAAAATGCAAAACATAATCCCATATATCAAAATAGGGGTTGAAAATCAGAATTAAACTGGTTAATTAACCACATTTGGGAGTCTGAATCTAATGGTCCTACACGTCTAGGTGGTAACCTAAAAGCAACTCAATCTTTAAAGTCGAAGGCTCTTCAAAAGGTTGGTGCTAGTGGCCAAAAAACAAGAAATGAGTAATAATAGAGCTATTAGATGTTCTTAATATGCCTCCATAGCCAGCCAGCCCAAGCCAGGGTTACTTTTAGAAGTATTATCAATTTTGAGCTTGGGAGTTGCCCTAAGGAAAGGAGTCTCTAATATGCATATGTCCAAAGGTAGAAGCAAAATGAAATCACTCCCTCGTTAAAAGCAAACTATCATCCAAAACTTGGTTAGCACTAGCTCTCAATAGCACCATCAAGGCAAGATCAATAGTTGGAGGCTAAGGAGATCCCATATCATTGGATCTTCTCTTCGAGAGTGACACTATTATGCCACAATTTCTATATGAAGACAGAAATCTTTGTGCAAATCCCTTGACTCTAGATAAAAGATGCAAAGGGTCATACACAATTGGCTAACTTCTTGCAATAAAGAGCTGCCACTAAGACTCGAGGTTATTAGTCATCCAACCAAAGTAGAACAAATATATTTAAGAGATAAGGTAGAGATGGAAACCAAGAAACCTTCTTTTCTTTTTTGGCTAAAGAGCCATTACTAGCTCAATTGTCATGACACCTCACAGATATTCCATTGACTTTCCAGATGAATAATAGGGATGAACTTGTAAATGTAGAGATGAACTTGCAAATGTTTTTTAAGAGTTACAATGAAAACTTTAGCCACAATAAGGTTCAACGGGACGTCGTTGTTCATATACTTACAATGCAAGAATTGGGCTGGAACACAAATCTCTAAACCAACTTACAATGTAGTACTTTGATGAGATCATAAAAATTTCTAAGATGTGGATTGATGAACCTGGAAAACAAAAATTCATAATTAGTAGAGATATGTCATTTAATGAAGTATAAATGGCTCAAACACTAAAAAGTAGAAATTATTGTACATAAAAGTACAAATGGCTCAAACTACAATGAAGTTATATACATATAACCACCAGAAGGGCTTACAAATGAAGCCAAGAGAGATCAAGTGTGCTTACTCAAGAAATCATTATATATACTTAAACAGTCTCCACGACAATGATATAAAATATTTGACTCCTACATGTTGGAAATGGTTTCAAAATATGTGTATCCTACAAACAAACTAAAGGAATTTCGATAGATCTAGTATTATATGTAGGTGACATGGTCATTGCTTGAAAGGTGAAAATCAGATTGAACATTAAGCCAAATGCATAATCAAATCAATATTTGAAACGAATATTGGGAATGGAGATAGTAATGGAGAGGAAGAAAATACTACTCTATCTATCTCAAAAGTCTATATTTCCAAAACTCCAACCAGGTTTGGTATGGATCAGTTAAAACCAGTAAGTACTCCTTACAAGATAGCTCTCAAAACTGTTAGTCCCTCAAGCACCAGAAATTGATGAAGAAGAGGAATTCATTGAGAAATTTCATATGCTAGCATGGCGGGAAGCATCATATGCCATAGTTTGCTCTAGACTAGATCTAACTTATGTTGTTAGCATAGTCCATATGCTTATGAGTAATCCAGAATAACCACACTGGCATGCTATCAAGTGTGTATATCAATATATTTATGTACAAGCAGTTTAGGACTGAAGTTTGGTGCAAGTGTACAACTAGGAAGTGAACTAAAAGACTTTGTTGGCTCAAACTATGTAGGAAATATAAATACTAGAAAGTCTTTAACTGGTTTATGTTTACATCTTTTGAAAGAGCCATCAGTTGGAAGGCAAATCTACAGCCAATAGTTGTCTTATCAACAACTAAGATAGAAGATGTTGCAATAATTGAGGTAATAAAAGGAGCTATATGGTTGAAGGGTATATCTCATGAACTAGGCATGTATGAAGGAAATATCTCATTTCACTATAACAATCAGAGTACAATTCATCTTGCCAAAAATCAGATATACCATGAGAGATCAAATCATATAGATATTAGATTGCACTTTGTGAGGGACATCATAGCAGCTAGGGAGACTGGGATAGAAAAGATCTCAACTGAAGAAAATCCATCAGATATGATGACTAAATCCCTGCCAACAATCAAGTTCAGACATTGTCTAGACTTGATTAATATGGGAAACTGTTAAGCCACTCGTAGGGGGAACTTGTGGAAATAATCAAGAGGAAAGAGGCAGCTTGGAAGGTCTACATGCTTGTCAATGTGGAGAATTATTATAAAGAGTGTCAACCATTTAGATTAAAGCACATGTCAAATGAGAAGAAAAGTTGGCAGCCTATGTGGAAGACTCGAGTAACAAATGTTGCTAAGATGGAATAGAGAAGGCTGTTGTTTCTATTAAGCCATAAGAATGTGTAATCTATAAATAGAGGAAAGGGTTGTATCCGTCGTTATGAGAATTAAACACATAGGAGAGAAGAAAGAGCAAGATTGAGTGAAAATCCTAAAGAGTTAAGAGATTTTAAGGGGAGTGAACTTGTGATCTCAAATCCGTATTTGATCATCAATAAAAAAATGATCTAAACTGTTTCTGTCATAGATGTAGATCATTAGGATTGAATCACCTAATTCTCATTATCTTGATTAGCTGTTTTTCAATTGCTTTAAAATTCTTTAAGTTTCTTGGTAGTCTTGGCAAGACAATTCTACACTATCTTTCATAGCAGTTAGACTTGCAACAAATGAAGCATAAGACATGCTTTATAAGAGTAAGTCTACCTCC
Organism: Platycarya longipes; assembly: GCA_036559045.1. NCBI lineage: Eukaryota > Viridiplantae > Streptophyta > Magnoliopsida > Fagales > Juglandaceae > Platycarya > Platycarya longipes. Next base: position 27,056,894 of record CM071800.1, on the reverse strand, counting down.
AATAGATAGGATAAGACCTTTCCACCTAGCAACTTTCTTTCAATTTGGAGAGAATGGCATCATAGCCAGAAATCAGAACCTTCAAGTAAGCGAGAGGCAATGCTAGTAAGTAGTAGGGAAATAACATTCCTTAAAGCCCATGGTATTTGAAATGATCACGTGCTTGCGGAATCTAGAGACACTCATGTCATAAGAAAACACTTGTGGAGTGATCAATCTTTTGGCTAGACATGCTTTCAAGATGAATCTCATAAGATTGGTGAGGCTCTTCTTAGAACCTTTAGCGTAGATCAAGAGTTCATTAGCAAAACAATATGAGAGATCGGGCTACAACCTTGAGGGATAAAATACGAGATGATATGACCATCCACGCTGAGTTGATGAAGACCCCTACCTTCATTAAGGATGGAAAACAAAAGGGCGAGGGATCCCTTTACAAATGTAAAACAAGAGTTAGTACCGTTCAAACAAATAGAAATGGTGAGACCTGAAAAACAAAGATAGAAAAGATATAACATCCTCACC